>CM037587.1:74105603-75529603 GCA_021018995.1 Chloranthus sessilifolius
GGCACAACTATTAGTTGCGCCAGGCGAATAGTTGCGCCAGGCATATGAACAATAACTGTTGGGATTTGCCTCGAAAATTGTGATTGGGGTTTGACTTGTTGACCAGCTTGACCTTTGGGGTGTGTTTTGCTAGTAATGTTGCACCCTTTTGAAGCCTATCTGAACCCCTTTAAGTGGCTTAAGGCCTCACCCCATCATCCACCATTGGAGGACCTTCTCACACATTTCAAAGCTCCAAAAACACTAGGAATCCTTAGATGTGAGATTACCTAATTGCTAAACTCATTTAGCTCTTAAGTGGCCTCCTAACCCACCATTTTCTTATAAATAGAGCTCCTCTCCCCTTGGTTTAGGGGTTGAGAATTTTGCTTAAGACAGAAAGAGCTCAAAGTGAGAAGTTCTTCCTCCCTTTGGTGTACTATTTTCACCTAAAATCTAGAATTCAAAAACCCTTCCCAAGCTTGCTCTTACAATCAGAACCCTTAGCCTAGGTATGTGTGATCCCCTAGCCTCTCTTCTTCATCTCTTAGCTAGTAGGCCTTAGTGGTTAGAACCTCTCTTTCCGCCATTCAAGCCTCCAAAAGCTCATCAAAAGCAAGCCGCGTAAGGCTCCTCTATAGTGCTACAAGGGCCCGAGAGCTCCGACTTTCCCCTTTCTTCTCCTATCCCTTTGTAGCTCCCCCCATCCTCTCATTTGTGCCATTACACCATCGACTTTTCGGTAGGAACGGAGGGGCACAAATAGGATTCTAAGCCCTTTTGGGCAAGAGAAAGCTATTTTCTTTTCTTTTACTACATTTTATTTTTGGCCATTAGTAGATACCGCGTTAAGCGGGTTGATCGAGTGCCTAACACCTTCTCGATCTATAACCGAAGCCCCTACCCAAGAGCCTTTGGTGTGGACCGGATTGAGAGTCATATTTTTAGCATTTCGGTGCTCATAAAAATGAACTAGGTTTCCCGGGACACCGAAAGCTCTGGGTGGTGACTCTATATTTTTTTTCGTTAGAGAGCGCATCGTCGCGACGGGATCGTCTCGATTCCCACGGTTACACACAAAGATATGTAATGGATGATATGACATTGTTGTTATTTTTTGATGTTTCTTGTTTTATTTTTCTTTTTTTGCTTTTCCATATGAATGTTAGCGCCTTTTCTTTTAATTGCATGCTCTATCTCTCCTTTGCTTGTTGTTGTGTGTCAGATTGCCTGCAAGATGGGTTTGATTTTGCCAAAAAAGGATGGCCTTCGGGGCCACATGCTTTGTTAACACTTGGTCACTATTTGGGTGGATTGTTCCTACACAAAGATTTACATGAGTAAGATGTGACCAAAAATTGCCCTTGTATGTACTTTTTTAGGAAAAAGGTAGCTACTGCAAGCAAGTTGGCCAAGGGACTGGCAAAAGCATGCTCCCTAAACCTCATTTTTTGCTTGTGTGTGGGGGGGGTATTGGTCTGGGACATGTATTACATGTGCCAGGCCAATTCTGGGAAAAAGTGGCTTAGCACATCTAATAGATGTGCCAGGCATTTTTTGATGAAGGTGAGGCCTTTTAAGCCCGAGGATACACTGTTTTCTTTCTCTTTTGGCTAAGGCTTGGTATTTTTTGCTGCTATTTTCTCTTTCTTTTCTCAAGGGTGGGTCCATCATCCTACATTGAATTTGTATCCTTGGAACATTTTTGTATGTCAATAGACCCACTTTCTGACCCTGCCTCTCATGGGGGGACCCAAAACCGCTGTACTTCCCTCTTTGGGCCTAGGGCCTAGTTTTCTAAAAAAGTGGCTTGAGAGCTTGAATGAGGGTGAGCTCACGAGTTTGGATTAGCTTGAATTAGTTCGACTTTCATCTTTCCTTGAAGTCCCTCCACTTTGGGATTTTATACATGCCGCGGCCTCCTCTTCAGAAGTGGATACCCAAGTTCTTTGTTTGAGGAGTCATGAGTTGACCCCTACACTGGAAGAGCTCTCCAATTTGTCGGGTATAAAGCTGCATAGAGGCCTTGCCAGAGTAACGCCGAAACCAGGGTATGCTAAAGCCGTTCACATGACTTTAGGCTTGAAAAAATATGATTATGAGAAAAGTATCATTGGTGGGCCCACTAGGTGTTCGGTGAAATTCCTAAGACAACTTTTCAATGAAGAAAGCCTGCGAAAGTTGCCGATCACAAACGCTTATAATGTGAAATCTTTTTCTCTCGGTCTTATCTCTGAGGTTCTCTTCTATACGAGGGGTGAGAGCTTCTCAGTGGCAGTTTGCGACATTTTGGCAAAATTGGAGGAAGGTCGCTCTGTGATGCATCGAATCCTAGTCGAGCTCTACCACTGCCTTGATGCCTTTGCTCTGGGCAAGATGCTCCCCAGGTTTGGCTAGGGGAGCACCTTGCCATTTTTTGACCGGGCCTCACTTTTATGCTGCTCGTGGAGAGGTGGCCTGTTGCTTTTTGGGCAGATGCCACCTGTTACCCTAGGGGAATTTTCAAGGTTTGAAGCTTTGGCTAGCAGACACCGAGTTGATATAGAGGCTTCCTTTGATAGACAGGACTTTCCTGGTGGTCCGCTCTAGAGATCATGAGGGCATCACTCTCCTTGGCCTGACTAGTAGTGCCTACTACTTCCCATTTCGGGTGCTGCGTCAATTTAGTTGCTCTCAGCAGGTGCCTTGTGTGAATAAACCTCCCCTGTGCGACTTGATCTTTTCTCGGGGATCTTCTGGGGACATGAACAGGATAGCTGCTCTCTGGGAGACACGTCAATCGACGTTTATGTGCGATTTAGAGAAAGGGAGTTTGGTTTTATCCTCCCCTGAGTATGAGGCCTGACTATTATCCGAGAAGTCTTCTACTGGTCACTTGGATTAGGCAGAAAGTAGTGACGTAGGGGGACCTTGGCCGAAGAAGGAGTCGATGCTTCGGGCCCACATTGAACTGTTAGTGGATGAGAAATGAGTTCTGCACGAGTATTTAGAGAAGCAAAAGGTTAGATCATAAATAGCAAAAGCCAGAGCCGATGAGGCTGAGTGTGAGGTCCTTCATCTGAAAGTGCCTTAGGTGACGCTCATGGGGCAACTGATGCTTCTCGAAAGAGGTATAGGAGTCCTCATGGTAGCTGAATGATCGAGCGACACGCATAGGAGGATGTTCTATGTGCAGAGATTTGTGGCTTAAAGCGCAAGTTGGGTCGTTGATCCTATCCTGCACATACCCTTTTGCATAGGTCAAAACCATAGAAAGGGGCATAAGAACCCCTGTTCAGATACATCTTTTTTTGATATACATATTTTCTTTATGTTTTTGTTATTGTTCTGCTTTTGTAAAAAAGGAAAGGAAGAAAGAAGATAGACATCACACAGATTTTTTTATTGAGATGTGGTGTCCGTCAGGTAAAGACTTGTAAACGAAACAAAAGGAAATCTATTTTTTTATAAGGATTTTATCCTCTATTTTTTATTTTTGTAAAATGAGAGACTGGGGTATTGTGCCGGCTATTCCTTTGGAGAGGTGGCACACACAATGTGGTTGTGAGAATGGGAAAGGAAAATGTATCATCTTTTACAAAAGTGGCCTTTCCGGTCATCGATCCAATCATCCCGGAGTGTGGCCAGTACAGTGCTGGCCTAAACATAGGAAAGAGAAATTTATCTCTTTTTTGTGACTTTTTGTTTTCTTTTATTTTTTTTGTGCCTTAAACGTAAGGAGGGGGGGACAAACAGGTCCCAATTTTGAGCTTAGTCGAAGCCCTTCTCATGGTTGTATCTGAGTGAGGTCAACATTTTTACCAAGGCCGAAACATCAATCCCTTTGGATCGAATCAACCTTTTCTCCTTACCCTGAGTCATATGTTTGACGGTGTGGTTTATTAAGGCATTCTTGGTTGGGACCCTGATTTGAGCTAACATGAGCGGTCCCATCGGGAACTAGGTAGCACTGGAGGGTGACTGAAGGATTCCTCTCTCTTTCCACTGTTTCTTCTTCCTTTTCCTTCCTTCTCTTTTACGATATGTTTACTCACAACACCCAAGGTGGGTTTCCGTCGTGCCCATTGCTTTCCTCTTTTTTAGCTGTAGCGCCCTTTCGGGTTTTCACTACATCCATGGGTATGCATTTTTACCCCAGGCGCCCTTTCAGGTATTCACCTGGTCCGCACAAGCTCGCTATTTTTTCCCGTGGCGCCCTTTCAGGTTTTCACCACGTCCATTTTACTTTTGAGCTCGTTTATTTTTATTTTATTTTTCTTTTATTATTATTTTCTTTTCTTTTCAAAGGCCACGAGACGAACATCGATTCCATCATAGCCGATTGGATGGGATTGTTTTTATCTCACAGCTTGGCTTGTGCTGACTCAATGGATACTGTGACTGCTTGTGGACCTTAAAGAGGTCTTTCCTTAGGGTTGTATCTTGGCCATGGGTAAGGTTAGGATTTTTTTGAAGGTATTCTGGGTTTTAAAAGGTTTCCTTGATTGGGTTCCAGCTGCCCTAATACACTTTTTCCTTGGGGGATTTTGACTGTACATGCCCCATGTTTTCTTTTCTATTTTTTTTTCTTTTTGCATTTCTTTTCAGACATCCTCTTTTTGAGATTTTACTTTTCTGATTTTTTTTGGAATTTTTGGATGGTAACTCCTTTTTTCTCTTTTTGTTTGGTATATACACTTTTTCTTTTTATGGGAAGGAGATAATGAAAGAAAAGGCCAATGGATCAAATTGGGTAGCAAAAGGTACGAGTATTCAGGGATGTTCTTTTGGCTACTTGGCTTTGAAATGATGGCCTCTTTTAATGGGGTCCTTAAGCAATCACGTATCCATCTTATCAATGCGTACCTTACCGCGCAGACCTAGGAGTAGAATCGTCGAACGTACCCAGCGTTGGTAGGCTTAGGAAAATGATCTCCGTCCATGGTGGCGAGGCAGATTGTGTATCCCAGGAGCACTTCTCGAATGACATAAGGTCCTTTCCAGTTAGGCTTGAACTTTCCTCTTGGATCAACATGGAGGGATGGGAAGATCTTCTTAAGTACCATGTCTCCTACCTTCAGATCTCAACCGTGAACATGTTTGTTGTAAGCGCATGCGATTCACCCTTAATAAACCTGGGTATGACACAAAGCTAAGAGTCTCTTCTCGTCTAGCAAGTTCAGCTGCTCAAAGCCAGATCTCTCTCGGTCTCAGCTTCAGATAGGCCTGATTTCATAAGGATGCGGAGTGAGGGAACCTCTACTTCTACTAGTAAGACGACCTCAGTTTCATACACAAGGGAGAATGCTGTTGCCCCTGCAGCTATACGGATCGACGTTTGGTAGGCCCATAGTGTAAAAGGTAACATTTTGCTCTAATCACGGTAGGTGACAACCATCTTCTCAAGGATGTAGACAACTGTCTTGTTAGCTGCCTCTACGGCTCCATTGGTTTGTAGTCGGTAAGGCAACGAGCGAAGATGCTTGATCTTATAACACTCGCAGAAGGCCCTGATGCGATAGTTCACAAAGTTGGTGCTATTATCGGTGATAATATCCTTCGGTACACCAAACCGGTAAACTATGTTGTTCTTGATGAATTTTTCAATGTTTCTGGTTGTGATGTTCACATTGGATGCGACCTCTACCCATTTGGTGAAGTACTCAATAGCGACCAAGATAAACCGATGTCGGTTTGAGGCTTTCGGATTAACCATTCCGACGACGTCGAGGACCCAAGTAGCAAATGACCATGGAGTGGTCATACTGTGTAGATCTATGGCTATAGCATGTATCAGACTGGAGTGTTCTTGGCATTTGTAGCACTTCTGAACGTATTTGCAACAATCAGATTCCATGGTGTTCCAGAAGTATCCTTACTGTAGAATCTTCTTAGCGAGCATGTGCTCGCTGACGTGAGCACCGCATACTCCCACGTGGATCTCCTTCATAATTTTGGCTACCTCACTCTCGGTAAGACATCTGAGCAAGATGTTGTTATAGGATCTCTTGTAAAGGCACTCGCCACAAATGATGTAGTTCGCTACCAAATGCTGGATGGTTCATTTATCCGTCTTGGACGTACCCTTAGGGAAAGTTCGCATTTCGAGGAAGTTCTTAATATCTGAGAACCATGGCGGCTCATCATCAGGCTTTAGGGGTTCCTCAATCTGGAGGCAGAAGGCTGGCTCATTCCTCTGTTCAATCATGATCAGCTTCATCTCAACACCATGTGGAATTTCTACCATTGACACCAAAGTTGCTAATGCGTCAGTGAAGTGATTCCTTATCCGTGTGACATCTTCAAAGCATGATATCAGGTCCTCGAGGTGCTCATGGTAGGGGATAAGTTTCTCGTCCTTCGTCTTCCAGTCACTGTTTGTCTGACAAATGATTAACTGTGAGTAACCAAATACTCTGAGGTGAGTTACCTTTAGGTTCAGTGCTGCCTACAGTCCTGCTGCACAAGCTTCATATTCAGCTATGTTATTTGTGCATGGGAAGTTGAGTTTGATGGAAATTGGTACGTGTGATCCTTTTGGTGAGATTAAAATAGCACTGACCCCTTGACCTTCGACATTTGCGACCCCTTCAAAGTGCATTACCCAGGATTCTTCCATCTCTACTGCATCGTCCTCTGTTCCATTCAACAGTGAATCTTTCCTTAGTAGCTTAAAGATTGGCGTGCAGATAGGAGTGAGTTGTGCAATGAATCGATTGATGTACTATATCCTGCCCAAGAAACCTCTGACCTCTTTCTCGATAGATGGTGGTGGCATTTTCGTTATGGCCATCACCTTTATCGGGTTAACCTCGATACCACTCCTGCTGACGATGAAGCCCAATTGCTTTTCGAACATGACACCAAACATGCATTTATGAGGATTCAGTCATAACCTATATTTTCTCAGCCTCTCAAATAGCTTTTGGAGGTTTATCAGATGGTCACTTGGCTCTGATGACTTGGCGATCATGTCGTCGACATACACTTCAATTTCTCAGTACATCAAGTCATGGAATAGCGCCATCATGGCTCTCTGGTATGTTGCCCCAGTGTTCTTTAGCCCAAATGGCATGACCTTATAGTAGAAAGTGCCCCAAGGAGTGATGAACACTGTCTTTTCTCGGTTGGCCTCTGCCATTTTGATCTGATTATATCCAGAGAATCCGTCAATGAATGAGAGAATCTCGTGCTTAGCAGTGTTATCGCCTAAGATGTCAATGTGTGGCAATGGGAAATCATCTTTCGGGCTCGCCCTATTCAAATTTATGAAATCAATGCACTTACGGACCTTTCCACCCTTCTTCGATACCGAAAAGATGTTGGCTAGCCATTGAGGGTACTTGGAGACCATGAGAAATCCCGTGTCATATTGCTTGATGACCTCGTCCTTAACTTTTAGCATCCACTGGGGTCTTAGTCGTCTCAACTTCTACTTGACCGGTTTAATATCAGGATAGAGCGATAACTCATGCTCGACCAAATCGGTGTCCAAACCATGCATGCCCTCATATGACCATACAAAGACGTCTTGGTATGACTGAAGGAAATTGATCATGCTTTATCTTTCCTCGAGAGACAGTGATGTTCTGATCTTGGTAATTCTAGGAATCTCCTTGGTCCCTAGATTGACGTCCTCTGTTTCTTCCACGATGGGGGTAGGACCGTGCTCAAAGTTAGCAAACCATTCTAGGTCATTAGGAATCTCCTCAGTAAGGATCTCCTTGTCCAGACTTGTGATTCCTACCTTTTCTTGTATTCCTATAGGAAATGGGTCGATTTCACGTGGGACAGGCCTTAAGGCATCATTTTCTTTGATTTTATTCAAAATTTTGAAAGACAATATTTTTGGATTTTATATTTTTTCTATGTTTTTGGGATTTTTGTTTTCTTCGGAAATGGGCCCTTGGCAAAGCAAGTCCCTATATATACATGGTATTACCTGCCAAGGGCTAATTTCACTTTTTACAGATTGTTTTTTTTAGGAAACGGGTGCCAAAATTTAGGTCACTCGCTGCTTCTAGAGTTTGGGGCATAGAAGCCCAATTTCGTACCTGGGTGCTGCACCGTTACCTATTTGGATAGAGGGGGTTGACTAATGTGATTCCTCAGAGTCGGCCTCCATCATATCGATCATGGTTTCATCTAAGACTCTATCCTCAAACTTCAGTAAAGTCCTGTGGTGGTTTACCATAGGAGAGGATTGTGCAGGGATGCAAAACTCCTCCTCAAAGAGGGACAGAGCAGCCAGGTCTATTTCCAAGTTAGGAGGGATAATTTAGGGATTGGTGGGGTGGATAGGGACTACTGGATTGGGTGGGGTTAACTGTGTTGCACCATTCTGATCTATCTTTATTATCCCGGTGCTCACAAAGGTGTTCCGAATGTGAGGTCTAGGATGGGGTTTCTCCTCTAGGTTTATTCCCTTAGTTCTTGCAGCTGTCGTGGCCCAGGCTTTCTCTTTAGCCTCTCGAACTTCTTCTTTTGTGGGCTTGTAGCCTAGCCCAAATCTAACCTGTTGTCCACCCTTGGCCTTGACCGGTTCTCTCCTGCCTTGTAATCGAGGCCTTAGTCCTTTACCCTTTTGATAGTCCCATTTCTGGAGCATGGCCACTGCCGCTACCATTCCGCCTTCAGTTTTTGAAGTGATGCTTTCCGAGGGATCCGAGACTATTGTTGATACCTCGTATTCAAAACTATGGAGGTTGGTATCTTCAGCCGTGTGTGGCACATCCAACACTTTTGGGTTCTCAATGTTGTGGGTGGCCTTTTCCTTCTCATCATGCCCCTCACCTATGATGGTGATAATCTTCTGCCCGAACACAAACTTGAGCTTCTGATGCAGCGTCGACGGTATCGCTCAGACTTCATGCAACCAAGGTCACCCTAATAATAAATTGAAGGAGGACTTAATGTCCATTAGAATATATTGTATGGAAAAGGTCATTGGCCCAATTACGAGCTCAATATCAACTTCTCCCATTATCTCTCTTCTTGTGTTATCAAAACCTCTGACATTGGTTCTGGTTGGTCTCAACATGCAAGGGTCTACCCCTATTTTGGTGGCAGTTCTCAGAGGGCATACATTTAAAGTAGACCCATTATCAATTAATACCAATGGGATTATCATGTTTCCGGATTCCACAGTGATGTTGAGGGATTTGAAATGATTATTTCCCTCTTCCGATAAATTAGTATCAGAAAACAAGATGGCATTGGGAGCCATCACATGCCCGATTATCTATCCAACTTCATCTGGGCTCACTTGAAGAGATACATGCGCATTCTTTAACGCACCCATTAGTGCTTGAAAATGAAGTGGGGACATCATCAATAGGTCCCAGACGATGATGTGGGCCGACATTCTTCTCCACTGACTTTCCAGTATGTGTTCTATGCTCATTTTCTCGAACGAGTTCACTGCACTTGTATCTTTCTTGCCCTTTAGTGCTGGAGCTGGTGAGTCCGGTTGCTAGGAAATTTTTCCCGAACTGGTGAAAAAATTGATTGCCAATGGGCCCTGGTGGGTCTAGCCCATTAGACCTTGATGGGTCCAGACCATTAGGCCTTGGTGGGTCTATCCCATTAGGCCTTGGTGGGTCTAGCCCATTGGACCATGGTGGGTGTGGATGATGGGGGTTTGGGCGATCGGGCCTTGGTAGGTGTGGATGATGGGTGTTTGGGCCATCGGGCCTTGGTGGGTGTGGATGATGGGTGTTCGGGCCATCGAGTCTTGGTGGGTTTGAGGTAATGAGGCATGGAGGCTTGGGAATGTATATGATGGGTTGGAAGATGTGTGGTGAGAATGAGGGGAGATGTTTTGGGAGGCTTTCCAAATAGTGTAAGCCTGGACCATCTCATCCATCATGGCCATTGGAGAGGGATTGGATGGAGGTGGTTCATTTGAGGGTATTTGGGGGGTGGATGATGTAGATGTGTGGGAAAAATCGGGCATGACCCTGATAAAATTGGGCATGGCCTGGGTAAATGGGGGGATATGGGGCGGATTGGAGAAACTGGGTGTGGCATGGGTCAAGGCGGGTGGATCAGATATATGTTGGGAAGATGAAAAGTGGGGTATATTGGTGAAGGTGGGAAATTGGGCCGAGTTTTGGGTGGATGTCAATGGAGGATGGGAGGGATTTGGCATGGACATGGAGGGGGAAATGGGCATGGTTTGAGGAAATTAGGGGGAGCGAGGTGTTGGATTTTGGGTGTTTTGAGTAGTTGTGGATGGGAAAATAGGTGCACTGAAAGGCCCAATGACGACAAATGGGGATTGGGTGAGAGTGATGGATGTGAAAACCTCTTCCGTATGGGAATGAGTTGGGGAATGCGGCGGGGATGAATCAGGATCGGCGTATGCCGGATCCACTGCCCACGACATGGCTTGGTTACAGGTAAGTTCTCCTTCTAACTCTACGGGATGACAGAGGGTAAGGCGATGCCGTTGTGTCGACACCATAAATCTACTCTTTTTTCGATTTTTGGTTTATTTAATTTTTTGAAGTTTTGTAATTGGATTTTTATGATGAACAACTCTGGGGCCTTTGAATTCCCTTTTTCAGTAGCTTTGGTACCCTAAATAAATCCCGTGGGGAGACCTCGATGTGCTTCAAAAAAATTGAAAGGGGAACCCCTCGATCTATTGAAGGCACGGGAATTAATGCAAACAACCTGATACCTCGGAACGGGTCAAAAAGAAGTTGCCCTCTTTTGATCGGCGGGGGCATATTAGGTGTTGGATAGTACGGGACCTAATCAGAGGTGTTAAACCACTAAGCGGGGAACTCGGGGATGTGAAAAAAGGCCTCAGATTTTGGGTTGTTCTGCTCAGTAGGGACAAATACACTTGGCATGTGTATTACCTGCGCCAGGACAATTTTGGCCAAATTTATGCTTGGCACATGTATTACATGCGCTAGAGAAAATTAGGATTTCCAAGCTTGGCGTGCGTAATATATGCGCCAAGTATATATAGTGGGGTCAATTTTTTTGACAGCAGAACAGCAAGCTTGAATTCAATCTCTTTTTTTGTTTTTCTGGAAGCAATGCTTCTAGGGACTTATCTCTTAATTACAACGGGTCTCTTCTCACCGAATCCTAGGGATACAAGGTCAATTCGGGACTACTAACGCTCACCACTAAGGGTTTTAAGCTTTGTAATAGGATGGGTTCCCCAACCTATATGCCTCCGGCGCAAGAGTCTTCTCAGATACTGGATGGGGTACTTTTTCAGATCACCACCACTAGGGACTGCTGCCGTACTAAGAACTGAGTGTTTGTATCTTTGCCTAAAAAATCCCAACCCTTGAAAATCTACCCCCGTAAAAATTCAATTAAGTCCCCCTTCTTGGTTCAATTTTAATTTCAAATTTTTAAGGGAGTTTTCTTTTCAGTCCAAAAATGGGTGGTGATGGTCCCGTGTCGCCTCTACTGGTTGGCGTCCAATGATAGGATATGATTGCGAAAATTTAAATGCTCACATAGACCCGCCAATCGGTTAAGGCGTGTAAATGACGGAAAGTAAAGAAATTGTAAAGACGATGCGCAAATAGGCCCGTCGATCGGCTAAGGCACATAAATGACAGAAAAGTAAATGAAACGTAAAGACGATACGCAAGTAAGCCCGCCAATCAGCTAAGACACTTAAAGTAGGGGTGAGAAAAGTGACGAAATCGTAGGGGTGAGTAAAAACTAAGAGAAAACAAACAAATGTTACTAAAAATCATAAAATAAGCCAAGTTTCAAGGGGAAGCTCTATTAGCTACTCCCCTGTAGAGTTGCCATCTGTGTAACCATGGATTTTTATCAAACCCGTCGCGATGATGCGCTCTTGCGAAAAATATAAAGTCGCCACCCGAAACTTTTGGTGTCCCGGGAAACCTAATTCAATTTTGTAATCACCGAAGTGTAAAAAATGTGACTCTAATTCACTGGTCTATGCCAAAGGCTCTTGGGTAGGGGCTTCGGTTATCGATTGGGAAGGTGTTAGGCACTTGATCAACCAGCTCTAGAGTAGTCTCTACTTATGGCCAAAAATGAAATAAAAAAAAGAAAAGGAAAGAGCACTTCCTCTTTGCCCTAAGGCACTTGGATCCTATTTGTGCTCCTCCACACTTGCTGAGATTTCGGCAGCGTACGGCACAACCTAGAGGATAGGAGAAAAGCTAAGAAGGTAGAGGAGTAGAGGGGAGAGTCGAAACGCTCGGGCCCGTGTATCACCGCTGTGGTCCTTCATGTGAGGGCATTTCGGTGAGCTTCCGATAGCAAATGGGTTGTTGGATGGGTTCTAAACTCTAAGGCTAGGAAGATAGAGGGTAGGAGTAGAGGACTAAGGCATAGTTCCTACCAAAATCGGGTGATTGATGAAGGAAAATGGGATTGAGAGAGATGAACTCAGTTCTGGAATTTTATGGGTTTAGTGCTCATAAGGGAAGAGGGAACTCTCTAATATTTTCTCTCTTTTGAAATGTTTTCAAGCCTCTAATCCAAGGGTTGGGGCTCTCTATTTGTAGGAAAAGGGTAGGTTAGGAGGCTACTTAGATGCTAATTGGGGTTAGCAATTAGGTAATCTCTTAATCTAAGGTTTCCTAGGATTTTGAGAGCTTGGAAAAGTGGGTAAAGGGGCTTCAATGTTAGATGATAGGTTGAGGTTTCAAATGACTAGAGGGTAGCAAGTAGGGTAAACATGGGTGCAACAGTCCTAATGAAACCCATCCTATACTTTGAGATGGTCAACAAGTCAAACCCTAAAAGTGAAATTCGAGCCAAAACCATCAGGTCACTGTAGCTAAGCCTGGCGCATGTATTACTCACGCCAGGTAAAACTACAGTACCTGGAAGTTCAAAGCCCGTGGGGGACCCACCAGTACTTGGTGCAAGTATTAGAAGCACCAAGCCATTTTTGGGAAAAAATGGCTTGGCGCATGTAATACATGCACCATGCACCTATTTCCTCGTGAGGTTCTCATGAGCTTTTGAACTTGTCGTGAGGTTCATTCCCCTCGCGAGGCTCTGAAGTTGTTGTGAGGTTCAATCCTTCTTTGCGAAATGGGGCCTCCTTGGGTCTGGAACTTCAGGTTATCGTAACTTTTGATGTGTAACTCGGATTGAGGTGATTCTTGGCTTGTTGGAAAGCTAGAAACCTTTACTTTTTAATGGTATATAATTCAATCTTAGTAAAGGTCCCTACCATCTCTAGTACACCTCTCTCTAACCATTACTCGGGAAGTTTAACTATGGGTTCGGGCAGGGTTTCTAAGTGTCTGGGTTGGTTTCTAATGGTTTGGGGAGGGTTCTAAAGGATATAGGGCAATTCCTAAGAGTTCGAGGAATGCTATCAAAAGCTTGAGCGTCCACCTCTCTTGAAGTATGTCTCGATCGGGCCTTGGGCCAAATTTGAGTGTCTACACTTTCATGAATGTAAGTAATCACGTTCAAAATAATGCATATTGGATCGAGCAAAGCATAACAAGAACTTGGGAACATATCAAGTGAAGAAAGTTACAAAAATGTATAATAAGAAATCACTGACGAGGTCAAATGTCAAGCCCCTGAGCTAGGTTAATAGGGTCACTTGAACCAAGAAGTCAAACCTCTGAGCTACGTTAACAGGGTCACTTGAACAGAAACGTAAAGCCCCTGAGTTAAGTTAACAGGGTCACTTGAACAGTGACCATCAAGCCCCTAAGCTATGTTAATAGGGTCTTAGGGTCACTTAATCAGTGACATGGCAGAGATACAAGATGTGAACATGTACACAAAACATATAGCAATGATATCATTCAAATATAAAAGGTTGAAACTTATGGAATCAAATAAAATCACATAACAAGATGTTGTGTACTAAAGCATGCAAATCATTTACAAAATCCAATTTATAATCTTCAAAACATGCAAAGATTTTATGTATATCATTTCTAGAAAATATCAAGCATTTACTATTTGTTGTCGCTCCAAGTGTGCCATAATTATGTGCATTATGAGTCAAGAATTAAAGAATTAAAGAATGCTAGGTTATATGGATGTTAACTTATGAAAGGGATATCGGCACATTGGGGCTAACACTGGCCTGCAAGATCAGGGCCAATTGTAGCAAGTTTTAAAAGTAAGTATTTCAAGATCGTCCACAGAGAAGTTTGTCTAAACTGAGAGATAAACCTCCAGATCTGTGCTACCAGATCTGGCTCTATAATTATCTAAACAGAATAGATAAAAGAGAGTGTTGGATTGTGTCACATTTAACTATAAACAAATAAAGAAAAGAACTAACTACATGATCCAGATCCGAGTTGGGGAGATGTTTAAAATAAGACAAATGCAGAAGTAATAGCTTCATGTACTTTAGCCTCTGAATTTTAATGGAGAATCTGTATTTCCACAGAGCAGATTCAATCTTCATCTGGCTACCAGCACAGATGTAAGAGAAATAAATCCGAATTAAGGAATAGGTTTAGACTTATGGCTATGATCTGTCCAATGGTCACAGATCATCCAATAGTTGTGGCCTATTCTTTAGTTCAGAACATGAAACATCAGAATGCCGCTTGAATTAGGTTACCAACGCTAATTCGCATGTGGATGATGAATTAAGGGAAGTTGGATGCGGATAAGTGAATCTAAAGAAGTCTAATGCACTAAGGTGATCATTAACCCTCGACATGACTCCAATGGAGAAGACACAAATTACGAACCTTTTAAAATCCAACGTTACAATTTCTGAGCACGGCTTCTTAGAGAGCCCTCAGATTTACAGTCTTGAATCCGAACTTGGAAGTACAAATCACTCACAATGGCTCTCAAAGGTAAACTACAAGAAGGGATTACAGGGGGTTCAGATAAGCTATCTGACCGGAATGAGGGAAACAGAGATGAAAACTCTAAAATCTAGATACCCCAATTGGGCAAATGGTTTGTCTATTTATAGTTTTCCCTAAGTCCAGCTCAGATGTGTATCAACCAATCAGAATTGGATAGATCTGTATCAACCAATAGGAGTCGAGCACCAGGATCCGGATCGTTTCCGCCAATCGTAATCGCTTGATCTCGTTCACCAATCAGGAAACAGAGGCATCAATTCTGTTATGCATTTTGAAATTCTGTTTGAGCTTCTGGAAGTTCCCGCCAGGTAATTTAACTTTGGGCGCTCACATGGGTTGGAATATGCCTTCGGATCTTGACTGGAACCTTCCGGAATGTCCTTGGGTTTTAAAACGCATTGGGGCGCGTGCAAAGTTTCCTGAAATACCCTTCGGACGAGCTGCAAATCCCCAGAATGCCATTTCGCATAGTTTAAGGGCTTTTTCGCAAAGTAGTTTGGCCCCAGTAGCTCTCTTCGCAAAGCATTTTGGCTTCAGGAGATCTTTTCGCAAAGCATTTTGGCTTCAGGAGATCTTTTCGCAAAGCATTTTGGCTTCAGGAGATCTTTTCGCAAAGGACTTCTCTTCTTTTCGCAGAGTGTTTTCTTCTTTTCGCAAAGTTCAAAGTTCTTTGCGAATAGTAGAAGTTCTTTGCGAATAGAACTCTAGGCTCCCATTCTTCTTTGCGAATTGACTTTTAACTTGATTTTTTCTTTGCGAATGGCTCTCTTTCTTGCTTCAGGTCTTTGTCTGCTCTTTTAGACCCTCTTTAGCCATTGCTGAGGCTATTTCTTCACTCCCTCTTTGAGCTTGACATGCGTTGTCAGCTTTTTGATCATTTTAGGATGGTTTTCGGATTTGGACCTGTCTTTTTGGTTAGCTGTAATATGAACACTAAAGCACTTATTTAGTCCTCTCAAGGGTCTTTCAAGGCTCATGTTTAGGGGTGAAAAATGGTATTTTTCACTACTTAACACTATTCACATCAATGACACGAATTCAAGAAAACAAGTAATTGGGCAAGATGTTCTTCCCTACGTTAATGTTGGGACGTCGCGAGCAAAGTCACATGAATCAAGGCTAACTCCCGATCAAAAGTCCCTTGCATTCAATCTAGATCATACCACGCACATGTACCAATGGTTAATGAACCATACATGGCTTATGCAAGGACACGCAAGGCTTAAAAACACACAAACCAAACTTCACAAAACATGGGATACCTCGCTGAGGCGAGCTACAGGGTCACCGCAGCGAGGTTCTCAGGTGCCACATGACTCTAAGCCTCTCACCATGACGAGAAATTCCAGAGCTATAATAGCCTGGGTTTCAAGGTAGCACTCATCGCGGCGAGTGCTTCAGGTCCAATCACACCACGGTGAGACTTAAGGTTGTCACGACGAACCTGAACAGCTCTCCATTTCTTAATTCTCCTCTTTTGACCTCATGGCTCGATGTCTCTGACATGAATCTCCTATTCGATGAACAATCAAACACATATGGTACCAATAAGCCAAATCTCTAGCCTCTAACATATTTTAATTTCACTATCTGTGTTCTGAAACATCAGGAATCGGAGAATTCGGTCTTTACACTCTTCATGCGTCCGATTCTCGACATTTCGAGGCATGCATTCCTAGAATTCGACTTAATAGGATCTGATTTAGGAAAATCGAGTTCTCCTTGACTTTATTAATCATGCATGCAAGAGTTTCGAGGCATCGGACCTCAATAATTGGGCTATGAAGCTTTCCATATGTCTGATGCTCGAATTATATCTCATGGGATTCTAAAGCTTTCCCAGGACACCTGGAGCTTTTGGTGTCTTGGGAAATCTAAATCAATATTATAAGCACCGAAGTGCAAAAATATGACTCTGATTCACTGGTCCATGCCAAAGGCTCTTGGGTAGGGGCTTTGGTTATCGATCGGGAAAGTGTAGGCACCCGATCAACCCACTCGTAAGCGGTCTCTACTATGGCCGGGTCTAAGTGGGGCTGGTTTGTATAATATATATATATATATATATATATATATATATATATATATATATATATATATATATAAGGAAGCAAAATGAGCGGCACTTCCCCTTACCCGAAGGCACATCGATCCTATTGAGCCCTTCTCGCTTGCCGAAATTTGGGTAGCATAATGGCTCAATTCTAGGATAGAGGAAGAGCCAAAGTAGGTAGAGGAATAGAGGGGAGAGTCAGAGCTCTCAGCCGCTATAGTCCTTCGTGCTAGAGCATCGCCGGTGAGCTTCCGATAGCAAACGAGTTAGGAGACGGGTTCTAATATCTAAGGCTTGGTAGCTAAGAGGTAGAGGAAGAAGGCTAGGGGGGGTAGTTCTAGATAAATCTCAAAGATTGATGGTAGAAAATGAGGTTTATAGGGCAAAGATCAATTCTAGAATTTGTATGGGATTGGGGCACCCAAGGGGGGAAAAGGTCTCTCTTAATTGTTTCTCTCTTTTGGAATTTTTTTCAAGCCTTCGTAAAGGGGGGGATGCCTCTCTATTTCTAGTAAAAAGGGAGGTTAGGAGGGTACTTAAGTGCTAATTGGGGTTAGCAATTAGGTAATCTTCTAATCTAAGGTTTCCTAAGATTTTGAGAGGTTGGAAGAGTGGGCAATAAGCTTCAATGGTAGATGATAGGGTGAGGTTTCAAATGACTAGAGGGTTGCAAATAGGGTAAATATGGGTGCAACAATTCTAATGAAACCCATCCTAAATATTGAGATGGTCAACAAGTCAAACCCTAAAAGTGAAATTCGGGCAAAAACAAGTAGTTATTGTAGCTAAGCCTGGCACATGTATTACATGCGCCAAACATAACTACAGTACTTTGAAGTTCGGAGCCAGAGGGGGGACCCACCTATACTTGGCATATGTAATGCATGTGTTAAGCCATTTCTGAGGAAGAAATGGCTTGGCGCATGTAATACATGCTTCATGTATGCCTTAGCTAGGTGCACTGTTAGGGCACTGCTCGGATAGCCGTACCTTTTAACGTACGACTCAGCTTGAGGTGATTCTTAGCTTGTTGGAAAGGTGGGAACCTCTACTTTTTAATAGTATAAGATTTAGTTTCAGTAGAGGTCCCTGCCAGCCCTAGTACATCTCTCTCTAACCATTTCTTGGGAAGGTTAAATATGGGTTCGGAGAGGTTTCTAAGGGTTAGGGAAGGTTCCTAAGGGTAGGAGAAATGCTATTGGAAGCTCAGGAGTGTGCCTCTCTTGAAGTATGTCTCGATCGGGCCTTGGGCCAAATTTGGGTGTCTATAGATGCCCCTCTTTGGTATCCGATCACTAATGATCGAATGCCAAAGACGAGACATTCGAAGAGGCCCAAGGCATCATTGACGGGTCTATTGTATTCAAAACAAACCTCAAACATCAAGCAGGTAACATGGTGAGTAAACGGCAGCCCTGTATGCCAGGAAAAATATCTGTTTCTCAAGGTTATTGGCCCCCAAGCGCTTAGCGACATTATTGGGCATAACTGAGGTAGAGCGATTTGCGAAAGCCCAATATGTTAAGAAAAATATTTGCTTCTTGAGATGATTGAAGATGTTTGATGTTCAAGTTTCATTCTGAATATAATAGCTTCGTTAGATAGAGGGTGATCAACCCATACACGAAGATAGGCACGAAGCAAATATGCGAAGGTCCACAGTTTGTGTCCAATCCTATGAGGCATTGATTGCCCTATTTGACTGGGCGTAGGTGCCCCTGTGTGAAGCAGGTTCGAGATCTTTGGGCGAACCCAATGGTTTTAAAGTTAATTTAGCACGACTTTCAGAGCAGAGCGAACAGATGTTGCAACACTTTTTGGGAGTACGTGCCATTTTTTGATAATGTGCCTTGGATCAACATGACCCGGAGTACCCAAATTCAAATAATATTGAATAGATCTGACCAAAAATGGGTGCCTACCAAAGGAGGCACTCAATTTTGGTCTCCGTCAATGATGATCTCATAAACGAACAATTATGCAAAAACATGCATACATCATGGGCAAATAAAAAATAAAGGGGAATGAAAGTCCAAGCCCATAACCCATTCAGGTACTATTTACGAGAATAAACGACCATCCAACAGATGCCCAGACGCATGGCGTACACTTTACAGGAATACTGTACAAATGCAGGTTTTAAGTCTGCACCCTAGAATGATCCCTTCGAAATGCATATTTGAACATAGTCATTTGATAGGTAATTTCCTTTTTGATAGGTTAGTCTCAACCAATGATTGACCTTTTTCTGAGAAATCTGAAGCTTAAGAACTTAAGTTCACATGAATCCAAAAATGCAGTGCTTGGCGTAAGGATTTAACAGTGGAATCAACCTGATCGAAACATTGACCGTTTGATCAGGATTGACACCGTTGCTCCTACTTTAAAGTAGGATCCAAAGATCCGAGGCGAACCTTAAACTTAGGATGTTATTATAGCACAGCTGCATTGCCAATAAAATATTGACATTTTACCATACTGGAGCACGCATGTGCGTATCTGTGCATAATGAAAACATAGATTTCTTTTTTTTTTCTTTTTCAAAATAATTGTCTTTCTTCTCTTTTTTTCTTTTTAATAGACTAGACATCGGTGGTGAGATGCTTCATCTGATTTGTCCATCGTTTAGAGGTTGCCTGCTTTGAGGCTTTGGACTATTTAATATTCTTGCACATTCTTGAGAAAACATCAGTCCCCTTTTTGTTTATATAGGTAACAATGTGCATCCTAATTAACAGAAGGAGAAGCAAGCCTTTACCTACACATTTTCAATGTTCAAGATTTATATATTTTGGGATTTTTGTTTTAGATTTTTTTATTCTTTTTCTTTATTTTGAGATGGAAGTATGATGTTGTATATGTAAATGGAAAAGAGTAGAAATATATATTTTTTTAATATTTGGATTTTTCTTGATTTTTTTTCTATTCTTTTTTTCTTTTTCTTCTTTTTTTGTCTAATGCCTTAACAGTGAGATGAAGTAACAGGTCCCATTTTGAGCATAGTCGAATCCATCCATGCGGTTAGACCTGAGTGAGGTTCAACATTTTTCATCAAGGTTGGAATGTCTATCCCTTTGGATCGATTTAACCCTTTATCCTTACCTCGGGTCATACGTTCGACGGTGCGGTATAAAGATATACTTGATCGAGATTTGATTTGAGTTAACATGAGCGGCCCAAATGAAGATCAGAGCTCGGGATTGTAACCAAGGGAGTAACTGAATAACTTTCTTCTTTTCTTCTCTTTTACAACACTGTTACTCATAGCGCCCAAGACAGGTTTTTGTCGTGCCTGTTGTTTCTCTCTTTTTTACTCGTAGTGCCCTTTCAAGTTTTCACTATGTCCATGGGTATGCATTTTTACCCCCAGCGCCCTTTCGGGTCTTCACCTGGTTCTCACAAGCTCGCTCTTTTTATCCATGGCGCCCTCATGGGTTTTCACCACGTCCATTTTTCTTTAAGCTCGTATATTTTTATTTTATTCCTTTTTTTCTTTCAAAGGCCATGACATGGACGTCGACTCTGTCATAGCCAGCTGGATGGAATTCTTTTATCGTCTCTTAGCTTGGCTCATGCCAACTCAACGAATATTGTGACTACTCGTAGACCTTAAAGAGGGCTTTCCTCGGGGATGTATCTTAGCCATGGGTTTGAAAGGGATAGGTTAGGAATTTTGAAGGTATTCTAGGGTTAAAAGGTTTCCTTGATTGGATTTCAATTGCTATAATACACTTCTTCCTTAGGGGATTCTTATTGTGCATGCCCAACCTTTTTTTTTATTTTTTGTTCTTTTTGCTTATCCTCTTTTAGGATTTTACTTTTCTAATTTTTTGGATTTTAAGGGTAACTCTTTTTCTTTTCTTTTTATGGCATATACACTTTCTCTTTTTCTGGGGAGGGGATAATGAAAGAAAAGGCCATTGGCACAAGATGGGGTAGCAAAGGGTATAAGTGTTCAGAGATACTTGTTGTTGCTTCTAAGTGTGCTTGATTTATGTGTGTTTTGAAAACAAGTTTGCAACTGCTAACTTATAATGAATCTAGAATATTAAAAAGAGTAAAGAAATATCAGCACAGGTAGAAGTGAATTAGCCTGCAAGATCAGGGCCAATTGTAGCAAGTTTTAAATGTAAGTGAGTAAAATATCGTCCACAGAGAATTTGTCTAAAATGCAAGATAAACCTCCAGATCTGAGCTACCAGATCTGGCCTCTTATCCTATCTAGAAAGCACATAAGATGGGGAGGTTGAATTTGCCACATTAACTAAATGATAAAAGTAGAAGTTAAACTAAATGATCCAAATCCGAGTTGGGGGAACGTTTGAGGTAAACTTATAAAAGATGGAGAAGTAATATCTAACTTTGATTTGGTCCTTGAAATCTAATGAGAATGACTGCAGCTCAACTGAGAGGTGATCCAATCTTCATCTGGCTACAAGCGCAGATGTAAGAGAAATAAATCTAATTCAAGGATTAGGCTTACGCTTATGGCTATGGTCTGTCCACTTTAATGGCCACAAACCATCCAATAGTCTTTAATCCAAATCCTTAATTTAGAATAAGAAACATCACTACAAATCCCGTGAGAGACTAGGTTACAAACACTAACTCTCACGGGATTAATGAATCAAGGGAAATTACGAGAAAAACAGTGAATCTAAAGGAGTCTAATGCAATAAGGAGATCAGAGGGAACCCTTAACATGAGTCCAATGGAGAATGCACGGTTTACAGCAACCTTTTCAAATTCACCATTACAATTACAGAGCACAGCTTAATGAATACAACTCTCCTTTGAATTACAGAAGTATCTCACAGCTCTCAATTGCAAGTAAAAAGTGAGGCTATTACAGGGATTTCAGACAAACTATCTGATTTGGAAATGGGGGAATAGGAATGAAACAAAAAATCCGGATGCCCCACTTGGGCAAATGGTTCGTCTATTTATAGTTTTCCCTAAGTCCAGCTCAGATGTGTATCAACCAATCAGAAGTGCTCAGATCTGTATTGACCAATGGTAGTCGAGCACAAGGATCCAGATCTGTTCTGGCCAATCAGAATTCCTCGATCTGGTTTAACCAATCAGGTGAAAAAAGCATCAATTTTGTTATGCATTTTGAAAGTTTGTTAGAGTTTTTAGAAGTTCCCGCCAAGTTATTTCATCTCTGGGTGCTCACGTGGGGTGGAATATGCCTTCGCTTCATTCTTAGAATCCTCTGGAATGTCCCTAGGTTTTTAAATGCATTGGAATGTGTGAAACAGATTACTGAATTGCCCTTGCAAAAGCCGGGAATCTCCAGAATACCTTTTCGCATAGCTTAGGGGACTTTTCACAAGGTGTTGTAACTCCTGAAGCTCTTTTCACAATGTTCTGGTTCTGTTCGAATTGAGTTTTGTTCTTTTCGAAAAGGTCAATCATCTCTTCGAAGAGTTCAGATGCTCTTCGAAAGCTAAGCCTGGAGTTTTAGTTCTTTTCGCAGAGTTCAGGTTCTTTGTGAGCAGTTCAGGTTCTTTGCGAAAAGTACTCTGTAGTGCATTTTTCTGTTCGAATTGCTCCATACTTCTTTTCTAGGTTGAGACCAGGTCTTTGCCTCTTCAATTCAGACCTTTCAACAACTAGTGAGGTTGTTTCTTCTCTTTCTTCCTTTAGATTGACATGGATTGTCATATTTTGGCACTTTTAAGCTATTTTTATGGTTAAGCCTGTCTTTATTGTTAGCTGCAACACAAGCACTTAAAACACTTATTTAGTTCTCTCAAAGATCTATCAAGACTCAAGTTAAGGGGTGAAAAATGATATTTTTCAGTTCTCAACACACCCCCAAACCTAAGCTTTGCTAGTCCCTGAGCAAAGACAAAATTAAAAAAACAAAGTAAAAAGCCACTTTTGTAGGGAGCACAGTTGCATTTAGCATATGCAACAAGCCTTTTAAACCCCTAGGTGATCCCTAGTGGAGGAGTGAAGTCTCCTGAGGGTTTTCAGTGAAGATACCCACAAACTTCTTCAATAAATCAGTTAAGATCACTGCAGTTTTGTTACAGCGAACTTTCATCCAATCTGTTTATTCACACCTGCATCAGTCATGTTGTAAGAAGATTTTTCAAGAAAAAACATAAGTTCAAAACTAAAATTCTGCTGTAATTCTTGTTACTACTCAGTCAATTTATGTCAAAGGTTATTTACAAGAAAAATTAATGAACAGCTTGCCTTCGATTTAGGAATCCAGCTTCGATGTTACCCCAATGAATTGATTTCAAACCCAACTCTCACCAGGATTTTCACTCAACATGCAAGTAAGAGGGTTGTACTATTTCACATGGCTCAAGAGCAGTTACAGCCCTCAAATAGGACTGTAAGCATGAGCATAGACATTGCTTTTAGTTCGGAATTCCCTGCTCTTTTCACCATAGATTACACAAATTCTTATCTCCATGTGATAGCTCAATCCATCATTGATCAGTAAGGATTTTACTGGGGTTGTAATGTGGCTTATGGGTGAAATTTCTCAAGAATAAAGGGGTGGAATGGTGTTCAAATTTGAGAAGTCAGTCAAGGTAAGGAGGTGATATACAAACCTTCTTTACTTCAGCATATTTTCATTTTCTTCTTTGAATTTCCAGAGCCAAAGTGGCCATTTTTTCCTCTTTCTTTTTCAAACTTCCAATGAAATGCCTTCTCTCTTTTTGTTTTGCTCAAATATTTTTTTGTTTTATTTTATTTTATTTTATTTTTTTAAATTAGCATTAACTGGAATGCCACATTTCCTCTGTTGTTACATCATTGCCTTCAACTTATACCCTTCTTTTGTTACCAAATTGTTACTCAATTTCCTTTCTTCAGCTTCCTTCTCTTTATCTTCTGACTTCTCGGAGTGAGGGTTAGGCTAAATGAAGTTGATGAGGTTATTGGATGAGGTTTCAAAGGAATCTTAGATTTGTACAGCTCAAATGGTGTGTATCAAGGGCAGTTTCAAAAGGTGGGGCTTTGTAAGGTTCAAACTGTCCAAAAGGAGGCCTTATATCATGTCTTTAATATCACGAGTGCTATCAAATTATTTCAATTTGGATATGTGTAACTTCTAGATTCAATCAGTCCCAAAAGCAGAAAAAATTGCCAATTCATACCTCCAAAGAATACATTTCAGGCCCAAACCTCACTGGGTGTGGTTTTTTTTATCAAATTCCTAAGGTGTATCCTCACTGTTTTCCTTCTTTTTAGGTTTACTAAAACATCAATTTTCTTTTGGAAATTTCCTGACATTCACTTCATGAAAGTATTAGAATTACACTAGAAATTAATTTCAAAAAGTTTTTTTTTTTTTTTTTCAAAACAGCAGGTGTGAAATTACTTTATTTTCAAAAATTCCACTGATCATAAGTTGTACTGATGTTAACTCAATTATTGATTATTGATATTTCTGTCACACCCCCAAACCAAAGGGAGCAGGGTCCACACTGGTCCAAAGCAGAGAAAAGATATAAGCAAGAAAAAAAAAATCATGATGACAAGAAGACAGACAGAAATACACAGTAATTACACAAGAAAAACAGAATTTTATATTACAAACTCATAACACAGATAAGTACAATGTGATCTAATAACTGGGGTCAAAATCTGTATCATAAGTTGGTTCAATTGGCTCAGAACTGGAGTCACTGTCAGAATCAGAACTAGAATTAGTATTGGAGTCTGAACTTGATTGAGCTTTCTCCAAATGGGAGGCCATCTAATTTCTGCTCCTTTTTCAACTTGGCACTAATATCAGCCATGGCTTCAAAAATTAACATAGGGGCATTGAAAAACTGCCCCTTAGAAAAATGAAAGAGAGCCTCCAGAATTGGTGTTCTCCTCTCTTGGCTGTGCCCGGTGACATAAAAACTTCCCCTCAAAATGGAATCCATCAATAGAAATTGGGGGGCTAGGTCTCTCCTCATGATGGACTGTCCAGTGCCCACAATTCCTTGGGTTAAATGTGCAGCCATTTCTCTAAAGGAGGCTATTTCTGGAGCAGCCAATGGACCAGAAGGATCAAATTGGAAGGGGATCCCCAAAGCATTCCCTATGTCTTCAAATGTGACAGTAAGATCGCAATCATCAATAAAGATAACCAGGGTAGGGACATCAACATCTCTTTCAGTGACCTTGACTAGGTTTTGGTACCATAACTTCACCATTCGTGGGTAAATTTTCTCTGGCAAGGGGGTAAGGATAGTGCTTAGTGAGGCATCTCTTATGTATCTTAAAGATAACAGGCAATCCGGTTTGTTGACGAAAAAAGTTTCGTCCACAATCAGCTCAGGAATTAGCTTCTGAGCTTCAATGAATGGATTTGGCAGTACCAAATGTATAGGCAGAGGAGGAAGCTCAGGCTCAGGACTAGCAGCAGCAGGGATGGGTTCCTCATGTCTCACTTTCTTCCCTTTCTCCACCCTATCCGCTTTATCCATAGATAGTTTTCTTTTGGCTGAAGTTTTGGTTTTTCCTTTTGGGGTAGGTTTGCTAACTTTCTTAGAAGAGGATTTTGGGAACATGGCAGCCAACGATTTCTCCACTTTTCCCATTCTAAATTGATGTATGAAAATGCCCACAACTGATGCTGACACAAAATCAAATTTTCCAAATGATAAACAGAGAGAATGTGCAGAGAAATACCGAGATCTAGGGTTATTGATTGAACGTGTTGTTTGCTTGCAGAAATCCCCCAGACTAGAAGCTAAAATCCTTCTCTGAAAACTCAAATGATCGAACAAAGGTGAAGAAAAGTGTAGCAAGATTCTCAAATCGCGCAAGGAAAGAAAGAAATAGGGTTTTTGTGCAACAAGTCGCTCGTCAGTTCCAAAATAGACCTTTTGACAACTGCGAATGGCATCAGTACCATTCGAAAAGTTAATAGCTTCAGAAACATCTTTTCGAAAAGAAACTAGCTTCAGAAATATCTTTTCGAAAAGAAAATAGCTTCAGAACCAACTATTCGAAAAGCAAATCCTTGCTTTCGAAAGCGCTTCACATTACCAATCCGCAGTCTTTTAAAAGTAAATTGAACTTTGCGAAAAGATAATTATTACTTTGCGACTTAACTTGGAGCATATTTAAACCATGCGAAAAGAGACAAATCATGAATAAAAACAGAAACAAAGAAACTAAGCAAAAACTATGAAATAAAAACATAATGTACAGTTATCTACCATCAGATTTTTGGAGGTTCGTGATGACAGATGGGCAGCACAGGCTCCTGAGTATTTTCAATGCATGGTTTGAGCCTCTGACCATTTACTTTCAAGATTCTTCCATTACTTGGATCAGCCTCAAGGAGCGCTCAATGATGCAGTATGGCCCTTCCCATCTGGATCTCAGCTTTCCTGGAAAAAATTTGAGTTTTGAGTTAAATAACCATACCTTAGAGCCAGCTGTGAACTCTTTTCTCAATAAATTTTTATCATGGAAAGTTTTGACTTTCTCTTTGTAAAATCTTGAATTTGTTTATGCATCCATTCTCAGCTCCTCCAACTCAACAAGTTGCAGTTTCCTGTGATTACCAGCAATAGTTAGATCCATGTTCAATGTTTTAATGGCCCAAAAGGCTTTATATTCTAACTCTACTGGTAAATGGCATGCTTTGCCATAGACCAACCTGAATGGAGACATGCCAATTGGGGTTTTGTAGGCTGTCCTGTATGCCCACAATGCATCATTCAGCTTAAAGGACCAATCCTTTCTGTCCTTCTTCACAGTCTTTTCCAAAATATGTTTGATTTCTCTATTGGAAATCTCCACTTGTCCATTGGTTTGTGGATGATATGGAGTGGCTACTCTATGAGTCACAGAGTATTTTTTCAATAAAGTTTCAAAATGTTTATTACAAAAATGGCTTCCCCCATCACTGATAATGGCTCTGGGAAAACCAAACCTGGAAAAAATGTGATCCTTAAGAAATTTAAGAACCACTTTGTGATCGTTTGTTTTAGTGGCTGTGGCTTCAATCCATTTGGATACATAATCCACAGCTACTAAAATGAAATTATACCCATTGGAAGGAGGAAAGGGACCCATGAAGTCTATCCCCCAAACATCAAACAACTCAACTACCAAAATAGGCTGTAAAGGCATTGAGTTTCTCTTGGAAATGCTGCCCAATTTCTGACAGTTCTGGCAAGACTTACAATGCTGCAGAGCATCTTTGAAAAGTGTAGGCCAATAAAATCCACACTGCAAAACCTTTGCAGCAGTTTTGTTTCCACTAAAATGACCTCCACAAGCCTGTTCATGACACATAGAAAGTATTCTATGAATTTCTTGGTCAGGGACACATTTTCTTATTATTTAGTTTGCACAACTCTTAAACAGATAAGGATCTTCCCAGATGAAATGTTTAACCTTTGAGAAGAAAAGATCTTTATCCATTTTATTCCAATGTTGAGGAATTCTTCCAGTAGCCAAAAAGTTGACTATGTTTGCAAACCAAGGAGTGTGTACACTAATGGCAAAAAGTTGCTCATCAGGGAAAGATTCATTGATAGGTAGCCTATCAATCTCAGCAGTTAAAATTCTAGACAGGTGATCAGCCACCACATTCTTCACCCCCTTTTTATCTTTGATCTGTAAATCAAATTCCTGTAATAGGAGAATCCACTTGATTAATCTTGGTTTGGTGTCCTTCTTAGACAGAAGGTATTTCTAAAGCGAGTGGTCGATGAACACCACTATTGTGAACCCAAGACATATGACTGAATTTCTCTAAAGCAAAAACAATTGCCTGACTCTTTCTCGGTTGTTGTGTAATTGAGCTATGCATCAATCATTGATCTCTTGGCATAAGCTATGACATGAAAGCGACTTTTCCTTTCTCTGTCCAAGGACAACTCCCAAAGCATAATCGATGCATCACACATCAGTTCAAAAGGTAGTGAATAATCTGGAGACTGCAATATTGGAGCTGAAATCAAACAGTTTTTTAAGAATTCAAAAGCCTTCATGCATTCATTATTGAAAACAAAAGGGACATCTTGGCACAGCAAATGACAAAGAGGTTTGGTTATTTTACTGAAGTCCTTAATGAATCTTCTGTAAAATCCAGCATGTCCCAGAAAACTTCTGATTTGTTTAACAATTTTGGGAGGTGGTAAATATGCAATTAAATCAATTTTTGCTCTGTCCACCTCAATGCCCTTGTGGGAAACAACATGGCCAAGGGCAATGCCTTGGGTGACCATGAAATGGCTCTTTTCCTAGCTCAAAACTAGATTGGTTTCTTCACATCTCTGTAATACCAATTTGAGATGATGTAAACACTGGAAAAAACTGTCTCCGTAGATTGAAAAATTATCCATAAAAATCTCCATAAATTGGTCAATCATATCTGAGAAAATGGAATACATGCATCTTTGAAAGGTAGCAGGAGCATTACAAAGACCAAAAGGCATTCTCCTATAGGCAAAAGTGCCAAAAGGGCAAGTTAATGTGGTCTTTTCCTGATCTTGTGGGTACACAGGAATCTGGTTGTAACCAGAGTAACCATCAAGAAAACAGTAATAAGCTTTTCCTACTAGCTTATCTAAAATATGATCAATGAATGGGAGGGGGAAATGGTCTTTTCTAGTTATTGCATTTAATTTTATGTAATCAATACAGACTCTCCACCCAGTTGTTTGTCTGGTTGACATAAGCTCACCAGAATCTGAGGTTACAGCAGTGATCCCAGATTTCTTAGGTACCACCTGTGTAGGTGCCACCCAAGCTGAATCTGAAATGGGGTAAATGACCCCTGCATCCAACAACTTAACAACCACTTTCATGACCACTTCTTGCATATGAGGGTTCAGCCTCCTTTGCATTTCCCTAGAAGGCTTTGCATCTTCTTCCAAATAGATTTTGTGCATGCAAACAGCTGGACTGATTCCTCTCAAATCAGCAATAGTCCAACCAATTGCCCTTCTATGTTCTTTCAAAACAACCAACAGTTCTTCATCTTGCTCCTTTGTGAGGGAGGAAGAAATAATTGCAGGCAATGATTTATGATTTCCTAAAAACACATATTTCAAATTTTGCGGTGCTTTAGTTCTCGTGAAATTTGAGAAAGAAGGTAACAAAGGTACCTTAGCTGTTTGTGGAAGGGGGAGAGTAGTAGGTTTCCAAGAAGAGAAACTTGCTGATTGATTAAGAGTTCCTTGCACAACATTTATTTCCTCAGAATTTGAGATACAAACTATTTCTTCCTCAGAATTTCCCCAAGCATCTTTAACATCTGTGGTGAAATCTTCACACTGCAGAAACTGTTGTAAAGTCCCTTCTACCAGTTCATCCAATAGATCAATATGAAAACATTCTTCAGAGCTGAATTGAAGGTACGTGTGTGCATTATAAACATTTAATTTTACCTTCATATTTCCAAAAGAGACTTCCATAATACTGCACTGCATTGAATGCAAGCATTTCTTTGTAGCCAGGAATGGTCTTCCCAAAATGACAGGGATGGAAGTTTTACTTTTGGTAGGTTCCATGTCCAAAACTAGAAAATCAGCAGGATAGAAAAATTTATCTACTCCCACCAATACATCTTCAATCATCCCAACTGGTTTCCTTTCAGATCTGTCTGCTAGTTGTAACACCACATGAGTGGGCTTTAATTCTCCCAAACCTAGTTTCTCATATACAGAATATGGAAGTAGGTTGACACTAGCACCCAAATCTAATAAAGTCTTTTCAATGGTATGTTCCCCAATAATGCAAGGGATTGTGGGGATTCCAGGATCTTGAAGTTTAGGAGGTGTGGCAATGGATAACACCTGATTAATTCTTTCCACAGCAAAGACCTTCTTGGATAACTGTATCCTAGACTGTCTTTTGTGAGTGCACACATCTTTCAAAAATTTTGTATATGCTAGAATTTGTTTGATTGCCTCAAGCAAAGGTAGATTTATCTTGACTTGCTTGAAAGTCTCCATCATTTCATCTATTTTTGTGTTCCCTTTATCAAAAGGGGATACAAATTTCATTGCATGAGGAAATGGTAAATGAGGAACTAGTCCTTCATCTACAGCTTTGGAAGCATTTTCATAAACTTTTTGGATTTTTTGTTTTTCATCTGTTTGATTTTTCTGAGGTCCATCAGCACCCCCACTGCTATCATTATGCTGCTCTTGCTGCATATCTTTATCATTTTCCTCATTTTTTTCTTCTTCAGTACCCACTTTGTTATTTATAATTCTTCCACTTCTCAAAGTGGTGACAGTTTTTACTTCTTCATGTGAATTAGAAGCTTCTCCAACCATGAACTGTCCTTTGGGATTGTTCAAAGGTTGGTTGGGTAACTTTCCTTCCTCTCTTTTGGCCAAAGTATTTGAAAGCTGTCCCAATGTTTCTTCAATCTTCTTTATGCTCTGGCTGTGAAAATTCACGATCGAGTTAAAGATCTAAATTCGGGTGAATTTAGGACTTGATCTTCAAAAGAAGGGACACGGAAGGGGTTTGAATCAGGGCGATTCTTTGCGTTGTTGTGGAATGGGTTGCTGAAAATTTGGTTTGGCATAAAAATTCTGCTTATAAGGCTGTGCAGTTTTGAAAGGCATTTGGTTCTTTAGTTGTTGCTGCTGTTGTGATTGATAATTCCCTTGGTTCCACCTCAAATTGAGGTGTCCTCTCCATGGATATTCATTTGACTGCATCTGTCCAAATGATTGAGCAGCATGAGCTTGTTCCACCATTAACTCTGGGAGCGTAGTGCGGCGGACATTGGTCAATTGAATGAGTAGGGGACTGGCATATCAGACATGCCTCCTCTACTTTTGCAACATTTGGATTTTTAAGTGAGTCCATCAATCTATCAAACTTTATGGTTAAATTGTCCATCTTTCTTTGCAACTCATTCACCTCATAAAGCTTCCCTTTGGTGGGTTGCTGATTGTTCAACCTAGCAGGATTTTCAATATCTTTTGACAGAGATTCCTGTTGAGTTGAGTTTTCACCAATTACTTCAAATAAGTCGCAAACCTCCTCAACTGTTTTTTACAAGTAAGTGCCTCCACAGGAGGCATCCACCATATTTTTGCCTTTTTGATCAATTCCTTGATAGAAGCTTTGAACCAGCTGCCATCTGGGAATTTGATGATGAGGACATTGCCTTAAAAGTTCCTTAAATCGTTCCCATGCTTCATGGAAAGTTTCAGTTGAGTTTTGTGAGAAAGAAATGATACTTTGTCTCAATTGGCTTGTTTTAGACATTGGGAAATATTTGGCTAAAAATTGACACTGCAAATCATTCCAAGAAGTGATACTATTTGGTGCTAACATAGATAACCATGCTCTAGCTTTATCCTTTAATGAAAAAGGAAAGAGCCTAAGCTTGGTTGCTTCTGGACCAAGTCCAGCTATATTGAATGTGGTGCAAAGAGCCAAGAATTCATCCACATGTTTGTATGGATCTTCCTTACTCAACCCATGGAAGGAAGGAAGCATTTGGATAGTCGATGATTTGATCTCATAATTTCCTTCAACAGTAGGAAATCGAATGCAAAAGGGAGAATTATAACCACCAGGTGCAAAGTAATCCCTCAAAAGTCGAGGTTCTTCACCCATAGTAGCAGAATTCTGTGTTGTTTGTTTGGTTCGTAGTAGCCTTTTAACTTCTAAATTCAGTGGGACAATCTCAGGGCTGAGAGTCCTCCTACCAAACATACAACTCAGAATAAAAAATCTGATTATTCACAGCAAACCTTCAGAATTCCTTTTTAAGTAGTTTCCCTTCTTCAAAAATTAGACATGAATAACTGCACAGGTATAAACAATAGAATAGTTTAGTAATGGTATAAAAAATAAAAGTGAAAACTTAGGTCTACCTAATTTAGAACAAATTCCCCGATAACGGCGCCAAAAACTTGTTGTTGCTTCTAAGTGTGCTTGATTTATGTGTGTTTTGAAAACAGGTTTGCAACTGCTAACTTATAATGAATCTAGAATATTAAAAAGAGTAAAGAAATATCAGCACAGGTAGAAGTGAATTAGCCTGCAAGATCAGGGCCAATTGTAGCAAGTTTTAAATGTAAGTGAGTAAAATATCGTCCACAGAGAATTTGTCTAAAATGCAAGATAAACCTCCAGATCTGAGCTACCAGATCTGGCCTCTTATCCTATCTAATCAAGGGTGTCATTGGCACACCCAGCTCGGTGTACAGGTTTGTCATAGGGCTATCACTAATGGGTCTAAAACCATGGGCCTGCTTGGTTATTGGGTCCTGACCCTTGGGCTATTAACCAATAGGTTTGTCTCAAGGCCTTCATTAATAGATCTTAGTCATAGGGCCTGATTAATCATTGGGTTCTGATGCTTGGGCATTGACAGTACTTCACATTCAATGTATTGGTTCCTAGGACACATTCAAAAATAAAACACAGCAGGGTGCTCTCAAGGTCAGTGTACACTCGTTACACGACTTAGAAAATTGGTTCCTATTCCAAAGATACCCCGTTCAGATGGATGACATGATTAACCATGTTTATTAGGCGTACATAGATTCGGGTCTTTAGTACTAATATATATCCTGTGTGTGCAACTGTGGGATTATTGACGATCCCGTCACGACGATACTGTGCAATCGTGGGTTTTTTAAACCCGTCGCGATGATGCACTCTTTACTAAAAACTAGAGTCGCCACCTGGAGCTTTTGGTGTCCTGGGAAATCTAAATCAATATTATAAGCACCGAAGTGCAAAAATATGACTCTGATTCACTGGTATATGCCAAAGGCTCTTGGGTAGGGGCTTTGGTTATCGATCGGGAAAGTGTAGGCACCTGATCAACCCGCTGGTAAGCGGTCTCTACTATGGCCGGGTCTATGTGGGGCTGGTTTGTATAATATATATATATATATATATATATATATATATATATATATATATATATATATAAGGAAGCAAAATGAGCGGCACTTCCCCTTACCCGAAGGCACATCGATCCTATTGAGCCCTTCTCGCTTGCCGAAATTTGGGTAGCATAATGGCTCAATTCTAGGATAGAGGAAGAGCCAAAGTAGGTAGAGGAATAGAGGGGAGAGTCGGAGCTCTCGGGCCGTTGTAGCATCAATGTAGTCCTTCGTGCGAGAGCGTCGCCGGTGAGCTTCCGATAGCAAACGAGTTAGGAGACGGGTTCTAATATCTAAGGCTTGGTAGCTAAGAGGTAGAGGAAGAAGGCTAGGGGGGGTAGTTCTAGCTAAATCTCAAATATTGATGGTAGAAAATGAGGTTTATAGGGCAAAGATCAATTCTAGAATTTGTATGGGATTAGGGAACCAAAGGGGGGAAAAGGTCTCTCTTAATTGTTTCTCTCTTTTGGAATTTTTTTCAAGCCTTTGTAAAGGGAGGGATGCCTCTCTATTTCTAGGAAAAAGGGAGGTTAAGAGGGTACTTAAGTGCTAATTGGGGTTAGCAATTAGGTAATCTTCTAATCTAAGGTTTCCTAAGATTTTGAGAGGTTGGAAGAGTGGGCAATAAGCTTTAATGGTAGATGATAGGGTGTGGTTTCAAATGACTAGAGGGTTGCAAATAGGGTAAATATGGGTGCAACAATCCTAATGAAACCCATCCTAAATATTGAGATGGTCAACAAGTCAAACCCTAAAAGTGAAATTCAAGCAAAAACAAGTAGTTATTGTAGCTAAGCCTGGCGCATGTATTACATGCGCCAAGCATAACTACAGTACTTGGAAGTTCGGAGCCAGAGGGGGGACCCACCTATACTTGGCATATGTAATGCATGTGTTAAGCCATTTCTGAGGAAGAAATGGCTTGGCGCATGTAATACATGCTTCATGTATGCCTTAGCTAGGTGCACTTTTAGGGCACTGCTCGGATAGCCGTACCTTTTAACGTACGACTCAGATTGAGGTGATTCTTAGCTTGTTGGAAAGGTGGGAACCTCTACTTTTTAATAGTATAAGATTTAGTTTCAGTAGAGGTCCCTGCCAGCCCTAGTACATCTCTCTCTAACCATTTCTTGGGAAGGTTAAATATGGGTTCGGAGAGGTTTCTAAGGGTTAGGGAAGGTTCCTAAGGGTAGGAGAAATGCTATCAGAAGCTCAGGAGTGTGCCTCTCTTGAAGTATGTCTCGATCGAGCCTTGGGCCAAATTTGGGTGTCTATAGATGCCCCTCTTTGGTATCCGATCACTAATGATCGAATGCCAAAGACGAGACATTCGAAGAGGCCCAAAGCATCATTGACGGGTCTGTTGTATTCAAAACAAACCTCAAACATCAGGTGGGTAACATGGTGAGTAAACGGCAGCCCTGTATATCATGAAAAATATCCGTTTCTCAAGGTTATTGGCCCCCAAGCGCTTAGCGACATTATTGGGCATAACTGAGGTAGTGCGAGTTGCGAAAGCCCAATATGTTAAGAAAAATATTTGCTTCTTGAGATGATTGAAGATGTTTGATGTTCAAGTTTCATTCTGAATATAATAGCTCCATTAGATAGAGGGTGATCAACCCATACACGAAGATAGGCACGAAGCAAATATGCGAAGGTCCACAGTTTGTGTCCAACCCTATGAGGCATTGATTGCCCTATTTGACTGGGCGTAGGTGCCCCTGCGTGAAGCAGGTTCGAGATCTTTGGGCGAACCCAATGGTTTTGATGTTAATTTAGCATGACTTTCAGAGCAGAGTGAACAAATGTTGCAACACTTTTTAGGAGTACGTGCCATTTTTTGATAATGTGCCTTGGATCAACATGACCCGGAGTACCCAAATTCAAATAATATTGAATAGATCTGACCAAAAATGGGTGCCTACCAAAGGAGGCACTCAATTTTGGTCTCCGTCAATGATGATCTGACAAACGAACAATTATGCAAAAACATGCATACATCATGGGCAAATAAAAAATAAAGGGTAATGGAAGTCCAAGCCCAGAACCCATTCAGGTACTATTTACGAGAATAAACGACCATCCAACAGATGCCCAGATGCATGGCGTACACTTTACAGGAATACTGTACAAATGCAGGTTTTAAGTCTGCACCCTAGAATGATCCCTTCGAAATGCATATTTGAACATAGTCATTTGATAGGTAGTTTCCTTTTTGATAGGTTAGTCTCAACCAATGATTGACCTTTTTCTGAGAAATCTGAAGCTTAAGAACTTAAGTTCACATGAATCCAAAAATGCAGTGCTTGGCGTAAGGATTTAACAGTGGAATCAACCTGATCGAAACATTGACCGTTTGATCAGGATTGACACCGTTGCTCCTACTTTAAAGTAGGATCAAAAGATCCGAGGCGAACCTTAAACTTAGGACGTTATTATAGCACAGCGGCATTGCCGATAAAATATTGACATTTTACCGTACTGGAGCACGCATGTGCGTATCTGTGCATAATGAAAACATAGATTTCTTTTTTTTTTCTTTTTCAAAATAATTGTCTTTCTTCTCTTTTTTTTTTTTTAATAGACTGGACATCGGTGGTGAGATGCTTCATCTGATTTGTCCATTGTTTAGAGGTTGCCTGCTTTGAGGCTTTGAACTATTTAATATTCCTGCACATTCTTGAGAAAACATCAGTCCCCTTTTTGTTTATATAGGTAACAATGTGCATCCTAATTAACAGAAGGAGAAGCAAGCCTTTACCTACACATTTTCAATGTTCAAGATTTATATATTTTGGGATTTTTGTTTTAGATTTTTTTATTCTTTTTCTTGATTTTTAGATGGAAGTATGATGTTGTATATGTAAATGGAAAAGAGTAGAAATATATATTTTTTTAATATTTGAATTTTTCTTGATTTTTTTTCTATTCTTTTTTTCTTTTTCTTCTTTTTTTGTCTAATGCCTTAACAGTGAGATGAAGTAACAGGTCCCATTTTGAGCATAGCCGAATCCATCCATGCGGTTAGACCTGAGTGAGGTTCAACATTTTTCATCAAGGTTGGAATGTCTATCCCTTTGGATCGATTTAACCCTTTATCCTTACCTCGGGTCATACGTTCGACGGTGCGGTATAAAGATATACTTGATCGAGATTTGATTTGAGTTAACATGAGCGGCCCAAATGAAGATCAGAGCTCGGGATTGTAACCAAGGGAGTAACTGAATAACTTTCTTCTTTTCTTCTCTTTTACAACACTGTTACTCATAGCGCCCAAGACAGGTTTTTGTCGTGCCTGTTGTTTCTCTCTTTTTTACTCGTAGTGCCCTTTCAAGTTTTCACTATGTCCATGGGTATGCATTTTTACCCCCGGCGCCCTTTCGGGTCTTCACCTGGTTCGCACAAGCTCGCTCTTTTTATCCATGGCGCCCTCATGGGTTTTCACCACCTCCATTTTGCTTTAAGCTCGTATATTTTTATTTTATTTCTTTTTTTCTTTCAAAGGCCATGACATGGACGTCGACTCTGTCATAGCCAGCTGGATGGAATTCTTTTATCGTCACTTAGCTTGGCTCATGCCAACTCAACGAATATTGTGACTACTCGTAGACCTTAAAGAGTGCTTTCCTCGGGGATGTATCTTAGCCATGGGTTTGAAAGAGATAGGTTAGGAATTTTGAAGGTATTCTAGGGTTAAAAGGTTTCCTTGATTGGATTTCAATTGCTGTAATACACTTCTTCCTTAGGGGATTTTTACTGTGCTTGCCCAACCTTTTTTTTTATTTTTTGTTCTTTTTGCTTATCCTCTTTTAGGATTTTACTTTTCAAATTTTTTGGATTTTAAGGGTAACTCTTTTTTTTTTTTTTTTATGGCATATACACTTTCTCTTTTTCTGGGGAGGGGATAATGAAAGAAAAGGCCATTGGCACAAGATGGGGTAGCAAAGGGTATAAGTGTTCAGAGATACTTGTTGTTGCTTCTAAGTGTGCTTGATTTATGTGTGTTTTGAAAACAGGTTTGCAACTGCTAACTTATAATGAATCTAGAATATTAAAAAGAGTAAAGAAATATCAGCACAGGTAGAAGTGAATTAGCCTGCAAGATCAGGGCCAATTGTAGCCAGTTTTAAATGTAAGTGAGTAAAAGATCATCCACAGAGAATTTATCTATAATGCAAGATAAACCTCCAGATCTGAGCTACCAGATCTGACCTCTTATCCTATCTAGAAAGCACATAAGATGGGGAGGTTGAATTTGCCACATTAACTAAATGATAAAAGTAGAAGTTAAACTAAATGATCCAGATTCGAGTTGGGGGAACGTTTGAGGTAAACTTATAAAAGATGGAGAAGTAATATCTAACTTTGATTTGGTCCTTGAAATCTAATGAGAATGACTGCAGCTCAACTGAGAGGTGATCCAATCTTCATCTGGCTACAAGCACAGATGTAAGAGAAATAAATCTAATTCAAGGATTAGGCTTACGCTTATGGCTATGGTCTGTCCACTTTAATGGCCACAAACCATCTAATAGTCTTTAATCCAAATCCTTAATTTAGAATAAGAAACATCACTACAAATGCCGTGAGAGACTAGGTTACAAACACTAACTCTCACGGGATTAATGAATCAAGGGAAATTGCAAGAAAAATAGTGAATCTAAAGGTGTCTAATGCAATAAGGAGATCAGAGGGAACCCTTAACATGAGTCCAATGGAGAATGCACTGTTTACAGCAACCTTTTCAAATTCACCATTACAATTACAGAGCATAGCTTAAACAGCTCTCAGATTTGTAGTCTTGAATACAACTCTCCTTTGAATTACAGAAGTATCTCACAGCTCTCAATTGCAAGTAAAAAGTGAGGCTATTACAGGGATTTCAGACAAACTATCTGATTTGGAAATGGGGGAATAGGAATGAAACTCAAAATCTGGATGCCCCACTTGGGCAAATGGTTCGTCTATTTATAGTTTTTCCTAAGTCCAGCTCAGATGTGTATCAACCAATCAGAAGTGCTCAGATCTGTATTGACCAATGGTAGTCGAGCACGAGGATCCAGATCTGTTCTAGCCAATCAGAATTCCTCGATCTGGTTCAGCCAATCAGGTGAAAAAAGCATCAATTCTGTTATGCATTTTGAAAGTCTATTAGAGTTTCTTGAAGTTCTCGCCAAGTTATTTCATCTCTAGGTGCTCACGTGGGGTGGAATATGCCTTCGCTTCATGCTTAGAATCCTCTGGAATGTCCCTAGGTTTTTAAATGCATTGGGACACGTGAAACAGATTACTGAATTGCCCTTGCAAAAGCCAGGAATCTCCAGAATACCTTTTCGCATAGCTTAGGAGACTTTTCGCAAGGTGTTGTAACTCCTGAAGCTCTTTTCGCAATGTTCTGGTTCTGTTCGAATTGAGTTTTCTTCTTTTCGAAAAGGTCAATCATCTCTTCGAAGAGTTCAGATGCTCTTCGAAAGCTAAGCCTGGAGTTTTTGTTCTTTTCGCAGAGTTCAGGTTCTTTTGCAGTAAGTTCTTCTTAAAAAAGTACTCTGTAGTACATTTTTTTGTTCGAATTGCTCCATACTTCTTTTCTGGGTTGAGACCAGGTCTTTGCTTCTTCAATTCAAACCTTTCAACAGCTAGTGAGGTTGTTTCTTCTCTTTCTTCCTTTGGATTGACATGGATTGTCATCTTTTTGGCACTTTTAAGCTGCTTTTATGGTTAAGCCTGTCTTTATTGTTAGCTGCAACACAAGCACTTAAAACACTTATTTAGTTCCCTCAAAGATCTATCAAGACTCAAGTTAAGGGGTGAAAAATGGTATTTTTTAGTTCTCAACAATACTTTTTGGCTACTTGTCTTTGGAATGATGGCCTCTTTTATGGGGTCCTTAAGTAGTCACGTATTCGTATTATCAATACTTACTTTGTCGCAGGAGACTTAGGAATAGAATTGTTGGACATATCCAGCGTTAATTGGCTCAGAAAAATAATTTCCATCCATGGTGGCAAGGCGGAGCGTGTATCCACGCAACACCTCTCGAATGACGTAAGGTCCTTCCCAATTGAGCTTGAATTTTGCTCTTGGATCAGCATGTCGTCATCGCCCTTTGGTATGTTGCCCCAGCATTCTTCAACCCAAATGGCATGACTCAATAACAAAAAGTTTATCATGGAGTAATGAACGTTGTCTTCTCTCGGTCTGCTTCGGCCATCTTGATCTGATTGTATCCAAAAAATTTATCCATGAACGACAACATCCCATACCTAACAGTGTTATCGACCAAGATGTCGATGAGTGGCAATGGGAAGTCATCCTTTGGGCTCAACCTATTCAAATTTCTGAAGTCAATGCATATGCGAACCTTTCTATCTTTCTTCGAAACCGAGACGATGTTGGCTAACCGTTGAGGATACCTTGAGACCATGAGAAACCCTGCATCATACTATTTGATGACCTCGTCCTTCATTTTCACCCTCCATTCTGGCCTGAGGAGTCTTAACTGCTGCTTGACCTGCTTAATATCTGATATAACGACAGCTCATGCTCAACCAAATCAGTGTCCAAACCAGACATATCCTCGTATGACCATGCAAAGATGTCTTGGTATGGCCGAAGGAAATCAATCATGCTTTTTCTTTCCTCGAGGGACAATGAAGTTCTGATCTTAGTGATTCAAGGAACCTTGTTGGTCTCTAGATTGACGTCCTCTGTTTCTTTGACGATCAGGATAGGGTCATGCTCAAAATTGGTAAATTGGTCAAGGAGCTCATTGGTGAACTCCTCAGTAGGGATCTCCTAGTCCAAACTCGTGGCTCCTACCTCTTCTTGTATTTCTACAGGAAAGGGGTCGATTTCACGTGGGACGGGCTTTTCAATTAAGGCTTCATTTTTCTTAATTTTATCAAGAATTTTTAAAAGATAAATTTTTTGGATTATTTTGTATTTTTTTATGTTTTCTTTTTCTTCGGAGATGGGCCCTTGGCAAAGCGGGTCTCTATATACATAGGGTATTGCCTGCCAAGGGCTCTTTAAAATATCACAGGACCTGACACATTTTGATCCTGGCAAAGTGCCTCCTGGATGATGAGTGAGACAAATTCCCCTAATGGAGTCATACCTTTGCTACCTACCTGTGGGAGATTTGGCATCGCAGAAGCATGGCCATTTATTTGGACAAGCAGGGATCGACGAACTAATTGGTGTTTGCGAGCATTGAACCCTCGCATAAGATTCCTGATACGACCTATTGGTTTACCCAAAAAAGGGTGGCACGACATGGAGAGCTCGGTCCATGGGTTATTAAATGAAAGGTTAAATGACCTTGACTTCAAAATAACCATTGATGATGGGAATGACATCACTGGTCATAGGTTCATAATGGTGAATGAGGATGATTTGCATGGCTTTGAGAGGATGGATGTGAACGATTTTAGGCTGCTGAGTGTAAATTATTTCATCCTTGGGGGTATGAATAACCTTGGGTTTATTGAGTTGACTGATTTTAGATTAACGGGAACGGTGGATTTTAGCTTAAGGGGAATGAATGACTTTGGATGTTGGGAACTGAATGGGTGAAGGAATGATCCCCAAGGATTATGGATAACGCAATTAAGACGTTTGGTGGCAAGCCCCTCATCCCAAACCAATGGTTGGGTCCTGACTATTTCTTTAGAGCACAATTGCCTCCTTTGCAAAATAGAAGAAGGCACAATGATTTTCAACTTTGGGGATCCAATGGTTAATTGGGCATTGCTCTCTTTGTTTTCCAATACTTTCGTACTCATAATTGAGGCCCACCATGCGGTGAACCCAAATTTCGAGTTCAAATTGGTGCAAGAGATACATGTCTTTTCATCATTTATCATTGCCATATCATACCACCCCAACCTTTGGCTCATCACTTGCTCCTTTTTATTGAGGGGAGAATTCTTCATCAACAAGGTATCCTTTCCCAATCCCATTGAAGCCTTGACATTAAGAGTGATAGAAAGACTCTTGGCATGGTATGTCAATGTGATGCTCTGGGTATTGTAGGCCCACAGATGGTCTGAATGTGGAGTGAGCTTAACGACCGTGATTGCCATGGGCTCGACATGAAGCTTGATATCGATATCGCCCACTATCAGTCTCATTGGGCTTCTTGGTGCCCCGGTTCATGGTTCTATAGACAAGTTGACACCAATAAAAGACATGTTGGAAGTTAATCCTGATTCTTCACTATCCTTTTTTCTTGTTTGGAGGGGTTCAAAACTGTTCGGGCCTTTATGTGAAACCATTTGGCCATTGGGGCAATGGTATTCTTCTGTCTTTTCACCACGAGAGTTGAGTCTCCAGTTAGGAGATTTTCTTTGACAAGCATCATGGGTATTTCCAAAGGTATTATTAGCAGACTTTCAACGGCTACCTCGATCTGCAACGCTTTTGACTCTAGTGCCTGTCGGCTTTTGAGTAACCATTCTAAAGAGGTCATGAGGTGTTCATTGACTTGCTCCTTTATTTTTCTATGAGGGTAGAGGTACGCCTCTCCTTGGGGATGACTTTGCCTTGGTTCTTCATCCTCATCTCCATCCAATGCCTCCTCGGGCTCATCCGATGATTGCAGATCATTGGAGAATTTGCAACTTTTGTGGGACTTCGGATTAGATGAAGGCAATGGGTCTTTGAATTGGCATCTCCAAGTTTTCTTGGGTCGCATACTAGTTGGCATAGATGAGAGACATTTGAGTAGGTCCAGGGTTGGACCTTCATATTGCACCGATTTTGAGAAGTGAGGACTTGAATATGTTAAATTATAATCCTCACTTTCAAATGTCTTGTCCTCATCCTCTTGGTCATCAAAGAACCACTTATCATCAACAATGTCTCCATCATTCGACAGCTTGATAGCTTGACCTTTTGGGGGAGAGGGATTGAAACTAACGACCGCCCCCATGTAGGCTTCGCTATTTTGGACCTCATCCTCCTCATACTGATGACTTGAATCTATAAATGATTAGGGATTGAAATTGGAAAATTCCCCCATGTAGACCCCACTATTTCGAGCTTCCTCCTCATCATATTGGTTATCCATATCAATGAATGAGGGTGGGATGAGGTCATTTGTTGATTCTGAGTGGGCTGCATGGGGGTCCGATGGGGCGATTGCAGATAGGGAAAGCTTTGATGAGTGGCTTGTGGGGTAAGGGGGTGGATGAATGGCGGGTTTTGGGTGGATTGAGTTGATGTCAGATGGGACCATTGTGCATTTTGGGAATTTTGGAGAATGAGTGAATGAGTAATAGGATGTGAAAATTGGGGATTTTGGATGGTTGGAGATGGGTTCCCGTATTGGGATGGGTATGATGGAAATGGATGGATGGGGCTCATGTCCTTTTGAGGAATTGGGAATAATGGATTTGTAATTTGAGGAGGAATTGGGACTTATTGGGTGTAAGTGAATGTGGGATATTGGGGGAGTGATGGAGGGCTTGCAAATGGGCCTCCCAAGTTTGGGTCTTGGTGGATTTGGGATGTTGGGCCTTATTAGGCTTGGGTATAAGGCAATGGGCCTTGATGAGCTTGGGGTATTGAGCCTTGATGGGCTTGGGATATTGGGCCTTGATAGGCTTGGGAGATTGGGCCTTGATGGGCTTGAGGCATTGGGCCTTGATGGGCTTGGGGGATTATGCTCTGATGGGCTTGGGGGATTGGGCCTTGATGGGCTTGGGTATAGGGTGTGGGGCCTTGATGGGCTTGGGGTATTGGACCTTGATGGGCTTGGGTATAGGGTGTGGGGCCTTGATGCCCGCTCAAATGGTCCCGAGGTTGATGGGAGCCTTGGATGGTATGGATGATGAGGGGGGGATTAGGGTTTTGAGGGAATGGGGTGTGGAGATTTTGAAGGGTTTGTTGAGAATTGGATATTTTGGGTGGATGAGGATGGCTTTGGGAGGCCTTCTAAATGGTCTAGGCTTTCACTATGTCCTTAATCATGGACATGGGATCGGGTATGGGGTTGGAAGTGGATGGCTCACCTAATGAGGTGGGTGTATGGGGTAAAATGGGCATGACCTGGGTAGATGTAGGGAAAGCTAGGCATTGTTTGGGTAGATTGGGGAAAATTGGGCATGACCCGGGTAGATTGGGGGATATATTGTGGATTTGGATTTGGGGAAGAATGTGGAGTGGATATGAGAGCATTGAGCATGGCTTGGGTGTATGTGGATATGGGAAGCATTGTTTGGAGTGGGTGTATGTGGGAAAATGGGGGTTGTTTGGATTGGATGTGGAAGGAAAATTTGGATTGGATGTAGAGGGAAATTGGGGTGTATGAGTAGTGGATATGGGAGGAAAATATGGTATGGTTGGATTGGAAGTGGAGGGAAAATGGGGCATGACTCGGATAAATGAGGGGGAATGGGGTGTAGAACTTTGGGAAAATATGGGAAAATTAGATGTGGAAGGGGAATGGGATAAATTTTGAGTGGTGGTGGAAGAAAAATGGGGTGGATTTTGAGTGATGGTGGAGGTGGGAAAATTAGGGTTGTTTGGATTTGAGGGGAAATTGGGTGAAAAATGGGGTGGATGTGGATGAATTTTGGGTGGATGAAAAGATGGGCAAATTTTGCTGGGTGTGGATGGGAATATGGGTGCACCGAAGGGTCCGGTTATAGAAAATGGGGGTTGGGTAAGGGGGATGGATGTGAATATTTCTTTTGTGTGGGAATGAGTTGGGGAATGTGGTGGGGATGAATCGGGATTGGCGTATGCCGGATCCACTGCCCACGACATGGCTTGGTGGCGGGTTGGGTATGGATGCTTCGGGTGAGGCCTGAAATATTTTCACTTCCCCCTATGGTATGACGGAGGGTAAGGCGATACCGTTGTGCTGGCACCGTGAGCTCTCTTTTTTTAGATTTTGATTTTTTCCTTGCTTTTTTTCTTTCTTTTATTTGGTTTTTTGGATAAAAATCAAATGAATCCTCTCTAGGATGAGCTTTGGGGCCTTGGAATTCCAGTTTCGAGTGGCGCTCGTACCTCAAGTATTTATCATGGCGGGATCCCGATACACTTCGAAAGAATCGAGGGAAAAACCCTTTGATCTATGTGAAGGTATGGGAATCCACGTGACAAACCAGATCCCCCAGAATCAGTCAATAAAGAGTGACCTCTTTTGATCGGCGAGAGCGTATTGGGTGTCAGGAAGTGCGGGATTTATCGAAGGTACTAAACCGCTAAGTGGGGGACCCAGGAAGGTGATAATAGGCCTCAAATTTGGGCTGCCTAGCCCAGAACAGGCTTGGCATCTGTATTATATGCGCCGAGCCAAAGTCTAGAGATTTTGGCTTGGCGTGTGTATTATACACGCCAGAGCTAAATCTGGACAGGCTTTGCTTGGCGTGTGTAATATACACACCAGAGCAGTTCTGGAAAAAATTGGTTTGGCGTGTATTTTACTTATGCCAGGAAAAAACAAGGTATACTTATATTGACAGCAGAATAGCAAGCCCAAAATTGGTCTCTTTTTCTGATTTTCTGGAAGCAATGCTTTCGAGGACTGACTTTCTTGTTATAACGGATCCCTCCTCTCCGATCCTAGGGATACAAGGTTGATTCAGGGTAACTAAACGCACTCCCCAAGGGTTTTAAGCTTTGTAACCGGCTCGGTCACCCACCCGATATACCTCCAGCGCAAGCGCCTTCTCAGATACTGGATGGGGTTGTTCTTTTTGGGATCATCACCACTAGGGGCTACTGCCATACTAAGAACCAGGACGTTTGTATCTTTGCCTAAATTTCCACCCTTTTTTAAAATCAACCCAACGTAAAAATTCAATTAAGTCCCCCTCTTGGTTCAATTTTAATTTTAATTTTAAGGGAGTTTGCTTAATGTTCAAACATCGGGGATGATGGTCCCATGTCGCCTCTACGGGCCGACGCCCACTATTAGGATATGAATGCGGAAAGTAAAAGCTCACGTAATCCTGCCAAATGGCTAAGGCGTGTAAATGCACAAGTAGGCCCGCCAATTGGCTAAGGCATGTAAATGACGGGAAAGTAAAGGAAAGTAAAGACAATGCACAAGTAGGCCATCCAATCGGCTAAGGCATGTAAATGATGAAAAAGTATGGGTGAGTAAAAATAAACAGAATCGTAGGGGTGAGTAAAACCAAGAGAAAAATAGCCACGCGTTAGTAAAAATAAAGGAAAATGCCACTTTCAAGGGGAAGCTCTACTAGCTAGTCCCCAACAGAGTCGCCATCTGGGCAACAGTAAGTTTTTATCAAACCCGTCGCGACGATGCACTCTTTAATAAAAACTAGAGTCACCATCTGGAGATTTTGGTGTCCCGAGAGACCTAAGCCAATATTATAAGCACTGAAGTACAAAAATATGACTCTGATTCACTGGTCTACGCCAAAGGCTCTTGGGTAGGGGCTTCAATTATCGATCGGGAAGATGTTAAGCACCCGATCAACCCACTCGTATGCGATCTCTACTATGGTCGGGTATATGTAGGGCTAGTTTATATAATATATATATATATATATATAAAAGGAAGCAAAATGGGCAGCACTTCCCCTTGCCCAAAGGCACACCTATCCTATGGATCCCTTCCCGCATGCCAAAATTTAGGAAGCGTAACAATTCAATTCTAGGATAGAGGAAAAGACAAAGAAGGTAGAGGAATAGAGGGGAGAGCCGGAGCTCTCTGGCCCTTGTAGCACCGATGTAGTCCTTCACGCGAGAGCATCGTCGGTGAGCTTCCAATAGCAAACGGGTTAGGAGATGGGTTCTAATCTCTGAGGCTTGGTAGCTAAGAGGTAGAGGAAGAATGCTAGGGGGTAGTTCTAGCTAAATTTCAAAGATTGATGGTGGAAAATGAGGTTTAATGGGCAAAGATAAATTCTAAAATTTGTATGGGAATGGGGCACCAAAGGGGAGAAAAGGTCTCTTAATCTTTTCTGTCTTTTGGAATTTTTTTCAAGCCTTTGTAAAGGGGGGGGTGCCTCTCTATTTATAGGAAAAAGGGAGGTTAGGAGGGTACTTATGTGCTAATTGGGGGGGTTAGCAATTAGGTAATCTTCTAATCTAAGGTTTCCTAGGATTTTAAGAGCTTGGAAAAGTGGGTAATAGGTTTCAATGGTAGATGATAGGGTGAAGTTTCAAATGACTAGAGGGTTGCAAATAAGGTAAACATGGGTGTAGCAGTCCTAATGAAACCCATCCTAAACATTGAGATGGTCAACAAGTCAAACCCTAAAAGTTAAATTCGAGAAAAAACTATCAGTTACTATAGCTAAGTCTGGCGCATGTATTACATGCTCCAAGCATAACTACAGTACCTGGAAGTCCGGAGCCCAAGGGGAGACCCACCTATACTTGGCATATATAATACATGCACCAAGCCATTTCTGAGGAAGAAATGACTTGGTGCATGTAATACTTGCGCCATGTATGCCCTAGCTAAGTGCACTATTGGGGCACTGCTCAGATTGTCGTACCTTTCAATGTACAACTCGGATTGAGGTGATTCTTGGCTTGTTGGAAAGTTAGGAATCTCTATTTTTTAATGGTATAAGATTTAGTCTCAGTAAAGGTCCCTTCCAGCCTTGGTACATCTTCTCTGACCATTGCCGAGGAAGGTTAAATGCAGGTTCAGAGAGGTTTCTAAGGGTTGGGGGGAATTCCTAAGGGTTAGAGAAGGTTCCTAAGGGTTAGGGAGTTCCTAAGGGTAGGGAAAAAGCTATCAGCAGCTTGGGGGTGCGCCTCTCTCAAAGTATGTCTCGATCGGGCCTTGGATCAAATTTGGGTGTCTATAGATGCAGACTCTTCTAAAACATATAGAGTCACCACCTAGAGCTTTTGGTGTTCCGGGAAATGTAAATCAATTTTATAAGCACCGAAGTGCCAAAAATGTGACTTTGATTCACCGATCTATGCCAAAGGCTCTTGGGTAGGGGCTTCGGTTATCGATCGAGAAGGTGTTAGGCACCCGATCAACTTGCTCTAAAGCGGTTTCTAATTGTTGCTAAAAATGAAATAAAAACAAAAGGGAAATGAGCCCTTCCTCTTGCCCTAAGGCACTTTGACCCTATTTGTGCCCCTCAGCTACTATCGAGATTTTGATGGTGTAATGACATAAATTCAAGGGTAGAGCAAAAGCTGATAAGGTAGAGGAATAGAGGGGAGAGCCAGAGCTCTCGGGCCCTTGTAGCACTGCTGTGGTCCTTCGCATGAGGGCGCTTCAGTGAGCTTCCGATAGCTTGGATGGTTGAAGGACGAGTTCTAACCTCTAAGTCTTGATAGCTAAGGGGTAGAGGAGGAAGGCTAGGGAGTAGTTCTCTCCTAACTCAAGGTTTTTTTTTATGGAAGACGGGGTCTAAAGGGGACTTTTGAATTCTGGAATTTGTATGAAAGGGGTGCACCAAAGGGAGAAAAAGCTTCTCCTAATATTTTTCTCTCTTTGAAAATTTTTCAAGCCCTTGTAAAGGGAGGGGGAGGTTAGGAGGGTACTTAAGTGCTAATTAGGGTTAGCAATTAGGTAATCTTCTAATCTAAGGTTTCCTAAGATTTTGAGAGCTTAGAAATGTGGGCAATGGGTTTCAATGGTAGATGATAGGGTGAGGTTTCAAATTACTAGAGGGTTGCAAATAGGGTAAATGAAGGTGCAACAATCCTAATAAAACCTATCTTAAATATTGAGATGGTCAACCCAAAAGTAAAATTCAAGCAAAAACCATCAGTTACTATAGCTAAGCCTGGTGCATGTATTACATGGGCCAAGCATAACTAGAGTACCTGGAAGTCCAAAGCTCGCAGGGGGACCCACCTATACTTGGCATGTGAATTAGATTTGCTAAGCCATTTTTGAAACAAAATGGCTTGGCACATGTAATACATGCACCATGAATGCCTATCTCCCCATGAGGTTCTGAACCTGTAGCTTCGGATTGCCATATCTTTTGATATACAACTTTAATTAGGGTGATTCTTATCTCGTTGGAAATCTGGAGACCTCTACTTTCCAATGGTATAAGATTTAACTCTAGCATTTGTCCCTATCAGCCCTGGTACATCTCTCTCTCATCACTATCCGAGAGGGTTAACTATGGGTTCGGAGGGGTTTCTAAAGGTTGGGATTGGTTCCAAAAGGTTCGAGGAGGGTTCTAAAGGATCCGAGGTGATTCTTAAGGGTTCGGATAATGCTATCGGAAGCTCAGAGGTGCACCTCTATCAAAGTATGTTTCGATCGGGCCTTGGGCCAAATTTGGGTGTCTATAGATGCCCCTCTTTGGTATCCAATCACTAATGATCGAATGCTAAAGACAAGAGACATCCGAAAAGGCTCAAGGTATTACTGACGGGTTCACTGTATTCAAAGTGAACCTTAAACATCAGGGGAGTAACATGGTGAGTAAATAGAAGCCTTTTATATTGAGAAAAAGTCCGTTCCTCAAGGCTATCGGTCCCCAAGCGCTTAGCAACATGACTAGGCATAACCGAGGTGGACCGAGTTGCGAGAGCTCAATATGCTGGAAAAAACATCCGCTTCTCCAGATGATCAAAGTTGTTTGATGTTCAAGTTTTATTCTGAATATAACAGCTCTGTAAGTAAGAGGCTGATCGACCCATACTCAAAGATAGGCGCGAAGAAAATATGCGAAGGTCCATAGTTTGTGTCCAATCCCATGAGGCATTGATTGCCCCATTTGACTGGGCGCGAGTGCCCATACGTGAAGCAGGGTTCGAGGTCTTTGGGTGAACCCAACGGTCCTGAAGTTAAATTTAGCACGACTTCCCGAGCTGAGCGAATAGATATTGCCATAGGTTTTAGGAGTACGTGCCGCATTTTGGAATATATATATTTTTATGATCTTTATTTCGGATTTTACATGGAATTTTTGTTATATTATATGGATTTTTATGTGGAATTTTTTTTTGTTATTTTATGTGGAATTTTTTTTTTATATTATGTGGATTTTTATGTGGAATTTTCTTTTGTTATTTTAAGTGGAGTTTTTTTGTTTTACTTGATGTGTGCTTGGGATGAACATTGATCACGAACCTTTAATTTTAGCATAGCCCTCCGAGTAGGTCAAATGGAGGTCGATCTGCAGTCTGGGGGTGTATGCACCTGTGGAGCTAAAAATGGGATCAAGCTGGGCGTGTGCAATACACATGCCAAGCCAAATCCTGGTTAGCAATGGCTTGGCGCGTGTATTACACACGCTAGACAAAATCTAGCAAAAAAATAGCCTGGCACATGTAATACTTACGCCAGACCAAAGGGGAACAAATTTATGCTTGGCGCATGTATTAGACACGCCAAGCCAAACCCGGGGAGGGGTTTTAAACACCTGAGCCCGAGCTAAAAGGGCATTCTTTCAAAAATTTCCTCTCCCCCCTTCTCCAAAGTAAAATGAGACCTCTCCCTAGGGCTCCCTTGGATTGATTTGAATCGTGCCTCATTGCCGGTGCTTGCTCGTGCAGATTAAACACTCACTCTACGCCGAATCAAGGACCCATTTTCTTGAAGGTAATCATTGTTTAATCCCATTTTATTTGATCTTTCTCAAATTATTTTGCAATATGGTTTTGGTTCTTGCTTCTTTAGATGATATATGGATGATTCCTCTTGTAAGCATGGTTATCAATGATTGGTTTGATTTTATTTCATGTAAATCGGCTCTAATGATGGCCTATTTTTTCTTTTTCTTGAGTTATTATTTTTTATTAGGGCATTTTCTCTCTTTTTTTTTTCTTTTTCCTTGGATCTAGGTTTAGGCACATAAAAATTTACTTTTCTTCCTTTTTTCTTGTGTGTCTACATAAAGAAGAATTTTTTCTTTTTTTCTTTTTTTTTGTTGGAATATAGGTGACTTTTTTGAAATGTGGGTGATTTTTTAGAAAATGTGGGTAACTTTTTTTTTTGTGAAAATGTAGGTGATGATGGGTGGTGGTTTTTTTTTGTTGTTCTCTCTCTTTTTTTTTTTGAAAATGTGGGTGATTTGATGGTGATTTTTTTTTTTGAAAATGAGGATGATGACATTGATGAAAAAGAAAAGGGGCCTACTTACCTCCCTGTTAGCATGTTTAGCAAATGATTTCTTGCTACTGATATATCTTGATTCTATTACTTGCATCCGTCTCAGAATGTTGAGTGAGGAGGAGCACATGCAAGGCGAAGGACAGGAGCAAGAAGAGGGGCCGGAAGTGGTTTATGGTCCCCGGGGGGAGCAATTTTTCATAGTGGAACGCTCCTCTTATCCTTGATATGGAATGCAGGGTGAGGCCGCTCGTACCGATCTCTTTCATCGACAATACATTCACGTGTCAAACTTTGGTATCGCTGGCAAGGTAAAGAGATAAGCTTTGTTGTTTTTTCCCTCTGCGATTTTTCTATACCTTCACTATCTGACACCTCTTTATTTCGAAGCAGAACTTTCCCTCTATTATGTTCCGAGGAGGTTGGTTGGACCACCGGCATTTTTATCTCTACCTTCCTCCGATCGTGAAGTTCCTCCTTGCACAGGCTGGCTTCGAGGACTTCCTCTCGTGCCCTACCATGCTGGCCAATGTAGCCTATCTGAGGGCCTTCATTGAGCGCTTATGTCCCAAGACTATGAAGTTTCACATGGCCATGGTGGAGATAACTCTTATCCCCGTCGATTGGTCGATGATTACAAGGATTCAGGTAGGGGGGTACCAGTGATCAACCTTCGCGTGCCCGATCGGGATGAGGTGATTCAATTAATTGGGGACTATCCCACCTCCATAAATCTACATGATTCTGAGGTTCAAATGTCGTGGCTGGTTGATCGATTTGGTCAACAAGAGTTGGTGGATCTGGGGCAACCGGATGCAGACATCCTCCTTGAGCCCGAGCGTGCACTACAGTTGGGTCACATCTTGCTCCTTTTTCTACTGGGTAAGACTCTTTTTTCAATTGCCAGCAGTGGGCGAGTCTCAATGTCTTTGCTTAGCATTATCAAATATTGGGACGGGGTGCACCGATATGACTAGGGCAGGACCGGTTACACGGTGTTAATGTCCAGCATAGCTCCAATCTCCATTGGGGATGCAAAGTTTGTTGTCAGCTTTTTGCCTGCCTTGGAGGTAACCCCTGATTCCTTTGCTTTCGTTGGCTTATTGGCTAGTCATTCCCTGCTTCTGACACATCTTTTATGTATACCACTCCTTTCAGGTTTGGGGGTATCTACACTTCTAGTCGGGCCGCTCCCTCCTTCATTCTGAGGTATATACCTATCCACTCATGAGCAACTGGAACAAGAATCGCCGCAGGGATGTCGGCATGAAGCATTTGGAGATGGGCTTGAGGTTTCAGTTCGATTTATTGATCCCGGAGCAGGTACGACTATTTCTTCCTCTTCTTTCTTAGAGTTTTCTTTTATTATGCTACCTATTTGGCTGATGGGACACTTTTCTATCTGGACAGGTCATCTACGACCCTTACATTGGTTCTCCCTTTTGGGATCAAGCTGCTATGGGTCTGTCTCACTTTTACATTGATTCATCAGTACCGAGACCACTGCACCGTACCTCAAGCTCCTCTTGCAGATGTTATGGCACCCATGGGTACCGTTGAAGAGCTTACCGCCAGATTTCTTCATCATGAGGAGGTTACTAGTTGTGTTATGAGTCCTTACCTTGCCGATCCCTTCTCCTACATTTCATACCTGGTGCAAATTTCTTAGCCTTTGGTGGTTCGCGATCCCAAGTAGTTCTCCTTTTTCTTTCAGATTAGTCTCCCCTGATTTTTTATTTAATTACGATCCTTACTGACCGAAACTTTTCTTCTTTTCACAGTTCAAACAGGGAGGTGACTCATGACGATGATGGGGTAGCTGCAGGTACCGTTGAGTCTTTTGGAGTTGGTCCTTCAGGCTCCTCCGGCATGGGTGCTTCTGGTAGTTTGCCTGTTGAGGTCTAAGGGACCTTTAGGTGCCTTGATGATGCCTTTCTTTCAGGTTTATGTACGGCCATAGAGGAGCGAGCCATCATATCTGTTGAAGCGATCCAGATCCCCCCTGCTCAGTTGGTTCCTGGGGTAAGTCTTTCCTTTTCTGCATGCTTGCTTCTTTTAGAGAAATGCCCGTATTCGCGCCTGTGGCCCTTGTAGCTAATGTCTCCCTCTTTTGTGTGCAAAACTGTGAATCAGCTATGAACCAGGTTGAGTATTATCGCAACATTGCCGGCCTGCGGGATACGAAAGTTGTGAGTATCATACTAACTGGTTTTGATCATTGCCTTGCCATCTTTATCTTTCTAGCAATCCTGATTGATGACTTTGGATATAACTTGCAGCGCGCTTGTGAAAAGGAATCGCACTCTTTGCTTAGCCGACTTTCTCAGGCATGGGCCAAAGTGGGGAACGCCCGGACATATCAGAGTTCTTCGTGCCAACGTAAGAAGTTCAAGGGTGCTGCCAGAGATTAGGCTCTGCTTTAGAATTTTGAGACTTCTGGGACATATATTTGTTGAAACTATGTAATGGATGATGTGGCACAGTTTATTTCGTTTGGATGGTTTTTCCAGTTTCTTCAGATGAATGTTCGTGCCTTTCCTTTTAATTGCATGCTCTATCTCTCCTTTGCTTGTTGTAGTGTATCAGATTGCTTACAAGATGGATTTGATTTTGACAAAAGGGATGGCCTCCGCGGCCACATGCTTTGTTAACACTTGGCCACTATTTCCATGCCTGTGTGGATCTTTTCTGCATGAAGATTTATACCAATTAGATGTGACCAAAAACATAATTTACCTCTATGTATAGGGCCTATTGTGTGTCTTTTAGATAAAAGACATAAAGTGCAGGCAAGCTGTCGAAGGGATCAGTGAAAACTCCCTTCCCAACCCTCATGTTTTTGCTTGTTGGGACCTAAGTGACCTGGCGCATGTATTATATGTGCCAGGCCAAATCTGGGGAAAATTGCTCTAGCGCATATATTACATGCGCCAAGTACTTCTTGAGGAAAGTGGGGCCTTTTAAGCCTGAGAATGCACTCTTTTCCCTCTCTTTTGACTTAGGCTTGGTACTTTTTACTGCTGTTTTTCTTTTTGTTTTTTCCAAGGGTCCATCGCCCTACATCGAATTTGTATCTTTGGAAAATCTTTGTATGACAATGGACCTACTTTCCGACTCCACTTCTTATGGGGAGCCCGAGATTACTATACTTCCTTCATTGGGCATGAGGCCTAGTTTCTTAAAGAAGTGGTTAGAGAGTTTGAACGAGAGCGAGCTCGTGGGTTTGAGTGAGCTTGGGCTTGCCCGCCTCTCATCTTTTCTTGAGATTCCTCCACGGTGGGACCTTCTTCATGCGGCAGCCTCTTTTTGGAAAGTGGATACCCATGTCTTCCATTTTGGGAACCGTGAGTTGTCTCCCACACTTGAAGAACTCTCTAGCCTGTCGAGTTTGAAGTTGCACAGAGGTCTTGCGAGAGTAATGCCAAAGTTGGGTTACGCCAAAGTCGTCCACCAGAATTTGGGTTTAAAGAAATCCGATTATGAGAAAAGTCTCATAAGAGGGCCCACCAGTTGTTCGATGAAATTCTTAAGAGAACATTTTGGTGACGAGAGCCTGCAAAAATTTCTAGTTAGAAATGTTTATAACGTGAAGGCTTTTGCTCTCAGTCTCATCTCTGAGGTTTTTTTCTTTACTGGGGGAGAAAGTTTCTCACTTACACTCTGCGATGTCTTGGCCGAATTAGAGGGAGACCGTTCTGTGATTCACCTGATCCTGGCGAAGCTTTATCATTGCCTTGATGCTTTTGCCTTGGGCAAGGTGGTGTACCTTAGGGGATGCCCACTTCTGTTTCAGGTTTGGCTAGGGGAGCACCTTACCATTTTGGGACCCGTGCCCCATTTCTATGTTGTCCACAATGAGGTGACCCACTACTTTTTGAGCATATGCCATATGCTTTCACAGGGAGATGTACAAGGGTTGGAGCTTTGGTTAGCAGAAGCTGAGTTGGTATGGAGGCTTCCTTGGATAGACCGGACCTTCCTGATGGTCCACTCTAGAGATTACAAGGGCATCACCCTTCTGGGTTTGACCAGCAACACCTACTACTTCCCATTTCGGGTGTTGCGCCATTTTGACTGTTCTCAGTTGCCCTATGCGGCAAAACCTCCCCTATGTGACTTGATCTTTTCTCAGGGGTCTTCTGGGAACATCGATAGGATAGCTGCTCTCTGGGAGATGCGTCAGTTGACGCTCATGTGTAATCTAGAGCAGGGAAATTCGGTTCTATCCTCCCCAAAGTACGAGGCTTGGCTATTATCTAAGAAGTCTTCTGTTGGTCACTTGGATCAAGAAGAGAGCAGTGATGTGGAGGGGCCCTGGCCAAAGAAAGAGTCGATGCTTCAATCCCGTATTGAGCTCCTGGTGGACGGGAAGCGTGCCTTTCATGATCATTTAGAGAAACAAATGGTTAGAGTAGACGTGGTAGAAGTCAAGGCTGATGTAGCTGAGTGTGAGGTCCTTCGCCTGGAAAGGGCTTTGAGTGGCGCTCTTGGTGCTCTGATGCCTCTTAGAAATGGTATAGAAGTCTTGGTCACTAGATAACAGAGCGGGACGTATAGGAGAATACTTTATGTGCAGAGATTTACGCCTTGAAGAGCAAGTTGGGTCGTTGATTCCATCCTGCACATACCTTTTTGCATAGATCAAAGCCATAGAAAGGGGCATAAGAAACTCCTATTTAGATAAATCTTTTTGGTATACATATTTTCTTTATGTTTTTCTTGTTTTTGCACTTTTGAAAAGAGAAAGAAAGAAAGAAAGAAGAAAAGAAGCTAGACATTACACATATTATTTTTTGGGATGTGGTGTCAATCAAGTATAGACTTGTAAATGGAAAAAAGGAAATATATTACTTTACAAAGATTTTATCTTCTCTTTTTTTGTTTTTGTAAAATGGGAAACTGAGGTATTGTGCTGGCTATTCCTTTGGAGATATGGCGCACACAGTGGCGGCCTAAATGGGAAAGGAAAATTTATTATCTTTTGCAAAAGTGGCCTCTTCCCCCTATGGTGATGTACACAGTATGGGTGTGAAAATGGGAATGGAAAATGTATTATCATTTACAAAAGTGGTCTTTTCGGTCATCAATCCAATCATCTCGGAGTGGGGTGTGCACAGTGCTTGCGTTAAAATGGGAAAAGGAAATTTATAATCTTTTTTTAAAATTTTCTTGGGTGCCTTAAGTGCAAGGGGAAGCAACGAGTCCCAATTTGAGCTTGGTCAAACCCTATTCATGGTCAAACCTAAGTGAGGTCCAGGGTTTTCAAGGTCGGAACATCCATCCCTTTTGGATTGAATCAACCCTTTTCTCCTTACCCTAGGTCATACATTTGATGGTGCAGTTATTTAAGACATTCTTGGTCGGGACCTGATTTGAGCTAACATGAGCGGCCCGGTTGGGAATTAGGTAGCACGGGAGGGTAACTGAAGGATTCCTCTCTTTCCTCTTCAATTTCTCTTTCTTCCTCCTTTCCTCTTTCTCTTTTACAACACTTTTGTTCACAGTGCCCAAGACGGGTTTTCACCGTACCCATTGTTTCCCTCTTTTTTACCCGTAGCGCCCTTTCAAGTTTTCACTACGTCCATGGGTATGCATTTTTACCCCCAGCGCCTTTTCAAGTTTTCACCTGGTCCACACAAGCTTGCTATTTTTACCCATGACGCCCTTTCGAGTTTTCACCATGTCCATCTTGCTTTGAGCTCGTATGTATTATTTATTTAGTATATTTTCTCAAAGGCCACGACACGGACATTGATTCTGTCATAGCCGGCTGGATGGAATTCTATTGTCATCTCACAGCTTGACTCGTGTTGACTCAATGGATATTATGACTGCTTGTAGACTTTAAAGAAGGCTTTTCTCGAGACATATCGTAGCCATGGGATAGGTTAGGAATTTTGAAGGTATTCTAGGTTTTAAAAGGTTTCCTTGATTGGGGTTCAATATTCATAATATACTTCTTCCTTGGGAGATTTTGACTCTACATGCCCCACTTTTTCTTCTTCTATTTTTTATTCTTTTTACTTTTTTCAGACATCCTCTTATTAGGATTTTGCTTTTCTAATTTTTTTTTATTTTTGATAGTAACTCCCTTTTTTTTTTGTATATACACATATTTTACCTTTTTCTGGGAGGGGTTAATAAAGGAAAGGTCAATCAACAAGGGTAGCAAAGGGTACAAATGTTCAGGGACACTTTTTGGTTACTTGGCTTTTAAAATGAGGGCCTCTTTTACTGGGCCCTTAAGCAGTCACGCATCTATTTTTACCAATACTTACCTTACCGTCAAGACTTAAGAATAGAAACGTTGAACGTATCTAACATTGATAGGCTCAGGAAAGTGATCTCCGTCCATGGTGGCAAGGCAGATGGCGTATCCTAGGAGTACCTCTAAAATGACGAAGGGTCCTTCCCAGTCGAGTTTAAACTTCTCTCTTGGATCAGCGTGGAGGGATGGGAAGATTTTCTTGAGTACAGTGTCTCGCACCTTCAGATCTTGACCGTGGACACATTTGCTGTAAGCGCGTGCGATTCGCCCTTGGTAAACCTGGGTATGACATAAAGCTAGGAGTCTTTTCTCATCTAGCAAGTTCAGTTGCTAAAAGCGGGACCCCTCTCCTTTTATGCTTCAGGTAGGCTCGATTCCATGAGGATGCGAAGCAAGGGCACCTCTACATCTACAGGCAGGACGACCTTAGTTCCATACACAAGGGAGAATGGTGTTGCCCCTGTAGTGGTACGGATCGATGTTCTATAGGCCCATAAAGCAAATGGTAATAAATCGCTCCAATCTCGATAGGTGATGACCATTTTCTCGAGGAGGTAGATGACTGTCTTGTTGGTTGCCTCCACGATACCATTGGTTTACGATCGATAAGGCGACGAGCGATGGTGCTTGATCTTGTACTGCTCGCATAAGGCCCTGATGCATTTGTTCAAAAAGTCAGTGTCATTATCAGTGATGATGTCCTTGGGTATGCCAAATCGACAAACTATGTTGTTCTTGATGAATTTTTCAATGTGACTGGCCGTGATGTTGCATAAGATGTTGCCTCTACCCATTTGGTGAAGTACTCAATAGCGACCAGGATAAACTGATGTCCGTTTGATGCTTTCGGATTAACCTTTCTGACGATGTTGAGGCCCCAGGTGGCAAATGGCCATGGAGTGGTCATGTTGTACAGATCTATAGCTAGAGCGTGGATTAAACTGGAGTGTTCTTTGCATTTGTAGCACTTTCGAATGTACTTGCAGCAGTCAGCTTCCATAGTAGTCCAGAAGTATCTTTATCGTAGGATCTTTTTGGCGAGCATATGCCCATTGACGTGGGCCTCACATACTCCCTCGTGAATCTCTTTCATGATGTTCACTGCCTTGCTTTTAGTTAGGCATCAGAGTAGGATATTGTTATATGATCGCTTGTAGAGGCACTCATCACAGATGACATAGTTTGCCGCTAAATGATGAGTAGTCCGTCTATCTTCTTTGAATGTCCCCTCAGGGAATGCCCGAACTTCAAGAAAATTTTTTATATCTGAGAACCATGGCGGCTCATCATCAGGCTTTGGGAGTTCCTCAATCTGGAGGCAGAAGGTCGGCTCATTTCTCTGTTCAATTATGATTGGCTTCATCTTGACACCATAGGGGATCTCTATCATTGATGTCAAAGTTACTAACGCATCAACAAAGCGATTCCTTATTCGCGAGACGTATGAGAATGTGACATCTTCAAAGCACGTTATCAGATCTTTGAGGTCTTCATGGTAAGGGATCAGTTTCTCGTCCTTCATCTTCCAGTTGTCGCTCATCTGACGTATGATTAACTGTGAGTCACCAAGCACTCTTACGTGAGTTATAGTTAAGTCGAGCGCTACTTGTAGGCCAGTTGCAAAGGCTTCATACTCGGCCATATTGTTAGTGTAGGGGAAGTTGAGTTTGATGGAGACTGGTACATGTGACCCATTTGGCGAGATTAGGATAGTGCCAACTCCCTGGCTTTCGGCATTTACTGCTCCATCGAAATGTATAACCTAGGATTCATCCGTCTCTACTGCATCGTCCTCTGTCATAAACAAAATGTCTTCATCCGAGAACTCAATTTTTAAGGGCTCATAATTTGGTAAGGGATTATCGGTAAGATGATCAGCGAGCGTCTGCCCCTTGATCGACTTCTGAGTGACGTACATGATATCGAATTCGGACAGTAGGAGCTTCTAGCGTGCAGTCTGCCCAATGAGAGCTGGCTTTTAGAATAGGTACTTCAATGGATCCATGCATGCTAAGAGTAGAACGACTTAGATAGCAAGTAATGGGTAGCCCATACGAGAGCAAGGCATGCTTTCTCGAGATGAGAATAGCATGTCTCGTAGTCAATAAATTTCTTACTCAAGTAGTAGATGACATTCTCTCTTCTTCCTATCTCATCATACTGCCCTAGGACACATCCCATTGAAACTTTCGTCATGGAGAGGTACATTAGGAGTGGTCTCCCCGACTCGGGTGGTACTAAAATTGGCGAATTGAGGAGATAACCTTTGATTTCATCGAATGCTTCTTGGCAATCATCGTTCCACTCAACGGGTGAATCCTTTCCCAACAGTTTGAAGATTGGTGTGCAGATAGGAGTGAGTTGTTCAATGAACTGACTAATGTATTGTATTCTACCTAAAAACCCTTTGACTTCTTTTTCTATAGACGGTGGTAGCATTACTGTGATGGCCTTTACTTTGATTGGGTCAACCTCGATGCCTCTCCTGCTGACGATGAACCCTAGCAGCTTCCCTCACATGGTGCCAAATACGCATTTATGAGGATTCAGATGCAATTTATATTTTCTCAGACTTTCAAACAACTTTTGGAGGTTTATCAAATGGTCACTTCTCTCTGGTGACTTGGCGATCATGTCGTTGATGTACTCCTCAATTTCTTAGGGCATCATATCATGAAACAGTGTTGTCATGGCCCTTTGGTACATTGCACCAGTATTTTTCAACCCGAATAGCATGACTCGATAACAAAAAGTTCCCATGGAGTGATGAACACTATTTTCTCGCGATTTGCCTTTGCCATCTTTATCTGATTGTATCCAGAGAATCCGTCAATAAATAAGAGCATCCTGTGCTTGGTAGTGTTATCGACCATGATGTCGATGTGTGGTAATGGGAAATCATCCTTCAGGCTCGCCCTGTTCAGGTTTCTAAAATCAATGCACATGCGAACCTTTCTGTCCTTCTTTGGTATCGAGACGATGTTGGCTAACCGTTGAGGGTACTTGGAAACCATGAGAAATCCTGCATCATATTGCTTGATGACCTCATCCTTTACTTTTAGCATCCACTCAGGTCGAAGTCACCTCAACTTCTGGTTGACTTGTTTGATATCAGGGTAGAGCGACAACTCATGCTCGACCAAATCGGTGTCCAAACCAGGCATGTCCTCGTACGACCATACAAAGACGTCTTGATATGACCAAAGGAAATTAATCATGCTTTTTCTTTCCTCGGGAGATAGTGATATTCCGAACTTGGTATTTTTAGGAATCTCCTCAATCCCTAGATTGACGTCCTCTGTTTCTTCAATGATAGGGGTAGGACCGTGCTCAAAGTTGGCAAATCATTCCAAAAGCTCATTGGGTAGCTCCTCAGTAGGGATTTTCTCCAGACTCGTGATTCCTACCTCTTCTTGTATTTCTATCTACAGGGAAGGGGTCGATTGCACGTGGGATGAGAACTTCGATTAAGGCATCTTTTTCTTTGATTTTATTAGGAATTTTGAAAGATAATATTTTTGGATTTTATATTTTTTCTATGTTTTTGAGATTTTTATTTTCTTCATAGATGGGATCTTGGCAAAGTGAGTCCCTATATATACACGGTATTGCCTGCAAAGGGTTCATCTCACTTTTTATATGTTTTTGTTAGGGCGTAGATGCCCAATTCCGTACCTGCCTTGCTGCTCCTTTACCTTTTTAGATGGAGGAGGCTGCTTGATAAGATTCCTCAGAGTCAACCTCCATCATGTTAATCACAGGTTCGCCTGGAACCTTGTCCTCAAATGTCAGCAGAGTCCTATGGTGATTTACAACAAGGGGAGATTATGTAGGTATGGGAGACTCTTCCTTAGAAAGGGATAGAGAAACCAGGTCTATCTCCAGGTTGGGAGGGATGATCTAAGGATTGGTGAGGTGGATAGGGGGGACTGGCTTGTGCGGGGTTAATTGCGTTGCCCCATTCTGATCTATTTTTATGATCCCTGTGCTCACAAAGGTGTTCTGAATGTGAGGTCTAGGATGGGGCTTCTCTTCTAAGTTGATTTCTCAAGCTCTAGCTGCTGCTGTGGCTCGGGCTTTCTCCTTGGCCTCTCGCACTTCTTCTTCTGTGGGTTTGCATCCTAACCTAAATCAGACCAGTTGTCCACCTTTTACCTTGACGAGCTTTCTCCTGCCTTGCAATGCCCAGCCCCTTTCCTCTCTGATAGCCCCATTTCTAGAGCATGGCCATAGCTGTTATCATCCCACCTCTGATTTTTTGGGTGATGCTTTCCGAGGGCTCTGAGACTACCGTTGATACCTCATATTCAAAGCTATGGAGGTCGATATCGTCAATTGTGTATGGTACATCCAATACTTTGGGGTTCTCAATGCTGTGGGTAGCTTTTTCCTTTACATCATGCCCCTCACCTATGATAGTGATAACCTTCTGCCCAGACACAGACTTGAGCTTCTGATGCAACATCGAGGGTATTACCCCAACTTCATGTAACCACGGGCACCCCAATAATAAGTTGAAAGAGGACTTGATGTCCATCACCTGGAAAGGTATGGAGAAGGTCATTGACCCGATTACTAGCTCAAGATCGACTTCCCTAATTACTTTCCTTCTTGTATTATCAAACCCTCTAGCGCTGGTTTTTATTAGCCTTAGCATACAAGGGTCCACACCTATTTTGGTGGCTGTTCTTAGAGGGCACACATTTAGAGCGGACCCATTATCAATCAGTACCAGTGGAATTACCATCTTCCTAGCCTCTACAATGATGTTGAGGAATTTAGAATGATTATTTCCCTCTTCTAGTAAATTCGCATCTGAAAAAGAGATGGCATTGGGAGCCATCACATGCTCGATTATCTTCCCAACCTCACCTGGGCTCACTTGAAGAGATACATGTGCATTCTTTAATGCCCCCATCAGAGCCTGTAATTGGAGTGGGGATGTCATTAACAGATCCCAGACTGTGATATAGGCTGGCATTCTTCTCAGCTGAGTCTCAAGTATGTACTCTCGGCTCATTTTTTCAAACGGGTTTACTGTAGTAGTATCCTTCTTCCCCTCTAGCTGGGTTGGTGATGGTGCTAGTGTGTCTGGCTGCTTGGAAATCTTCCTAGACCTTGTGACAAAATCAACTGCCCCCTCCTTGCTGTTGTTGGTATTGATGTCTGTCTATTCGTAACTGGGCGGGACTTGATGTGGATCATAAGTTAGTCCCGGGATCTAGAATGGGGTGAAAGCGGGTACTGGGGATATCGATGCTAAGGGATTGGAATGGGTGGGTAATACCTGGTTAATTTTAGTAAGGGATGGGCAACTGGAAAAAGTGGGCCAACTGGGGTTGGTGAGGTTTGTGGATGACTGCATCGGGGGTGATGGGGCATGGGTGGGGCCATTGATAATTGATGGGTGATGGAGATGGATGGGGGACATAATCGGCCATCTGGTAATTGGTGGAGGATACTGCGTACAATTGATAGTAATTAATCTGGGCGTTGTTGACAGGAGCTGGCGCTGGGAAGTATGCCCTAAGATCTAAGGGTTTTGTTTGTGGTGCGACGTTGGGGAAGTAATCTGTCAAATTTAGAGGTTCAATCACTCCAATATTCCTATCTTCCCAGTCTCTCTAAAATGGTACCACAAAATGTTTTCGGTCACAGATATAATTCGTCGGGTTAAACTCTAACTCTTCATCATCCTCTTCTACCATATCGATAATGGGTCTTAGACCTGCCCCTCCGGGAGGGTGTGGGGGTAGTGATACCTGGTGTATGTTGGCATGTTGGGTGGCTTGGGGAAGTGCCAGAGGGATGATTTTACCGGCCTCTATCAAGTCTTGTATTGCGTGCTTCAATGGGAAGCAATGACCAGTTGGGTGACCCAACCCTTGGTAGAAATTACAATGGGTGTTACAGTCGTAGTTCCTTGGAATGGGATTTGGTGGAGGTCGCAGTTGGAGTGCTGTGACCAATCCTTTTTCTATTAGTAAGGGCGACAAAACATTCAGCGATTGCCCAAAGGGTATGAAAACTCGATCAAAGCGAGTCTTTCTTTGTTCTGGGGTCATTTGTGCCCCCTGCCCATTCCCGATTCTCTGTATCAGCTTGCTTCTGACTGGAGCTGGCTGTATGGCTTTAAATTAAAATGGGATTATACTAGCATTGTGTTGGGCCTGGCATTCGTGACATTCTACACATTTGTCCTAGTTCTTCTATCATTCCTCTGCTCAGAGAATCTCTTGACCCCGCTGGCCTCAGCGAATACATTTTTGCTCAAATGCCCTTCTCCGATAGCATCCTCGCACCGATTGGTGTTCCTCATCAAATCTTCAAAGTTAGACTACTATTGGTAAATGAGGAAGTCTGAGATGACTAGCAACGTATTTTTTGAGATCATCTTAATCTGCTCATCGTCAGGTATTTTGTTTCTTTCCTGAGCTGCCTGTGCTCTCCAATGCCTAAGGTAATCACTGAAGGTCTCATTAGAGTTCTACTTTAACCAGACCAGATATGACTTACGAGATTCAATGTCTATGTTGTAGACATACTGCTCTTTGAATAAATGCGTCAGATGTTTCCATATTTTTATCATGAACGGTTCTAGGGATGTGAACCACCTCAAGGTCGGGCCTGTCAGACTTTTCTGAAAGACCTTTATAAGCAGACACTCGTCCCCCCATATTGGCACATGCCCCCATAGGAGGACTTGAGGTGTGTGATAGGGTTGCCTGTGCCGTTATATTTATCAAAGGCCGAAATTTTGAATTTTAGGGGCAAGGGGACTTCTATAAACAAACACAAGTCTGAGAAGTCCGTGGTATGAATTTCGGCTCCACCAATCTTTATTAGTTGCCTCTGAATCTTGTCTAGTTTTTCTTTCAACTGGTCAGACTCTTTAGATAGTGGAGCTATTTTTTCAACGGTCGACCTTGATTCACTTTTAACTACCAAGGGGTTAGTGATTAGGGGTGGAGGATTGATGCTGGCAAATGACCCGATGTAAGCCCCACTATTCCTGATTTCATCTTCCTCATATTGTCGGTCTACATATGGTGTAGTGAGGGTGAGATTTTCTTTTTGGTGCTGGCTGGGCTGGATAGGTGCCGGGTGGGACTATTGGAGGTGAGGGAAGTTCTGTGAAGTGATAGGATGAGTGGAATTTAGATTTTGGGGTGGGCCCTAATGGAGCCACTGTGTTTGGGGGAAAGCTTTGAGATGACTTTGGGGTGTTGGGACATGGGTGAATTGGGGTTGATGGAGGATAGGTGCCAGGCTCCTGCCCTGGATCAGGTGGGAGGTTTGTGTGTGAGGGAGATACTAAGGGAATTATGGAGGGTATGGGCATGAGGACCTAAGGTTTGGGCCTTGTTGGGCTTGGGTATAGGGTAAGGAACTTGGAGGGGTTTGGGCCATAAGGCCTTGGGAAATTTGGCCCATTGGGCTCTGTTGGGTTTGGGTCATTGGCCCTAGTGGGTTTGGCCCATTGGGCCTTGATGGGTATGGCTCATTGGACCTTGATAGGTCCGGCCTGTTGGGCCTTGATGGGTCTGTCCCATTGGGCCTTGATGGGTGTGGATGATAGGGGTTTAGGCCATTGGGCCTTGGTGGGTTTGAGGTAATGAAGCATGGAGGCTTGGGAATGTGTACGATGGGTTGGAAGATGTGTGGTGAGAATGAGGGGGGATGTTTTGGGAGGCTTTCCAACTAGTGTAAGCCCAGACCATTTCATCCATCATGGCCATTGGAGAGGGATTGGATGGAGGTGGTTCATTTGAGGGTATTTGGGGTGTGGATGATGCAGATGTTTGGAAAAAATTGGGCATGGCCCTGGAAAAATTGGGCATGACTTTGGTAAATGGGGGGATATGGGGTGGATTGAAGAAACTGGGCGCGGCATGGGTAAATGTGGGTGGATTGCATATATGTTGGGAGAATTAAAAGTGGGGTATATTGGTGAAGGTGGAAAATTGGGCCGGGTTTTGTATGGATGTGAGTGGAAATTGTGATTGATTTAATATGGACATGGGCGGGAAAATGGACATGGTTTAGGAGAATGATGGGGAATGGGGAGTCGGATTTTGGGTGTTTTGAGCGGTGGTGGATGGGAAAATGGGGGCACCGAAGGGACTGGTGACGGTAAATAGAGATTGGGTGAGGGGGGTGGATGAGAAAACTTCTTTCAAGTGGGAATGAGTTGGGGAATGTGGCAGGGATGAGTCGGGATCGGCGTATGCTGGATCCACTGCCCATGACATGGCTTGGTGACAGGTGGGGTACAGATGCCTCGGATGGGGCCCGTAAAGCTTCCTCCTTCCCCTACGGGATGATGGAGGGTAAGGTGATGCCGTTGTGCCGGCACCGCAACTCTCTTTTTCAGTTTTTTGGTTAATTTAATTTATTATCTTTTTTTTTGAAAATTTTGTAAGTGGATCTTTATGATGAAGGATTCCTGGGCCTTTGAATTCTCATTTCGGGTGGTGTTTATACCCTAAATAAATCCCGCTGTGAGATCCCGATGTGCTTCGGAAGAATCGAAGGGGAACCTCTCGATCTATTGAAGGCACGGGAACCAATGCAAACAACCCGATCCCCCGGAGCGAGTCAATAAAAGTTTACCCTCTTTTGATCGACAGAGGCGTATTGGGCATCGGAGAGTGCGGGACCTATCGGAGGTACTAAACCACTAAGCGGGGAACTCAGGGAGGTGAAAAAGGCCTCAGATTTCAGGCTACCCTTCTCAATTTAGGCTTGGCGTGTGTATTACATGCGCCAGGCTAAAACTAGTCAATATAAGCTTAGCGCGTGTATTACATGCGCCAAAGCAAATTTGGGATTTCCAAGCCTAGCACGTGTAATATATGCACCAATGTAAACTTGGAAAAAAGTGGCTTGGCGTGTGTATTATATGCGCTAGGCACAAACAGTGGGGTCAAACAATCTTGACAGTAGACCAGCAAGCCTGAATTCAATCTATTTTTTGGGTTTTCTAGAAGTGATGCTTCTGGGGACTGATTGTTTTAGTTACAACAGGTCTCTCCTCACTGAACCTAGGGATACAAGGTCGATTCTTGACTACTAACACTCTCCCCCAAGGATTTTAGGCTTCCTAACTAGATAGGTTACCCACCCGATATACCTCCAGCACAAGCGTCTTCTCAGATACTAGGTGGGGTGGATCCTTTCCGGATCATCACCACTAGGGACTGCCACCGTACCGAGAACCGAGACGTTTATATCTTTGCCTAGAATTCTCAACCCTTGAAAAATCTACCCCCGTAAAAATTCAATTAAAGTCCCCTATTGGTTCAGTTTTAATTTCAGATTTTTAGAGGAATTTTTTTTAAAGTCTAAAAATGGGTGGTGATGGTCTCGTGCCGCCTCTACAGGCTGGCGTCCACTGGTAGGATATGACTGCGAAAATTAAAAGCTCACATAGGCCCGCCAAGCGGCTAAGGCATGTAAATGATAGAAAGTAAAGGAATTATAAAGACGATACGTAAGTAGGCCCACCGATCGGCTAAGGCATATAAATGATAAAATATTAAATGAAATGTAAAGACAATGCACAAGTAGGCCCGCCGATCGACTAAGGCACATAAATAATGCAAAAGTAGGGGTGAGAAAATCGACGGAATCATAGGGGTGAGTAAAAACTATGAGAAAATAGACAAACATTAGTAAAAAATAAAAAAAAGCTAAATTTCAAGGGAAAGCTCTACTAGCTACTCCCCAGCAGAGTCTCCATCTGTGCAATTGGGGGATTGTTGACGATCCCGTCGCAACTATGTGCACTCTTCTAAAACATATAGAGTCGTCACCTAGAGCTTTTGGTGTCCCAGGAAACCTAAATCAATTTTATAAACACCGAAGTGCCAAAATTTTGACTTTGATTCATTGGTCTATGCCAAAGGCTCTTGGGTAGGGGCTTTGATTATTGATCGGGAAGGTATTAGGCACCCGATCAACCTGCTCTATAGCAGTCTCTACTTATGACAAAAAATGAAATAAAAACAAAAGGGAAATGAGCCCTTCCTCTTTCCCTAACACACTTTGACCCTATTTGTGCCCCTTCACTACTATCGAGATTTCGATGGCGTAACGGCACAAATTCAAGGGTAGAGTAAAAGCTAAGAAGGTAGAGGAATAGAGGGGAGAGTCGGAGCTCTCGGGACCTTGTAGCACTTCTATGGTCCTTTGCGTGAGGGCACTTCGGCGAGCTTCCGATAGCTTGGATGGTTGAATGACGGGCTCTAACCTCTAAGGCTTGATAGCTAAGGGGTAGAGGAAGAAGGCTAGGGAGTAGTTCTCTCCTAACTCTAGGTTTTTTTTTTATGGAAGATGGGGTCTAAGGGGGACTTTTGAATTCTAGAATTTGTATGGAAGGGGTGCACCAAAGGGAGGAAAAGCTTCTCTCTTAATTTTTCTCCCTTTTAAAATTTTTCAACCCCTTGTAAAGGGAGAGGTGCCTCTCTATTTATAGGAAAAAGGGAGTTTAGGAGGGTACTTAAGTGCTAATTAAGGTTTGCAATTAGGTAATCTTCTAATCTAAGGTTTCCTATGATTTTGAGAGCTTGGAAATGTGGGTAATGGGTTTCAATGGTAGATGATAGGGTGAGGCTTTAAATGACTAGAGGGTTGCAAATAGGATAAATGAGGGTGCAACAGTCCTAATGAAACCCATTTCAAATATTGAGATGGTCAACAAGTCAAACGCCAAAAGTGAAATTCCAGCAAAAACCATCGATCAGCTAAGCTGGCGCATGAATATATGCGCCAAGCATAACCAATACTTGGCATGTGAATTAGATGTGCCAAGCCATTTTTGGAACAAAATGGCTTGGCGCATGTAATACATGCACCATGCATGCCTATCTCCTCGCGAGGTTCTCGCGAGGTTCTGAACCTGTCGAGATGTGCAACCTGAAACTTCGGATTACCATATCTTTTCATATACAACTCTGATTAGGGTGATTCTTGGCTTGTTGGAAAGCTGGAGACCTCTACTTTCCAATGGTATAAGATTTAACTTTAGCAGAGGTCTCTATCAGCCCTAGTACATCTCTCTAACCATTGTATGGGAGGGTTAACTATGGGTTCATAGGGGTTTCTAAATGTTTGGATTTGTTCCTAAAGGTTCGAGGAGGGTTCTAAAGGATTCGGGTTGATTCCTAAGGGTTTGGATAATACTATGGAAGCCCGGAGGTGCGCCTCTCTCGAAGTATGTTTCGATTGGGCCTTGGGCCAAATTTGGGTGCCTATACTGTGTACACAGATTCATGAAAGATTGCAGGGTGTTACAAGTTTAATTTTCAGATATCCTCTTGAAATTTTCTTTTTCTTGGAAGCTTTCTGCTTCTCTATGTAGAAACGTATTTATGATTTCTCTTCCTTTTTCACCCATATTTTTAGAAAGTTTATTTCTTTCAGTTGTACCCCTTTTCTGGTATATCCCTTATCTGCTATTGCATACTCCTTCCACTCCCTATTTCTCCCTTCTGTTCTAAATTCTTAGAAAAATAAGAGTAAAAGATTTAAAGTTTTGGGTAGTACATATGGTTAAAGGTTTTTAAGACTTCGGTATAAAGAAATTCAGTTTAGGCTTTTAATATGGGTTCAAGGGATAATTATTTGTTGAGATTTTTGGCTTTTTGGCTCATATAAATCAAAAGATAGTCTTTAATCATTTTCTTGATTTAGTAACTGTAGACACCCAAATTTGGCCCAAGGCCCGCTCGAAACACCTTTCGAGAGAGGTGTAATTCTGAGCTTTTGATGGCATGTATGGAACCCTTAGAAATTACCTCAAACCCTTAAGAATCACCCTAGATCCCTTAGGAACCTACCCCGAACCTTTAGAAACCAATCCCGACCCTTAGAACCCATTATGAACCTTCCTGGGCAATGGATGAAGAGTGGTGCACCAGGACTATCTGAGGTCTTTTACTAATATCAAATCATATACCATTGGAAAGAGAACTTCTCCAGCTTTTCAACGGTCTAAGAATCGCCCCAATCGGTGGTATATGTCAAAAGATATGACAAACCGAGCCCAGAGGGCATGAATGTAAAGTCATGTGGGCCCCTTAGGGACTTGGCGCAACTAATAGTTGCGCCAGTATTAAACTTTGCCTGGTGCAACTAATAGTTACGCCAGGTTAATTTTTCCTTATTTTAAGCCTGGCATAACTAATAGTTGTGCTAGATTCAAAAGTGGGCCCCATCCTGGCTAGCTGACTTCCAGGCACTATACATTAATGTTTTACTGTACATTTGCTTGGCGTAACTAATAGTTGCGCCAGGCATATGAACAGTAACTGTTGGATTTTACCCCGAATTTCATGTTTAGGGTTTGACTTGTTGACCACCTTGACCTTTGGCGTGTGTTTTACTAGTTATGTTGCACCCTTTTGAAGCCTATTTGCATCCCTTTAAGTGGCTTAAGGCCTCACCCCATCATCCACCATTGGAGGACCTTCTCACACATTTCAAGGCTTCAAAAACCCTAGGAATCCTTAGATGTGAGATTACGTAATTGCTAAATCCATTTAGCTCTTAAGTGGTCTCCTAATCCACTCATTTCCTACAAATAGAGCCCCCTCCCCTTGGTTTAAGGGTTGAGAATTTCTACCTAAGAGAGAAAGAGCTTAAAGTGAGATCTTTCTCCCTTTGGTGCACCTCCCATACAAAAACCAGAATTCCAAAACCTCTTCCCACCCTTAGCATTTCATAAAAATCCCTTAGGTTAGGTGTGTGTGACCCCCTTGCCTTCCTTCCCTACCTATTAGCTTCAAGCCTTAAGACCTAGAACCCCATTTTCCCCTATACAAAGCCTTCAAGAGCTCATCAAAGCAGGCCACGCAAGGCTCTCCTACGGTGCTACAAGGGCCCGAGGGCTCCGGCTCTCCCCTTTCTTCTCCTTTCTCCTTTTGCTCTCCCTACTCTCTCATTTTGTGCCGTTACGCCCCCAAATTTTTGGTAGGAACGAAGGGGCACAAATAGGATTGGAGGCCCATTAGGGAAAGAGGGAACCATTTCCTATTCTTTTACTTCATTTTAATTTTGGCCATTAGTAGAGACCGCGTTAAGCGGGTTGATCGGGTGCCTAACACCTTCCCTATCGACAACCGAAGCCCCTACCCAAGAGCCTTTGGTGTGGACCGGATTCAGAGTCATATTTTTAGCACTTCGGTGCTCATAAAAATGAACTGGGTATCCCGAATACCGAAAGCTCCTCGTGGCGACTCTATATTTTTCGTTAGAGAGCACATCGTCGCGACGGGATCGTCCTGATTCCCACTGTTACACAGATGGCAACTCTGCTGGGGAGTAGCTTGTAGAGCTTCCCCTTGAACTTGGCCTTGTTATTTTTTATTTTTCACATATTATTGCTATTTTTTTAGTTTATTTTTGTTATTTTTTACTCACCCCTCCGATTAAGTCGTTTTACTTACCCCTTTTTTTCCGTCATTTAAGAGCCTGAGCCGATTGGCGGGGCTACATGCGCATTGTCTTTTAAAATTCCTTACTTTTTCGTCATTTTAATGCCTTAGCCGATTGGCGGGCCTACTTAAGCATCATCTTTTAATTTCGTTAATTTTCCGTCATTTAAAGTGCCTTAACCAATTGACAGGCCTACTTGTGCACTCATATTCCATCAGTGGATGCCGGCCCATAGTGGCGGCACGGGATAATCACTCCCGGTCTTTGAACTAAAGAAAACTTCCTAAAAAAAAGAGAAAAACTTTGAAAAAAATTAAAATTGAACCAAGTTAGGGAGCTTAATTAATTTGTTTTTACGGGATAGATTTTCAAAGGGTTGGATTTAGGCACACATACAAACACCCGGGTCTTAGTATGGCGGTAGCCCCTAGTGGTGATGATCCAGAAAAGTCCCAGCCCACCTAGTATCTAAGAAGGCGCTCGCGTCGGAGGTATATCGGGTGAGTTCCCATTCTAAAAAGTTTAAAACCCTTGGGGAGAGCGCTAGCAAGTTATACGGGACTCAAACCCTCTAGGTCTGGTGAGGAGAGAATCGATCACCAAAAAATAGCTCAGTTCCCGGAAGCCTAGCTTCCACAAAAATCAAAAAAAGACACTCATTTTGAGCATTAGTGGCTGCTGTCTTTTGTTCTGCAGAACTAGTTTTTGCCTGGCGCAAGTATTAGTTGCACCTGTGTAAAAACACTAGAATTTATAACTAGCGCAACTAATAGTTGCGACAGCTTTAAAATCCCAAGTTTTACCTTGGCGCAACTAATAGTTGCACTAGTGTAAAATTGGTCCCCTGCAACCTGGGCGCATGTATTAGTTGCGCCAGGCTTGTTTATCAGCCCACCAGCCCGAATCCTTGGCCTTTTTCACATCCCGAGTTCCTCGATTAGTGTGCTTAGTGCCTTGTTTGGGCCCTGCCATCTCCGACACCCAATGCGCCCCCGCCGGTCAAGAGAGGGCAACTTCTTTTTGGCTAATTCCGGGGGATAGGGTTGTTTGCCTTGATTTCCATGCCTTCAATAGATCGAAGATTCTCCTTTGATTCTTCCGAAATGCGTCAGAATCGTTGCCGCGAGTCTTGAATTAAGGTACAAGGGCCACCAGAAAAGGGAGTTCCAAGGCCTCAAAACCTTTGTTTTCCAAAAACTCTTTCAAAAAATTCAAATATATATATATATATATAATAAATTAAAAATCCAAAAAATGTAGTTTGTGGTGCTAGCACAACGGCGGCATCACCTTGCCCTCCGCCGTCCCATAGGGGAAGAAGGAGGAGTATTTTAGGGCCTTATCCAAGACACCCTTACCCGACCCACTCCCAAAGAATGTCGTGGGTAGTGGACCCGGCTTACGCCGATCCCGACTCATCCCCGCCACATTCTCCAACCCACTCCCATTTGGGAGAAGTCTTTTCCACCATCCCCCTCACCCAACCCCCCTTTACCATCACCGGCCCATTCGGCGCCCCCATCTTCCCAACCACTACCCCCAAAAATATCCAAAGTCCTACCCCCCATTCTCCATCTTTTGCCCAAACCATGCCCATGCCAAATCCGACCCATTTCCCATCCACACAAAACCCAAACCCATTTTCCCAATCCACATCCATGCTCCAATTCCCATCATCCCCCTATAGACCCGATCCACCCACATTCACATACACCACTTCCACCCTATCCAACCCCCCGCAAAATCCCCCATCCATCCGGGTTATGCCCATTTTTACCGAGGCCATGCCCAACATTCCTCATCCCTCCTCATCATGCCCCCCATCATCCCAAAACATACCCAATACATCCCCTCATCCACCCCATACCCCCCCACCTACTGTGGTCATGCCTGATTATATCGGGGCCATGCCCAATTTTTCCACCACCTCCATCCCATCTATACTCCATCATCCCTTAAATCCCCCATCTCCATCCAACCCTTCCTCCATGACCATGATGGAGGAGATGTTCCAAGCCTATTTCATATGGAAGGCTTTGCAAAACACCCCCTCTCCTCCACACCCCATGAACCCATCCCATACCCTAGCCAATCTCCATGCCTCACTCCCCCATGACCCCATCAACCCCCCATACTCCACACCACCCAAACCCCATTATCCCAAGGCCCATTAGCCCAAACCCCCTTTTTCCACATATCCCAGGACCCCATAACCCAATACCCCACCACCCAAGCCTACCCAGGGCCCATGGCCCAGAACCCACCAAAGACCCACGGTCCAAACCCACCAAGGACCCATGGCCCATACCCACTAAGGGCCCATGGCCCATACCCACCAAGGCCCCATGCCGAGACCCTCCAAGGGCCCATGGCCTAAACCCACAAAGGGCACATGGCCCAGACCCACCAAGGGCCCATGGCCCAAACCCATCAAGGCCCACTAGGCCAGACCCACCAAGGACCCATGGCCCAGATCCACCAGGGCCCATGGGCCAGACCCACTGAGGGCCCATGGCTCATACCCATCAAGGCCCATTGGGCCAAACCCCTCAAGGGCCCTTGGCCCATACCTACCCAGGCCCACTGGCCCACACCCACCAATGGCTCATGACCCAAACCTACCAAGGGTCCATGGCCCAAACCTACCAATGGCCCGTGGCCCAAAATGGCTAAGGGTTCATGACCCAAACCCAACCTCCACACTCATACCTTCCACAATACCCCCAACATTTAACCCAACCTTTGCAGCCGGGTCAAACCCATGCCATACCTCAAACCCAATTATCCCATGGCCCCACACCCTAAGGCCATCTCCAAACCTTCCCCCATACCCAATGGCCCCATCAGGCCCCACCTCAAAACCAAATTCCCATCACCCAACAAACCTTTCCTCACCCCCAATGGGCTCACCCAACCCCCACTCATGTCATTCCCATCCAACCCATGCAACAACAACAGGAGAATCCTGCCCTTACTGCACACTATGCTGACTAGCAGTACAAAGAGGACGAGATTAGGAATAGCGGGGCCTATGCTGGGGCTTTGACCAGCCTCAACCCTCCTCCCATAATTGCCCATCCCAGTGGCCAGTGAAGTCAACCAGCTGACGTAGAAAGCGACCCAGTCGAAAGAGTGAATAAATGAAAAAACAAAAGAAGAAAATGGGTGGTGCTAAAATCCACGCCACGGACTTCATAGATTTATGTCTGTTTGCTGAGGTCCCCTTGCCCCCCAAATTTAAAATTCCAACCTTCGACAAATATAATGGCACTAGCAATCCTATTGCGTACCCGAAGTCCTACTGTGGGGACATGTGGCAATACGGGGAGGACGAAAGACTACTAATAAAAGTCTTTCAAAAGAGTCTAACCGGTCCAGCTTTGAGATGCTTCACATCTTTAAAACCGTCTATGATGAAAACGTGGAGGGACTTGACGCATCTCTTTCAAGAACAGTATGTCTACAATATAGACATTGAGCTGTGCAAGTCCGACTTGACCCGTTTAAAGCAGAACCAAAACATGACCTTCAGCGACTACTTGGGGTGATGGAGAGCACTGACAGCTCAAGTCAGAAACAGAATACCGGATGATGAGCAGATAGAGATGATTTCAAAGAACACTCTGCCAGTAATCTCAGACTTTTTGGTGTACCAGCAGTAGTCCAGTTTTGCTGATTTGGTGAAAAATGCTAACCGATGCGAGGATGCCATCAAGGAGGGGCGTCTGAATAAGATTATACTGAGTGTACCCAGCAGGGTTAGAAGATTTTCAGAGTAAAGGAACGAGAAGAGAATAGGGGGTGATGTCTAGAACATAGTCAATACTCGACCCAATAATAATACTACCCCATTTCAATTTCAGGCAGCCCCACCAGCACCTGTTAGGCCTGAGCAGATGCCAAGAATGGGGAATGGGCAAGGAATGAAAATGACCCCGAAATAGAGGAGAGCCCGCTATGACCGAGTCTTCACACGTCTGGGGCAATCATTGAGTGTACTTTTGCCCCTGTTAGTAGAAAAGGGATTAGTGGCTATCCGCCAACCACAACCTCCTCCCCACCCAATCCCAAGGAACTATGACCCAAATACCCACTATAATTTTCATCAAGGTCCGGGTCACCCTACTGATCGTTGCTTCCCATTGAAGCACGCTATCCAGGATTTGATCGATGTCGGGAAAATCATTCCCCCTGCACCCTCCCAGCATGCTAATATTCACCAAGTACCACTACCCCCACATCCCACCGGAGGAGCAGGTCCCTGACCCACCGTCGGAATGATAGAAGATGAGGAGAAGTTTGAATTTGACCCATCCAATTATATCAGTGATCGAGAGAATTATATGGCACCATTGTCGAGGAATGAACAAAGGAATGTTGGGGTAATTGAACCCCTAAATTTGTCTGAATATTTTCTCAACCCAACCCCACAATTTAAACCCTTGGATCTCCGGGCATACTTTACATCCACCACACCCATCAATTATGTAAATATCAATGCATACCAACCATACACCACAACCCCCATCAATTACTCTATAAGCCCCTAGGTCCCCCAATCCTGCACCCGCACCCGCCAATTATCAATGGCCTATGCCCGCCCCATTTCAATTACCACCATACACCACAACCCCCATTGATTACCCTCTAAGCCACTAGGCCCCCAATCCAACACCCGCACCCATCAGTTACCAATGGCCTGCGTCCACCCCATCACCCCCAGTTCAGCCACCAACAAACTCCACCACCCCGGTCAATTACCTGACAACCCACCAAACCCCCCATCTGTCGCCAACACCCGCCAGCTATCAATGCCCAACTTTTACCTCCTTCCCTCCAATGCCACCAACCTCAAGCTTCACCATCCCCATTTGGCCCAATCTTTCCACCCAACCCACTACCACCAAGGTGAATCAAGTATTGCCCATACCTCCTGGGCCAACAGTACAAGTGCCTCAAGTACCGGCAGCCATACCTTTCCAGCGCTCCGGACCCACATATGATCTTCATCAGGTCTAGCTAAGCTACGAACAAGCAAATGTCAATACCGGCAGCAGCAGCAGAGAAGGGGCAGTAGATTTTATTACCAGATTAGGGAGGATATCAAAGCAGTCAAAAGTACCAGCAGTAGCACAGGCTCAACCCGAAGGAAAGAAAGACAGCGCGATGAACCACTTCGAGAAGATGAGTCGAGAACATTTACTGGAGACTCAGCTGAGAAAAATGTTTGCCCATATCACTGTATGGGATCTATTGATGACGTCCCCAATCCATTTCCAAGCATTAATGGGGGCATTAAAAAATGCACATGTATCACTTCATGTTAGCCCGGATGAAGTCGGGCAGATAATTGGTCAAGTGATGGCTCCAAATGCTATTTCATTTTTTGATGTCGATTTACCTGAGGAAGGAGGAAGTCACTCTAAATCTTTGAATATAACTGTTGAGTCTGAAAATATGATTATCCCCTTGGTACTAATTGATAATGGGTCTGCATTGAATATACCCGTTAAGAACCGCCACCAAGATCGAGGTTGATCCGTGCATGTTAAGGTCCACCAGAACCAGCGCTAGAGGGTTTGACAATACCAGGAGAGAAATAATGGGAGAAGTTGATCTTGAACTGTTGATAGGGCCAATGACCTTTTCCATCTTGTTTCAAATCATAGATATCAAATCCTCATTTAATCTGTTATTGGGGCGCCTGTGGCTACATGAAGTCGGAGCCATACCTTCCACATTGCACCAGAAACTCAAATTTACATTTGGGCATAAGATTATCACAATCATCGGAGAGGGGCACAGTGAGAAAGAAAAGGCCGCCAATAGCGTTGAAAACCCAATATGCTGGATATACCGCACACTACTGAGGATGTCGACCTCCACAGTTGTGAATATGAGGTGTCAGCTATACTCCTAGAGCTCATCGAGGGCATCATGCCTAAAACAGGAGGTGGTATGGTAGCAGCGGTGGCTATGCTTCAAAGATGGGGTTATCAGAAAGGCTGAGGACTTGGGCATAGATTACAAGGAAGAAAAGAGCCAGTTGTCGCCAAGGGGCAGAAGGTCCGATTCGGGTTAGGATACAAACCCACAGAAGAAGAGGTCCGAGAGGCCAAAGAGAAATCTAGGGTCGCCACGGCTGCAAGAGCTCGAGGAATCAACATAGAAGAGAAACCTCACCCTAGGCCACACATCAGGGATTCCTTTGTCAGCGCAGGGGTCGTAAAGATCGATCAAAATGAAGGAACCCATTTGACCCCACACAAACCCATAGCCCCAATCCATCCCACCAATCCCCAGATCTCCCTTCCCAGCTTGGAGATGGCTTTAGCCGCGTTGTCCCTTTTCGAGGAACGACGGTCGGTACTTGAACAAACCCCCTGTGGTGAATCACCACAAAACTGAGTTTTCGTTTAAGGATATGATCTCAGACGAAATGGGGATCAATATGATGGAGGCTGACTCCAATGAGCCATATTAGTCAACACCCTCCATCCCAACAGGTAAGGAAGCGGTCCCTCAAGTATGCAACTGGGCATCTTTGCCCCAAACCCTGGAAGCGGGGAGTGGCCTAACATTTGGCACCCATTTCCCAAAAAAAACCAACCTGTAAAAAGTGAGAGAAGCCCTTGGCGAATAATACCTTGTGTATATAGCAACCCGCCTTGCTAAGGGTCCGTCTCCGAAGAAAATAAAAATCTCAAAAACATGGAAAAAATACAAAATCCTAAAAACATTGAAAAAATCCAAAGTCCCAAAATATTGTCATTTAAAATTCCAGAAAGTGTCCCACAAAAGGATGCCTTAATCAAAATATCCGTCCCACGTGAAATCGACCCCTTCCCTGTAGAAATAAAACAAGAGGTAGGGATCACGAGTCTGGACGAGGATGCCCCCTTCGAGGAGCTCCCCAATGAGCTCCTTGACCAATTTGCCGACTTTGAGTATGGCCCTATCCCCATTGTCGAAGAGACTGAAGACGTCAATCTAGGAACTGAGGAGGTTCCCAGGATAACCAAAATCAGAACGTCACTGTCTCCTAAGGAAAGAAAAAGCATGAACGACTTCCTTCAGTCATACCAAGACATTTTTGCCTGGTCGTACGAGGACATGCCTGCTCTGGATACTAATTTGGTCGAGCATGAGTTACCCCTCTACCCTGATATGAAGCCAGTCAAGCAGAAGCTGAGACGTCTCCGACCTGAATGGATGCTGAAAGTCAGACGAGGTCATCAAGCAGTATGACGCGGGCTTTCTCATGGTATCCAAATACCCACAATGGCTAGCCAATATCATACCTGTATCGAAGAAGGACGGAAAGGTTCGCATGTGTATCAATTTCTGCAATTTGAACAAAGCCAGCCTAAAGGACGATTTCCCACTACCACACATCGACATCTTGGTCGATAACACAGCTAAGCACTGGATGCTTTCTTTTATGGATGGATTCTCAGGATACAATCAGATCAAAATGGCAAAGGTTGACCGCAAGAAGACAATGTTCATTATCCCTTGGGGAACCTTTTGTTATCATGTCATGCCATTCGGGCTGAAGAATGCCGGTGCAACATACCAAAGAGCTATGACTGTATTATTTCATGACATGATGCACCGAGAGATTGAAGTATATGTCGATGATATGATAGCTAAATCACCAAAGCGAAGCGACCATCTGGTAAACCTTCAGAAGCAGTTAGAAAGGCTGAGGAAGTATCGGCTATGACTGAATCCACAGAAGTGTGCATTTGGTGCTATGTCAAGGAAACTTCTAGGGTTCATCGTCAGCAGGAGGGGGATCGAGGTTGACTCAATCAAAGTTAAAGCCATCACTGAAATGCCACCACCATCTACCGAGAAAGAGGTTAGAGGGTTTCTGGGCAGAATACAATATATCAGTTGGTTCATTGCACAACTAACTCCAATCTGTGCGCCGATCTTCAAGTTACTAAGGAAGAATTCACTCATTGAATGGAACGGTGATTGTCAAGCAGCGTTCGAAAAAATCAAAACCTACCTCCTTAATCCACCTGTTTTCGTACCACCTGAGCCAGGGAGACCACTCTTGATGTATCTCTCCACGACGAAATTTTTGATGGGATGTGTCTTGGGGCAGCACGATGAAATGGGAAGAAGAGAGCAGGCCATTTACTATCTGAGCAAGAAGTTTACTGATTACGAGATGCGCTACTCTCATCTGGAGAAAGCATGCCTAGCTCTTGTATGGGCTACTCAAAGGCTCCGCCACTACTTGCTATCTCAGGTGGTTCTGCTCTTGGCCTCAATGGACCCGTTGAAGTACCTCTTTGAAAAGCCAACTCTCACTGGGCAGACTGTACGATGGCAGCTATTATTATCTGAATTCGACATCACGTATGTCACTCAAAAATTGATCAAGGGGCAAGCGCTTGCTGATCATCTTGCTGACAATCCTTTACCTAATTATGAGCCTTTGAGAACTGAATTTCCTGATGAGGGCATCCTGTTCATGATAGAAGACGATACAAAAGAAGCAAAAGAATCATGGGTAATGCACTTTGGCGGGGCAGCAAATGTCGAGGGCCAAGGAGTTGGCGCCATCCTGATTTCACCAAAAGGATCCCATGTACCGATCTTTATCAAGCTCAACTTCCCTTGCACTAACAATATGGCTGAGTACGAAGCTTGCACCACTTGTCTGTAAGCGGCTCTCGATCTGAATGTAACTCACCTTTGAGTATTTGGAGATTCATAGTTAATCATATGCCAGACGAATGGTGACTGGAAGATGAAAGATGAGAAACTGATCTCATGAACAACTCGAGGATCTGATAACTTGCTTCCCTGATGTGACTTTCTCATACGTCCCTCGGATAAGGAATCGCTTTGCCGATGCATTAGTAACTTTGGCGTCAATGATTGAAATCCCCTATGGTGTTGAGATGAAGCCGATCAGGATCGAGCAGAGGAATGAGCTGGCCTTCTGCCTCCAGATTGAGGAACCTACAAAGCCTGATGATGAGCCACCTTGGTTCTCAGATATCAAGAATTTACTCGAGACCCTAACTTTCCCATAGGGTACATCTAAGACAGACCGATGAACCATTCAACGTTTAGCGACAAGTTACGTCATTTGCGGGGAATGCCTCTACAAGCGATCATACAATAACATCTTACTTAGGTGCCTCACTGAAAGTGAAGCGGTCAATATTATGAAAGAAATCCATGAGGGAGTATGCGGAGCCCACGTCAGTGGCTACATGCTCGCTAAGAAAATCCTACGGCAGGGGTACTTTTGGACCACCATGGAATCGGATTGTTTCAAACATATTCAAAAATGTTACAAGTGTCAAGAACACTCCAGTCTGATACACACTCCTGCCATTGATCTTCACTGCATGACCACTCCTTAGCCATTTGCTACCTGGGGCCTTAATGTTGTCAGAATGATTAATCCCAAAGCATCCAACGGACATCGGTTCATCCTCGTCGCCATTGAATACTTCGCTAAGTGGGTAGAAGCGACGTCATATGCCAACATCACGGCTAGTCACGTTGAGAAGTTTCTCAAGAACAATATTGTGTGCCGATTTGGAATACCCAAAGATATCATCACGAACAACGGCATAAACTTTGCGAATAAGCGCATCCGAGACTTTTGCAAGCAATACAAGATCAAGCACCATCACTCATCCCCTTATCAGCCTCAAAGTAATAGATCCATGGAAGCCGCTAACAAGACAGTCATTTCGAATCCTTGAGAAAATGGTCGTCACTTATCGAGATTGGAGCTAAATGCTGTCATTTGCTTTGTGGGCCTATCAAACGTCAATCCGTACCGCTACAGGGGCAACTCCATTATCCCTTATGTAAGGAACTGAGGCCGTCGTCTCGGTAGAGGTTGAAGTACCCTCGCTCAGAATCCTCATAGAATCAGGCTTACTCGAAGCAGAGAGAGAGAGAGATCCCGCTTTGAACAATTAAACTTATTGGACGAGAAGAGACTCCTAGCCTTGTGTCACACTCAAGTTTACGAGGGGCAAATCGCACGCACTTACAATAAACGTGTCTGTGGTCAAGATCTAAAGGTAGGAGACACTGTGCTGAAGAAGATCTTCCCATCCTTCCATGCCGATCCAAGAGGAAAGTTTAAACCAAACTGGGAAGGACCATACGTCATCCGAGAAGTGCTGCCGGGATACACCAACCGCCTCGCCACCATGGACGGAGATCATCTTCCTGAGCTCATCAACGCTAGATATGTCCGACGGTTCTACTCTTAGTCCATCACGACAAGGTAAGTGTTGATGAAACAGATATGTGATTGCTTAAGAATTACCCAAAAGAGGCCATCATTCCAAGCACAATAGCCAAAAAAAGTATCCCTAAAAATAATGATATCCTTTGCTACCCCATTTGAGCCTGATCCTTTCTTTCAATAAACCCCTTCCCAAAAAAAAAATCATGTAGATATACCAAAAAAAAAGGGAGAAAAGATGCATGTGTGTAAAGTTACTATCAAATCCAAGAAAAATTGAAAAAGCAAAACCTTAAAAAGAGATTGCCTGAAATGGAGCAAAAAGAATAACAAAAAAAAGTGTATAGAAGAATCACGGGGCATGTACAGCAAAACCCTCAAAGAAGAGAGTATGTTGAGAAAACTGAAGTCGTATCAAGGAAAGCTTTTTAGCCCAGCATACCTTCAAATCCTAACCTGACCCATGGCCAAGCTACACCCTGAAGAAAGCCCTCTTTGTAGGTTCACAAGCAGTCATAATATTTGTTAAGTCAACATGAGCCAAGTCATGAAACGACACCTGAACCCCATCCAGCCGGCTATGACGGAATCGACGTCTATGTCGTGGCTCTTGAAAAAATAAAAAGATTAAAAATAAAATAAAAATACAAGCTCGAAGCAAGATGGACGTTGTGAATACCCGAAAGGGCATTATGGGTAAAAACAGTAGGCTTGTGCGAACCAGGTGAAAACCCGAAAGGGCGGTTGGGGTAAGAGAGCTAAACCAATGGACATGGTGAAAACCCAAAAGGGCACCACGAGTAAAAAAAAGGGGAGATAAATAATTTAAAAAAAAAAAAAAAAAATAAGAGAAAAAAATTGAAAAAGAAAGGATTGAAATGATTGATTAAATATTTAAGGGACCCTATTGTTACTCTTCCTGTACCCTCTTGTCCGACTGGGCCGCTCATGCTAGTTCGAATCGGGTCCCGACCAGAATTGTCTTTTTCGAATCCCGTACCATCAAACATATGAACCGAGACAAGGAGAAAGGTTTAACTCAATCCAAAGGGATCAACATTTCGGCCTTGGCAAAAAATAAGAAACTCACCCAGGTCCGAATCCAAAGAAAGGGTTCGACCATGCTCAAAAGTGGACCCAGGGTTTCCCAAAGAATCACCCAATGATTAAGGCCCCAAAAAAAAATATATAAACCAAAAATAGATCTGTATAGATGTATATAACTGCCTCTTGCATCACTTACACCACATCCCAAAAAATAGTCGGTGTGATGACTAACGTGTTTCCCTTTTACAAGTATAAAACAAAAACAACCAAAACATAAAGAAAATATGTATACCAAAAATGTGTGTGTATCTGTAAAGTGGTTTTCTACGTCCCTTTTCTGTATATCTGATCTGTGCAAAAAGTTCTGTGTGCAGGAAGGAGTTAGCAACCCAGCTCACGCTTCAAAGCACTAATCTCAGCATGAAGGTCATCTTCCCGTACATTCCGTTTCGTCAACCAACGACCATGCAAGCTCTTGAACCTCTTCCGAGAAGAGTCAGCAGCTCCAAAAGCGACGCTCAGCGATCCCTTCAAATGGAGGACCACACTCTCTGTTGTTTCTGCTCTAACCTTTTCATGTGTCAAAAGTTCATGCAGGATCCTTTTCTCGTCCACCAATAACTCAATACAGGCTCGAAGTGTCGTCTCTTTCTTTAACCAGGGGCCTCCAGTGTTAAAAATCTCCGATAAATCTGGACCATCAGTAGTAGGCCGCTTAGTCAACAGCCAGGCCTTGTACTCAGGAGAAGTCCTAACCAAGTCTCCCTGCTCCATATCACACATCAGCGTCGACTGACGCGTCTCCCAAAGAGCAGCAATCCAATCTATGTCCCTAAAGGACCCCATAGAAAAGGTCAAATCACATAAAGGAGGTCTAGCCTCACAAGGCACTTGTTGAGGGCAGCCGAACTGACACAACACTCGAAATGGGAAGTAAAAGGTGTTGCCCATCAGTCCTAGGAGGATGATGCCCTCGTGATCTCTACTACGAATTATCGGGAAGGTCCGGTCCAGCCAAGGGAGCCTCCATGTCAGCTCAGCATCAATCAACCAAGTTTCAGAGTTGACATATCGCCCTAGGGGAGCAGGTAGCATCGACCCAGAAAACATTGAACCACCTCACCTCGGGCAATATAAAAGCAGGGAACGGGCCCCAAAACAGTAAAATGCTCACCCAACCAGACCTGAAGCTACAAGGGGCATCCCCGAAGGTTCTCCACCTTACCCAAATCAAAGGAATCAAGGCATTGATACAGCTCGGCAAGCACTAAATGCATCATGGACCGGCCCGCCTCCAGCTCCACCAAAATATCATAAACTTCCAATGAGAAGCTCTCTCCCCCGGTGAAGAAAAGGATTTCAGAGATGAGACTGAACGCTAGGGCTTTCACGTTAAAAACATTCCTGATCGGCAATTTTCGGAGGCTTTTGTCACCGAAAAGTTCTTTGAGGAATTTTAGTGAACACCTTGTGGACCCTCCAATAAGACTTTTCTCATACTTGGATTTCTTCAAACTGAGAGTATGGTGAACTGATTTGGAATAGCCCGGCCGAGGCGTGACTCTTGCAAGGCCCCTGTGAAGCTTCAGGCCAGACAGATTGGATAGTTCCTCAAGGGTTGGGGTTAGCTCCCGCTTCCCAAAACAAAATATGTGGAGATTCGCATCCCAAAATGAAGCGACGACATGAAGAAGTTCCCACCGAAGAGGAACCTCTAGGAAGGAAGGAAGGCAAGATAGCCCAAGGCGCTCCAAGTCGGCGAGCTCACTCTCATTCAAGCTCCCAAACCAAGCCATTAAAAATTTGGGCCCCAAACCCAACAAGGGGGACAAATTAGCTTCGGGCCCTCCGCGTAAAGGAGGGCTGGAAAGCGGGTCCATGAACATACAAGGATCTTTTGGGGAGATAAGAATCGATGCATGATGATGGACCCGCCTTGAAAAAGCAGGGGCAAAAAAAGAACCAGCCGAAGAGACCAAGTCAAAACAAAAGAGCTAACTTTTGGGCTGACTAAGGTATTTAAGGACCCACTGCCCCCCAGGTTAAACCTGGCACAACTAATAGTTTCACCAGTGCATTTCGGCCCCTGTCTCGCCTGGCGCAACTATTAGTTGCGCCAGAACAAATTGCCCCTTTTCTTGCCTGGCATAACTATTAGTTGCGCCAAAACAAATCAGCCGAGAGTTAAACCTGGTGCAACAAATAGTTGCGCCACACTCCGAGCTCCCCCTCTTTAACCATTTCGGGACCTAACTTGGGGGACTTACACCCCTTTTGCTTGTTTGCTTCACACACCCTGTTCATTTAACAACTAAGCATTTGTTCTATTTATTTATAAATAGGACCGATCCTACATCAAGGCATGAAACCCAAGGGGGTCACTTTCCAAAGACATTTTGGGCCAACACATCCTGCAGAGAAACAAATTTGATATCAAGAAATCAGGGCATAAAATCAAAGTAAGACTATCTCCCAAATGATAATAAGAATAAAATTTGTTTCCAAAGTACCACATCGACCATTCCCCAAATTGTCTAAAATAGATCCAAATCAAATTCCAAAAAATACTGAGTTTTCCAAAAAGAAACTAATGGCCTATTCTTGGTTGGCGCCCTTTGACTTCTTGCGACGACAAGAAGAACTCTGAAAATTCTGCATGTCCCCCACCCTAGACCACGCCTGCGAGATCCTGCTGAGCAAGGAGCGTGATTCCTTAGCACGAGCACGCTGCAAAGCACAAACCAAAGTCAGGAGTCAGAATTAGTTAAAGGGCAAGTGATGATAAAATGAATAAAGAGGAATAGAACAACAAGGCACTCACTGTCTCGACCTCCCTAAGCTCCACCAGGTGATGATGGTATGCCGCATACTCCATGGCCAAGTTGAAGTCCTAAATTAAGAACAATGCACTATCAAAGGTTAGGACGACCCTAAAAGCGTGTACAGAAAGAAACTGAAATGAAAAGAGGTTGGGCCATCAAAGGACTTACCCCTAGGACCACCTCAGGAGGAGGAACACGAGCCGCTTCGACAGAGAGTCGTGCCTGTCTATCTACATCAGCACAGAGGCTCGAGAGGAAGCTATCATCAAGGTGCCGATAGGTCCCATAGACTACAGAGGGATCACCAATAGGGATACCAGCATGAGAAGTCCCCGACGGACCAGCACTCGACGAGCCCTCACCCGAGGGACCCGCACCAGAGGGATCCACCCCCGACATATCAGCCGCACTAGGTTCGCCTTCACCATCCGAATCATCCCCTGGGGTGAACTGTGAACAAGATAAAGATCCACTTAGAGGGGGGGAAAAGCCAAATAAAAGCAGAAAGGGGAACTAATCCAAGCCAGGACAAATTACCTGACCAAGCGGGCCACCAAATGCCAGAAAATTGGCACTGGGAACAAAGCGTGGCAAAATGAACCGATGGGGCAAGCACTCGTACCAAAGGTGATAGTCCCCGGGCATGTGATAGGCATGAATAGGGAACCCATTATTGAAGAAGGCCGCTGTGAGCTCCTCGATACTGTCGACAGGATACCAGACATCCGTCGGAGGGTCCATGGGTATGGCATGATAGCCCTGAAACTGATGCACCACTCGCCCTCCCAAATAATAAAATTTGGCCCACGCTCCATAGAAGAACACGATGCGGTGATTATTGAATAAATAGGAGGCGCCTACAGCTGCTCGGTCCCAGAAGGGGATGCAAGGTACGGATCAAGGAGGATCTGCTTAAGTCAAAAAAGAGAAGGAGAGAAGCCAAGCAAGCAAGCAACACCTCAATCAAGAAAATTTCCAAGCTAAAAAGGAACAAAGGTTGAGAAAAGAGAGGAGAGTTGTTACCTGCTCGGGGACCATCAAATCAAACTGGGACCGTAGGCCCATTTCCAGGTGCTTTAGGCCCACATGACGGCGTCGGGCCTGATGCCAGTTGCTGAGAAGAGGATAGGTGAGCGCCTCCAAGAAAAGGAGCGGGCACCCGGGGTGGAAATGGTGGTATCCCCATACCTAAAGAGATAAGCACAATAAGAACAGGTTGATAGCACATAAAGGACATGCAAAAAAATATATATGATGTGGACGAGGGCAAAGGGATGCAGAATTACCTCCAGGACGGCCCAAAAACCCACTGCAGACTTCGAGTCCCTGATCGTAACCCGAGACAAATTATACTTCAACCACGCGTACCATGCTCCTCCCCAGTCATGCCTAGGGACGTCACCCCAATTGTCCATCACGCTCAATAGGGCCAAGCTGACTCGGCCCCCGCTGACAATAGTGAAGAGGGTCTTGCCCAGCAAGAGTAGGAGCGTGATGCGAGCTAAGACGATCGTCCGCTCTGGCGCGATGTAGAGCACCCTATCTGGCTGACCCACGTCCACCAACTCATCAGCAGAAAAAAGGGAGGTCAGCCAGGACATCTTGACCTCTGTGCCATGGGTCTACCCGCGAGGAGGATAGGCCCCAATCAGTCGAATGATGTCCTCCCGCCTCGGTACCGCAGATCGGATATCGGTATCCCCCCAATCCTGATACCGGTAATCATGGCCCAATCAACAGGCATGAACGTCATCTCAACATACGGTATGTGGAATGTCATGGTCTCAGGGCGAAACCTCTCAATCAAGGCCTTTAAATAGGCATCGTCAGCCCTGATGGCAGGACAAGACAGGAACTCCCCAAAGCCCACCTGCTCCAACAAGACCTTCACTACGGGAGGGACGTAGAGGTAGAACTCATGAAAGTCAAGCCACCCCCCGTGGAACACAATATTGGGTAGGTCCTGCACCCAAAGAAAATGCACATCAGATCAAAGAAAAAAAAAGTGCATAACGAAAATGAATTGAACCTTTCATTTACCTTGGCCGCTATCCCAAAGTTTGAAATATGAGTGTGCTGCTGGTGAAGGAGGCCGACCCGGGCGGCCTCACCCTGTATCTTGAGCCATGGGCCCGCTCTCCATTCCACCCAGACAAACTCCTCCCCCAGCGGGCCACGAATAATCTCGGGTCCCTCCCCGGGGCCCTCCTCGGGAATGTGCTCATCACCACCTGACATACTGGGGCAACAAGGCAATCACAGCTGGTCAAGTACAGAGGTACACACACAACTTTGTTCTTTCAAAAACAACAAAAAGAAACCTTTTTTGTTTACTTTGTTCTTTCTTTCAAAAAAAAACAAAAAAACAAAAACAACACAAAAAACCGTTTACTTTGCTTTGATCTTTCAAAAAAAAAAACAAAAAAAAACAACAAAAACAACAGAAACAAAACAAAAAAAAAACAAGCCCTTTACTTTGTTTAAACAAAAAAGGGGAAGAAGAAATAAGAAAAGCAAAAAAGAAAAAAAAACCTTTATGTTTCAAAACAAAAAAAATCCCTTTCTTCTAGGCTCTTAAAAATTGAAAAACCAAAAAAAAACGGAGAAGCCTTTCATTTATAAACAAAACTACAAAAAAATCCTTACTATTAGAAAAACAAAAAAAAAAACCAACCACAAAAATAATAATAATAATGCCTTGGTTGTTTTTCCCAAAATCTCCTAATTCCAAGGGAAGTCAAAAACCATTCCTTTAATTTTCAAAAAAAAGAAACCGAAAATCCCTTCTTTCTAATTTAGTGTTCAAAAAAAAAAAAGAAGAAAGAAAAGAAAAGACCAAAAATCCAATATATGCAAAATAAAAACATACACAAAAAAGAAGAAAAAGAAAAGACAATAACAAAAATAAAGTCCATTCTATATACACAAATAAAAACAAAAAAAAAAAAAAAAAAAAATACATATATATATATATATATATATACATTAGGCACCAAAAAATTTCACAAAATAACAAAAATAGGGCACCATTCATGAAAATTTGCCAACAAATCATCAATAAACAAGCATATAATGAAGATCAACCGTTATTCATCAAAGAATGCAAGATCATAACAATATTTACAAGAAAAAGCAAGAGAAATCAAAGAAAGTAAGTTTTAATGGTTACCTTTTGAAAGAAGATGGGTCTCTGATCTAGCATAATCCGGTGCTCGGTCCACACAAGCAGGGCAACGACAATGAGGCACACAAAGAGGCAATAAAAGAAAACCCTAGGAAGAGGCGGTTTTCGGTTTCAAAGAAGGAGGGGGAGAAAAATTTGAAATAAACCCCCCCAGCCTGAACTCGGGCTGTTTAAATTCTGCCAGCCAATTTTTGGCCCTCCTTTTGCTTGGCTCAACTAATAGTTGTGCCAGGAAACTTTTGGCCCTCCTTTTGCTTAGCCCCTAGTGGCCTGGCGCAACTATTAGTTGCGCCAGGTACTTAGGCCGGATCTTGGGCCTGGTACGGGCCAGATAGGAGGGCCGGTTCCCCACTTCCTCCTTATTTGTTTGTTTTATCACCCCCGGCAGATGCACACGCTCCCGGAATGACATTTCAATCATCCACCGACTTGCTGAGGAAGGCATGCTAAAGTAAAGGTGGAGTGAGGTAGATGAGCACCTTGGTCCTACACCGAAAATATAAAAAGTCCAAAAAATGAGAGAATCCCCATAGAGAAGCCAAAAAAAAAATCCCAAAAAAAGTCACGTAAAATAATAGCTTCAAAATCCAAAAAAATTTACATAAAATAATAGCTTCAAATTTCCAAAAAAAATCACATAAAATAGTTTGAAAATCTAAAAAATAGATCGGAAACAAATCTGTATTCCCCGCAAAGACGCACATGCGTGTTCTGATGCGGTAAAATGTCGATATTTTATCAGCAACACCACTGTGCTATAATAACGTCCTAAGTCTAAGGCACGCCTTGGATTTTGGATCCTTCTTCAAGGAAGGAGCAACGGTGTCAGTCCTGGTCAAACAGTCAATGTTTCGATCGAGTCGACTCCACTACTAATCTTTTGAGCCAAGCGCTCTGTCTTTGGATTCATATGAACACGAGTGTCTTAAGCTCCAGATTTTTCGTTGAAAAAGGTCAATCATAGGTTGAGACCAACCTGTTGAGAATGAGATTATGTGTCAATCAAACTATGTGCAACCATGCATTCAGAAGGGATCATTTCCCTTTTTATTTTCTGCAGGCTTAAAACCTGTATGTGCAGCGGTATCCCTATAAAGTGTATGCCATGCATCTGGGTATTCGTATGATGGTCGTTTGTCCCCGTTAATTGTACCCGGGCGGGTCCGGGCTTCCATCGCCTTTGTTGTTGCTTATTGCCCTCGATGGGTGCATGATTATGCATAGTTAATTGATGATTACGATCATTGTCAACAGAGGCCGAGATTGGATGCCCCCTTTCGAGAGGTACCCTATGTTTGGCTGGATCTATTCAAGGAAGTCGAAACTGGATACTCTAGGTCATGCTGAGTTGAGGCATGTTTTTGAAATGGCACGTACTCCCAAAAAGCGTTGTGACATCTATTCACTTCGCTCAAGTGGTCATGCTAAATAAACTTTGGGATCGATGGGTTCGCCCAAAGATCTCGAACCCTGCTTTCAGCAGGGGCACCCACGAATAATCCAATGAGGTCATCAAATGCCTTGTAGGATTGGACGCAAACTGTGGAGCCTTACGTATGTTTACTTCACGCCTATCTTTGAATGTGGGTCGATTATCCCTCTTACTTACGAAACTGTTGTATTCAGAATAAATCTCGAACATCAATCAGCTTTAAATCATCTCAAGAAGCGGACGTTTTTCCCGACTAACGAGCTTTCGCAACTCGAGAGGCAAACATTTTTCCTAGCTATTGGGCTTTCGCAACTCATTCCACCTCAGTTATGCCCAGTAATGTAGCTAAGCGCTTGGGAACCGATTACCTCGAGAAACGAATGATTAGCCTGGCACCCCAGGGCTTTCATTTTCTCACTGTGTTACTCACCAGATGTTTGAAGTTCATTTTGAATACAGCGGACCCGTTAGTAATGCCTTGGGCCTCTTCGGATGTCTCTTTTCTTTGGCATACGACCACTAGTGATCAGATACCAAAGAGGGGCATCTGTAGACACCCAAATTTGGCCCAAGGCCCGATCGAAACACCTTTCGAGAGGTGTAATTCTGAGCTTTTGATGGCATGTATGGAAGCCTTAGAAATCACTCCAAACCCTTCAGAATCACCCTAGATCCCTTAGGAACCTACCCCGAACCTTTAGAAACCAATCTCGACCCTTAGAACCCATTCTGAACCCTAAACCTAACCTTCCCGGGCAATAGATGAAGAGTGTTGCACCAGGACTAGTTGAGGTCCTTTACTGATATCAAATCATATACCATTGGAAAGAGGACTTCCCCAGCTTTCCAACAGTCTGAGAATCGCCCCAATCATAGGTATATGTCAAGAGATATGGCAAACCGAGCCCGGAGGGCATGAATGTAAAGTCATGTGGGCCCCTTAGGGACTTGGCGCAACTAATAGTTGCGCCAATATTAAACTTTGCCTGGTACAACTAATAGTTGCGTCAGGCCAATTTTCCCTTATTTTAAGCCTGGCATAACTAATAGTTGCGCTAGATTCAAAAGTGGGCCCCATCCTCACGAGCTGACTTCCAGGCACTGTACATTATTGTTTTACTGTACATTTGCCTGGTGCAACTAATAGTTGCGCCAGGCATATGAGCAGTAACTGTTAGATTTTGTCCCGAATTTTATGTTTAGGGTTTGACTTGTTAACCACCTTGACCTTTGGGGTGCGTTTTCCTAGTTCTATTACACCCTTTTGAAGCCTATTTGCACCCCTTTAAGTGGCTTAAGGCGTCACCCCATCATCCACCATTGGAGGGCCTTCTCACACATTTCAAGGCTCCAAAAACCCTAGGAATCCTTAGATGTGAGATTACCTAATTGCTAAATCCATTTAGCACTTAAGTGGTCTCCTAATTCACTCATTTCCTATAAATAGAGCCCCCCTCCCCTTGGTTGAAGGGTTGAGAATTTCTACCTAAGAGAGAAAGTGCTTAAAGTGAGAAGATCTTTCTCCCTTTGGTGCACCCCTCCCATACAAAAACCAGAATTCCAAAACCCTTTCCCACCCTTAGCATTTCATAAAAAACCCTTAGGTTAGGTGTGTGTGAGCCCCTTGCCTTCCTTCCCTAACTATTAGCTTCAAGCCTTAAGAGCTAGAACCCCATTTTCCCTCATACAAAGCCTTCAAGAGCTCATCAAAGCAAGCCATGCAAGGCTCTCCTACGCTGCTACAAGGGCCTGAGGGCTCTGGCTCTCCCCTTTCTTCTCCTATCTCCTTTTGCTCTCCCTACCCTCTCATTTTGTGCAGTTACGCCGCCGAATTTTCAGTAGGAACGGAGGGGCACAAATAGGATTGGAGGCCCATTAGGGAAAGAGGGAACCATTTCCTATTCTTTTACTTCATTTTAATTTTGGCCATTAGTAGAGACCTCGTTAAGCGGGTTGATCAGGTGCCTAACACTTTCCCGATCGATAACCGAAGCCTCTACTCAAGTGCCTTTGGTGTGGACCAGATTCAGAGTCATATTTTTAGTACTAGGTGTCCCGGGACACCGAAAGCTCAGGGTGGTGACTCTATATTTTTCGTTAAAGAGCGCATCGTCGCAACAGGATCGTTCCAATTCCCACGGTTGCACACTAACAAGAATGCTACATTACTTTGATGTGTATAACAAATAGTTCTAAAAAAACTAACATAATCATAGAAATCTGATTTAAATAACAATAATTGAGATTTTTATTGGAATGCAAGTCTAGGAGTTCAAAAAAATTAGAATCGGATAACAGTCTCTCTCCAAAGAAAGAATATTAGTTCAAAAGCTCACTGGGTATATAATTTTTGTAACTATTATCTAAATTTTGCAATTTAAAGCAATGTATAGTTTCAAACAGTTAGTTATGATACAGTGTACAAGAGAACTAGAAATTAATATTAACTGCTTTAGATCATTAATGTGCGAACTTCTACTACGATGATGGTGATATAGATGGAATCTAATTTCATTAATCATAATTCGCATGCAATGATTAACTAAGACAAAAATTTAAAACAAAATTATCCTAAAAATATATTTTTTTTATAATGTAAAAGGCAAAAGTATTATACATAGAGTGTGCGTACCCCCCCAAACATAAACAGGATAATGTCCTCATTATTCTCAAAACAGGGGATACTCACAAATTTATTTACCATTGGTGCTGCGAGTGTATCAGGCGTATAATCTGCAAAGGAAATAATAGATCTCCACCAAACTTAGGAGAAATCACTTCCGGCATAAACATGGAAAGAGCACCATAAAGAAAATAATTAGAAACAACAAAAATATCCAAAAGAAATTTTCATACATCGAACAAAATATTTACAGAGTATAGGAAAAGGAAAAGTAATTACATAAAAGATTAAACCTAGGATAAAAATCTAGACATGGACTAACTACGACACCGGCTGGAAACCACCCTGAGATATTGAATTTCGAAAGCACGTGAGTTACTATGTGCGATCATAAATCAAGAATTCCAAAAGAATACAGTCAGAGACCGCCTTACGAGTGCGTGTAATCCTCGACGTGCGATCGTAAAGTATATCTCACAAGATCTAAACTACTGAAAGAAATAAAATTAACTAAACAAAATTAACTAAACAAGTAATTACAGAGGTTTACTACGGATGAGTCAGTAGCACGATGATGCCCATGAGTATATCAAACATACACAGGGTCCTTCAGTGATATAATGATCACTGACCCTTCTTCGTCTGGAAAGAGAAATTTTAGGTTTTCATATCCTCGTTTGAGAATTAAGAGGGGAGACATGAATAAAATATGTGCTCTCCTCTAATTTTTTTGGGTTTTTATAAAATGGTGACGGTGCCTCGAAAGCATTAGGAAAGTGTAACCTCGGTATATATAGTACTTCAGTCACAATATTGGGCACACTATATTAATTATTTTTTTGTATTCTATTTTCAATTTCTATTATTTTTAATTTTTTTGGTGGGGAACCATCCTCTTTAATTTGAAGTTCACTATCCTTGGTCTCAAGGAAGACTACTAATGTAGGCATCTCCACCTTATTGTCAACAGTCTCACCACTTCTTAAAGGCTGGACAACTTGGATCTATTCTGGGGGAATTGATATATCTCTCATAAAAACTTGTCCTCCCGAGCTACTCACAGGTCGTGATTGTAACTGGTTACTCTCTCGTTCCACCAATTGCGTAGCAAGCTACCCAATTTGAGTTTCTAGATTTGTAATGGATTGAGTGTATGAATGTAAATCTTGAGATATTTTTGTTAGTAGAGGCAACTCCCTAGAACGTTGGTGCAACTGTTGTTGCAAATCTTGGAGGATCTGGACAATGGTAGCATCATTGTTATTACTCTGAGGACTAAACTGTTGTTCAAAAGATTGGTATGGCTATTGCAAATTTTGTGGATATTGTGGGTATGTATAAAATAATTCTCGTGCAATCACCCTCAGAAAGCCATAATAATTTCCCCACTGAGGATTATAAGAATTTCCCGAATTGCCCCACTAAGAAATGAATGCTTGCTCTTTTTATGTTATAGCTGAATACAAGGGGGTAGTCGGGTATTCCGTTGGGACATGGGTCAAATTATAACTTAGCCAGAATGATTGATCGTGGCCTTGCATAGCCATCTATTTATTTTTGTGCTTTTAGTTTTATTTGATTTTTATTTTAGAAAGCAGGGAGAAAACAAATCTGAGCCTCTGGCTTCTATTGTAAGAAGAAGTGTTGAAACCTTTGATTCGCTGCTCCGAATAAACTTGCAAAAGATTAAGAAGTGATTAAAGAAAATAAAAATATTTAAAAAAATAAGAAGAGAAAAAGACAAATAATGGCTTTTAGAAAAAAAACGCTTCCCCCACAATGGCGCCAAAAACTTGATGTGGCCATAATTGTACTTAGCCTTAACCTATTGCAAGCACACTACAAAAATTGCAGCACTAGTATAGGATCGTTCCCGCAGGAAAGGATAAAATTCCTTTGTGATAACTTTTATTTGTCTTTTAAAGATCTAATCTACTAGAGAAATAAGAATAAAAGAATGATTATTTAAACTAAAATTACAGAAAGTAAATTTATTCTAATCATCTGCCATCCAGATCATAGACAACCTTTCAGTCTTTGGATGTAATGTTACACCGTATATCAAGTTTTCCAGGCTTTAGTCATCAAACAACTTCTAGAATCCTCTCTATACAGATCTATTCTAATTTGCAAATTCAAGACTTTAGTCATCAATTCAAATCAAGATCTTTTAGATGTTTATAAAGCAGGAAAATGCATCAAAGTTAATCTAAACTAGAAAACAAAATAAAACCATTAAAAGGGTCGATCTTTCAAAATTCCTCGGTCTTAGTTGTTAGGCAAGACTTTCAGAAATCTCTAAACGATTTTACTTTATAAAAACTACTCTAAGGTGATCTTTTAGAATTCCAACCTCAGTTGTCAATTGATGCTAAAAATTCTTTGGATAATTTTTTCTCCTATGCTGAGCTCTCTTATTTATGGATCATAAGGTGTATGGTGTATGTTTACATTATTCAAATTCTAATAAAAGAAAACTACTAAGAATAAAAGATTCCTAATATAACTAAAACTTCTAATCCTAGTTCTCCTGGCTTTAGATTGTAGATGCACATAGGTCTTTTCTCCTTATATTCAGTAGCAGAGATCTTTAGGAGTCTTTCTCCAATCTTCTCAGATTCGTGGGTTGCCAAACTTCTATTTCAAGTGATCTTCTAATTCTACGCATGGCAGTGCAGTTCTCACGTGATCAGCAGCAGCGGGAGCTTTAATTTTATACAATCGTAATGACGATTTTATCCTTTCTTTAGTATGATTTCTCATTCTTTCGTTCTTACGCATGATCATGTCTCTTCTTTGTATCCTCCAGTCTTCAAGCGCTTTTTGAAGAATCATAAATACAATTTCTTTTCTTTTCTTCTGTTCCATTCGTTCGTAATTACAATTGGATGTAAACTCTTTTCTTTATTCAGCTTACAAACTGGTTCTTCATACCACTACGTGAAAATGGGGAATAAACCACACTAGTTGCTTAAAATCAACCATGGTCTCTGACCGTTGTAAAAAATTTAACCAATGCAATGGCTCAAAACTGAGGTTTATGAAGTACAACGGCCCTCTTAAATCCCATTTTTGCATCTAAGAGAGCTTGAACCCCTGACCTTAGTTTTCTAAACTATATTTAGGCACCCAAATTTAACTTTCTAAAAGAAATTGCGTGGGATCCCTAATTAATCTTTGGCTTCTACTACCCACCAGGAAATAACTCTTCGTCTTCTTCTACCCACCGGAAATAATAGCGATAGCCCCCCTCTCTCCCTCTCCCAGTCTCACGTCCAGCATGTCTCCCCTCTAGCACGAAAAAACACATAGCATCTCTGTCTCTCTCCATTCTGCGTGAGGCGCAATCCTCTGGCCAGCCCTAGTCCTCCCAACAAAACAAGGATATAAAAGGTACACTGATGCTCTGCTCTAAAAAATTGTTCGTAAATTCTCTTTAACGGATATAACCCTCAATAAATTTTTTCAAGAAATTTGTTTTTTAGGGTTTTTATTTCAATTTATGTTTAGGGTTTTTATTTCAATTTATTTCAAGAAATTGGTCTACGAACAAATAATTTGTATGGGATCTCTACAAGAGATGGTAAGTTTCTCTTAGGCTTCAATATTATTCATACAACGACACAGAATCTTTTAACCACCTTTTGATATATATATATACTAATCAATCTGGACGGTCTAATTATTTGTTGCTGCTTGGAGTGGCCATAACCAAGAGATCAAAACATTATTAGCTCCTAATTATCGAATTGAACCCCCATTTCTGTAGTTTGTTGGTGCAATTTTTGAACTATCATCAGAAATTACAATGTTCAAATCACCATGTTCACTGGTTTATTTTCTTGGTGTAATTTTTTTTTTGTATTCTTTTATTCTATTTTGAGGAATGATAGGTGTATAAAAGGGTTTCCATTTATGCCTTGGAGACTGAGTAGTGTAGGCATACTTAAGGACTTGGTTTCTTGGTTGAAAAGTGAAGAGAGTTTTCTATTTCCTTTTATGATTATAGGCGAAGATAGGGAGAGCAGTAGAGCTTTCTACTTTTCATTTTGAAAAGTTGATGGCTAAATTGTTGGGTACCTGATAGGAGGTGGAAAAATTTACTGTTAGAAGTAAATTGGAGTTGTAGTTGTTGATAGTATAAAATCCAAGTCTATGGTGTGATTACAAGACATGATAAATTACACATACAGGTTTTGATTGAACAATGGTCACTAGTCAATAATAGAAAAAAACAATAAACCGTAAGCACAAAATAAGTAATGTATAGAATATAGGAGATTTGGAGAATGCATAGGATAGAGAAGAATTGGAGAAAGAATTGCGACAACACAAGTTGCAAGTGGAAAAAAAATATTACATGCATTTCGTATAGGAACATGGTTCAGTCTCTGAGACTTTGGACCACTTCCCAATGCCAAAGTAATCTTTCTCGACCAAGGTAACTGACCATATCAGCCATTCTTTTGGTTTTCTCTTCCTTGATATGCAGAGTTGACTGTGAACCCAATTGACTCATGCAACCTTTCATCAAAATTTTTTTATGCTATGCTTAAAATCTATAAGAGAAAACGAACTTCAACCCATAAAAGGGACCATTACAGTAGAGAAATTGTTCATAACTGAAGATTGTTCTCAAATAGTTAACTTAGAGACGAGAGTGTACACGATGCTCTATGCTTGAGGAATTAACCTTTAAGACACATACAACTGTGAATGAGAACCTAGTAAATAAAGCTATGGCATACCTCAATGTCAAAGACAAAATCCTTCCGCCCAAAATTGACATGCACCCTGAAGAATTTAAATCAACCATCCAATCTGCATGTATCAGATTCTCTAACACTGATGGTATACAAGTTTATGAATATTCCATATAAAAAGGCAGCAAGTAAAATAGTGTTTGCAAGTTTGATAAGTGCAAAATGCATATCAAGAATAAAACTACATAATATTTCCACAGCAAGTTAGTAACTAGTCTTGTTCACAACTTCCACAATGAGGAGCTGGTGTCGAATGTCAGAATCAGAAAACATCTGAAGGAGGATGAGGTGGGAGAGTATCTGCATCTGATGGAATCCCTCTATTCTGCCAGGTGTAATAGATGGGCTAGGGATATCAGAATTTGGAGGCATAATTAAAAAGGTGCATTCATAGTAAAGTCCTACATGATTATTTGCAGGCAGCCTCTGTTTAAGCATGTATAGTCTAGATTGCAGAGGGTGGATTGTAAAAATCTCATCTAAATTAAGTTTTTTGGGTGGACAGTGGCATGGGGAAGGGCTCTCACTTTGGACCAATTGAATCAAAGAGGTGTTCCAATCAGAAACATGTGTGTTGTGCTTGCAAAAGAGAGAGTCCATTGATCATAATGATCCATTGTTGGGTAGGGAGAGGTTTTCCATGCAGTTTTGAATACTTTTGGTGTCATATGGGCTTGCCCGAGAATTGTGGTCAGTTAATGGCAAGCTAGAATGGTGTGAAGTTTCAGGGGATTAAGGGGGCCTTGGGGAATATCATTGTTTTTGCTGTTATGTGGGCAATTTGGTTGGAAAGAAACTGAAGAATCTTCAGGAAAAGAAGGTATCCGATTCAAACGATTGAGAAATCAGCTAGCGATTTTGCAATTTTCTATTTCCTTTTCTGATTATAGGCGAAGATAGGGAGAGCAGTAGAGCTTTCTGTTTTTCATTTTAAAAATTTGATGGCTAAATTGCTGGGTACCTGATATGAGGTGGAAAAATTTCCTGTTAGAAGTAAATTAGAGCTGTAGTTGTTGAAAGTATAAAATTTGTTTGTAATTGTATCGGCTGACTCACACACATGTGAATTGGGTCATCCATACTACATGTGTGGCATGTCATCAATCTAGGATGACCATGCGACAGGGTATCGTGTAGATATGATTTAGCCCAAAAATACACCCTCAGATTAGACTGTCATCCATACTACATATGCTGACAGTCTAATCTAAAGCCTACAAAATGGACGGGAAAATGTGCATTGGCAACAGTCCAAGTTCAAAGCACAAATGTGCTTTGATTGGATGGTCTAGAAACCTCCAAACCATATAATGGCCTGTAGCATGCACATCTATGATTGATGACCTTATATGCAATGCATACAACATGGAAGACCCCAGCACAACAGATGGTGGCCAGGTCTGACCACTTAGGAGCCTAATAAATATCTTCGTAGTAAAGCTTGAAAAGCCAAATGGCAACATTCTTATAGGAATAGACTTCATTGACAAGACTGCCCATTAGAAAACCCCATCCAATACCCTTTCTTACAAATCTTGAAAATTAATTTAAATTTCGTAGGCTCATTAACAGCTATAGTTAGGAATGAAACATATAGAAATTAACTATCACTTCATTCGGGAAAAAATAGAGGCTACACCTAAATTGAGTTTGGCAACATAGTTGTCAATGCTTTTACAAAAGCTCTTGAAAGATAGAGGTTTCATGTCTTTATTGGGCTGGTTGGGATAATAGATGTCTTTGCACCAACTTGAGGGCAAAGTATTATTATCTATGATAAACATTGTATATCTACACATATAACAATAATAATTATTATTATTATTAACAATAATAATATGTGTATGCCCAGCACCAAAGCACAATCCAGCCTCGTATGATCACCTATATGATTGTGGTGAGGGCTTTTTGAACCCTCACGAAATGAGAGTGGAGATGCAAATGAGTCAGGTCGACCTACACCCAACCTGACAAGACACGATTGGGCCCAATACCTGATCATTGGACCCAATTAGAAATTGGGTCCAGTTTTGGGTCATAGAAAATTGAATCCGATCTTATTCAACCCCTACTTGAATCAAGTTTGAGCCAGTTTGGGCCTCTCATGGTTGGACTAAAACCCAAACCGGACCCAATTCGAACCCAGCCCATATATATATACACACACACATATATATATATATACATATACACGTGTGTATATGTGTATGCCATGTGATGCAAAGGCCAATGTGAAGATCTATGGTGTCAAAGATTTCATCGGAAAACATCTCTATTGTGCGGTTTACAACAGTCAAATGGCTTTAAAATGAATGGCTACATGCAAATGTCCAATATCAGTTTTAACCATTCATTTTAAAGGTGTTTGAACGCTGCCAATCACATGATGGAGATGCTTTTTTTATGCAGTCTCCGAAACAAGGGAACTTCACATAGTGTCCTTCTCATCAAATGGTACAGTAGATTAAAAAATAGTTCCACTTATCGAAAACCAATGACTCATGCACAATATAGATTCGGAACAGGTCGGTTACCCTAAACAAAATCATTGGATAAAATTAGGATTGCTCAAATACATAGAGGATATCTTCAAAGTGAATAAGTTAGTTTAGTATCCTGGTACAGTTTAGATTAGATGATAAATTAGCATTTGTTATTTCAAAATCTCAATATTGTAGGGCTTTTGTTTTCCATTGCCTTCTTTGAAATGCCATAAAGCATGAATCAACATTTGTTCTATGAAAACCAAAGCTAGAATGAGGAAGAAAAAAATGATGTAAGTCAATGACTTCTTGTATCATTGTCGTTGCTGCATCTAGAGAGCCTAATTTTTTTGATTGGATGCACCTTGACACCATGTGTAATCAAACTCTTAGCATCTGATGGTAGGACCATAATTCAAGGTCTATTGTCGAAGGTTGGGATGGAAATTGATCTCCATCATGTGATTCAACAGTCATAGTTTAATTAGGTATATCAGTATATGGTTCTTGATAGGCTTGATAATCATATGGTGCCTAGGATGCATCATGCCTCATTAGTCCTTTAAAATTCTTCACTTGATACTATTCATCTTTTGGATTGCATTTCTTTCACCATGCCATGTAAGAGAGACAACAATTCTGCCTGCTGAGGAGATTGAGAGAATTGGTGAGAAGCATCTGAAATTGTGGGTAGAAGTTTTGAATTTGGTATAGGAGAACCTGGAAAAATCTCCGACTGTGACACCAAGGGTGTTGCATCTCTTGCTGGCCAATAGAGGAGAGGGTTAGGTTCCGACTTATGTCTACTCCTTTGCTTGTTTTCTAATAGATTGACCTCATTTAAATCAATGTGCGATTTTCCAAGGCTGCTGAACTTAACATTACTTGGTACATCCATGATGTCCCTCTGTTTTGGTGCACTAAATCCAGGTGGGGGCCTTGTTATAGTTCCTTCCAGGGTTGAGGCCCTTGAAGGAGAAGAAATAGTTAAGGTACTCTTATGATCTTACCTTACTTGCTTTCAATATAGAGTACCAAACCATCATTTCCAAGAATCTCTGGATTGGAACTCGGTTGTGTAGACTTTTTGGCGAGGTTCCGGGTTCCAAGTCCAAACTCGGATTATGTTATAAATTTATGAGTGTTCATTGCCTTGACCAAGTGATATATAGAATGTATGTCATCATATGAAATTTTGAACTTTGGTTTGAAATCGATCAAGTCAACTGAGTTTGGACACCAAATTCCAAAATCACCAATTCTTCTTCCCAATAAAACAAGTATCTTCATTGACAGCTAAGTCAAATTGGAGATTTAAAAGCTATTACCCAGTGCGGGCCCCATAATTCCTTTGATTTTTACAGACAGTGGCTGCCCTCAGAACTAAAACCTGCATTCTCATAAAATTTTCAAAGTTAGTGTGAACAATTCTATTAATGCTAACGATCATGTCAATATTATCTTTCAGATGTGGCTTGCGGGCTTGATCATTCTCTAGTGCTTTGCTGTAAGTTTTCTTGTTTAATTATAATGCAGAATTTATGATTGACTATCTGCATTTGTGTATGATTTGAGGCACATAGAGTGATAATAGATCCCCCTACTTGCAGTTGTGGCTGTCAATGGGTCAGGTCAGCCCATTACCAACCTACTCGTTGTTTTTTATCGATTTTAACGTAATATACTAAAGTTCTTTTTCGTTGATCTTTAGCTATATTATTATTATTATTTATTTATTTTTCTATTCATTTAGTTTTTTAGAATATGTCTTCAATAATCCCAAGTAAAGAGTAGATGACGACAAATCATGCAACTATGGAATATATCGAAGGTCTTCATTATTTTATAAAATTCGCAAAAGAAAATGTAGAAGATCCTGATTGGTGTTGTTGTCCTTGTGTCAACTGTCGAAATCTTAAAAAGCATAGCCTTGTGATTATTATGGAACATTTATTTTGTGATGGTATAGATAAATCTTACACGATATGGAAGCACCATGGATAATCATTTTCTAGTAGTCATGCTAATTTGGGGACTAGTACTACATCGACTTCTAACCCAAACAAAGATAGGTTTCCAAGAATGGAAGATATGTTGAATAACACATTCGGAGGTGTTCATACTGAAAATTTAGATACTTGCTTAAATGATGTTTATGATGAAGATGATGAGCAACTTCCACATGATTTACATGATGATGTAGGGTACAATAAATTGATGGAATATGCATTAGAACCTTTATATCCGTCATGTAAAAATGAGCATAGAAAATTGTCAGTCACTATTGAGTTGTTGAGCATGAAAGCTAGGCATCAGTGGTCTGATAAAAGCTTCACAGAGCTGTTGAAAATGATAAAAAAAATACTACCTAAAGAAAATACTTTGCTAGATACCACATATAGTGTGAAGAAGTTGATCAAGTCTGTACGTATGAAATATGAGATTATTCATGCATGCCCCAATGATTGCATTTTATATTGGAGAGATCATGCAAATAAGGATACTTGTCCTACGTGTGGTACGAGCAGATGGAAGCCAACAGATGCTTCAAAGCCGAGGGCTAAGCCGTTACCATGGAAGAAGTTAAGATACTTTCCATTTAACTCCTAGGCTATAAAAAATGTACAGTGTACCGTGGATTGCAGAGAAAATGACATGGCATGCAAGCTCAGTTGCAAATGACAGTCACATGCGCCATCCCATAGATTCTTCTTGTTGGAAATCAATTAATGTTCAGTGGAAAGAGTTTGCATTGGAGAAATGTAATGGTCGTCTAGAACTTGCCACAGATGGATTCAATTATTTTGGCAATAAGAATAACTCTTATAGTTGTTGGCCTATTATGATTGTTCCCTACAATCTCCCTCCATCATTGTGCATGCGCAAGGAGTTTACAATATTGACCATATTGATTTTCAGGCCCAATGGTCCTGGACATGACATTGATGTTTACTTGCAACCATTGCTTGTAGAATTAAATGAATTGTGGTCCACTAGAGCAGTAACGTATGATTCTTATACAAAAATTAGGTTTAACAAGAAAGGAATTTTATTATGGGCTATACATGATTTTCCGGTATATGGTCATCTTTCGGGTTGTAGGACAGCAGGAAGATATGGTTATCCTAATTATAGTGAAGAGGTTGACTCCGTATGATTATATCATGGAAAGAAATTTGCTTACATGGGCCACCAAAAGTATCTTATAGATTTAAATCATCCTTTCAGAACTCAGAAATCCCAATTTAATGGTAAGGAAGAACATGGGAAACATCCACGTCGTATGAGCGGTTCAGAAGTTTTAAGCAAAATGGAAACAATTCAAACCAAGTTCAGAAAGGCAGCAGGAAAGAAGAAGAAAAAGCCCACGAATGAAGAGAGGTGTGCATGGTCAAAGCGATCAATCCTATTTGACTTACCATATTGGAAGGTGATAAAATTTTTCTTTCATTTTATTATGTGATCTCCAATAAACTTTGTTTGAATACTAATTTTTTACTTTATAAATGTAGGATCTTCCCGTTCGTCATAATTTGGATGTAATGCACGTGGAAAAGAATGTTGCGAAAAATTTAATTTCAATGATTATGGATAGAAATGGTAAAAGTAAGGATGGAATTGAGGCCTGATATAATCTTAAAGATATGAAGATAAAGAAAAATTTGTGGATTGTGTAAAAAAATGATAAGATGTATTGCCCTAAAGCTCCATTTACCTTATCTCGAGATGAAAAAAAAATAATTTGTGAAACCTTGTATAATTTGAAAGTTCCCATTGGATACAGTGCAAATTAGAAGTATAACGTAAGTTTGGAGGATTTTCAACTGAAAGGCCTGAAGTCACATGACTATCATATCCTCATGCAACAACTACTACCCGTGTTGTTGATGCATGCATTCAAGAAAGAAAAGCCATTGAGAGCAGCTATTCGACAAATGTCAATATTTTTTAATATCCTATATTCCAAAGTTATAGATCGGGTTGAGCTTATAAACATGAGAAGACGCATCGTCGAAATACGATGCGTATTTGAAAAGTACTTCCCACCTTCATTTTTTGTTTCTATGATACACCTTATTGTTCACTTGGCGGATGAGGTGCTAATATGTGGTCTTGTTCGATTTCGATGGATGTATCCAGTCGAAAGGTAAATCTTCATTGTAGGACTTTTAAAGTATTTCTTTTTACTAGTATTATTGATATCTAATTAAAGAAAATTGTGTAGGATGATGAAGACTTACAGGCAATATGTAAAAAATCAGACTTATCCAGAGGGCTCTATTACAGAGCAATATCTAATGGAAGAATACATGACGTACTGTATGGAGTATATGCCAAATGATAATGAAGGAGGGCATAAGCGAGGAGATACAATATTCATGGATTATGATGTTACACTTGGCTACCCTCTCCATAAAAAAGGAAAAGTCTATTACCTTCAATACTTGCAATACCAGCAAGCGCGTAAATGGGTTCTCAAACATTCTCCAGAAAATATTGAATGGGAGATGTAAGTAATATTTCTAGATATTGTCATTATTTTTCCTCAATTAATATTAAAATACTTTATCTAATTAACACTTAACATTTATAGGAAGTACCAATCTAACCTCCAAGGCCATAAGTCATGTCATAAACATCTGAGGGGCAACTACATTCCTTGGTTAAGACAATAATTAGAAAAAGAAGAGTCTTCTACCTTGAAGAGTCTTGCTGATGGTCTAGACTTCAAGGCCATATCGTATAATTCTTACATGGTTAATGAATATCTTTTTTGTACAGCGTAGTCAGAAATGAGTACAAGCACGCAGAATAGTGGAGTCTCCATGGAGGCTTTAACTAATTTCAGAGCTAGTGTCAAAGATAAGAACCTTGTGAAAGAAGAAGTCACTTATTATGGCATCTTTAAACAAATACTTGAACTGAATTATGGTAACTTTATAGAAACAGTCTTTTATTGTGATTGGGTACGTATAGAAGATAAAACGAATGGATGTGTTGTTGATTCAGAAACAGGCTTAATTTTTGTTAATCTTGGGAGGCTTATGAGGAGTTCACATGAAGATGACGAGCCGTTTATTCTTGCCTCCCAAGCCACCCAAGTTTTCTATTGCAAAGATCAAATTAGAGCTGATTGGTATGTGGTCTTAGATGCTCCAAAGAGATTGAGTCGAGATGTAGATGCTTATGAAGATCCATTAGTATTTGAGGCAAGAACTAATACAGATACTTTAGCATTACCATTGGTCGCTGATGTTGTGAAAGATGATGAATACTAAAATATATTTCTCATTTTTTTTGTAATTACTGTTGGAAGATGATGAATACTAAAATACAATTCTCTTTTTGTACAATTTTGTTCCCTCTACAGGCTTTTGAAAAACTCATGTGATTCACTCCATGTTCCCTTTACATGCTTTTGTAATTGCCATTAGAAGATGATGAATACTAAAATACAATTCTCTTTTTGTACAATTTTGTTCCCTCTACGTGCTTTTGAAAAACTCATGTGGTTCACTCCATGTTCCGTCTACATGCTTTTGTAATTACCATTAGAAAATGTATACTATTTTTACTACTAAAAACAGTTTTGATATGACTCAATAAGCTACATGGTTTTGGCAAATACTATTTACTTATTTTCAGCAAAGGATTGAGCATGGAAAGAACTGAACCTCAATCAAGTAGTTTAGAACAAAGCGGGACTGCCGAGACGGATTTGTTCAATCTTTTTTTTTAATCTATTCTTTTATTTAATAATCGCTATTTAGATGTATTGCTAATAACATATATTTTGACGAGGCATACAGAAAAAAGTTCAATTTAATGAACATGGGCAGCCAATTGGAACAAATTCATCATGTTTGTTGACGTTAATAAGTCAGGTGGCAAGGACACGTTGTCCACCTACATACATGACATGGCATGAAAGGTACTTGAGGAAAAATTCAATGCATTACCAAGACAAGATAGTTCTCATGGAGCACCTATGGCTCGTTTGAGTGATCAGTTGAGTTCTTCTTATCAGGTAAAAATTTAAATATCCAATCAAAATTTCTATTTTACCTCATATCATTATTAAATATCGATCAATTCATTTATTTTTCCTAAATTTCTGCAGGAAGTGACACGATCATCGGTTCATCTAGACGGTCACATAGAACAACCACCCTCTCACTGCATATTAAAGAACTTCAAGAATAAGAGTGTTACCATGGGACGTGTTGATAAAAATGCAAGTCAATCAAACTTATCATATACAATCATAGTACATGGCATATATGACATCACTGCAGAGTTGTATGCTCGTGATGGAACCTTGGGAGATATTACACTAGGTGATATAATTACATGGCCCCAAAGTCTTGTTCATTTTAGTTGATTGTTCTTAGAGGTATATGGCTAATTCCTTTTTTATGAGTAACACAAGATCCACTACTTTACTATTTCGTTAAAATTACTTTTCTCTAATGGAATATCTAATTTATTTAAGTTTCTCTCTACAGGGTTTTGTTGCTGGTCAACTAATGAGCACATTCAGTGGATCGACAGATAATGCTATACACTCAATTGCTGATGGCATTTATACTTTAGTACAAGATAAATTTTGAATGTTTGGTTTAGTTTGGTGAATATTTTATTGAAGGGAATTTAAATTATAATTTCAATTTTGGTGAATATTTTAGTTTAGTAAATGATCTATTACAATGAATGAAATTTTTGTGGTATTGTGCTAAATATTTAAATAATTTTTCGCAAACACTACGTGAAAATGAGAAAAAAACAACAGTAATAGTGTAAAAGGAACTACTGCCTAAAGCAGTTGTAAACACATTGATAGCTAAAATGTGAAAAAAAAGATGTAGAAATTAATTGGAAACTCATTCAGATCTATCTTCTTCGTTCTTTCCCTATTACCAAACCCTAGTTCCTCGTTGTTGCACAAAGTTTTCACACAAGAGAATTACCTATCGAATTGGACTCAGGTATGATGCCCTTTATTATTATTTCTGATTGGTAATAATCACCATAGTCATCATCAATATCATTGGTGTTAATTGGGGGTGTTCTGCTATTTTATTATAGGCCTTGTTTAATTCGTTGCCACCGAAAGATTTCTAGAATGGTTTGTTGGTTTTAGGAGGCGATGGGAAAGAGGCAGTGCAGGTCTCATTCTCTGTCGATAAAACTCAGTTTTTTATTTTTATTTTTGTTCCATTTCTCTAGTATTCCTTTAAAAAATCATTTTTATTTGCATTCCTGGTTTTTCTGTTAGAATATGGAACGCAGATAATTATAAAGATCGTTGCTGGGAATGGTGTTGGCAAAATTCTTTTTAAGCATCTATAAATACAATGGAATTCCAAGTACTTTTTTCTTTTAATTTATGTTTTAAGAAAAGTTATGTGCAGGAAATTTATAGGTCTAGGTTGAAGTTCATTTTTTCCTAATGTGTAGATTTTATTGTCCTATGATGGATTTTATTATTTCCTGATTTTGCTTTTCTCTTCCGAATATAGAATATGGAGTTATACCCCAGATTTTATCCCTTACTAGTAATTATCCCAGCACATTATTTACGACACTCTCTTTTGTATTTGATGTCATTTTATTTTTCTCATCTACAATGGATTTTGTTTGAGATCATATGTTTTTTTAAAAATTTAGTAGTTTAAATGAAAAACCATTGTTGTTGCTTAATAGGATGTTGAGGGCGAAACCATGGTTGGAACTTCTCACTTCAATAATTATTATTTCTCCACGTTCTTGGGGGATTGAGAGAGAAAAAGAAAATCAATACTGAATGCCATTTTAGGTAGTTTTTTTCTCAATGTTTACATGCATTATATGGGAGAAGAACTTGATAAGTTGAGCCTCAAAGAGCTGCACCACTGGAAAATCAGCTTTATACTGCTTTGAAGCATATAAGATCAAGAAAGGTAATTTGTTTTTCCTTATTATTGTGATCAAGATAGCTATTTATACATATAGGACTCCAATCTCCTAGCCATCATTTAAAAACCAAAATAGTGTTTAAATGATCATACACCATTAATTAGGATGTGGGTGATCTGATCATAAAGTGAAGAAAAATATAACTGAGACAAAGGGCTCTCCAACTACATGTTGCAGCCTGCGAAGTACACCTAGCAACCATTACATATAGTGTCTAATAACTCTCGACAAAAGAACCTCCTAACTGAGGCAGAGAAACCATCAAAATTTTCATATGCAGCTGCCCATGTGTAGGCTAATACTAATCATTGTGTTAATTAGTTAATTTTCGAGCAATCTCACTCATGATCTAGGTAACAAAATGAATTGCTCAAGATAGGTTTAGAAACCGGGAGTTGATTTGTCTGGACTAATTTTAGAAATAAAATAATATTAGGATTGAAGGCGGAATTTACAAACTCAATTTTGGAGAGAGCTTATTAGATAACCTGGTCCGACAGTTTCACAGGTACGCACTATTAGAGAGGACATGGTTCACTGTAAAGTGGCATGCTTTGAGCCAATTAGTATAATGACTAAAAGTTAAGCAGAGGCATTGGTGCTTAAAGGAATTATAGTTCTCTGTTGATGGAGAGAAACCCTTGTATATGTTCAAGGAGATTAGCTTAATGTCATTAGATGAGTTTATAGGGATGCCAATAATTTGTAGAAGCTTGCTTCAAGTATAGATGAGATTACTGACAATTCTAAAAATCTTAATACAAATTTCAATCATGTTCGAACAAAAGCACAGAAGATTACAAATTTATTAGCCAAAGGAGTGACAAGACCATCTGTACTCTCTAGTGATTAGTTCCTTGTAAATTAGTTTTTACATCCATTGGCTCACATAAACTTATATCTACCCTTATCATCACTAAAGATACTACTTTTTCCTACCAATCCAGGGTTACCCAATGAACCACTATCGCCATCAAAATATACTCTTATGATCCTCTAAGAGGCTTCATCCAACTGGCCCCAACTTTGTCTTTATGCTTACTGCTCTAGATAAATCACCGCATTTTAATCTCGCACCACTGCCTGCTAATCTTGCACCAAATTTTGATAACGGTTCATGCCCGAGGTACTCAATTTAAATTAGCTGAAAGAGATGATCAAGGTTCATGCCCAAGGTACTCAATTTAAATTAGCGGAAAGAGATGATCAAGGTTCATGCCCGAGGTACTCAATTTAAATTTTTGGTTTTGGCCAAACCCTGGATGTCCAGGACAATATAGCTCAGAATAGTACATTATCCCTTTTATGAAGTCTTTACCTTTTTCTGATGTGTGGGTTTTATTATTGAGACAATGCTATCTTTGGGAAGTTTGATATGGTGATAGGAATAAGATTAGTTTTTGGTTTGTTCCTCACTAGTTGGTTATCGATTTCAAGAGCTCCATCATTGTAGTTTGTTTTTATGAGCACTAATATTTATATTAAGTAAAAGAGAAAAAATTGAACAAAATAGAATATAATGCCCACAATAAAGTCCAAATATCTCGTTGCACATAGTGCTTTCAACAGGTCAGCCTAGCCTGTCAGGCCTCTGGTTTAGCTCTGGATTTAGGTGCTGGCTCAGCGGGTCTGGCTTTGGACTAAACTTTCATGCCTGACTAATAATTGGGCCAGGTTTGGGATCAACTGTGTCAACATTTTATAGGCCCTCGCGAACCCTTCAAGCTTAACCGGTATATCACCATGTCAGAATTTACGTATCTTCCTCAGAATTTACTTCATGCTTCTATCCGTTTTATATTTATCCTTTAAAAAGTGACCCGAGTACCAAGAGCAACAATCTGGTCGGATACCTAATACCTATCAGCCATATACGATAATCTATTTTAGGAGTAATCTGTTATAAGGAACCTCCAAATTTTAATTTAAAAACATTCTCCTGTCTGAATCATAGAGGGGTCTGTGATCTGAAGGTTTCTTTGGTCTGCATGGAGGGGATACAGGAAACGTGTCATTAAATTTTTGGTGTTTCTTGTTACTTATTTGGTAGTTACATGTGGAGCACCATTTTCCGGCAGATCCAAAATATTTTGTCATTGGAAACTGATTGGTTTGATTGTGACCTCCAGCTTAAGAGTTTCAGATGTTGGCTGTACATAAATATATCCCTTCTCATCTTGTTTGGGTACTTCCCAAACTTACTTGTAAAGAATTCCCATTTTTAAGTTATTGATCATTCTTCCTTTGTTGAAGCCTCTCCTTTCCTATGAATGTAGGGATTAGGATATTATGCCACCATGTTACAACCAGATCAGCTATACTGTATAGCATTGCTAGTCCATGATTGACCAACAAGTAGCACAAGTTGTCACAAGCATACAGCTTAAATAGTATTTTTTATTATTTTAACACAATCCAGCAACTTAAGTTTTAAGGTTTTCTTTTTATTTTTTATATGATTATTTTAACACAATCAACCAACTTATTCAGTCATACTAAATCAGGGGAACTGCTACTAACCCCCAAGAAATACTAAATATCCTCCATTAAGTACAACTGAATACTGTTGACTGCTATGAATTGGACTATGGAGATCATTTTTCATTCTAGCATTTCATGCCGCTGATCTTGAGATCATGGGCATATCATTTGACGGTAATATTTTTATTCCACATGACACATCCCAAAATTCTACTAGGATAGTGAGTTGATAATGAGTTGACGGTAGCATTTGATGTTTGCACTTTGATAATGAGTTGATAATCCACTTTGTCAATAAAATTCTACTAGGATAGTGGTTAGCATCATATATGGTGGCATTTTTATCCTGGGAAAAGTCTTATATAATTGCTAATGATTGAATTATCCCGCATCTCTTTGAGTTGAAACTATTGAATTCTATTTTAATCTTTTATTTTTTAGTATATGTGTCTTGATCTTTTGAAAATGTTCTCTGATATGAATCTTACTAGACTGGACTTTGTCCTTTGTTTAGCTTATGTATGGGTGCTAACAAAAGAGAAATAACATTTAAACAAAGAAAATTATATATATTTATATTTTTATCTACTTGAGATAAGGACAATAAAGACTTGCAATGATGTGAGAAATGACATGAAAGATTTTTTATGCAGGTTTCAATAACATCCAAAGACTGTCGTGTTGTGCACTGCCCTGTTGTAGAGATGCCTACTCGTAACTACTCAGCAGGTAAGAATGAGGGAATTGTTACCGTTTGGGATGTAACTACTTAGCAGGTAAGAATGCTTATGAGTTTGGTCCCTTTCATATTATGACTTACCCTTTCTTTGGTGACAGTTATAACCCCATATTGATCTCTTTGAATATGTTCGAATTTTATTATGTTTTTGGATTACTAGTGTGATGGAACATGAAGAGCATGAAAAACAAGCGCGGAGTGTTGATTTTTCACACTCAGAACCCTCAATGCTCGTATCTGGTAGTGATGATTGCAAGGTATATTTCTATCAATTTTAAAGAAGTAATGCAATCCAGAGAGGGTAAAATTTTTCTCTATAGCCTATTAGTTTCTATCAATTTTATATTGCATCTTATATTACTTTTTTAGTCATTTTATTTTCTTCAAAGTTTGAACTTTTGCTATGGGGTCTATGGAGATGGGGATTCTTATGGTTATTTTATATATGGTTTTGCTCATGTCTTATTACCAACATTTGATTTTGATGCTATAAATGACTTTCTGCCCGTCGGTCCAGGTCAGGTTGAATTGAAAATCTTGATTGAACGGGTCCTATTCGGATTGAGGTTTCTTGACCCAAACCTGACTTGATTTAGTGATCTCTTGGCCTGCTGTAAATCGATCTCGAAGCGAAGGGTAAGCCTAGGAACCAAGCCATTAAAAATCATGCATGCCAAGCCATCCTATGCACATGCTTTTGTTCTGCTACTTTTTCGGTTAGTTCGACTTATCAACTTATCAATTAACCTCTTCTTTTTTTAAATATAATTTTTATGTTGTCATTGAAATAGGTTTGCTTCCTCACCAAAATATATCATCCTAACATTGACAAGGCAAGCAACTCTTTTTTTCCTTTCTTTTTTATTGCACGGAGATAATGACTTTCGCATTTAAAGGGTTTGATGTGTGCAGCTTGGAAGAATAAGCCTTGATATTCTCAAAGACAAGTGGAGTCCAGCTCTCCAGATCCAAACAGTATTGCTTAGGTGACGTGTTTGTAATCTGCATATTATTTTTAGACACGAATTTTGTTTATTTATTAATTTATGGATCAACAAATTTTAAATTTGCTGATTTGGGATGGGAACCCATTATCTGAAAAAAAATAAAAATAGTGATAGTTTGTCATGGATATAATGACCAATGAGAACTGGTCCTTGCAATAACATGTTTAATTTGAAGGGCAGGTATATGAAAGTTTGTTTTGAAGAATTTTAATGTTGGATTCATTATTGCAATTGGTTATTCTCCAAGGATCAAAATAGCGGTTACGTTTTTGGTTTTGGGCATGACCGAAATCGAAAATTTGAATCGAAATTTTGACTGAAATTTTAGCTGATAATTTCCCATCCATATATATTTGGATTGAAATTTCGGTTCAACTTATCGTTTCAGTGGGGGACCGAAACCGAGTTATCGGCCAGGGAGTCTAGTGTAAGATGCTTTGCCTTAATTTTGCATTTTCAATTGCTTTATTTTATAATTTACAAACAAGTTGTGGTTCTCATTCTTAGTGATTTCAATTGTAGCTTGATATTTGGCTGTGTTGCATTTCTCTCGTTGTTATTTATTTATTTATTTGTTTTTCCCTTCACATTTTGTTTAAGTTTCTGAAATTAGAGAGGAATGAAAAAGGAGTTGGGCCTGTAGCTCAACTGAAGGTTGACAATAATACACAAAGTCAGGAGTCGGCAATAAATAGGCAAGGGTCTAAGTAGGGAAAATCAGTCAAAGTCGTCAATAAACCATTTTCTTGAACACACATGAAAACTTTGAGTATTATTTTATTATGAAATTTGTTAATGTGATTGAGTTTATTTTTATGGCAGGAAAACTCGTGGTATGGGAGCTGGGTGCAAGCTGAAAACACACAAGACGTGGGCCGACAAATCATAAAAGAAAAGTCATCTCGACAACGAGTTGAAATGTGCTCAATCAAAGGTGTCAAGTAATGAGACATTAAAATTCTCTGTCATTGGGCTTATTGGCAACTTGAGTCATGCTCGAATAGGGCGCTGTTGAATGTATTTATAGGATATTGTTGAATGTATTAATATAATATCTTTGAATATTTTAATGAGATGGTGTTGAATGTATTAATACAATGTTGATTTTATTTTTGGCTTACTATTTTTTCATTTAGTTAAATGGATTATAAATTTTGTCCCTTGTAGAGTGATATGTGGTTGATACAATATTTGTAACAGGTAAAATGGCTCTCATTACAGTAAAAAAAATGGAAGCTTTTCAATTTAAAAAAAAAAAAACAAAAAAAAACAAAACAACGGTCCATACTAGTTGTTTTCATATACCACTAATTTAGGCCGTAGTTTCGGAATAAAAAAAAACAACTCTTTCCCCATTAGGAACAACGGCTCAACATTATTGATATTTTGCAATAGCCACAAATAATGGTCCATAACCATTGTTTCTTAGAGGAAATTAACAACGGTTTGTCACCATTGTTTCCATATACCACTGATTTAGACCGTGATTTCGGAAGAAAAATAACAACCCTTTTTTCCATTAAAACAACGGCTTAAAATCGTTGTTCGTTTGCAACGGACATGGACCGTGGTTTATCTGGTAAATAAACAACGGTTTCGGGTCGTTGTTTATAAAAACTACTACTCTATAAACAACGGCCCTTGCAACGGCAAAAAACCGTTGCTTATGAAATTTACAATGGTTTTGGGCCGTTGTTTTTTATCGATATTCATGTAGTGTACGATTGGTCGTATTTGCATACGATCGTGTTTCTTACTGCTTTTTAAGTTCATTTTAGCGAAGATTAACTCTTTAGTTATATTATGCTATCTGTTCTTAATAACTGCACATCATCATAACATTAGTAGGAAACTGGGGTCTAGCATCACTAAGTTAAGGTTCATAAAATAGAAAATTATGTAATTGATCATGGATCGAAAGATATCACATTTAGAAAAAGAATGTCATTTTATGCGAAAAACCCTAGGGCATTAAAAATCAATCAAAAATAAAAAAATTAAGAGGCACAAATTGACCACTTTTTTCCAAAATCATCATACAAATAGGTCGAGGATAATCTCGTGTGTATGAAAAAAATACTATTGTCAACCAAGTGTCAATTCCCTAATGCATTGATAAATGAAAAATCAGGAAAATCAAAAAGAGAAGCGGGGGGGGGAGGGGGGACAAATTGGTCAAAAATTTCACCAAATCCATGCAAATCAAGAATATGGATCATCGATATGTGCATTTACAAGGGAAAATGTCTATTTATCATATAAATGCAAGAAAACCTAGCCACATTGGTATAAAAAGCAAGAAATTCAAAGAAAAAAGGGTTTAAATTTGTTACCTAGCTTAAAAAAAAAAAACCTAAAAATCGGAGGAAAATGAGTTCTTGATCAGCGAGATCGACACCGACACGATGTTGAAATGTGGATCAGATTGGCAGAGAAGAAACAAGGTCTCCTGGTTCAGCTTAGAGAGAAAAAGAGAGGAAAGGTTTTGAAATTTTTGATTTTTTTGTTCCTCTGCCCACAGTTGTGCATTTTAAATAAAAATTTGGCTATGCGTACATCATATGTACGCATAGCTTAATTTTCGCCAGATATGGCTATGCGTACATAGGATGCATGCATCGCATACAAACTAAAAAATATATAATAATAATAATAGAAATAAAAATAAAGAAAAAATGAAAAAATGTGTGTAAAGAGGAAACATAAAACAACAAAAAATATATATATGTGGTTTGTATAGGTGACACACTCCCAAAAAGTGTTGTGACATCAATATTCGCTCCACTCGAGTAATCGTTCTAAATTAACTTCGGGGAAAGCTCAAAGTCCTCGAACCCTACCTTGCGTAGGGGAATCTATGCCAATCAAAATGGGGCAATCAATGCCTCATGAGATTGAGCACAACCCGCTGGATCTTCGCGTTATTGCTTTGCGCTAATCTTTAAGTATGGATCTGTCACTCTCTCACTCACGGGGGTGTTTCGTTCAAAACGAAAATCAAGCATCATGCATCATCAATCATTTCTTCTTCCTGTTATGCCCAATAATGTCGCTAAGTGCTTGGGGACTGATAATTTCTAGCGACAGATGATTTCCCAATGCTATGGGCTTCTGTCACTCTCCATGTTTTCATCATTGATTTTTGAGGTTCACTTTGAATATGGCAGACTCGTTTAGCATTTGCCTTAGGCCTCTTCGGATGTCTCTTTCTTTGGTATACGATCATTAGTGATCGGATACAAAAGAGGTTCATTTGTAGGCACATAAATTTGGCCTAAGGCCCGACTGGCACAGACTTTGAGAATGGCGTACTTCCGAGTTTTGAAAAGCACCTCCCAAATCCGTAAAACGTAGCCCGAATCATTAAAATCCTTCCCAGACCCATAGAAACCCCAACCAGACCCATAGAACCAAAAATTGAACCGATAGGACCCATACTCGACCTGACCTAAGACTCCAAGTCTGCCTTCCCTTTGTTTTCCGAAATTTGGGCTATGCGTACATCCGTTGTACGCTTAGGCATTTTTTGGCAGAAATTGGCTATGCGTACATCCTATGTATGCATAGCCAATTTTGAATTTGTTTTAGAATTGAGCCCCAAATCGTGCTCCGAAATTCTTAGATTTTTTTAGAAGCATTGTTCCTAAGATGTGCGTACATCCAATGTACGCACGACTTAAAATATGAATTTTCATGAAAAATGGCAGATTTTATGAGCAGGAAACATTTAATAGTAGTAAAGATTTTAGACTAGTTAATGAAGTTTAGGGTTGGAATCAAAAAGAGGGAGCATCAAGGGTATGTGATTACACATAGCTACCATGAGTTGGGTTCGATTCTTTGTTAGACGAACGTCACAAAGAAGTATCCTTTGCAAAACTTCAATCTTTGCGCAGATTCCAGGATCTTCTGATTCCTTTCTTATAGCATGAGATTCCTGATGTTGTATAGTACATCAATCAATGATGACTTAACAATTTCGGCCGATCTCATGCTACAAACAAAGCATTAGGCACAATACACACAATGTACTCATAGGTTGATTTCAAATCACAGATCTGAAACTACCCTAAACACATCTACCTCTATCTCCTATTTCTATAAGAAATGACGACAACAAAGATTGAAAAGAGAATAATAAATTGCAATAGTATTACTCCATTAAAACTTAAAATAGTGTATACAAAGTCTAAACAAAAGCAAACCCTCCCCACGAAGCTACGCTTCGTCACTCCCTAGATCAGTAGATTTAGCCTTGCATGGTTGATGCCTTCATTGAGTGTTTCATCTTCTTCCATTTCTCTTCAAGAGTTAGGGTCTCCCTCCCCTTTTCTCTCAGCCTCCAAAGATACCTCTACTCTTATGTGTAGCTTCTATATATATCCAGTTGACTTTTTTAGGGTTCCCCCTAAAATCAAAACCTTAACTTTAACATGAGGTCACTCGAGCGATAACCAAAGTCATTCGAGCGACTTTCACCTAAAAGCTTTAGCTACTTCTTGAAGCATTCTCACTCGAGCGAGTACCGATGGTCACTCGAACGAGAATCAACAGCTCCAGCTCCTCTTGAGCCCTCCTTTGCACAAATCAACTTCAATTCTGCTCCTTGGAAGTTTGCTACCTACAAACACACAAACAAGTTAATTCTTTATTTCTAATTTCTTATACATCCTAGTAACACATGTTTGGGGGCTAATTTGTATAACTAATTAGCCCTGATCAGTTGGTCTTCAAACAAACTACATCAGGATTAGACCACTAAGCAATCAAAGCTTATCATAAGCCTTCTTAAGGTCAATCTTAATGCAGACAGCCCGGGGTTGAAACTTTCTAACCATTTCATGTGCCAAAAGGATAATTTCGGAAATTTTATGCTCTTTGATAAAAGCGGGCATGTTCAAGCTAACCAGCTTTAGAAGAAATTCTTTGCAAGAAAAGAATTTGAGGCACAGGCAAGGTATCAAAATTGGTATCGGGTACCGGTTTGCCCAAGACCGATACGACTCGGCAGATACATATCGACCTATTTATAAAAAAAACAAAAAAGGGAAAACTTTACGTCTTGGTCGAAACCGATACGTATCGGCCAATATGGTATCAGATACCAAAGTTGAGATACCGATACGTATTGGTTTGCCAAAAAACCGATATGTATCGCCGATACATTTCGGTATCGGCCGATTTTTGATACCTTGGGCACAAGATCATCACTAGAAGGAGAATAAATATCCTTATAATGATTTCCTCTTATACAATTCAGCTTTGTTGGTTAAGCACTTGTACCCTAGAGGGAGAGGTCGTGGGTTCAACTCTCCCATTCTTTATAAAAGCGATTTATCAGCGAGTTGGTTCGTTCGGAACCCATCCAGATCTCCCAAGGTTTGAGCACCGTTTTATTCTAGGCAGTGTGTAGGGTAGTCAGCCAATAGCAGTCCTTTTCAATAAATGTTTACCATTATTTGCACCAAAATAAATTGCAATCTCACCCAGCTAAAAACCAATGGCAGCTTTGACTCAGAGGATGGAAATTCTTTTTCATCTCAATATATATTCCACACAATGGATTTCAAGACCATAGATATACCATAAGATAATGAGTACCTTTATTTCTACCCACAGAATCTTTCCATCCACCCATACTCCCACGTACGAGCAAGAAAAGCCAAGAAATCCCCCAAAAATTCGTGAGCCAAATACACCCACCATTTTCTTTCCTTCCACCCACCTATTCATGCATGCATACCCCATGCCCTCGAGCTCTTCTTCTTCCTATCATTCCCGCACTACGACCTATTTGAACACCGAGTATTCCCCACGCTCTCATGTTCTTTCTTCTTCGCTTACTTCGATACCCATGACTGTGTTCTTCTTCCTTTTGATACACCCACATATATCCTTGCTCCTCTCGTTTTGGTTTTGAAATGGGTTCGAAGGACGTGGATGATAGCTCCGAAGAGCTGCTATCATTATATAATTTTTCATTCAATTTGTTTTCCTTTTCATTTTTGTATTCTTTTTCATTATATTATTATTCATTCTATAATATAATAATATAATTTCCATTATATTATTTTTCATTCGAGGTAAACTTAGGGTTTGGTTGTAGTAGTGGACTTATTTTGAATTCTATTTGCATTATTTTTCATTTTATTTATATTCATTCTAATTCCATTATTTTTCATTCTATTTATATTAGTTTTCATTATATAATTTTTCATTCTAAGTAAATTGAGGATTTTGTAAAAGGGTTATGTAATGACCCAAATTTTCGCAAACGTTAGAGTTGAAATCTGTAATGACCTAGGTTATTTTTCAATCCATTTAATTTGTAATCACCCAGGTTATAAATGAGATTATTTTTCATTCTAAGTAAATCTAGGTGGCTTAGAGTTGAAATCTATAATGACCCAGGTTATTTTTCAATCCATTTGTATTATTTTTTCATTATATTATTTTTTATTCTATTTGTATTAGTTTTCAATATATACTTTTTCAATCTAAGTAAAATTAGGGTTTCTATGCAGTAATGAAAATTGATTTGGTAATATACATTTTTGAAAGAGTAATATACATTTTTTATTTTTAATGCATTGACTTTGGTTCATAATGGATTTGCTTTGGTTAAAAAAGGATTGCCAAGAATCATTGAGAATTTTGAAGTAAGTTACGAGATGGTATATATGTTTTTAAAATGGATTGGTAGTTAAAAAATGATTACGAAGTAAGTTAGGAGAGGCGCTCGTACCAAAAGTTATGAGAGGGTATATATATTTTTAAATTAGCATTGTCTCTAAGATTATGTGCATAAGTTCGCTTGTTTATTTCAATATTGATTATGTTTTAAACGTTATGCAATTATGTTATGGTGTATGATACAGAAGCATAGAATACAGACCTTACTCTCCTTATAACCACAAATGAGCTCTTTGGCACCCATGAGTAAATGATAGAGTGGGCTCGCCATGTCACAAATTAAGCGGGAACTGTGCTAACAATATAGAGGTCTGATAAGGGATTTCAAAGCCACGGTGCCAGGGTTCAGTTGGCTTGCGAGAGAGCAGGCAATTTTTGTAATCGTAAGAAGGGACAATCCAAGACCATAGCAATGAGAAAAATTTTTATGAAGAAGTTAGGTTGTCCATTCTTATTGCGAGGAATGGAGATTAAGCAAGAAAGGAAGTCTGTATGGAAGATAGATGTACTTTGTGGAGTTCACAATCACCCTCGGGGCAATTTGGGGAAGGTGATTCATATGCCGACAGGTTGAAAGAAAATTAGAGAGAGGTTTTGAAAGAGATGTCAGCTATTGGGGTGAAGCCTAGTCACGTACTGTGTAGCATTTGAAAGAAGAATCCGAAAAATTATTCGACCATTCAAGCCATCTGCAATGCGAGGCATGTGATGCGGTTGACTAAGAGTGAAGGCCGAACACACTTCCAACAGTTGATGTTCAAGTTTCAAGAAACCAAATACGTGCGCTTTCATTGCAAAGATCCTAAAACCGAGGAATTGACCGACATCTTCTTCGCTCATCCGTATTCGATAGAGCTAGCGAACATCTTCTCTCAGGTATTTATTTTGACTACACATATAAGACGAATAAATACGAATTTCTGGCATTGAGCGTCATCGGAGTGACCTCCACACAGAAAAGATTTTATGTTAACTTTGCGTTCATGTCATCCGAGAAAGAGAATGCTTATGTGTGGGCATTACAATCATTCAAATCACTTTTCAAGGGAGGCGAGCTTTCGTCTCTATTCGTCAATGATCGAGAGCAAGCACTCATGAATGCGATCGAAGTGGTTTTTCCAGAAGCCAAACACATTTTATGTATATGCCACATAAATATGGGTATGCTAAAGAACTATTGAAAAGTGTTTGATACTACGGAAGAATGGGATGCCTTCTACCAGGCATGGAATCGTGTGATATATAGTTCATCGATAGAAGAATACGAAGCCGCAGTAGGTACTTTGTACCATAGGTATGTAGATCATCAAAGTATCCTCCACTATTTGCATGCCACTTGGATAGAATCGTATAAGGAAAGATTCATGTCTGTCACAACCCAGATTTTTGAGATCTGTGCATGGCACACTTGGTTGCACATCGGTATATGCGTTTCACAAAGGGACCAAAACACCCAAATACTTAAAGTGTGTACATGGGAAACACACTAGTATATCCCAATTGTGATAAATATAAAAGTGAAGAAGAGAGAAGAGGAGTCCTTACGTAAAACTATTCTAACCTAAAAAGAGAGGAGGAGACTATAGAGAAAAAGAAAGGGAAGAAAGGAGCCTGGGAGAACTAGGGTTGCAGAAACTTGGCTCGGCAAGGGAGATCAGAGGTAATGACGGGAGGACGAACCAGGGAGACCGGATAGCCTAGTGGGTTTACAAATCTTCAATCGAACCTGTGCGTGTTTCATCGTCAGAGGTACGTTAAAAACATATAGATGCCTAGGAATGTTTTAAATAGTAGGAAGGATGTTGGCTGTATGTTGCTTTATATAAGATTAAGGTAAAATGAAGGATGGAGGCATGATCCCGATCGATCATGGACAAAATCGGTGTTTCTCGCCGCGGTCTAAAGAGGCTCGCTCGAGCGGGGATGAACATAGAAAAGAAAGACTCTGGGCTGCCACGAGCGGTCCTTTAAACTAAAGGAGGGCTCGCTCGGCGGAGGTCCGATATCTTAAATTTGAAAGCTCGATTTAACCGCTCGGCGATCTCGATATGACCGCTCGGCGAGGTCTAGAGACCGCTCGGCGAGGTCAAGTGCCGGCGAGGGCCAATGACCGCTCGGCGAGGTCCGTGACCACTTTCGGATATTGGTTTTCTAATAGGAGGAACTGGGTGTCCTACACCCCAAAGACCTTAGATCATTCTAAAAGTATAATTCTTTAAATGTAGGTCGATGCACTATAACCTCCGAGGACAAGCGTGCTTGAGATTCGAGGTAGGGAGTATTCTTGAAACATGTGCATTATTGTGAACTCATATGCGTAGTAAAGTCTATTTAAATAGTAGTATATACATTAAACTCTCATGATGTGTGTGTGTAAAGTGTGAAGAATCTCGAGGTCCCTGGGGACGAAATATAATGTGGTTAAATCGAGAAAGTTGAAATAGAAGTATGAGGCATCCGAGGATGCGTAAGAAATAAAATAGAGAAATGTAAACAATGTGATAAGGCCTAATGAAATATATCTAGCACAATCACGGTGAATAACTATATGTAAAGCACATTGATATTTTTATTATTTAAGGTTGATACCCACCGACGTGGCGGGGATACCCACGACGACTCGGCGGATATCCGTGAGATGCGGCGGCCAATCCAGATAGTTGTAACACATCCCAGGATGTAGATTGAGAATAGACCCGCCTATGAGAAAGGGCTTGGCGATATTCGGGGGATCTGGATAATAACATCTAGTTAGACGATGGCGGGTATTCCATCGAGGCTCGATGCTATAGTGCTCGAGGATTACTTAAGTTAAGATTTAAGTGATTAGGCCAAGTTCACAAACAAATTCATAAAGAGATTAAGCGAAGCGTACTAAGATTGGTTGGGAATCATTGCTTTATTTTTATCCTTCAAATTGTTGTACATAAATATTTCTTGAGAAATTATGTTGTTGGTACTAACATATGCGGAGATGATCTATATGTTCTTTTGTTTTCCCTACAGACTAGGATGTAGCTCACCCCTTAGACTATCGTGTGAGTCAAGGACTAACATGGCAAGGACTTGGTGAAGTAAATCCAAAGGCATCGATGTCTGTACGGAAGAGTGAGAACCTCCTCCGAGGAATTCTTCTAGGAAACCCATGCATACTTTGATAGTGAGTTGAGAGAAATCGTGTATGGCTTGGTATATCGAGCCTTTTTAATTTGAATGTTTAAGATACTGTCACTTGGTAGACCACCTAGGAGGAATGAGTATCATTAAACTGTCGGGTATGTCCTTATGTCCATGAATTGGCATGGAACAAGAACAGCCTGGTAGGATCAACTAACTTATAAATTCTTATTGTTGCTTAGAGTATTCGTATGTGCTTCAATTACCGTTTGGCATATATATATGAGGAGTTATGATATGGAGGTAAGGCACGGCCTTGAAGGTCGTGCAGATGGCACGGATTTGAGTGCGAAATTCATCAATTGGTATCAAAGCGTTTCTTTCCAGAGTTCTGACTATCATATCGTCAGAATATAGGGACTTCTGCTAACGAGATTCTAATTCTCATGCAGACCGTTATGTTTCCTAGAGGAGAGGCCACCGTGGGTGGCCATGATAGGAATTTGCTTGATGAGATGGGTTCGTCTCACCTACAAAGCAGTGCCATTGGGAAGCAGGAGATTCCGAGAGTAGTGGCCGGGGAGGAAATCAAAATCAAGCGGAGAGCAAGATCTAGATAGACATGATCGAGACCAAAGGGAACAAGATAGGGTGAGAGAAAGGAATGAGGAAAGAGAAGGCGTCGGAGAATGATGCACACAATGGAGACCATGGCAGCTGCCATGGCACAACAACGGCGTCCTTGGCGGCGATCTGATTAGAACCACAGCGAACACCTACCCCTCGGTGGGACTTACACCTTTATTGGCTTGATTCACCGAGTTCAAGAATGAGACCTCCCAATTTTTCAGAGGTGACCTGAATGGCAATGCGGAAACTGGTTGGGAGAAATGGAGAAGGTGTTGACGTCTTGACATGCACGGAGGATGAGAGCCTGCTAAGCAGCATATATGTTAGATGGAGAATGGACCTTGGTGGAAATCGGTGTCGCGACGAGAGCACAAGAAACTCCAAACGTGAAGTGGACTTGGGACGAATTTGTAGAAGAATTCAATAAACAATATTTTCTGAAGTTGTGAGAAATCGATGGAGACCCAATTTTTACAACTATACGAGGAAGAATGACCGTGAGAGAGTATGGAGGAATTCATGAGGTAGCTCGCGGACTTCGTAATCTCGAGACGGGATGAAAGCGAAGAGGTTCCAACAGCTTACGGTCGGACATCCAGGGGGTGTTGCGCCTTCGGTGAAGACTTATGGAGAAGTAATGAGTAAGGCATTGGTGGTTGAGGAAGAAAATAATAACCGTCTGCGTGGAGGGAACATCAAAGCGGAAGAATGCACTGCGATCTGAATAGGACTGGGGGTTATGAATCGTCATATAAGAAACAGAGGTTTATAACACCAAATCAGAAACCGTCATTTCCGTCGGGTTATGGGAGAGCTGCTCCACGATCGACTCATCAAAATTATCCGTTGCTCGCATCAGGGAGATCGATGAGGTATCAAGGTCCCACTTATTCCAACAGGACCACAACTCCACAAGTTTTTCCGATAGCCGCTAATTCATTTCCAAGGGAAACTTGTGCTAAATGTGGCAAGTCCCATAAAACAACAGACTGTAGGCAAGGAATGCGAGGCTGTTTCAAATGTGGCAAGATAGGTCACATGATGAGAGATTGCCCTGAGACAGCCAAAGAAAAGACGGCTCCAACCGCCATGCCACAACCAATTCAAGCTCGAAAGCCTGTTATTCGAGGAAGAGCCTCGCGATTCTTGCAGAAGCGAGGGAGTGTACGACATTATCCAAGGTGAGAACTCCTTTAAAATAGAAATTTCGATTCCAATATAACTCTAGATAAAGAATGAGTTTATATTAGGATATATAAATATATGTATCATATTAAGCGTAAGGGTGAAAATTGTTATGGATATGTTGTATGCGTATATGCATGTATTGTAGGTAATGCGTATTCTGATTTACGAGAAAGGGTGCTCATTAGCACATGACGCCAGTCTTGATAGACCAGGTCTACCCACTCCTTCATTACCCTAGATTTGCGAAAAGAATGAAGATTGTTCCTAAACATGGACTTTGTGTTATCGGTGTCCATCCCAACAGGAGAATTAGTGGACACGGAATTAGTCTCAAAATCGGTAGTAGTAAGCATTAGGGATCACGTTGTCCACGAATTAGAGGCAAATCTAATATGGTTGGACATGCAGGATTCGATGTGATCCTTGGCATGGATTGGCTGTCCCAACATTGCGCAGGATTGCGCAAGGATAAAGTTATTGTTTTCCGTCCTAACACGAGGAGATCGTTTCGATTTCAAGGGAGAGGTCGACTCGTACCACTTATATCTGCTGAAGAGCGTAACGCTTTAATTAGGAAAGGGTGTAGTGGTTATTTGGCATTTTGAAGGAGGATAAAGAAGAAAAGAATATTATGGACTTAGCGTGGAGAATTCCCAGATGTATTCGGAAGAATTGCCGGATTACCTCGAAAGAGAAGTAGAATTTGCAATCGATTTGGCACGAGGCGGAACTGTTTTCAAAAGCACCTTATAGAGAAAGAATTGAAAGAACAAGCAAGAGCTCATGGACAAAGGGTTTATCGACCAAGCGTGTCTCCGTGGGGAGCACCGGTGTTGTTCGTGAAAAGAAGGATGGGTCGATGCGTTTGTGCATCGACTACCGCCAATTGAATAAAGTCACAGTGAAGAATCGATATCCGTTGCCAAGAATAGATGACTTATTCGACCAATTACAAGGAGCAAAACACTTTTCCAAGATCGACCTAAGATCCGGTACCATCTTAAGAGTCGGGCGAGGACATTGAAACGGCTTTTAGAACACGGTATGGACACTATGAATTTTAGTGATGCCATTTGGTGACAAATGCACCGGCGTCGTTTATGGATTTGATGAATCAGTGTTTAAACCACACTTAGACTCTTGGGTTGTAGTGTTTGTTGATGACATCCTAATCTACTCAAAATCAAAAGCGGAACATGAAGAACACTTACGTGTCGCTCTACGAACTTTGCGTGAACACCAACTGTACGCCAAGCTCAGCAAATGTGAGTTTTGGCTAGAAGAAGTCAGCTTTCTGGGACATGTCGTCTCCAAGCATGGTGTCACTGTGGATCCTGCTAAGATCGGCGATAGTGAACTGGGAACAACCAAAAACCGTGACAGATATCCGGAGTTTCCTCGGACTGGCAGGATATTATCGGCGTTTCGTTGAGGGGTTTTCAAAAATATCAGGACCTCTCACAAGGCTTACAAGAAAGGACTCAAGATTTGAGTGGAGTGAGGCGTGTGAAAAGAGTTTTCAAGAACTCAAGAAAAGACTCACCTCAGCTCCAGTGTTAGCCATTCCATCAGGCAGTGGAGGATTCGCAGTTTATAGTGATGCTTCGTATAACGGGTTGGGTTGTGTATTAAATCAATATAAAAAGGTAATAGCTTACGGCTCCAGACAGTTGAAAGAGCACGAAAGGAACTACCCAACACACGATCTGGAACTAGCTGCAGTCATATTTGCATTAAAAATATGGCGACATTACCTATACGGAGAAACATTTGAAATTTTCACTGACCATAAAAGCCTCAGATACCTGTTTACACAGAAGGAACTAAATATGAGGCAGCGTAGGTGGATGGAATTCCTCAAAGATTACGACTGTTCTATACAGTATCATCCAGGCAAAGCTAACGTAGTGGCCGACGCCTTGAGCCGAAAGAGTTCCGCACAGCTGGCTAGCCTAATTTCAGGTATACATCGATGGAAGTTGTTAGAGGATCTAGCGTTATGTGGTGCAGACATCCAACCACAAGCCACAGGAGCCTTCTTAGCCAACATATCAGTGAAGCCAGTGATATTTGAACACATACGAGAACTACAGATGAAAGACCCGATTCTAACACGGATACATCAAAATGTAATAGAAGGTACTACCTCTGAGTTTTTAATCAAGGAAGACGGTTCCTTAACGTTCAAGGGGCGGCTTTGCATTCCGGACAACGCCGAATTGCGGCGAACGATTCTTGATGAATCACACAGGTCAAGTTATGCGATCCACCCAGGAAGCACGAAGATGTATCAGGATCTGAAAAAGAATTACTGGTGGAGAGGGTTGAAACAAGATGTGGCAGAGTATGTTTCACGGTGTTTGACGTGCCAACAAGTGAAAATCGACCATAGACACCCAGCTATTTCTTACCCTTACCCATACCGGAATGGAAATGGGAATCTATCTCAATGGATTTCATAGTCGGGTTACCACGAACTGCAAGGAGGCATAACGCCATTTGGGTGGTGGTGGATCGATTAACTAAGTCGGCACATTTCTTGCCGTACAACACGATGTACACAGCGGGAAGATTAGCAGAACTTTACATGAAGGAGATCGTTCGGCTACATGGGATTCCAAGTAGCATTGTTTCAGACCGAGACCCATTATATACGTCAAAGTTTTGGAGGAAATTCCAAGAAGGAATGGGAACTAAGTTGGATTTCAGTACGGCATTTCACCCGCAAACAGACGGGCAAACTGAGAGGGTCAACCAAGTCATTGAAGACATGCTTAGGGCATGTATGTTAGAATTGCAAGGATCGTGGGATCAACATCTACCATTGATTGAGTTCGCTTATAATAATAGTTTTCAGACGAGCATCGGGATGGCACCGTATGAAGCTTTATACGGAAGACGATGTAGGTCGCCAATCAATTGGGAAGAAACTGGGGAGAAATTTGTTTTGGGACCCGAGCTACTTGAAGATAACGCTGCCATTGTCCGCATGATCAGGGAGAGGCTAAAGGTGGCTCAGAGCAGGCAGAAAAGTTATGCTGACATCAAGCGGACCAGTGTAGATTTTAAAGTGGGGGAACATGTGTTCGTGAAAGTATCACCAATAAAGGGAGTGATGAGATTTGGGAAGAGAGGGAAACTAAGTCCCCGCTATCTCGGACCGTTTGAAGTTTTGGGTCGAGTGGGAGAAGTAGCCTATCGCATTGGGTTGCCACCATTGTTTGATCAGGTACACAACGTGTTCCACGTGTCTATGCTTAGAAAATATCTCAATGACCCTGATCACGTGCTGAGCGGCCAATCATTCGAAATGCATGAAGATATGACCATGATTGAAGAACCCATAGAAATTGTAGATCGAAAAGAGCAGGTGTTGCGAACAAAAGTGATTCCCTTAGTACTTGTTCGATGGAAGAACCATCCGATCGAAGAGGCAACATGGGAACGTGAGGCTGATGTTAGAGAACAATATCCCAAATTGTTCGAAGTTGCCAACTGAATGATTTTCATTCGTTTGAGAATGTGTAATTTCGGGTACTATGAAGGTTAGGTATGTTTTCTTTTGATATAGGATTGCAAATAATGTTTGAGAAATCTTTTGTTCAACTCTTAATTGATGAAACTAGTGATGTATTCAAACCTAAACGAGCAAGAAACATCTCTGGTCTACTTTCAGCGACCACTTGTGTTACGCTCGGCGAACTCTATAAATTTAAATTCTCTTCTCGCTCGAGCGAGGTCTAGTGACCGCTCGCGCGAGGTTTTTTGAACCGCTCGAGCGAGGCATTATAACCGCTCGAGCGAGGATATAGTATATAATAAAAACTAGTTTACATTCTCGCTCGGCGAGAATAGATGACTTATGACGGTATATTTGAACCACTATAACCGCTCGGCGAGGCACTATAACCGCCGGCGAGGAAGGATTATCTTTGAAAACGATTTACATGCTCGCTCGGCGAGGCTAATGACCGCTCGAAGCGGCGGAACTATAAATATAATGAGACGGATACATCTTCATCTTCAAGCGAGAGAAGGGAGAAGCGATCGGGGAAAGGGTTAGGGCAGCCGTTTTCAACCATTTTTCTTCCGATTCCAAACGGATTTGAGCAATCCGATCCGTTAAGACGATCATCCTAGGTAAACTCTACCTATTTCCTAAGGTTTTTCCTTCTTTTTTTGCATTATTATACTAAATGGCCTCAAGCCCGAACCCCCACCCAAACAAACGGATGGCGACTTCATCTTTCGGTATAACAAGGCGCCACAAACCTCGCATAACCATCATCAAACCCACCCTCTACACCAATCACCTTTGGATGATTGGTGGGAGCAAAATTTTGAAGCCGAATGGGAAATACATCCCTCTTGCTTGAGGATCCGGCGTCCACCGGTGGACATCGGACTTCATAACCAACAATCAACTTAAGTCCCTCCTTACGCCATTCGGGGATCGATACTACCCGAGGCTAGTGAAACTTTTCTACCAAACCTTAAACATGAGCATCGATGAGGACGCCATACTTGTTACCATCGATGGTAACGAGTTAGTTTTTAGATGTGCCGACATCTCCTCGACCATGAAATGCCCCCACATCTACACTCCTAGCCCACTCATCCTACCACCCTTTTCTGGGAACGAAGATTTCTCAACGATCGTCTCCGACATCACTGGCGGTAGGTCCGCCGATGATCCATCACCCGATCACAACTACCACGCGCATGTGGCTTTTAGACATAATCTTCAAAAGAATTTGCACCCACCGCCATGACCAAGAACGCCGAGATGCGTTTTTTACAGCACTACACCGCATTTCACAATAGGTGGATCAATGCACCTATGGTCATTATAAAAGGCATGGCGCATGCCTCTGAGAAGAAATGTGAGGGGTCGCCCTCCACCTATCAACCGACTACCGTATGCACGACTGATTTCCCGACTTTTGGAGTCGCGAAACGGGAAGGGAGGATTTAGGATTCGGGAGGACGAGTTGTTCCTCACCGACAACGTCGTCCCATACCTCGCCCAGGACTGGAGCAGAAATCTTAAAAGCCTCCAAACCAGCGTCGACAAGAAGAGAGACCGGTCTCGGATCAGCCACCCATCAAACTCCGGCAGGACCGACTACTTCCTCCACCACAGTTCCGCAGCCCATACCCACTACTGACACGGGCATGATGCGAGAGATCCTTCAGCAAGGAAGGGACATTAGGTTGCATCAGAGGTTCCAAGAGGCGCTACTTATCGACCTCATGGGCCATGCGTACCAAACCTACATGCGCGTAGCGTTGGTGCCATGAGGATTCTATATTTGGAGCATCTACCTCCGGACCGGCTACGAGGAGGCCGTACCGCACGATTACTGACGGCGACGGCACGGTGGAGCGGCGATGACTATGAAGAGGAAGAGGATTAGGAAATAGCAAATATTCGAACACCTGGCATGTAATATTTTTGAAAACTTGATATGGATGTTAAAAAATTTTTTTGTGTTAAAAACTATCGTGGCATGAATGGCACAAGTTTTGGGTTGGGTAGATGATAAATATGTGTGGCATGTGTATCGATGATATTTTTATTAAATTGTTTTGTTTATGTTGTATGGAAATTGTGGGTATGACCGACATTGATAGCTGCAAATGCGGCTACATAGTTAAATTCCTGACCGTTATGCAAGTCAGATGACAAAGGTGGTACCGAGTTAAGAAAATAATACCGATTTTCGAGGGCGATAATCTTATAAGTTGGGGTGATTGTCACAACCCAGATTTTTGAGATCTGTGCATGGCACACTTGGTTGCACATCGGTATGAGGGACCAAAACACCCAAATACTTAAAGTGTGTACATGGGAAACACACTAGTATATCCCAATTGTGATAAATATAAAAGTGAAGAAGAGAGAAGAGGAGTCCTTACGTAAAACTATTCTAACCTAAAAAGAGAGGAGGAGACTATAGAGAAAAAGAAAGGGAAGAAAGGAGCCTGGGAGAACTAGGGTTGCAGAAACTTGGCTCGGCAAGGGAGATCAGAGGTAATGACGGGAGGACGAACCAGGGAGACCGGATAGCCTAGTGGGTTTACAAATCTTCAATCGAACCTGTGCGTGTTTCATCGTCAGAGGTACGTTAAAAACATATAGATGCCTAGGAATGTTTTAAATAGTAGGAAGGATGTTGGCTGTATGTTGCTTTATATAAGATTAAGGTAAAATGAAGGATGGAGGCATGATCTCGATCTGATCATGGACAAAAATCGGTGTTTCTCGCTCGAGCGGTCTAAAGAGGCTCGCTCGAGCGAGGATGAACATAGAAAAGAAAGACTCTGGGCTCGCTCGAGCGGCCCCTTAAACTAAAGGGAGGCCCGCTCGAGCGAGGGTCCGTATCTTAAATTTGAAAGCTCGATTTAACCGCTCGAGCGATCTCGATATGACCGCTCGAGCGAGGTCTAGAGACCGCTCGAGCGAGGTCAAGTGACCGCTCGAGCGAGGGCTAATGACCGCTCGAGCGAGGTCTGGTGACCACTCAGATATTGGTTTTCTAATAGGAGGAACTCGGGTGTCCTACCCCCCAAAGACCTTAGATCATTCTAAAAGTATAATTCTTTAAATGTAGGTCGATGCACTATAACCTCTGAGGACAAGCGTGCTTGAGATTCGTCGAGGTAGGGAGTATTCTTGAAACATGTGCATTATTCTGTGAACTCATATGCGTAGTAAAGTCTATTTAAATAGTAGTATATACATTAAACTCTCATGATAAGTGTGTGTGTGTAAAGTGTGAAGAATCCTGAGGTCCCCAGGGGACGAAATATAATGTGGTTAAATCAGAGAAAGTTGAAATAGAAGTATGAGGCATCCCAGGGATGCGTAAGAAATAAAATAGAGAAATGAAACAATGTGATAAGGCCTAATGAAATATATCTAGCACAATCACGGTGAATAACTATATGTAAAGCACATTGATATTTTTATTATTTAAGGTTGATCAGAATACCCCACCGACGTGGCGGGATACCCACGACTGACTCGGCAGGATATCCGTGACCGGTACGGCGGCCAATCCGTATAGTTGTAACACATCCCAGGGATGTAGATTGAGAATAGACCCCGCCGCCTATGAGAAAGGGGCTTGGGCAGTATTCCCAGGGGATACACATAATAACTGTCTAGTTAGACGATGGCGGTATTCCATCGGGCTCGATGCTATAGTGCTCGAGGATTACTTAAGTTAAGATTTAAGTGATTAGGCCAAGTTCACAAACAAATTCATAAAGAGATTAAACAGAAACTGTGCTAAGATTGGTTGGGAATCATTGCTTTATTTTTATCCTTCAAATTGTTGTACATAAATATTTCTTGAGAAATTATGTTGTTGGTACTAACATATGTGCGGGAGATGATCTATATGTTCTTTTGTTTTCCCTACGGAGCTAGGATGTAGCTCACCCCTTAGACTATACGTCATGGGTCAAGGACTAACGGCGGCAAGGACTTCGGGTGAAGTAAATCCAAAGGCATCGGTGTCTGTACCCACAGAAGAGTCAGAACCTCCTCCTGAGGAATTCTTCTAGGAAACCCGCTGCATACTTTGATAGTGAGTTGAGAGAGAGTACTGTGTATGGCTTGGTATATCGAGCCTTTTTAATTTGAATGTTTAAGATACTGTCACTTGGTAGACCACCTAGGAGGAATGAGTATCATTAAACTGTCGGGTATGTCCTTATGTCCATGAATTGGCATGGAACAAGAACAGCCTGGTAGGATCAACTAACTTATAAATTCTTATTGTTGCTTAGAGTATTCGTATGTGCTTCAATTACCGTTTGGCTGTATATATGACGAGGAGTTATGATATGGAGGTAAGGCACGGCCTTGAAGGTCGTGCAGATGGCACGGATTTCGGGGTGCCGAAATTCGGGCTGTCACAATGTCAGCATGGACAAATGAATATATGCATTTTGGTAACACAACGTCTCTAACCGAGCGGAGAGCATGCATGCTCAGATCAAGCACGAGTTGAGATCTTCGATTGTTGACCTTCTGTAATCGTGAGAAAAGATTGATGGTATCATTGAGCTGCAACATTTACACATACGTGCATCATTTGAGGAAAGTAGACTGAAGAGGGGGTGTGCAACCATGGGATTTTTGACGATCTCATCACGACGATGCGCTCACTAATGAATATTTAGAGTCACTATCCGGAGCTTTTGGTTCCCCGAGAAACCTAGATCACTTTTATAAATACCGAAGTGCCACAAATATGACTCTGAATCCGGTCTATGCCAAAGGCTCTTGGGTAGGGGCTTCGATTATCGATTGGGAAGGTGTTAGGCACCCAGTCAACCCGCTTAATGTGGTCTCTACTTATGGACAAAATAAAAATAATATAAAAGAAAAGAAAAAGGCCTCCTCTTGCCCAAAGGAGCTTAAAATCTTATGTGTGCCCCTCCGTTCCTACCGAAAATTCGGTGGCGTAATGACACAAATGGGAGGATTGCGGAATAACCGAGAAGGTAGAGGAATAGAGGAAAGAGTCGGAGCTCTCGGGCCCTTGTTGCACCACTATGGAGCCTTGCGTTGGCTTGCTTCAGTGAGATTTTGAAGGCTTGCATGATGAGAAATGGGGTTCTAACTCCTATGGCTTAGTAGCTAAGAGGTAGAGAGGGAAGGCTAGGGAGTAGCACACCTCTAACCTAGAGCTTTTGAATGAAATGCTAAGGTTTAAAGGGATTTTTAAAGTTCTGAAATTTGTATGGGAATGGTGCACTAGAGGAGAGAGAGAGAGAAGGGATTCCTTAATCTCTTAATTGCAAATTTTTTCAAGTCATTTGTAAGGGGGGGTGCCTCTCTATTTATAGGAAAAAGAGAGGTTAAAAGGGTGCTTAAAGGCTAATTGAGATTAGTAATTAGGTAATGGGTCATCTAAGGTTTCCTAGGGTTTTTAGAGCCTTAAAAAATGTGAAGAATTGCTCTAATGGTGGATGATAGGGTGGGGCTTTATACCACTTAAAAGGTTGCACATAAATAGTAAATGGGTGCAACAGAACTAGCAAGACACACCCTAAAGGTCAAGATGGTCAACAAGTCAAACCCCAATCACAAAATTTGAGGTAAAAACTCACAGTTACTATTCATATGCCTGGCTCATATGCCTGGCGCAACTAATAGTTGCGCCAAGCTGATGTACAGTAAAATAGTAGTGCACAGTGGCTTTGAGAAGTTGACTGCCCACGGGAGACCCACCTTAATGCTGGCGCAACTATTAGTTGTGCCAAATCCCTAAGGGGGTTCACATGAAATTACCAATTTTCCCTTCGGGTTCGGAATGCGGTATCTTCTTGTATACAGCTCCAGTTAGGGTGATTCTTGGCTTGTTGGAAAGCTGAGGACTTCTACTTTTCAATGGCATAATATTTGATCATAGTAGAAGGTCATAGCTAGTCCCGGTGCACCACTCTTCATCCATTGGTTGGGAAAGCTAGGTTTAGGTTTGGAATGGATTCTAAGGGTCGGGATGGGTTTCTAAGGATTCGGGAAGATTCCTACGAAATCTAGGCTGATTTGTAAGGGTTTGGGATGGCTCCTAAGGCTTCAAAAAGGTTCCTACGAAATCTCAAAATGTGTTTCGATCGGGCCTTAGGCCAAATTTGGATGTCTACAGATGCCCCTCTTTAGTATCGATCACTAATGATCGAATACCAAAGAAAAGAGACATTCGAAGAGGCCCAAGGCATTGCTAATGGGTCCGCTGCATTCAGAATGAACTTCAAACATCAGATGAGTAACATAGTGAGAAAATGAAAGCCCCGTATGCCAGGAAAAATGATCGTTTCTTAAGGTAATTGGTCTCCAAGCGCTTAGAGAAATTACTTAGCATAACCAAGGTGGAAAATGAGTTGCAAAAGCCCAATAGCTGGGAAAAATGGTTACTTCTCGAGATGTTTTAAAGGAGTTTGATGTTCAAGATTTATTATGAATATAACAGCTTTGTAAGTAAGGAGGGTGATCGACCCACATTCAAAGATAAGCGCAACACAAGTACGCAAGGCTCCACGATTTGTGTCCAATCATATGAGGCATTGATCACGTCATCCGACTAGTCACGGGTGCCCCTGCTTGAAGCAAGGTTCGAGGTCTTCGGGTAGACCCATTGATCCCGAAGTTGATTTAGCATGACTACCCGAGCGAAGCGAACAAAGATCGCAACACTTTTTGAGAGTGTGTGTTATTTTTCCAACGTGCCTCAGATCATCATGACCTAGAGCATCCAACCTTTAAATGACACAGAACAGATCCGGCCAAAATTGGGTGCCCTCCAAAGGAGACATCCAATCCTAGTCTCTACTGATAATGATCTTACAAAGCAATTAACTATGCATAAACATGCACCCATTAGAGGCGATACGTAATAAAGGCGATGAAAGTCTTGACCTAGATCCCGCCCGGGTATAAGTTACGAGAACAAATGACTATCCTACGAATACCCAGACGCAAAGCATACACTTTTCAGGGATATCATGCAAATACAAGTTTTAAGACTGCCGAAAGAAGGAAAATGAACTCTTTTGCATGCATGTTTACACATAGTTTGATTGACATATAATTTTATTTTCAACAGGTTGGTTACAACTAACGATTGATCATTTTCATAACGGAGTTACCCGGACCTCAAACCCCGTAGGGCGCATGCCCAGACTACGCAGACCAAGAGTCCACACCTCCGAAATAGCTTATGATGAATCTCAAGTTAGACACACACGTTCACATGAATCTGCCAACTGAGCGCTCGTCGCAAAGATTTAGCAGTGGAGCCGACTCAATCAAAATGTTAACTGTTTGATCGGGATTGACACCGTTGCTCCTACTTCGAAGCAGGATCCAAAAATCTAAGGCGAACCTTTAGACTTAGAATATTAATATAGCACAACTGCATTGCTGATAAAATATTGATATTTTACCGCATTGGAACACGTGTGTGCATCCAATCATTCAAGGCATAGACCGCCCCATTTAACTGGCCACAGGTGTCCCTGCTTGAAGCAGGGTTCGAGGTCTTTGGGCAAACCCATTGATCCCAAAGTTTATTTAGCACGACTACCTGAGAAGAGTGAATGGATGTCACAACGCTTTTTGGGAGTGCGCTCTGTCTTTTCAAAACATATATTTTTGTTATTTTATGTAGGGAATTTTTGACATTTTTTGTGTTTATCATTTTATGTGATTTTTAGATTTTTGAGTTATCATTTTATGTGATTTTTTTTATTTTTAAGTTATCATTTCATATGACTTTATTACCTTATTACTTCTATTATTTTATGCAAATTGTTTTTGGGATTTTCTTTATCTTTTTTGGTGATTTTTAGATTTTTAAGTTTATTAGTTTATGTGAGTTTTTTGTCTTTGGTAGCTATCATTTTACGAGATTTTTTTGGTGTTTGGAACTATTATTTTATGTGAATTATCCTATAATTCTATCATTTTATGTAAATTATTCTATCATTTTATGTGAATTAATATTTTTTGGCTTTTTTTTATGTGTGATTTTTTTATGGATTTTTTCACATTTTTCTATGTAGGATTGGGATGCCTATTGCTCTCGATCCACTTTATTCTTAGCACAACTTCTCGGGTAAGTCGAATGAGGATCAACACATCGTTTGGGAGCACGTGCATCAGCCGGGAGTGACAAAACGAAGAGAGGGGGTACCGGGTTATGTATCTGCCCCGCACCAGGCCCAAAGACCCGACCCGAGAGTGGTTGGCGCAACTATTAGTTGTGCCAAGCTAAAAGAAAGCTCAAAATGGCCTGGCGCAACTAATAGTTGCGCCAGGTATGGCTGGGTTTTTAATTTAAGCAGCGAGTTCAGGCAGTCAGCGTATTTTTCCGAAATTGCTCTCTTCGCCCTCTCTAAACCGAAAACCAGATCTTCCCTAGGGTTCCTTTACATTGCCTCTACGCGTGCCCCATTGCCGGAATTCGCTCGCGCCATTTGATCGTCCAAATCACACTAGATCAAAGACCCTTTCTTCTTCACAAGGTAATCATTTAAAACTCATTTTTCTTGATTTTTCTTGCTTTTTCTTGCAAATATGATCATGATCTTGTATTCTTTGATGAGTAATGGCTTATTTTTATGGTGTGTGTGTTTATGGATGATATGTGGATGATTTCTTATGAGCAATGCCCTATTTTTGTTATTTTATGGATTTATTGGTGCCTAATATATATTTTTTATTGTTTTTGTTTGTGTATATAGAGTGGATTTTATTTTGGTATGTTTTTTTTTATCTTATTTTGCATATAAAGCAATGGATTTTCAAATTTTTATTTTTTTAACACTAATTTAGGAAAAAGGGGATTTTTGAAAATTTTTATTAAGAAAAATGATTTTTGATTTCTATTTTTTTGAAAGTTTAATTAAGGAGAATGATTTTTGGTCTTTGCATATTTTTTGAAAACCAACTAAGGAAAAGCGGTTTATTTTTTGGTTTTTTTTTTTTGTTTTTGTTCTAAGGACTTGGTTTTATTATTTTTGTTTATTTAAAAGAAAGGCTCTTGTTTCTTTTTGGACATAAGAGAAAGAGATTTTTTTTGGGTTTGATTTTGGAAACCTAAAGAAGTGATTCTTTTTTTGGTTTTTTCTAAAGATAAAAGAAGGACCTAAAAAAATAAGACTTCTTTTTTTTTGTCTCTTTTTTGTTTTTAGGAACATAAAGCAAGGATTTTTTGTTTTTGTTTTTCTACTCATAAAAGAAAGCCTTTTTATTTGGTTTTTGATTTTTAGAAGCATAAAGAAATGATGATTTTTTTATTTTAACTTCATTTTTAAACATAGGAAAAGGGAATTTGTTTTTTTTTTTTTTTGTTTACTTTTGAAGATGGAAAGGAAGGGATTTTTTTGCATTTTTAATTTAAAAGGGATTTCTTCTTCTTTTTTTTATTTATGTATGTGTGTATCTTTATTTTCTGAAAATGAATAGAAAGAGGGTGAGCATACTTACCTTCCCTTGGCGTGTAGCATAAAACGGTTCATTATCATTGATATGCTCTGATGTGATTGTTTTCTCTTGCCCCAAAATGTTCGGTGACGAAGAGTACGTGCCCGAGGAGGGCCATGAAGAGGGGCCCAAGGTATTCTATGGCCAGCGGGGGGAGCAGTTTTTTATGGTAGAGCAAAAAGCGGGTCCCTGGCTTGAGATGTAGGGTGAGGCCGCCCAAGTTGGCCTCCTTCATCAGCAGTACATTCATATCTCCAACTTCGACATAGCGGGCAAGGTAAGAGATAGGTTCAGTTCTTCCTTTTGTGTAGTGTTGCTTCATTTTTATGATCTGATGCATTTTTCTTCTCGGACGCAGGACCTGCCCCCTATCGTGTTCCGCAAGGGTTGGTGTTGCGACCGCAACTGTGCTTTCTGTATGTATTAGTGGTAAAAACAATTTAAAATCAATGAAAGAGTAAAACAAGGGATGAAATCAGCACAACAGAGAAGTCCTAGACCTGCAAGATACAGGGTCCATATGTAGCAAGTTTTGATAAGTAAGAGTTTGTCCCACAGGGAAAGATGATCTACAGCTCCAAGGGAGCCATCTCTAGTAGTCCCTCCAGATCTGACTACAGATCTGGCAGTCCTTAAGGGAAGGGAGTTTAAAGTCACTTAGTTTACAGATCCTAAGGTAGCCTAATGTCTAAACTATAGAAAGGGTTGAGAGGATGGATGGAGTGTGGAAAATAAATATAAAAGGTTGAGAAGTATGTTATTGAGCCTAGATCAGAGAAGTTTTGTAACTCAGATTCAGATATGATGTTATAGAAATCATGTACAATGGCTACGTTATCACCACTGAGGAGAAAGAATCCAACCCATCTCTGTGCCATGATTCAATCCCTTAAGGTTATAACCTGTCCACTCAAATGGTCACAGACTATCCCATAGGGGAACCACAATCCAGAGATGGGTCAAAACAAGTTAATCATTGTAGGCACTATTTCATCCAGGCTACCAGCTCAAGAATCTATAGGGAACCTCGACCTCTAAAGCTCTGTGTGTGGGGCTAAGGCTGTATAGGACCATGATAGCCCAGACACATAGAACCAGCAAGAGATTAAGTACAACCTTCGATCTAGCTATCCATTGCTTGAGTGAGGATACAATGGTCCAGTCACAAGCCTACAATCTCTATAACCAAATCAGATCTAACATCTGATAGCAGATTTATAAAAATATAGGGGAGTCTGCCTCTGTACAATCTCCCACCAAGCTAATACAAGCTCAGGTGCAGAGAAGAAGGATCCATCTTGGATCGGTGGATTAGAATCACCCTAAGGCTATAACATGTACACTTGAATGGTCACAGACTATCCCAGAGGCTATCCTCCTCACGGAACCGAAGACAAAACAAGAATATCGCTGCCACCACCATGGTTAGAAGGCTACCAGCTCAAGCTCCCATGGGGATTTCAGATCTAGTGGGTCCTGTGGTGGGGCTAAGGCTGTATATGACCATGATAGCCTAGACACACAAGTCAATTGGATCTGAGTGGCCCTTAGAATCAGTCCTCCATTGTTATGAATCACAGCCAAAGCAATGGTGGATCACAAGGCAGCAGCCTTGCACAGAGCAGATCACATTCAAACACAAATCCCATAATGTAAAAATCCTATTACAAAACTTCCATTAAACTAGTTCAAAATGCATACAAAGACATAGCCAGTAAGTGCTGGACTTTGGAGAGAAGGAAAAAGAAAAAGAAAACTACTTACAGCTACAAAAGAAAAGAAAAACGATCACAGATCAAATCTCCAAGAGATGAGACGTGTTCCAAGATATCTAAACCTAAGCTAAGTATGGGTTTATATAGAAGTGGTGTGGCGGAGCATTAGGGTTAGGAAACCCTAATTTTAACGATGCCACGTGGCCTAATAGTGATCCTTGGATGCCTCGGGGCGTGTGCACAGAGATTTAAGCATTGGAGTGCGTGCCGTAATTGCTGGAAATTCCCAGAAAGTCCTCTGCTGAAGTGATGGAAGTTGAAGTTCAGAGCTTCGCTAGGTAGCTATTGTTTCCTAGACTTGTCGCGTGTTAGCTCTTGCTCTTCGCAAGGATGGTTTGACATTGAATCTTCAATCGTTGCGAGGTTGCCTTGGTTTGCTCTTCAGGCAGTCGGGCGGTAGAGAATTGCACTCTCGCTGGATTCGGCTTCGCGAGGTTGAGTAGACATCAAAGCCTCAGATGTCGTGGGGTTGGAGTTCAAGCAGTCGTGAGGTAGCTGTGCATTCGCTGGGTTGATCTTCATGAGGATGGATTTGAATAGCGCGAGAACTACGTGAGGAGTTCTCTTCTGATATTTGCATCCCACGACTACTGCACGACAGCTGTGCGAAGAGTCTTCTGAAGCTCTCTCTCCTTAGCCATTCTGAGTGAACTACGTGAGGTTGAGAGAGGTCTACTTTGAACTGTACGAGACTACGCAATGTGTTCTACTCTTGAGCTTCGCGAGAGTTGCGCGAGTTTGTGCTTCTGAAGCTCTTCAGTCACTCAACTACGCGAGAAGTTATTGTAAAGTCTTGGGAAGCTCAGTTGGACTGCGCGAGTCATATTTCTCGTGAATCCTCTAAAGCTTGGGTCAGTTACGCGAGGCTTATTTCAGGTCTGGATTCAGAGTCTATCCTTCTGAGGGACTTCTGGTGCCAAAATAGGCTCCTTAGCAGGATTCCTGGCCTTATTTCACTGCTGATTATTACCTACATAAAACACTTAACAAGAACTTATTAGATGGCTAAGGGTCTAATCAAAGGTTAAGTTAATGGGTGAAAAGTGATACTTTTCAGGTCTTAACATACTCCCAAACCTAATCTTTGCTAGTCCCTTAGCAAAGCTACATTAAATCTACTACAAAAATTAAATGCCACTTTCGGAGGGATCACGGATACATTTAGCATATGTACCAAGCCTTTTAAACCCCTAGGTGATCCCTAGTGGAGGAGTGAAGTCTCCTGAGGGTTTTCAGTGAAGACACCCATAAACTTCTTAATAAAATAGTTAACAAAAGTGTAATACCATCAAGTGAGCAGTCAAGGAGCAGACTTAGTTTACTCTTGAATCAGTAAAAATAAAAGAAATTTATTCCATTGGTTGCACAGAAATTTAAACAACATAAGCTTCTCATGAATGCACAACATTTCCAATCAGTTTACAGCCACAGAAAACTGCACAAGTGTGTGCCAGCACTGAGCTCATCATAAGATAAAAAATTAGGTTATAGGTCATACCTAATGCATTCAAGATCAGACCCAAAAACATTCCAGGGCATACTCTCATAAGGGTCTTGTTGAGGGGTTCATTTTCTCTCAGGCTCAAGAGCAGTTACATCCCCCAAATGGGTCTGTAAGCATGAGCATAGACAGAGTTCTTAAGTGCTAACATCATTGACAGATCCTTACCATAGATTGGATAACTCTTTATCTCCACATGACAGCTCACTCAACTTTGGATCACAAGGGCTTTTAACTGGGCTGGAATGTGGCTTATGGAGTGGGTTTAAAAAGAATGGAAGGTTGAAAAGGGGTGATTCATGACTTCACCTTCTTGATTTTAGCTCCTTTCTTCTTCTTTGAGATTTTCATATTTGAAGTGATCAGTTTCTCTTCTTGATTTCGATTTTCCAAAAGAAAGTTCCTCTTGACTCCTCTCATATCCCTCTTCATTATTACTTTTATTTCTTTTTTATGTATTTTTCTTCATTTTATTTTTGTTTTTGCTTTTCTGAAATGCCACCATGTTCTCAGTTACCATACTGCCAAAATTTTGAGATACTTCTTCTCCATTCACCTAATGTTGACCATAGCTAGTCGATCTTCAACTCTTTCTCCTTTACCTTCTGAATTCTCATAGGGAGGGTAGACTGAATCAGGTTCATAGGTTCAAGTACAAGTACTCAGGTGTATTTTGAAGAAATTCAGGATTTAAAGCTCAAAGGGGGTATGGACAAGGGCAGTTTCTTTAGGGTTGGTCTTTTTAGGCTCAAACTATCCAAGAGAAGGCCTTGATCCTTTCCTAAATCTCATGAGTGTTGTCAGTTGTTTCAACTTGGAGTTGCCTAACTTCTAGTGAGCACAGTGACTCAGCCAGTCCTTAGAACTAGAAGAAATTGCCTTTGTCACTCCTCAAAGGATGGAAAAAAAATTTATACGCCCAATTCTCACTGGTTATGGTCTTCCTTTGAACTTTTAAGTATGTCCTCACCTTTGTCTCTCTCTAATGATTCACTAAGTGCTGATACATGTAAGTTTCCTTGGTGATATCATCATGAAAATGTGAAATATTAAAAGTTTATAATGTCTAAAGTTTGCAGAAATTTTAAATTTCTTATTTTTCATGATTCTTAAGTGAACATAGATCCATTTCCATATTACTCACATGACTCTGCTGCACTTAGGTTAACTATTCCATTGGCAGGGTCTGCCTGCCACACCCCCAAACCTATGAGGAGCAGTGTCCTCACTGATTCAAAGGTGTGTGTGCAACAGGTCCATTATTTGCAAAAAGAAAGGGAAATAACATGGAGCAAAACACAAAACAGACAAAGCAAAATAGTAATGACAAAAGAAGAAAATCTATTAAAAATGAGAAATGTACAAACTAAAAGAAAACTGAAGCAAAAGAGTGCAGAACCAGAAAAAATCCTAGGTACAATCTAATCAGAATCTGGATCAAAACTTGTCCCAACCCATCTTCTTGGCATGCTCTTGAAGGTAAGCCTCTTCCTCTTTTTTCTTTCGTTCCCTCTCTTCCTTTCTTTGGGCCGCAGTTTTGGGCATGATTGGTGCCCTGACCCTCATTTTTCTGGTCTTTGGTTGAGGAGGGATCACTAAAGATTTATCTGTGGTTGGCTCAGGGGATTTGATAGGACTTTTTCCTTTGGGACTCTTCCCTTTTAGGCCCTTCCCTGGCTGAGGCTGAGGGGGAATGAGAGGGGATTGGGTTTGTTCTGGCTCAGGAGGGACAATAGGGGATTTATCTTTTTCTTTCACCTGAGGCAAGAGAGGACTATTCCCTTTGTCAAGCTTAGGGGGAGCCACAGAAGACTTTTCTTATTCCTTTGCTGCAAGAATGGCAGGGCTCTTCCCCTTCTCTGGCTGGCTCATTGGTGGTGCCTCTTCAAACTAGGCAGATGTTTTTTTTTTAATTTTTAAAGAGGTAGCAGTGTGAGAAGTTCTTTTAGTTGTAACTTTCCTTCTTTGAGGATAGGTTTGTTCAACAGGGCTCGATGAAGGAGCAGCATAAGAGTCTTGGCACTTGGATCCATAGGTGGTGCAGAATTAGAGTCTGAGTCAGAAGGAAAAAGCTCAGTGGGATCCAAACCAAGTGCAGCAGCAGCCTGTCTGCGTTCCTCTTTGGAAAGTAAGCGTCCATGGGGATCATCCTGAGCAAAAGCTCTGGTGACCTTTGGAGGTGGGGATGGAGGGGCTGGCCTTTTTCCTTTTTGGGCTGCAGTGGCTCTTTTGGAGGGAGTAGGTTTCTTGGAAGGAGTCCTCTTTCTCTTAGGTGCAGGAGATTTGGCAGGGGGAGGCACTGTAGCAGGAGGTGGTGGAGGTTCTTGAGTAGGGGGTGGAAGAGGTGGAGGAGGTGGAGATGTAGATGTAGGAGCCGTGGGAATGGAAGAAGATGGTTCAGGGTGTGTGGAAGGTGGAGCCTCAGGGGGTGCTGTAGCAAGAGGGGTGGCTTCAATTGTTTGGCCTAACAGAGATGCGATCCTCTTTTGCAAAATTTCAATCTGCTTGTCAGCATAGAGGAGTCTGGCATCAGAAAGCCTCTTAGTGAGCTGGTGGATCTCCTCAGCATTGTGGAGTTTCTTTTCATACATCCGGGCTCGCTTTTTCTCCATTTCGGCATTGGCTTTTTCCATCTCCGTAGTCATTCTGTAGTAAATTGCCACAGCCTTGTGCTCATTGAGGGTCTCCAAAATTGACTTCCACCCCTTTGAAACATCTCGCAGCTTCTACCTGTCAGCAAGCTCTAGGTCACTCAACTTCTGCAGCAAGGGGTACTCAATGGCTTGTCGAAGTTGTGCCATGCCCCTCAGGACATCCCTCTTGATATAGGCATTGTCCCTCATGGCATGGAGGAGGGTGAAGTAGGGAGGGGTGTAATAGGAGTGTCTAGGTAAGATTGGTAGAAATAGAGTGGAAGAAGTAAAAGGTGATTGATCCTGGGGGGGTAAAGTGGGGGCTATAGTGATGAAGGCTAGAAGAGGGGTAGAAGTTGCTGGGGCAGTCTGTGTTGAGTGGTCAGTGAATTGAGGAGGAGGTAGTATAAGAGGTGGAAGGGAAGGCATGGGTGGAAAATTAAATGAAGGGTGGTCAGTGGAGGTGGATGGTTCTGGGTAAGGGAAAAATGGAATGGTGAAGGGTCGAAATGGAAGTGGTGGGGTTACAAATATGTGGGGTTGAATGGGAAAGGAATGGGGTCTGTTTGGGTGGAAGTGTTGGTAAATTGTGGTGGAGGAAATATGAGTGGGGGAAGGATAGGTAGTGTGGGGAAGGAGTGGTGGGGTATGGTATCTTTGAGGGTGAAGGGTGTAGGTAAGTCAATTGGGGTGAGGTCTGGTTGCACTGTGGAGTCAGAGGTGGAAGGGGGCTGGATCAGTGGGGTGGTAGGAGGTTGTGTAGAGATAGGTGGGTTTGTCAATGTTTGAAGGGTGAATTTTATGTTGGTGATGTCAGTTTACATTTGGTCTTGGGTTTGTGTTGTGGTGGATAGCTGGGTCTAGATGTCATGTATTAAGGAAAGGATATGGGTAAGGGTGTCTGAGGTTGGTTGGGGTGGAGTATGAGAAGAGGAGGGAACAGGTTGGAAAGGGGAAGTGGGGGCATGATGGAAAGTTGTAGGGGGAGAAGATGAAAGGTCTGCTGAGTGATGTGGTGAAGGGAGTGGGGAATCTGGGAGAGGGATGTCATGGGTTGGCATGGTATCAAGCAAGGTAGTCATGAAGGCCTGATACCCTGAAGTGGTGGCAAGATTGAAGTCAAGGTCTGGGAGTGGAGATGTGGTTGGGAGGGATTGGACTAAGGGTTGGTCAATATGTGGTGTGTTTGTGGGAATGATAGGGGTGGTGGAGGTAGCTAAAGATATGACAGGGGTTGTGTGAGAGGTTTTCTTTTTAAGGTAGGTTATCAAGGGAGGGCTGTCAGGGTTTAGGTCAGATGATGTTGGAGATACTGGGGCTGTGTATTGAGGTAAGGTGGGTGAAGGGGGAGTGTTGTCATGGGGTTCAACACTTTCCACCCAGGAACGAATCATAGGGGGAGGTGGAATGGAAAAGGGAGATAAGAAAGGGAAAGGGAGAGATGGAATAGGCAAAGAAACTGATGGAGGGGCAAGTGTGGTGGATGGAGGTATTGGTGCAGAAGCAGAGGTGACAGAAGCTTGCTCCACCTTCTTTGGAGCAGGGGCTTTAGCCCTCTTTTTGGGGGCAGGGGTGGCCTTTGCCACAACAGCTCCCTCTCCTTACTCAGAAACAACCTAAGCTTCAGCCTTCTTCTTCTTCTTCTGGGGATCCATCAGACTCCTGCTGATCCCCCATTGTCTTTTGGCAAAAGTGGTGGGAGTGAGGTCAGCAGATAACTCCCCCACTGGTATCTTGTACCCTCCCCTCAGAAATAATTTGGTGATGAGTCTTCCATAGGGGAGAGTGTGGATCTTCTTTTTCAGCCCGAGCTTCACCATTATATCCTTCATGGCCTCAAAAATCAACCATGCAGCATTAAATCCATGGCCCAGAGAGAAGGAATAGAGAGAATCAGCAATTGGTGTCCTCCTCTCTTGCTGATGGCCGGAGCAATAAATATTCTTCCTCAGCACTTGATAAATGAACAGTAATTTGGGATCCAAATATCTTCTTCAGATGGAGTCCCCTGTGGCCTTCAAACCTCTAGTAAGGGCCTGTGCAATGGTATCAATGGGGGCACTCACAGGGGAACCATAACCACAGTTAGGATCAAAAATGGCAGGGATGCCCATGACTTCAGCAATCAACTCTGGGGAGTAGCATCTCAAAATTATCAACTAACACAAGGAGGCCTGGCTGCCCATGTGTGTCTGGTATGACCCTAAGGTGCTGGTAAAAGAGTTGCACTAACCTATGGCAGGCTAGTGCAGGAATCATTTTCATCAAGGGGATCAAACCAGCTTTGCGCAAGAACTCAATGGCAGGTGCTGACAACGGCTTAGTTTCAAAGAAAGATATATCAAAAATGGCTTCAGGCTCTAAGGGAAAGGAAATGAGGAGCTCAGAGGGTGTAGAGTAATCAGGTGTTTGTTCAGCCACCTCAGGAACCACCTCCTTCCCTTTTTGTTGTGCCGTAGAGGACTTGGCTTTCTTAGGGGCAGGCTCCACTGGAGCCTGATCCCGGGCTCTCTTCACAGGTGCACTTTTAGGAGCCATTAAAATTCTCCTTGGTGAGTGTGCAGTTAAAATTTTGAAAGAAAAAATTAAGAGCTGAGTCTTACCCTAAAAGTTAGGGTTCTGTTCAATTTGATGCACAGTAGACCGCAGGAGCTCCTAGCAGGGGGCAACTGTTGATGGAAGCTTTAAGAACAAAAATCTAGAATTTCAAAGTGAACGATGAACTGTAGACAGGATGCTGAAGGAGAGAGATTGAGAGGAGTGGGAGCTAGGGTTTCGCTGGTAGGAGAGGAAAGAGAAAACAGTAAAGAAAAGCAGCGTGTGGTTAGATTTTAAATATCGCGAGGCTTGGCGCGCTTTAAAAATATCTGCTCGCTAGATAGGCATGAATGGGTCGCGAGATTGGATGTTCATTTAAACTGCGCGAGGAAGCCCACACAACTATATCTGAAACTCGCGATAGCAAAGCAAAGTAATTCTTTATGAACTGCACGCGATAGCAAAGCAAAGTAATTCTTTATGAACTGCGCGAGAGGAAACCAGACCAAATTTTTAGAACCTCGCGACAGCTTAAACAGAGTCAGAATTCACACACCCACTAGTCAGCCTTTTGACCTTTGTTTTATGGGTGGATTCTCTCACAAGCTCTCTTCCAGGGACACCCATAAGCATTATAAAACATTCAAAAATTCCCATACTCTCAAAACATTAAATTCACACATCATGAAAAGCATTCAAACAATACCATCATCATTCAATCACTTGAAATTATCAAACAAAGGGAACATGAATAAAAGTAGGCATAAAGCACTAAACTCAGACTCCAACAAGATCACTAAAAATTCCTATAAATAGTAAAATACATAACATACAAAGTGCACAGTTCTTAGCGTCAATTCAATGAAAGATCCCCTTCATGGTTTGAGGATCCTTCACCATTCAAAAATTAGCCCTTGGGATTAACCACTGCTTGACTGGGCAACCTTCCCTCTTCTCTTTTGGCTAAGGTATTCACTAGTTGGCCAATCTGCTCTTCCATCTTCTTGATGCTCTGACCATGAGAATTCACAGTCTGAGCCAAGGAACCCAGGTTTTGCAGTGTGGTCAAGACCTGGTCCTCAAAGGAAGTATTTCTGGGTTGAGATGGGGGTAAGACCAATTGATTTTGTTGCTGATGGGGTTGCTGATGGTGCTGGAAGTTAGATCTAGGGGCATACCCTTGATTGAACTGCTGCTGTGGCCTTTGAGGTAAAGCCAACATCTGCTGGGGCTGCATATATTTGTCTTGCCTCCACCTCAGATTTGGGTGGTCTCTCCATTGGTGACCAGCATTTTGGTGCTGGTAACCATATGGTTGTCTATTGTAGCCCCCAGATTGTTGCTGGCTATAAGATTGAGTAGCAGCAGCATGTTCCAAAAGCAGTTCAGGATATTGCCCTGCTGATGGACATTCTTCCACTGTGTGCTATGGGGACTAGCATATCAGACATGCCTCCACCACTTGAGTAGCCCTTCTGGGTTGCTCCTTAGCAGGATTCCTGGCCTTATTTCACTGCTGATTATTACCTACATAAAATACTTAACAAGAACTTATTAGATGGCTAAGGGTCTAATCAAAGGTTAAGTTAAGGGGTGAAAGATGCATCACAGCCAATAATTTGTCAAACTTCTCTGAGAGGTTTGCCATCTGCAGCTACAGGTCATTATTCCCAGACATCTCATAAACTTTTCCTCTTGATGTAGCAGCAGGCCCCACTTTTGACACAGACTCCTGACAAGTTCTTTCCAAGGATAGCTTTTGAAAAGCATTTTCATTAATCACCTCAAACAATTCCCATGCCTCATCAGCAGTTTTGTGCATGTAAGTGTCACCACAAGAGGCATCAACCATATCTCTACTTTTTTCATCAATCCCATTGTAGAAGCTTTGAATAAGCTGCCAGTCTGGGATCTTGTGGTGGGGACATTGTTTCAGCATTTCCTTAAACCTATCCCAGGCTTGATTAAAATCCTCAGTTGGGGCTTGGGAAAAAGCAAGAATTGCCTTCCTCAACTGGCTAGTTTTGGTCTCAGGGAAGAACTTGGTCAGGAACTTGGTCTGTAGGTCATTCCATGAAGCAATGCTATTGTTGGGAAGAGTGGTCAACAGTCTTGGCCTATCCTTCAGAGAGAAGGGAAAGAGTCTGAGCCTAGTAGCCTCAGGTCCCAAACCAGTGATATTAAAAATGGTGCACAAGGCCAAGAACTGGTCAATGTGCTTGTAAGGGTCCTCCTTGTTAAGCCCATGGAAAGAGGGCAGCATCTGGATGATTGAAGTCTTTTTTTCATAATTCCCCTGAACATTAGGGAATTGAATGCTAAAAGGGGAGTTATAGTCATCCGGAGCATTCAACTCCTTGAGAGTTTTGGGTTGTTCTTCACCCATATTTGCTATCACAGATTCACTTGGGGGCTCTCCTGTGGTGTGCCTGTCTCTTCTAAGTCTCCTTCCCCTTTCTAACTCAGGGTTAAGAGGCTCTAAAGTGGGGTTGAGAGATCTCCTCCCTAGCATACAAGCACACCAACAGCAAGGAGAGCTTCTTGCAGGCACATTACAAATGAATAACTTTACAATTAACAAATTTATCTAACTACTTTACAGCTATTCAAAGAATACATTTACAACTATCCTAGATACTGCTAAAGAATTTTCAAGAAAGATAGACAGAGTTTTAAAAGTTAGAGAGTTTGCAAACAGAGGTAGCTAAGCTCCAATTGCAGTCCAACTGTCCTTCACTGCTGCTGTCTAGATCTGTAAAAAAAATTCACAAATACATCAGTAGTATCAATTATTCTTAACTGCCAAAGAATAATAAAACTACAAAAACCTAGGGTCTACTAATAGATCAACTTTCCCCAACAGCGGCGCCAAAAACTTGTTGCGATCGCAGCTATACTTTCTTTGTGTTAGTGGTAAAAATAATTTAAAATCAAAGAAAGATTAAAACAGGGGATGAAATCAGCACAACTGAGAAGTCCTAGACCTGCAAGATACAGGGTCCATATGTAGCAAGTTTTGATAAGTAAGAGTTTGTCCCACAGGGAAAGATGATCTACAGCTCCAAGGGAGCCATCTCTAGTAGTCCCTCCAGATTTGACTACAGATCTGGCAGTCCTTAAGGGAAGGGAGTTTAAGGTCACTTAGTTTACAGATCCTAAGGTAGCCTAATGTCTAAACTACAGAAAGGGTTGAGAGGATGGATGGAGTGTGGAAAATAAATATAAAAGGGTGAGAAGTATGTTATTGAGCCTAGATCATAGGAGTTTTGTAACTCAGATTCAGATCTGATGTTATAGAAATCACTCCAATGGCTGCTTATCACTGAGGAGAAAGAATCCAACCCATCTCTGTGCCATGATTCAATCCCTTAAGGTTATAACCTGCCCACTCAAATGGTCACAGACTATCCCATAGGGGAACCACAATCCAGAGATGGGACAAAACAAGTTAATCATTGTAGGCACTATTTCATCTAGGCTACCAGCTCAAGAATCCATAGGGAACCTCAACCTCTAAAGCTCTGTGTGTGGGGCTAAGGCTATATAGGACCATGATAGCCCAGACACATAGAACCAGCAAGAGATTGAGTACAACCTTCGATCTAGCTGTCCATTGCTTGAGTGAGGCTACAATGGTCCAGTCACAAGCCTACAATTTCTATAACCAGATCAGATCTAAAATCTAATAGCGGATCTATACAAATATAGGGGAGTCTACCTCTGTACAATCTCCCACCAGGCTAATACAAGCTCAGGTGCAAAGAAGAAGGATCCATCTTGGATCAGTGGATTAGAATCACCCTAAGGCTATAACCTGTCCACTTGAATGGTTACAGACTATCCCAGAGGCTATCCTCTTCACAGAGCCCAAGACAAAACAAGAATATCACTGCCACCACCATGGTCAGAAGGCTACCAGCTCAAGCTCCCATGGGGATTTCAGATCTAGTGGGTCCTGTGGTGGGGCTAAGGCTGTATATGACCATGATAGCTCAGACACACAGGTCACTTGGATCTGAGTGGCCCTTAGAATCAGTCCTCCATTGCTTTGAATCATAGCCAAAGCAATGGCGGATCACAAGGCAGCAGCCTTGCACAGAGCAGATCACATTCAAACACAAATCCCATAATGTAAAAATCCTATTACAAAACTTCCATTAAACTAGTTCAAAATGCATACAAAGACATAGCCATCAAGTGCTGGACTATGGAGAGAAGGAAAAAGCAAAAGAAAACTACTTATAGCTACAAAAGAAAAGAAAAACGATATCAAATCAAATCTCCAAGAGATGAGACGTGTTCCAAGATATCTAAACCTAAGCTAAGTGTGGGTTTATATAGCAGTGGTGTGGCAGTGCATTAGGGTTAGGAAACCCTAATTTTAATGATGCCACGTGGCCTAATAGTGATCCTTGAATGCCTCGGGGTGCATGCACAGAGATTTAAGCGTGGGAGTGCGTGCCCAAATCGCTAGAAATTCCTAAAAAGTCCTCTGCTGAAGTGATGGAAGTTGAAGTTCAGAGCTTCACTAGGTAGCTATTGTTTCCCAGACTTGTCGCGTGGTAGCTCTTGCTCTTTGCGAGGATGGTTTGACATTGAAGCTTCAACCGTCACGAGGTTGCCTTGGTTTGCTCTTCAGGCAATCGGGCGGTAGAGAATTGCACTCTCGCTGGATTGGGCTTCGCGAGGTTAAGTAGACATCAAAGCCTCAGATGTCGCGGGGTTGGAGTTCAAGTAGTCACGAGGTAGCAACACATTCGTTGGGTTGATCTTCGCGAGGATGGATTTGAATAGTGCAAGAACTACGTGACGAGTTCTCCTCTGATATTTGCATCCCGCGACTACTGCGCGAAGAGTCTTCTAAAGCTCTCTCTCCTCAGCCGTTCTGAGTGAACTGCACGAGGTTGAGAGAGGTCTGCTTTGAACTGTGTGAGACTACATGATGTGTTCTACTCTTGAGCTTCGCGAGAGCTGCACGAGTTTGTGCTTCTGAAGCTCTTCAGTCACTCAACTGCGTGAGAAGTTGTTGTAAATTCTTGGGAAGCTCAGTTGGATTGTGCGAGGCATATTTCTCCTAAATCCTCTAAAGCTTGGGTCAACTGCGCGAGGCTCATTTCAGGTCTGGATTCAGAGTCCATCCTTCTGAGGGACTTCTGGTGCCAAAACAGGCTCCTTAGCAGGATTCCTGGGTTTATTTCACTGCTGATTATTACCTACATAAAACACTTAATAAGAACTTATTAGATGGCTAAGGGTCTAATAAAAGGTTAAGTTAATGGATGAAAAGTGGTACTTTTTAGGTCTTAACAGTTGGTTGAACTTTCACGATTTCTACCGCTACGTTCCCCTGGTGGTGAAGTATCTGTTGGCACAGGTGGGCTTTGGGGAGTTCCTATCCTGCCCCCCTATGAGGGCTGATGCTGCGTACTTGAAGGCACTGTTAGAGTGGTTCTATCCTAAGACCATGACCTTCCACATACCCTATGCCGAGATGACACCGACGCCTATTGATTGGGTGATGATTATTGGCATCAAGGTAGGGGGAATACCGATAGCCAATCTCACGATGCCGAGCAAAGAAGACATCATCCGATTGATAGGGGCGTATCCCCCTCGTGGCAGATGCGCGGCTCCGAGGTCAAGATGGGCTGGCTATCTAGTCTCTACATGGCTGATGAGTTGGTGGATCTGAGCTAGCCAGATAAGGGGCTTTACATTACTCCCGAGTGGGCGATCATCCTGGCCTGCATCACACTTCTGGTCCTTTTGGGCAAGACCCTTTTTACGAAAGCGAGCGGAGGTCTTGTCAGCTTGGCATTGCTGAGCATTATGGAGAACTTCCTCGACATTCATAGGTATAATTGGGGCGGGGCCGGATACACGTGTCTGATGTATGGCGTAGCCCGAGTGACTACTGGGGATGCCAAATCTATTGTTGGCTTTTGGACAACATTGGAGGTAATCCCTAACACTTTCGCTTTTATCAGTTTTACTTCGATGATCTTTTATGTTACTGACTTTCTTTAGCATTGGAGGTAATCCCTAACACTTTCACTTTTATCAGTTCTACTTGGATGATCTTTTATGTTACTGACTTGTTCTTTTGTGCACTGCTCCTCTCAGTCATGGGGGTACATCCATTTTCATCCTGGGCACTCACTTCTCCACTCAGATGCATACACCTACCCTCTTCTCAGCAATTGAAACCAAGCCCGGTGTCGTGATGTGGGAATGAAGCACCTAGAGATGGGCCTGAGATCCTAACTCGACTTGATGATCCCTAAGCAGGTAAGGCTTTTTCAACTTTATTTATTTCAGTTTGAGAATTGTCCTTTGATTTATTATGTTGCATGTTTGACTGATTGGCCACCTCTTGACTTGGACAGATCCTTCACGATCCATACCTCACATCCATTTTCTGGGACCGGGCAGCCGTAGGTCCATCACGCCTATTCAACAACAGCTGTGTCATTTTCTTCTATGGGGCATGGGCCAAGGCTTATTATCTAGGGGAGCGAGTGGTGCACCAGTACTAGGGCTATCATGCTATACCCATAGACCCTCCCGCCAATGTTTTGGATCCTATTGGTAGAGTTGAGGAGCTCACTGCGGCCTTCCTCTACACAATGGGATCCCCACCAATGCCCTTCTCATGCCCGGGGATTATCATATATGGTATGAGTGCCTGCCATATCGATTCATCCTGTCGCGTTTCATCTCTAGCATCAACTTCCTTGCATTAGGTGGCCCGCACGCTCAGGTAATTCTCCTTTCCTTTTTTAGATTAGTCCCCCTTTTATTTTAATTCAGCTTTTGTTCCTTCTGAGCGGATTTTTATTTTGTTCACAGTTTGCTCAAGGGGATGACTAGGATGATGGATGGGGAGTGGCGGTGGGTACTGTTGATACTTCAGGGGCAGGTCCTTCAGGTGCTAGTCCTTTCAGTGTGGGTCCCTAGGGCGAGGGTTCTTCAGGAGCTGGTCCATCAAGTACTTCTCATGCGGGTGCCCTTGGTGGTGATCCGCCCATGGTCTATGAGACCTTCCAACGCCTTGACAATAGCTTTCTCTCGGGCCTCTGCACAGATGTGGATAAGCAGGCACGTATCTCAGCTGAAGTGGCCTGGGTCCCTCCTCCTGAGGTGATTCCAGGGGTAAGCCCTCTTAAGATCTTTCTTCCTTTGTCTCGGCTCCTTTTGCATGTGTTTTGTAATTGCCTCGGTAACTGACATCCTATCCCTCTAAATGTAGAACTTTGACTCGGCTATGGAGTATGCAGCGTATCACCGTAACATTGTAGTGCTCCGGGACGTGGAGGCGGTGAGTATTCTACTGCAATGATTTTTCTCTGTTTCACTATCCTTGGTTCCTCAATTGATCCTAATCTTTGATTTTGACTATGACTTGCAGCGTGCACGTGCCAAGGAGTCGCGATCTTTGCTTAGTAGGATTTCACAGGCATGATCCCGGGTAGGGGATATTCGGACCTTCCAAAGCTGCTCATGTCGGCGGAACAAGTCAAAGGGCGCCAACAAGGATTAGGCCCTAGTTTCTGCACAAAAACATTTAGCACTTTTTTGGGATAATTTTATTGGGATTTTTTAAAGTTTGTAACAGATATTTGTGGCACTCTTTTTTTTGGATGATTTTCTATTTGGATATGCTTAGTGGTTTTCTTTGATTTGCATGTTGTCTTTCCCTTGCATATATTTGACTGCTTGGAGGATGGTTTTGATGATCGCCCATAAAAGTGGCCCTTGAGGTCGCATGCCTTGGTGCGGGTTTCTCCTGCACAAATAGTCAACCTATTCCAATGTTAGGTGCACTGTTAATTCATGTTTGAATGTCTGTATAGCATAAAGCAGGTGAATCAGGCTAACTGGCAGAGGGGGCCAGCAAAGGCCCACAACAAATCCCCAAAACAACTCAAAAAGGTATAAAGGGGGCAGTTTTGTACTGGCGCAACTAATAGTTGTGCCAGGCTTGTTCTAGGTCAATTTTCACTGGCACAACTAATAGTTGCACCAGTGTTGGCCTGGGGAGTTGTGTCGCCTTATATGCCTGAGACAACCCAAATTCCCCTTCTTTTCTTTTTGACTGATTTTTCCTCTCTTTGCTTTCCTAAGGGCGGGCCCACCAGCATACATTGAATTTTATATTCTTGAAAGATCTTTGTACATCTATGGACCCACTTTCCAATCCTCCCTTACATGAAGGGCTTGGAACCAATTTACCCCTTTCTTTGGGCTTGGGGCCCAATTTTCTCAAAAGATGGCATGGGAGCTTCAATGAGAGTGAGCTCATCGAACTTGAGCGGCTCGGACTATCACGTCTTCCCCTCTTTCTTGAGGTTCCTCCACGTTGGGACCTACTTCACGCGGCAACCTCTTTTTGGGATCCAAATGCTCATGTGTTTTGTTTTGGGAAGCAGGAGCAAACTCCCACTCTTGAGGAGCTATCTAACTTGTCCAGCTTGAAGCTTCACAGAGGCCTCGCAAGAGTCACGTTGAAGTCGAGCTACTCTAAATCCATTCACCTTACCCTCGGTTTTAAGAAATTTGAGTACGAGAAAAGTTTCATTAGGGGCCCACAAGGTGTTCAATCAAATTCCTCAAAGAACGTTTTGGTGACGAAAGTCTTCGAAAGTTGTCGGTTACGAATATCTTCAACACGAAAGCCTTTACTCTCAGTCTCGTTTCAGAAGTCCTTTTCTTTATTGGGGGAGAGACCTTCTCGCTTGCTCTTTGTGACATTTTGACCAAGTTGGTAGAGGGCCGATCAGTGATGCACTTGGTCCTTGTCGAACTATATCGATGCCTTGATGGATTTGCTCTGGGCAAGGTGGAGAGCCTCAGGGGATGTCCCTTGCTGCTCCAGGTCTGGTTGGGCGAGCATCTCGCTATATCTTGGGACCCATACCACGCTTTTACATTTCTTGAGGTGAGGCCGCTCGATGCTTTTTGGGAAGGTGTCACCTGCTTCTGCAGGGCGATTCGTCAGTTTTGAAGCCTTGGTTGACTGACGTCGAGCTGATATGGAGGCTTCCTTGGTTGGACAGGACCTTTCCCATAGTTCTAACCGGAGACCATGAGGGCATCACCCTCCTAGGATTGATTGGCAGCACCTTCTATTTCTCATTTTAGGTGTTGCGTCAGTTTGGCTGCTCTCAGCAGGTGCCTTGTGAGACAAAGCCCCCTCTCTGTGACTTGATCTTTTCTAGGGGGTCTTCTGGGGACGTAGATTGGATTGCTACTCTTTGGGAGATGCATCAGTCAACGCTGATTGGTGATATGGAGCAGGGGGATTCGGTTCAGCCTTCCCCTGAGTACGAGCTTGGGTATTGGCTGAACAACCTGATACTGATCATCTGGATCAGCCAAAGAGTGTTGATGTGGGAGGCCCCTAGCCGAAGGAGACGACGCTCCGAGCTCGTATTGAGTTATTGACTGATGAGAAGAGGGTCCTGCACGAGCTTTTAGCACAAGAGAAAGTTAGAGCAGGGATAGCAGAGAGCGAGGTCCTTCATCTGAAAGGATCTTTGAATGTTACCCTTGAAGCTACTGATGCTTCTTGGAGGAGGTACAAGAACTTGCATGGTCGTTGCTTGATTGAGCGGAATGTCTGAGAGGATGGTTTTCGCACTGAGATTAGTGCCTTGAAGCGCGAGCTGGGCCTTTGATTCCTTCCTGCACATATAACTTTTTCCACAGATTAGATACACAGAAAAGGGGCCGTAAGAAACCCCTTTACAGATACACACTTTTTGGTATACATATTTTCTTTATGTTTTTATTTTTTCCTATTTTTTGTAAAAAGAAAGAAAGAAAGAAAGCTAAACATCACACTAGCTATTTTTTGGGATGTAGTGTAAGCGGTGCATTTATAAAAAAGGAAAGTCTATTATATTTACACTACTTTTTTGTTGTTCTTTTTGTTTGCTTCTCTCTCTCTTTTTTGATTCATAGGTCGCTTTAACAAAGAGGGCATTCCACCCTAATTTTTATTCTCATTTTGTTTGGTTTGATGCCTCAATCACAGGGTGAGATCTTGGGTCCCCTCTTGAGCATGGTTAAACCCCCTTTTAAATGGTCGGGTATGAGGGAGTTTCAGCAGCTTTACCAAGACTGGAACATCAATCCCTTTGGACTGAGTCAAACCTTTCTCCTTACCGTGAGTCATACATTTGACAAAGCAGTTTCACTTAAGACAATTCTGGTCGAGGCCTGATTTAAACTAACATGAGCTGCCTAAAAAAGGGTATTAGGGAGAGTAACCAAGAGGGCTCCTCAAACATTAATTTTATCAATCCATTCGAGCCTTTCCTTTTTTTAATTTATTTCTTTTAAAACTTTTTTGCTCACAACGCCCAAGGTGGGTTCGTCGTGCCCGTTTTGCCCTCTTTTTACCCGTGGCGCCCTTTTGGGTTTTCACCACGTCCATGGGTTTAGCTCTCTTACCCCAAGCGCCCTTTTGAGTTTTCACCTGGTCCGCACAAGCTCGCTGCTTTTACTCGTAACACCCTTTTGGGTTTTCACTACGTCCATCATGCTTTGAGCTTGTATTTTTATTTTATTTTTTTCTATTTCTATTTCTTTTACTTTTTCAAAAGTCACGACATAGACGGCGATGCCGTCATAGCCGGCCAGATGGGGTTCTGGTGTCGTCTTACAACTTGGCTTGTGTTGACTTAACAGATGCTATGACTGCTTGTGAACCTATAAAGAGGGCTTTCTTCAGGGTGTAGCTTGGCCACGGGTTAGGTTAGGATTTGAAGGTATGTTGGGCTAAAAAGTGTTTCCTTGATACGACTTCAATTTTTCACAACATACTTTCCTCTTTGGGGGATTTTTACTGTATATGTCCCATAATTCTTCTATTTTTTTCTTTTTCCTTTATCTTATGTTAGGCAATCTCTTTTTTAGGTTTTGCTTTTCATATTTTTTTTTAATTTTAATGGTAACTTTACTTCCCTTTTTTTATATAATGTACATATTTTATTTTTTTGGGAATGGGTTTATTGAAAGAAAGGTCCAGGTTCAAATGGGATAGCAAAGGATATCAACATTTTTAGGGATGCTTTTTGGCTACTGTGTTTGGAATGATGGCCTCTTTTGGGTGGTTCTTAAGCAATTACTAATCTGTTTCACCAATACTTACCTTATCGCGATAGACTAAGAGTAGAACCGTCGGACGTATCCAATATTGAAGGGCTCAGGAAGATGATCTTCGTCCATGGTGGTGAGGCGGATGGTGTATCCCGACAACACTTCTCCGCCAATGTAAGGTCCCTCCCAGTTCGGCTTGAACTTCCCTCTCGAATCGGCGTGGAGGGATGGAAAGATCTTCAGCGCAGTGTCTCCTACCTTTAAATCTTGATTGTGAACACGTTTATTATAAGCGTGTGCGATTCGCCCCTAGTAAACTTAAGTATGACATAAGGCTAGGAGTCTCTTCTCATCCAATAAGTTCAATTGTTCAAAGCGATATCTCTCCCTCTCTGCTTCGGGTAAGCCATATTCCATGAGGATTCGGAGTGAGGGTACTTCAACCTCTACCGGTAGGGCGACCTCGATTCCGTATACAAGAGAGAATGGTGTTGCCCCTATAGTAGTATGGATCGACGTTCTTTACTCCCATAAAGCAAATGGCAGCATTTCGCTCTAATCTTGGTAAGTGATGACCATCTTCTCTAGGATGCGGATGACTGTCTTGTTCGCAACTTCCACGGCTCCATTAGTTTGAGGTCGATAAGGTGACGAGCGATGGTGCGTGATTTTATATTGCTCATAGAAGGCTCGGATGTGTTTATTCATGAAGTTTGTGCTGTTATCCGTGATGATATCCTTGGATACTCAAAATCGACACACAATATTACTCTTAGGAAACTTCTCAACGTGACTGGCCGTGATGTTGGCATATGATGTTGCTTCTACCCACTTTGTAAAGTATTCAATGGTGATGAGGATGAATTGATGTTCGTTTGACGCTTTTGGGTTAATCATTCCTATGACGTCAAGGCCCCAGGTAGCAAATGGCCAAGGAGTGGCCATGCAGTGTGGATCGATGGCAGGAGTGTGTATCTGACTGGAGTGTTCCTGACACTTGTAGCATTTATGAACATATTTGCAGCAATTTGATTCCATAGTGGTCCAAAAGTATCCTTGCCGTAGAATTTACTTAGTGAGCATGTGACCGTTGGCGTGGGCACCGCATACTCCATCGTGAATCTCCTTCATGATGTTAATTGCTTCACTTTTTGTAAGGCACCTGAGCAAAATGTTATTGTACGATCGATGTAAAGGCATTCCCCACAAATGACGTAGTCTTCGGCTAAACGTTGAATGGTTCGTCGGTCCGTCTTGGACGTACCCTCAGGGAAAGTTAGTGTCTTGAGGAAATTCTTGATATCCGAGAATCAAGGTGGCTCATCATCAGGCTTTGTAGGTTCCTCAATTTGAAAGCAGAAAGCCGGCTCATTCCTTTGCTTGATCATGATCGGCTTCATCTCAGCACCATACGGGATCTCTATCATTGACACCAAAGTGGCTAATGCGTTGGCAAAGCGATTCCTTATCCAGGGGAATATGAGAATGTCATGTCCTCGAAACAAACTATCAGATCCTTGAGGTGCTCATGGTAAGGGATCAATTTCTCATCTTTTGTCTTCCAATCTCCATTTGTTTGGCATATGATCAACTGCAAATCGCCAAACACTCAAAGGTGAGTTATATTCAGAACGAGAGTCGCTTGCAAACCAGCGGCACAAACTTCATACTCAACCATGTTGTTAGTGCAAGGGAAGTCCTCATCGAGGAACTCAGTTCTTAAAGGTTCATAATCTGGCAACTCCCTGGCCTTCTATATTTGTTGACTTGTTAAAGTGCATTACCCAAGATTCTTCTGCTTCCTCCGTATAGTCTTCCGTCATGAATAGGATGTCCTCATCGGGGAACTCAGTTCTTAAAGGTTCATAATCTGGCAAAGGATTGTCGGTGAGATGATCGGTGAGTGCCTGCCCCTTGATCGACTTTTGAGTGATGTATGTGATGTCAAACTCAGACAATAAAAGCTACCACCATGCAGTTCGTCCAGTGAGAGTCGACTTCTCGAACAGGTATTTCAACGGGTCCATTCGGGCCAAAAGTAGAATGGCTTGAGATAGCAAGTAATGGCGGAGCCTCTGAGTAGCCCAAACAAGAGCTAGGCATGTTTTCCCTAGATGAGAATAGCGCGTCTCATAATCAGTAAATTTCTTGCTCAGATAGTAGATGGCCTTCTCTCTTTTTTCCGTCTCATCATGCAACCCTAAGACACATCCCATCGAAACTTTCGTCATGGAGAATTACATCAAAAGTGGTCTCCCTGACTCAGGTGGTACCAAAATAGGTGGGTTAAGGAGGTAGCTTTTAATTTTATCAAACGCTTCCTGACAATCGTCGTTCCATTCAATGAGTGAGTTCTTCCTTAGTAACTTGAAGATCGACGTACAAATTGGAGTTAGTTGTGCAATGAACCGACTGATATATTGTATTCTGCCCAAGAACCCTTTTAACTTCTTTCTTAGTATACGACGGCGTCATTTTTGTGATAGCTTTGACTTTGATTGGGTCGACCTGGATCCCTCTCCTACTGACGATGAATCCTAACAGTTTTTCGGACATAGCGCCAAATGCGCACTTCTGTGGATATAGGCATAATCTGTACTTTTCTCAACCTTTTGAGCAGCTTCTGGAGGTTTACTAAGTGATTGTTTCACTCCGGTGACTTGGCTATCATATCATTGACATATACCTTAATTTTTCGATGCATCATGTCGTGAAACAGTGCGATCATAGCTCTCTGGTAAGTTACACCTTCTTCAGCCCAAACTGCATGACTTGATAGCAAAAGGATTCTCACGGGGTAATGAACGTTGTCTTTTCATGATCAACCTCTGCCATCTTAATTTGATTGTATCCTGAGAATCCATCCATGAAAGAAAGCATCCCATGCTTAGCAATGTTATCGACCAGGATATCGATGTGCGGCAATGGGAAGTCGTCCTTCGGGCTTGCTTTATTCAAAATTTGAAAATCAATGCACATGTGGACCTTTCCATCCTTCTTGGGTACAGGCATAATATTGGCTAGCCACTGTGGGTACTTGGATACCATGAGAAACCCCGCGTTATACTGCTTGATGACCTCGTCCTTGACTTGCAGTATCCACTCGGGTCGGAGACATCTCAGCTTCTGCTTAATCGCCTTTATATTAGGGTAGGGCAACTCATGCTCAACCAAATCGGTGTCTAGACGAGGCATACCCTCGTATGACCAAGAAAAAATGTCTTGGTATGATCGAAGGAAGTCGATCATGCTTTTCCTTTCTTCAGGAGATAGCAACATCCTGATTTTGGTAATTCGGGGAATCTCCTCAGTCCCTAGATTAACGTCCTCGATTTCTTCAACAGTGGAGGTAGGGCCATGCTCAAATTCGGCAAACCAGTTGAGGAGCTCATTGGGGAGCTCCTTCGGGGGGATATCTTCGTCTAGACTCATAAGTCCTACCTCTTCTTATATTTTTACAGGAAAGGGGTCGATTTTACGTGGGACGGATATTTCAATTAAGGCATCTTCTTATGGGATTTTATCTGGAATTTTAAATAATAATATTTTTAGACTTGGTATTTTTTCAATATTTTTGGAATTTTTATTTTCTTCAGAGAAGGACCCTTGGCAGCAGAGTCTATGTATATACAAGGAATTGCCTGCCAAGGGATTATCTCACTTTTTATAGGTTATTTTTTTTTAGAAAACAGGTGTCAAATGTTTGGCCGCTCCCCGCTTCCAGAGTTTGGGGCAAAGATGCCCAGTTACGTACCTAAGAGGCCGCTTCCTTACCTATTTGGATAGAAGTTGCTGACTGATACGAATCTTCAGAGTCAACCTCTATCATGTTGATCCCCATTTCGTCTGAGATGATGTCCTCAAATGTTAACACAGTTTTGTGGTGATTCACCATAGGGGGAGTTTGTTCAGGTACGGGCCATCATTCTTCGAATAGGGATAACGCGGCCAAGTTTATCTCCAGGCTGGGAAGGGTGATGTGGGGATTGGTGGGGTGAACTGTTATTGTAGGCTTGTGTGGGGTCAATCGGGTTTCCCCATTTCGATTAATCTTCACAACTCCAACACTCACAAATGAATTCCTGATATGAGGCCTAGGACGAGGTTTCTCCTCTATGTGGATCCCCCTGGCTTTCGCAGATGCTGTCGCACAGGCTTTCTCCTTAGCCTCCCTTACTTCTTCCGTGGGCTTGTAGCCCAGCCCAAATCTGACCTTATGATCGCCCTTATCTGTGACGGGCTCCTTCTTGCCTTGTAGTCTGGGCCCCAGCCCTCTTCTTTTTCTGTAGCCCCCCTTTTGGAGCATGGCCACCGCTGCTACCATTCCACCTCCAGTTCTTGGAATGATGCCCTCGATGGGCTCCAGGAGTATCGTCGCACCTCATATTCAAAACTATAGAGGTCGATGTCCTCATCGGTGTGCGGTACATTCAGCACTTTGGATTTTTCGATGCTGTTGGTGGCCATCTCTTTCTCACTGTGCACCTCACCGATGATTATGATGATCTTATGCCCAGATGCAATTTTGAGTTTCTGGTGCAGTGTGGAGGGTATGGCTCCGACTTCATGTAGCCACGGGCGCCCTAATAGCAGATTAAACAAGGATTTGATGTCCATCACTTGAAACAATATAGAGAAAGTCATTGGCCCAATTAATAGCTCAAGATCAACTTCTCCCATTATCTCTCTTCGTGTGTTATCGAAACCTCGGGTGCTAGTTCTTGTGGGTCTCAACATGCACGGATCTACCCTAATCTTGGTGGCGGTTCTCAATGGGCATATGTTTAACACTCACCCGTTATCAATTAGAACAAAGGGGATAATAATATTTTCAGAGTCAATGATTATATTCAAAGATTTTGAGTGACTACCTCCTTCCTCAGGTAAATCGGAATCAAAAAATGAAATGGCATTTGGAGCCATCACTTTACCAATTATTTGCTCGACTTCATCTAGGCTAACTTGAAGTGATACATGCACATTCTTTAATGCCCCCATTAATGCTTTGAAATGGAATGGGGACGTTATCAATAGATCCCATACAGTAATATGGCTAGACATTCTTCTCAGCTGAGTCTCCAGTATATGTTCTTCATTCATTTTCTCGAAAGGATTCACTACGCTGTCTTTCTTTCATTCGGGTTAGGCTTCTGTTGCTGTCGGTGCTTTCGGTTGCTTCGAATCTTCCCGGATCGGGTCATGAAGTCCACTGCCCCTTCTCTGTGGTTGCCAACGTTGACATCTATTTGTTCATAACTCAGTGGGACTTTATGAGGATCATAGGTTGGTCCCAAGATCTAAAATGGTACAGCAGCCGATATCAAGGCACTTGCACTGTGGGCTTCGGAGGTGTGGGCAACACTTGATTTACCTCAGTGATAGCTGGTTGGGTGGCAAAATTGGGCCAGATGGGGGGGTGGTGAAGCATGAGGGTGGTGACACTAGGGGATAAGGGGTAAGAGCAGGCCATTGGTAGCTGATAGTTACTGGCGGGGGAATGGAGGCATGATGGGCTATCGGGTAATTAACAGGGGTGGTGGTGTACGGTTGGTATGCATTTATATGCACATAATTGATAGGAGTGGGTGATGAAAAAAAACCCTAAGATCTAAGGGTTCAGCTCGTGGTGTTGAGCTAGGAAAAGAGTCTGATAAATTCAAGGGTTCAACCACCCCAATCTCCTTTCTTCATAATTTTTCGGTAATGGTGCCACATAGCTCTCCCCATCACTGATATAATCGGACAGATCAAATTCAAATTCCTCTTCATATTCCTCTACCATCCTGATGGTGGGTCTGGGACTTGCTCCTCCTGTAGGATGTGGGGGCAACAGCACATGATGGTTATTTGCGTGTTGGTTTACTTGAGAAGGTGTCGGTAGAATTATTTTCTTGGCGTCGATTAGATCTTGGATCGCATGCTTCAATGGGAAGCAGCGATCAGTAGGGTGATGTTGGTCAGGTTTCAGACTGTTGCTATTTTATTAAAAACAGTGGAGAGAATAAATCCAGAGTGGAGATGTAGAGATGGGTCATTACAGCAAGTCTAAAACACACACAATCTTACAAGATATAGGGTCCATTGTAGCAAGTTTTGATAAGTAAGAGTTTGTCCCACATAGAAATTGATCAAGAATCCAAAATGGGCTATAATAGTAGACCTCCAGATCTGGCTACATATCTGACAATCCTAAAGAAAGGGAGTTAGGTGTCAGACTACACTAAATTAATCCTAAAAACAGAGAAATAAAATATAACCCTATCCTAAAGAAAGGGTTAAGAGGAAGATGGTGGTAGTGTGTGCCAAAATAAAATATAAAAATTATGAGAAGTAAGCAGGTTAAGCTAGAGTTAAAGCAGTGATGTAACTCATATTTAGTTTGTCTCAGCAGTGTTCCTTGCTGAGATGTTATTAAAAGCCTCAACAAGGTAAAATACCTGGCTTAACACATGCCATTTGGGGCGCTTTTAGGGCTATACTCTATGCACTCTAATGGTCGCAGGGTATCAGATAGAGTCTGTCAAATCCCATTGGTTAAAATAGACATTGCAAATCTAACCTAGAGGAGTGGACTGATCATTCCCCTAGCCACTAGGCCAAATCAAGTCATGAATACTATTGCAGCACTATATAATGCCAGTGCTACAAGCTCCCTAGATTTGTGCACAGACCTGGCTGACATCCATAAGTATTCAAACCCATAAGATCCTAAGTGCTTTGCTAAGGCCAACTACTCACTAGTGGCCAACAAAAGGACCATGCAACAGGTTGACTAAGGCTTTAGATTCAGCTTGTCATTGCTACAAACGGCCTGCAATGGCTCAGCCTCAAGCTACAATTACTATAAAGAGATCAGATCTAACATCTGATGTCGGCTAGGTAAAACAGAGGGGAGCCAGATCCTGTACAAACCTCCTCACAAGGCTCTAGAAGCTCATGTACAGGGGAGAAGAATCCTTCTCAAACATGTGAATAGACACAACCTTAGGGCTATACTCTGTCCACTTTAATAGTCACAGGGTATCCCATTTGTCTGTCCACACCACAGAGGCCTGAGAAAGAACATGAAAACTGCTGCAACCACCATGGTCCACAGGCCTCCAAGCTCCCTGGATCTCACTACAGATCTAGCATTGCTTTCCATGGGGCTATCAAACCAAGTGAAATCAGATGGTAAATAATAGATCTACTAGAAACTTAATGGGCTAGTCCTAAATACATGGATCTTATAGACATCTAAAGAAACCATAAGATCTTTAGATTCAATTAGGTATTAAAACGACAATCCATTGATGAACACAAAACTAACAATGAACTATCTCCAGGCTGCAGCCTATACACAACTGCTCATCCACAATCCCAATGTATACCAAAAACCTGTTACAAACTGAAATAAAACTAAACCTAGCTGCTTACAGGGGGGTTAGCCAGCAAGTGCTAGGCTAAGAGAGAAGAAAAATAAGAAAAAGAGATGATCAAACCCTAATCCTAGCCTGCTAGAGCTCGCAGTCGACAAAGGATGAAGGAAAGATGAAAATAATAAACTTTAAGTACAGCTTATATACTCTATCAAAATGACCTTGGCTCTAAGGAGATTAACCCTAATTTTTCTAACAAATGTAGCATTTTTTAACCCTTGGATGCCTGGAGATATACGCCTCAAAATCCATGCCTTGAGAAGTGTGCCCTAGCCTTAGGAAATTCCCAAAAGGTCCTTAAGTTAAAATTGAGAAGTGGAGAGCTCGAGCTTCGCAGAGTTGGTATCTGCTTTTAGCACATTCGCGCACTGCTTTGACTTCACGGAGTTGCCTTTGGCTGGTGGGAAGTGCTTGGTCACGAGTTAGCTATTCATTTGATCGCGCAGTTTGCTGGCACTATAATGCTGTCGCAGAGATGATCTGAAGTGCCAGGATTACAAGCTCAGTTGAGCTTCAGAAGCTCTCTCTCGTAAAGTACTCGCACAGTTATACTCATGTACTCGCGTAGTCAATGGTAAGGCTTTAGAGTGCGCGAGTTCTGCGCAAAGAAAATTATGAGCGTCTCTCTCTTCTAGGGCTACGCGAGAACTCTGCGAGGTGACATTTTGTTCAGTGTATATATGGGCTCATTGTGTTCTTTGCGCAACTGCTTTGAGGCTTGATCTCCGTGAGAGCTTCGCAACCACAGATTTTGGGGACTTTAACCTGTGAGATCTTTGCGAGGTCATTTTAGCTGTCCTTCTAACTGCATGGCGTATCTGCGTGAGGGCCTCTTCCACTACATCTTTAGCTTCGCGAGGAAGCTCCTCAACTCTGTGAGGTCTATCTTTTGTTGCTTGGTGCATTGCACTTGCTGCTATCGCAGTCTCCTCCCTTCTCAGCTAACTTCATTCATCTGCTAGACTTTGGTCAGTGGTGATCAACAATAATGAGTCACCATGGAGAGCACTACCAAGGTGTTCCATTAGGCTTTGTCTCAGTTGTCATCTTTGAGTATATTCTCTCTTTTGGGCCAAAAAGCAAAGAGTTTGTATTAAGCTGCATATTTTATTGCTAATTATAAAATACACTTAACAAATGGTTATTAGTCCGCTTCAAGGTCCAGCAAAGGCTAAGTTAAGAGGTGAAAAGTGGTACTTTTCAGTGAATAACACACCCCCAAACCTAATCTTTGCTAGTTCTTGAGCAAAGGAGAAATTAAAACCACTCTAAGAATTGAAATGCCACTTTCGTAGGGAGCACGAATACATTTAGCATATGTACCAAACCTTTTAAACCCCTAGGTGATCCCTAGTGGAGGAGTGAAGTCTCCTAAGGGTTTTCAGTGAAGATGCCCATAAACTTCTCAATGAAATAGTTAACAAAGGTGCAACATTCACAAGTCAGCTGGCAAGAAATAGAGCATCAATTCACCTTTGATTCAATAAAAATATGAGGAATTTGGACATGAAAAGCACAGACATTTAATCATCACAACATCTACATGAGTGCATAACATTTCTAATTAGTTCACAACAAGGGGGACAACACATGTATGTTAGCACTGAGCTCATCATTAATTCAAAAATCAGGTTATAGGACATGCCCAATATATTCAACATCATACCCAATGCTCACCAGGGAATACTCTCACAAGGGACCTTGAGGGTTTCATTTTCTCTCAAGCTCAAGAGTAGTTACAGTCCCCAAATGGCTCTGTAAGCATGAGCATAAGCAAAGCACCTAAGTCCTGGCATCATTGGCATATCCTCACTATAGATTGGACAACTCTTTGTCTCTTCATGACAGCACATTCAACTTTGGATCACAAGGTCTTTAACTGGGTTGTAATGTAGCTTATGAAGTGGGTTATAAAGAATGTAAGGTTGAAAAGGGATTCAAAGTTGAGAAATCAGTAAGTGAAGGAGGTGATTCATGACTCCACCCATTTTTAGTTTAGTACCTTTTCATTTTCTTTCAAAATTTTCCGACTTGAAGTGGCCAACTTCTCCTCTTCATTTTGATTTTTCCAATGAACTTTTCCTCTTGACTCCTCTCTCGCTCCTCTTCATTATTGTTTTTATTTCATTTCTTGTATTTTTCTTTCTGTTTTTATTTTTATTTTTATGTTTGTGACTTGCCACCTCTTTCCTCAGCTGCTACTCTGCTCAACTTTAGGTATCTCTTCTCCATTCACCCAATGTTGATCCTATTTTGTCCATCTTCAGCTCCTTCTCCTTTACCTTCTGAATTCTCAGAGTGAGGGTAGGTTTGAGTCAGGTCCATAGGTTTAGGTGCAAGTACTCAGGTGTATTTTGAAGAAAATTGAAAATTAAGGCTCAACAAGTGTGTGCACAAGGGCAGTTGATTAGGATTTGGTTTGTTTAAGCTCAAACTGTCCAAGATAAGGCCTTGATCCTTTCCTAGGTTTCATGAGTGATGTCAGTTTTTTCAACTTGGAGGTGCCTAACTTCTAGTGAGGGCCTTACCTCAGCCAGTCCTTAGAGCTAGAAGAATTGCCTCAGTCACTCATCGAAGGAAGGAAAAAAAATTTGTAGGCCCAACTCTCACTGGTTATGGTTTTCCATTGAACTTTTAAGTATGTCCTTATCTTTTTCTCTCTTTGATGATTCACTCAATACTAATACAAGTGAGTTTACTTGGTGTTCACATCATGGAAAAGTTAAAATTTAAAAGCTTGTAATGCCTAAAGGTTTGCAAAAATTTTAAATTTCTTTAATTTTCATGATTCTTAGGTGAACATGGCTCCATTCCTATCTTTACTTACTTGACTCTACTGCACTTGGGTTAACTACTTCATTGGCAGAACGTGCCACACCCCCAAACCTATGAGGAGCAGTGTCCTCACTGATTCAAGGGACAATGGTTGTGCAGCAGGTATAGAACACAGAAATGAACTACACTAAAGCAAAGAAAATCAAGAAATGAACACACAACATTTGAACAAACACAAACAGACAAACAAAAATAAAATAAAGTAATAGGTAAACAAAAATAATAAAAAGAAGTTTCTTTATATTAGAAAATGTATTTACAACACACTACTCCTAACTCTAAACATATGCGAACATCAATCATCTAAGTGTCAGCCGGTTCATCCTTAATTTTAACTCCTTTTCCTTTGACTTTCTTTTGCTCTACAGGTGTTGGAGATACTCTTCCAGTTGCTACAGCTAGTTGCCTCTCAAGTATTTCAACCTTTTGTTAAGCCAATTTGGCTCAAGCAATAAGGAGTGCCCTGATTTCCTTGGAGGCAGTCAACCTTTTCTTTAATGCATCGGCTCTCAGCTTTTCTGTTGTAGCAGCCATTTTCTCTTGTTCAGCATTGAGTTTCTCTTGTCCAACCAAACTCTCTTAGGCTTTATATAGACGCAACATTTTTTTCCAGCCCTTCGCGATGTCCTGCAGCAGCTTTTTGGTATCCCCTTTAAGGAGATTTATCCTATTTTTGTAGGACTGTTTAATAGTAGTCAGGCCTCAAATAACATCTCTTTTGACGTAAGGATTGGCGTGCATGACAAGAAAGAGGGTAGAGTAAGGAGGAATGGAAAAATAAGAGGCAAGAACTAGGGGAGGTGCCTGACTTGAAGAAGGGTCAGCCAAAAGTGGAGAGGGGGTGGTCTGGGGAGGTGCAGCTGGAGGTTCAAGTGGTGGTTGGGGTTCAGGGTCTATTTGAATTGCCTTGGAGCAGGTGGGTATTAAATCCTCCACATCAGTGGTATCATTGGACGTTGCCACAGCAGGTGAAATAGCGGGCAGTGATGAAAGTGGAAAGGAAATGGGAGTAAGAAGAGGCTCAGGTGTGGGGTCAGTCTGGGTGGAGGCCATGGTAACTATTGGGGTAGGTGGCTGATGTGAAGGAAGGGGTAATAGGGATAAGGTGGACTGGATTGACTCCAGGCTAGCTTGGATAAAGGATTGATTGAGGAGGGTGGGGGTAATGGTTTCAAGGTTAGCCACAATGGCTGATCGGAATTGGTTAGTGGCCAACACTTGGGCTTGTAGGGAGAGTAAGAGGTGTAGGATTTGGGGTAAGAGGTCTGGTATGGTATTGGGTGTGGGTTGGATAGGTGAAACTGGTTGGAAGGGACATGTGGGTCTATGAGTGAAGGTAGTGGCCTATGGTAGTTCATGTGGTGGGGTAAAGTGTGGGGGGGGAGGTGAGTTGAGGAGAGGTGTATACTAAAGGTTGATGGCTCCTCGGATAGTAGACATCATAGTGAAAATTTTCTCTTCTGAAAATGGCTCACCATCATGGGATAAGGGAATGGATTGGTCTACAAGCTCACTAGGGATAGGTGCACAAGCTGGGGAGGTCTCCATGGAATAATGTGGGGTTTCAAAGGTGGGGGCTTTAGGTTCATAAGGTGTGGGTATCGATTTTGGAATAATGTGGGTACAAGGAGTGGAAGTGTTTGGGTTATATAGGTGGGTTCGGGTGCAGTAGGGGTTTTGGAAGTTTTCCTTTTCTTCTGGTATGGGATCTTGACAGGTGGGCTAGGGTGGGTTGGAAAAATAGGTGGGGGGATAGTGGTTTTCATGGTTAGTGGTAAGATTGGGGTGGTTAATGTTGTGGTGATTGGGGAGATAGGTACAGGTAAGGGTACTGTGCTTATGAGGGGTTGTGATGTCTAGATGAAGGGTGGAGGTGCTGGGGAAATGGATGTAGATAAAGCTAAGGGGGAGGGGGTATGTGCTGGCAATGAGATTGGGGGCCTGGCTGGCCCAATAGAGGCTGCTGCCTCAACAGTAGTAGTAGCTTCCTGAATTGTGGGGGATGTTTCTCTCAATAATTTCTTTCTCTTCTCCCTCTTTCCCATCATTGTACGACAAATATTCCATTATTTCTTTCCACTATTTTTGGGGTTCAAGGCCACTGTTTCCTCTTCCCTTTTGAAGGGGTATTTTCCAAACTGCAGCAAGGCAGTGATCAGCCTGTAGTAGGGGAGGGCCTGAGGTTTTTTCTTTACCTTCACCTTCTCACATAGATCTTTAATTCCCTTAAAAATCAACTTGGTTGCATCCAAGTAGTGGTTTCAGTGAAATGAGAGGAGGGCATCAGCTATGGGGTACCTCCTCTCCTGCTCATTACCAGAGTAATACACATTTTTCCTCAACACTGTATCCATTGGCCTTAGTTTGGTATTTAGGTCTCTCTTTCTGATTGAGTCTCCTGAGGCAGTGATTCCTCCAGTTAATTCTTTTGCAATTTCAGTAATGAAGGCTGTCAAGGGGAGGCCCAAACTCCACTCAGGGTTATACCCAACTGGTATCCCTAGTATTGTTGCAATGTTTGCCTGGTTGAACAGCATCTCGAAGTCATCAATTAAGACCAGCAGTGTTGGGTTCCCATCATCACCCATTTTTAACTTCATATTCTGATAGATTAATCTCACTATCCTTGGGAAAATCAGCTATATTGGCCTCAACAGGGGCAGCAGGGATGCATTGGTCAGATACTCAATGGAGGCAGAGGTCTCTGATAGCACCTCAAAGTAGGCTTTATCAAAAATAGTTTCAGTCTTACCAGAATTGCCGACACAAACTCAGCAGGGACCCTGAGGTATTCGTCATTCTCTTCCTCAGCAACCTCAAGGGCCACAATCTTGCCCTTCATCTGTTTCTTCTTTGAAATTTCAAGGCTCTCAGCAGGTGGGTGCTCACTGGCCCTCATCTTTGGGGTGGATTCCTTCTTTTCCTTGAAAATTGTGGGGTCAGCACCAGGTGAGGGCACTGCAGAGGTTTCCAATGTGGAGGCCTCTGCAATCCTTACGGATTTTCTAGTGGCCATAGGGCTACCACTAGGACAGGGTTTAGCATAGCAGCCAATGTATCGATGAATTTTGAACTCTTGGCCATGGGTGCTTAAAAATTTTAAAATGAGGGTTCACAAATCTCGAAAAATGCAGAACGCAATGAGTAAACACCGAAACACTAAATTTTGGCCTTACTCTTCTCTAGAAATCAAATCAATCACAGCACAGAGAGGAAATGGAGATCGTACCATTTAAGAGCTAGGGTTCCACCTCAACGTGTTCACAGCGGCTCAAATCCCCTCAAACCTTGTTCAAAGAGACCGGAAGGTGCTAGGGAACAAAATGGTAAGAGGAAAAAGTTTAAGGTTGAGTGGCTTAAGGGGTAGAGAAGAAAGAAAGAACTGGGAGCTCTGATTGAGTGCGCCGGAAACTAGGGCAGACAGATGAAATGAAGAAAATGAGGGGTTTCACTAGTTTATAGAGCAAATCCCGTGGTTCGCGGAGTTGGCAATAGGTGCTCGCAGAGTAGGATTTTCACGCAGTTGGCTTTTAAGTCCGCGAGATGTTCTGTGCATTGAAGGGCAAACTGCCTCACATTGAGAATCACGGAGCTGACTTAGTGGTGCTAGTGCGCAAGGCTTTGTGCTGCTTTAAAGAGTTACCTCACGCAACTCTCGCGCAGAACATCACTAAAGTCATGCTTCACATACAGATTTGGTTCGCGGAGTAGAAGTAGCTACGCGAGGTAATTTTTTACAGCCTTTGCTCATGCTTTTAGCAAGTAAGGAAGCCCAGTGGTGGCTCGCGCAACAAATTTAAGTTTTCTTCAGCTTAGCGAGGTAGCATTTCTTCTCAATCTTTACTCTATTAGCTCAGTGTAGCATATTGGTTAGTGCATCCATGCTGTTGTGCACCCAACCAATGTGCATGGGTGCCAAACCTCAGACAGGTGATTCACTTCAATCATGAAACACATATGCCCATTTAAATCAACAAATTCATCAACATTGCAGGATTCTAACGATAGTTTTTCAGATCAAGTTCAATGCAATTATGATGAGAGCACCTCAACCAATCATCCACAATCATGAACAATAAATTCCAATGACAAAAATGCACAAGTATCCAACACAAAATTCCACACAAAAGTAAAAAATAAACAGATAAAGTAAGACAAGCAAATCATCATAACACTAAAAGCACCCCTGACGGAATTCTATAGAACACAAATCAAAATAGAATTTTCATACATATGGTACACTTATTACCAATGTTTGGATCACTGGGCACTAGCTTCCTCCTGAGTAGAGGATGCATCACCAATCATATACTAACCTTTCGGATTTGTCAGAGGCTAACTAGGTAATTTTCCTTCTTCCCTCCTATTCAGAGTATTACAAATTTATCCCAGCTGGTCCTCAATCTTCTTGATGCTCTGTCCATGAGAATTGACAGTTTGCACCAAGCTCCCCAAATTCTGCATTGAAGCCAGCACCTGCTCTTCAAATGAAGAAGATCTAGGCTGCTGTGGGAGCAGGGCCAATTGGTTAGACTGTGGGGCAGGTAATAAAATTTTTTACCTTGGTAGGTAACCTTGATTATACTGGTGTTGGGGTTTGTAAGGAGCTACCATTTGTTGCTGCTGGGACTGAGGATAAGAATCTTGTCTCCACCTCAGATTTGGATAGTTCCTCCAAGAATACCCAGCAGGCTGCTGCCCAAAAGTTTGAGCAGCATTAGCATGCTCTATAACAAAATCATGAAATTGGTTGACAGATGGAAAACTATTAATAGAATGTATAGGAAATTGGCATATCAGACATGCCTCCTCTACCTGTGCAACCATTTGGGGCTGCATCACATTCATCAATTTGTCAAACTTCAAGCTCGGGTTGTCCACCTTTCTCTCCAGATCACCTTGCACCTTTACTTCATATATTCCACCTCTAAGGGTGACCTCTTTCACCATCTTAGCTGGAGTCTGACTGTCATTGCTTGACAGAGACTCTCGCAGCATAGAATTTTCCCCTATTATGTCAAACAGCTCCCATGCTTCCTCAGCTGTCTTGTGGAGGTAACTACCACCACAGGAAGCACCCACCATACCCCTACTCTTGGCAGTAATTCCTTGATAAAATACTTGGACAAGCTGTCAAATTGGGATTTGGTGGTGGGGGCATTATTTTAACATCTCCTGGAATCTTTCCCAAACTTCAGAAAAATTCTCAGTTGAGGACTGAGTAATGACAAAATATATGTCCTCATCTGGCTTGTTTTGTTCATGGGAAAGAACTTAGCCAGGAATTTGGTTTGAAGGTCACTCCATGACTGTATGTTGTTGGCTGGGAGCTTTGATAGCCATGTGCTGGCTTTGTCCTTTAGTGAGAAAGGAAAAAGCCTCAATTTAGTGGCTTCGGGCCCAAAGCCAGCAATGTTGAAGGTAGTGCAAAGTGCTAAAAATTGGTCGATATGATTGTAGGGATCTTCTTTACTCATCCCATGAAATGAAGGCAACATACTGATGGTGGAAGATTTAATTTCATAGTTCCCCTCAACAGAGGTAAACTGAATGCAGAAGGGGGGGGGGTGTACTCCCCAGGTGCATTGTATTATTTTAATGTCTTCTGCCTCTCAGCCATGATAGTTGGTTTAGTTTCAATAGCAGGGCCCTGTGGTGTGTGTCTAGGTCTAAGGATCCTTTCAACCTCTGGATTTGGAAGTTCTAGCTCAGGGTTTAAAGACCTTCTACCATGCATATACCCACACCCACAGTAAGTACAGAAAATGCTCACAAGCACACACAAAGAATATTTCAAACAAAAATCAGCAGCTACACAGATTTATACTAAACAAACACAAGGAAGTGAGCATAAATAGACAGAGATTTAGGGGGAAGGAAGTGCAAACAGAGCTAGCTACACTCCAGCTACAACTTTAGCTTCTCCCTTCTTCTGCTGTCCATTTCTGCAAAATTCCACAAAGAATCAGTAATACTTTTATTCTAGATTAATCACAGCTATAAAGAATTGGTTAGTCTAAATTATAATACAACTCAGGCCTACTAAAAAGATCAATATCCTCGACAACGGTGCCAAAAACTTATTGGTCGGGTTTCAGACTGCTGGTATTTTATTATGAATAGTGGAGAGAATAAATCTAGAGTGGAGATGTGGAGATGGGTCATTATAACAAGTCTAAAACACACACAGTCCTGCAAGATATAGGGTCCATTGTAGCAAGTTTTGATAAGTAAGAGTTTGTCTCACATAGAAATTGATCAAGAACCTAAAATGGGCTATAATAGTAGACCTCCAGATTTGGCTATAGATCTGACAATCCTAAAGCAAGGGATTTGGGTGTCACGACTATACTAAATTAATCCTAAAAATAGAGAAATAAAATATAGCCCTATCCTAAAGAAAGGGTTAAGAGAAAGATGGTGGTAGTGTGTTCCAAAATAAAATACAAAAATTATGAAAAGTAAGCAAGTTAAGCTAGAGTTAAAGTAGTGATGTAACTCAGATTTAGTCCGTCTCTGCAGTGTTCCTTGCTGAGACGCTATTAAAAGCCTCAACAAGGTAAAAAAAATTAGGTTTAACCCATGCCATTTGGGGCACTCTTAGGGCTATACGCTGTCCACTCTAATGATCACAGGGTATCCGATAGAGTCTGTCAAATCCCATTGGTTAAAATAGACATTGCCAATCTAACCCAGAGGAGTGGATTGATCATTCCCCCAGCCACTGCCATGAATACTATTGCAACACTATGCAATGTTAGTGCTACAATCTCCCCAGATCTGCACATAGACCTGGCAAACATCCATAGGTATTCCAACCCATAAGATCCTAAGTGCTTTCTAAGGCCAACTGCTCACTAGTGCCCACAAAAAGGATCATGTAATAGGTTGAATAAGACTTTAGATTCAGCTGGTCATTACTACAAACGGCCTGCAATGACTCAGGCTCAAGCTGCAATTACTACGAAGAGATCAGATCTAACATTTGATGTCGGCTAGGTAAAACAGAGGGGAGCCAGTTCCTATACAAACCTTCTCACAAGGCTCTAGAAGCTCATGTGCAGGGGAGAAAAATCCTTCTCAAACATGTGAATGGATACAATCTTAGGGCTATACCCTATCCACTTGAATGGTCACAAGGTATCCCATTCGTCTGTCCATACCACAGAGGCCTGAGAAAGAACATGAAAACTACTGCAACCACCATAGTCCAAAGGCCTTCGAGCTCCCTGGATCTCACTACAGATCTTGCATTACTTTCCATGGAGGTATCAAACCAAGGGAAATCTGATGGTAAAAAATAGATCTACTAGAAACTGAATGGGCTAGTCCTAAATACATGGATCCTATAGACATCTAAAGAAACTATAAGATTTTTAGATTTAATTAGGCATTAAAACAGCAATCTATTAATGAACACAAAACTTATAATAAACTGTCTCCAAGCTACAGCCTGTACACAACTGCTCATCCACAATCCCAATGTATACCAAAAACCTATTACAAATTGAAATAAAACTAAACCTAGCTGGTTACAGGGGGATTGGCTAGTAAGTGTTGGGCTAAGAGAGAAGGAAAATAAGAAAAAGAGATGATTAAACCCTAACCCTAGCCTGCTGGAGCTCGTAGCTGACAGAGGATGAAGAAATGATGAAAATAATAAACTCTAAGTACAGCTTATATACTCTGTCAAAACGGCCTTGACTCTAAGGAGATTAACCCTAATTTTTCCAACAGATGTGACATTTTTTAACCCTTAGATGCCTAGAGATATGCACCTCAAAATCCATGCCTCGAGAAGTGTGTCGTAGCCTTGGAAAATTCTCAAAAGGTCCTTGAGTTAAAACTGAGAAGTGGAGAGCCCGAGCTTCGGGGGGCTAATATCTGCTTTTAGCTCATTCGCGCAGCTACTTTAGCTTCGTAGAGTTGCCTTTAGCTGGTGGGAAGCGCGTTAGCTATTCATTTGATCGCGCAGTTCGCTAGCGCTACAATGCTATAGTGGAGGTGATCTGGAGCGCCAAGATTTCTCGCTTAGTTAACCTTCAGAAGCTCTCTCTCGCTAAGTACTGATGCAGTTATGCTCTTGCGCTCGCATAGTCAATGGTATGGCTTTAGAGTACACGAGATCTGCGCGAAGAGAATTCTGGGCATCTCTCTCTTCTAGGGCTACATGAGAACTCTGCGAGGTGACATTTTGTTTAGTGTACATATAGACTCGTTGTGCTCTTCATGCGGCTGCTTTGAGGCTTGATCTCCGCGAGAGCTTTGCGACCACAGATTCTGGGGACTTTAACCTGCGAGATCTTTGTGAGATCATTTTAGCTGTCCTTCAGACTACGCGATGTATCTGCGCGAGGGCCTCTTCCACTGCATCTTTAGCTTTGCGAGAAAGCTCCTCAACTCTTGAGGTCTATCTTTTGTTGCTCTGGTGCATTGCACTTGCTGCTGTCGTAGTCTCCTCTCTTCTCAGCTAACTTTATTCATCTGCTAGACTTTTAGTCACCATGGTGAGCACTACCAAGGTGATCCATTAGGCTTTGTCTCAGCTATTATCTTTGAGTGTATTCTCTCTCTCTTTTTTGCCAAACAGTAAGGAGTATGTATTAAGCTATATATTTTATTACTAACTACAAAACACACTTAACAAATGGTTATTAGTCTGCTTCAAGGTCCAGCAAAGGCTAAGTTAAGAGGTGAAAAGTGGTACTTTTTAGTGAATAATCGGTGACCTAGACCCTGATGAAAATTGTAGCGAGTATTAGGGTCATAATTCTTTGGGATCGGGTGAGTAGAAGGTTGCGGTTGGCGAACAGTAACTAATCTCTTTTCTATTAGTAAAGGAAAAAGTATACTTAGAGATTGCCTTAGTGGTATAAACTCTTAATCGTAGCAGGCTCTCCTCTGCTCCAGAGTCATTTGCATTCCTTGCCCATTCCCTGCTCTCTGTATCTGCTTAATTCTGACTGGTACTGGTGGGGCTGCTTGAAATTGGAATGGGGTTATATGGTTATTAGGCCTGGTGTTGGCTATGTTCTGAATATCGGCCCCTGTTCTCTTATCATTCCCCTATTCTGAAAACCTTCTGACCCACTGGTTCCACTTGGTACATTTTTATTTAAGCGGCCTTCCCTGATAGCGTCCTCACAGCGATTAGCGTTCCTTACCAGATCAGCAAAGCTGAACTGCTACTAGTATACTAAGAAGTTTGAGATTACTGCTAGGGTATTCTTGGAGATCTTTTTGATTTGTTCATCATCAGGTATTCTGTTCCTAACCTAAGCTGCTAGTGCTCTCCAACGCCCTAGATAATCGCTGAAGGTCTCATTCGGGTTCTGCTTTAACCGGGCCAAGTCAGACTTATGCGGTTCGATGTCTATATTATAGATATATTATTCCTGGAACAAGTGTGTTAAGTCCTTCAACGTTTGCATCATAGATGGCTCCAAAGATGTGAACCATCTTAAGGCCGGACCAATCAAACTCTTTTAAAAGGCTTTTATCAGTAGTCTTTCGTCTCCTCCATATTATCACATGTTACCACAGTAGGACTTGAGGTGTGCAATAGGATTGTCGGAGCCATTGTACTTGTCAAAAGCCGGCATTTTAAATTTGGGAGGTAAGGAGGCCTCAAAGAACAAACATAAATCTGTGAAGTTCATGGCGTGGACTTCAGTACCACCCATTTTCAGTAACTGCTTCTGGATTTTGTCCAACTATTTTGTTAGCTGCTTTGATTCTTTGGACATGGGAGTCGCTTTCTCGGCAGTCGGTTGGACTTCACTTTGGGCCACTAGGAGGTGGGAAACGATAGGAGGAGGGTTAAGGCTGGTCAATGCCCCAACATAGGCTCCACTATTCCTAATCTCGTCCTCTTCATACTGCTGGTCAACGTAGTGTGCAGTGAGGGCGGGATTCTCTTACTGGTGCTGCATGGACTGGATGAGAATGGCATGAGTAGGGGTTGGGTGAGTTCATTGGGGATGAGGGAAAGTTTGGTGGATAATGGGATGAGTGGAAGTCAGAATTTGGAGTGAGGCTGATGAGGCCATTGGGCATGGGGGAGGGTTTGAAACTGACTTTGGGGTATTGGGATATGAGTGAATTGGGGTTGATGTAAGGCATGGGCCTGAGCTGGGTATGATGATTGTGAATGGGTGAAATTTTGGAGGAATTGTGAAGGGTATGGGTGTGAGGCTCCAAGGTTTTGTTGGGCTTGGGTTTGGGCTATGTAGCCTTGGGAGGGTTAGGCTATGAAGGTTTAGCCCATGGGTCCTTGGGAAGCTTGGGCCACTAAGCCTTGGTCATGATAGGGAAGGGCCATGTGCCATTGATGGGTTCAGGCCATGGGCCCCTTATTGGTTTGGGTCATGGGCCCTTGATGGGCTGTTCCAATAGGCCTTGATGGGTTTGGGCCATGGGCCCTTGGTAGGTATGGCCAATGGGCTTTGATGGGTCTAGTCCAATGGGCCTGGGTCATGGGCCCTTGGCAGGTATGGGTCATGGGCCCTTAGTGGGTCTGGGTCATGGGCCCTTGATGGGTTTGTGCCACGGGCCCTTAATAGGTATGGGTTATGGGGTTTTGGGTCATCAGGCCTTGGGACATGTGGAGAATGAGGGTTTGGGCCATTGGACCTTGAGATAGGTGGGTAGTGGGGGCTTGGGCCATTGGGCCTTAGGACATGAGGGTAGTGGGGGCTTGAATGGTATGGATGATGGGGGTCATGGGGGAGTGAGGCATGGAGGCTTGATAAGGTATGGGATGGGTCCATGGGTGTGTGGTCTGGATGAGAGGGGATGTGTTGGGAGGCCTTCCATTTGTTATATGTTTGGAACACTTCCTCCATCACGACCATGGTAGGGGGATCATATGGAGATGGGATATTTGATGGTTGGAGGGGTATGGATGGGGTGTGAGAAGAGGAAAAATTGGGCATGGCCTCGACAAAATTGGGCATGGCCCGGGTGAGGGGTGGGATATAGGGTGGATTAGAGAAATGAGGTGGGGCATTGGTGGATGGATTAGGTATGTATGGGGGAGATGTATGGGGCATGGAAGTGGAGAATGAGAGAGGAAAATTAGCCATGGCTTTGGGAAAGATGGGCATGGCTTGGGTAAATGGAGGGATGTGTGGGGGATTGGATGTGGTACGGATGGATGTGAGTGGATTGGGTTGGGAGGATGAGAAATGGGGCATGTTGGTCAAGGTACAGGATGGGTTTTGAATGGGTGTGGAAGGAAGGTGAGATGGGTTAGAGATGGCCATGGATGAAGGAATGGCTTGGGAAAATTACAGGAAATTTGGACTTTGGGTATTTTGGGAAATGGTGGAAGGGAAAATGGGGGCACCGAACAGGCCGGTTATGGCGAGGGTTGATTGGGTAAGGGGGGTGGAAGTAAAGGCTTCTTCGGTATGGGAATGGGTTGGAGAATGTGGCGGGGATGAGTCAGGATCGGCATAAGCCGAGTTCACGGCCCACAACATATCTCGGTATCGGGTTGCATACGGGTGCACCTCAGATGGAGCCTGTAAAGCTTCCTCCGTCTTCCCCTACAAGATGACGGAGGGTACGATGATGTTGTTGTGTCGGCACCAATCAATACTCTATTTTTGGGTTTTTTATTTTTTATTTTTTGAGTTTTTACAAGTGAAAAATAAATGAGGGTTCCAGGGACTTTTTGAATTCCCTTCTCAGGTGGCTCTCGTACCCTAAAGAGGTCCCGCGACAAACGTTCCAAAGTGCTTCAGAAGAATCAAAGGAAAACCCCTTGATCTATTAAAGGCACGGAAACCAATGTAAATAATTCGATCCCCCAAAACAAATAAGAAAAAAGTCACCTTCTTTTGATCGGCGAGGGTATATTACAGTTGAAATTGCGGGGTCTAAATAGAGGCACAAAAGACACTGATCGGGGAGTCTAGGATGTGAAATAGGCCTCAAATCTGAACTGGTGCTGCTCAGAACCACACTGGCGTAACTAATAGTGGCGCCAGAGCAAAAAGTCCCAGATTAAAGCTGGCACAACTAATAGTTGCGCTAGTAAACTTTGGGGCATTTTGCATTAGCGCAACTAATACTTGCGCTAGAGCAAAATTGTTCTCCAATTTGTATGACAGCAGTAACCTCAGTTCGAAGTGGGTCTCCAAACTGGCTTTTGGTGGAAGCTAGGCTTTCGGGGACTAACTGTGTATATGATCTGCTCTCTTCCTCACCGGACCTAAGGGTTTAAGGCTAAATTGAGTTCACTATCGCTCTCTTTTTTCCCTAATTTTAAGCTTGGTAACAAGAAGGTTACCCACCCAATATACCTCAAGTGCAAGCACTTTTCTCAGGTACTAGGTGGGCTGGGACTTTTCGAATCATCACCACTAAGGGTTGCCGCCCTACTAAGACCCGAGTATTTGTATGTGTGCCTAAATAACCAATCCTTTAAAAATATACCCGTAAAAATCAATTTAAATCTCCTTTGTTGGTTTAATTTTATTTTTCACTTTTAAAGAAATTTTCTTAAGTTCAAAGACCGGGGGTGATGATCCCATGCCGCCTCTACGGGTGGGCGTTCACTACCGGAATATGATTACGAAATTAAAAATGCAAGTAGGCCCGCCAAATGGCTAAGGCACTTTAAATGACGAAAATATAAAGAAATTAAATAACAATATACAAGTAGACCCGCCAATCGGCTAAGGGGCTTAAAATGACGGAATCGTAAAGAAATTGAATGCGGTGGGCAAGTAGGCCCGCCAATCAGCTAAGGCTCGTAAATGATGTAAAGTAGGGGTGAGTAAAATGACGTAATCGGAGGGGTGAGTAAAAAAATAGTAAAAATAAAATAAAATAACAATAAAAGGTTAGTAAAATCAAAAATAAAGAGGCCAAATTTAAGGGGAAGCTCTACTAGCTATTCCCCAGCAGAGTTGTCATCTGTGCAATCGTGAGATTTTCGACAATCCCATTGCGACGATGTGCTCACTAATAAAATATTTAGAGTCACCACCCGGAGTTTTTGGTGTCCCGGGAAACCTATATCACTTTTATAAGCATCGAAGTGCGACAAATATGACTCTGAATCCGGTCTACGCCAAAGGCTCTGAGGTAGGCGCTTCGGTTATCATCAACCCACTTAATGCGGCCTCTACTTATGGCCAAAATAAAAATAATATAAAAGAAAAGAAAAAGGCCTCCTCTTGCCCAAAGGGGCTTAAAATTCTATTTGTGCCCCTCTGTTCCTACAAAATATTCGGTGGCGTAACGGCACAAATGGGAGGATGGAGGAATAACCGAGAAGGTAGAGGAATAGAGGGAAGAGCCGAAGCTCTCAGGCCCTTGTTGCACCATTGTGCAGCCTTGCGCTGGCTTGCTTCGGTGAACTTTTGAAGCCTTGTATGATGAGAAATGGAACTCCTATGGCTTAGTAGCTAAGAGGTAGAGAGGGAAGGCTAGAGGGTAACACACCTCTAACCTAGAGCGTTTGGATGAAATGCTAAGGTTTGAAGGGATTATTTAAGTTATAGAATTTGTATGGGAATGGTGCACTAGAGGAGAGAGAGAAAAGGGATTCTTTAATCTCTTAATTGCAAATTTTGTCAAGCCATTTGCAAGGGGGGGTGCCTCTCTATTTATAGGAAAAAGAGAGGTTAGAAGGGTGCTTAGAGGGTAATTGGGATTAGTAATTAGGTAATGAGTCATCTAAGGTTTCCTAAGGTTTTTAGAGCCTTAAAAATTTTGAAGAGTTGCTCCAATGGTGGATGATAAAGTGGGGCTTTAAACTACTTAAGAGGTTGCACATAGATAGTAAATGGGTGCAACAAAACTAGCAAAATATACCCTAAAGGTCAAGATGGTCAACAAGTCAAACCCCAATCACAAAATTCGTGGTAAAAACCCACAGTTACTGATCATATGCTGACGCAACTATTAGTTGCGCTAAGCATATGTACAGTAAAATAGTAGTGCACAGTGGCTTTGAGAAGTCGACTACCCGTGGGGGACCCACCTTAATGCTAGCACAACTATTAGTTGTGCCAAATCCCTAAGGGGGTTCACATGAAATTACCAATTTGCCTTTCGGGTTCGAAATGCGATATCTTCATGTATACAGCTCCAGTTGGGGTGATTCTTGGCCCGTTGAAAAGCTAAGGACTTCTACTTTTCAATGGCATTAGATTTTATTATAGTAAAAGGTCACAACTAGTCCTGGTACACCACTCTTCATCCATTGCTCAAGAAAGCTAGGTTTTGGTTCGGAATGGTATCTAACAGTCAGGATGGGTTTCTAAGAGTTCGGGAAGGTTCCTACGGGATCTAGGGTGATTCCTAAGGGTTTGGGATGGATCCTAAGGCTTTGGAAAGGTTCCTAAGGGTTTCATATATGTCATCAAAAGCTCGGAGATGCGCCTCTCTCGAAATGTGTTTCTATCGGGCCTTGGGCCAAATTTGGGTGTCTACAAGGGGCATCATTATTCCTCCCATTTCTACGAGCTAATAGCGAGTCAAGTGTATAGAGCTGCAATAAAAATTATTAAAGCAAACAGAGTTGTAGTTGAGCCGCAACCTGTTATTGAATCTCAGTGCATGCATGTTCTACGCAAGACATATGGCCTTCTATGCTTGCATGAACTCTCTTCATTGCTATTAGCCGGCGACAGAATTTCTCTTGAAAAGATTTATCCTCGGTGGAAGAAACTCTACAACCTTAAAGTCAGTGCATCATCAAGAGGTGCTGAACTGCTAGAATGCTTTCATCGTATATACAAAAGACATGAGAGGTCCCACCATACGGTCCAGGACCAAATTTATAGACAATTGCATGAGATGGCAGACCCCACTACGACTTGCATAGTCGAGCCAACGTTATCGCAGAGTAAATGCAGTAGGCCTAAGGGGAAGGGGAATAAAAGAAAATATGATGCGTCCTCAAGAGGAGAGAAATCCGAGTTTAAGTATGTAATAAAAGAAGTTAATACAAAGGAGAAGGCAAAGGAGAAAGGGAAGAAGGCTGAAGTGGTTAAAGTTTTGAAGCTTCAAGAAAGCCTTAGAATGAAATTATATCTGAAGTCACTCCCTGAGTTTGTGCATCCTATCATAGCTAATATCACAAAATTAACATTAGATAGGCACTGCAGGTTTAGATCTGTTACACACTAGTTAGGGATGCGCTACGATGGATGGAAGGTAGTGCAAGCAGATTTATTGGCTGAGTTGACTGCCCATGCGGAGGAGTATTTATCGATTTTTTGCAGCCAAGAGTGAATGATTTAGATACATACAATCCTCAACTGTTTCACTGATAATGCTTGGAGTACCTATTGGATGACTATGTCGGACATGGGATACATTTTAGCGTCATGATATTGTACCCCTTTAGTCCTTCTTAGCACCTGGCTTTGTATGTCATTTTTTTCATTCTGGATAGTAGCAGATAACGAATAAGGTGATTTGCATCACTCACGTGAATGATTGTCACTTCGTGACAGTGACCTTGATTAAAGATAGTCCCATTCCATCATCAACGGCTGTATGGAAGCAATATCGAGATGATTGTGCAGCGAGATGGGCGTCTCAGTTCGTAGAACGATCAAAGAACTTCAACTCTGGCAATGATGGTGAAAAAATTATCACCGAAGATTATCCGGTGGTTGACCTCGATTGACAATTTTTTTATTTGGGGGTGGTGTATATTAATGTAAATGGTAAAAATATTATAATCATGCCAGCATCTTTTTTATAACTGGTATGAATATAGATACTATAAAATGATATAGAAATGAATAGAAAAGAATTTTATTTTAAAGTATATATTTTTTAAGATTCTTTATCCACCGATCTCTATAACCATTACTTCTACGTCAAAAGTTGGTCTTAGAACATAGTTTAAAAGAAAGACTGTCATCCAAACATCAGAAGTTGGCCTCAAAAAATGATTACTGTCATCTGATTCGAAGCAGCCAATGATTCTCATAGGTGCCCTCAATAAGTCAAGTTATGTGGGACCCTATTTATTTCACATAACAATAATATAGACATCATAAATTAATAAAATCACTGCTTGTACCTGCACATGAGAAGTTGGCCTTTGTAACCATAGAATTGAGCATATCTTATTCGATTAGTAAATGCAGCATCCCTTTTAAAGATGTATAAGTACATGCAGTGAGGTATTTCTCTAGTGATTATGGTCGATATAAATTATGTTACTTACTCAATCCCAATATGTACACCCAAAATAATGGCTCCAAAGGCATTTAAGAGAGAAGTTATATGTGTCATGCTCTAAAAATTCTCATAACAATGATTTTTTTCTTGATCAATAATAAAAATGGAAATTACAAAATTTCAGGGAACCAAAATTGACTTTATATAAAACATGGTGAGACTACAAAGTTCAGTTATTAGGGCAACATAACAAAAGGACCAATAATAAGACAAGACTAGTCTCAATTATTGACAAAAGTAACCTATCATAAACTTTGTTGTGTTCAACTCCATAACAAAATGTGGTTGGAATATCAAAAAAAAAAAATTTGTGGGTCTGGCGGTGGGCACCCACTGTCAACATCATATATCTGACGTTGGGCACCCAGCATCGGATACAAGGTGATAAGAGAGGAACCTGGCATCGAGGAACCCCAAAGTGAGCATCCTCACGGAGTTCAGCAGCTTCGGCGGTGGGTGTCTGCTATCAATATATTAATGTTGACAGTGGGCACCCACCGTCAAGAAAGAATTTTGTACCTGACAGTGGGCACCCACTGTTAGATCCAAAAACGTGACACTGGGTGCCCACCGTTAGGGCATTAGAGGTGGAACTCCAGTGAGAATCCTTACTGGAGTGAAAGGCTTTGATGCCCTGATGGTGGGTGCCTATTGTCAACTCTTTGGCACTGATAGTGAGTTCCCACCATCGGGAAAAAATTTTACACCTGACGATGGGTGCCCATTGTTAGGTCCAAAAAGGTGACAACAGGCACCCACCGCCAGCGCATCAGAGGACTTTAGTGAGCATCCTCACTTGAGTTCAGCCACTGATGCCTTGGCGGTGAGTGTCTGCTGTCAATATATTAATGCTGACAGTGGGTACCCATCGTCAGGACGAAAATTTGTGCCTGACGGTGGGCACCCACTGTGAGTGCCAAAGAGTTTATAGCAGGCACCCACCGCCAGGGCATCAGTGGCTAAACTCCAATGAGGATGCTCACTGGAGTTCAGCCTCTGATGCCCTGGTGGTGGGTTCCTGCTGTCACCTTTTTGGATCTGACAGTGGGTTCCCACCGTCAGATATATGATGCTGACAGTGGGTCCCCACCGTCAGACCCACATAACATTGTTTTTAGTCTTTTTTTTTATATTCCAACCACCTTTAAAATAAATGGAGTTTTTATTCCTTTATAATGGGTAAGTGCTGAGGCTGGGGTGTCAATGGGCTTGGTATTAGGCCTACATTTTTTCTGGTTTCCAATCTTTGCCTGGCCCAATCAAAGCCTTTTGCCACCCACGAGGAGGGGAAACTAGTAAATCCCCTGACTGCAATAATTAAGACTAGTAAATCCCCTTACCTTTGTCAATAGTTAAGACAAGTCTTGTCTTATTATTGGTCCTTTTGTTATACTGCACTAATAACTGAACCTTTTAGTCTCACTGCTTATACTTATACATCTTTAAAAGGAATGCTTTATTTACTAGTCGAATCAAATAATAGCGCAATATCTCCTATTTTCATCTTTTCCCGTTCTGTTTGTAATGTGTGGTTGATAGGCTTTTCAAAGATCAATTTTGGTGTGGTGGGATTGGAAAAATGTTCAAACATAGATGTTTCAATTCTAACAAGTCAACTCAACAACAATGTCTTTAATTACAGTGGGAAAATTGATACCTTCAAGCAATAATACATAAGAAATTGAGAAAGATAAGGAAGCCCATCCACTTGTAAGTCTTACTAACAAGTCAACTGACATCAATGTCTGTATTTATAATAAAAATTGATATCTTCAAGTAATACACAACTTTCTTTTCAAAAAATACACAAAAACTGATTTCTTCAAGAAATATATATATACAAAAAAACTCTACATGCCACATCACTCAAAATTTTCCTTCACTAAAACTTTCCCCTTTTCCTAGGAGGATTTCAGCGTGGTGTTGGAGTGGTTTCAGCGAGCGAGGATGCATTACATGAGGTAGGAACCTGTGAGGCGGGCAAGTTGAATCGGAGCTCATCACGTACCCTCTTCATGACCTCGATCAGATAACCAGTCTCTTGATTTGCACCGACAACTATCAAATCCTCTAATAGCATCAACGCCCTATCTCTGTGATGTCACTACACTCAAAATGAGCATTAGACATTATATAAATTTTCATATGTGGTAGCAATTATAAATGAGAGACATCATAATAACACAAATATGTACCCATCCCTTCGAGACATTGTTGACATCGTTTCTACTTTGGACATCATCTCTACTTTAGGATGGCCTCAAACTCCTGCGGTGGTTGGGGTCCACGAGGTAGAAATGTGAGGACTTTTTATACCACTCCATATAACCATCCATATTGACCCCACTAAACGTTAGAGGACCATGATCCTCTATGGATAATTGATGACTACGATGACGCTCAAAGTTTTTCGGAGGAGCTCGATAATATACGGTGTATGTCTTCACAATTCTCCCTCTAATGCTCCCTTCTGTAGGTGCTATTAGTGTCGGAGGGATTGATTGCACATGCCCCAATTGTCTCAACACCCGCTCTGTGTAGTACGGCTCGATGATGTCGAAACGAAACAAACATCCCGTGTAAAATGACGTAGGAGTAAACGGATACTCCGATCTAGTCTTACAATATGGATCTCAAATAACCTATACGAGAGAGAGAGAGTTATTATAATTATATAGATTCACGTAAAATAACTAATTATGATAATACTTGATCCATTCGTAAGTCATCAAATGCTTTACGTAAAAGAACCAACAGTGATTCGGGATGTGCTAGTTGACTAGAAGGTTGCTGCCATCTAAAGACCAAAGGTTGTTTATCAAACAACTTTGGAATAAGTGTTGAATGCTCAAGAGCTAGGTGCTCGTAGCTCCACGCCTGAAAATACGAAACATAAGCAATACAAATCAATTATTTATTAAATATTAGAAAGGCAATTTAGTGAGACATTGCTCTGAGAATGTAGTATACCTCAACCAACGTAAGCAGCCCAGAAATTTGCGCGACCTTCTTTCCTGATGCAATGCCCAGTTGCCTATAAAGATAAGTGAGTGCAGCTGCTCCCCACGCATAGTCTCCAATGGTCTTCAGATCGATCACCAGTTTTACGTACCATGCCGACACCATACTACCTGATTTATCAACAAGGATTATACAGCCTAGCAGATAAAGAATGTATCCCCTCACCGCACAGTCAATCTGATGATCAGATGCATCATCAGGTATCTGGCTCAAACGAGCACGCAACCATTTCAAGCGAATAACTTTTCTTTTGCATCCTTTGTGATTTAATTCTTCGATCACATCATCGGTACCAATACCAAATGCTTGAACACACATTGCCACCAACTGCCTTGTCGACTAAAGATAAGCTAATGAGATGTTTCACATCGTCGAGAGTGATAGTCATCTCATCGATAGCAATGTGAAATGTATTTGTCTCAGGGTACCATCTCTCAACCAAGGCAGATACTAAGGCACGGTTGAAGGTCCTGAATGCAACCCTAGCCAACAACCAAAATCCTGCCATCTTGATCCTACTTTTAAATTTACGGGGTATTTCAACAATGGATCAGGCATCGAATTTGGCTGAATGTTAGATGCAATAAAGTGTTGCTCGATCCTACATCAACAAATAATAAAATTAGTAAGAAATTTATAATTATGTACACATATTTTAAATAAAAATGATAAATATATTACATGAATTGAATATTATTGGTTACTTACTTTGTTAACCCATAGATCATGGGCAACATGGTTTCTATACTATCTTAGAAGCGAAGTGTCCTTAGGGCCTCCGGGAAATGGTGGCACATTATCCTCGACTTTAATTTAGGCTGGCTCAACGTCGACCTCTCTCATTTTTCTCTTTCTTTTCGGAGCTCTAATCACTTCTCCTTCACCTTCCACACTCTCCTCCACCCTCGAGCTCCCTCACCTTTAGCCACTCTCTCCTCCACCCTCTCAAGTCCCTCACCTTCCCCCACTCTCTCCTCTACTCTCTCCTCCAACCTTTGACTCTCCTCCACTCTCACCTCCACTCTCTCCTCCACCCTCTGAGCTCCCTTACCATCAACCACTCTCTCCTCCACCCTCTCAGCTCTCTCACCTTCACCCACTTCCACTCTCTCCTCCACCCTCTCAGCTCTCTCACCTTCACCCACTTCCACTCTCTCCTCCACCCTTTGAGCTCCCTCATTTTCAGCCACTCTCTCCTCCACCCTCTCAGCTCCCGCACCTTCACCCACTTCCACTCTCTCCTCCACCCTCTGAGCTCCCTCACCTTCAGCCATTCTCTCCTCCACCCTTTCAATTCCCTCTCCTTCAACCACTTTCACTTTCTCAGCTTCACCCTCTACTGCCACATCATCCACCCTTCCCTCTACTGTCACATCATCCACACTACCCTCTCGAAAAACCCCTTCCACCCTCCCTTCTACCACACTCCCCTCCTCCACTCTCTCTTCTTCCACTCTCTTCTAAAATTCTCCCCTCCTACACTCTCTCTTCTTCAACTCTCTTTTCTTCAGATATCACTATCGTTGCAGATGCAGCTTCTACAGCTATTGCTAAAATCCCTGAATTATCAATACTATCTTTTGATTCGGTTCGAGTTTTATACGCATTCTTCTATAGGAAGTCGTAGGTCGTTTACGGATATCATCCATTTCACACAACCCCTATCAATCCATTCACATCATCAATGCTTGGTTTTGAACCACAACAATACCCACCAAACCTTTGAGTTCAACAAAATCATTGTGTTTTACTGTGGGTAAACTCAAATATTTGTTTAAACAATCAACAAACCTCTAACAGATGAAAATACCTCTAACAGATATATTAAAAAATCAACTAAAAAAATGAAAATATCTCTAATAGATGATTGTCGTTGCCCCACAAACAAACCCTAACAAGAACTCAGAGACAACTGAGGAAGCAGAGTTCGTCCTTTCCTCAACTTCTTACACCGCGAGATGAAGATTGGGGAAGATGTCAGTGTATAGCCACGAGTCTAGACGTTACACAGGGCGAAGATACGATTGGAGAAGACGATGTGGGTATCCTTGTTTTCAAATATAGCGCAGGCGGGAAGAGGAAGAGAGACGAAGACAATGTAGGTGTATGCTGAAAATTTCGGTGAGTGGATTCGAATGTTAATTTTGGAACTGAATATGTGGGTGGATGGAAAGACTTTGTTTCTACTTAGTCGTGCACCCACTTATGTGGGTAGATGGAAAGATTAGGTGGGTGGAAATAAAGGTACTATAAGATAATTAGTTTTTGTTTCTAATGTGGCAGGGATCCCAAAAATCATTCGGCACACATTACGTTCAAACTTGATTTTAGGGTCACTTTTGAAATGTGTGCCAAATGATTTGAAGATCCATAACGTTGAAGATAGGGAGGGAAGGAAAATGATCTCCATCATTTCATTCAAAACAATCAATAGTTTTGGCTTGAGTGATGGGTGAGATTACCTATTTAGAGATAAATCGCAAAGTCCACATTAACCTCAACATAGGTCCCGACGTAGGCAGCCAAGCGAGATCTTTAAGAGGTAGGTCTGTCCATCGGCATGCAATGGACAACCTAAGGCACAAGCAATACTACTCGATGCTTTTGGTGACCAAAATGGGAGAGGCTACTTTAAAAATCGCTTCTAAACGGGAAAGAAACTAAGGCTGCATTTGGGTTAGCTCTTTCAAGGCAAAGAACAGCTCTTTTATTTTTTGGCTTCGGCAGAGAACTATTATCATATTTGGTAACACAGTTTCTCGCTCCATTTGCTCTGACAGAGAGCTGTTTTAAGAGATAAAACTGCTCTGAATCTTCTCAATGCCAGAGCAGATTTTATCTCTAAGGATCTTCATCCTGGGTCTTCCTAAAATAGTCCAAACCCGGTCCTCGAGAACTCTACGCATATCATCATCATTTTTTAACTTGAACAAGAAGTCGTCATCAAAACTGAATAGATCAACTGATCTATAAATCATCCAAATGCGATTGATGGAAATTTTGTGGCCCATGAAATATGGCTTAATGCCCAAGACTAAAGCAGAGAAGAATAAAGATCCAAGGGAATTGAATGGTCCTCTCCCCATCTCTAGGATTTTTTCACCAAACAAAGTTAAGGGAGCAATCCCAAAGGCTCCATTATATTCAAAACCTTCGAAAATGGAAGAATCCACTCCGTATGTCTCATGGAGGAAATGAGACAGACGAAGGGCACAACTCTTTATACACGATTATCAAGGGTTTGGAGCAAATGAACATAACTTTGGTTTTTTTCATTCCGGGTTGTTTTTTTCTCTCCATGGGTTTTCAGTGAGTCACTATTAGGTGCCAAAGCACCATCCTTATGGATATACAAATTTTTTATCAACAAATCAATGGTGTGGCAAAAGTGTACTTTCGTAAATATGCGTCCAAATCAATATCAATGCATCTCCCAAGGTTTCACCACCATTTTGTTCCAGGTGTGTAGGGGATACTAAACTAATCCCAACCATATATAGTGACCAAATTCTCTAATTTTTTGAAAAAGTCGCAAATAATTGACGCATTAAAAAAAATGAATAATCGTAAAATTATTTGCTACTGTTCCAAATAAATACAAATTTTAACAATTAATATATTTCTATTTTCATGAATTTTGACCATTTTTTTGGATTTTTTCCAAATCGATTTATTCTGGAACCCCAACTTAGTTAATAGCAACCTTTTTATAATAGAATTTTAGAAGATCGTTATCTGCACCAAAAGTAAGGGTGCAAATTTGGTTAACCGAACCGAAATCAAAATTTAGGTTTTTGGGTCGGTTTCTACAAAATTGAACCCTAACTGAAATATTTTGGTTTCGGTTAAAATAACTTTTCACCCCCAAACTGAAACCGAACCGAACCGATCCGATTTATGTGTCGCTCGGTTCAGTTCGGTTTGATTTTCTGGTTTTCTTCATAATTGTTTTATTTTCTTCGATTTTTTTAATTTTACATTTTTTTCGGTTTATTGTCGGTTTCCACACCGTACCAAGCTGGTTTTTTGTGTTTAGTTAGCAAAAACGAAACAGAACTGGACTGAATTGGTTCGGCTTTTAGTCGGTTTTTGGATTTCGACTTTTATTTGCACCTCTAATCGAAGGAAAATGTAATCTCACCTAGGAAAAAACCATTGTCAGCTTTGGATCAAACAATGGAGACCCTTTTTCCTCCAAAATTTCACACATTGGATCTTGAGGTCATGAAGGTACTATCAGATGATCAATTTTGTTTGGTTTGACCCAAAAATCATCTGACACACGTCACCCTCTAACGTGATTTTAGGATCATTTTTTCGGATGTGTATCACGTGGAATAAAAAACTGACCTACAGACCTTCCGATTATACACCCATGATGATTGGGTGAAATAACAATCTCCATCATTGGATTCAAAGCAGTTAATGGCTCTTAGCTGGAGTGATGGGTGAGATTACCTTTGTAGGGAATTACTGTATCAAACCCATATTTTTCCTACGCATTTTATAAAACATTCAATATGCAACTTACTAATAAGTACAACATATGTAATGAGCAATTTTAAAAAATTAAACTTGCATTTCTTTTGAGCATTTTATAAAACATGTCATATGCAACTTGTTGATTAGTACTAACAACACTACAAAAAATAAGACTATTAGCAGTAGTTTTTTGGAGCAAAAAACTGCCCTATTATCAAAAAAATTATTAAGACTATTAGCTGCAATATTTTTGTTAATAGCAACAGTTTTTGGTTGCCGCTAATAGCTTTGTTTTTTGCAGTGCAACATGGTTTCATAAGCAAAGAACTGATCCTGAAGAGAAGAGGTAGAACTGAAAATGAGAAAACGAATCAAAAAATTAAAAAGAAAATTCTCGAACTGAGCTCTAATCGCAAATTGGAACTAAGAGTGAAGATGTAGAACTGAAATTGAGCTCAAATCGGGGGACTTGTTGCTGTTCACTTTTGACTTTCGTTTATACGTTGCAGATTACTGAAATATGATGAAATCTTAGTAGAGATGAAGCGTAATCAACAAAAAACCCTAATCGGAGGGGTGTTACGGGTGGGCGAGAGCAATTTAGGGTTTACAGAGAATACGAATTTGAGAGAGAGGGATCTACACCGACGGTTGCTCATTCAGCCGTCGGTGTAACCTCCTTTTTTGTAGTGATTGCTCGGCCGCAAGTATGGAAAAAGTCAAATATTAAAATTGAATCCCAATAAAATGCTCTCCATTCTGCTTTGGAGCCAGTAATATTTGCCATTGTGTTTATATTTGAATAACTAATGCTGCTACCGGATCAGATTATTTGCATTCTCTTCCAGGTGTGAGTCTTTAATTGAGATATTTTCAAATGATGGACAATCACTTAGATTGTTTAGATTGATTGCAGATACGTGTCATGTGACATAATAGTGAAGTATGCTTTAATGGTATAAGATCAAACTCACACTTTGATGGTATAAAATTATTTAAACAGTATTTTTCGTTGCACAAAATAGGGCAGAGAAATCTCAAGTATCGTCCCTATCCAATAGGCCACACACTACGGTGATTGAGGGGTCATTTCTATAAACATCGTAATTGGTGGCAATTGATTGAGTGATTTTTTTTTTTTTTTTTAAATTTATTTTAAATATCTAAATTGGGTTTGAACCTGGGACCTAGAGGTTGCAATATTGTCAACCTTCCTTTTTGTGTTAAAAGCCGAACCTGCAACCTAGAAGTTCCAACTCAAACATGCATTCAAAGTTATCTCTAGTATCACTAAAAAATAAGGTGTTTCAATGGCACTTATTGTTAAGGCTGTTTATGGTAGAGACAAGACTAATAGCAGCAGCTATTGGCTGCGGCTATAGCCTTATATTTTGTAGTGTATCTAATTAAGACGCTTCTAAGTGCAAAAGCAGAAAATGAATGGCTACAACATATTTGAATACACATTGTAGCCTGTCATATGTGGCCATTATATAGGGCTTGGTGGCCTTAAATGGGGGCACGTGTCAATATTCCATGCTCCAAACACTATTGGTGAACCGCTCAGATAGCTGACACCTTTTTTACCCATATGCCTCGATCAGTTTCAGGATGAAAATAATTGAGATGCTCCAAGACCGGGCCAAAAACGCCATGGTCAGGACTCAGGACAAGCCGGACGATTTTAAGGCTGGTTTGAATCCGACCCAGCCAAAACCCAGTTTGTTTCACGTCTGGGCTTAAATAAAAAGCCCAGGCCTTTAAGACCCGGGCGAGCCCAACCAAAATTTTTATGCCGATTCAATATTTGCCTAGTGCGCATATGAAAATAATGGTGCAAACAAAAAGCCCGGGCCCGGCCCTGTCAATTAAAAGCCCTATGTACACTGCGAATTTTGTTTAGAAAGACGAGTAAAAAATACAAGGCATAACGGCCCCTCACCAACATTTAAATACAAAAATAGTATTCAAATGATCTTATTGTTAAATTTGACCTTTTCATGTTACACCATTGAAGTATTGTTATCTATTACTGTAATAACCCAGATTTTTGAATTTTATTTAATGATATTAGATGATGTACCACAAAATGCGTGGTGCTAATGCTCCACACCGGAATCTACCCACTTTAGAAATAGTCTAATTTTTTTTTTATATATATCAATATTAGACTCATTGCGGAGCACTCGTCGATACGATTCTAACGATATATAATTTGTCGATTTTCGATAAGAATATAAAAAGTTATGCCCGTTTGAAGAGTGAAGCGGGTTAAAGGGCACAACTGTAAATTCGGGAGAGAATCACCATTTACCTTGGTGCTTACACAAAGCACTGGGGCAAAACCTCTTTCAAGTCACGTATGAATTCTAGTTGCGTGTAAAAACTACTATTTTTATTAAATCTTATATGGAAAGTCTTAATTAGAGTTAACCTAGAAAGGGAATTAGATATATATTTATTTCTTCTCTCAGTTGTCTCTCTTTATTCTCTCTTCTCTGCAAAAGCTTCGACAGTGCCATATTTCATAATTTCTCGTCGGATCTCTATCAATTTTTGATCTTATTAGAGAATTTTACACTATCAAAGTTTTTCATCGCCGCGACCGATCTATCGTAAGAAAGAAATTCTCGCGAAAAGACTCGAGCATATCGCCTCTCGAATCCGATCTCTATCGACCCAAATCATTGTAGGATTTAAATCATGCTTTAATAGGTGGGTGCCTCTAAATCCATCTTAAATTATTCAGTTATTTCTTAAAAAGAAAACCCTAATTTTTTCTTAAATTTTGATAAATTTCGAGTCTTAAAAACATAGAAATTAGGTCCAAAATCGATAGGATCGTTTTTCCCAGATTTTCGTGAAATTCGGCCAAACTCTTAAACAGATAGAGCCTTGATATTTTGGCCATAACGTTTTACTCCGAACTCGGATTGAAGTAGTTCTTGAGGCATTGGAAAGACGACAACGATATCTACAACTTTGTCTAAAATAGAAATTTCACGGATCTAATGTTTTTAAGGTCAAATTTGAGCTGCAAGTCGGGATACGTTTTAGATTATCCAAGGTGCACGGGTTTGACATTATTTTTTTACACTCTTGGGCTACCTTATGCTAAACTTATCTCCAAACTTATAAATCGCTAAAATTAAATCAAATATATTAAATAGCTTACATCGAATAATAATCTATAAGTTTAAGGGGTCAAATATTGACGCTATTCAATACTTACCATTCTATTACCTCCTCTAAGCCTCATACAATTCTTGAATTGACACATGCGCTCCTTTAGAATTTTAAAATAGGTCGGATCGTTATACCAGTCAATTACCAAATTTCATGGATATAATTAACCTTAATGAAGTATAGTTTCAACTCTATTGCAAAATAAATATAGTTAAATATTTCTTATTTTTTGTTTTACTTTAATATTTCGTATGTTATGCTCGTTATTAATTTTCTTCAAAAATATAAAATATTTAAGGTTTATGTTATAGTTCATTCTTATATATGTTCACTATTATTATATGACATTCATCATATAGAAAATCACGACAGGGCATACGCATATAAGTTAAGAATAAGATATGACACATGACATATGCCTTCGTCACGGTGGGGTTTCTTTCACGGTCATGTAGAACTTGAAATGTAGGCATCCATGTACAGATGCAATCCCTCTTTGGTAGTATGGGATACCACACGAAGTACATCCAGGTTACTACGGAACCCGTCCCTTGGAAAGCGTGATTTTAGTGAAGCCTATCACACCATGGCCCATTCTAACTATGTTTTAAGAAATATGAGAAAAGAATATGTTAAGACACATGTATGTTAAGAAAGTGGGGACTTAAGCCCACGCAAATATGAAATCGGGGAGGAGACCTAAGCCTGAAACGGAAAAATGATATGATATGTTAAGATACGATGTGAAGGCCAGCTAAATATTAATTAAGTTTCTACACGTGTCATACCTTACGAGCCACCGTAAGGGTCTAACGTCTGCAGCCAAGACGGGTCTTAAGGACATTATAGCCTTATCTCGAACTAAGGGGACATTGTGGTTACTATGCCGGTAACCTCATCTGGCTGGATGGTAGTTTATGTTATGATATGGAGGTTAGGTGGTTATCTACACATGGACCTCGCGTGGTAGGCTCGAGCAGCGATCCTGGCACAGATCGTTTAAATAAGATAAGATGCGAAGTACGTTGTGTAGGCGCATGGAGTAATTAATAAGACTTACGATATGTCACGTATGCTAAGTTGATGAGACAAATAGGAAAAGAGATAAGAAAATAGAAGCATCATGCACTCTTCGTGTTATATTAGTATATTTTTCAGTCTTAATTATGATAGTCTATGAATTATGGATAAGTTTATTTCATTTATTTAAGATGTTGGTTATATTTTTAAAATGCACCGCAATTCAAGCGATTGCACACACGACCACCAGAGTAAGTTATGGTGTTTACGTAACCCGAGTAAACTCACCCCCCTCCCAAATCAAACAGTTTCAGGTGAAGATTCCATTTATCCTGTTCATGATGACGCGAGAGCTGCTGTTCCGGAGGCGGCTTACGTAGATGGAGACGTTGGCTATCATCTGGAGGGGAGCGTAGATCCGACAGATTTCTACGAGCCTTGAGAGTCCTTTTGCTTTAGAGTTTATTCTTTGAGAGACATTCTAGTTATTTTGATATTTTCGTGAGTTCATGTTTAGGACCATTTTATCCTACGTAAAACTTGTTTTATTTTCTATCCTAGATGCGTGATTAGGATTAAGCACTTCATTATTATTGTTTACGTTTTCTCGCTATTAATTTATGAGTTAATTATTTTAAATGCTATCTTAAATGCCTCAATCCATATACTAAGTCAATTTATAGATTATGTGTATGTCCGCTTATCGCCTTAACCAGCGTGCGGTGTCATAACACGGAATTTTAGGCCCTCGATATCGGGTAAGAATTCTTGATCGTGACAGAGATGGTATCAAAGCCTAGGTTTTACTTCCTCGAGGACTGTGTGGCTCATGTCAGTACACTATGGTGATGATGTGATAATGATTTTGATAGACCCTAAGCTTTAAATCTTTTGTGGACTGAAGGATTTTAAGAAAGTGTAATGATCAATGACATATGATTTGAAGGTTCAATTAAGGATTTAAAGATCTGTTTGATGAAAACTTATATGAGTTAGGAGCATGTGAGAGAAATTAAGAAGAATCTTTGAAGATTGAGGAGCAATTAGAAGATATATTTTTAGTATATTAGGGAATAATTAGAAAAGATAAATCTTGACTGGTTTGATGGTTTAAATATTCATTATAGGTTGAGATGTTGACTATAAAAATAACTTATTAGAAGTGAGTTCAGATGGAGGAATAAATTATTATCATCAATCTCAGATTTATTTGAATTACTTTATAGTCAACGAGATATAATAATGAGAATAGTCTACGACGGAGTGTTAGAAGTAATTGATGTTGAGAAGTGAGAGTATATTTCGAATAAATAATTTAAGAGACTACGAGAATTTGATTTTTGAAAAGTTAAGGATTATAAAGAGTGGAAGAACATGAGGAACACCTTCGTCTTGCACTTCAGGCACTCCGAGATCACCAGTTGTATGCTAAACTTAGTAAGTGTAAGTTTTCGCTTAAACAAGTGACCTTCCGTGGCTACGTGGTATCAATAGAAGGAGTGACCGTCGATCCTTCTAAGATCGAAGCAGTTATAGAATGGAAAGCACCGACGAGTGTCACCGAAGTTAGGAGTTTCCTCGGATTGGCGAGTTACTACCGTCGCTTTGTTGAAGGATTTTCACGCATTGCTCTACCGCTCACCCGCCTTACACAGAAGAATGTCAAATTTGTGTGGACTGATGAATGTGAAGCAAGTTTTCTAGAATTGAAGAAGAGGCTTACTACTGCACCAATCCTCACCCTACCTTCCACTTTCAGCACTAGTGAATTTGAAATATTCACAGATGCATCTCACCAGGGACTTGGTTGTGTGCTTGGACAAAGTAAGAAAGTTATTGCTTATGGGTCAAGACAACTCAAACCTCATGAAAAGAACTATCTGGTTCTTGACTTGGAACTGGCTGCAGTTATCTTCGCCCTCAAACTATGGCGGCACTATCTCTACGGTGAGACGTTCAAGATTTATACGGATCACAAAAGTCTCAAGTACCTTTTCTCACAAAAGGACCTGAATTTGAGACAACGTAGATGGATGGAATACATGAAAGATTACGACTACTCCATAAATTACCACCCCGGAAAAGAAAATGTCGTCGCTGATGCACTTAGTAGAAAATCTTCGGCACTATTAGCCAGATTAAAATTTTGGAAGCCCTTCAATGAACTCGCCGAAGAAGACATTTACCTCCAAGAGATTGACAATAGTGTATATTTGGCACGAATTGTGATGAGTTCGTTCATTTTGGACAAAATCAGGGAAATACCGCGTACAGACCCAGAGATCCTCAAAATCATTGAAACCATAGGATCGAAACTCGATTTCAGCCTAAGGACGGATGGGATGTTACTCTTCAGACAAAGACTGTGCATACCCAATGACCCTCAAGTGAAAACGGAGATACTTGATGAAGGTCACAAATCAGGATACTCAGTACATCCAGGCAGTACTAAGATGTATCGAAATCTGAAAAATTGGTATTGGTGGCCGAATATGAAATGGGAAATAGCAGAATACGTGTTGAGATGTTTAGTGTGTCAACAAGTCAAGGCAGAACATAAAAAATTGGCCGGACTTATACAACCCCTACCCATCCCGGAATGGAAGTAGGAAAACATATCTATGGACTTCATCGTAGGTCTACCAAAGACGATGAAGAAGCACGATGCAATCTGGGTTATAGTTGACAAATTGACCAAGTCAACTCATTTCTTACCATTCAAGACTACCACAGATGGGAACAAACTTGCCGAAATATATTTGAAAGAGATTGTCAAACTACATGGGATCCCAGTCAGTATTGTCTCTGATCGAGACTCAAAATTTACTTTAAAATACTGGACACCCTTCCAAAAAGCTATCGGTACTCGATTAGATTTTAGTATTGCCTTCCACTCAAAGGCGAATGGCCAGACTGAAAGAGTGAATCAAGTAGTTGAAGATATGTTACGAGCGTGTATGCTCGACTTTCGAGGGAACTGGGACAATCACCTCCCGCTGATTGAGTTCTCTTACAATAATAGCTACCAGGTAAGTATAGGAATGTCCCCTTTCGAAGCTTTATATGGTAGAAGTTGCAGAACGCCGTTGTGTTGAGACGAAGTTGGAGTTAGGAAGATGCTTGGACCCGAACTAGTCTAAACTACGACTGAGAAAGTCAAACTGATACGCGAACGACTTAAGATAGCCCAGGATCGTCAGAGAAAGTACGCCGACCCTCACCGTCGTAATTTAGAGTTCGAGGTAACACATTGAAAATTTCGAACTTTAAATTTCATTGCAATTGTGCTCGTGATTAAACACTAAAAATTATTTAACAGGTTGGCGAACGAGTATTCATTCGCGTCTCTCCGACCAAGGGAGTCATGCGCTTTGGAAAGCGCGGGAAGCTGAGCCCCAGATATGTAGGGCCTTTCGAAGTCACAAAATGTGTGGGTGAGGTTGCATATAAAATCGCTCTACCGCCACAATATACGGGAATCCATGACGTTTTTCATGTCTCAATGCTGAGGAGATACATCTATGACCCATCACACATAGTGGAGATCGAACTCGTCGATATAAAGGAGGATCTCACTACCATAGCGAGACCGAACAAGATCCTCGACCACAAAGTTCAAGTCTTCAAGAACAAAACGATGAGATTAGTGTTGGTCCAATGGCTACATCACACGCCAAAGGAAGCGACCTGGGAAAATAAAGACGACATCAAAGAAAACCATCCTGAGCTTTTTGAATAATCAGTACGTAATTTTTGGGGATAAAATTATTATAAGGGGGAGAGAATGTAATAACTCAGATTTTTGAATTTTATTTAACGATATTAGATGATGTACCACACAGTGTGTGGTGCTAATGCTCCACACCGGAATCTACCCATGTTAGAAATAGTCTATTTTTTTTTATATATCAATATTAGACTCATTGCGGAGTACTCGTCGATACGATTCCAACGATATATAATTTATCGATTTTCGATAAGAATATAAAAAGTTATGCCCGTTTGAAGAGTGAAGCGGGTTAAAGGGCACAACTGTAAATTCGGGAGAGAATCACCATTTACCTTGGTGCTTACACAAGGCGCTGGGCAAAACCTCTTCTCAAGCTTTTCAAGTCATGTATGAATTCTACTTGCATGTAAAAACTATTACTTTTATTAAATCTTATACGGAAAGTCTTAATTAGAGTTAACCTAGAAAGGGAATTAGATATATATTTACTTTTTCTCTCAGTTGTCTCTCTTTATTCTCTCTTCTCTGCAAAAGCTCCGACAGTGCCATATTTCACAATTTTTCGTCGGATCTCCATCAATTTTCGATCTTATTAGAGAATCTTACACTATCAAAGTTTCTCATTACCGCGACCGATCTATCATAAGAAAGGAATTCTCGCGAAAAGACTCGAGCATATCGCCTCTCGAATCCGATCTCTATCAACCCAAATCAACGTAGGATTCGAATCACGCTTCAACAGGTGGGTGCCTCTAAATCCATCTTAAATTATTCAGTTATTTCTTAAAAATAAAACCCTAATTTTTTCTTAAATTTTGATAAATTTCGGGTCTTACAAACATAGAAATTAGGCCCAAAATCGATAAGATTGTTTTTCCCAGATTTTCGTGAAATTCGGTCAAACTCTTCAACAGAAAGAGCCTCGGTATTTTGGCTATAACTGTTTACTCCGAACTCGGATTGAAGTAATTCTTACGGCATTGGAAAGACAACAACGATATCTACAACTTTGTCTGAAATAGAAATTTCACGGATCTAATGTTTTTAAGGTCAAATTTGAGCTGCAAGTCGGGATACATTTTAGATGATCCATGGTGCACAGGTTTGACATTATTTTTTTACACTCTTGGGCTACCTTATGCTAAACTTATCTCCAAACTTATAAATCGCTAAAATTAAATAAAATATATTAAATAGCTTACATCGAATAACAATCTATAAGTTTAAGGGGTCAAATATTGACGCTTTTCAATACTTACCATTCTATTACCTCCTCTAAGCCTCATACAATTCTTGAATTGACACATGCGCTCCTTTAGAATTTTAAAATAGGTCGGATCGTTATACCAGTCAATTACCAAATTTCATGGATATAATTAACCTTAATGAAGTATAGTTTCAACTCTATTACAAAATAAATATAGTTAAATATTTCTTATTTTCTATTTTACTTTAATATTTCGTATGTTATGCTCGTTATTAATTTTTTTCAAAAATATGAAATATTTAAGGTTTATGTTATAGTTCATTCTTATATATGTTCACTATTATTATATGGCATTCATCATATAGAAAATCACGATAGGGCATACGCATATAAGTTAAGAATAAGATATGACACATGACATAGGCCTTCGTCACGGTGGAGTTTCTTTCACGGTCACGTGAAACTTGAAATGTAGGCATCCATGTACGGATGCAACCTCTCTATGGTAGTATGAGATACCACATGAAGTACATCTAGGTTACTACGGAACCCGTCCCTTGGAAAGCGTGGTTTTAGTGAAGCCTATCGCACCGTGGCCCATTCTAACTATGTTTTAAGAAATATGAGAAAAGAATATGTTAAGACACATGTATGTTAAGAAAGTGGGGACTTAAGCCCACGCAAATATAAAATCGGGGAGGGGACCTAAGCCTGAAACCGAAAAATAATATGATATGTTAAGATACACTGTGAAGGCCAGCTAAACATTAATTAAGTTTCTACACGTGTCATACCTTACGAGCCACCATAAGGGTCTAACGTCTGCTGCCAAGACGGGTCTTAAGGACATTATAGCCTTATCTTGAACTAAGGGGACATCGTGGTTACTATGCCGGCAACCTCATCTGGCTGGATGGTGGTTTATGTTGTGATATGGAGGTTAGGTGGTAGGTTCGCACGATCCCCATACGCATCGCTTTAAATAAGATAAGATGCAAATCGTTGTAGGCGTATGGAGTAATTAATAAGACTTACGATATGTCACGTATGCTAAGTTAATGAGACAAATAGGAAAAGAGATAAGAAAATAGAAGCATCATGCACTCTTCATGTTATATTAGTATATTTTTCAGTCTTAATTATGATAGTCTATGAATTATGGATAAGTTTATTTCATTTATTTAAGATGTTGGTTATATTTTTAAAATGCACCACAATTCAAGCGATTGCACACACGACCACCTGAGTAAGTTATGGTGGATCGATTGTGCAATCCGCTGAGTTTACGCGACTGAGTAAACTCACCCCCTCTCAAATCAAACAGTTTCAAGTGAAGATTCCATTTATCCTGTTCATGATGACGCGAGAGCTGCTGTTTCGGAGGCGGCTTACGTAGATGGAGACGTTGGCTATCATCTGGAGGGGAGCGTAGATCCGACAGATTTCTACGAGCCTTGAGAGTCCTTTTGCTTTAGACTTTATTCTTTGAGAGACATATTCTAGTTATTTTGATATTTTTGTGAGTTCATGTTTAGGACCATTTTATCCTTCGTAAAACTTATTTTATTTTCTATCCTAGATGCATGATTAGGATTAAGTACTTCATTATTATTGTTTACGTTTTCTCGCTATTAATTTATGAGTCAATTATTTTAAATGCTATCTTAAATGCCTCAATCCATATACTAAGTCAATTTATAGATTATGTGTATGTCCGCTTATCGCCTTAACCAGCGTGCGGTGTCATAACACGGAATTCTAGGCCCTTGATATCGGGTAAGAATTCTGAGTCGTGACAATTACACTGCTGATGTAGCACACATTTGAGCATATCTAAATGGTCAAATGACAATTCATCATTAGAACATGGGTTAATTTGACCTTTTCATGTCACACCATTGAAGTGTTGTTTTTTATTACATTGCTGATGTAGCACGCATTTGAGCTTATCTAAATGGTCCAGATGACAATCCATCATTAGAACATGGGTTAGCCAAAGAATCATTCCCATAGGTGAATGTGAACCATTTGACTTGCGAAGTTTTACATCAGCGGTTAAATCTAAGAACAACTAGTATTAGAGTCCACAGATTAGATGATTCAAGCCTCCCAAAAATTGTGATTTTTGGGCCCATTGCCCTTCTACTTATGGCCTAACAACTTGGCCGTGTGGATTACTCACATATTAAAGGTAGGGGGTGTGGGCAGAGCCTTCCAGATTGGATTCGGAAGATAAAGCTAGTAGACTCAGGCAGGGCCATCCATGTTAGAGATTAGTGGGAAATATTTTTGAGTGGAAGTCTTGTTGGATACTTAACAAAATAAACATTTATTATTAATTTAATAATATTTATTTATTAGTTTATTTATTTTTAAATAGTTCCTTAAATGTTTGGTTCCATGTGAAAAAGATGTTGCCAAAACTTGAACCTTTAACCTTCAAGTCAAAGTGATTTCAATTTTGAATTAATATTGAAGGGAAACATTTCCCACTACAAGTTTAGAAGTATTGCAAAAGTTTTGTCCCACCTCATTATTTTACAAGAAAAATCCTTGCCATATATATGGAAACTTACTTTACATATTGTTTGGCTTGAAAAATAGAAACATAGCTCATAGCGGCAGTTCGCCACCGCGCACACACGTGTGCGATGTGCAATTGACATAATTGGCACTTTTATAGCTCACTTTGCACTTGTTCACGAAAATGGTTGGATTTGGACAAGTTAGTTAATGACTGTTGAATACCAAAAGTTGTAACTTTTCGCCTGTGAACCGTTGGATCCTTGCAACCATTGATTAGATTGATCAGAGCCCTCAATTGCAATGAACCGACAGACACAACCGCCCCTAAATAAGTGCTTTGAAAGTTATAAATTCAGGTTAGAGGAGGGATTCAAAGTACTTGCAAATCTTGAATGTTACATCTGTGTCCTCGTTATTCGTGTTCCTACTAGAGCATTTTCTATATTTTCATTTCATTAGGCCGCACACTACAGTACAACGTAGTGTGTGACAGATCGGTACTTCACCGAGGCTTCATTGTATCTTAGAAGCGAAATTGGCGTTATCCTGTTGCATATAGGGGGCAAATATTATCTTAAGGATAGCGATCTAATCGTGCCTTGAAGTAATTTTTCGGTCTATTTTTCGTCAATTTTTGTTCAATCTACCAACAATATTAAGATAATATTTCTATGACGCAAAAGATGATGAAACTCTCCAACACAAAGATCACGAAACTCAAGTGCTTTAATGGCATAAATTTTAAACAATGGCAATCAAAAGTACATTTTCTACTCATAACTTTAAAAGTCGCATACATTTTCACTATGGACTCACCACAATCGGAGCATGAAGATAAAATGCTTGAAGAAGGTAAAATCCGTCCGAAATAGGAAAGCGACAATTACCCATGCAAAGGCTATATTCTCAACGCTTTTGCCTATTCTCTTTTTTATGTCTATCAAATTTACAAGACTGCAAAAGATATATGAGAGGCTCTTGAACGAAAATACAAAGTATAAGAAGCCGGCGTGCCCACATACTTAGTAAGTTATTTAATTTTAAGATATATGATTTTAAACTTATTTCGGGACAAGTGTACCAGATGCAGATTATCTTTAACAATATTATGGCAGAAGGATGCACAATAGACGAAGGTTTTCAAGTCTCTGCAGTTATTACAAAATTACCATTGGGATAGAAAGATTATCATAAGAATTTGAAACACACTAAAGAAGATCGAACTATGGAGGAACTCTTGACTCATCTTTACATAGAAGAAGAGGCTCATCTACTTGACAAGGTGGAGGAGAAAACTGACTTCGTCTTTAATGCTCACATTATTGAAGATGCATCCACATCGAAGAAGAAAAATAAAGGAAAGAACTTCAAACTGAAGCCGAATAAAAAGGATTTAAAGAGAGGAAAAGATAAAGAAGGGTACTTGCTTTATTGTAAGAAACCTGACCATTATAAAGGTGGTTGTCATGAATTCTTGAAGAATAAGAATCAAGCAAACGTTGTGGGTGAAGAAGACCTCGTTGCAGTGATCTTTGAGGTCAACATGGTAGATGGTGGAAATGAATGGTGGCTCAATTCTGAGGCTACTAGGCATGTGACCTCTGATAGGAATAACTTTGTTTCCTATGAGAATTCACATGATTGACATAAATTGTTCATGGAAAATTTCACTACTGCCAAAGTTGTAGGACGCGGAAAAGTTATTCTAAACTTTACTTCTAGTAAATCTCTCACCCTTAATGGTGTACTTTATGTGCCTGAGATCCGAAAGAATCTTATATCGGCTTGTATTCTTAATAAACATGGATTGAAAATCATGATCGAATCTAATTCTATTGTACTTTCTAAGAAAGACATGTTTGTAGGCAAGTGGTATGCTTCTTACAGAAAGTTTAAGTTCAATATTAATGAGAAATTTGCTTCTTCGATTTATGTGTGATTCAATATTTTTATGGCATAATAGATTAAGACATTCAAATTTACGTTCTATGAAAAATATGGTTAAATTAGAACTTCTTCCTAAAATACATAGAGATTATAGTAAAGATAGAAGTAGTATTTGTATTTAATCTAAAATGACAAAGAAGCCATTTAAAAGTATTGAAAGACAATCGAAACTATTAGATTTAATTTATACTGATTTGTATAGTTTAAATAATAGTATACTAAAGGAGGAAAAAGATATTTCATCACTTTCATTGATGATTGTTCTAGATTTACATATGTTTTTCTTCTTCAATTAATTAGGAAGCATTTAATAAATTTATCGTTTATAAGGCCTTAGTGAAAAATTAATTAGATTTGAATATTAAGGCATTAAGATTGGATAGGGGAGGTGAATACATGTCACATGAATTTTAAGAATTTTGTGACAAGTATGGAATCATTCATGAAGTCGTCGCTCCATATTCTCCTCAATCCAATGGAATTGCCGAAAGGAAAAATTGGACTCTAGTAGAAATGGTAAATTCTATGTTAATAAATTTTGGTTTGAATTCAAATTTATGAGAAGAAGCGTTGCTAACTGTATGTTCTATTTTAAATCGGATTCCTTTTAAAAAGTCCTCTAAAACTTCATATGAAATTTGGATGAAAAAACCTCCCAAATTACATTATTTAAAAGTATGGAGTTGTAGAGCGTTAGTTAGGGTACTCGATTATAAACGTAAAAAATTGTGTCCTGAAGCCATTGAATATATATTTGTGGGATATTCTATTAATAGTTCTACATACAGATTTTTGGTATGTGAGCATAATAATATTTTTGAAAAAGATTCAATTTTGTAATTAAGAAATGCAGTATTTTATGATAATAACTTCTCTACTATTCCTAAACCTCTTGCATCATTTGATTTAGAATAATCTTCTAATTCTCCTCATCTCTCTGGTAGTGAAGATGAAGCAATGGAACCTAGAAGAAGTAAGAGACCTAGAAAGGTCATTGATTTTGGTTCAAATTTCCATGTTTATCTTATAGAAGGAAATAAAAATGAGTAAACTAAGAAAATGAAGTTTATTTTGAATATCAATGAAGATCCTAAAACTTTTGATGAAGCTACTAAGTCTATTGATTCCGCATTTTGGAAAGAAGCCATAAATGATGAAATGGATTCTATCATGCCTAATAATAAATGAAAATTAGTAGATTTATCATAAGGATCTAAACCTATAGGTTGTAAGTGGATATTCAAAAGAAAACTTAATCCTAATAACACTATAAATAAGTTTAAGGCTAGACTTGTTGCCAAAGGTTTTAGACAAAAATATGGTATTTATTTATTTGATACCTATGCTCCAGTGGTTAGGATTTCTTCAATCAAGACAATATTTGCTTTTGCTTCTATATATAAACTCAAGGTTCATCAAATGGATGTTAAGACAACCTTTTTAAATGGTTAACTTGAAGAGGAAGTATATATGGAACAATCATAGGGTTATATATTATAGGAGCATGAAAATAAAGTTTGTAAAATCATTAGGTCCCTATATGGTCTAAAATAAGCACCTAAATAGTGGCATAAAAAGTTCGATAATATTATTTTATCATATGGATTTAAGATTAATGAATTAGATAAATATATTTATAATAAGATATCAAACGATAAGGGTTTGATTGTTTACTTGTATGTGGATGATCTCTTAATTTTTTATACTGATTTAGAAAGTACTATAAATACAAAAAAAAAATTTCTTCAAAATTTGATATGAAAGATATGAAAGCTGATGTAATTCTTGGAATAAAATTATTTAAATAAGATTATAATATTATTTTATCCCAGTCACATTATATAGAAAAAATGTTTAAATAATTTAAACGTAATGGAAAATTAGCACTAACACCTTTTGATCCAAGTGTAAAATTAAAATCTATGACAGCCTGAATTTTCTCACATACATTTGTGAGATATATATATATATATATATATATATATATATTCTTTTATTTGTTTTATTCAACCTTAAATCAAATGGGAAAACCCATACCATCAGATCGCAGGACAAAATCTGATTACAGAATACTTGAAACACTTACACATATTATGAAAATCAAGCAGTTATAGCAAAATTGGCAGAAATATAAATTTTATTTCTATACAGACACATGACCAGAAGAACTAAAATAAATCATCGGTGATGACTAACCATCATCTAAACAGTGGTATAGAAATACGTATAAAAACTAAAACTCTATAATATACCAAGCTCAAATCTCAGAAGTTACTGTGCCAAATCCAATTGAGCTTCTCCCTCCAGTAGATAACTTGAATTCTCCTCAAGTCTAAGGTCCTGATCAAGAGCTACACGTCTGACGTATAGTCAGGATGAGCTGACAGTCTAAGCTCAGTAGAAGAATCTCAAATTTAATTGATATTTTATCATATCATCGCATAGATTTAATGACAGAAGCAAAAGCAGAACTAAGCAGATATTCAAGGACATAACTAAAAACGAAAATAGAATAGGTATTCAATGATTGAAACAAAAGCAAAAACAAATTAGGTATTCAAAGATTTACAGAATTTAGTTTCCATTACTCACATCACACAGTATATCAGTTTCCATTATTCACATCTTACAGTGTATTTAGAATTCCCCTACTCCTGTCTCACAGTGTTCACGTCTTACAATGTTCAAATCTTATAGTTTAATGTCCTAAGGTTCAGATTTCTATCATCCAATGCGTCCATATCTTTCAGTGTATTCACATCTTCCAATATCTTTCAGTGTATACGAATAACCCGCCATACCGGTCCAGTCAGTGTACGGTTACTTTTTTCAGTTGATGTCTAGTCAGTTTATGCAGTATGTTGGGAAAAATCCTGTCGTACCGGTCCAAAGATGCATGCGATACAAAGGTGTCGATAATCCCGCATCGTCCATGCAGATGCAAATATGCAAAAAGCCCACCATATCGGTCCAAGATGCATGCAAAGGTACAACAAGACAGTCAATGTCCAGTCTACCAAATCAGAGTTAATGTCAAATTATTTGATATCCAAATGCAACTAATATTTCAGAGATTTCAATGTTAACAGTTCAAAGATTGTCAACTTCCAATATTCTTACAAAAAGGATTTTAGACTTAACAGAATTCAATTTCTCAAATGCAGTCAATCTTACAAATTCGATTTCAAATCACTATTCTCACTTTTCAATCCAGATATTTGAATACAGTCAGATCAACAAATTCTAAATACATTGCTAACATCACAACTTAATTCAAGTGAATATCACGTCAAATCATATTCAAGGCATCAATTTCAAAGAGTTCTTATGACATTATTCGATCCTACAATGATATCTATGAAATCAATTCAAAAATGCAATGACTAATGAGTTTCCCCTACCTTAACTTCGGAGCTGTTCAAAGCAATCCAAAGATCCTCACATATGGTCTCCCATTCTTAACCTAGATCACGTTAAGATCATACTACATGTCAATGGTGGCGAAAAATAAATTTGCTCAAAGTTTCCCAAAGTTTTTCCAAGAAAAATTGAACCAGACAAAACAGAGCAAATCGATCGATTTCCAAAGCAAAGAAATTCGATCATTTGATTTCCCAGAATATATATTTTTCAATCCCTGTTCTATACAAGTCAATCAATCGATTTCAAATTCGATCGATTGATTTCCAATTCGATCGATTCTTTCAAAATTCCAAATTCGATCAATTGATTCTTTCAGAAATTTTTACATATCTCTATCATGTCAAATCGATCGATTGATTTCAAATTCGATCGATCGTTTTTGACAGATTCTATAGCCTTCGAGCTTCTTCCTTGACTCATTTTTCCCCAAAATTTTCAATGCTATTAATAAATTTTCACATACTCTTTTTAATCTAAGTTTAGAGCATTTAATATACCACTAAACCACTAATTTAATACTAAAAAATAATAGATAGCTCACCTTCTTAAATAACGTGTTCATCGCGTATTTCGGGTAGAAATCGAGAGTTGGCTCTTGCACGCAAAACAGGTTTTAGAACCCACCTTCTCTTGACCGTATCAGATGTTTTCGAAGATCAAACTCTTCACAAATGCATGCGAAAATTTCTTGCGAGATCCATGGACATCGGGTTTCAAAATAACCCAAAATACAAGAGGGTTTGGGGAAGAATAAACCCCCGTTCTTCACGGATCAAGATCACGCAAAGATCAATGATTTCTCCCGGCACATATACACTAAGAAGCTAAACACGTTGGGGATCAACTATGCCGACTCGGTGTTCAAATGTTTTGCGGTGGTGATTTCCTCAAGTTTATCTCTCTTCCTCTCTCTAGAAACCCAAAACCCCCAAAGTTGGCAACCAGTTAATAGCTTCCTAAGGAAGCCTTTCTTTTTATATCAAAAGGGGTTGTTTCCCTTATGAAACACATACACCCATTTGGGTGTTAAACCTTTTCCACTTGATTTATTTCGGTTTGAAACTTATACACCTAAGCGAGGTGTTTCTTATTAGACCAAAAGATCTTTGGTTTGGCATGGAGCTCTCACACCCAAACCATTGGTCACACGAAATTCGGCGTTAAGCCAATACATCACCATGGTGTATGAGCTTTGGTCCAAAAGCCCTACACGAAGCTCAAACAGACCCCAAACGATGTCGTTTGAAAATTTTAAAACGGTAAAGCATTTCTTAATGGACACGCACCTAATCAGGACCTTTAGTTTCAGAAATTTTCTGGGATGTTACATTCTTCCCTCCTTAAAGAATTTTCGTCTTCAAAATTTACGTGTCGTAGTCGAAGTGGTACTAGTACAATTCAACTCCCCAAAATTAGGGGCATTACATTCACCCCTCCTTTAGAAATATTTGTCCTTGAATATTTATCTTGTTACTTTTGGTTGTTATCTCAGTAAGTGGTTGTTACCAATCGCCCTCTAAAGATCGGCGCAACATCTAAACCCTTATCATAATGAACTCTAAATCATTAATTTACAAGGCCAACCACTATCACCACAAAAGTGTAGGGTTCATTGAAATTTACACCAAAGATGTCAATTTTCTCATGGAGCTCATGCAAAATGCTGGAGCCACTGAGTATCTACAAGGCATAAACCCAACTCTTGAGTTTGTGACCTACTCGTTGTTGGGTCATCACCGTGGGTTAAGAGGCCTCTGAGTAGTCGTCGAACTTGTTCTTTCCTTTCCTTTCTCTGGACACTCTTTTACTTGATGTCCCATCTGACCACACCTGAGGCATGCGCCAGTGGACCACCAACATTCCGTCATCTTATGTCGTCCTCCACACTGTACACAGGACTCAACCAATGCGGATGAAGTGGTGCATGACATCAGAGACATATACACAGGAGGACTCTGTTGGTATGCGCTTTTTCTGGGTTCCTCTTGGTCCCCAAAAAGAGTGGCCCAATTCGGACCGAGTGAACTCTGTCTAAGGGCGATAGAGTAATAATTTAGGAAATATTAAATGCTAAAAGGAAAAGACGAATATTAAATACAGAATACCTGGATGATGTGATTGCCAACTACAGATGTTTATCGACGCTGCAACACGTCACTGATCACACTTTAAGAAGAGCGAGGCTTTCAAGTTGAACTCCTTTATTGAATCATCAACTGGCCAACGTCAGCAGTTGTGGGTTGCCTTGGGGTTTAGCTAGTTTGGTGTCCTAATCCTGCTCTAAATTTAATTGATTTTGTCTTCTGGTTCTTTTCTGAGTCTAGCTGACTGGGGGTCTCCTAGTGTTACTCTAACTCTAACTGGTTGAGTTTCCTACGGCAACTCTAACTCTAATTAATTTAGTTTTCTAATACTAATAAGAGTTTAATTAACGTAGTCTCCAAATCTTACTAGGAATCAATTAACCTAAGTATCCTAATTCTATTAGAAGTATAACTAATTTTTAAAAAAGGGGTTGTGGCTCACTATGCTAAGGAGGATCTGTAACACCCCTGATTTTTTACTACCTATGAATCATTGACCTTCGATGATGATATGAGTATTTTGACCAGTTTGACTTTGGTCAAACTTTTGATGCCTGAGATGCGATCTCTAACCCTCCTACCTTAGACGGGTGATTGCACCTAATACACGAATCGTAAAGCCAACCTCCTTAATTCTAGCACAAAATCAGATCTCGAACCCTTAGGTGAAGTGGGTGTTGCACCCGACTCGAACCCGCGATCGAACCAAGTTCGATCCCACCCTTTCAGGTGCCATAGTTATGACGTATGGACCTATTTAGTTATGAGTGATGAGTAATTTGAATGAGAAGAATGGTGTGTGCATGATCAAGTGCAACCATGTGCACCCTAGGAGCAAACCTAACCTGAACCCAATAAACTAAACTAGTATAGGTTACATCTAAGTAAACGTATGTTGCACCTATTTGATGTGGTGCCCAACATACAAACCAAGCCCTTTTTGCACACCCGACTCCGTGTACATGTCGGGGAGTCACACGATACACGTTGTGGCATTCTGAATCAGGGGAGACATGAGCCGTGAATGTAATAACCCCAAATTTTCATAAACCATTTAAGTCTCATGCATACAGGACTTGGTATATGAAGTTCATAAGGAAACTCATACATAATTTTATACCTTAGTGTGTATGTGTTTAACACCATAAGTAGTGAGTGGATAAGGTAACATCTATTTTAGATGTTAGTGTTTGACATGTTAGCAAACTCAAGTTCTAGGATAAAAAGGGGGGGGTCTCACACGTAAGTTCTTTTCCCTTTGCTTTAGTGTTGTGAATTAGAGAGAAAGAAAGGGAAATAGGTTTGAAGAGAAAAAGAGTAGGGATCATTTGAATCTTTGATTTTCGATCCATTAGATCATGAATGATGGTGTGAATGTGTGTGAAGAATAGATAGCCATATGATTTGGTTAGTCTCATCGTGATCTGCGTGCTTGGCATGAAGGTGTGAGTGGATTGAATTTTAGAAACCCTTTTCATTTCTCGAGAAGAACGGTCCGATCTATCAGAGGATCACCGTGTTTAAGGTATGAAATCAATGCTCATTGAGCCTATCATGGGTCATTTATTATTCATTATGATATATGTGGAATATAGTTGAGAGTTAATGAAGATCGAGTTGAAGAGAAAACTCAGATCTGAATATCTCTGGTTCTCCCGAGCACGAGCTTCAGAGCTCGCTCGCGTGAGGAACCTCGTGAAGGCTTGAAAACCCTTTGAAAGAAGAAGTAAGCCTGTGGGGATTTGTGTCTCACTCGCGTGAGGACTTAAGCCTCACTCGCATAAGGCCTCGCGTGACCATCATTAGTGCATTGAAATTCAGGTCGGTCGCTTGAGAAGTGTGGATGTTTGGACATTTTGACTATAGGATTGAAGTGTTGATGATGCGTGTGGATATGTGAGAACTGTGGTCGGATTGGATTACTCGTGACTCCAATTGAGGTAAGGAAAACTCTTTAGCATGTATATTTGATTTCAGCTAGCATGTGTGTATTGATACGTTAAGAAGATGTGTGCCTTCCGACTTTTGCTTTTGTAATCGCATGATTTCATTCATAGCTTTTGAACATATGAAATTAGTAAATGTGATCACTAAGAGAGGAATTGTGTGTATGTGTGTTATGTGTGTGAGTTCAGAGGATTATGTGTGTGACATCCAAGAGATGTAGATCCGTATGTGTATGACATCAAAAGAAATGTTAACAAGTGTGTGTGTGGAACATGTGAACTTCAAAGTAATATAATTAGCACAAATTCACGGTGATAAATTATATGTACACTTTTGCACAGTTGATTTAAGGTTTAATTGTGAATATCCTACTGACATGGCGGGATATCCATGACCGACTCGACTGATATCCGTGACCGATATGGCGGGATATCCGATATAAAATTATGTACCGGTACGACGGGATATCCGTTCTTTGATTTCCAACAGTGAAAATATTTCGTTTGGCACAAGTCACCTAATGCAAAGGTACTTGGGCATTGTGTAATGGTTCATGTGAATAACGATGGTGAGTATTCCATCGGGGGCTCGATACTATAATGCTCGAGGAACTATTTAAGTACTGATTTAAGTGTGTGTATAATAAGGGTGTGTTTTAGAAACTTTGATCGATGTGGTTGAAACTATGCATTAGATATTTGTCTTGGATTATGCAAATGCTTCTAAAATTGTGATTCTTATGCATTGAAATACGTCATGAAAGATATACATGATGATAGAAAATATGCATGCTATTACTTTTTCTTAGTGAGCTATGACGTAGCTCACTCTTCGACTATACATCACATGTGCAGGGATCTCTAAGGGTACTGAGGATCTAGATTTAGAGGATTCTGAGTACGTTCTTGAAGAGGAGACTGAGCGACCTCCAGAGGAGTTCTTCTAGTAGATCTGCTGTGTCACTTTGTGTCTTTTGAAAGCTCATTTGTAAGGCTTGGTACGCCCGGCCATTTATATTTGTGAGAAGGTATTTCCATGTATTACTTTATTCCTTTTGGCGAACCATCTTCGTGTGACTTTTTGCGTGTCACGGATGGTTCGGTTCAATTCTTTTGCTCATGCGATTGGCATGAGATCTGAACTATCTTTGGAAATCTTTTGAGTTATCTATACATAGAAATGGAGATTTATTTTCTTTTATGACTCTTTTTGCTTAGTTAGATTGTGCTTTGTTTCCGCTATGTGAGTGGATGTATCAGGTGTTCTGTGTGATATACGGGGTGCGACCTTGAGGGTTGTATTGACGGGGCGGGTTTCGGCTTATCGAAACCCAGGCTATCACAGAAGTGCTCGATTAACAGAATCCAAAAGAGGGTCAAATACACATTGTCCAATTAATTAGGCCCAAACACCAAGTGCCGTGTACGGGCCACACAATTAATCAAGACCCATTAGATGATAGGCTTGAAATGGCTCATACACTTACATTTGTGTGCCGGCTGTGCGTTGGAACTAAACCAAGCATAAAAACTAGCGTGTACTGGTTCGGGGCTATATGAGACCTTGCAAAGACCCGATTTTAAACCTTAAGAATTAACACCATATAGCCATACATAACTCTTGTGTGTGCAGGCTATACACTGAAATAATTACCCTTCAAATAAAAGCCATTTCCCCTTATTTAAAACCCACTCCCATGCCTAAGACTCATGCACACTTCGTTTGAGAACAAGGGAGAGTGAGGGAGAGAATAGAACTCGTCCCCTTCTCAGCTCTCTCTTGAACCCCAACTGCTTGAACCTGCCTCCGCCATCATCTCCCATAGGGGGATCTCAGCTAGTTCGACTGTTGCGACTCCATTGAGATCAATGATCGAATTGAATGAATGAATGCGAAGCTAGGTACCCAAAAACCCCCTTCGATTCCAATCAATTCGAACTCCGCACGCGAAGAATCTATGGAGGTAAGCATCTTAAACTCATCTCGTAAAAATAGATTTTTCTATGATTAGAGTTCGGTTAGTCGATTCTCGAATTTCGTGCGACGAAACCCGAGGATCGGATGCATGCAAGCATCAATTTTTCAATTTCCCCGATCGCCGAGCATGCATGAATTAGAAGGTAAATTTCATGGATTACTCATAAACTTCGAGCGGGATTCTCAGAAATCTTACCTTTGATTTTGTACTTTAAGAATGGATTTGGTTGAAGTTCGGGGAAGAAAACCGAGTCCCTAAAAGGTTAGATTTCTGAGAATCCCATTTGAGCGGCCTTGAATCCCGCTTGAGCGAGGTCCCACCTGAATACTTCAGCTCGAGGATGAATTTTTTTGGAAAATCCCGCTCGAGCGGCCCTTCATCCCGCTCGAGCTTGTTAGATCGAGGTGCCAGAACCTATTCGGTATTTCGGTCATAACTTTTGACCCCGAACTCTGATTAGCATGATTCTTGGGGCATTGAAAAGAGGACAATAAGACCCATGACCTTTATGAAAAAATTAATTCATGAATCAAACGTATTAAAGGTCCAAATTTAGGGGGAAATTGGGTCAGGTTCTAGGTTAGCACGAACTTGGCTATTTCTTCCTCGATTTGAGAAAAATACTTAGATACGTCGAAGTTGTTTGAAATTAAGACCTATTCCTGATGCATCATCATAAATGTAATGTAGGTTGAGAATTGAGAATGCTTGTGAGGGGATGTTGCATTGTTTTGTGTGTCTCGTGAACAAGGTAGGAAAATTCAACACTCAAGTCCATCTTGATGCTGATTCATAGATTTGATTATGTTATAAACTTGAATCTTACATAGCTTGCAATCCTTGATTTTGAAACATGCATTTTCCATATATGAAGCATGTCTTGATGTCCGTATATGAAACATGCCTTGATTTCCGTATATAAAACATGTCTTGATTTTCGTATATGATACATGCCATTATTTTTCGTATATGAAACATGCCTTGATATCGTATATGAAGTGTGATTTAAATTTCGTATATGCTTTGAGAATCGTAAAATTGTTGATTTATGCTTGGATGATTCGAACTTTCAATTTAGCATATGATTTTGAAAACATCCCTTGATTTGAATCCCGTGCTTTAAAGTCAGTATATGAAATGCGATTTTGATCTGAAACTAGAAGTGAATTGTGTCTCAAAATTGATTTCCAATAAGAATCCGAGATCATAAGTCTATATAAGAATTTGATTTTGAACATGGCATGTGAGCTCAAAGATCTAATTAAGGCTCCGAAATTGAACTTGAAATTCGAAGCATATTTTGTGTATATGAAACTTCGAGCCTTGAAACGTGATTAGATATTTGAAATGTGAATAAGTACGTGAAATCTGGACTGAAATATGAATCATATGAACACTGGATACTGAATACTTGACACTGAGCATACTGTATTACTAGACTGGTATGACGGGTTAAACCGTACACAGTCCAGGGACGAAGCCAAGGGGGGCCTAAAAGGGGCCACGGCTATCCCCACTTATTTAGTTTTTTCTATTTCTCTTTAATCTATCTTACCTATTTGTTAGGTGCCAAAATGATTGGCCCCGTCTAAATAAATGCACAACTTAGCTCTCTCTCTCTCTCTCCTATCTTTTAGGCCTCTCCTCTCTCTTATCTTTTAGACGTCTCTTCTCTCTCTCCTATCTTTTAGGCGTCTCAACCAAATAGGCTACTTCAGTCTCTCCTATTTTTTAGTAGCTATAGTTCAACCACCCTAAAACTTCTCTTTTTAAATCATGTCCTAAGACATCTCTCTCTCTGACACATGATTAGGCCATTGAATTCGTAAAAAATAAATGATCATGTTGATTCCTACAACCTCAAAAATCTTGTGAATTTATTAGGTTTATAAATCCAAATTCGCCACTTTCCTACTATTTTATCCAAACAGACCTTAAAAGTTAAAAATGAGACTTAGCCCAGTTAATTTGACTCCTAGCTATGGCAGATTGGCCCTAATGCCTATTGATAGGCGTACGAATATATATAAACAAAAGATTTTATTTATTTTTTATTTTGTTAACATTAAATGAATACTTTTTTTATTTTTTATAACATTATACATTTCATGTTCATACTTTGGCCCCCTCCCATGAAAGTTTCTGCCTTCATCCCTAGTACACACTGTACTGAATACTGGACACTTAGTATACTGCATTATAGGGCCGGTACGACGGGTTAAATCGTACACACTGCACTGCATATTGGACACTGAGCATACCGCATTACTGGACTGGTATGACGAGTAAAACCATACACACTGCACTGCATACTGGACACTGCATACTGCATTACTGGACCGGCTCGCTGGGTTAAATTGTGTATCATGCACTGCATTACTGTACTAATTGACACTGCATTCGACGCTGGAAATTAATACTGGTCTGTCACATTGTGTTATATTGTATACAAAGGATACTGACTGAAATTGAAATAGAATGAATACTGACCGAATCTGCGCTCAAGTGAACTAGAACTCAAGAATTTCCCTTGTAAACTTTGATTTTGAAATACACGATAATGTCTTGCTCGAAACTCGATTTTGAAATACATGATAATGTCTTGCTCGAAACTCGATTTTGAAATACATGATAACTTCTTGCTCGAAACTCGATTTTGAAGTACATGATAAGGTTTTGCTCTTCGTTCCAGTTACGTATTGCTAGCTCCGTGTTGTGTGTAATTGAATTTGTTTTGATCCAAAAAAAGTAATGAAACCGAAGCTTGATTTCATCGATTGAATTTTTAATAAATCAACTCTGTGTTTTTGTTTGAAAAGATGTATATTGGTATTATTTTTCTTTATTGAGCTTGGACGAAGCTCACCCCTCGACTATACGTCATAGGTGTTGGTGTGCACTTTTTCTGGGTCCCTCTCGGTCTTCGTTGAATTTGTGGCTCCAATTCTGTCCAGGTGGACTCTAGCAATGCGGCATTTGGAATGGTGGAGGTAAAATAAAATAAAAAGGGTTTTCTAAGAAGATTCTTAGTTTGTTGTGATCGCCAGCTGCAAATATTTATCAACACTGTAACACGTCAATGATCACACTTTAGAGCAGGTGTGGATTACTTCTATACTGAATCGTCCGCCATCGAACGTCAGCAGCAATGTCTCTTTTTATGATTAGATAGTTTAATTTTCCTTTTTCTTCCTCTGTTATCGTTGTGGCTCTGGTCAGTTCAGATTTCCCAATTCTATTATTTTTTTAGTTATATGGGTTTATTATAATGAGTTACTCTAGCATTTTAATACTATTAAGAGTCTAATCAGTCTTAGTTTCCTAATCTTATTAGAAGTCTAATTAATATTGGTTTCCTAATCTTATTGGAAGTCTAATTAATTTAGTTTCCTAATCTTATTAGAATTCTAATTAATATTGGTTTCCTAATCTTATTAGAAGTCTAATTAATTTAGTTTCCTAATCTTATTAAAATTCTAATTAATTTAGTTTTCTAATCTTATTAGAATTCTAATTAATTTAGTGTCCTAATCTTATTAGAATTCTAATTAATTTAGTGTCCTAATACTACTAAAGGTCCGATTGACATTAGTCTCCTAATGGTACTAGGAATGCAAATATATTAATTCCAATAGAACTCTTATTAAATCAAGCATGCTAATTGTACCGGGATTCTAAGCAAAGCAAGTATATTAATTATACTGGCATTCTAATTAAAGCAAGTGCACTGATTTTACTGAAATTCTAACTGAAACAATTATAACAATTCTACTATAATTCTAATTAAAATAAAAGACTGACTTTTACTAGAGCTATAATTATAGCAATGAATTAACTGTTTCTAAAAATACTAATCGAAATAAAGGAACTGATTTTTCTAGAATCACAATAATCAATGAATTAATTATAGCTAAATCTAATTAATCATGAATGAACTGAATTTCCTAAAATTCTGATCAAAGCAATTGATTAACTGAACTAAAAAATCTGATTAAAGCAATTAAGTAATTGTATTAAAGCCTAATTAATATAATTAATCAATTATATCTAAATAGGAACTAATTAAAGCAATTAATTAATTCTAAAAATTCTAAAAAAAGGGGGGTTTGGGCCCACTATGCTAAGGAGGATTGGCCTAGTTCCCGAGTACCCTCTGTAAGCTCCGTTGGGCAAATCAGGTGGCTAAGATTGAAGATAAATTAGATTTTAGATCGTGAAATAGTATTTTTAGGCTTTTTAGAGTCAATTTCGGAATGATAATTATGAATTAAATTATGAACGGGAATTATAGAAACTAAAATTAATATTTAGGATTTTTGAAAGTATTAACATGGGGAATTAAAACTATGATTTAAAATTTTAGGACTGAATTCGGGTCCGAAATCAGAAAATCAGGCCGTATGAGTAAGGACTGGTTTAGAGTCCAAGACCTAGAACCAGAAATTAATGATAGGAGTGGAGATTAGGATTTTAGAATAGAATAAAAGCCTAAGATTGGCATATCGGACCGTCAGATTAAGGACTGGCTTTAGAAATAGAGAAATAGAACCAGATATAGAGAATTTCAATCCAAAGATGGTGCTATGATTTAAGACTGAAAATTAAAAAAAACTAATAGAATTTCTAAATATAAAGATTAGAAGTTACGGCTGTGAATTAAAAAAATTAAATCCTCACCTAAGGGTTGGGGCTACGGAGAGAAATCTAGAAGATTCGAAGCTTGAAACGTGAGATCATGACTAAGTTGCTCTATGGGTTTGTCCTCAGAGTTCTCTGGTTTTAAAATCCCAAAAAAAAAATTCGTTCTCTCCCCAAAAATTGCTAGCCTCCTGGGCGAATTAAGAAATTTTTTTTTATAGGTTTTTCTCTAATTAAAGGCCCTGTTTCAGGTGTTTCACTGGATTGCGCGCCGGTCTCCCGACACTTAATCGCTTTGAGTCGGTCACCGAATCAGTGAGCGACCGACTGACTTGCTCAGCGAGTTTCCCAGTTCTAACAGTGTTAAGGCTAATTGTGCTCTTATTAAGATGTCCGATTAAGCATTTCTTCAAAATCGCTCAATCAAGGAAAATTGAGGGTCAAGGACTATGAGGTCAGGTCGAGCATAGGCCAATTGTGCGTCGGTGATGGGGCGCTCAATCCAATCGCGCGTCTAGTTTCAAGCGCGTGATCATGTCTCGAGATGGTCTAGGAAAGGAAGTTTGGTCTGAAAGGGGGACTAATTGCGCATTTGTGGTCTGACGTGCAATCGAATTATGCGTAGGGTTTCAGGCACGAAATTTGGGGTTGTTCGGGTCTGGTCTCTAGTCTGAAATGTAAGACTATTATTTCAGTCTACATTCTGATTATATATTATTGTTTCAATATATAGTCTCCCTACATTGGGATCCGAGCCACAAGGCTATTGTTTCAGCCTGTGTTCAGCCATGTACTATCATTTCAGTACATGGTCTCATATTAGGGTTGAGGTCAATGGTTGACCAAACGAATTCATATACTCCAAGAGGGTGAAATGGGGGTGTCTATAGATGCCCCTCTTCGGCGCGCTCTTGCAAAGTAAGAATGCATCGAAGAAGTAGACACCCCTCATTCCAGGTGCCTTCTCGTTTCTCTTAGGAATTCACAAATGTGAATTGGTGATGGTGACATGACAGGCTTGGCTATTTTATCTATCAGTACAAGCTAAAATGGAGCATTTGAAGGGTAAATGGTAGCTATTGAAGGGCACATTCCGGATTTGTGGGTGCATGGTGCATCATGGCGCGGGCTAACAGAGGGATTTTACGTAAAATAAAGTCCAGAGACCAATAATAATAAGATAAAATATTATATAATATCGAAGGCTTTTGCAAGTCATGTCAGACCGAGCGCGTCATTGCTCACACCAATGCGCGTCAGGCATTCCTTTTCCAATAGGCATTTATAAGTTCTTAGATTAAGTATATTCATTGTTTGGCTTCCCAGGGGAATGGCTGGTTTGGGTTAGATTAGATGAGGGTCTTGTGAGGTGTGCTCAATTGAATTTTGCGCAGTGGCACGTACGCTTGATTCATTTAGAGTCAGCTTCTAAGCTGGGAGGTCTAATCCTAATGCATCTGAAGAAATGATTATGCTCAGTGGCGTGTGCGCTTGATCCAATTTTGCGCAGTGGGGTATGCTCTTAATTGCGAGTTTAGGGGGTCTTAGGAGTTGAGGGTCAGGTCTAAGTATAATTTATTACACGCGAGTAACGGGGCGCTTGGTCGAGTTTTGTGGTATTTACAGAAAGGTAAGTTGGGTTTATTTATTTGTTGCTTTGTTCTTCTCTTCTTCTCTTTTTTTTTTGGCTTTTTTTTTGTTTGAAATTTTGAGGGTTTTAGAATTTTAAAATTTTAGGAATTTTAACTTAAGATCAATTCAGTGGTAAAACGACGGAAAACATGGCGTTCGAGATGTCGCTGAGTAGATCCACTGGTAATGGATTTATGGACCCGACCGTTGGTGTGGTTGTCAAGATGACACTTGATATGTCGGATACTCCATTTAACCTTCTTGATGAATATTGATGATTGTCTTTTATGGGAGGGCTACAGTAATTCGCGAGTCAAGAGAGACGAGTTTTGAAAATATTTTGATTTAATCATAGCTAACTATAATTTACTGGGAATATTGAGTAATTGAAAAGTGGGTAGTACGTACCTGGGGTGATACTTACCTAAGTTATGAGCAGGTTGTGGCAGATTGGTGATGTTGTAGTGTCACGATGGGACTTTGTGGCTATTATTATGAGGCAGTGATCCGGGTGTGATGTCGTAATGAGACTTGGGAGATTTCTTCCTTCCCTTTGGCTGCATGTTGGATGAGCCTTGGTGGGACGTGGGAATTCTGACAAGGTGTTCGTCTTGGGACTTAGCTTTGGTTGGGTGTGATGGGACATGGGAGGAGTCTCGATTCTTCATGCATGTTGGTATCCGGCGTAGCGATCAATTTAGGAGGAGGCCTCTTTACTTCAGCGATGGGATACTGGTTGAGCTTTCTCCCTTTCCACATGGCATGGCATGGCAGGTGTCATTTGAACTTTTCAGATAGTGATGTTTGCGATGGGGTGTCAGTTGAGCGTAGTTGGCGATGGGATGTTGGTAGGGTACTTGTGTGTCCTGTCGCGATGGGACAGGGGGCGTTGTTAGTGCTCCCATTTCGTGTGAAGGTATGCGATGGGATAGGTGAATTTTTACAGTGGTGTGATAGAAGCTGCGAGGATGTAGATTTCATCCAAAGTCAGGTATTGCACGCATGTTTTAGGTCCCTCAATATGATTACACACCTATTTTCGGGCATGCGATCTCAGGCTTTAGGGGTTGTTTACGCGTGTGCTAGTCAACGTGTGATTGTATTGCGCGCAATAATAGAAGCACATGATCGGAGCATCACCAGGTACCCATCACATTGTGTGGCTAGAGTTGTTTGATTGGATTGAGCAGTCTATGGCCTGCGCGTGATTCGAGTGTCGCACCGTTGGCACGGGCGATGGTTTCATTGAGCGCTTGGGTCTTAGCGCGTGTTTTAGATTGTGCGTCATGTGCGTGGTGTGTGATCGAATGAAGCACAGACATCTGGCTCGTGATTAAGGCCGTACTCTATGTAAGCGAGAGAGACTTCATTTATTTTTCATTCTCTGGTTTAGTCTCGAGGTTTGATGTAATAGCCCGAAAAATCACACTAAACTATGACCTCGAGATCCGTGCCTGATTGGTCACAAGTTTGACCATTCAGGAGATCAAGAGTTAGCATAGAATGTGATGAACGGACGAGAAGTGATGGTTTGAGTGATTATGTGATGTGAGATGTAAATGAGAAGTCGCATACACCTACCGCGGTGTATGTGCTCAACACACAAGTGAGGAAGAGGATAAAAGGGTTTAATAGCCCTAAAATCAAGAGTTGATGTTGTTGAGAGAGGAGTAAAGAAGAGAGAGAGAAGTAAGAGAGGAGTTATTGCAACTGATTGGAGGGGGGATTTAAGAGCAAGAAACGCCGGATTCGACGCCTTCCAACCCTAGATTTGAAATCAATTGAGATTGATTCAAGGTAAATTTTTGTAAATCAAATGCGTAGATTATAGAGGCTAATTGGTAGTTGAAATTAGTTTAAATCTTAGGTAAATGGCTTAGAAAAATAGAGAGAAATGTATGGGAAAAGATAGGGAAGAAACTAAGAAGATTTGAATCGACAATTTCGATTAATCGAAATTGGGTTTCGATTAATCAAAATTGGCCAGGAAGTTGAAAGGTCAGAGGACCCCGATTTCGATTGATCGAATTTGATTTTGATTAATCGATTTTGGATTTCGATTAATCGATTTGGGGATCGATTAATCGACTGAGAACCTCCAGTGGACCCCAGGGATTGGAGGAAATGACTTGAGGAAAAATCGACTAATCGAAATGGGATTTCGATTAATCGATTTTAGTTTTCGATTAATCGATTTGGGATCGATTAATCAACTTGTGAAACTCGACTGTTCGAACTGAGATTCGACTTTGCGAAAAGAAGAATTTCGATTAATCGAAATTGTATTCGATTAATCGAATGAAAACTCGACTGTTCAAACTGTGAGTCTACTTTGCGAAAAGGAGAATTTCGATTAATCGAAATTGGATTCGATTAATCGAATGAAAGCTCGGTATTGAGCGAGAATCGACTTTAAACGAGAGAATTTCGATTAATCGAAATTACTTGAATCGATATTGACCTTGATTAATCGATTTTGGAAATCGATTAATCGAATCGATTCGATTAATCGATTTTGAATTCGATGTCATTTGGGATAATTTATGTTGACCTTTGGGTTTGACTTTGAGATTTTTGGAGGGTCTTATATCTTCTTTATTGCATCCTTTGTGATGTGTTTTACCTGTTATGTGGTACCATAGGTGGTACGTGTGGACTAGTGCACAAGGAGCCACGTGGGACCTTGATGCAATGATCAAATGAAGACTTGAGGTAGGGAACACCTTGAACATGTACTTTATTTTACAAGAGCATGTATGTAGTGATATAGATTTTCATTCAAATATTTTTACTGCTTAAAGAACTGTGAAAAGTGTGTGTGTGTGACATTCATAAGAGTAAACTATTGAGCCATCCCCAGGGGATGATGAAGTAAAGAGATAAGAGCATCAGGTGTGATGCAAGTAAATGGATACATCCCAGGGATGTATCCAAGAATTGAATCATGTTTGATAGGGCCTAACTGATATAAGATAGCACACTTACACGGTGAATAATTATATGTAAGGCACCGATATTTTTGTTATTTGAGGTTTGATAGGTTACCCCACCGACGTGGCGGGATATCCACGACTGACACGGCAGGATATCCGTGACCGATACGGCGGCGAAACCGTAGGCCAGTGCGGAGGCTTATCCGTACATAGTAAGCACACCCCAGGGGTGTTGATTGAGACAAGTGAAACCCCGCCACCAATCCCCAGGGGAAAGGGGCTTGGGTACTATATGGTATTCCCAGGGAATACATTAAAACTGTCTATATAGATGACGATGAAGGGTATCTCATCGGGGCTCGATGCTATATTGCTCGGGGATTACTTAAGTTGAAAGTTTAAGTTTTGCTTTAGGCCTTTTCAGATTATTCATGAGTAAATGAAAATATAAGAAATCAACGATGAAAACGAAATGCCTTTTAACTGCTTTCATTAATAACCCATAGATACATCATGCATGACATATCATGGAATATATGTGAGTTATAATTTATATGTTCAATGTGTTTTGTTCCCTATTGAGCTAGGATGTAGCTCACCCTATAGACTATACGTCGCGGTCCATTACTAGCGGTAGGGAGCTTCAGGAGGAGCCGACCTTCAGTGAAGAGTTGGAGCCACCTCCAGAGGACTTCTTCTAGAGGACTCCGTTGTGCCACTTTGAGGGATTTTTTTTGGAGAGGTTTTGTACGGCTTGGTATGTCAAGCCTTGATCTTGTTTAAAACCATGTATATAAGGTTTTGGATTATTCTTTTGGGATGAACCATCCGTGATGATTTCTATCATCGATGGTTCGGATCGGTTCTCCATTCATGTAGAGGCATGAGGGTAGAACTGTCTTTTGGAGAGTTAATCAATATAGATTTAAATTCCGCAATTTCATTTATAGTATTTTGATGCTTGATATACCAGTGTTCCGTGCTTAGCTAAGGGCACGGTCAAGATGATCGTGCTGATGGCACGGGTTTCGGGGTGTCGAAATCCGGGCTGTCACAGTTGGTATCAGAGCTATTTTCTTTTAGCAATACTAACAAGGATTCTTTCGTCGGAACATAGGGGCTTCTGCTAACGAAACTTTAGTATCAAATGCAGCCATAAATGTCAGCTAGAGGGAGAGGCCGACCAAGGGGAGGCCATCAAAGGAGTTTACGTAGTGGAGATGATTACATCTCTCCTACAAATAGAGTGCCTTTAGGAGGTGCTGAGGCCCCAGGGGGCAGTAGCAGCAGACAGCATGAGGAAGAGGATCGAGATCATTAGGATCAAGATCTAAGGGAGCAAGAAAGAGTGAGAGAAAGACAAGAAGACAGAGAAGAGCGACAAAGGATGATGCACACTATGGAGACTATGGCAGCTGCCATGGCACAGCAAGCCGCATCCTTTGCAGCTCATGCATCAAGAGAACAGCAGCCACCTACACCACCTGTAGGATCTGTATTGTTGTGCCTCATCTTTCTGAGTTTAGGAGGATGAGACCTCCTTCATTTTACAGGCGGTAGACACAATGGCTGCTTTGAGATGGAGAAAGTCTTTAGCGTGCTGACATGCACGGAAGATGAGAGTGTGAGATGGGCAGCTTATATGTTGGATGGGGAGGCTGGGCCTTGGTGGAAGTCCGTGATACGGACTCGGGCTCAAGAGACCCCAGAGTTGCCTTGGACTTGGGAGGAGTTTGTTGAGGAGTTCAACAAACAATATTTTTCGGAAGTGGTGAGGAACCAACTTGAGATACAATTTTTACAGCTAGTGCAAGGAAGGATGACAGTGAGAGAATATGGGGTGGAGTTTCTACGACTTGCCCGTTTTGCTCCGGATTACGTCGCTACTGAAGTGATGAAGTCCAAGAGGTTTCAGCAAGGTTTGAAGCCTGAGGTTAGGGGAGGCGTAGCCCCATTTCAACTGAGGACCTATGAAGAGGTCATGAGTAAAGCACTAGTGGTTGAGGAGGAGAACAATAACAGATATAGACAAAGGGAACAACAGAGAGGAGGAAATGAACAGGGAAGATTGGGGCACTACGAACCGGTGAACAAAAAGCCGAGGTTCATGGCCCAGAATCAGAGATCACAGTTCCAAGGGGGCTTCGGAAGACCGGCGCAACAACAGCAACAACAACACCAACAGAGGTTTCCATTACTTGCGTCGGGGAGACCTATTCGTTATGAGAGCCCTGCCATGTCTACTGGCGCCACTAATGTGGTTCTCGTTGCTTTCTTCCAGACCTCGGAGACTTTATGCAAAGTGCGGCAAGCCTCATAGGATGGTGGACTGTAGATTGGGAACTAGGGGTTGTTTCCGATGTGGCAAGGTGGGCCACTTGATCAAGGATTGCCCCGAGACGGATAAAAGAAAGACGGTTTCAGTTGCAGCACCACGACCAATTCAAGCAAGGAAACCGATCGTTCAGGGGAGAGCCTATGCAGTCACTGCTCAGGAAGCAGGGAACGTGCATGACGTCATCCAAGGTGAGACCCTTTTTAAATTAAAGAAAATTTTCATTTCATCAAAATTTTAGATAGAAAAGGAGCGTGCATTAGAAACTGAATAGATTATTTTCTTTTGTAAAAAAAAAAAAAAAAAAAAAAAAAAAGTTGTATATAAATTGAAAGTGTAAATTGATCTGTAAATTATTGCATGTATGTATGAATACTATAGGTACCTTAAACATATATGAAAAAGGATGCTTCGATGGATATGACGCTCGAGTGTTGATAGACCCCGGGTCTACCCACTCATTCGTCACTCCACGTTTCGCTAAGAAGATGAAGATTGTTCCAGAGACGTTGGATTTCGTCCTATCTGTGTCTATTCCGACTGGAGAGTTAGTAGACACGGAGTTAGCTTGCAAATCCATCATTGTAGCAGTTCGAGACTTGGAGGTGCATGAACTAGAAGCAAAGCTGATACTGTTAGACATGCAGGGGTTTGATGTGATCCTTGGCATGGACTGGTTGGCGCAGCATTGTGCAACCGTCGATTGCAAGAACAAAGTGGTTGTTTTCAGACCCAACACGAGAAGATCATTTCGGTTTCAAGGAGTGAGGTCGTCATCTGTGCATCGATCTCGAAGAAGGGCCGAAAAGATGATCAGAAAGGGTTGCAGTGGATACTTGGCTTTCTTAAAGGAGGACAAGGAAGAAAAGAACGTCATTTCTAAGATAACAGTTGTGCGAGACTTCGCTGACGTGTTTCCAGAAGAATTGCCTGGATTACCTCCAGATAGAGAAGTAGAATTCGCCATTGACTTAGCACCAGGAACGGAGCCTATTTCGAAAGCACCTTATAGAATGGCTCCCGCTGAGTTAAAGGAGTTGAAGGAACAACTACAAGAGCTTATGGACAAGGGGTTTGTTAGACCAAGTGTATCTCCATGGGGAGCACCGGTCTTGTTTGTCAAGAAGAAAGATGGGTCAATGCGGCTATGCATTGACTATTGACAATTGAACAAACTCACTGTGAAGAACCGCTACCCTTTGCCAAGAATAGACGATCTATTCGACCAACTGCAAGGAGCAAGGTATTTTTCTAAGATCGACCTGAGATCTGGGTATCATCAGTTACGAGTCAAGGCAGAGGACATTCAGAAGACAGCTTTCCGGACACGGTATGGACACTATGAATTCCTTGTGATGCCGTTTGGATTAACGAATGCTCCAGCGTCGTTTATGGATCGGATGAACCGAGTGTTTAAACCACACTTGGACTCCTGCGTCGTAGTATTTGTTGATGATATACTGATATACTCCAAATCCAAGATGGAACACGAAGAACATTTGAGGATTGCTCTACAGACGCTACGTGAACACCAATTGTACGCCAAATTAAGCAAGTGTGAATTTTGGTTGGAAGAAGTTAGCTTTTTGGGACATGTCGTCTCAAAGCATGGTGTCACGGTAGATTCGGCAAAGATAGAAGCAGTAGTTAAATGGGAGCAACCAAAGACAGTGACCGATGTCCGAAGTTTTCTGGGCTTAGCAGGCTATTATCGACGTTTTGTCGAGGGGTTTTCAAAGATATCTGGACCTCTCACAAAGTCGATTAAAAAGATTCAAGGTTTGAGTGGAGTGAGGCATGCGAGAAGAGTTTTCAAGAACTCAAAACGAGACTCACTTCGGCTCCAGTGTTAGCGATCCCTTCAGGCAGTGGAGGATACGCCGTGTACAGCGACGCGTCATACAATGGCCTTGGTTGTGTGCTCAACCAACACAAGAAGGTGATAGCTTACGGATCAAGACAGCTGAAAGAACACGAGAAAAATTACCCGACTCATGACTTGGAACTGGCAGCAGTCATTTTTGCGCTGAAGATTTGGAGACATTATTTGTATGGTGAGACTTTTGAAATTTTCACCGATCATAAGAGCCTCCGATCATCATTTACGAAGAGCTCAACATGAGACATGCAGATGGATGGAATTCCTCAAGGATTATGATTGCTCCATACAATACCATAGCAAAGGCGTAATGTAGTAGCCGATGCATTGAGTCGGAAGGTTCAAATTTCGATAGCTTCATTGATTTTGGGTATGCCGATGGAAATTATTGGAAGACACGGCAACCTATGATGCGAACATTGAGTCAAAGGATCGGATCCTTTTGGCTAACATATCAAGAAAGCCGGTGATATTTGAGCATATCCACGAGCTACTGCATGAAAGATCCAGCATTAACAAAGATTCGTCAAGACGTGAGTGAAGGCATCAGTTCGGACTTCTCAGTAAAAGAAGACGGTTCGTTGTTGTTTAAAGGCCGTCTATGCATTCCGGACAATGTCGATCTAAGACGAACGATTCTTGATGAGGCTCATAAGTCAAATTATGCTATCCACCCTGGTAGCACCAAAATGTATCAAGATTTGAAAAAGAACTACTGGTGGAGAGGACTGAAACAAGACGTGGCCGAGTATGTGTCACGATGTTTGACTTGTCAGCAAGTGAAGATTGATCATCGACATCCTGCGGGACTATTGCAACCTTTACCAATCCCAGAATGGAAGTGGGAATCGATCTCAATGGACTTTATTGTTGGATTACCCCGTACTGTCAAGAGACACAATGCCATTTGGGTCGTCGTAGACCGATTGACTAAATCAGCTCACTTTTTGCCGTACAATACTACGTATACGGCAGGAAGACTGGCAGACTTATACATGAAGGAGATTGTAAGATTACACGGGATTCCAAGCAGCATAGTTTCAGATCGTGATCCACTATATACGTCCAAATTTTGGAAGAAATTTCAAGAAGGAATGGGAACACGACTAGACTTTAGTTCAGCTTTCCATCCTCAAACTGATGGGCAGACAGAGCGAGTGAACCAAGTAATAGAAGACATGCTCAGAGCATGCATGCTTGATATGCAAGGATACTGGGATGAGTATCTACCGATGCTCGAGTTCACATATAATAACAGTTTTCAAACGAGCATTGGCATGGCACCGTATGAAGCTCTGTATGGACGACGATGCAAGTCACCTCTCAATTGGGAGGAAACAGGTGAGAAATTCGTATTAGGACCAAAGCTACTTGAAGATAATGCTACCGTAGTTCGAATTATCAGAGAAAGGTTGAAGACAGCACAGAGTAGACAGAAAAGTTACGCCGATATAAAGCGGACTAGTGTTGACTACAAGGTGGGCGAGCACGTGTTTGTGAAGGTGTCACCTATGAAAGGAGTAATGAGATTTGGCAAGAGAGGGAAATTAAGTCCACGTTATGTTGGACCATTTGAAATTTTGGGACGCGTAGGTGAAGTTGCATATCGCATTGGTTTACCACCGCTATTTGATCGAGTGCATAACGTTTTCCACATATCGATGCTCAGGAAGTATGTGAGTGATCCGTCTCATGTGTTAGGAAAGCAACCTATAGAGATGTGTGAGGACATGAGCATGATAGAGGAACCAGTGGAGATTTTGGATCGAAAAGAACAAGTCCTGCGCACTAAAGTGATTCCCTTAGTACTTGTTCGGTGGAATGATCATCCAAATGAAGAGGCTACTTGGGAACGAGAGGCCGAAGTGAAGGAACAATATCCAGCCTTGTTTCCAACAACGTGAGAATTCAATGTAAACCGCAACCATGTTTGTGAAATCTCCACTATACTTGTAATTCAATGGAAATTTTAATCCAATATGTCATAAATTGTCAAAAATAATGAAAGAACCAAAGAGATTGAAATTCTGCAGAAATTGGACAAAACCGATTAATCGAATTTCAAATCGATTAATCGATTTGGAATTTCGATTAATCGATTTTGTTCGATTAGTCGACTGGCATGTGCCAGTGACTGGAAATGAAAATTAGAGTTAGAATACACATAGAATGCAATTTCGATTGATCGAATTATAATTTCGATTAATCGATTTGGGATCGATTAATCGATTTTGGAAATTCGACTAATCGAATTGGTATTTCGATTAATCGAATTGGATTCGATTAATCGATTTACTTAAGAGACTTGGAAGAAATTGAATACAGATAGACAATTTCGATTAATCAAAGATAGTTTCGATTAATCGATTTTGAAGTTTCGATTAATCGAAATGAATTTCGATTAATCGATTATTTAAAAAAATTTTAGAAACTTAGAAGTTATAGCACGATCTCGATTAATCGAAACTAAATTCGATTAATCAATTTTGGAATTTCGATTAATCGAAATGGATTTCGATTAATCGACTGGCTCGCGCCAGTGAGCTCAAAAATTTAAAGTTTTAAACAGACACGATTTCGATTAATCGAAATGGTTTCGATTAATCGAATTTGACTTTCGATTAATCGATTTGGGAAATCGATTAATCGATTTTACGCGGCTTAACCTAGTTCGAAATCTCGATTAATCGATTCTGGATTTCGATTAATCGAGCCGAGGCCTATATATTGGAAATTAGGGGTTTTTCTTGCCATTCGAAATTTTTGAACTCTCGAGTGTTTGGCGCTTCATCTCCCCCTTCTTCTCCAACCAACCGAGCGATTTAGGGTTTGGGTTTTCCGCCGATTCGCATCCGAAATCGCCCGCATTCGCCACCGAAGCCTAAGGTAAACCCTAGGCTCAAGTATATTCTTCAATTTCAAGTCGAAAACCCTAGTTTTTACCGGAAATTTCGTCAAAATGCCGCCCAAAACCCGTTTGTCTTCGAAGAAGGCAACCTCCAAGCTACCGGTTAGGCGTAAGAACGCCGCACCACCACCACCTACCCCATCGCCGGTGAGGACTCCATCACCGTCGGAATCGGAGACCACCTCCGGTTCGACAGGCCACTGTGAAGTCTTCCCCAATCCACCCCCATGCCACCACCACCCACCAACGTCGAGCAACCAAACGAGTGGTGGGCAGCCAAGACCTTTGAGGTCGAATATGTCATCGACCCTACCCTATTCACAAATCCCGAGTTACCGGGCGAGACCCAATGGGCTCGAAATTACCTTAATAATGCCGGACTCGGCAACCTACTCAAACCAATCCGGGGCTCCTACTACCCTAGGTTGGTTCGATTATTCTACCAAGGGCTCGTAGATGGCCCTACCGATGACTGTATTTTGACCAAGATCGAGGGTCGTCAGTACACGATCACTCGGCGTCACATACAAGAGGTGCTCGAGTGCTATCTCGAGTTCACCCCCGAAACTACCCTATTTCCACCCTTCGAGGAGGACCCTCGATTTGAGGAAGTCATGACCCGCATGACAAACGGAAAGAAGGGGTCGGGCACTTCCATCAAGAGGGTCGATCTTCCACCCTACATGTGGATGCTTGACTCCATAATCAAATGCAACCTTTACCCGATGCGCCACGACACGAAGGCGCATGGAAAAAGTGCAACATGCACTTTACTGCGCCTTCATGGCGATGGTTTGATGCTACCAAGGCCATCCTAGAAGGGATGAGGTACATCAAGGGGAAGTTGATGAAGGGCAACATGCGGCCCAAAGAGAAGATGCCGTATGCTCGGCTCATCTTGAGCATGTTGGAGTGCTACTCCGACGAGCCCTCCTACACCATCTCACCTTACGAGGTGAGGGCTACGGATCGCGTGAAGACGTTCACAAAGTCTTCATGGACCCGTAGCTACAACCTTTTAAAGCGGACCCTACCAGCTCCGGGTCCCGCTCCCGCCCCAGCCGCCGCAGCAGCAGCAGCAGTAGCACCGCCACCACCCCCACCACCTCAGCAGGACCCACTTGAGGGTGGGGCACACCCTGCCGCAGCAGAGCCATCAGTGGAGAGGGCCACCTCTCACACCGCAGCCTCACCGACACCACCTGCCCACTCCGCGCCCGCGACACCCACCTCATCCTACCGCAGGCGCGCCGCTCCGTCCGGTCCTACCATCGAGGACGTGTTGGCTCGCATGGAAGCCAACAATGAGAGGATGAACCGGCGGATGGATTTCTTGATGTTCCACACCCTCCGCCACATCTATCCTACCGACTACCGCCGCTACCTGGCCCAGGAGGAGGAGTGGACGGCTGGACGCACCGCCTTCCACAGAGGACCCGTCTTCCATCCCACCACTACAGACGTGGCTCCTTCCATATCTGCCTACGCTCCGACCGAGACGCCGACAGCCAGCCTGCCACTGCACCTCAGCCAGCCACCCTGAGACCACTTGACCATTATCATTGTATATATGTAGAGTCTTTTTTGTACGCCAACACATGTGGCCTTGTAAATTTAAATTTTTATATAAAAATAAAATTTATCTCAATCGTCCAATTTTGTTTAATTTATCTCCATCTTTGTATGTGTGACTACCAAAATACGTCTGAGTCTATTGGACATCCTCACCTGTGAGTGTGGGGGGGGGAGAGAGAGAGACCCCGACCGACGAACCTTGGGTTATTTTCGAGGACAAAAATTCCCAAGGTGGGGAGGATGTAATAGCCCGAAAAATCACACTAAACTATGACCTCGAGATCCGTGCCTAATTGGTCACAAGTTTGACCATTCAGGAGATCAAGAGTTAGCATAGAATGTGATGAACGGACGAGAAGTGATGGTTTGAGTGATTATGTGATGTGAGATGTAAATGAGAAGTCGCATACACCTACCGCGGTGTATGTGCTCAACACACAAGTGAGGAAGAGGATAAAAGGGTTTAATAGCCCTAAAATCAAGAGTTGATGTTGTTGAGAGAGGAGTAAAGAAGAGAGAGAAGTAAGAGAGGAGTTATTGCAACTGATTGGAGGGGGGATTTAAGAGCAAGAAACGCCGGATTCGACGCGAGGGATCCGTTAGAAACCAAAGCTGGAACCCTAGCCTTCCAACCCTAGATTTGAAATCAATTGAGATTGATTCAAGGTAAATTTTTGTAAATCAAATGCGTAGATTATAGAGGCTAAATGGTAGTTGAAATTAGTTTAAATCTTAGGTAAATGGCTTAGAAAAATAGAGAGAAATGTATGGGAAAAGATAGGGAAGAACAGCTCGGAAGGGGCTGAATCTGACAATTTCGATTAATCGAAATTGGGTTTCGATTAATCGAAATTGGCCAGGAAGTTGAAAGGTCAGAGGACCCCGATTTTGATTGATCGAATTTGATTTCGATTAATCGATTTTGGATTTCGATTAATCGATTTGGGGATCGATTAATCGACTGAGAACCTCCAGTGGACCCCAGGGATTGGAGGAAATGACTTGAGGAAAAATCGACTAATCGAAATGGGATTTGATTAATCGATTTAGTTTCGATGTCGATTTGGGATCGATTAACCAACTTGTGAAACTCGACTGTTCGAAATGAGATTCGACTTTGCGAAAAGAAGAATTTCGATTAATCGAAATTGTATTCGATTAATCGAATGAAAACTCATTATTGTGTGAGTCTACTTTGCTAAAGGAGAATTTCGATTAATCGAAATTGGATTCGATTAATCGAATGAAAGCTTCATTATTCGAGCGAGAATCGACTTTGCGAAGCAGAATTTGATTAATCGAAATTACTTGATTAATCGATATTGACCTTCGATTAATCGATTTTGAAATAGATTAATCGAATCGATTCGATTAATCGATTTTAATTCGATTAATCGACTGGGATAATTTATGTTGACCTTTGGGTTTGACTTTGAGATTTTTGGAGGGTCTTATACCTTCTTTATTGCATCCTTTGTGATGTGTTTTACCTGTTATGTGGTACCATAGGTGGTACGTGTGGACTAGTGCACAAGGAGCCACGTGGGACCTTGATGCAATGATCAAATGAAGACTTGAGGTAGGGAACACCTTGAACATGTACTTTATTTTACAAGAGCATGTATGTAGTGATATAGATTTTCATTCAAATATTTTTACTGCTTAAAGAACTGTGAAAAGTGTGTGTGTGTGACATTCATAAGAGTAATTATAATGAGCCATCCCGGGGATGATGAAGTAAAGAGATAAGAGCATCGTGTGATGCAAGTAAATGGATACATCCCAGGGATGTATCCCAAGATTGAATCATGTTTGATAGGGCCTAACTGATATAAGATAGCACACTTACACGGTGAATAACTATATGTAAGGCACCGATATTTTTGTTATTTGAGGTTTGATAGGTTACCCCACCGACGTGGCGGGATATCCACGACTGACACGGCAGGATATCCGTGACCGATACGGCGAAACCGTAGGCCAGTGCGGAGGCTTATCCGTACATAGTAAGCACACCCCAGGGGTGTTGATTGAGACAAGTGAAACCCCGCCACCAATCCTCAGGGGAAAGGGGCTTGGGTACTATATGGTATTCCCAGGGAATACGTTAAAACTGTCTATATAGATGACGATGAAGGGTATCTCATCGGGGCTCGATGCTATATTGCTCGGGGATTACTTAAGTTGAAAGTTTAAGTTTTGCTTTAGGCCTTTTCAGCATTATTCATGAGTAAATGAAAATATAAGAAATCAACAGTAAAACGAAATGCCTTTTAACTGTTTCATTAACAACTGCATAGATACATCATGCATGACATATCATAGAATATATGTGAGTTATAATTTATATGTGCAACAGTGTTCGTTCCCTATTGAGCTAGGATGTAGCTCACCCTATAGACTATACGTCGCAGGTCCATTACTAGCAGCAGTCGAGGCTTCAGGAGACGCTGATCCCGGCGAGTCGGACCTTGCGGCCGTTGAAGAGTTGGAGCCACCTCCAGAGGACTTCTTCTAGAGGACTCCGTTGTGCCACTTTGAGGGATTTTTTTTGGAGAGGTTTTGTACGGCTTGGTATGTCAAGCCTTGATCTTGTTTAAAACCATGTATATAAGGTTTTGGATTATTCTTTTGGGACGAACCATCCGTGATGATTTCTATCATCGATGGTTCGGATCGGTTCTCCATTCATGTAGAGGCATGAGGGTAGAACTGTCTTTTGGAGAGTTAATCAATATAGATTTAAATTCCGCAATTTCATTTATAGTATTTTGATGCTTGATATACCAGTGTTCCGTGCTTAGCTAAGGGCACGGTCAAGATGATCGTGCTGATGGCACGGGTTTCGGGGTGCCGAAATCCGGGCTGTCACATTTGACCTTTCTGAGTGTTTTATGTTCTAAAAGTCATGTTTTGGTGATATCAGACCACCTAACCGTCCGATTGTGATGTCATTTCTTTCTATTTACATTATTTTATGTGATCTTCGTCCTGAGGTGATGCTCGGGTACGGTATTATTCTGGGAATAGGCAATATTAAAAATGAGGGCGCCAGTCTTCATATCGGTCCCTGTTAGGAAGTAATGAAGGCAACGTAGAGGAGGCGGTGGAGGAGGTGAAGATGGTGGAAGGGAAAGGAGTAAAAAGTGGAGGGATGTGTTCCCTAACCAATCCTCCATCTCTTCTTCTGGTGGCTCGTTTGGACTCTCCAAGTCTGGTGGTAATCTTTCTAATGCCTCCAATTGGGCATTCTACTCCTCGCTTTGTGTCCATTTTGGGTCTCCAATTTTTATTTTGGGTTGTAAGTTAGGTTTTAGGTTTTCATTTTGGATTGTAAGTTCAGGAGGTATGCCTCCGGTGATATTGTAAAGTTTTAAATTATAAATAAAGAGGCATTTCTTTTGTTTTATTATGCTTGTTTATTGATGGATTAGTTGGATTTATTTAACTTGTTTCAATTTAGGATTTAGTTTAGCTTAGTATTTTGTTTTCGAGATTAGTTTATCTTATAGAATTTCCCTTAGGGGGTTTGCTTGGCTCTGATGGGTTTGCTAGGGGCATATTTTTGGCGGGGTCTCCAAACAAGTAAGGGTCCTATTTTAGAGAGTTTCCTTTTTTTAATTTAAGGTTTAAGGTATTTTGTTGGTCTTAGGTTTTATTTGAGATGACTTTGGTTAAAATGTGTGAGTTTTTATCTTCTCAAAAGTTCTAGATGGGTGTTAGGTGTTTGAATCTGATTGGTTTATCTAGGTTTGGGGGATAATATTTCCTTGGAATAAGTGTTGTGTGATTATTGGTTCATCTAGATTGTTATGGATTGTGGTTTTTCAAAGGGGGGTATGTGTTTGGTTTTGGATTTAATTAAATTGGGAGGGCTTTCAAGATGTGACACTTGTCACTCCATGGTTTAGGAAGGTATAATTTATAAATGTGTGAGTCAAGGGGCTTTGGGTTCTTGTTGTTTGTTTTGAATTTTATTTCAAGTTTTAGGGTTAAAAATTTTGGGGTATTTATTTTTGTTTTGTTAGAGATTTAGGGCATTTTTTTGGTCATTAAAGTCTCTTCTTCCTTTCTATTTTGTATCCTAGTTACTGAACCCGAGGTGTTATGGTTATTAAATGGATTATTGAGAATGAATGGGATTGGGAATGCAAGGTAGCGGTTTAATTGTTACCATGCTAAGGGAAGAGGTGGAGGAGAAGAAGGTGATAGAAAGTAAACTCGAGGATAAGGCAGGGTCAGATTTCTCATGACCGATGCCTATATTTTCTCGGCAGGCTCTACGGATTCAGTTTTAGTTGCTCCTCCTTTTTAGGGTTTCCAAGGTGGGCTTCTAACAGTGAATCCCGCAGGTCCTAGGTGGCTTTTCGTGCACCACTCTCTCTTTTCTGCCAGCTCGGGGAGAGGGAAAGAGGTTATCACGATTAGAATTCGTTCAAGGTTCGTTCCTCCTCCGGGCTTCTCCGAGATTTCTAGTTCCCGAATGAATCTAGATTTGGGCATTGCCTGAATGTACGGATTTTAAGTTCTTTGTTTTAATTTGTATATTTAGAGGGTATGCACTCTGTGTATTTTGTAATTTATTTATGAGGTGATTATATTTTCAATTTCTTTTGTGGTTTTTAGTTAATTAGTTTGATTTGTTTGGTATCTCATGACTCATTTTGAATGTGATGTTTCTCTGTTTGAGTTTGATTTGACTTTATTTATTTGGATTTTGTTCGTGTGTTAGGGGCATTTTTCATTTTTTAGTTTAGTTTAGTCCGAGCGTATAGACAACAAGGGGGCATTTTTCTCTTTTGTAGTTTAATTTGGTATTAATTGGGTTGTGTGTGATGTAGGGGCATTCTTTTTAGTTTTAGATTGGTATTAGTTGGGACAAAAAAAAATTTGTTTTTTATTTTGGTCTTAGTTTGGGGCAAGTTTTTGTTTAGCTTTGGTTGGAGTGTGTAAACGGTGTCGAGGCATTTTCATTTTTCAGGGCGTATATTTCTTCTAGTTAGTGGTATTTTTGGATTGGTCTTAACAAGGGCATGGTTTAGGTCGGTAATTAGTGTCGGGAATCTCCTGGTTTAATCCTGTGAAAGTACTGTTCTAGGCACATATTTTTTTATTTTCCAGGGAATTACGCGCATCCCTCCGGGCGCATAAACGAATTGCGCGCCCAAATTAAGGCGCGCGCTCTAGGGCGTCAAAAGGTTATTATGGGTCAGAATACAGTCATTTAACCGAGTTAAATGCAGGGTGAGCAGTGCTGGATTAGGGCGGTGGCTGGTTACTATTGAAGTGACTATTGGCATTTGTAAGCGGCGGTTCGGGCGCTTTATGTGATTACGTGCCTGGCGGGCGACATGCAACCAAGTGGTCAGGTTATTTTGGGCGGGTGACGATTAGGTTACGCACTCAAGATCGGTCGTGTAATCTGAATTATGAGCGATTAGAGTGGCGCACGATTGGTTTGAGTGCCTGGATTTACATGCGCGATTCAACTGTTTCGTATAAATGGCTTAAAGTTCTTCATTTTTGTTGCACGATCCATTTTGGTCTCCGATTTTCTTTTTTCTTGTTTCTTTGCACTATGGTTTTCTTGTTTTTGAGATATCTCTTGATCCGGCCGTTCATTTCAGGTGCTGTTTCTTTCATTCTCTTCAGTTTTTTTAGCTCTTTATTTTAAGATGGAGTCTGAGGGTGGTGGGTTCTATTCGTCTATATCAGAGATGGAACCGATGTTATCGGCAGAGATTGGTGACTCTTCCAAGGCTCAGACCGGTGTCGCGCTGTGGAGGAGGATGTTAGGGAGATAGTTAGAGGGGAGGTACCTGAGGGTGACCAGGTGGTGGTCAGGGAGGAGGTACCTGAGGGTGAGGCAGGCGTAGCTAAGGATGAGGGTGAGAGGGTTGAGGGCGAGATACCTGAGGGTGAGGCGCAGCAGGGTGGCACGCGTCGGGATCACAGACACTTCCTGTTGGAGGATTTCTTTACTCGAGGCCGGGTAGGTACTTGTGAGCAAGAGTTCCTTGATTCTTCTAGGCGTCTAGGTCATGACATAGACTTATTAGGATCTGGAAACCCTTCTAATTTATGTCAAACTTGCATTAATTATGGGTTGTGTGCCCACTCATGCATCGTGATCGCATATAGAGGTAGGTCACGTTTCTATATATTGTTCTAGTCATGTTTTGTGTGCTTGTTATGAATTGTTATTCATGTGTTTTGATATATAGGTTCTGCTATTTTTAGTTTGCTTGTCGTAGGTGTGTGTTAGTCTTATATTTTTTTGCATGTGTTTCGTTCGATAGGAGCCCCCACAGCTGGCCATCAGCTCGGCATGGACCGAGTCTCATTCTTGGTATCGTGCCTTGCCAGAGTTTCAACAAGAGCGGCTAGTGTCTTTCAACTTCGGGCCGATCTTGGAGTTGAAGCCCTTTCAGGTCGATCGTGGCCTGATCGCGATGATTATAGAGAGATGGCGGGAGGAGCATCAAGTGCTTCACTTTCTAGTTGGCATGTTATTATCGACTCCTGAGGACTGGGTCCACATCACCGGTCTTCATTTTGAGGGTGAGCCGATCACAGGGCAGATGGCGGGAGAGTATTGGAAGGTGTGTGAGGAGATTTTTGGCGTACCGTATAGATCGAGTGGATCGGGGTCGGGTGTAGTCCGAGTCACCTAGTTTTTTGATACATTTGCAAGTGGCTTTGTCCCTTCAAGGCATCATTCAGAGGCAAGGGCGTCTTACGAGACGTGTTGCGTGGTGGTGATGGGTCGAGAGCCCGTGGTGGAGCCAGGGTTGGCTGCGGATAGGGTTCTCCGAGCATTTTTGATGCACTTCCTTGGTGCAGTGCTCTTTTCTTCTTCGACTTAGCGATTTATCACCAAGTTATTTCTGATGATTCTCAGGAATTTGGATTGGATCCCTACCTATGCGTGGGGTGCGACTGCGTTGGCGCATCTCTATGAGTAGCTTTACCATCGGGGACAGGGCGTCGTGTCGATCGAAGGTTTCCTTCCATTCATCCAGGTGAGTTTTAGTTAATTGGTATCATGATGTTTTTAGTTTGGTTAAGCTTTTTGGTTGTAGTGACCATCTTAGTGTTTCTTCTCGTGCATCGTTGTTGTTGTTATTTTTTCTTTTCAGTTTTGGGCATACAATCATTTTACTTTTCTTCGTCCAGGGGTTCCGGCGAAGATTACATTCACGTTCCCGTGGATGCATGTGTGGAGGGAGGCGTTGAGGGGTCGTCGTTGGTCTTCGGATCTTCAGACTGCATGGGGTCTCTTCGAGGGGATGCACGCGGGGTAGGTATGTATCGTCATGTTCTCGTTTTGCTTTATCTTGTTTTAGGGTCCTTAGGATCTAAGGTTTCATTGATGGGCTGGCTTACTTGTTTGGATATAGGTGCTCCAGAGGTCCTACGAGGATGGGGAGGGTGCTGACGTGCCCGTGATTCAGTCTGGTCGGCCATTCTTCGATGTGGACATATGGGTCCACTGTTTTGAGAGGGTGGAGAGGATCCACACATCTCGAGTGGTACAGTAGCTGGGGCTCGCTCAGAGAGTCCCTCCAAAGATTCACCACAAAGTGGCGAAGAGGATGACTGGCCCTCCTGGCCGAAATTTTGCAGAGCGGATGGCGTTTCAGATAGTCGATTTTATAGCCAGGGGGCCAGGGTTACAGGGGCGCGTGATGAGGCAGACGTCCGAGAGTATGGGAGATGGTATGTTGCATTAAGTGGTGAGCGCCTCTTCACACGTCCCTTCCACGGGAGTGGTTCTTTTGTGGTCAGCGGGCCAGAGTCAGTGTCGGCATTGAGGGAGAGGCTAGCGGCACTGGAGCAAGACCATCTTACTGCAAGCATGCGAGGGGCGTTAGATGCCCTTCATAGGGCGATGGAGCAGATGGGGTGTGCTCCTCGTCCTTATGCGGAGATGCTACTCTCCTTGACCTTCTCAGTTGCTCACGTTAGGGCAACGGAGGATGAGTTGGGGGCTCGACTAGCAGAGACCCGATGACTACTGGTGAGTTAATTTGTTGGTCTTAATTGTATTGTGTTGACTTGGTCTTTCAGTCATTCTGATAAAGTTGCAGTGTTTCATTTTATCTTACACATTCTGAGAGGGAGGCCGAGGTCGTCAGTCATACGGTGATGATCAAGCTATTGCGCGGCCAGCAGCAGGCCAGCCTAGCAGTGGAGGCCAGTCTATGTTTTAAGATTGACTGATTGGTAAGCGTCTATATGCACTTGGTTCTGTTAACTATTTAGTTTCTTGAGCTTGCCGACTGATGTGTCTTATTGTTATTCGCAGAGAACCGAGCTTGCTGCTAGGGGTTCCGTTCCAGCATTTGATCCATCTTCAGTTGCTTCCTCCAATCGGGAGGATCTAGCGATGGCCCAGCTTAGGGACGAGCTAGATCATTTGGTAAGTTCCTCATTCTTTCAATTCATTTACGTAATTGTGTTAGCCTGTTAGGTTCACTGTTTCACTTTCTTAATAGTTTACTAACATCATGTGGTATTTCAGTGCCGGGTTGCTGAAGATTTGCAAATGAGGGAGGCGACTGTTGCCTCTCTATGTCCCGAGAGTTAGGTATAATTTGTGGTTTGGTATAATTCAGTTTAGGTTACTTCCTTCTATTTGTTCTGATATATATATATTATGCATCGGCTTGTTTTTTTGTGCAGGCGGTTCCAGACTCCACTCCTGAGGCTCCCCCTCAGGGGTCTGTTCTTATCCCTACTCAGGTATGTTTTAGTTATGGTGTTTATGGTTTATTCGTTATCATAGTGTTTATTTGATGTATTTGTTCATTTTCATTGCAGCCATCTACGTTTGTTGTCCCTTCCATGCCTCCCGCCGATCCCGTGACCATGGAGACGGTCTAGCGACTTCTGGAGGAGAGGCTGGATCTAGTATGGTCCTTTCCTTTCCAAAGTTTTTTTTGTTGATTCATGTATGTATATGTTAGCTCTCTTTGACTTGGTATGGTTATGCAAGTTCATCAGCTTGAGGAGGCGCGACGCGAGCACGCTCCACTCTTGAGGTGATATGGATCCTCGGGGAGGTGCAGAGTCGTGGGGACCTGGTTATTGAGATGATGGTCACGGAGAGGACTCGGGTGGAGGTGTTGGAGGCGGCATGTCAGACGACACAAGCGGAGATGCATGTGACCCTAGATCAGCTATAGTATTGTTTGATGAGGAGTGAACGGGGGACGCGTAGATCGGCTAGTCGGCCTGATGGGTTAGAGTCAAGGGCTACGGGTTCTTCTGGGCAGTCTCATCACACATCTCATGGTTGGGTCAAGAGTGTTACTCATGAGGATTCGGTTGTTCAAGAGATTCATGCGGGTATCCTCCTCGTTCTTGCTCGAGACGATCTATTTGCCAGATGAGTGAGAGGGGTTCAGTGGCTGGGCCTCGTTGCCTAGAGGTTTCGAGGACTCCGAGTGCCGAGATTGTGTTTTAAGATGATCAGTCTACAGACCTCTGAGTTGATGATACTGGCGACAACGGTGCTCATCCACCCTAGCGGCAGCGTAGGGAGTAGGGGTGTGTGTGTGTGTGTTTATTTTATGTTTATTGTGTGTGCTCATTGTATATGCAGGGGGTATGCCCCTGGTGACAATTGTAAAAAGAAAAGAAAACTTTGACACACATATATATGGAGATTTTTTTGTTTAGATGTACCTGATTGGCTCCTTTTCTTTTAGTTACCTCTTGCACCTGCCTTTCGCTTTCTAGTTCTTTTAGCGTCGTCACTCATCATCAGGACTTGGATGCTTCCTGAGCTGGCCCAGTGGTGGTTGAAGGTTGGTTTGCATCTGCACATGTAAAGGTAACATCATCAGTAATTTTTGTTCTCCTGCTTGCTAGTTGTCAAGGGGGGTGAGTGTCTCAGATCGGGGTCTGGTAGTGAAAGATGGATACAAGTTTTTTTTTTTTCCTTTTTTTTTCTTTTTTTTTTGAAATAAAAAGTAATGCAATAGGGAAATAAAATAGCTAAGATGGAAATAATAAAATATTAAAATAAAAATGCCCCAGTGTAGGAGCGCGGTAGTACCGATAATACAGTATCTTCGATATCATTCTCTGAATGGTAACTTCGTCATTCCTCATCTTCTTTATGGAGAAGTCGGTGCTTCTGATGTGACTCTTCTTCTGATCCAAAAAAAAATGTCCCAATGTGTAGATGCAATGGAGCTTTTCTAGGCTTTAGATGAACACTTTGGGTTTATAGGCAGTCATGGGTATTTTGTGAGTTAGTTTTGAAGAAAAGTTCATCAATATTGTCGTCGAACCGGGGAAGGTCTCTTTGATTAGGTTAGTAGTATACGGGAGTCTATCTTAGTGTATTGGTCATCCTATCCCGTGATTATTAGGGAGAAGTATGGTAGGTGTAGTAGGTGATTGCATAAGTCATCATTCAACGATTTTCAATTTCATTCCTAGGAACATCCTGTGAAGCCTCTGGTTTATCGTCTAAAATAAAAACTAGAAGAGGAGGGTAAGGCTCAGTGATATGGGGGATAGTTTGTATCTAACACTTTATAAAAAGGATGAGTAATAATCTTTTTCTGAAGGGAGTACGGGATGCCATGATTGAGCTCTTCATCATGTTTTGGTACCATAAAACTCTCACATTCTATGGTCAGCAGGAGTTTATCCTCCTCTTGCCACCTTACGACGACATCTAGTAGTATGGGAGACATCAGGGATGCCCTCACAGCTTACTTATACACTTCCAATAAAGTTACCAAAGATGTCCTCACGGCCTACTTATGCTTCTCTGAGGTCATTGACTTGTTCATTTGTCGTAATGCTCTCGCTCAATTTTTTTGATATATGTATTTTTTTGAAAGCATCCTACTAGCACAAGAATAATGACTTTTGATTAAACCCAACATCTTAATTTATTTTTGCTCTAACGTCTCCTCCAATGGCAGGGGAAGGGGATGAGAATCGGGTGTTTCTTATGCTTTTGAAAGAGGTTAGATAGGTCACTAGTCCTTCAATCAGATTGCCCGAATGAGAAAAGGTGGGCGATAAATCAGATGTCTTAAGGATATTTTGAGGATTGAGGATGTATGACCACTAAATGGGTTGTGACGACGACAAGGGTAGTAGGTATAAGTATTTAATCAAGGAATGCGATGATCATAAGGCTATGGATAGTATTTTCTAAGGTACATGGCATTCCAAGGGCTGGGGAGTTCTTCCCTGTCTTGGTTCATCAATTTGTATACATTTTCGGGGTATGCAGCTTTTATAACATAAGGGCCTTCTCAATTTGACTTCAGTTTTTCATTTGGATGGGTGTGCTTGGAAGGCATGATTTTCTTTAAGACTAGTTTTCTAATATAAAAGGTTTGTTCAAGGACTTTCTTATCGTAGGCTCTGGCCACTCTCTTCTGATATACCTGAGTGTGATCAACTGCCCTTAGACGTGTTTCATCGAGCTGCTCTAGCTGCGTGAATAAAGCAATTCTCCTCTCGTCCAAGGATAGCTCATCATCGAGTTGATTTCGTAAGGATGGGACTTGTATCTCATATGGTGGGACTGCCTCCATCCCATAGGTAACTTGAACGACGAGTCTCTGTCTACCGGAGTGGGCACCGCAGGCACTAGCATGTGCTTCTCAGATGATGTATTGTCCTTCGACAGTCGTGACGCATCGTAGTAGTACTCCTTTGGTGAAGGCTTCTTTGTATAATATTTCATCGAGCATACATAATCAGGCGCATCGGTTCCGTATAGTCTTCCATTCGATCTTCATGGTATATGGGGGAACGTGTTGATGCTTCAAGAAGTTCCAGATGTCGAAATACCATGGCTGTCCATCATCGGTTGGTGATTTTTCAAATCTTAATATAGCTACTTCGGTTTCTACTTTGACATGATTTTCTGGAGTGATTGCTTCTTTTGATCTTGTGTTTGTAGGGAGGATTGGTAATTCTCTCTTAACGGTCCATGCTACCTCGTGGGTGGGCACTGTTAATTTTTCGATGAAGAAGGTCTTGGTACTTTGGCCGAGGATTATTTGGATGACAGAGGCTAATGTGACTGAGGAATCTGCTAGCTCATTTTCTAACCTAGGAACGTGCGTGAAAGAGATTCTTTCAAATTTCTTTACCAAATATTGAGCGGTTTCTAGATACGACATTAGTCTCCTTTCCTTAGTTTTCCATTCACCGATGACTTACGGGATTACTAGCTTAGAATCATTGATAGTTTTCAACTGTTTAACACCTAATTGTAGTGCTTCTCATAGTCCAGCTATAAAAGCTTCATATTCTGCAACATTATTCGTGACAGGGAAGTCTAGTTGAAAAGCTTTAGGTATGACCACTCCTTTTGGGCTTAGGAGGACTATCCTGATGCCTTTTCCTTTGTGATTTAAAGCACGTCAAAATATAGAGTCCATGAGGTCTTATCAAGCTCTTTGTTATGAATTGTGAGTAAGTCTCCTTCGGGGAAATCCGCGTGTGTAGGTTCATCATTCGGGAGTGGGAGATCTACAAGGTAATTGGTGATGGCTTGTCCCTTGATCGACTTCTGCGTGACATAAGTGATATCGAATTCTTGCAATAGCATATGCCAGCGAGCAATCTTTCCTGATATTGCGGGCTTCTCGAATATGTACTTCAGAGGGTCCATTCAGGCTAGTACAAGTATCTTATGTGCTTCGAAGTAGTGTCGTATTTTGGTTGAAGCCCATACCAACGTGAGGTAGGTCTTCTCCATGGGAGTGTATTTTCGTTCGTACTTGACCATCGTTCTACTAAGGTAGTAAATGTCTTTCTCTCACTTACCATCTTCTTTATATTGTCCTAGGATTACTCCCATTATTTTGTCATTCGCTGAGAGGTATAGGATTAGGGGTCTTCTGGAAACTGGTAGCGATAGTATGGGCAGATTAAGAAAGTACTTTTTAATGTTATCGAAGGCTTGCTGGCATTAGTCATCCCATTTGTACTCAGTTCCTATTTTAAGTAGCCTGTAGAAAGGATCACATTTGTTTGAATGTTGGGAGATAAATCTTCTGATGAATTGCAATCTTTCTATCAGACCACGTAATTCTTTGATATTAGTAGGAGGTGGCATCTCAAGGATGGCTCTGACTTTCGTAGGGTCGACTTCGATCCCTCGCTAACTGACTATGAAATCGAGTAGCTTTCTAGAGGTGACTCCGAAGATGCATTTCTTTGGGTTCATTTTCAACTAATATTTCTTAGCTCTTTGTAATACTAGTTGAAGCGCCTCAATATGTCCTACTCACATTTGGGACTTCACTAATATATCATCGACGTAAACTTCTACACACTTATGCATCATGTCATGAAAAATAGCCATCATAGCGCATTAGTACGTGGCTCCTGCATTCTTAAGCCTAAAAGACATGACGACGTAGCAGTAAGTCCCCCATGGTGTGGTAAAAGAAGTCTTCTCTTGGTTGAACTCTACTAATTTGATCTGATTATACCCAGAGAAACCGTTCATAAAGGATAACATCTCATGTCTAGCGGTGTTATCGACGAGATTGTCAATATGTGGAAGTGGGAAGTCATCCTTTGGGCATGCCTGATTGAGGTTTCGAAAGTTAATGTAAACCTGTACTCCGTCGTCTTTCTTGGCGACAGGTACTATGTTGGTGACCCACTTGGGATAGAGGACAACTCGAATGAATTTGGCTTTATATAACTTGTCAACTTCCTCTTTGACTTGAAGGGCTGTTTATGGGTGCATCCTACGGAGTTTCTGCTTAACGGGTTTCACATCGGGTTCTAAGACAAGACGATGTTCTACTAAACTTGGGTCTAAACCAGGCATATCCTCATAGGACCATGCAAAAGAGTCAAGGTGCTCTTGTAAGACTGTACAATTTGTTGGCGTTCCTTAGAGTTAAGTGTTGCACTAATTAGTAGCTTCTTAGGTTTCTTGTCAGTGCCGAAATTGATCTCTTTTGTGGGTTCTGCGGCGGCTTGGATTTGCTCGTCGAAACACTTGATAACCCATTGGAAGTCCTGCGTCTCTTTGGTGACTGGTGTTCCTTTGTCATCCTCAGTAAGCTCGTATACTGCAAAATTACTACACTGGGATTTGATTTTGTGAAAGGTAACTCTTCATCGGCACAATTTATGACCGAGAGATCTTTAGTAAGGTAAAGGTCAAGGCTATTGATTCTTCTCTCAAAGTCACAAAGTATCTCGTCTGTTATGTTCACTGACTTGTTATTTAGCCTGAATACTTTGTGCCCTTGTGCGGGGGACATGATAGAGGTCTTAGGAGAAAAGTCTCCTTGTTGGCCGCAAACTTGAGTCAGGATGAAGGGTTTCCTTTCTTTTCTGGGGTTTTCTGATTTATTTGGATTTTATATTTCTAAATTTTTAGGGTTTTTTACTTTTCCTATTTTTTTAATTATTAATAATAAATATGGTACAGTCTAGGTCGCCTCAAGGGGCGCCGGGAGAGTTGCTTTCGCTAGCTGAGGGAGTGAGACAGCTACTGCAGTCGTTCGAGCGATCCTTCGAGAAACGTGGACCTATTGTGAATTTGGAATTTTTTTCTTTTTTTTGAGTCCCCAGCTAATGAGGCCTTTTAAATGAGTGATGCGGGTGATAGTGGCACCGACGTTTGGATTTCCTCTACCACATTAATGGCCTCTTCTTTGAAGAAACTCTAGATATCGTAGTCGATCGAACTATCAGCTTCTGAGCCGTAATATGGTTGCTCTTCTTAGCAAGAGGGATCTCCCAGGGGGTCTCCAAGGGCATTGAGTTCTTTCCCTTAAACTTCATAATATGCAAGGATGAGCACGCATGCTCGGGAGCGAGGCTAATAATGGTGGAAAATGTTGGGAGATCCCCAGGGACATTCCCATCCTTCTAAGTTAGAGTCAGAGATGGTATCAAATTCATCTTCTTGATCTGATAGTGCTTGAAGTCCTAGATTAGCTCGCTCGGCTAACCCGAGTGCAGGGAGGTCTATCCAATAGTCTTCGTCATCACTCGGGGGAGGTTTCCACTCTTCCTTAAGAGATTTTCAAAATATTTGGAGTTGTGGCACATCTGGGGATGAAGAAGCATTTAGTTCTAGTTCCTCTTCAAACTCTATGAGGGCGATGTGGGTGTTTCCCCCTAGGTCAACCGAATGACTATTGGGATTTTCTGATCCTTGTGTTGGTGGTCAAACTGGTAAGTCATTACTTGTTTTTGTTGTCACGAGGTTGGAGTGATTCGATGCTTCCATTGTAGAACGTCGGGTCCAATTAACAAAGCGTTCTAATATACTAGTGCATGCCCTACAGCGGGGCTGGTAAGGGTGAACGATACAAGGGGAATCCCATTGGCATTCCCATCCTCCAAGGCCAAGGCCGAGGCGGATGCTATCCGGGTTAAGATTCTCTTGTGGGGTGTTGTCCTCTTCCCATGTTGAGTGTAAGTGTTCTTCACCATCTTGCAAGGCTGGTATGTGGAAGTCCTTGTCGTTAGCAGATTCCCAATCTTCTAATTGTGGCTCGATTTTCGGAGGGTCTTTCTTCCTCTCCTCTATGGACTCTTTAAGATCAAACAAGGGTTTGACTCTTTCGAGCGATTTATCAATGTCGTCGTTTAGATTTGTCAAATCATTGAATGCTTTGGCCATTCGTTTGATTTCCATTTCCTGGGATTCATCGAAGGACACTTCCTTCCTCCTTGGTACATTGACTTTCTCAGTGGTCATATAGAGACCACTTTGGTGAGGCAGGGAATAAGTCAGCTTGTGGGCCATCCGATTGATAACCTAACCCTATGTGTTTGCGTATTTTTGTTGGGATGGCAGGTCCTACACGACCTTGCTTATTCTTACCGAGTCCAGTGTGGGGGACGTATCCAAGTTGGTACACAAGATCCCACCCTTTCGTTGCGGTCGGGTTGATGTCATAAAGTTTGGCGATGTCTGGGCCTACTTCTCTCCTCATTAATTCTTGTTGGCGCGTTGGGGAAGAACTAGGAAGGGCAGGGGGCAGACTTCCCCAACGGTCGCCTCATCAAGGATTTGAGTCTTTTGAATGTGGCTTGTCTTTAATATGAAATCATGGGCTGTCAGAATACTTGCTGCATAATCGGTATCCATTTCCTGAAGGGGCGAATCGACGTATATACGGATGATGGAGTCCTCGTATGGGAACTTGATGCATTGATGATATGTGGACGCGACAGCCTTCATCAACTCTAACCACTTCCTTCCTAAGATAAGATTGTACGTACTAGAGGAATCAGAAACATGGAAGGTAACATCTTTCGTCATGGGTCCAAGGCGAACCTGGAGTTTAATAGTTCCTTTCATGAAACGGTGTGAGCCGTCGTAGGCTATGAGTGATAGGGCCGAGGGCCTGACGTCTTGCTCCATGTATTTAAGAGTCTTTAACATTATGAGAGGGTAAATATTGAGTCTCGCCCCCGTATTAACCAGTGCATGGGGTACAGAGAATCCTCTAATTATGACCATGAGATATATGAGAACTACACTTCCACGCAGTGACTCTTTAGGCATGTCTGCGTCTGTGAACATAAGCGTTGGAGGTTGCGCCATGACTGAGGTGATTTAATGAAGCTCATCTAGGGTCGTGTCCTCGTCCACTTGTGTGTCTTCGAGCGTCCTTATTAATAGTCGGTGATGGTCGGGGGACTTCTTGAGGAGTTCTAGTATGGATATTTAGGCCAGAATCTTTTAGAGATGTCGCAACAGATCGTATTCTTGTCCTGGCTCGAGTGCCATTTCTTTGCCTAGCCCATGAGCCTTAGGTGCAGGTGATTAGAGTGGTTGAGGTGCAGAAATTGATGGAGGGATGATGTGAGGTGGGGGCGGCAAGTTAACCTCTTTTTCTCTCATGTTCCCCTCTAGTGGTCGTGTGTTCGTGAAATCCTTATTCCGAGGGAAAGGAGGTGGATCATTGGTTCCTGACTTGAGAATCAGGCATGCCAGTTGTTGGCCGAACCCGGCGTGACTCGACGTTGATGTATTTGTGAAGCGAGTGAAATTGGAGGTCGGAGCGTGGGCCTGCACGACACCGTTCTAAGGTGGGAGGTATTGCATGTAATCCTCCTCCTCTAGGAAAGCAGAAACTAGTGTCTCATGCGGGTCAGGATGTTCTTCTCGCTCATTTTCTTCTACGTTCAGTAAACACTCAGTCTTTGTTTCACTCTCTTGGCTTGAGGTCTTTTGGGTAACACTTTCTACCTATGCAGCAATTTGGGCTGCAGTTTGAAGAACGTGATCTCCGTACTCGAGTTTAAAATCAGATGAATTGAGTGATAATGGAGCTGGTTCAAGATTTGGAGGGGTTGAAGGTTCTGGTGGATGATTATGGAGGAATGGTCTCCTGACCTTAAAGAAATAGACTCATATCTGAGTGAATTTTGGATAGGGAGGTGGGCTTGGTGGGGCGATTCGAGTGATCAAGGCCGAGGGGTGTAAGGGTGAGGAAGCTCTCATGGGGGTGGCCAAAGTGGCGGAAGGTTGGACGTGAGTGATTAAAGTAGAAGGCTGGAAGGAAGGTTGACTGGGGAGATCCACGGTAATGACCTGAGCCAGTGTCCCTTGGTTGTGGTTAGGCATGGGATTGTTTATGATCCTTAAACTTTGTTGGGGTTGGTTATTATTAGGGTTAGGATTCCTAAGTGCTTCCCAATCAATTTGATTTTGGTCGTTCATGTCATAAATTTCGTTCCTGAGGACCTAACAGTCTTCTAGGTTGTGCCCCGCATATCGATGGAAAGCACAGTATTTACTATAGTCTAGATTTATAGGCCATGGGTGAGGCTTTTCTTACGAGAATCGGAGGAGATTTTGGGTGTTACGGAGGTGAAATATGTTGGAGATCGTATTAGGAAAAGGGGGATAGTGTTCCCTCCTCGACTGATAACCTCTAGCTGGATTAAAATTTTGCGATGGTGGTACGCTATTATAATTTGACTCGTGGGCCGGTCAGTTCTGTGTTGTGTTTTGGTTCTAATAGGTGTTAGGGTATTAGTTTCTGTTCTGGTATTGGCCTTAAATCTAATTCTGGCCTTGGCTTTAGTTTTCCTATCTTTGTTGATTAGCACTTGGGTTTTGGTTGGTATACTATTGTTGATTTTGATTTTGGCCGAAGTTTTGCGGTTGGAAGTTTCCGTTATTTGAGTTTTGTCCGTGGTTGACAACGGTATTAACTTGCTCAGTTCCTGAGGCTTTCTTATTTTTTTTCAATTTCGATTCGTTGGAAGAGCCTACTTTTGACGTGACTATGGATAGCGCAAGATCTCCGCCTTTAATGTGTCGCGCTAGTCGGGATGGCCCGGAGTGGAGTGCCGTGAAGTCAGGGTAATTGCTTATGATAAGTGAGCTTTTTAGCGGCTCCCTAGTATTGTCAATGATAATGTCAACTGAGTCCTCTTTCATTAAAGTGTCGGTTCTAGCAGCGAGTTTTCTCCACCTAGCGACGAAGTCGGTAAATTCTTCATCGGGTCCTTGCTTGACCGCCATCAGATCGCTGAGACTGACTGTCTCTTGGATCAGATATTTGTATTGATCTAGGAATCGACCGACTAGATCATCGAAAGTTTCTATCCTATAAAGCGGGACTCTCGCAAACCAGTCTAAAGCTTCTCCTTCTAATGAGCATTGGAAATAGTGAATGAGAAGTCCTTGGTTGTCGTGTATGGGTCGACAATAATTACAAAAGAGGGCCAAGTGATGGTTCGGATTTCCCATGCCATTGTACTTGGTAAATTTCGAATATTTAAATCCTATAGGCAAGTTAAATTCGACGTCCAGACAAAATTTGTCGAATCCGAATGAGTGACCAGGGCGCTCTCTCTTGGCCATGTACTCGTCGAGTATTTTTGGGAGATCTTCGATTTTGATGGAGCTGTCTTTTGGAGCGACCCGTAAGGCAACCTTTTCTAGAGATTCGTCATTAAAGAATATGTGAGCATGTTGTCTCAAAGGTGTGGCGCGAGCTGACATCGTGCTCGGGGTAGGAGGTGGCCTCTCTTGTCGCTCTTGTTCTTCTGAAAATTGTTGCGACCTGATGGTTTCATATGCAGTGGCCAATCCTTGAAGTAATTCCTCGAAGTCATCGTCTCCTCTTTCATATGCTCTGCTATGATTATTATTGATGTGTGGGGTAGAGAAGGGATTTTCTTGTTCGCCAGCCACATTAACTTCAGGTTGTCGTGGGCTGAAATTATAAGGTGGTTCTTCCTTGTACACGGGGTTGTTATGATACCCCCACTATGGTGGGTCTCTTAAGCTTACTCTTCGTATGCCAGACATCTCGAGTCTTTGACGAAGACCTATATATTTAAAAGAGAATCTAAATGACATGATGGGAAGGAAAATAAGGAAGTAAAGTAAAAACTATCTAAAAAAAAAGAATTTGCAAAAGTGTCCCATCGCGATCGCTAGTCTATTGGTGCTCACTTTTTCTGGGTCCCTCTCGGTCCCCGTTGAATCAGTGGCTCCAATTCTATCCAGGTGGACTCTAGCGATGCAGCGTTTGGAATGGTGGAGGTAAAATAAAAAAAAAAGGGTTTTCTAGGAAGATTCCTAGTTTGTTGCGATCGCCAGCTGCAGATATTTATCGACGCTGTACTAGGTCAATCATCATGCTTTAGAGTGGGTGTGGGTTACTTCTATACAGAATCGTCCACCTGCGAACGCCAGCAGCAATGTCTCTTTTTATGATTAGATAGTTTAATTTTCCTTTTTCTTCCTCTGTTATTGTTGTGGCTCTGGTTAGTTCAGATTTCCTAATTCTATTATTTTTTTAGTTATATGGGTTTATTATAATGAGTTACTCTAGTATTCAAACACTATTAGGAGTCTAATCATTCTTAGTTTCCTAATCTTATTAGAAGTCCAATTAATATTGGTTTCCTAATCTTATTAGAAGTCTAATTAATTTAGTTTCCTAATCTTATTAGAATTCTAATTAATATTGGTTTCCTAATCTTATTAGAAGTCTCATTAATTTAGTTTCTTAATCTTATTAAAATTCTAATTAATTTAGTGTCCTAATCTTATTAGAAGTCTAATTAATTTAGTTTCTTAATCTTATTAGAATTCTAATTAATATAGTGTCCTAATACTACTAAAGGTCCAATTGACATCAGTCTCCTAATGGTACTAGGAATGCAAATATATTAATTCCAATAGAACTCTAATTAAATCAAGCATGCTAATTGTACTGGGATTCTAAGCAAAGCAAGTATATTAATTGTACTGCAATTCTAATTAAAGCAAGTGCACTCATTTTACTAAAATTCTAACTGAAACAATTATAACAATTCTACTATAATTCTAATTGAAATAAAAGGCTGACTTTTACTAGAGCTCTAATTATAGCAATGAATTAACTTTTACTAAAAATACTAATTGAAATAAAGGAACTGATTTATCTAAAATCACAATAATCAATGAATTAATTATAGCTAAATCTAATTAATCATGAATGAACTGAATTTCCTAAAATTCTGATCAAAGCAATTGATTAACTGAACTAAAAAAATCTTATTAAAGCAATTAAGTAATTGTATTAAAGCCTAATTAATTCAATTAATCAATTATATCTAATATAATTGTTTAAAGCAATTATTTAATTCTAAAAATTCTAAAAAAAAGGGGGTTTGGGCCCGCTATGCTAAGGAGGATTGGCCTCGTTCCCGAGTACCCTCCGTAAGCACCCTTGGGCAAATTGGGTGGCTAAGATGGTAGATAAATTAGATTTTAGATCGTGAAATAGTATTTTTAGGCTTTTCAGAGTCGATTTCGAAATGATAATTATGAATTAAATTATGAACGAGAATTATAGATATTAAAATTAATATTTAGGATTTTTGAAAGTATTAACATAGGGAATTAAATTTTTAGGACAGAATTCGGGTCCGAAATCAGAAAATTAGACCGTATGATTAAGGACTGGTTCTAGAGTCCAAGACCTAGAATCAGAAATTAATGATAGGACTGGAGATTAGGATTTTAGAATATAATTAAAGCCTAGGATCTGCGTATCGAACCGTCAAATTAAGGACTGGCTCTAGAAACAAAAAACTAGAATCAGATATAGAGAATTTTGGTCCGAAGAGGGTGCTACGGTCTAAGACTGACAATAAAAAAAAAAACTAATAGAATTCCAAAATCTAGAGATTAGAAAGTACGGTTGTGAATTAAAAAAATTAAATCCTCACCTAAGGGTCGGGGCTGCGAAGAGAAATCCCGAAGATTCGAAGCTTGAATCATGAGATCATGACTAAGTTGCTCTATGGGTTTGTCCTCGGAGTTCTCTGGTTTCGAAATCCCAAAAAAAATTCCGTTCTCTCCCCAAAAAATTGCCAGCCTCCTGTGCGAATAAAGAAAAAAATCTTTTATAGTTTTTCTCTAATTATAGTTGGATTGTGCGCCGGTCTCCCGGCGCTTAATCGCTTTGAGTCGGTCATCGACTTAGTGAGCGACCGGCTGACTTGTTGAGCAAGTTTCTCAGTTCTAACAGTGTTAGGGCTAATTGCACACTTGTTAAGACGTGCGCAATCCGATTAAGCATTTCTTCAGAAACGCTCAATCAAGGAAACTTGGGGGTCAAGGACTGTGAGGTTAGGTCGAGCGTAGGCCAATTGCGCGCCAGTGATGGGGTGCTCAATTTGATCGCGCGTCTAGTTTCAGGCGCGTGATCGAGTCTCGAGATGGTCTGAGAAAGGAAGTTTGGTTTAAAAGGGGGACGGATTGCACGTTTGTCATCTGGCATGCAATAGAGTTACGCGTGGGGTTTCAGACACAGAATTCAGGGTTGTTCGGGTCTAGTCTCTAGTATGAAATGACAGACTATTATTTCAGTCTGTATTCTGACTATATATTATTGTTTCAGTATATAGTCTCCCTACATTGGGATCCAAGCCACTGGGCTATTATTTTAGCCTGTATTCAGTCATGTACTATTATTTCACATTAGGGTTGAGGTCAATGGTTGACCAAATGAATTCATATACTCCGAGAGGGCAAAATGGGGGTGTCTACAGATGCCCCACTTTGGCGCGCTCTTGCGAAGTAAGAACGCATTGAAGAAGTAGACACCCCCATTTTGTCCTCTCAGAGAGCGTGACCAACTTGGTTCAAAATTACCAAGCACCCATACCTCACGTAAATTTTCGAGGACGAAAATCCTTGAAGGGGGGAAGGATGTAACACCCCTGATTTTTCACTACCGTTGAATCATTGACCTTCAATGATGATACGAGTATTTAGACCAGTTTGACTTTGGTCAAACTTCTGATGCTTAAGACGCGAACTCTGACCCACTTACCTTAGTTGGGTGATTGCACCTAATACACGAATCGAAAATCCAACCCCCTTAATTCTAGCACTAAATCAGATCTCGAACCCTTAGGTGAAGTAGGTGTTGCACCCGACTTGAACCCAGGATCGAACCAAGTTCTATCCCACCCTTTTAGGCACCATAGTTATGACGTATATGTAGACACCCTCATTTCGCTCTCTCGGAGTACACGAATTCATTTGGTCAGCCCTTGACCTTTTTAACCCTCGACACGGGACCATGCAACAATACATGGCTGAACACAAGTTGAAACAATAGCTCTGTGGGTCAGATCCCAATGTAGGGAGGCTATACACTAAGCAATAGTATATAGTCGAGATGCAGATTGAAACAATAGTCCTGCATTCCATTCTTGAGACCATACCCGGACAACCCAAAATTAAGCCCTTGAAAACCTGCACGTAATTCGATCACGCGTAGAACCACAAGCGCACGATTAGTCCCTTTCAAACCAAACTTCCTTTCACAGACCATTTCGAGACTCAATTACGCGCTTGGAATCAGATGCACGAACGGATTAAGCGCTTCAGGTAACACGCTTAATTGGATTACGCATGTCCCATCACGCGCACAATTAGCCCTAATTTTATTAGGACTAGGAAACCCACTGAGTAATTCAGTCGATCGCTCACTAAGTCGGTGACCGACTCAAAGCAATTAAGCGCTTGAAAATTGGCACGTAATTCAATTAAACACCCAAAAATAGGCGCGTAATTGAAGGGAAACCTATAAAAACTCTTTTTCTCGAAGAGAGAGAGAGAGAGGCTGTGAAATTTAGAGAGGAGAGATCGTAAATTCCAAAATCAGAGAGCTCCGAGAGCGAACTCCCTAGAGCAAATTAGCCATAATTTTGAGATTCGAACTTTGAGATTCCTCTCCACAACCCCGACCCCAGGTAAGAATTTAATTTTATTTTAGACTTAGGATTTTCTCTTAATTTAATTAATCAATTTTGTTTCTAATTTTTAGATCATAGCACTCTCTTCGGACCGAAATTCTCTATATTCGGTTCTAGTTCTTTGTTTCTAGAACTGGTCCTTAATCTAGTAGTCCGATATACCGACCTTATGCTCTGATTCTACTCTAAAATCTTTATTTACAGTCCTATCATTAATTTCTAATTCTGACTCTCAGAGTTCAGAACAAGTCCTTAATCATACGGCCTGATTTTTCTGATTGCGGACCCGAAGATAGTCCTAAATTTTTAATTTTTAATTTAATTCTATATTTTCGTACAGTCAAAAATCCAAAAAAATATAAATTTCATTTATAACTTTATTTTCTCAATCTAATTTCTAATTCAATTCTAAAAATCCCCCTTTTATTATTTAACTATCAATCTATCTTTTATCTCAGCCATTCGATTTGCCCACGGGAGCTTACGGAGCGTACTCGGGAACGAGGCCACTCCTCCTTAGTATAGTGGGCCCAACCCCCCCTTTTTTTCGATTGTTTAGGGTTAATTAGTTAATTATAGGTAGTTTTTTCTATTTCAATATAATTAGCTAATTGCATCAAATAGGCCTTCATATCATTATTTGCTTTGATTCGATTCAGTCTTCTAGTTCAGTCAATTTATTATCTCAACCAGAATTTAGGAAAGTTAATTCGTTTATTATTAGTTAGATTTTTACCATAATTGATCCGTAGATTATGATTCTAAAAAAAAGAGTTAATTTTGTTGCCTCGATCATTTATTTCTATTTTAGTAAATTGATTTATTACTTCAATCAGAGTCGCAGTAAAAATTAGTCTTTGTTTTCTTCAAATTAGAATGCTAGTAAGATTACCTTAAGTGCTTTAGTTGTGATTGCCATACAATTAATACATATGCTTATCTAGAATTGCAATAAAATTAGCGTATCTGCTTTATCTAGAATTGCGATATAATTGGACTCTTTTATTTAATTGAAATATTATTGGAACTAATAAACATGCACTCCTAGTACCAGTAGGAGACTGGAACTGATTGAACTCTTAGTAGTACCAGGACTTTGATATTAATTGGACTCCTAATGATATCGAGAGACTGAAAATGATTGAACTCTTATTAAGCTCACCTAATCATAATCAACAACAAAAAAAAGGAGAATCTAAATCGACCATAACCACAACAAGGGAAACTGAAAAGAAAGCTGAAACTATCTAATTAAAAGAGGACACTGCTGCTGACGTTCGCAGGTGGACGATTCAGTATAGAAGTAACCCACACCCGCTTAAAAGCGTGATCATTGACGTGTTGCAGCGTCGATAAATATCTGCAACTGGCGATCGCAAATCAACTAGAAATCATCCTAGGAAATTCCTCCTATTATTATTTATCCCCACCTTATCACATACACCACATCGCCAGAATCCAACAGGATAGAATTAGAAGCCACTTATTCAACAGGAACCGAGAGAAACCTAGAAAAAGCGTGCACCAACAGACTGGCGATCACGATGGGACACTTTTATAAACTCCTTTTTCTTCAGATAGTTAGCTTTATTTTACTTCCGTATTTTCTTTCCCGTCGTGTCGTTTAAATTCTTTTTATATGAGTCTTCGCCAAAGACTCGAGATGTCGGGAATACGAAGAGTAAGTTTAGGAGACCCACCATTGTGGGCCTATCATGACAACCCCTCATATGAAGAGCCGCTTTATGATTTTATCTCACGACAGGCAGAGGTTAATATGGTTGGAGAACAAGAGAATCCCTTCTCTACTCCACCAGTCAGTAGTAGTCGTAACAGAAGAGAGAGCCGCATCGAGCAAAATCTTACTACTCAAATTGTAGAGCTTAGCATTCAAAGGATACAAAGAGGAGATGAGGACTCCGAGGAGTTACTCAAAGGATTAGCTGTGGCGTATGACACTATTAAGTCATGACAATTCTCAGGAGAGCAGGAACGACAAGAGAGACCACCTTCTACCCCAAGCACGGTGTTTGCTCGCGCTACGCTATTGAGGCAACATACTCACACGTTCTTTAATGACAGTTTGCCAGGCAAGGGTATCTCACGCGTCACTCCCAAAGACAACACCATAAATATCGAAGACCTCCCAAAAACGCTTGATGAATACATGGCTAAGAGGGAATGCCCAGGTCGCTCGTTCGGATTTGAAAAATTATGTCGAGGCATTGAATTTGACGTACCCATAGGATTTAAACTGCCAAAATTTACTAAGTACAATGGCGCCAAAAATCCGAACCATCACTTGGCCCTCTTTTGTAATGATTGCCGACCTATATGCGACAATCAAGGACTTCTCATTCACTACTTTCAATGTTCATTAGAAGGAGAAGCTCTAGACTGATTCGCGGAGCTCCCACTTTATAAGATAGAGACTTTTGATGATCTAGTCGTTCGATTCGGAGACCAATACAAACACTTGATTCAAGAGACAGTTAGCCTCAGCGACCTAATGGCGGCCAAGCAAGGACTAGATGAAGAATTGACCGACTTCGTCGCTACGCGAAAGCTTGCTGCTAGAACTGATACTTCAATAAAAGAGAAAGATTCAATTGACATCATCATTGACAATACTAAGGAACCACTATGGAGCACCCTAGTCATCAGCGATTGCCCCCACTTCATTGCACTACACTCTCGAGCATCCCGACTAACGCGACACATCAAGGGCGGAGACCTTGCATTATCCATAGTCACGTCAGAGGTGGGCTCTTCCAACGAGTCGAAACTGAAAAATCATAAGAAAACATCAGGAACCGAACAAGTTAATATGGTTGTCAATCAAGGGCAAATTTTGAATAACGAGAACTTCCCACTACGCAACTTCAGGCAGAGCCAAACCCAACAACGATACGCTAGTCAAAATCAGGGTGCTAATCAACAAAGGTACACAAACCAGAACCAGGGCCAAAACCATAACCAAGGCCAATATCAAAATAGAAACCAATACCCTAACGCTTATCAGGCTCAAAACGCAGCACAAAATCGAGCAGCCCATGCACCAAATAATAATAGTGTACCTCCACCTCATAACTTTACCCAGCTAGGGGACCCTACCAGCCAAAGTAGGAACACTATCCCCCTTCACCTGATACCATTTCCAACATCTTTTGCCTCCTTAGCGCCCATAATATCTTATGATTCCACAAGAAAAGCCTAGGCCATGGCCTGCAAATCTAGACTATGGTAAATACTATTTTTTCCATCAATACGCAGGACACAACCTAGAAGATTGTTGGGTTCTCAGGACGTGATTTATGACATGAACGATCGGAATTGTGACAGCCCAAATTTCGGCACCACGAAATCTGTGCCATCAGCACGACCCTTAAGGCCGTACCCTATAACCCTGTATGGGGCATTGGTATAAACAGGCAACCATACATTAACTAAAGTATAAGAATTTTAGTCTAACTAGGTCTCCATGCGTTAATAATAATAATTTAGCAATCCAAAAGTCAGTTATAGTCCCATGCCAATATATGAGCAGAAGAACCGACCCGAACCATTGGTGATAAACTGTTCACCCCAGATGGTTCGACAAAAGAAACATCGTATTTAGTTACATTCAAAATTAAAGCTTGACATACCAAGCCGTACAGAATGCTCTCAAAACTAACTCTCAAAGTACGCAAGGGGTCTCCTAGAAGAAGTCCTCAGGAGGAGGCTCTAACTCTTCTCCGGGCACGAAATCCGAATCCTCTGGATCCACGTCTCCCGAAGCCTCTGCTGCTGCTAGCACTAGACCTATGACGTATAGTCAAAAGGGGTGAGCTACATCCTAGCTCAATAGGGAAAACACAGTGAACATATAAATTAAGCTCTCACATACATGTTAGAACATATTTTAAAGCACGATTTATCTGATAGAACTTCTGAGAAAATAATTTAAATAATCGAAAGTGAAATGATAACTACAACTGTTACTTTACATGATCTTGTTTATTCTCATCTTACTGGTATAGTTACGGATTCAGCCTAATCACTTAAATCTTAACTTAAGTAGTCCCCGAGCAATATAGCATCGAGCCCCGATGGAATACCCACCGTCGTCATCTAAATAGACATTTGTTATATGTTCTTCATTTCAAAACTACCCAGGCCCCTTTCTCTTAGGTGGCGGGGTTTGTTCTCAAATCTACATCCCTGGAACGTGCTACAAGTGTACGGATTGGCCGCGGTACCGGTCAAGGATATCCTGTTGAGTCAGTCGTGGGTATCCCGCCACGTCGATGGGGTATTCTAATCAAACCTTAAGAAACAAAAATATCGAATGTGCTTTACATATAGTTATTCACCGTGATTGTGCTAATTTTATTATATTAGGCCTTATCACATTTCTTTTGTTTCACCGTTAGGTTTGATCTGCATCCCTGGGATGCCACTGATTCAATGCATCATTTAGATACCTATTATCACATTTTCATGTCCCCTGGGGACCTCATGGTTTCATTTTTGAATTCACACACACACACTCGTTTTGGAATCACATTTGATACATGACTATTCTCTTGAATTACTCTATATATATAGTTTTGATGAATTAAAGTACATGTTTCAAGATATTCCCTACCTCAACGCAAATCCAACGCACTCCTTTCACGTAGAGGTTTACACATAGCAATCTCACATCAAACCTACATTGCATGTGTCAAGGATACCCTTAGAATGATTTCTAGAACCCTTGGGAACCTTAGCTCCCATGAATTACACCAAAACAATAAATATAATAAATAAATGTGTAGTGCCTCGTGCGAGAGGGGACTATTCCTCGCTCGAGCGATCACTTAACCTCGCTCGAGCGAGCACTTGACCTCGCTCAAGCGATAAAAACGAGGTACCAATCTCTCGCGTGAGCAAGCACTAGTCATCGCTCGAGCGGCTAAAACGAGGTATCTGAAGCTCACGCGATGCCTCGCTTGAGCGAGCTTTCCCTTCACTAAGGGTCTCGCTCGAGCGAGCCCAGAACACGGTTTATGCTTAGATTTTATATTCCGACCTCGCTCGAGCGAGCCATTTAAACCGCTTAAGCGAGGAGCAATGATAACTAACTCTCGATCCGTTCGAGAACAAGTTTCTTACTCCATTTAAGGCCCTATAAATGTCAAAATTATTTGACTAATAATTTATACTTTATCTGTCACACATAAAAACAGTTAAAACATACCTCAAATCATTAGATCTTATATAGACCTGATCCAAGATCACCCAAATGAGGAGAGTTTCAAAAGCTCTTCCTCCAACCTCTTTCCAGATTATCCACAGGCTCAAACCCAAACAGTCCTTTCTAGTTTCTTCCCCACACCCTTCTCATCACATATGTTTAAGATCCATAAGGTGGATCTCGTCTCTTAATCACCATAAATTCCTACCTCTAATCTTCTCTTATAAAAAAAAACCCTCTCCTCTTTCTCTCTATTTAACTCTCCCTTTTTCTAAGCTAAATTAGGTCACGTATGGGAGACTCCTCTCCCCCTTTTTTTTTTTCACTCATCTAGTGAAAGCTAGTGTGTTTCACACATACACATGTAGTGTATATATATTAATTGTGGTTTCCTTGTGAACCATAAACACACGTGCATGGTACGTGGCGTGTACGGTTCCCAAAAATTGGGGTTATGACGTTCTCCCCACCTTATAAAATTTTCGTCCTTGAAAATTGACGATACACTAGAAAATCAGTACAACTAGAACAAGGCCTTCGAATAACTCTTTAGAAAAATTAGTTAATTAAGCATTTGGTCCAATGACCCGAAATGAGGCCTGCATTAAGCAATTATAATCTACACTCTATTTGTACAAAATAACAAGACACTTGTATCAATCATCCTAAATATCCTAGAACCCTCTTAACAACTATTTTCACAATCAGAATGACGTTCATCCTACTTCAATCACTGAGAACCTGCACAAGAAAACACGCACTACTACACAATCAAGTATTTCCACAGACATTATACCAAATAGACCCATTTGATCAAAATATATATATATATATCTATACCAAAGTCATCACCATGTCCATAAATTTTGTGACAATCATGTCACAATTGTTTTAAACAAAAAGTATCACATCACAACATGAAATATTACATTACAGTTTTTGAAAAAATGATATATGACGACCTAATCGTCACCCTCCTCATACTCATCATCGTCATCATCAGCGTCGTCATCCTCGTCCTCATCATCACTCCGTCACCAACCTCTCTGGCGGTTGTGACACCAGCTGTAGTGTCACCAAAGATAGTACCTCGCATGGCACCGATGCGCTCCCGGTATGTCTGTGGAAATGCATGGCCCATGAGGTCTATGAGGAGCGACTCCTGGAAACGCTGATGTAGCCATATCTCTCGTCCTTGTAGGAGATCTCCCGCATCATGCTGCTGTCGGTGGCAGGAAAAAGTTGGGGAGATGAAGTGGAGGGAGCAGTCGGTCCCGTCGATGGTGGTTGGACCGCTTGCCGGGAAATCTTATAATCCCACTTCCTGGTTAAACTGTTTTGGAGGCTCTTTAGGTTTCGGCTCAAGTCTTGGGCGAGGAACGAGATGGTGTTATCTGTTAGCACTAGTTCGTCCGCCCTGATCTGAAAACCCTCTTTCCCATTCCGTGAATCAATGAGTCGCGAGATCAGACGAGCATAGGGTAGTCGGTTTATGGGTGGAGGAATAACACCCTTCACGTTTCTTCTATAGGCATGCACCATGCCTTTTATGACTACCATAGGAGCGCTAAACCACCTGTTGTGGAAAGCGGGGTGCAAAGCCCGCAAAAATGCCTCATGGCGCTCTTGGTCATGGCCCGTCAGGTGTAAGTTTTTCTTAAAAATAATATCTAAAAACCACATATGTAGCGACAGCTGGGATATGGTGATGGACAATCCTGATGCGGTGGTGCAGCTCGTAATGTTGGCAATGATAGTTGGGAACTCTATGTTCCCAGAAAAAGGCGGTTGAGTGTGTGGGCTCGAGGTGTAGATATGAGGGAAGTTCATAGCAGTGGAAACCTCGGCACTACCAAAAACAAGTTCTTTCCCATCTATCGTGACGAGCATAGTGTCCCCATTCACGTTTGCTTGAAGGGTTTGGTAAAACAGTTTTATGAGTCTCGGATAGTACCGAACTCCGAACAGTGTCAACAATGGTCTGAGGTGGTTGTTTGTGAGAAATTCCAAGGTCCATTGGGTGGACGTCAAATCCCCAAAACAAGAGGGATGGATTTCCCATTCGGTCTCAAAGACCTTCGCTCCCCACCAATCATCTAGTTGGATTGGGGCACGAGATGGGGATGGGGGTGGTTGTGGTGCCTTGTTGCGCGACAATGGCGATCGAATCGCCACCCATTTTCTAGGTTGGGGGTTAAGGTTTGTGGAAGCCATTTGACGTCCAAAGAAAATTTTCAAATAAATAAGGTAGACCTAGGGTAGATTTCACCTTTTAAAATGCTTTTGACTGATCAGATCATCCAAATCCGGCTCGAAATTGTAGAAGAAGGAGCTTGAAAATCTAAAACCCTAAACCCCGCTCGCCCAATCTCCCTCGCTTGAAGATGAAATGAACAAATAGTAATTCACCTCCTTTTTATATCCTGGCCTCACTCGAGTGGTCAATAATCCTCACTCGAGCGATAAATAGTCCTCGCTCGAGCAAGTCCAGAACATTTGGCGTTTTTGATTTTATATGGCTCGCGCGAGCAAGCATAAGTCATCGCTCGAGCGAGCCCAGAACAACTTTTCTGGTTCCTTTAACCTCGTATTTTTTTTTTTACTCTAATTTCCTCTAACTTCCAGCATCTCTCTTAGCATGATTTTCTATGTCGTGCCATTGGATTCACTCACGAATGGGCTCCGCCAAAATTGAAGTTAATATGCTCAAAATTTTACCAACTTATTCATCCGTTTCAAATAGAATTTTCGCACATTGACGGTCAAAATATTACGTAACAGAACACTTAAATAAAAGAAACTAGCTAGCGTTCTCAAACAAACTAGGATATTGTTCTCTGACATCTGCCTCATGCTCCCACGTTGCTTCCTCGGCCGGATGATTCTTCCAACGAACAAGCACTAAGGGAATAACCTTGGTGCGCAGTACTTGCTCCTTTCTATCTAATATCTCTATTGGTTCCTCTATCATGCTCATATCCTAATGCATCTCAAATGATTTGCTGCTCAACACGTGATCAGGGTCATTAAGATACTTCCTGAGCATAGATACGTGGAATACATTGTGTACCTGATCAAATAACAGTGGCAATCCAATGCGGTAAGCAACTTCCCCTACTCGACCCAGAACCTCAAATGGTCTAAGATAGCGGGGACTCAACTTCCCTCTCTTTCCAAATATCATCACCCCCTTCATAGGTGACACTTTCACGAACACATGTTCACCCACCTTAAAGTCTACACTCGTCCGCTTGATATTAGCATAGCTTTTTTGTTTGCTCTGAGCCGCTTTGAGTTTTGCCCTTATCATACGAACATAGGTGGCATCATCTTCAAGTATTTCGGATCCCAAAACAAATTTCTCCCCGGTTTCTTCCCAATTGATGGGTGATCTACATTGCCGCCCATAAAGAGCTTCATATGGCGCCATATCGATGCTTGTCTGAAAACTGTTGTTATATGCACACTCAATCAACGGTAGGTGCTAATCTCATGATCCTTGAAATTCTAGCATACACGCCCTAAGCATGTCCCTTCGTCTGCCCATCAGTTTGTGGATGGAATGCGGTACTGAAATCTAGTCGCGTTCCCATTCCTGCTTGAAATTTCTTCCCAAACTTTGATGCATATAATGGGTCACGGTCGAAAATAATGCTACTCAGAATCCCATGCAAACAGACGATCTCTTTCATATATAGCTCTGCAAGTCTTCCCGCCGTGTACATTATGTTGTAAGGCAAGAAGTGTGCTGACTTGGTCAATCGATTGACCACTATCCAAATGGCATTGTACCTCTTTGCAGTACGCGGTAGTCCAACGATGAAGTTCATAGAGATCGATTCCCACTTCCATTCTGGTATAGGTAGAGGCTGCAATAATCCCGCGGGGTGTCTATGATCGATCTTCACTTGTTGGCACGTCAAACACCGCGACATGTACTCTACCAGATCTTTCTTCAAACCTCTCCACCAGTAATTCTTTTTCAAGTCCTGATACATCTTTGTGCTACTCAGGTGAATCGCATAGTTGGATTTGTGAGATTCATCAAGAAATGTTCGCCATAAATCAGCATTGTCCGGAATGCAGAGACGGCCCTTGAACAATAAGGTATCATCCTCCTTGACCGAGAACTCAGATCTAATGCCTTCAGTTACTTCTTGACAAATCTTGGTTAGCGCCGGGTCTTTCATCTGTAGCTTGTGGATATGCTCAAATATCACCGGTCTCACTGATATATTAGCCAAGAAGGCTCCTGTAGCTTGTGACTCAATGTTCGCATCATATAGTGCCAGATCTTCAAATAACTTCCATCGTTGCATACCCAAAATCAAACTAGCCAACTAAGCTAAACCCTTCTGACTCAAGGCATCGACCACTACATTAGCCTTGCCTTGATGGTACTGTATGGAACAATCATAGTCTTTGAGGAACTCCATCCATCTGCGCTGCCTCATGTTCAAATCTTTCTGTATAAACAAATATCTGAGACTTTTACGGTCGGTGAAAATCTCAAAAGTCTCATCGTATAAGTAATGTCACCAAATCTTCAGCAAAAAAATGACCGCTGCTAATTCCAGGTCATGTGTCGGATAATTCTTTTCATGCTCTTTCAACTGTCATGATCCATATGCTATCACGTTTCTGCGTTGATTAAGTACGCAGCCCAAACCACTATACGAAGCATCACTGTATACTGCGAACCCTCCATTGCCTGAAGAAATCGCTAATAATGGAGCTGAAGTGAGTCTCTTCTTGGGTTCTTGAAAACTCTTCTCGCATGCCTCACTCCATTCGAACCTTGCGTCTTTCCATGTAAGTCTCGTGAGTGGTCCTGATATCTTAAAAAACCCCTCAACGAAACATCAATAGTAACCCGCTAATCCAAGGAAACTATGGACGTCGGTCACAGTCTTTGGTTGCTCCCAGTTGACCACTGCTTCTATCTTTACTGGATCTACAGTGACACCATGCTTTGAGACATGTCCCAAAAAGCTAACTTCTTCTAACCAAAACTCGCACTTGCTAAGCTTGGCGTATAATTGGTGTTCACGTAGAGTCTGTAGGGCTATTCTCAAGTCCTTCTCATGCTCTACCTCTAATTTTGAATAGATCATGATGTCGTCAACAAACACTATGACACAAGAGTCTAGGTGTGGTTTAAACACCCTATTCATCAGATCCATGAATGACGTCGGGGCATTTGTCAACCCAAACGGCATCACTAGGAATTCATAGTGTCCATACCGAGTCATGAATGCAGTCTTCTGAATATCCTTTGCCTTGACTCTCAACTGATGGTATCCAGATCGCAGACCGATCTTCGAAAAGTACCTCACTCCTTGCAGTTGATCAAACAAGTCATCTATCCTAGGTAAAGGATATCAATTCTTAATAGTGAGTTTGTTCAATTGCCGATAGTCAATGTATAGCCACATTGACCCATCCTTCTTCTTTACAAACAAGATTGGTGCTCCCCATGGAGACACGCTCAGTCTAACGAACCCCTTGTCCATTAGCTCTTGTAACTGTTCCTTCAATCCCTTCAACTCAGCAGGAGCCATTCTATATGGTGCTTTCGAAACAGGCTCCGTTCCTGGTGCAAAGTTAATGGCGAATTCCACTTCCCTTTCTGGAGGTAATCCTGGTAATTCCTCCGAAAATACATCTTCAAATTCTCGCACCATGGCTATCTCAGAGATAACATTCTTCTCTTCTTTATGCTCCTTCAAGAATGCCAAGTATCCACTACACCCTTTTCTGATCAAACGCTCGGCTCTGACTACTGAGATAAGTGGCATATGCGTCGACCTCTCTCCTCAAAATTGAAATGATCTCCTCGTATTGGGTTTGAAAATGACGACCTTGTTCCTGCAATCTACCGTCGCATAGTGAGTCGACAGCCAATCCATGCCAAGGATCACGTCGAATCCTTGCATGTCTAACAGAATTAGGTTCGCCAGTAGTTCAAAGACGTCTCCATCCATGATTCTTATGATCACGGAGTTGCAACCCTTTTCAATATCAACAAATTTCCCAGTAGGAATAGTCACAATTAACACAAAGTCTAACTCCTCTGGGTTAACTTTCATCCTCTTTGTGAAGCGAGGGATAAAAAATGAGTGGGTAGACTCCGAGTCTATCAACACTCGAGCTTCATATGTCACATCACTTCCCATCTTATAGATTTGTAACGTACCTAATCATACATGTACATATATATAATGTCTATCATCATACTAGAAATTATTACATGCAGTTTCTTTTCTATTTTCTATATGGATGCACCTTCTCTATCTAAAGTTTTTGAGAATTGAAATTCTTTATTTAAAAGAAATCTCACCTTGGATCACATCATTTATATTTTGAGCCTCTTGAGCTATGACTGCGTAGGCTCTCCCTTGGACGATCGGCTTCCTTGCTTGTATCGGTCGTGGCATAGAAGCTGAAGTCGTCTTATCCTTGTTCACCTCAGGATTGTGGCCCATCTTGCCACATTTAAAACAGCCTCGCATCCCCTATTTGCAATCTGTCATTTTGTGAGACTTACCACACTTGGCACAAGTCTCCCTCGATGTGGAAGAAGAAGCTCGTGAAGAGCTTTGTGTAACTGTAGCTCCAGTGGAAAAAGCGAGACTCTCATATCTCATCGGTCTCCCCGACGCAAGAAATGGAAATATTTGATGAGTGATCTATTGTGCGGTTCTCCCATACCTTACTTGAAACAGTTGTCTCTGATTCAGTGCTACGAATCTTGGCTTTTTGTTCATCGGTTTGTAGTTCCCAGTCCTTCCTTGATCTATATTTCCTCTTCCCTGCCGTTCCCTCTGACGGTATCGGTTATTATTTTCTTCTTCCACTACTAATACGTTACTCATGACCTCCCCATAGGTCTTCAGTTGAAATGGTGCAACTCCTCCTCGGATATCTGGCCTTAAGCCTTGTTGGAACCTCTTCGCTCTCATCACATCAGAAATCACATAATCTGGAGCGAAACGAGCAAGTCTCATAAATTCCACTCCGTACTCCCTTACTGTCATCTTCCCTTACATGAGTTGTAAAAATTGGATCTCCATCTGATTCCTCACAACTTTCGAGAAGTACTATTTGTTGAACTCTTCAACGAATTCATCCCACGTCTAGGGCATATATGGAGTTTCCTAAGCCCTAGTCCATGAAACAGACTTCCACCAAGGCCCAACCTCCCCATCTAACATGTAAGCTGCCCAACGGATGCTCTCATCCTCCGTGCATGTCAGTACGCTAAATACTTTCTCCATTTCACTCAGCCAATTATCATCTGCCATGGTGTACGCCTGCCCTGAAAAGCTAGGAGGTCTCATCCTCCTAAACTCGGTAAATCAAGCCCGGCAGTAGGTCCCTCGAGGCGTAGGTGGTGGCTGATGTTGCTCGGGATGATTTCCATAGTATGCATCATCCTCTGATGCTCCTCTCTCTCTTCATTTCTTTCTCTCTCTCTATCTTGTTCTCTCTGATCTCGATGCTGACGGTCTCGATCCTAATTTTCTGCCTGATCCTGGTTCTCTTGGCCACTACCTTCGGGAACCTCCCTATTTCCCAATGGGACTCTATTCGTAGGCAAGATGAACTCATCTCTACTGCGTAAATTCCTATCATGATCGCCCCTGGGTCGGTCTCTTCCCTTAGGAAACATAACGGTCTGCAAGAGAAACCACGATTTTGTTAGCAGAAGTCCCTATGCTCTGACAAAAGGTATGATTGTCAGAATTCTAAAAGAAACTGCTTTGATACCAACTGTGACAGCTCGAATTTTGGCACCCTAAAATCCGTGCCATCAGCACGACCCTCAAGGCCGTACCCTATAATCCTGTATGGAGCATTGGTATAAACAAGAAACCATACATCAAGTAAAGTATAAGAATTTTAGTCAAACTAGGTCTCCATGCGATAATAATAATAATTTAGCAATCCCAAAGTCAGTTCTAGTCTCATGCCAATACATGAGCAGAAGAACCGACCCGAACCATCGGTGATAAATTGTTCACCCCAGATGATTCGACAAAAGAAATATCGTATTTAGTTACATTCAAAATTAACTCTAGACATACCAAGCCGTACAGAATGCTCTCAAAACTAACTCTGAAAGTATGAAAGGGGTCTCCTAGAAGAAGTCCTCAGGAGGAGGGTCTAACTCTTCTCCGGGCATGAAATCCAAATCCTCTGGATCCACATCTCTCGAAGCCTCTGCTGCTGCTAGCACTGGACCTATGACATATAGTCAAAATGGGTGAGCTACATCCTAGCTCAATAGGAAAAACACAGTGAACACATAAATTAAGCTCTCACATAGATGTTTGTAGACACCCAAATTTGGCCCAAGCCCGATCGAAACACCTTTTAAGAGAGGTGCAATTATGAGCTTTTGATGGTACGAATGGAACCCTTAGGAATCACCCCAAACCCTTAAGAATCACCCTAGACCCCTTAGGAACCTACCCCGAACCTTTAGAAACCAATCCCAACCCTTAGAACCCATTCCGAACCCTAAACCTAACCTTCCCGGGCAATGGATGAAGAGTGGTACACCAGGACTGGCTGAGGTATTTTACTAATATCAAATCATATACCATTGGAAAGAGAACTTCTCCATCTTTCCAACGAGCCACGAATCACCCCAATCGGAGTTGTACATCATAAGTTATGACCATTTGACAATCGGATAGAATTTCAGGATTTTTGCCTGGCGCAACTAATAGTTGCGCCAGACCATTTTTCCCCTAGATTTGCTTGGCGCAACTAATAGTTACGCCAGGTATTTTTCCCCCAGAAATGGCCTGGCGCAACTAATAGTTGCGCCAGGCATAAATGGGTCCCCCAACCCCTCGCAAGGCTAACTTCCAGGGAACTGTGCAACACTGTTTTACTGTACATTTGCCTGGTGCAACTATTAGTTGCTCCAGGCATATGAACTGTAATTGTTCAGTTTTGTCCCAAAATTCGTGCTGAGGGTTTGACTTGTTGACCACCTCAACCTTTGGAGTGTGTTTTGATAGTCCTATTGCACCCATTCCTCACCTATTGGCAACCCCTTAAGTGGCTTAAGGCGTCACCCCATCATCCACAATTAGAACCACCTTCACACCTTTTCAAGCTCTCAAAATCCTAGGAAACCTTAGATTTGAGATTACCGAATTGCTAACTCCAATTAGCATCTAAGTGATCTCCTAATCCACCCTTTTCCTATAAATAGAGCCCCCCTCCCCTTGGTTTAGGGGTTGAGAATTTTGCTTAAGAGAGAAAGAGCTTAAAAGTGAGAAGTTCTTCCTCCCTTTGGTGCACTATTTTCACCTAAAATTCCAGAATTCTAAAACCCCTTCCAAGCATGTTCTTACATCAAAAACCCATAGCCTAGGTGTGTGTGATCCCCTAGCCTCCCTTCTCCATCCCTTAGCTTCAAGCCTTAGTGGTTAGAACCCATTTCTCTACCATTCAAGCCTTCAAAAGCTCATCAAAAGCAAGCCAAGCAAGGCTCCTCTACGGTGCTACAAGGGCCTGAGGGCTTCGGCTCTCCCCTTTCTTCTCCTATCTCTTTCTAGCTCCCTCCATCCTCTCATTTTTGCCGTTACGCCGCCGAAATTTTGGTAGGAACGGAGGGGCACAAATAGGATTGGAGGCCCATTTTGGGCAAGAGGGAACCATTTTCTTGTCTTTTACATCTCATTTTTGCCGTTACGCCGCCGAAATTTTGGTAGGAACGGAGGGGCACAAATAGGATTGGAGGCCCATTTTGGGCAAGAGGGAACCATTTTCTTGTCTTTTACATCATTTTATTTTTGGCCATTAGTAGAGACCGCGTTAAGCGGGTTGATCGGGTGCCTAACACCTTCCCGATCGATAACCGAAGCCCCTACCCAAGAGCCTTTGGTGTGGACCGGATTCAGAGTCATATTTTTAGCACTTTGGTGCTCATAAAAATGAACTAGGTATCCCGGGACACTGAAAGCTCCGGGTGGCGACTCTATTTTTTTTTATTAGAGAGCGCATCGTTGCGAAGGGACAGTCACGGATCCCACGGTTGCACAGATGACGACTCTGCTGGGGATTTGCTAGTAGAGCTTCCCCTTGAACAAGGCCTTTCCTTTTTTATTTTTCTAACATTTTATTGCTCTTTTTTTATTATTATTTTTGCTATTTTTTTGTCACTCACCCCTCCGATACGTCATTTTACTCACCCCTACGATTCCGCTTTAAATTTCTGCAATCTTTGCCTAGTCACTTGACTGGCACCTTTTTTACTCACCCCTACAATTCTGCTTTAAATTTCAGTAATCTTTGCCTAGTCACTTGACTGGCACCTTTTTTTTACTCACCCCTACAATTTCACTTTAAATTTCAGTGATCTTTGCCTAGTCACTTGACTGACACCTTTTTTTACTCACCCCTACAATTCCGCTTTAAATTTCAGCAATCTTTGCCTAGTCACTTGACTGGCACCTTTTTACTCACCCCTATGTTTCCGCTTTAAATTTCAGCAAATTTTTGCCTAGTCACTTGACTGGCACTTTTTAAATTTCAGCACTTTATATTTCCCGCCTAGTCGCTTGACTGGCCCCGTTTTTTTTTATTTATCATATCCTAACAGTGGACGCCGGCCCATAGTGGCGGCACGGGATAATCACCTCCAGTCTTTGAACTAAAGAAAACTTCCAAAAAAAATGAGAAAAGTTTTGAAGAATTAAAATTGAACCAAGTTAGGGAGCTTATTTAATCTGTTTTGCGGGGTAGATTTTTCAAAAGGGTTGGTTTAGGTACACATACAAACACCTGGGTCTTAGTATGGCGGCAGCCCCTAGTGGTGATGATCCAGAAAAGTCCCAGCCCACCTAGTATCTGAGAAGGCTCTTGCGCCGGAGGTATATCGGGTGGGTTCCCATTCCTACAAAGCTTAAAACCCTTGGGGAGCGCACTAGCGAGTTATACCGGACTCAATCCTTTAGGCGTCGGTGAGGAGAGAATCGATCATCAAGAAAACAGCTCAGTTCCCGAAAGCCTAGCTTCCATAAAAATAAAAAAAAGAGACTCATTTTGGGCTATTGTGGCTGCTGTCAAACATTCTTGAGCCTCTGTTTTTGGCTGGCGCATGTATTAGTTGCGCCAGCACAAAAATCTGGAATTTATAACTGGCACAACTATTAGTTGCGCCAGCTTTAAAGTCCAACATTTTACCTTGGCGCAACTAATAGTTGCTCCAGTGTAAAACTGGTCCCCTACAACCTTGGCGCAAGCATTAGTTGCGCCAGGTCTGGTTGACAGCCCTCAAGTCCGAATCTGTGGCCTTTCCACCTCCCGAATTGCCCGATCAGTGTGCTTAGTGTCTTGTTTAGGCCCCGCCGTCTCCAACACCCAATACGCCCCCGCAGGTCAAGAGAAGGCAACTTCTTTTTGGTTTGTTTTGGGGGATCGGGTCATTTGCCTCGATTTCTGTGCCTTCAATAGATCGAAGGTTCTCCTTTGATTCTTCTGAAGTGCATCAAAACTGTCGCCGCGGGTCTTGAATCAAGGTACGAGGGCCACCCGAAAAGGGAATTTCAAGGCCTCAAAACCTTTGCTTTTCATAAACTTTTTCAAAAAATTCAAATCAAAAAAATATATATATAATCAAAAACCCAAAAAAATATAGTTTGTGGTACCGGCACAACGGCATCATCTTGTCCTCCATCGTCCCGTAGGGGAAGAAGGAGGAGGATTTTTGGGCCTTATCCAAGGCATCCTTACCCAACCCGCTCCCGTAGAATGTCGTGGGTAGTGGACCCGGCTTACGCCGGCCCCGACTCATCCCCACCACACTCTCCAACCCACTCCCATTCGGGAGAAGTCTTTTCCACCATCCCCCTCACCCAACCATCCCCTTTATCGTCACCGGCCCATTTGGCGCCCCCATATTCCCAACCACTACCCCCCAAAATATCCAACATCCAACCCCTCATTCTCCATCTTTTGCTCAAACCATGCAAAACCCTAACCCATTCTCCCAATCCACATCCATCCCCCAATTCCCATCATCCCCCTATAGACCCGATCCACCCTCATTCACCTATGTCACCTCCGCCCTAACCAATCCCCCACAAATCCCCCCATCTACACGGGTCATGCCCGTTTTTACCGAGGCCATGCCTAATTTTTCCCAAGCACCCACCCTTTACCCTCCATCATCTTTAAACATCTCCAACCCATCCCCCTTCACCAATGCTCCACCCCATTCCTTTAACCCATCACCCACCGGGGCCATGCCCAATTTTCCCCTCACATCCACCCCATCCATACCTAACCATCCATTAAATCCACCATCCACTTCCGATCCTTCCTCCATGGCCATGATGGAGGAGATGTTCCAAGCCTACTCCACATGGAAGGCTTCCCAAAATACCTCTCCTCCACATCCCACATCCATGAACCCATCCCATACCTTAGCCAATCTCCATGACTCACTCCCCCATGACCCCATCAACCCCATAATCCACACCACCCAAACCCGCTTTTCCCACATGCCCCAAGGCCCCATGGCCCAACCCCCCTTTTTCCATACACCCCAAGGTCAAATGGCCCAACCTCCAAACTCCCACATATCCCAAGGCCCATTGGCCCAAGCCCCCTCTTCCCACATGTCCCAAGGCCTAATGGCCCAACACCCCATCACCCATGCTCCCCAAGGCCCATTGGGCCAAACCCATCAAAGCCAAACCCATCAGGGGTCCATGTCCCAGACCCAACAAGGCCCATTGGGCCAGACCCACAAAGGGCCCATGGCCCAGGCCCATCAAAGCCTATTGGGCCAGACCCCATCAAGGGCCCATGGCCCAGACCCACCAAGGCCCATTGGGCCAGACAGAGCAAGGGCCAACGGCCTAGACCCACCAAGGCCCATTAGGCCAGACCCAATAAGGGCCCACGACCCACACCCACCAAGGCCCATTAGGCCAGACCCATCAAGGGCCCACGACCCAGATCCAGCAAGGCCCATGGGCCAGACCCACCAAAGGCCCATAGCCCAGACCCAGCAAGGGCCCATGGCCCAAACCTACCTAGGCCCATTGGCCCAAACCTACCAGGGGCCCATGGCCCAAACCCATCAATGGCCTATGACCCAAAATGATCAAGGGTTCGTGGCCCAAACCCAAACCCCACACTCATACCTTCCACAATACCCCCAACACCTAACCCAACCTTCATAGCCGGGTCAAACCTAGGTCATCCCCTAAACCCAATTCCCCCATGGCCCCACCCCCCAAGGCCATCCCCAAACCTTTCCACACCCCCAATGGGCTCACCCAACCCCTACTCATGTCATTCCCATCCAACCCATGCAGCAACAAGTTGAGAATCCCGTCTTCATTGCACATTACACCGATCAGCAGTATGAAGAGGACGAGATTAGGAAAAGTGGGGCCTATGCTGGGGCTTTGACCAGCCTCCACCCCCCTCCCATAATTGCCCATCCGCTAGTGGCCCAGAGTGAAGTCCGACTGACAGCCGAGAAAGCAACCCCGGTATCAAAAGAGTCAGAGCAGCTGAAAGAACAGTTAGACAAAATACAAAAACAGCTGATGAAAATGGGTGGTGCTGAAATCCACGCCACGGACTTCACAGACCTATGCCTGTTCGCTGAGGTCCCCTTGCCCCCCAAGTTTAAAATGCCCGCCTTCGATAAATATAATGGCACGGGCAATCCTATTACGCACCTCAAGTCCTATTGTGGGGACATGTGCCAATACGGGGAGGATGAAAGACTACTGATAAAAGTCTTTCAGAAAAGTTTGATTGGGCCGGCTTTGAGATGGTTCACATCCTTAGAACCATCTATGATGAAAACATGGAGGGACTTAACGCACCTCTTTCAAGAGCAGTATGTCTACAACATAGACATTGAGCCGCGCAAGTCCGACTTGGCCCGTTTAAAGCAGAATCAGAACGAGACCTTCAAATACTACTACTTGGCGAGAGATGGAGAAATATGATCGAGAATAGAATGATTTCAAAGAGCACTTTGCCAGTGATCTCTGATTTTCTCGTATACCAACAGCAGTCTAGTTTCGCCGACTTGGTGAGGAATGCTAACCGATGCGAGGATGCCATCAGGGAGGGGCGTCTAAATAAAAACATACCGAGAGGACCAAGTGGGGTTAAAAGATTTTCTGAGTAGAGGAATGAGAAGAGAACAGGGGGCGATGTCCAAAACATAGCCAACACCAGGCCCAATAATAATACTGCTCTGCAACCTCCCCCTCACCCAATCCCAAAGAACCATGACCCAAATACCCAGTACAATTTTCATCAGGGTCCGAGCCATCCTACTGATCGCTGCTTCCCATTGAAGCACGCGATCCAAGATTTGATCGATGTCAGGAAAATCATTCCCCCTGTGCCTCCTCAGCACGCTAATATCCATCAGGTGCCACTACCCCCAAATCCCACCGGAGGAGCAGGTCCCAGACCCACCATCAGAATGATAGAGGATGAGGAAGAATTTGAGTTTGACCCATCCTATTATATCAGTGATCGGGAGAGTTATGTAGCACTACTGTTAAAAAATATTGGGGAAAGGAATATTGGGGTTGTTGAACCCCTGAATTTGCCAGATTATTTTCCCAGCCCGACTCCGTAATTAGAACCTTTAGATCTCAGGGCATATTTTCCACTCACCACACCTATTAATTATATGAATATAAATGCATACAAACCATATACCACAAATCACCCAATAAGCCACCAGGCCCCCACTCCTATACCCACACCCACCAACTACCAATGGCCGGCCCCCGCCCCATTCCAGCTACCGCCATATACCACAACCCCCATCAACTACCCCATATACCACCAAGCCCCCAATCCAACACCCACACCCCTCAGTTATCAAAGGCCTATGCCCATCCCATCATCCCCAATTCAGTCGCCAGTAAGCCCCATCACCCCGGTCAACTACCTGACGGCACATCAGACCCCTCATATCCCATCAATACCCACAGGCTATCAATGGCCTGCTTTTACCTCTTTCCCTCCAGTACCACCACACTCAAGCCTCACAACCCCCATTTGGCCCAATCTCTCCGCCCAACCACCCACTACCACCGAGGTGAATCAAGTATTGCCCCCACCTCCTGAGCCGACAGTACAAGTGCCTCAAGCACCGACAGCCATACCTTTCCAGCTCTCGGGACCAACCTATGATCCTCATCAGGTCCCACTGAGCTACGAACAAATAGATGTCAATGCAGGCAGCAGTAGCAGAGAAGGGGCAGTAGATTTTGTTACTAGGTCTGGGAGGATATCAAAGTAGCCAGAAGCACCAGCAGCAGTACAGGCCCAACCGGAAGGAAAGAAAGACAGCGCGGTGAACCCCTTCGAGAAGATGAGTCGAGAACACATATTACAGACTCAGCTGAGAAGAATGCCGGCCCATATCACTGTATGGGACCTATTGATGACATTCCCACTCCATTTCCAAGCATTAATGGGGGCGTTAAAGAATGCGCATGTATCGCTCCAGGTTAGCTCAGATGAAGTTGGGCAGATAATTGGGCAAGTGATGGCTCCGAATGCCATTTCATTTTCTGATGCTAATTTGCCAGAAGAAGGGTGTAGCCATTTCAAGTCTTTGAATATAACTGTTGAATCCGGAAACATGGTCATTCCCTTAGTACTAATTGACAACGGGTCTGCATTGAATATATGCCCGTTAAGAACCGCCACCAAGATTGGGGTTGACCCATGCACGTTAAGGCCCACCAGAACCAGCGCTAGAGGGTTTGATAATACTAGAAGAGAAATAATGGGAGAAGTCGATCTTGAGCTATTGATAGGGCCAACGACCTTTTCCATCTTATTTCAAGTCATGGATATTAAATCTTCCTTTAACTTATTATTGGGGCGCCCGTGGTTGCACGAGGTCGGAGCCATACCGTCCACTTTACACTCAAAATTTGTGCTCAAATTGTTACAATCATTGGGGAGGGGCATGGTGAGAAAGAAAAAGCCGCCAATAGTATTAAAAAACCTAATATGCTGGATGTACCACACACCGCTGAGGACGTCGACCTCCACAGTTTCAAATACGAGGTGTCGGCGATACTCCTAGAGCCCATGGAGGGCATCATGTCTAAAATGCGAGGTGGTATGGTAGCAACAGTGGCAATGCTCCAAAAGTGGGGCTATCAAAAAGGAAGGGGTCTGGGACCCAAATTACAAGGTAGAAGAGACCCAGTTGTGGCTAAGGGATAAAAAGTAAGATTCGGGCTGGGATACAAGCCCACAGAGGAAGAGGTCCGAGAGGCCAAAGAGAAAGCTAGGGTCGCCGCAGCTGCAAGAGCTCGAGGAATCAACATAGAAGGGGTCGTAAAGATCAGGGATTCCTTTATCAGCGTCGGGGTCGTAAAGATCGATCAAAATGGGGCAACCCATTTGACCCCACACAAACTCAAAGCCCCAGTTTATCCCAACAATCCCCAGATCTCCCTCCCCAGCTTGGATAGATTTGGCCGCATTATCCCTTTTCGAGGAACGACGGTCAGAACTTGAACAAGCTCCCCCTGTGGTGAATCATCACAAAGCCATTTTAACATTTGAGAATATCATCTCAGATGAAATGGGGATTAACATGATGGAGGTTGACTCTAATGAGCCATACCAGTCAACACCCTCCATCCCAATAGGTAAAGAAGCGGCCCCTCAGGTACGCAACTGGGCATCTTTGCCCCAAACCCTAGAAGCAGGAACTCGTCTAAAGTTTGGCGCCTGTTTCCAAAAAAAAAACAACCTATAAAAAATGAGATAAGCCCTTGGCAGGCAATACCCTGTGTATATAGCAACCCGCCTTGCCAAGGGCCCGTCTCCGAAGAAAGCAAAAATCTCAAAAACATGAAAAAAAATACAAAAACTCAAAAACATGGAAAAAACACAAAATCCCAAAAACATTGAAAAAATCCAAAGTCTAAAAATATTGTCATTTAAAATTCCAGAAAATGCCCCACAAAAGGATGCCTTAATCAAAATACCCGTCCCACGTGAAATCGACCCCTTCCCGGTAGAAATACAAGAAGAGGTAGGCGTTACGAGTCTGGATGAGGATATCACTTTGGAGGAGCTCCCCAATGAGCTCCTTGACCAATTTTCCAACTTTGAGCATGGCCCTACCCCCATTGTCGAAGAGACCGAGGATGTCTACCTAGGAACTGAGGAAGTTCCCAGAATAACCAAAATCGGAACGTCACTATCTCCTGAGGAAAGAAAAAGCATGATCGACTTCCTTCGGTCATACCAAGACATTTTTGCCTGGTCGTATGAGGACATGCCTGGTTTAGATACTGATTTGGTCGAGCATGAGTTGCCTCTCTACCCCGATGTGAAGCCAGTCAAGCAGAAGCTGAGACGTCTCTGACCCGAATGGATGCTAAAAGTCAAAGACGAGGTCATCAAGCAGTATGACGCGGGGTTTCTCATGGTATCCAAATACCCGCAATGGCTAGCCAATATCGTACCTGTGTCGAAGAAGGATGGAAAGGTCCGCATGTGCATCGATTTCTGCAATTTGAACAGAGCAAGCCCAAAGGACGATTTCCCACTGCCATACATCGACATCTTGGTCGATAACACAGCTAAGCACGGGATGCTCTCTTTCATGGATTTTCAGGATATAATCAGATTAAAATGGCAGAGGTTGATCGCGAGAAGACATCGTTCATTACCCCCTGGGGAACCTTTTGCTATCGAGTCATGCTATTCGGGCTGAAGAATGTTGGTGCGACGTACCAGAGAGCTATGACTGCACTATTTCATGACATGATGCATCGAGAGATTGAAGTATATGTCGACGACATGATGGCCAAATCACCAGAGCAAAGCGACCATCTAGTAAACCTTCAGAAGCTGTTTGAAAGGCTAAGGAAATATCGACTACGTCTGAGTCCACAGAAGTGCGCATTTGGCGCTATGTCAGGGAACCTGCTAGGGTTCATCATCAGTAGAAGGGGGATTGAAGTTGACCCAATCAAAGTTAAAGCCATCACTGAAATGCCACCGCCGTCCATCGAGAAAGAGGTTAGAGGGTTCTTGGGCAGAATATAGAACATTAGTCGGTTTATTGCACAACTAACTCCTATCTACACGCCGATCTTCAAGCTGCTAAGGAAGAATTCTCCCGTTGAATGGAATGATGATTGTCAGGCAGCGTTTGATAAAATTAAAAGCTACCTCTTGAATCCACCCGTTTTGGTACCACCTGAGCCGGGAAGACCACTCTTAATGTATCTCTCCACAACGGAAGTTTCAATGGGATGTATCTTAGGTTAGCATGACGAGACGGGAAGAAGAGAGCAGGCCATTTACTATCTGAGCAAGAAGTTTACTGATTACGAGACGCGCTATTCTCATCTGGAGAAAGCATGCCTAGCTCTTGTATGGGCTACTCAAAGGCTCCGCCACTACTTACTATCCCAGGCCGTTCTGCTCTTGGCCCGAATGGACCCGTTAAAATACTTGTTTTAGAAGCCAGCTCTCACTGGACGAACCACATGATGGCAGTTGTTATTGTTTGAATTTGACATTACCTACGTTACTCAGAAGTCGATCAAGGGGCAGGCACTCGCTGACAATCTCGCCGACAATCCTTTACCCGACTATGAGCCGTTAAGGACCGAGCTCCCAGATGAGGATATCTTGTTCATGACGGAGGATGATACAGAAGAAGCAGAAGAATCATGGGTAATGCACTTTGACGGGGCAGCAAATGTCGAGGGCTAAGGAGTTGGCGCCATCCGGATTTCACCAAAAGGATCCCATGTACCGATCTCTATCAAGCTCAACTTCCCTTGTACTAATAATATGGTTGAGTATGAAGCTTGCGCCGCTGGTCTGCAGGCGGCTTTCGATCTGAATGTAACTCACCTTTGAGTATTTGGCGATTCGCAGTTAATCATATGCCAGACGAATGGTGACTGGAAGACGAAAGACAAGAAGCTGATCCCCTATCATTTACACCTCGAGGACCTGATAGCTTGCTTCCAAGATGTGACTTTCTCATATGTCCACCGGATAAGGAATCGCTTTGCTGACGCATTAGCAACCTTGGTGTCAATGATTGAAATCCCCTATGGTGTTGAGGTGAAGCCGATAATGATCGAGCAGAGGAATGAGCCGACCTTCTGCCTCCAGATTGAGGAACCTACAAAGCCTGATGATGAGCCACCTTGGTTCTCAGATATCAAGAATTTCCTCGAGACCCTAACTTTCCCAGAGGGTACATCCAAGACTGACCGAAGAACCATTCAACGTTTAGCGACAGGTTACATCAATTGCGAGGAATGCCTCTATAAGCAATCATACAACAATGTTTTGCTCAGATGCCTTACAAAAAGTGAAGCGGTCAACATTATGAAAGAAATCCATGAGGGAGTATGCGGAGCCCACGTCAGCGGTCACATGCTCTCTAAGAAAATCCTACAGCAGGGATACTTCTGGACCACTATGGAATCAGATTGCTGCAAGCATGTTCAAAAATGCTACAAGTGTCAAGAACACTCTAGTCTGATACACACTCCTGCCATCGATCTTCACTGCATGACCACTCCTTGGCCATTTTCTACCTGGGGCCTTGACGTTGTCGGAATGATTAATCCAAAAGCATCAAACGGACATCGATTCATCCTCGTCGCCATTGAATACTTCACCAAGTGGGTAGAAGCAGCGTCATATGCCAACATCACTGCCAGTCATGTCGAGAAGTTTCTCAAGAACAATATTGTGTGCCGATTTGGAGTACCCAAAGATATCATCAAGGACAATGGCACAAACTTTGCGAATAAGCGCATCCGAGACTTTTGTGAGCAATACAAGATCAAGCACCATCGCTCATCCCCTTATCGGCCTCAAACTAATGGAGCCGTGGAAGCCGCGAACAAGACAGTCGTCCGCATCCTTGAGAAAATGGTCGTCACTTACCGAGATTGGAGTGAAATGCTGCCATTTGCTTTATGGGCCTATCGAATGTCGATCCGTACCGCTACAGGGGCAACACCATTCTCCCTTGTGTATGGAACTGAGGCCGTCCTCCCGATGGAGGTTGAAGTACCCTCGCTCCGAATCCTCATGGAATCAGGCTTACCCAAAGCAGAAAGAGAGAGTTCATGCTTTGATCAGCTGAACTTACTTGATGAAAAGAGACTCCTAGCCTTATGCCACACTCAAGTTTACCAAGGGCGAATCGCACGTGCTTACAATAAACGTGTTCGCGGTCGAGATCTAAAGGTAGGAGACACTGTGCTAAAGAAGATCTTCCCATCCCTCCATGCCGATCCAAGAGGAAAGTTTAAGCCGAACTGGGAAGGACCATACGTCATTCGAGAGGTACTGCCGAGATACGCCATCCGCCTCGCCACCATGGACGGAGATCATCTTCCTGGGGCCATCAACGCTGGATACGTCCGACGGTTCTACTCTTAGTCTATCGCAATAAGGTAAGTATTGATGAAACAGATATGTGACTGCTTAAGAACCACCCAAAAGAGGCCATCATTCCAAATACAGTAGCCAAAAAGCATCCCTAAAAAAAAATGATGATATCCTTTGCTACCCCATTTGAGCCTGAGCCTTTCTTTCAATAAACTCGTTCCCCAAAAAATATATATATACGTGTACATATACCAAAAAAAAAAAGAAGAGAGAGAAAAGATGCATGTGTATAAAGTTACTACCAAAATCCAAAGAAATCGAAAAAGCAAAACCTCAAAAAGAGATTGCCTGAAATGAAGCAAAAAGAACAAAAAAAAAATGTAGAAGAATCACGGGGCATGTACAGTAAAATCCCCAAGGAAGAAAGTATGTCGAGAAAACTGAAGCAGTATCAAGAAAATCCTTTTAACCCAGCATACCTTCAAATCCTAACCTAACCCATGGCCAAGCTACACCCTGAAGGAAGCCCTCTTTGTAGGTTCACAAGCAGTCACAATATCTGTTAAGTCAACATGAGCCGAGTCGTGAGACGACACCAGAACCCCATCCAGCCGGCTATGACGGAATCAAGGTCTATGTCGTGGCTGTTGAAAAAAGAAAAGAAAATAAAAATAAATAAAATAAAATAAAAATACAAGCTCAAAGCAAGATGGACGTGGTGAAAAATCGAAAGGGCATTACGGGTAAAACAGCGGGCTTGTGCGAACCAGGTGAAAACCCGAAAGGGCACTTGGGGTAAGAAAGCTAAACCCACGGACGTGGTGAAAACCTGAAAGGGCGCCACGGGTAAAAAAGGAGATAAATAAAAAAAAAAAAAAAAAAGAAAGAAAAAAAGAAAAAAGGAGAAGAAAGGTTTGGATTGATTGAGAAGATTGATGTTTGAGGAACCCTTTTGTTACTCTTCCTGTACCCTCTTGTCTGACTGGGCCACTCATGCTAGTTCAAATCGGGTCCCGACCATAATTGTCTTTGTGAAACCCACATCGTCAAACATATGACCCGAGGTAAGGAGAAAGGTTTAACTCAATCTAAAGAGATCAACGTTCTAGCCTTGGTAAAATTTGGAAACTCACTCAGGTTCGACTGCATGAAAGAGGTTGACCATGCTCAAAGATGGACTCAAGGTTTCTGAAAATCTCACCCAATGATCAAGGCATAAAAAAAAAAAAAAAAGAGGAAAAAAAAAAAGCCAAAAACAAAAAAATCAAGAAAAATCCAAACACCAAAAACTGTGTAAATATTTCTACTCATTTTCATGTACATGTTTTAGCATCATATTTCAATCTCAAAAATGAAGAAAAATAACAACAAATCTCCAAAAAACAAAAATCCAAAAAAATATCTTGAAAATGAAAAAGTGTAGGTAGAAATCTACTTTTTTTCTTCTGTTGTTTAGGATGCATTTTCTTTATATGTATAAACAAAAAAGGGACTGACGTTTTCTCGAGAATATGCAGGATCATCACACGGTCCAAAGCCTCAAAGCGGGCAACTTCTCAGCGATGGACAAATCAGATAAAGCATCTCACCATCGATGTCAGGTCTAACAAAAAAATATATAAATAAATAATAAAAATATATATATATATATATGAAATCATTTTGAAAAGAAAAAATCTAAGTTTTCATGTCTACGCCCAGCTACACACTTGCATTTTTTTGATGCAGTAAAATGTCAATATTCTACCGGCAACGCAGCTGTGCAAAATTAATGTCTTAGGTCTAAGGATCCTACTTCAAAGTAGGAGCAACTGTGTCAATCCCGATCAAGCGGTCAATGTTTCAATCGGGTTGATTCCATTGCTAAATCTTCGAGCTAAGCGCTCTGCTTTTGGATTTATGTGAACTTAAGTGTCTTAAGCTTCAGATTCCTCAGAAGAAGGTCAATTGTTGGTTAAAACCAACCTATCAAAAAGGAAATTCTATCGAATGACTATGTTCAAATATGCATTCTGAAGGGCTCATTTTAGGGTGCAGGCTTAAAACCTGCATTTGTACAGTATCCCTGTAAAGTATACGCCTTGCGTCTGGGTATCCGTTGGATGGTCATTTGTTCTCGTAAATTATACCCGGACGGGTTCCGGGTCGGGACTTCCATCCCCCTTTGTTTTATCTACCCCTGATGAGTGCATGTTTTTGCATAATTGTTCGATAATAAGATCATCATTGATGGAGACTAAGATTGAGTGCCTCCTTCGGTAGGCACCCAATTTTGGCCGGATCTATTCAATTTTATTTGAAGATGTATACATGGGGTCTTTGATCTAGCGTGAGCCCGCGACCAATCTATGAGTAAAACCACGGCAATGGGCACGCGGAGAGTCAATGTAAAGGAACCCTAGGTGTAGGGCAGTTTTCGATTTCAAAGAAGAGAGGGGGAGGGAGAAAAATTCGAATTAAAGGCCCCACAGCCCGTGTTCGGGCTGTTTTAAAACCCCCAGTTAAACCTGGCCCAACTATTAGTTGCACCAGACACTTAGGCCAGGTCTTGGGCCGGGTTTGGGCCAGATGAGAAGAATGGGTCCCCCGTTCCCTTTGGATGGTTCATTCCGCTGCTCCCGTTCGATGCACGCGCCCCCAAGACGGCATTTCGATCATCCTTTGACTTGCCGTGGAAGCCGTGCTAAAATAAAATGGACCAGGGTTAGCAAGCACCTCAGTCCTACAAAAAATCTCCAGCAGAGAAGCCAGAGGTATTCACAAAAGACGTCCCAAAATCCTAAAAGGGGGATAACACAATGAGCTTCAAAACGCTAGAAAATACAAAAATATAATAAACTCCAAAAAAATCCAAAAAATAATAAACTTCAAAATTCCAAAAAAAATTCAAGAAAATAAACTTCAAAATTTCAAAAAATTCACATGAAATGATAGCTTAAAAAAAAAAAAAAAAAAAAAAAGTTACATGAAATGATAACTCTTAAAACTTCAAAATTTTTTTTCACATGGTAGCTTTTAAATTCCAAAATTCACATAAAATTATAAACTTTAAAAAATCTCAAAAATCATAAAAAATAGCAATCAGAAAAAAAAAAAAAAATCATCATAAATGATAGAAAACCAAAAAAAATGAATTCCCCACAGGACGCACATGCGTGTTTTGATGCAGTAAAATGTCAATATTTTATCGACAATGCAGATGTGCAAAATTAATGTCCTAGGTCAAAGGTTCGCCTTGGATCCATGGATCCTACTTCGAAGTAGGAGCAACGGTGTTGGTCCCGGTCAAACAGTCAATGTTTCGATTGGGTCAATTCCACTGCTAAATCTTTTGAGCAATGAGCTCTCTATTTTGGATTCATGTGAACTTGAGTTGTCTTAAGCTTTGGATTCTCCATTGAAAAGGGTCAATCGTTGGTTGAGACCAACCTGTTGAGAATGAGATTATGTGTCAATCAAACTATGTGCAACCATGCATTCAGAAGGGTTCATTTTCCTTTTATTTTCTGTAGACTTAAAATCTGTATGGGCAGTGGTATCTCTATAAAGTGTACGCCATGTGTCTGGGTATCCGTATGATGGTCATTTGTCCCTGTAAATTGTACCCGGGCGAGTCCGGGTCGGGGCTTCCATCGCCTTCGTTGTTGCTTATTGCCCCCGATGGGTGCATGAGTGTGCATAGTTAATTGACAGTTATGATCATTGTCAACAGAGCAAGATTGGATGCCCCCTTTTAAGAGGCGCCCAATGTTTGGTTGGATCTGTTCAAGGGAGTCAAAACTGGATAATCTAGGTCATGCCGAGCTGAAGCATGCTTTCGGAAAAATGGCACGTACTCCCAAAAAAGCATTGTGACTTCTATTCACTTCGCTCGGGTAGTCATGCTAAATAAACTTTGGGGTCAATGGGTTCGCCCAAAGACCTCAAACCCTGCTTTCAGCAGGGGCACCCGTGAATAATCCGATGAGGCCATCAAATGCCTCGTAGGATTGGAAGCAAACTGTGGAGCCTTGTCTGTGTTTACTGCACGCCTATTTTTTAATGTGGGTCGATCACCCCTCCTACTTGCGAAGCTGTTGTATTCAGAATAGATCTCGAACACTAATTACCTTCAAATCATCTCCAGAAGCGGATGTTTTTCCTGACTAACGGGCTTTCGCAACTCGAGAAGTGAATATTTTTCCCAGCTATTGGGCTTTCGCAACTCATTCCACCTTGGTTATGCCCAGTAATGTCGCTAAGCACTTGGGAACCGATTACCACGAGAAACGAATGATTAGCTTGGCACTCCAGGGCTTTCGTTTTCTCACCATGTTACTCACTTGATGTTTGAAGTTCATTTTGAATACAGCGGACCCGTCAGTAGTGCCTTGGGCCTCTTCGGATGTCTCTTTTCTTTGGCATACGATCACCAGTGATCGGATACCAAAGAGGGGCATCTGTAGACACCCAAATTTGGCCCAAGGCCTGATCGAAACACCTTTTAAGAGAGGTGCAATTCTGAGCTGTTGATGGTATGAATGAAACCCTTAGGAATCACCCCAAACCCTTAAGAATCACCCTAGACCCCTTAGGAACCTACCCCGAACCTTTAGAAACCAATCCCAACCCTTAGAACCCATTCCGAACCCTAAACCTAACCTTCCCAGGAAATGGATGAAGAGTGGTGCACTAGGACTAGCTGAGGTCTTTTACTGATATTAAATCATATACCATTGGAAAGAGAGCTTCTCCAGCTTTCCAACAAGCCAAATATCACCCCAATTGGAGTTGTACATCAAACGTTATGGCCATTTGAAAATCGGGCAGAATTTCAAAATTTTTGCCTGGTGTAACTAATAGTTGTGCTAGGCCATTTTCCTGGTGCAACTAATAGTTGCACCAAGTATTTTTTCCCTAAAAATGGCCTGGCGTAACTAATAGTTGCGCCAGGCATAAATGGGTCCCCCAACCCCTCGCAAGGCTAACTTCCAGGGAACTGTGCAGCACTGTTTTACTGTACATTTGCCTGGCGCAACTATTAGTTGCATGGTAGTTGTGCCAGGCATATGAATAGTAACTGTTCAGTTTTGCCCCGAAATTCATGTTGGGGGTTTGACTTGTTGACCACCTCAACCTTTGGGGTGTGTTTTGATAGTCCTATTGCACCCATTTCTCACCTATTGGCAACCCCTTAAGTGGCTTAAGGCCTCACCCCATCATCCACCATTAGAACCACCTTCACACCTTTTCAAGCTCTCAAAATCCTAGGAAGCCTTAGATTTGAGATTATCGAATTGCTAACTCCAATTAGCATCTAAGTGATCTCCTAATCCACCCTTTTCCTATAAATAGAGCCCCCCTCCCCTTAGTTTAGGGGTTGAGAATTTTGCTTAAGAGAGAAAGAGCTTAAAAGTGAGAAGTTCTTCCTCCCTTTGGTGCACTATTTTCACCTAAAATTCCAAAATTCCCCTTCCAAGCTTGTTCTTACATTAAAAACCCATAGCCTAAGTGTGTGTGATCCCCTAGCCTCCCTTCTCCTTCCCTTAGCTTCAAGCCTTAGTGGTTAGAACCCATTTCTCTACCATTCAAGCCTTCAAAAGCTCATCAAAAGCAAGCCAAGCAAGGCTGCTCTACGATGCTACAAGGGCCCGAGGGCTCCGGCTCTCCCCTTTCTTCTCGTATCTCTTTCTAGCTCCCTCCATCCTCTCATTGGTGCCGTTACGCCGCCGAATTTTCGGTAGGAACGGAGGGGTACAAATAGGATTGGAGGCCCATTTGGGGCAAGAGGGAACCATTTTCTTGTCTTTTACATCATTTTATTTTTGGCCATTAGTAGAGACCGCGTTAAGCGGGTTGATCGGGTGCCTAACACCTTCCCGATCGATAACCGAAGCCCCTACCCAAAAGCCTTTGGTGTGGACCGGATTCAGAGTCATATTTTTCGCACTTCGGTGCTCACAAAAATGAACTAGGTATCCCGGGACACCGAAAGCTCCGGGTGGCGACTCTATTTTTTTTTATTAGAGAGCGCATCGTCGCGACGGGACTGTCACGGATCCCACGGTTGCACAATGTTAGAACAGATTTTAAAGCACGATTTATCTTATAGAACTTTTGAGAAAACAATTTAAATAATCGAAAATGAAATGATAACTACAACTGTTACTTTACATGATCTTGTTTATTCTCATCTTACTGGTATAGATACGGATTCGGCCTAATCACTTAAATCTTAACTTAAGTAGTCCTCGAGCAATATAGCATCGAACCTCGATGGAATACCCACCATCTTCATCTAAATAGACACTTGTTATATGTTCTCAATTTCAAAACTACCCAGGCCCCTTTCTCTTAAGTGGCGGGAAACTGTGACTGCCCGAATTTCAACACCTCGAAATCCGTGCCATCAGCACGACCCTCAAGGTCATACCCTATAACCCTGTACGAAGCATTAGTATAAACAGGTAACCATACATCAAGTAAAGTATAAGAATTTTAGTCTAACTAGGTCTCCATGCGTTAATAATAATTTAGCAATCCAAAAGTCAGTTCTAGTCCCATGCCAATATATGAGCAGAAGAATCGACCCGAATCATCGGTGATAAACTGTTCACCCCAGATGGTTCGATAAAAGATACATCGTATTTAGTTATATTCAAAATTAAGGCTTGACATACCAAGCCGTATAGAATGCTCTCAAAACTAACTCTTAAAGTACGCAAGGGGTCTCCTAGAAGAAGTCCTCAGGAGGAGGCTCTAACTCTTCTCCGGGCACGAAATCTGAATCCTCTGGATCCACGTCTCCCAAAGCCTCTGCTGCTGCTAGCACTGGACCTGTGATGTATAGGCAAAAGGGGTGAGCTACATCCTAGCTCAATAGGGAAAACACAGTGAACATATAAATTAAGCTCTCACATATATGTTAGAGCATATTTTAAAGAATGATTTATCTTATAGAACTTCTGAGAAAACAATTTAAATAATCGAAAGTGAAATGATAACTACAACTGTTACTTTACATGATCTTGTTTATTCTCATCTTACTGGTACAGTTACGGATTCGGCCTAATCACTTAAATCAGAACTTAAGTAGTCCCCGAGCAATATAACATTGAGCCCCGATGGAATACCTACCATCGTCATCTAAATAGACACTTGTTATATGTTCTCAATTTCAAAACTACCCAGGCCCGTTTCTCTTAGGTGGCGGGGTCTATTATCAAATCTACATTCCTGGGACGTGCTACAAGTGTACGGATTGGCCGCGGTACCGGTCATGGATATCCTGCCAAGTCACTCGTGGGTATCCCACCATGTCGGTGGGGTATTCTAATCAAGTCAGTCGTGGGTAACAAAAATATCGAATGTGTTTTACATATAGTTATTCACCGTGATTGTGCTAATTTTATTATATTAGGACTTATCACTTTTCTTCTGTTTCACTGTTAGGTTTGATCTGCATCCCTGGGATGCCACTGATTCAATGCATCATTTAGATGCCCATTATCACATTTCCATGTCCCCTGGAGACCTCACGGTTTCATTTTTGAATTCACATACACACCCGTTTTGGAATCACATTTTATACATGACTATTCTCTTGAATTACTCTACATATATGGTTTTGACGAATTAAAGTACATATTTCAAGATATTCCCTACCTCAACGCAAATCCAATGCACTCCTTTCTCGTAGAGGTTTACACGTAACAATCTCTTGTCAAACCTACATTGCATGTGTCAAGGATACCCTTAGAATGATTTGTAGAACCCTTGGGAACCTTAGCTCCCATGAATTACACCAAAAGAATAAACAAAATAAATAAACGTGTAGTGCCTTGCGCAAGTGGGGACTATTCCTTGCTCGAGCGATCACTTACCCTCGCTCGAACGAGCACTTGACCTCGCTCGCGCGATAAAAATAAGGTACCAATCTTTCGCGCGAGCGAGCACTATTCATCGCTCGAGCAACTAAAATGAGGTATCTGAAGCTCACGCGATGCCTCACTCGAGCGAGCTTTCCCTTCACTAAGGGTCTCGCTCGAGTGAGCCCAGAACACGATTTATGCTCATATTTTATATTCTGACCTCGCTCGAGTGAGCCATTTAAACCGCTTGAGCGAGGAGCGATGATAACTAACTCTGGATCCGTTCGAAAACCAATTTCTTACTCCATTTAAGGCCCTATAAATGTCAAAATTATTTGACTAATAATTTATACTTTATCTGTAACATATAAAAACATTTAAAACATACCTCAAATCATTAGATCTTATATAGACCTGATCCAAGATCACCCAAATGAAGAGAGTTTCGAAAGCTCTTCCTCCAACCTCTTTCCAGATTATCCATAGTCTCAAACCCAAACGATCCTTTCTAGTTTCTTCCCCACACCCTTCTTATCACATATGTTTAAGATCCATAAGGTGGATCTCGTCTCTTAATCACCAGAAATTCCTACCTCTAATCTTCTCTTATAAAAAAAAACCCTCTCCTCTTTCTCACTATTTAACTCTCCCTTCTTCTAAGCTAAATTAGGTCACGTATGGGAGACTCCTCTCCCCCCTTTTTTTTCACTCATCTAGTGAAAGCTAGTGTGTTTCACACATACACATGTAGTGTATATATATTAATTATGGTTTCCTTGTGAACCACAAATACACGTGCATGGTACGTGGCGTTCACGGTTCCCAAAAATCAGGGTTATGACAGGAATCAAATTGATTTGGAAGCGCTTAGGAATCCTAACCCTAATAACAATCAACCCCAACAGAATTTGAGGATCATAAATAACCCCATGCCCAACCACAACTAAGGGATACCAGCCCAGGTCACTACTGTAGATCTCCCCAGTCAATCCCATTTTTGGCCTTCGGCATTAATCACTCGTATCCTACCCTCTGACACTATTTCTACCCTTATGAGAACTCCTCCCTCCTTACATCCCCCTTCCTTGATCACACGGATCGCACCACCTAGCCCACCTTCAGATCCTCTAGATCCAAAGTTTACTCAAATATGAGTCCATTCCTTTAGGGCCAAGAGGCCATTCCTCTATAATTCCCCACTAGAGCATCGACCCCGCCAAATCCTAAATCACCAATGTTACCACTCCCTTCGCCCTACTCTGGATCTGAGTATGAAGACTATGCTCTTCAAACCGCCGTTCTAATGATTGCACGGGTAGACGGTGTCACCGACATGACTCTCAACTAAGAGAATGAAGCCAGAACTGAGTATCCATCAGATGAAGAGCAAAGTGAATGAAAAGAATACCTAATTCCATGCGAGACGTTGGTCTCCACTTTCTTAGAGGAAGACCATCACACGCAATACCTCCCACCTTGGAGTAGTGCCATACGGACACGCACTCCGACCCCCAACTTCACTCGCTTCACAAATGCACTGACATTGAGTCATGCTAGGCTCGACCAGCAACCGGCCTACCCTATTCTCAAGTCAGGAACTAACTATCCACCTCCCCCTTTCCCACGGAATAAAGATTTCACGCATGCACAACTTCCCGAGGGGAACACGAGAGAAAGGGAAGTCGACTTGCCACCCCCATCGCACGTCATCCCACCACCACTTCCCATACCACAACCACCTCAGCCACCTGCACCTAGGGTCCATCGGTCGGGCAAAGAAATAGCACTCGAGCCAGGGCAAGAATATGATCTGTTACAACATCTCCAAAAGATTCCAGCCCAGATATCTATACTAGAACTCATCAATAAGTCGCCTGATCATCACCGACTGTTAATAAGGACACTCGAGGACACTCAAGTGGACGAAGACATGACCATGGATGAGCTTCATCAAATTACCTCTGTCATGGCACAACCTCCCGCCCTCACATTCAAGGACGCAGACATGCCTAAGGAGTCACTTCGCGGGAGCGCTGCCCCCATATATCTTACAGTCTAAATAAGAGAGTTTTCTGTACCCCATGCACTAGTCGATACGGGCATGGGACTCAATATTTGCCCTCTCACCACATTGAAAATACATGAATATACAGAACAAGACTTCAGACCCTCGGCCTTGTCGCTCATAGCCTACGACAGCTCACGTTGTTTTGTAAAAGGAACTATTAAACTTCAGGTCCGCCTTGGACCCGTGACAAAAGATGTTACGTTCCACATTTCTGACTCCGCTAGTATATATAATCACATTTTAGGCAGAAAATGGTTAGAATCAATAAAGGCTGTCGCATCCACATACCATCAATGCATTAAATTTCTGTATGAGGACTCCAACGTCCGTATATACGCCGATGCCCCTCTTCAGGAGAAGGATACCGATTATGCGGCTAGCATTCTAACAGCCCATGAATCCATACTAAACACAGGCCACATCCAAGAGACGTGAATTCCTGATGAAGCAGCTGTCGCAGAAGTCTGCTCACCTGCCCTTCCTGGTTTTCACCCAAAGCGACAACAAGAGTTAATGAGGAGGGAGGTTGGCCCTGACCTCGCTAAATTATACGACATCAACCTAACTGCGATGAAAGGGTGGGATCTTATGTACCAACTTGGATACGTCCCCCACACCGGACTTGGTAAGAATGAGCAAGGTTGTGTGAGACCTATATTCCTTACTAAAATACGCAAGCACGTAGGATTGGGTTACTAATCGAATGGCCAACCAGTCGATTTATTCCCTACCTCATCGAAATGGTCTTTTATGACCACTTCATCTATGGAACTACTGAGAAAGCAGATGTGCCGAAGCAGAAGGAAGTATCCTTTACCAAACCCTAAGAGATGGAAATTGAACTAATATACAAAGCATTCAATGATTTAACAAACCTGAACGCTGACATCGATAAATTCCTTGAAGCTGTGAAACCTTTGCTTGACACTGAAAATCCCATAGAAGGAAGAAAGAAGGACCCTCTAGATATCGAACCACAATTACAGGATTGGGAATCTACGGATGACGAAGGTTTTCACATAGCAGCCTTATGAGATGACGAAGAACACTCATGTTCACCATGGGAAGGGGATGACACCTTGCAAGAAAATATTAATTCGTATAGCATCCGCCTTCTCCTCGGCCTTGGAAGATGGGAATGCCCATGGGACTCGCCTTGTATCCTTGACCCATATCAACCCCGATGCAAAGCATGTATTCACATATTAGAGCAATTTGCTAGCAAGATCACACATCGCATAATGACCGAAGTGAATGGATCCGACCCTACAACCATAAGCACGACCAATAATCCACCAACCTCGCTATTGACACCAGAAGAGAGAGAACTCGATGGTCAGTTGTTCCACTCAGGAAGCATCCATGAGTTTGAAGAGGAGTTTGAATTAAACGCTCCTTCATCCCCAGAGGCACCACAACTCTAAATATTTTGGCAATCGCTCGAGGGAGAGTGGCAACCTCCACCAAGTGATGAGGAGGACTATTGGATAGACCTCCCTGCACCCGAATTGGCAGAGCAAGCCAACCTAAAACTTCATGCCTTATCAGATCAAGAGAGCGAATTGGATAATATCATCGACTCTAACTTGGAAGGATAGGAATGTCCTTGGGAATCTCCCTTCATTTCTTACCATTACTAGCCCCGTTGTCAAGCATGTGCGCTCATTCCGACATATAATGAAGATCAAGAGAAAAAGCTCCCTCCCCTTGGGGACCCTTTAGGAGATTCCCCCTCGCGGGAACGACAATCATCTCATAACTTCGACGATGATAGTTCAGTCGATTATGATCTCTCGAGCTTATTTGGGGAAGAGACAATCAACCTAGTAGAGGAAATTTGAACTATGATACCCCTGTCATCAAGATTACTTATTCAAAAGATTCCATTGGATGAGGACTCTAAAAAAAAAAAGTCAAATTTGCAACAAATCTGCTTTCCCCGAAGGATCGCCCGGACGGCTTCAGCAGTCGTCTCGCTCCCTCAACTAGAGGAAGCGGCTCTCCTGATGCCTTTTGAGGCCACTGACCTTGTACCATATTTATTATCAAAAATAAAAAAAATAGAAAATATAGAAAACCCTAAAAAGCTAGAAATACAAACCCAAAAAAATAAGAAAACCTTGAAAAAAAAAGGGAACTCTTTATCTCGACTCAAGTCTGTAGTCAACGAGGAAACTTCCCTCCTCTAACTCTTGACCCGTCTCACGTGCAAGGACGCAAAGCCTTCAGGCTAAGTAATAATCCTGTCATCATACCGGAAGAGATACGTCACGACTTCGAGAGAAGAATCAATAGCTTTGACGTTCACTTTACCAAAGATCTTTCGATCATAAATTACACCGATGAAGAATTGCCTTGTGCAAAATTAAATCCCTAGCCTAGTAATTTCGTAGTATATGAGCTCATCGAGGATGAAGGAGGAACATCAGGCCCTGATGAGACTCAAGACTTTCGACGGGTTATTAAACATTTTGACAAATAGACCCACGATGTCGCCGAACCCACCAAGGAAATCTATTTTCGCACTGACGAGAAGCCCAAGAAACTATTGATTAGTGCGACGCTCAATCCTAGAGAACGTCAGCAGATTGTACAAGTCCTACAGGAACATCTCGACTCTTTCGCATGGTCCTATGAGGACATGCCTGGTTTTGATCCAAGTCTAGTAGAACATCGTCTTATCTTAGAACCCGATGCGAAACCTGTTAAGCAGAAACTCCACAGGATGCACCCCTAAACAGCCCTTTAAATCAAATAGAAAGTTGACAAGTTACACAAAGCTAAATTCATCCGAGTTGTCCTCTACCCCAAGTGGGTTGCCAATATAGTACCTGTCACCAAGAAAGATGATAGGGTACGGGTTTGTATTGACTTTCAAAACCTCAATCAGCCATGCCCAAAAGATTACTTCCCACTCCCACATATTGACACTCTTGTTGACAACACTGCTGGACATGAGATGCAATCCTTCATGGAAGGTTTCTCTAGATATAATCAGATCAAGTTAGCAGAGTCTGACCAAGAGAAGACTTCCTTCACCACACCATGGGGAACTTATTGCTACGTCGTCATGCCTTTTGGGCTCAAGAATGCAGGAGCCACATATCAACGCACCATGATGGCTATTTTTCATGATATGATGCATAAGTGTGTAGAAGTTTATATCGATGACATATTAGTGAAGTCTCAAACGCGAGTAGGAAACACTGAAGCCCTCCGACTAGTGCTACAAAGAGCTAAGAAATATCAACTAAAAATGAATCCTAAGAAATGTGTTTTCGGAGTCACCTCTGAAAAATTTCTTGGTTTTATAGTTAGCAACCGAGGGATTGAAGTCGACCCTGTGAAAGTGAGAGTCATTTTAGAGATGCCACCTCCTAGCAATATTAAGGAATTACGAGATTTGATAGGAAGATTGTAATTCATCAGGAGATTTATCTCTCAACATTCAGACTGATGCGATCCTTTCTACAAACTACTTAAAGTAGAGACTGAGTACAGATGGGATGACTAATACCATCAAGCTTTCGATAGCATTAAAAAATACTTCCTTAACCTGCTAATACTATTACCAGCAGTTCCTGGAAGACCCCTAATCCTATACCTTTCGACAAACGATAAAGCGATTGGAGTAATCTTAGGACAATATGAAAAAGATGGCAAAAGAGAGAAGGCCATTTACTACCTTAGTAGAACGATGTTCGAATACGAACGAAAGTACACCCTTATGGAGAAGACATGCCTCACATTGGTATGGGCTTCAAGTAAGTTACGACATTACTTCGGAGCACATAAGATACTAGTGCTAGCCTGAATGGATCCTCTAAAGTACATATTCGAAAAGCCCGCCACATCAGGGAAGATCGTCCGCTGGCATATGCTATTATAAGAGTTTGATATCACTTACGTTACTTAGAAGTCGATCAAGGGGCAAGCCATTGCAGATTTCCTTGCAGATCTTCCACTCCCGAACGATGAACCCATACACGCGGACTTCCCCGATGAAGACTTAATCACAATTCATGACGAAGATCCTGATAAAACCTCATGGACTCTCTATTTCGACGGTACTCTAAATCACAAAGGGAAGGGCATCGGGATAGTCCTAATCCCGAAAGGAGTGGTGATACCCAAAGCTTTCCAACTAGACTTCCATGTTACCAATAATATTACAGAATACAAAGCTTTTATAGCTGGATTGCGGACAACGTTACAATTAGGGGAACAGTTGAAGACCATCGACGATTCCAAACTAGTAATCCCGCAAGTTATAGGAGAATGGAAAACTAAGGGAAGAGATTGATGACATACTTAGAGACTACTTAATATTTGGTGAAGAAATTTGAAAAGATCTCTTTCACACACATCTCTAGATTAGAAAATGAGTTAGCAGATTCCTTAGCCACACTAGCCTCTATCGTCCAAATACCTATCGGCCAAAATACCAAGACCTTCTTCATTGAAAGATTAACGATACCCGCCCATGAAGTAGCATGGACCGCTACAAGGGAACTACCAACTCTCCCTGCCACCACGGAATTAAAAGAAATAATCACTCCAAAAAATCATGCTGAAACAGAAACCGAAGTTGCTATGTTCAAATTTTAGAAATCACCAACCGATGACAGACAACCATGGTATTTTGACATCTGGAATTTCTTGATACATCAACACGTTCCCCCATATGCCATAAAGATCAAATGAAAGACTATAAGAAACCGGTGCGCCCGATTCTGTATACTTGGTGAAACAATATACAAAGAAGCCTTCACCAAAGGAGTACTACTGCGATGTGTCATGATTGCCGAAGGATAATACATCACCCGAGAAACACACACCAGCGCCTGCGGTGCCCACTTCGGTAGACAAAGACTCGCCGATGAAGTTACATGACAAGGCTACTTCTGGCAGACGATGATTAGAGATTGTCATCTCTACGTTCAATCCTATAAACAATGTCAAGAGCACGTCACACTTATCAAAGTTCCATCAGTTGTGCTAAACACTATGACCTCGCCGTGGCCATTTTCCATGTGGGCCTTCGACATCATTGGACCATTTACAGACACCGTTGGGAATACTCACAAGCATGCGTTCATACTTACAGCGACCGAATACTATACCAAATGGGCAGAAATCGAGTTTTATGTCAGAATCACCGCTTCGACGCTCGTGAGGTTTATAGTTCAAAATATCATTACCCGGTTTGGAGTACCCAGAATGTTCATCACCGACAACAGACCACAGTTCATTGTAGAAAAGATGAAGAAGTTATGCAAGAAATATGGCATTGATTTGTGCCACTCATCGCTGTTCTACCTTCAAGGCAATGGACAAGCAGAAGCTATGAACTAGATGCTGATTCAAATCCTAAAATGAACTGTGGAAACAAGCAATGGAGCCGACTGGCCTGAACGATTACTGAAAGCACTCTGGGCCTATAGGACCTCTATTCGTATGGCCACTGGCTAAACTCCCTACCTCCTCACCTATGGGATGGAGGCAGTCCTACCATATGAGATACAAGTACAATCTTTACGCATCCAACTCGATGATGATCTATCCTTAGACGAGAGGAGAATTGCTTTACTTACTCAGTTAGAGCGACTCGATGAAACACACCTAAGGGCAGCTGATCATGCTCAGGTATATCAATGGAGAATGGCTAGGGCCTATGATAAGAAAGTCTTTGAATGAACCTTTAACATTGGCGAGCTAGTCTTAAAGAAAATTATGCCTTTCAAACACGCTCATCCAAAAGCAAAACTGAAACCGAACTGGGAAGGCCCTTACGTTATAACAGCTGCATACCCTGAAAATGCATACAAATTGGCAAACCAAGACGGGGAAGAGCTCCCTAGCCCCTGAAATGTCATGTACCTTAGAAAATACCATCCTTAGTCTTATGATCATCACATCTCGTGGTTAAAAGACTTATACTTGTCATCCCCATAGTCATCATGACCCATCCATTGGTCGTGTGTCTTCAATCTTCTAAATATCCTTAAAATCTTTGACTTGTCGCCCACCGTTTACACTCGGGCGATTTGATTGAAAGATTAGTGACCTACCTAAAACTTTTTTCAAAAGCGTAAGAAACACTCGATTCTCATTCCCTATCCCCAGCATTGGAGGAGACGTTAGAGCAAAAAAAATAAAGATGTTAGGTTCAATCAAAACTCATTATTCTTACGCCAGCAGGATACTTTCAAAAGAAATGTACACATTAAAAATATATATATCGAGAGAGAGCATTACGACGAATGAACAAGTCAATGAACTCAAGGAAGCATAGGCAGGCCGCGAGGACATCTCCGGTAATTTTACTGGAAGTGTATAAGTAAGCTGTGAGGGCCTCCCTGATATTCTCATACTACTAGATGTCGTCGTAAGGTGGCGGGAGGAGGATAAACCCCTGCTAGCCAAAGAATGCGAGATTTTGATGGTACCGAAATATGACGAAGAGCTTGATTATGGCATTCTATACCCCTCAGAGGAGAAGATTGTTACTTACCCCTTTTGAAAAGGTGTTAGTTATGAACTATTCCCCATATCACTAAGCCTTACCTCTCCCCCTTCTAGTTTTATTTTGGACGATGAATCTGAAACTTCACAGGATATTCCTAGGAATGAAACTGAAAATCACTGAATGACGATTGATGCAATCACCCATTATACTTACCATGCTTTTCTCGAATAACCACAGAATAGGATGATCAATACCCTAAGATAGACCCACGTACGCTATTAATCGAAGGACCTCCCCCCGATTCGGAGACAGTACCGATGCACTTTTCTACAAGACTAATTCACCTAATACCCATGACTATTTATAGACCTAAAATGCTTATCTAAGGCCCAGGAAAGCTCCATTGCATCCATACGCTGGGGCATTTTTTGAAGAAGGAAAATTATATCAGAAACATTGACCCGACCATAGAAAAGATGAAGAATGATGAAGATACTACTCAGAGAGCACTATTAAAATATCGTACTGCAAGTTCAACCACGCTTCTACGCTGGGGTAATTTTATTTTTATTTTTATTGTCATTTGCTTTCCCTGTTACACTATTTAATATTTATCGAAAAAAAAGAAGAAAAAAAAAAAGAGAAAAAAAAAGGAGAGAAAGTTAAAAAAAAAGAGACAAAAAGAAAAAAAAGCTTATATCCACCTTTCTATCACCAGACCCGGTCTGAGATATTTTTCCCCCTTGACAACTGACAAGGTGGGGAATAAAACTACTGATAGCATTACCTTTACATATGCAGACGCAAAGCGATCTTCAAACCAGCACCAGGCCAGCTCAGAAAGCATCCAAGTCCCAGTGATGGCTGATGGCACCGAAGGCAAAAAGAAAACACCAAAAGGTAATCAAAGGAGGAGAAGCAAATCAGGTACATCTGAACCAAAAATCCCTAAATATATATAGGCATTGTGCGAGCATAGATCCTCTCGAACCCGTCACAGCAATGCACTCATGATGGAAGAAAATGTAGAGTCGCCACCCGGAGCTTTTGGTGACCTGAGAAACCTTTAAATCAATATTTTGAGCACCGAAATGCTAAATATGACTGATTTACCGGTCTTTGCCAAAGGCTCTAAGGTAGGGGCTTCGGTTATCAATTGGGAAGGGTTAAGGCACCCGATCAACCCGCATATAGCGGTCTCTATCTATGGCCAAAAATAAAATAAATGGGCGAAACTTCCCGTTACCCGAAGGCAATATGGTCCTATCAAGCTTTGAACCAAACCAAAACTCCAGCGGCATAACGGCTTGAATCCTTGGACGGATGAATCACCAAGAAGGTAGAGGAAGAGAGGGGTGAGCTGGAGCTCACGGGCGCTTGTTGCATCGTGGAAGACCTACGCTTCAGCGTGCTTCTGATGGCTTTGAGTGGCTTAAATGGTAGAAGGATAGGTTTCTAATGCTAGGATTCGGTAGATAGGAAGTGTAGGATGAAGCTAGGGACTAAGCTTTAACTAAAAGGGGTGATCTAATGGTTGAAAAGGGTTGAAAAAAATGATCTATGCATGCCAGAATTCTGGTTGAAAATATAAGAAATGAACTTTCTCTCACTAGGGCTCTCTCTCTCCTAACTCATGCTTTCACCCTAATCTTTTTAACCTTGATTGTTTTTCAACCTTTTGGGAAGAGGGGGGCCTCTCTATTTATAGAGAAGAGGTGGGTTAGAGGGTTACATAAGAGCTAATTGGTTTAGCAATTAGGTAATCCTCTATCTAAGGTTTTCTAGGTTTTTAGGGTCCTAGAGGTTTGGGAAACCAATTTCAATGGTAGATGATGGGGTGAGACCATGGGTGACTTAAGGGTTGCTAATAAGCTCAAAGGGGGTGCAACCAACCTTAAGCCACCCACCTCAACCAAGGGGATGGTCAAAGGGTCAAACCAGATGGAGGAAATTCAAGCATTTAATCACAGATACTGTAGCTAAGCTGGGCGTATATATTACATACGCCCAACTTATGCACAGTAAAATTCAAGAAAACCATGGGAAATTTGAGAAGATGGGTGCCCATGTTGGTGGTCACCTATGCTAGGCGTATGTATTATATACGCCCGGCCAAATTTGGCCCAAAAATGCCAGGCGTATATAATATATACGCCTGACCAATCTGGGGCCAAATTGGCTGGGCGTATGTAATATATACGCCTGAGCAAAAGTTGTCATTTTATGTGAAACTTCAAATGGCCATAACTTTTGAACCACAACTCCAAATTGGGTGATCTTTAGCTCGTTGGAAAGCTAGAGAAGTCCTCTTTCCAATGATATGTGCCTCATTCTCAGAAATGGTCTATATAAGAATTTGTAGCTCTACTTCCATCAAATGCTCAGAAGGGTTTAAAATGAGTTTGGGAAGGGATCCTAGGGTTTAGGGGTGATCTCTAAGGGTTGGGAGAAAAGTTCTAATAGGTTTTAGGTGATTCCTAAAGGTCTAAATAGATTCCCAAGGGTTCAGGGGTGCCATCAGAAGCACAGGGGTGCATCTTTCCCGGAGTACAGACTGATCGGGCCTTGGGCCGAATTTGGGTGTTTACAGATGCCCCTCTTTGGTATTCGATCACTAATGATCGAATGCTAAAGACAAGAGACATCCGAGGAGGTCCAATACACGTTTGATGGGTCTGCCTGGTTCAACACAATTCTTAAACATTCATGGTGATAGTGAGTGTACGTAAGCCCTCTCATTTCGGGATATCGTCCGTACCTCAAAGCTAACAGTCCCCAAGCGCATTGCGATATTATTGGGCATAACTGCGATGATCACAGAAAGTGTAAGCCCGCTAGTCGGGATATCGTCCACTTCCTGAGGGAAATTATAGATTTGTGATGTTGAGTATTAATATGAACCAGACAACTCCATGAAACGGGATGGTCGATCTATGCTTTGGAATTAATGCGAAGCACACAAAGTGAAGGCCTACAAACTTGTGCCCAATCCTGTGGGATATTGACAGCTCCACTGGATTGGCCACGGGTGCCCTTACCTAGGTAAGGCTCGGAGTCTTTGGGCGAACCCATCAACCTCAAGGTTGTTTTAGCATGACTTACCTGAGTGGAGTGAATGTTGATGTCGCAACACTTCTTGGGAATGCATGCCCATTTTTAGAGTAATAATTTTTTTTGTGTTTCCTTTTTCTAAATTTTCTTTTATTTCGAGGCCTCTAAGCAAAGCTCAAGGACCTCTGACAACTTTATTCTTGCACAGCTCTTTAAGTGGATCAAATGTCAGTTGATACGCTTTAAGAATGCGTGCGCTCTGCCGGGGATAGGTGCACCTTGGGGATGTGCTCGTTCCGGTGGTGAGGTGCTCCTGATTCACATGAATCGGAGTGCATTAACTCGAGACAAAGCTAAAAAGGATCGGGCTAGAACCAAGCATCCATTGAAGGAGATGGTCAATTCTAGCCTCCGTCCCTAATGAAATTACATCTTACTAACTATGCACAGACAGACACCCATCAGGGGCGATAAGCAGCAAATAGGCGTGAACGTAAGCCTTGACCCTAAGGTACAATTTACGAGGACAAACGACCATCCTGTGGATATCCAGACGCAAGTGCGTACATTCAACAGGGACATCGTGCCTATGCAAGTTTCAAGCCTGTGTAAAAGGAAATAAAAGGGAATGAGCCCTTTGGTCTGTATGTTTGCACATAGTTTGGTCGGTTGTAATTTCATTTTTGATGGGTCAGTTTCGACTGACAATAGACTTTTCGAATGGTCTGAAGTCGGGTGCACTCTTGGTCAATCATGGATCAGAGGGTGGATGGTCAGAACCAAAACATGGAAGGTGGGGTGAACCTACTCAGGATTTTCACTACATAACAACAGGTTGTTATTCCAAACCTTCTCCTTTTTTTTCTTTTTTTTCTTCATATATATTTTTTTTGCACATGTCAGTTCGAGACTTTGAGCATGCTCAAACTATTTTTATTTTTGCATATATCCTTAGGCAGATCAACTTGCCATGTTGATATATCTTAAGGACGTGTGCATTCCGATGGTAGGTCCTTGGTTTGCCTACCAGATCAGGTCTCGACCTCTTCTGGGGAAGATCTTGGGCTAGGAGTATGTTCCCAAGAGCGACCGGTGATGGATGACTTCATTTGCTTGCCGAGTCAGGCTCTGACTCCTGGGGAACATTTTTAGGGAACAGTGACCGGAGATGGATAAAATTACCTTCCTGCCGGATCAGGTATGGGGTGTCCCTGTGTAAGACGGGGTTTGAGAACTTTCAAGTGAACCTGATCATTCTGAATTGATTTAACACGGTTTTCAGAGTGGCGTAAATGGTCATTGCGAGGCTCTTTTGAGAACAAGTGTCACTTTTCAGCAATTCCCTTTTTTTTTCTTTTCGGATCTTATGATTTTATGGAGCACTCAGCGGGTGCTTACAGATCTAGATCTGTTTATTATGGCATGGTCCTTTTGGGCCAATCGAAGAGAGCTCGAAGGGCCATTTGGGGATGCGTGCACCATTGCTTGATGGTACGTGGGCTTCTAAGAGGGACCGGGCCGTGGTCCATAGCATACAAGGAGGGTCCGTCAGGCCTTAAAGTCACAAAAATGCCGGGCAGTTTTAAAACTACCATTTCTGGTCGGGCGTATATAATATATATGCCTGACCAAAATGAAGCGAAAAATGGTCGGGCGTATATATTATATACGCCTAGCCAAAATTGGCAGTTTTTAAAACTGTCTGAGCCCGAGCACAAAAGGGACCCCCTCTCTTTCAAACTCTATCTTCTTCCCTCCTTCTTTCTCTAGTCCGAGACAGCCCCTTAGGGTTTTGGCATTTGATTTTTTTTTCTTGAGTTCTAATACCGGGGGTTGTGTGTGTGGATAAATAGACGTTTATCCTCCGCCGATTTTGGATCTATTTTTTCTCCCATTGAAGGTAATCGATCTTTCCTTTGAACTTTGATAATGTTGTGTTGTTTTTTTATTTTTTTTTTGGATGTTGCTTCTTCCTTTTTGTTGTTTGTTTTTTTTGTATGATGCTTTCCCTGTTTTGTTGTTTTCTAGTATGTGATGCTTCTTTTTTGTTTTTCGTTGTATATGTGATGTTCTTCCTTTTTTTGTTGTTTTTCTGTATATGTGATGCCCCTTTTTCTGTTGTTTTTTATTATGTGATGCTTCCCCCTTTTTTTTTTTTTGTTGTATATGTGATGCTCTTCCCTCCTTTTTTTCTTTTTTTTTTTTGTTTTCTATTATGTGATGCTTCCCCCCTTTTTGTTTTTTTTCTTTTTTCGTATATGATGCTTCTTTTTTCTTGTTTTTTTTTTTTATGTGATGCTTTTCCTTTCTATTTTTTCACTTTTTTTTTTGTATATGTGATGCTCTTCCCTTTTTTGTTGTTTTTTGTGTATATGTGATGCTCTTCCTTTCTTTTTTTGTTTATTTGTTTTTTTTTTTTTATGATTACATATGTGATGCCCCTTCCTTTTTTGTTGTTTGTTTTTTTTTTTTTTTTATGATGGATTAGTACACATGTGTTATTGTTATTATTATTTTTTTTTTGCATTTTTGTTATTTTTCTCTTTCTATTTTTTTTTTGGTTTGGAATGCTTGATGTTCTTCCTTTTTGTAGTGCATTTTTCTCTTTTTTTTTTTTTTTCTTTCAGGTATATGTTGTTCTTTAGGCTTATGCTCCCCTCTCTTTCTTCATTTCTCTCATTACTCATCACCATTCATTTTTCATTCATTTTTCATTCATTTTTTGATGATGGATTAGTGCAATTTTTTGTGTTATTCTCTTTCTCCTTCTCTTTTTTTTTTAGCAGCCCCTTCTTATACTGATGTGTTCCATAGTTTCAGATGTCCGGTGACGAAGGGCAAGGTCCACAGGAGGGGCCCGAGATGGCCTACGGTCCTCACGGGGAACAGTTCATTATTTCACAGCGCTCATCTCAGCCTTGGTACGAAATGCAAGGTGAAGCCGCTTGTACTGGCCTCCTGCATTGCCAACATACCCATATGTCCAACTTTGGGATCGCTGGTCAGGTAAACAGACGAGCCCCTTTTTCTTTTGTTTTCCTTCGATGCCTTCATTATACCACCTTGCTCCTATTTGACTGATGCTTTTTGTTTGCAGCCCCTACCACACATTATGTTCCGTGGTGGTTGGTTTGACCTCCAGTGCCTCGTACTTTATCTCCCCTAGGTGGTGAAGGACCTGCTTGCCCAAGTTGGTTTTGGGGACTTCATTTCATGCCCCGCTGTGAGGGCTGACCGGCCTATCTGAAGGCCTTGATAGAGCGCTTCTGCCCTGAGACTATGACATTTCACATGGCCATGGCTGAGATGGCCCTCACGCCCGCAGACTGGTTCATGATCATTGGGGTTCGTGTTGGAGGGGTGCCGGTGATACCTGTTCGCACGCCTGATAGGGAGGAGGTGACTCGACTGATAGGGGCCTACCCGACCTCTAGGAATGTTCGTGGCTCCAAAGTCAAGTTATCTTGGCTGGTTGGTCTATTCGAGCCTCACCAGTTAGTGAACCTGGGTCAGCCTGATGCGGCCATTTACCTCGAGCCAGAGCGTGCACTGATGCTGGCTCGCATTTCTCTGCTGCTCCTCCTGGGCAAGACTCTCGTCTCAAATACTAGCGGAGGGCGGGTCTCGTTGTCCCTACTCAGTCTTATGGTGAACTGTGACACCGTACATCAGTTTGATTAGGGAGGTGCTAGTTATGCGGTGCTCATGTCCAGCCTGGTGCGAGCCGTTCTTGGGGACTCCAGTTCCGTTGTGGGTTTCTGGCCTGCTCTTGAGGTAATTTATCCTTTGGTCTCAATTCGTTCCCCCCTTCTTTTTTTTTGCATATTTGTTTTTATCTGCTTGCTTTCTCAGGTGTGGGGGTATCTGCATTTCCAGCATGGTCGCCCTCTGCTTCTCTCTGAAGTTCCCACATTCCCCCTTATGAGCAATTAGCATGCAAATCGCCTCCGGGACGTGGGTATGAAGCACTTGGAGTTAGGGTTGCGTTCTTAGTTTGATCTGCTGATCCTAGAGCAGGTATAACACTTTCTCTCTTTGCAAATTTGATAGGTCTTTTATGCTATGGGTTATGACCAAATGTATAAACCCCTTCTCTTTTGTTGAACAGGTCATCCTTGATCCCTACGTTGGATCCCCCTTCTGGATCCTGGCTGCAGTGGGCCCCTCTCGCCTTTTGTTTGATTGGCGCATTGTTTTCTTCTATCGGTCCTGGGCTAGGGCCTATTACTTAGGAGAGAGGGTGGTTCATCAGTATCGACCTCTTTTTGCCGCGCCCCAAGCTCCTCCAGATGATGTATTGGCTCCCGAGGGTTCTATCAAAATGCTTACTGCTCACTTTCTCCACCATGGGGTCCCCATTGATGATCTTCTCTTTTCTGGGGGATATAAGATGTGGTATGAGTCTCTACCCTATCGTTCCCTGCTGCCCTGATTCGTGCCTGACGCCAACTTTTTGGCATTTGGTTGTCCGCGCTCTCAGGTAACGTTCTTTCCTCTTTCTATTATCAGCCTTCCATATGATTACCTTAATTGCCCTGCTTTTTGAACAAAGACTATTTCTCTTTATAGTTTGGATAGGGTGGTGATTTAGATGAGGGGGATGAGGCAGCTGTTCCTGGTGAGGCTACTGGTGCAGGACCTTCCGACCCTTCCAGTGCTGGTGCTTCCGACAGTTCGCCCACTGAGGTCCAGGGAACCTTTAGGCGCTTGGATGATGCCTTTCTGTCGTGTATGTGTGCTGATGTGGCTGAGAAGGCATGCATATCCGCTGAAGCTATCCGGATTCCACCCCCTGAGCTGATCCCTAGGGTAATCTCTCCCTGGTTACCTTGCTCTTCTATTTTCTGGGATCATACCGACGGCCTGTGTGACTGACACCTCTCTCTTTATCTTTTTGCTACAGGATTATGAGTCGGCCGTAAACAAAGCCGAATATTATCGTAACATTGCCGGTCTCAGGGAGGTTGAGGTGGTGAGTGAATATTGACCGCATCTAGTCATCCTCATATTTACTTTCTGCTTGTTTCCCTAACTGACGGCCCTTCGTGTGCTTATGCAGTGTGCTCTTGAAAAGGAGTCGCGTTCTCTGCTTGGCCGCATCTCTCGGGCATGGACTCAGGTGGGGGAGACCCGTACCTATCAAAGCGCGACCCAACGTCGGAAGAAGTCAAAGGGGGCCTCCCAGGACTAGTTTTTTTTTTTGAAAATTTGGAACATTGAAATAGTTTAGGTTTTGGAATATTGGGGAATATGTAATAATTTTCTTTGGATTTTTTTTTGGATGGTCTCACAACTTTCAAGGTTTATATGAATGCTCTGTTTATTTATTTCTCTGTCTTTATGATGATGCTTTTTTTTTTGTTTTCTTGCACGAAGCGGGTCAGAGCCCCTTCCAACGATGGGGGAAGCTCGCGTATGACTACCTGCATATGTCCCATGGGTGCCACGTCATCCGTGGGCGTGCCCGCCTGTGGGCTGCCCCGAGATAAAAAAGCAGGCTAAGCGAAATCCGCTCTTGTGGAGTAAGAAAAAAGAATGGGATGACGTAAGGGGGCTACACTTTCGTGCCCTTTAACTGGGCGTATATATTATATACGCCAGGCAAAAATTTTGGAATTTTGCCCTGGCATATATAATACATACGCCTGGCGAACAAAATTGCCACGTTACCCTGGCGCATATAATATATACGCCTAACTAAAATTATGAATTTTTGGCTTGGCGTATATATTATATACGCCTCCTATAACTGATGCCCGACGGGTTCCTTATAACCCGCGCCCAGCCCTCTTTGCCTCACTGTTCACTCGGGCTTTGCCTTTTTTCCCCCCCTTTTCTTTCTTTTTTTCTTTCTTCCCCTTTTTCTTTGATAAGCGGGTCCATCTCCCTACATTGACTGAGCTTTATATAGGACATCTTTGTACGTCTATGGACCCGCTTCCCGGCCCAAATTCTCATATGGGGGATGGGGTTAGTGTACTTCCCTGTTTGGACTCGGGGCCCAGTTATTTGCAAAAGTGGTGTGCTAGCTTGGCTGAGGGCGAGCTCGCTGCTCTGGATCGCCTCGGGTTATCCCGCCTTTCCTTTCTCCTTGTTGTTCCTTTGTTGCCCGACCTCCTAAAGGCAACTTTAGCATCATGGGACCCTAGGGCTCATGTCTTCAGGTTCAGGTCCAGGGAGCTCACCCCAACTTTGGAGGAGCTAGCCTCTATCACTGGCTTGAGGATGCATCGGGGGCTTGCCAAAGTGGTGCCCAAACTGGGGTATGCAAAGGTGGTCTATGCGGTTCTTGGCTTGAAAAAGGGTGGCTATAAGAAGGGCTTCGCAGGCGGGCCCACTAGGTGCTCGGTGAAATTCCTAAGAGAACTTTTTGGTTACTCGAGTCTCTGAAAGTTGCCTATCCGAGATCCTTTCAATGTGAAGGCCTTTGCCCTTTATTTACTATCGGAAGTTCTCTTCTTTACATGGGGCGAGACATTTTCCCTCGGGTTATGCGATGTTTTGATCCAATTGGAGGGTGGCCGCTCATTGGTGCATCTAGTCTTGGCTGAGATGTATCGGGGCCTGGATTCCTCGGCCTTGGGCCAGGTTGGGATTCTTCGCGGGAGTCCACTCCTCATTCAAATTTGGTTAGGAGAGCATTTGGCTATCATGGGGCCTGTACCGAGATTCTGCTTGGTAAGAGGGGATGTAGCACGGGGCTTTTTGATACGCCACTCGAGGCTGCCCTATGGGAGCATCGAAGAACTGAGCCTGTGGCTATCTGATGCGGAGTTGATCTGGCAGCTTCCCTGGTTGGATGGCACCTTTCCGATTGTTCGCTCTCGGGATTGTGAGGGTATCACACTTTTGGGGTTGACTGGTAGTACATACTATTTCCCATCTCGGGTGCTTCATCAATTCGGATATACCCAACACGTGTCGTGCACTATGAGGCCGCCCTTGTGTTCCCTGATACTCTCTCGGGGTTCTCTCAGTTACCTAGATCGCATAGCAGCACGCTGGGAGACCCGCCAATCGGCGCATATGTGTAGCTTGGTTAAGGGGGGCGTTCCCTTTTCTGATTATGAGGTTTGGCTGGCATCTGAGACCTTACCTGCCCCTAACCCGATTTCGGTAGACACGATAGAGACGGGGCCTTGGCCATTCAAGGAAATGGCACTCCGGACTAGAATTGAGTCTCTTTTTGCAGAGAAGCCGGCTTTGACTGAGGCTTTGGGGAAGGAGAGGGCCAGAGCCGAGATGGCGGAGGTGAGAGCTGCTATGGCCGAGAGCGAGGTTCTTCGGTTGACTGGGCTTTTGACTGAGTCTCGCAGTGTAGCTGACGCTTCACGGAGGCGGCAGAAGAGTCTTCATGGTAGGTGGTTGACCGATCGAAATGCCCGTGAGGACTCTCTTCTTGCAGAGATCAGTGCTTTGAAGCGTGGTTCCTGCCCCTGACCTATTTCTGCACCTACCATAGATCATATACACAAAGGGGGGCTGATGCCCCTTAACAGAGATCTCCTTCTTTTTTGGATTGTTTCCTTTTTGTTTGCTTTATACTTATACAAAAGGCAGAAAGTAGAAAGTGTATCTTTTTGGGACGTGACACTCCATACGCGATGCTTGTAAGAAAAGAAATGAAATCTGCTAAATACACATATACATATATTTTTTTGGTATTCGAGTTTTCTTCCATACGTCTCGCAACGTAAGGTTTTTTCTTATGGAAAAGGAAAATCTATTATCTTTTTTCAAAATTTTCTCCTACACAGGATGAGGCTTCTTATGGGAAAGGAAAATATATTATCTTTTTTGAAATTTTCTCCTTTTGTGATGTCTGTATTTTTAAGGCCAACTGGTGGGTCCTCTTTTTGAGCATGGTCGAACCCCGTTTAGGAGTTTTCGATGCTTCATTTTAAAGATGGATAGGTCACCTCCCCCGAGATTGATTGGTCTTCTGGCCTTACCTTTGGTCACGTGTCGAACGATGCGGTAGAGACGACATGCTTGATTAGGATCCTATCTAATTTTAACATGAGCGGCCCCACAAAAAGGGGAAGATGCTCAAGGAGTCCAGACTAAAAAGGTGAGCCAGAACAGATCCTCTCCTAATCTCTCTTTCTTGACATTTTTTTATCACAGCGCCCAAGATGGGTTTTCGCCATGCCTGTCATCCCTATTTTTACTCGTAGTGCCCTTTCGAGTTTTCACTACGTCCATCGGTTCGCTCTCTTACCCCAAGTACCTTTTCAGGTTTTCACCTGGTCCGCGTGAGTTCGCTGTTTTTACCCGCGGTGCCCTTACGGGTTTTCACCACGTCCATCTTGCTTTGAACTCAAATTTTTCTTTCTCTTTTTTTTTTTCTTTTTCTAGAACCAGAGAGCCACGACGTGGATAAAGATTCCGTCATAGCCGGCTGGATGAGGTTCTAGTGTCATCTCACGACTCGACTCATGTTGACTTAACAGATAATATGACTGCTTGCGAACCTATAAATAGGGCTTCCTTCAGGGTGTAGCTTGGCCATGGGTATGGTTAGGATTTGAAGGTATGCTGGGTTAAAAGGGTTTTCTTAATACGTCTTTAGCTTTTCCAAAATACTTTCTTCCTCGGGAGTTTCTACTGTACATGCCCTGTGATTCTTCTACACACCTCTTTTTGTTGTTCATTTTTCTTTCATTTCAGGAAATCTCTTTTTGAGGTTTTGCTTTTTCAATTTTTTTTTGGATTTGATAGTAACTTTATACACATGCATCTTTTCTCTCTTTTTTTTTGGGATGGGTTTATTGAAAGAAAGGCCCAGGCTCAAATGGGGTAGCAAAGGGTATCATCATTTTTAGGGATGCTTTTGGGCTACTGTGCTTGGAACGATGGCCTCTTTTGGATGATTCTTAAACAGTCACGTATCTGTTTCATCAATACTTACCTTATCGCGATGGACTAAGAGTAGAACCGTCGGACGTATTCAGCATTGATGGGCTCAGGAAGATGATATCCGTCCATGGTGGCGAGGCGGATGGCGTATCCCGGTAGCACTTCTCGAATGACGTATGGTCCTTCCCAGTTCGGCTTAAACTTTCCTCTTGGATCGGCGTGGAGGGATGGGAAGATCTTCTTCAGCACAGTGTCTCCTACCTTTAGATCTCGACTGCAGACACGTTTATTGTAAGCGTGTGTGATCCTCCCCTGGTAAACTTGAGTGTGACACAAGGCTAGGAGTCTCTTTTCGTCCAGTAAGTTCAACTGATCAAAGCGTGACCTCTCTCTCTCTGCTTTGGGTACGCTTGATTCCATGAGGATTCAGAGCGAGGGTACTTCAACCTCCACTTGGAGGACGGCCTCAGTTCCATACACAAGGGAGAATGGTGTTGCCCTTGTAGCGGTACGGACCGACGTTCTATAGGCCCAAAGTGAGAAGGGTAACTGCTCACTCTAATATCTGTAAGTGACTACCATCTTCTCAAGAATGCGGACGACAGTCTTGTTTGCCGCTTCCACGGCTCCATTAGTCTGAGGCCTATATGGGGATGATAGATGATGCTTGATCTTGTATTGCTCGCAGAAGTCTCGGATGCGCTTATTCGCAAAGTTTATGCCGTTGTCCGTTATGATATAGTTGGGTACTCCAAATCGGCACACAATATTGTTCTTGAGAAACTTCTCAACCTGAACAGCCGTGATATTGGCATAGGATACCGCTTCTACCCACTTGGTGAAGTACTCAATGGCGACGAGGATGAACCGATGTCTGTTCGATGCTTTCAGATTAATCATTCCAACAACATCGAGGCCCCAGGTAGCAAATGGCCAAGGAGTGGTCATGCAGTAAAGATCAATGGCAGGAGCGTATATCAGACTGGAGTGTTCCTGACACTTGTAGCATTTTTGAACATGTTTGCAGCAATCTGATTCCATGGTGGTCTAAAAGTATCCCTGCTGTAGAATTTTCTTAACGAGCATGTGACCGCTGACGTGGGCTTCGCATACTCCCTCAAGGATTTCTTTCATAATATTGACCGCTTCACTTTCAGTGAGGCACCTGAGTAAGATGTTATTGTACGATCACTTGTAGAGGCATTCCCCGCAAATGACATAACCTGCTGCCAAATGTTGAATGGTTCGTCGGTCTGTTTTAGATGTACCCTCTGGGAAAGTTAGGGTCTCGAGGAAATTCTTGATATCTGAGAACCAAGGTGACTCATCATCAGCCTTTGTAGGAAATTCTTGATATCTGAGAACCAAGGTAGCTCATTCCTCTGCTCGATCATGATTAGCTTCATCTCAACACCATAGGGGATTTCAATCATTGACGCCAAAGTTGCTAATGCGTAGGCAAAGCGATTCCTTATCCAGGGGGACATATGAGAAAGTTACATCTTAGAAGCAAGCTATTAGATCCTTGAGGTGTTCATGATAGGGGATCAGTTTCTCATCCTTCGTCTTTCAGTCACCATTCGTCTGACATATGATTAACTATGAATCGCCAAAAACTGGAAGGTGAGTTATATTCAGATCGAGAGCTGCCTGTAGACCGACGACACAAGCTTCATATTCAGCCATATTATTAGTGCAGGGGAAGTTGAGCTTGATAGAGATTGGTACATGGGATCCTTTTGGCAAAATTAGGATGGCGCCAACTCCTTGGCCTTCGACATGCGATGCCCCGTCAAAGTGCATTACCCATGATTCCTCTACTTCTTCTGTATCATCTTCTGTCATGAACAGGATGTCTTCATCGAGGAATTCAATTTTGTAAGGCTCATAGTCAGGCAGAGGGTTCTCAATAAGATGATCGGCGAGCGCCTGCCCCTTGATCGATCTCTGAGTGACGTATGTGATGTCGAATTCAGATAACAATAGCTGCCAGCGAGAGCAGGTTTCTCGAACAGGTACTTTAAGGGATCCATCTGCGCTAGAAGTAGGACGGCTTGGGATAACAGGTAGTGTCGAAGTCTTTGAGTAGCCCACACGAGTGCTAGGCATGCCTTCTCCAGATGAGAGTAGCGCGTCTCATAATCAGTGAACTTCTTGCTCAGGTAGTAGATGGCCTCCTCTCTTCTTCCTGTCTTATTGTGCTGCCCTAACACACAACCCATGGAAAACTCTGTCGTGGATAGGTACATTATCAGGGGTCTGTTGTCGCTCCAAGTGTGCCATAATTGTGTGCATTATGAATCAAAAATTAAAGAATTAAAGAATGCTAGGTTATATGGATGTTAACTTATGAAAGGGATATCAGCACATTGGGGCTAACACTGGCCTGCAAGATCAGGGCCAATTGTAGCAAGTTTTAAAAGTAAGTATTTCAAGATCGTCCACAGAGAAGTTTGTCTAAACTGAGAGATAAACCTCCAGATCTGTGCTACCAGATCTGGCTCTATAATTATCTAAAAAGAATAGATAAAAGAGAGTGTTGGATTGTGTCACATTTAACTATAAGCAAATAAAGAAAAGAACTATCTACATGATCCAGATCCGAGTTGGGGAGATGTTTAAAATAAGACAAATGCAGAAATAATAGCTTCATGTACTTTAGCCTCTGAATTTTAATGGAGAATCTGTAGTTCAACAGAGCAGATTCAATCTTCATCTGGCTACCAGCACAGATGTAAGAGAAATAAATCCGAATTAAGGAATAGGTTTAGACTTATGGGCGTGATCTCATCACTTAAATGGTCACAGATCACTAGTTGTGGCCTATTCTTTAGTTGAACATAAACATCATTGTAAATGCTTGAATTAGGTTACCAACGCTAATTCGCAGGATGATGAATTAAGGGAAGTTGGATGCGGATAAGTGAATCTAAAGAAGTCTAATGCACTAAGGTGATCATTCGTAACCTCGACATGACTCCAATGGAGAAGACACAAATTACAAGAACCTTTTAAAATCCAAGCACGGCTTAGAGAGAGCCCTCGGACTTCTGATCTGAGCTTCTCGAGAGCCCTCAGATTTACTGATCCTTGAATCCGAACTTGGAAGTACAAATCCTCACAATGGCTCTCAAAGGTAAACTACAAGAAGGATTACGGGGGTTCAGATAAGCTATCCGACCGGAATGAGGGAAACAGAGATGAAAACTCTAAAACTGGATACCCAAATTGGGCAAATGGTTCGTCTATTTATAGTTTTCCTAAGCCTGATGTGTATCAACCAATCAATTGGATAGATCTCAGATCAACCAATAGGAGTCGAGCACCGTGATCCAGACCGCTTCGCCAATCGAAATGCTTGATCCGGTTCACCAATCAGAAACAGAGGCATCAATTTCATTATGTAATTCAAAAATCTGTTTGAGCTTCTAGAAGTTCCCGCCAAGTAATTTCATCTTTGGGTGTTCACATGGGGTGGAATATGCCTTGGTTCGTGCTCGTAATCTTCCTAATGTCCTTGGGTTTTAAAACGATTGGCGCTGCAAAGTTTCTCAAATACCTTTCGGACGAGCAAATCTCGTAATGCCATTTCGCATAGTTTAAGGGCTTTTTCACAGAGTAGTTTGGCTCGTAAGCTCTCTTCGAAAAGCATTTTGGCTTCAGGAGATCTTTTCGCAAAGCATTTTGGCTTCAGGAGATCTTTTCGCAAAGGACTTCTCTTCTTTTCGCAGAGTGTTTTCTTCTTTTCGCAAAGTTCATTCTTCTATTCGAGGAGTGTTTTCTTCTTTTCGCAAAGTTCAAGGTTCTTTGCTAATAGTAGAAGTTCTTCTTGAATTGACTTTTAGCTTCCATTCTTCTTTGCGAATGGATCCTTCTTCTTCTTCGTCTTTTCTTGCTCTTTTAGGACCTTTTTAGCCATTCGAGGCTATTTCTTCACTCCCTCTTTGAGTTTGACATGCCTTGTCGACTTTTTGATCATTTTAGGATGGTTTTGATTTGGACTGTCTTTTGGTTAGGCTGCAATATGAACACTAAAGCACTTATTTAGTCCTCTCAAGGGTCTTTCAAGGCTCGTGTTTAGGGGTAAAAATGGTATTTTCACTACTTATCACACCAAACCTAAGCTTTGCTAGTCCCCGAGCAAAGAAACATAAAAACAAAGTAAAGAGCCACTTTTGTAGGAAGCACAGTGCATTTAGCATATGCAACAAGCCTTTTAAACCCCTAGGTGATCCCTAGAGGAGGAGTGAAGTCTCCTGAGGGTTTTCGATGAAGGTACCCACAAACTTCTCCATGAAACGATTAACATCGATGCAATATTATCAAATGAGCAATCAAGGAGCAGGTTAGTTACTCTTGAATCAATGATGAAACAGAAAATTTGATTATTGTTTGCAGAATTTAAACATTTATAAACCTCATGAATGTTTCAATATTTCCAATCTGTGAACGATCATAGAAAATCATACAAATGTGCCAAAGAAGAAGCTCATCCTATGGATAAAAATTAGGTTATAAGTCATACTTAAGGTGCTCAAGTTCCAACCCAAATACTAACGGGTATACTCTCATCGTTGTTTTTGTTGAGGGGTTCATTTTCACTCAAGCTCAAGGCGATTACATCTCCCAAGCTGGATCTGTAAGCATGAGCATAGGCATGATTCTTAGGCAATGGCATCATTGACATCTCCTCACCATAGATTGGGTCACTTCTCATCTCCACATGACTCACTCAACTTTGGATCACAAGGGCTTTTAATCTAGGTTTGTTTGTATGGCTTATGGAGTGAAGTTTCAAGGAAAGGCAATTTGAACAGAGGTTTGAATTTGAGAACTCAGAAGTGCGGAGATGGTTCATGACTCCACCTTTTTGAGTTTAGCTTCTTTCTTCTTCTTTTCGAGATTCTCACATTCCACGGTGATCAGTTCTTTCTTTGATCTTGCATTTTTCAACATAAGGTCCCTTTTTTGCCTTTTGCTTGCAACTTTTTCACATTGTTTGTCTCTTCTTTTCTCACCACCATATTGCCTGCTTTTGAGGTATTTTCTTCATTTTCTTGATGTTGCCTAGAAATGGTCCATCTTCATTCTTTCTCCTTTACCTCCCGAATTCTCGAGAGTGAGGGAAGGCTGAATTGGTTCCATAGGTTCAAGTACTTTTGAGTATTTTTGATGAAGAATTGTAGGATTTACTCAAATGGGGTACAAACAGGGCAGATTTTTCTTGGTTGGTTCTGTTAGGTTCAAGTGTCCAAAGAAGGCCTTGATCTTTCCTCGATTTCATGAGTGTCATACTTGTTTTAATTTGGAGTTTCCTAACTTCTAGTGGATCTAATGCCTCACCAATCCTTTGAATCGGAAAAAATTGCCTCACCACTCTTCAACAGTAGATGGAAAATATATGGGCTCAATTCTCACCGGTTATGGTTTTTCCTTGAGCTTTTAAGTATATCTTTACCTTTTCTCTTCCTTTTGACTTACTACGTCTTGATACCAAGATGTTTTTATGGTGTAATCATCATGGAAATGTAGAATATCGCAAGGTTTAGAATGTCTAAATTTGGCAAAGGAATTTTAAATTTTCTAGTTGTCATGATTCTTAAGTAAATTAATACATTTCCTAATTACTTAGGTGATTCTCGCTGCCCTTATGTTAACTATTCCCTAGGCGGGACTTGTCCGCCACACCCCAAACCTATGGGGAACAGTGTCCTCACCGGTTCAAAGGTGGTGGACAATTATTAGGGAAGACAGTGAAACAACAATAATCTGGAGCGATTCTGACAAGCACATCAAATTTGGATAGAAAATAAAAGGAAAAAGGGAAAGGGAGTAGGGGAGGTTGTAAGTTTTTAAATAGGGAGAACAAAAAGCAATTTGGTTAGGCACATATGAAAAAAAATTGCAATAGAATAAAAAGCGAGAAAATAAGAAAATAAGAAAGAGACAATTGATGAATTGGGCTTGTAAACCGGTAGGGTCGTGATTCTCCTACTTCCCTCATTCTTCTTAACATGACTTGTGGTCCGTGCTTTCTTGCCAAAGTTGTGAGGAGTGAGTACCTCAAAGGGCTCTTCCCTATCAATGTCAAACTTGGCTCTTAAGAGGGTATGTAATGAGTCTTCCAAAGGGGAGGCCAATCTTCCTCCTTTTTACCTTGGCACTCACATCACCATTGCTTTCAGATCGATGGGGGCATTGAAGAATTGCCCTTAGAGAAGTGAAAGAGGGCTTCTAAGATGGGGGTTCGCCTCTCTTGGGTGTGCCCAAGAACATAAAAAACTCTCTCGAGTATGGAATCCATCAAGAGATATTGGGGGCAGATCTCTTCTCACTATTGATTGCCCAGTAACCCACCATGCCCTCGTGTCAAATGGGCGCCATATATCTCTGAAAGAGGCAACTTGAGGAGCAAATCAAGGGTCCATCAGATTGAATTGAAAAGGTATCCTAGGGCATGTCCAATGTCCTCGTGATCCTGATTAAGTCACGATTGTCTATAAAAATAACTAGGGTTGGCACATCGCATGTTCCTGTGACTGTGGTGAGGTTACGATACCTGACTTTGTCATCCTTGGGTAAATTTTCTCGTAATGGAGTGAGGATGGTGCCGAGGAAGCCTCCCCGAGATATCTTAAAGATAGCACGCAATCAGTTTGGAGGAGAAAAAGTTTCATCCACCAATAGCTGTGTATGAGCCAGGGCATCAATGAATGGGTTAGGCAAAACCAAAGGAATGGGTAATGGGGACAGGACTCGAGGAGGGTGGGCTCCTCATGTGATTTTTTTTTTTTCAACCCTATCTGCTTTGTCCATTGAAAGTTTTCTCTTTGACTTCTTGGCTTTGCCTTTGGCTTTTGGGGTGTTTTAATGTCTTCTTGGTCAAGATTTAGGGAACATGGCGCAAGAGATTTCTGGTTTTTCCCATATTTAAAATGGCCTCAAATGTAGCTTAAGTACCAAAGAATCACAAAAGAATAAGAGTAGAAGCGATTACATGATCGAGGGTTTCCTGTGTGAGTTTCTTTGCTTCGAAAAGATCGCAAATGGTGATCTACACCTTTGATTTCGACAAGAGAAAAGGCGCAGAGGATTAGAATAGATGGTGGAGTCTTTACCTTGCGAAATGTTTGTAAAGACTCCTCCACCACTCATCAATGATGTCAACATGGAAACATTCCTCACAGAGAATTGAGGTTGAGTAATGACATTATACACATTCAATTTAACTTTCATATTTTCAAAAGACACCTCCATGATGCAGGACACTGCATTGAATGCATGCATTAGTATGTAGCAGAATGGTCTTCCCATAATGTGAGGGATGGCGGTGGTACTTTTGGTTGGTTCCATGTCCAACACCAAAAAGTCAGAGGTAGAAAAACTTGTCTACTCCTACCAAAACATCTTCAATCAACCCCATAGGTTTCCTTTCGGATCATCATTCATTTGTAACACCACTTGAGTGGGTTTCAATTCTCCCAAACCTAGCTTCTCATAAAGCAGAGCAGTTGACACTAGCACCCAGATCTAGCAAGGCTTTCTCAATGGTGTGATCCCCAATGATGCGAGGGATTGTGGGGATTCTGTGGTCTTGCATCTTAGGTGGTGTTGCAATTGATAGCACTTGGTTGATTTTCTCCACAAAGGCCTTCTTGGATAAATGTATCCTAGATTGCCTTTTGTGGGTGCACACCTCTTTGAGAAATTTTGCATAGCGAGGACTGTTTGATTGCATCAAGCGGTAGATTAATTTAACTTGCTTGAATGTCTCCATCATTTCCTCAATTTTTGTGTTTCCTTTGTCAAAAGGAGAACCGACTTCATTGCATGGGGAAATGGGAGGTGAGGAACAAATTTCTCCTCCTCATCTTTTCAACAATTTTGTTATTTTTACATTTTCATTTTTGAATTTTCGATGTAAATCAATGACCATATTGCTATCCAAATTGTTTTTTACTTGTTTTGGATCACCGGGCTCAACAAGAGCCCTTATTTACTCTTCTTGAAAATAATGAGAAACAACTCGGAGATTTTCTATTTGTGTTTTTGCTTCTTTTATTTTGTATTTGGTTTTGTAAAAAAAAAAAATCAGCATGCCTAAAAGACAAGTAAATTATAATCAAAACAAACATTAAACACAATGAGAATCACTGTTCTCAAGAATTTAAAATAGAAAATGAATGCAAAGGAGAAGGATGCAAACTCAAGCGGATCTGCTCCCACTTTGGTCCAGATGCTCCTTGTTGAATGACTGCTCGGATCTTCAAACATCCAAAAACTGTGATACCTTATTCAAGTATTGACAAAAATAAAAGAAAAACTCAGCACGCCCAAATTTGACAAAAAGACAAAAGAGTGGCAGATTTATTCAAATAACTAGAAGGCAAGAATAAAACTCGGAAAAATAAAAAATAAAAAATAAAAAAAAAAATTTTTCATAAAGAAAACAGTTTTCTATACAAAATCAGAGACATTTAATCATGCACTTGGAATGCAAAGTGCAGGTTTAAAGCAAAAATTAAAATAAATGAAAATAAACATAGGTCTATCTATTTTAGAACAAACTTCCCCGGCAACGGCGCCAAAAACTTGTTGTCGCTCCAAGTGTGCCATAATTGTGTGCATTATGAATCAAAAATTAAAGAATTAAAGAATGCTAGGTTATATGGATGTTAACTTATGAAAGGGATATCAGCACATTGGGGCTAACAACGGCCTGCAAGATCGGGCCAATTGTAGCAAGTTTTAAAAGTAAGTATTTCAAGATCGTCCACGTAGAAGTTTGTCTAAACCGAGAGATAAACCTCCGGATCTCTGTGCTACCAGATCTGGCTCTATAATTATCTAAAAAGAATAGATAAAAGAGAGTGTTGGATTGTGTCACATTTAACTATAAGCAAATAAAGAAAAGAACTATCTACATGATCCAGATCCGAGTTGGGGAGATGTTTAAAATAAGACAAATGCAGAAATAATAGCTTCATGTACTTTAGCCTCGAATTTTAATGGAGAATCAGAGTTCAACAGAGATTCAATCTTCATCCGGCTACCAAAGACAGATGTAAGAGAAATAAATCCGAATTAAGGAATAGGTTTAGACTTATGGCGTGATCTCATCCACTTAAATGGTCACAGATCTCACTAGTTGTGGCCTATTCTTTAGTTGAGAACATAAACATCACGTAAATCTTGAATTAGGTTACCAACGCTAATTACGCACGAGGATGATGAATTAAGGGAAGTTGGATGCGGATAAGTGAATCTAAAGAAGTCTAATGCACTAAGGTGATCATTAGAACCCTCGACATGACTCCAATGGAGAAGACACAAATTACTGACAACCTTTTAAAATCAACGTTACAATTACAGCACGGCTTCTTAGAGAGCCCTCGGACTTCTGATCTGAGCTTCTCGAAGAGCCCTCAGTTCTGATCTTGAATCCGAACTTGGAAGTACAAATCCTCACAATGGCTCTCAAAGGTAAACTACAAGAAGGGATTACAGGGGTTCGGATAAGCTATCCGACCGAATGAGGGAAACAGAGATGAAAACTCTAAAAACTGGATACCCAAATTGGGCAAATGGTTCGTCTATTTATAGTTTTCCCTAAGCCACTCGGATGTGTATCAACCAATCGAATTGGATAGATCTGTATCAACCAATAGGAGTCGAGCACCGGGATCCGGATCTGCTCGCCAATCGTAAATGCTTGATCCTGGTTCACCAATCGGAAACAGAGGCATCAATTTTATGTAATTCAAAAATCTGTTTGAGCTTCTAGAAGTTCCCAAGTAATTTCATCTTTGGGTGTTCACATGGGGTGGAATATGCCTTTGGTTCGTGCTCGTAATCTTCCTAATGTCCTTGGGTTTTAAAATGCATTGGGGTGCAAAGTTTCTGAAATACCCTTCGGACGAGTAAATCCCGAATGCCATTTGCATAGTTTAAGGGCTTTTCGCGAGTAGTTTGGCTCCGTAAGCTCTCTTCGCAGCATTTTGGCTTCAGGAGATCTTTTCGCAAAGCATTTTGGCTTCAGGAGATCTTTTCGCAAAGGACTTCTCTTCTTTTCGCAGAGTGTTTTCTTCTTTTCGCAAAGTTCATTCTTCTATTCGAGGAGTGTTTTCTTCTTTTCGCAAAGTTCAAGGTTCTTTGCGAATAGTAGAAGTTCTTTGCGAATTGACTTTTAGCTTCCATTCTTCTTTGCGAATGGATCCTTCTTCTTCTTCAGGTCTTTTCTTGCTCTTTTAGGACCTTTTTAGCCATTGCTGAGGCTATTTCTTCACTCCCTCTTTGAGTTTGACATGCCTTGTCAGCTTTTTGATCATTTTAGGATGGTTTTCGGATTTGGACCTGTCTTTTTGGTTAGCTGCAATATGAACACTAAAGCACTTATTTAGTCCTCTCAAGGGTCTTTCAAGGCTCGTGTTTAGGGGTAAAAAATGGTATTTTTCACTACTTATCAGGGTCTATCAGGTACAAGTGGTACCAATACCGGAGGATTTAGGAGGTAACCCTTGATCTTGTCAAATGCAGCTTGGCAATCGTCATTCCACTCAACTGGTGAATCCTTTCTTAGTAGTTTGAAGATTGGTGTGCATATCAGAGTTAACTGTGCGATGAACCGACTGATGTACTGGATTCTACCTAAAAAGCCTCTGACCTCTTTCTCCGTAGACGGTGGTGGCATTTCAGTGATGGCCTTGATCTTGGTCAGATCAACCTCGATGCCTCTCCTACTGACGATAAAACCTAATAGTTTTCCTGACATAGCGCCGATTGCTCACTTCTGGGGATTCAACCGCAACATGTACTTTCTCAGTCTCTTGAATAGCTTCTGAAGGTTTACCAAGTGGTTGTCCCTTTCCTGTCATTTGGCAATCATATCATCGACGTATACTTTGATCTCCCGGTGCATAATGTCATGGAATAGGGTCGTCTTTGCTCTCTGGTAGGTTGCCCCAACGTTCTTGAGCCCGAATGGCATCACCTTGTAGTAGAAGGTTCCTCAGGGAGTGATGAACGTGGTCTTCTCTCGGTCGGCCTCTGCCATCTTAATCTGATTGTAGCCCGAGAACCCGTCCATGAAAGAAAGCATCCCGTGCTTAGCAGTGTTATCGACCAAGATATCGATGTGGGGTAACAGGAAATCATCCTTAGGGCTTGCCTTGTTGAGATTTCAAAAATCAATGAACATTTGAAATTTTCCATCTTTCTTTGGTATGGGGATGATATTAGCCAGCCACTGCGGGTACTTGGATACCATGAGGAAACCCGCGTCGTACTGCTTAATGACCTCATCCTTGACTTTCAACATCCATTCAGGTCGGAGACGTCTCAACTTCTATTTAACCAGCTTGCAGTCAGGGTAGAGTGGCACCTCACGTTCAACCAGATCGGTATCCAGACCAGGCATGTATTCATACGACCATGCGAAGACGTCTTGGTATGACCGGAGGAAGTCTATCATACCTTTTCTCTCCGCCGGGGACAGCGATGTTTCAATTTTGGTGATTCACAGGGGACCTCTTGATTTTTGCCCAAATTGACATCCTCCTTCTCTTGACTGATCGGGGGTGAGCCATGCTCAAAATGGCAAATTGCTTTAGGAGCTCATTGGGAGCTCATCGGTTTTAACCTTCCTCATCAAAGTTTCGACTCCTACCTCTTCTTGTATTTCTGAGGAAGGGTTAAAACTAATTCCGGTGGGGCCGGTATCACGACATCATTTTTAATTTTATTAGGATTTTTAAAGGACAATATTTTTAGAATTGGTATTTTTCTATTTTTATGGTTTTTTGTAATTTTTCAGAGATTAGCCCCTGGCGTGGTGGATCTCTGTATATACTAGGTAGAGTGTCCCAGAGGCTGACCTCACTTCCTACGGGTTGTTTTTTTTTAGAGAGTCAGTGCTGTATTCACGGCACTTGGCGGCTCCCAGGAGTTGGGGCAAAGATGCCCATCTACTTACCTGCGAGGCTTGGCTTTTACCCTTTTGGTTGGAGACGGGATCGGTAGGCTCTTGCAGTTCCTCCTTTAGCATATTTATGGTGGGATCCTCTGGGACATTGTATTTGAAGGATAGGGTGGGCCCGGAGTGGCTAATGCTAGAGTGATGGGTGGGCCCGAGGATTTCCTCCTCAAATAAGGAGAGGACTGCCAAGTCCACCTCGAGGTTCGGGGGGATGATGTAAGGGTTAGTGGGGTGGGCGGAAGCAAGCTTCTGTGGGGTCACCGTTGTTTCCCCATTCAGATCAATCTTTACTACCCTGGTGCTTACAAAGGTTTGACGGATGTGGGGTCGGGCGGAGTTTCTTCTTCCAGGTTGATTCCTCTAGCCCTAGCGGCTGTTGCGGCTCTCACCTTTTCTTTGGCCTCTCTGACTTCTTCTTCGTCAGGCTTGTAGCCTAGGCCAAATCTGGTTTGCTGCCCCTTAGCCCTGACGGGGTCTCTTCTTCCTTGAAGGCGTGGGCCCAAAGCTTTCCCCTTTTGGTGGCCCCATTTATAGAGCATGAACACTGCCGCATCCATTCCTACCCTAATTTTGGCAGGGGTTTTCTCAGGTGATTCAAGGGTGACGACTGAAAAGTCGTACTCAAATCGATGGAAATCGGTGTCATCTGCTGTGTGCGGCATGTCAAGCACTTTTAGATTTTCAATGTGCAGAGCACTCCGCTCCCTGTCTTCTCTGCTCTCACCCACGATGGTGACGATTCTTCTGCCTGAGATGAATTAGAGTTTTTGGTGTAGAGTTGATGGTATTGCCCCGATCTCATGCAACCACGGTTGGCCTAATAGTAGATTAAACGTAGACTTGATGTCCATCACCTGGAAGGGGACAGTAAAGGTTTGCGGCCCGATGATCAGGTCAAGGTCTACTTCTCCTATTATTTCTCTTCGGCTATTATCGAATCCCCTAGCACTTGTTACTGATGGCCGGAAGGTGTTGAGGGTTCGCACCGATTTTGATTGCCGTCCTTAGAGGGCATACATTTAATGCCGACCCATTGTCTATCAAGACCAACGACACCACTAAGTTCCCTACTTCTATTGTTATATTCAGGGGTTTAGAGTGATTGTTTCCCTCGAGCGGCAGATCCACATCAATGGAGGAGATGGCATTTGGGGCCAATACTTGCCCAATTATTTCTCCCACCTCGTCTGGGGTTACGTGGGCGGAAACATGCGCGTCTTTGAGTGCTCCCATTAAGGCTTGAAAGTGGAGCGAGGATGTGATCAACAAATCCCAGACAGTAATATGTGCAGGTGTCCTCTTGAGCTGTGTCTCCAACACATGTTCTCTGGCTATTTTTTCAAAGGGGTTCCCTACGGCCTGCTCTTTCTTCTTCTCTTCTCCTCTACCGGCCCCCGATGTTTCTGGCTATATAGAAATCCTGCCTGACCGGGTGATAAATTTAACAGTCTCTTCCCAGTCGTGACCAGCATTCATGTCCGTCTGCTCGTAACTTAATGGCACTTGATGCAGGTCATAGGTGGGCTTCGGGATGAGGAAGGGAGTGCTTGGTGATCCTGGGGTGGATTGGGCTGGGTATGTTGGATTCTCGGGCCCAACCAGGTTGACTCTAATAGGGGGTGTAATGGTATTGGTGGGAATTGGCGAAGTTGGGTTTGAGGGTGCGGATGGGGTTTGTGTAGGCATTATCGGGGCATGGTAAGACCAGTGATGTGTGGGAGCGGGTGACAAGGGGAGCGGGTGAGGGGTTGTTTGTTTGGATGGGGGTGGAGCTGGATTGGAGGCAAAATAATGCAGGGATGGTGGGGGTGTGACTGGGAAATGTCGGAGGTGTAGGTGGAGCTGGATTGGGGGCAAAATAACGCAGGGATGGTGGGGGTGTGACTGGGATAGCGTGACTGCGAAATGTCGGAGGTGCAGGTGGAGCGGGGCGATAGGGGTATGACGGGGTAGCAGATGGAGCAGGGGGGTACTGGTACGAAGGGTTTGTAATTGGGGTGGCATGGTGGGGCGATGATGGGTTCGTGGATGGAACGGGGTAGATCGGGGATGATGGAGTTGTGCATGGGGCGGGGTGATTTAGGGATGGTGGAGTTGTGTATTGGGCGAGGTGATTTGGGGATGGTGAGCTAGTATGCTAGGCGGTGGGATTTGGGGGTGTGTATGAGGTGGGGTAGTATGGGGGTGGTGGATTTATATATGGCGTGGGGTGATTTGGGCGTGACAGAGAGGTATATGGGGTGGCTGACGGTGGGATAGTGTGTGGGATGGGGTGATTAGGAGGTTGTATGTACTGTGGGATAAACTGGGAGTGGGGCGAATATGCGTATGATTGCGGCGGGGCTGTGCCCGTTTGTATTTGGTAGGCAGGAGCGGAAGTGGAAAAATATTGCCCTAAATCTAGGGGCTCTTCTTGGTATGCCGGGGTGGGAAAGTAATTGGCTAAATACAGCAGCTCGATTACCCCTACAATTGGTCCCCCCTCATTTAGCCTGGTAAATGAAAACTCTTCTTGATTACTGATGTAATCCGAGGGGTCAAACTCTTCCTCTTCCTCTTCCACGCAGTGGATGTTAGGCCTGGGGCCTCCTGGATCCGGTGGCAGAGGGGCCTGATGGATATTCTGGTTCTGCCCTTGAGGAAGCGGCGGGGGAATAATTTTTTCCACCTCTATTAAATCTTGGATTGCATGCTTTAGTGGGAAGCACCAATCCATAGGGTGACCTGGTCCCTGGTGAAAGTTACAATGTAGGTTCGGGTCATAGTTTCGTAGTATCGGATTGGGTGGTGGGGGAGGCTGGAGTAAATTGACCAGACCCTTTTATAGCAATATTGGCAATAAGACACTTAGGGATTGCCCTAACGGCGTGGAGACTCATTCAAATCGTGCTTTCATCTGTTCCTGGGTGAGCGGGGCCCTCGGCCCATTATTCAGCCTTGGCACTTGTTCGAAATGGGCTGGGGGTGGGTGTGCGGCCTGGAGTTATATCGAGGTGGTATTGGCCTAGGGATAAACGATGTTCTACACCTTTGCCCCTAGCCTTCATTCAATCCTTGGTTCGGTAGCTTTCCAGACCCCAATGGCCCTGTTGGCCATGCTCTTTCCCAACCTGTCCTCTGTAATGGCGTCTTCGCAACGGTTGGCATTTCGGACCAAATCAGTAAAACTGGACTGCTGCTGATATACCAAGAATTCTGCGATGACTGGGAGCGCTCCCTTGGTTATTAATTCAATATGCTCATCATTCAGAATCTGGTGGGTCACCTAGGTGGCTAATGCCCTCCACCTTCCAAAGCAGGCACTGAAAGTTTCATCATGTCTTTGCTTCAAAAGGGCCAGATCCGACTTCCTTGGCTCTATGTCCATGTTATAGACATATTGTTCTTAGAATAAGTGTGTCAAATCTTTCTAAGTTTTGGTCATGGATGGTTCCAGGGATGTGAACCATCTTAGTGCCAGGCCCGTTACTCTTTTGAAACACTTTGATGAGGAGTCGTTCATCTCCGCCATACTGACACATATCCCCACAGTAAGATTTTAAGTGGGCGATGGGTTACCCATGCCATTATACTTATCGAATAATGGCATTTTGAATTTCTGCAATAGGGGGACATCCGAGAACAGACACAAGTCTGAAAAGTCTGTCGAATGTAGTTCTAGCTCTCCCATCTTCGTCAGCTGCTTCTGTATTCTGTCTATCTATTCTTTCAGCTGCTCTGATTCTTTTGAGGCTATAGCTGGGGCTGCTTCCCCTTGATTTGGCTCAGCCCTGGGTGTGACGATGACGGGCCTGGGGGGACCGAAGCTGGCAGCTCCTCCACTGTTGCAGATCTCGTCCTCCTCATACTGTTGGTCATTGTACTGGTGAGGGGCGATGTCTGCTATTTTGACCTGGGGGGTGATGGGTTGGACGACCTGGTGGGGCCACAAGGCTTATAGGGGATGGGAGAGAGTGAATGGATGAGTGATTTGTGGATAAATGATGTGTTGAGCTGGGTGTATATTCTAGGGGTGATGGGGGTGTGGCTGGTGCGGCGGGATGCTGTAAGCGTGGTTTTGAGGCATAGGGTGGATCAAGTTTTCCGCTGGAGGTGGGATGGGGGCGTAAGGGGTGTAGGTGAATGAAGGGTATTGGTGAAGGGGTAAGGGGTTTGTGAATGGGCCTTGATGAGTGTGCGTGGATGGGCCTTGGGTTTGGGCTTGATGGTTTTGGAAAGCTTGGGTTGATGGGCCTTGGGCCGGGGTGTGGGGGTTGGCATGATTTTGGGCCAATGGGCCCTGTTGGGTTTGAGCAAATCGGCCATGTGGGTATTGGGTGTGGGATGATGGGCCTTGGGCTTGGGTTTGATAGGTTTGGGTCCAAGGGCCCTGGGGGGTTTGGAACTGGGCCTGGGTCTGATGGGCTTAGGCCTGAGTCTGGTGGGTCTGGGCTTGGGCCTGGGTTTGATGGGTTTAGTCTTGAGCCCATGGGCCTTGAGGGTTTTAGGCTTGGGCCCATGGGTCTGATGGATCTAGGCTGGGGCCCATGGGCCTTGAGGGTTTTGGGTATGGATTTAATGGGTTTGGGATTAGGCCCATGGGCCTAGGCCTGATGGGTTTGGGCTTGGGCCTTGAGGATTTTGGGCCTGGGCCTGGGTTTGATGGTTTTGGGTTTAGGCCCATGGGTCTTGAGGGTTTTAGGTCTGGGGCTGGGCCCATGGGCCTTGAGGATTTTAGGCCTGGGTATGATGGGTTTGGGCTTGGGCCCACGAGCCTTGAGGATTTTGGGCCTGGGCCTGGGTTTGATGGGTTTGGGCTGGGGCCCAGGGATTCGTGTGGGTTTGGTCCTGAGATGAGGGGGCTTAGGTCTGTTGGGCTTGGGCCTGGAGTTGAGGTGAGGGATCTTGGATGGTACGAATGATAGGTGGTTAGGCATGGTCATGGGGGAATGAGGTATGGAGGTTTTAGAGACCTAGATGTGGGGTTTGGAATGTTGGACTCCGAGAGGTAGCCCACAGGGCATACATCCTTCTCATGTCCTCCATTGAGGGCATGGATTCAGGTGTGAGATTGGAGGGTGATGGCCCATTCAAGGACGGAGGGGGATGGGTGAAATTGGGCATGACTCGGGTATGGGGGGTATGAATGATTGTGCTTGGAGGGTGTGGATGTATGGCTATGGAAGATGGTGGGCTACTGGTCACACCCTGGGAAAAGTTGGGCATGGCCTGGGTAAATAGGGAGGTATGTTGGGATGTGGATGGGCCATGTGATGTGGAAGGCAGGTGAGATGAGGTGAATGGGATATAGGATGTAGGAGGCATGGATGACGAGGTGGACGGGATGTGGGAGGTAGGCGGGGGATGAGGTTCCCGATGGGGTCTTTGGGAGTAGGGGGGTGCTGTAAGGGTGCATGGATGTGAGATGGGGATGTAGGGGTCGATTTGGAAATGAGGTGTTTCAGTAGAGGATGAGATGGGGGTATGTTGGGAAAATGTAAGGGCGGGGGATGGGGTGGATGTGAACACGGGTGCCCCAAATGGACCTGTGACATCGAACCGGGTTTGGGTGAAGGTGTTGGAGATCGGGTCTTCTCCTATATGGGAATGGAATGGGGATGATGGCGGGGATGTATCGCCGCTCGACATGATCTGTTGACGAGTGTTGTACCAATGCCTTGGGTAAGGGCCGAATACTCTCCTAGTTCTTCCTCTACGGGTTGGGTTTGAGGTTGCCGTAGTGATGGTCGCACCGAAAGTACGCGTATATACGGGCTTTTGATTTTTCTATATATTTATTTTTTTTGGATTTTTCAAATGAAAATTATCTCCCCTTTCGTTCTATTGAAGGTGAGGGAATCCACACAAACGACCCAATCCCCCAGAGCAAATCAATGAGAAGTCGCCTTCTTTTGACTGGGTGGGGGCATATTGGGTGTTACAGAATGCGGGAGGCTACTGCAGGCACTAATACCGCTAATCGGGGAACTTGGGTAGTGGATTGGGCCTCAGATCGGGCTGCCTGAACCCAGTATATACTGGGCGTATGTATTATATACGCCTGACCAAAACTTAGCAGATTTGGCTGGGCGTATATATTATATACGCCTGGCTTAAATCTGGGGATTTTGGCTGGGCGTATATATTATATACGCCTGGCAGAGACTATTTTTCTAGCCCGTTTTGACAGTAAACAACAAGCTCGAGATGGGTCTTTTGGACTGGTTTTCTAGGAGGGATGCTCCCGGGGACTACTATGTATGTTATCGGGTCCCTCCTTTCCGCTTCCTAGGGATACATGGCTGAAATCGGGTTGTCTACGCTCTGACCATTGCAGGTTTTACGGCTTGATTGGAATTGGCAACCCAACCGATATACCTCCGGCGCAAGCGCCTTCTCAAGTACGGGAAGGGGTGGTTCTTTTCAGGATCATCACCACTAGGGCTGCCGCCTTACTGAGAATCGGGTAGATTATATCTGCGCCTAAACCCCCCCCCAAAAAAAAACTACCCAAAATACGCAAAAACAGATTTGATTATGTCCCCACACTGTTGGTTCACTTTTCATTACATATTTTTAAAGGGGAGTGAATTTGAGTCCAAACTCGGGTCGGGGATGACAAACCCGTGCCGCCTCAACGGGCCGGCGTTCAATGGTGAGATATGATGATTGAAATAAAGAGCGCACGTAGGCCTGCCAAACAGCTAAGGCTCTTAAATGACTGAAATTTAAGCGACGTGGAAAGTAGATGCGAGCAGGCCCGCCAAACGGCTAAGGCGGCTTAAATAACAAAATCGTAAAAACTGAAATTTAAATGTGCAAGTAGGCCCGCCAATCGGCTAAGGCACTTAAAGGACTGAATCATAGGGGTGAGTATGCTAGTAAAAACAATAAAAATAAAGAAAAATAGCATAAAATTAGAACAAAAAAACAACAATGGTTAGTAAAAAAAGAAAGGTCAACAAGAGAGGAAGCGCTAGGGTGAAATCCCCAGCAGAGTCGCCATCTGTGTCAGCATGGATCCTCTCGAACCCTTCACGGCGATGCACTCGCGATGGAATAAAATGTAGAGTCGCCACCCGGAGCTTTTGGTGATCTGGGAAGCCTTTAAATCAATATTTTGAGCACTGAAATGCTAAATATGACTCTGATTTACCAGTCTTTGTCAAAGGCTCTAGGGTAGGGGCTTTGGTTATCGATCGGGAAGGGTTTAGGCACTCGATCAACCGGCATATAGCGGTCTCTATCTATGGCCAAAAATAAAATAAATGGGCGGAACTTCCCCTTGCCCGAAGGCAATATGGTCCTATCAAGCTTTGAGCCAAACCGAAACTTCGACGGCGTAACGGCTTGAATCCTTGGACGGATGAATCACCAAGAAGGTAGAGGAAGAGAGGGGTGAGCTGGAGCTCACGGGCCCTTGTTGCACCGTGGAAGACCTACGCTTCGGCGTGCTTCCGATGGCTTTGAATGGCTTTAATGGTAGAAGAATAGGTTTCTAATGCAAGGATTCAGTAGATAGGAAGTGTAGGATGAAGCTAGGGACTAAGCTTTAACTAAAAGGGGTGATCTAATGGTTAAAAGGGGTTGAAAAAAATGATCTATGCATGCTGGAATTCTGGTTGAAAATATAAGAAAAGAACTTTCTGTCACTAGGGCTCTCTCTCCTAACTCAAGCTGTCACCCTAATCTTTTCAACCTTAATTTTTTTTCAACCTTTTGGGAAGAGGGGGGCCTCTCTATTTATAGAGAAGAGGTGGGTTAGAGGGTTACTTAAGAGCTAATTGGTTTAGCAATTAGATAATTCTCTATCTAAGGTTTTCTAGGTTTTTAGGGTCTTAGAGGTTTGGGAAACCAATTTCAATGGTAGATGATGGGGTGAGACCATGGGTGACTTAAGGGTTGCCAATAAGCTCAAAGGGGGTGTAACCAACCTTAAGACAACCACCTCAACCAAGGGGATGGTCAAAGGGTCAAACCAAATGGAGGAAATTCGAGCATTTAATGACAGATACTGTAGCTAAGCTAGGTGTATATATTGCATACACCCAGCTTATGCACAGTAAAATTCAAGAAAACTAGGGGGAATCTGAGAAGATGGGTGCCCGTGTTGGTGGTCACCTATGCTGGGCGTATGTATTATATACGCTCGGCCAAATTTGACCCAAAAATGCCAGGCGTATATAATATATACGCCTGACCAATCTGGGGCCAAATTGGCTGGGCGTATGTAATACATACGCCTGAGCAAAAGTTGTAATTTTATGTGAAACTTCAAATGGCCATAACGTTTGAACCACAACTCTAAATTGGGTGATCTTTAGCTCGTTGGAAAGCTGGAGAAGTCCTCTTTCCAATGGTATGTGGCTCATTCTCAGCAATGGTCTGTATAAGAATTTGTAGCTCTCCTTCCATCAAATGCTCAGAAGGGTTTAAAATGAGTCTGGGAAGGGATCCTAGGGTTTAGGGGTGATCTCTAAGGGTTGGGGGAATGGTTCTAATGGGTTTTAGGTGATTCCTAAAGGTCTGGATAGATTCCCAAAGGTTCAAGGGTGCCATCGGAAGCACAGGGGTGCATCTTTCCCGGAGTACAGACTGATCGGGCCTTGGGCCGAATTTGGGTGCCTACAGACATACCAAAAAAATAGTCCTTTCTTTTTTTCTTCACATTTTTCACTGGGGACACTCCCCCTATATACAACACACATACAATGAATATAAACAAATGCACAAACATCCCTAATCCCTACGCTACTACTGAGGAGGACGAGCGCCACTGTCACCGGTATCGTCAGCCCCGAGGTCTGTAGACTGATCATCTAAAATCACAATCCCGGCACCCGAAGTCCTCGAAACCTTTAAACGGCGAGGACCTGCCACCGAAACCCCCTCACTAGCCTGACTTACCGACCGCCTCAACTGAGAATGAGGAGGAAGCCTTGCATGACTCCCTCGAATGACGAAATCCTCACGACTATCGCTCCTGTCGCGACTGAGAGAGGTATGACGAGACTGCCCAGCTGGAGAACTCGTAGCCCTCGACTCTGACCCCTCACAGTGACTAGCCGACCTGCGCGACCCCCGCTCACCCTTCGTAAGGCGATACTATAATCGATCCAGGGACACCTACATCTCTGCCCGTGTCGACTGACACATGGCTGCTAATGCCTCCGTATGAGTCCTCTGCGTGACCAACATCTCGACCACCAGATCGTCACGACTCTCCACCTCTCCGAGGACTCGTCTCACCTCCGGAGTGGCGCGCGCCCGCACTGCCTCTAGCCGCGCCTCCTCGAGCTGACGAACCTGTATAACTCTATTGAATCAAAGGAAGCAAACATATGCATATAAGAACAACAATAAAATTCGAAATGAAATATATATATATACCAAATCTAGCCTCTCTCCCATAAGTCGCTCGTTGTCTCCGGGTCACAAGATTAGTAGATGGCACCCGAGGGATGACAAACATAGGCGGCTGTAATGATAATAAACAAATGCATCAGATAAATATTATGATAACAAATAAGTTACGAACCCAATGACTAAAACATACCTAGGTAGGGATAGGAATGGACCCCTAAGGAGGAGCCTCGGGAGCGGAGTCTGGAACCGCCTGAAAAATAGAAAAAAACAACAAACAACAAGCCAATATGAACACGTTAGAATAAATAGAAATGAACAAGCCAAACTAAATTACACTAAACCATACCTGACTCTCGAAACTTAGAGAGGCGGCAGGTGCCTCCCTCACCTGCAAGTCCTCAACAACCGATGCTCAAACACCAACACACGTTAGTAAACCATCAAGCCAACATAATAATAGCGCCTAACAAACCAGTACAGTAACACAAGTGGACTGAAGAGTGATGGAACTTACCCAATGCTCCAACTCAGACTACAGACGAGCTATCGCTGGATCCTCCAGACTGGAGGAGGCCACTGAAGAAGGATCAAATGCCCGAGCCAAAGCCCCTGCAGCGGAAAGCTCTGCTATCTAAAAGCACCACCAATATGCTAACATTAGCGAGGATCCCAGAGCCATCAACAGTTAATAAGTCTAATCCAAGATACTTACCAATCGCTCGATCTCCAAATGTAAACTAACCTCCACCGCACGACCCGCCTACTACTAGCCGCGCAACAGCTCGATCATCGCTGCTTGGAGAGCAACCTCAGACTCTTTCTCAGACTAGCCACAATAAAAACAAGACCACTATATTAAAAACATTACCAGAATAAACCAATATAATACATGGACGAATTAAAACCATTAAACTAACTCACCAGGAGCTGATGAGCCTCTGCTAGTTGAACTCCTAACTCATCCTCCGTCGCCCTGGCCCTGGCAATTGACTCAGTCAAAGAATGCAATATCTCCTCATCAAGACAAGGAGCATGCCCCATCTGCTCCATCACCCTATGGAGGGCATCCAATGCTCCTCGCACACTCGCCGTGAGGCGACCCTCCTCCAATGCGACCAACCTCTCCCTCAATGCCGATGTCGACTCCGGCCCCCCGACAGCAAAAGAACCACTACCATGAAAAGGACATGTGAAGAGACGCCCACCACCCAATGCGCCAAACCACCTCCTATACTCTCGCACATCAGCCTCATCACATGCCCTCGTGACTCTGGTCCCCCTGGCTCTGAAATTGGCTATTTGGAGCGCCATTCGCTCTACAAAATTCTGGCCTGGAGGGCCGATCATCCTCGTAGCCACCCTGTGGCTAGTCTTCGGAGGGATTCCCTGATCGAATCCTAGCTGTCGTATCACCCGAGAGGTGTGAATCCTCTCCACTCGCTCAAAATAATGGACCCATATGTCCACATCGAAGAAGGGTCGGCCAGACTCAATCACCGCTTCACTCGCGTCCTCTGCACCATCGTAGGGTCTCCAGATCACCTATCCAGAGGAACAAATCAATCCATGAATGAAGCCTAAGGGCCATAAAAAAAAATAGATGTAGTCAAACGAAAACATAACGTCATATACATACCTGCCTTGCATGCATATCCTCGAAGAGGCCTCGTGCAGTCTTATGGTCAGCCGACCAGCGATGACCCCTCAATGCCTCCCTCCACATGCGCATCAGCGAGAACGTAAACGAAATCTCCGACGAGACCCCCGGGCGTAGAAAAGTGAAATGGTCGTATGCCTAAAACTGAAAATGATAACATAACAACAAGGACCACACGCAACAAACATTAAGATCGTCACTATGACCAAAGGTTAAAAAAAGTCACCACGATACTAATTTAGCTAAAACTCACCTGAAGAAACAGGAGGAAACCTTCGATCGATGCTATCCCCTGACCCCGACGGTAAAACTGCTCGTAGAGATGCGCCAACACAGTCGCACCCAACGCGTAGGTAGGGACTCGGTCTAAATCCCCCAGAATCATCAAAAATAACTCAGTGACGCATCCTTGAGTCGAAGAAGAGAAAAGTATTGCACCCAAGAAGTGCATCAAGAATGCTCGGAGCACCCTATCTATAGCCAATCCCGTCTTGGTCACGAGCTCCCGACCTATCACTCTCGCACAACGTGCCTCGTAACATGCTGCTGCCTCTGAATGATGCCTCGGAGGGGTGAACCCACTTGCGAACGTATCAGAAAACCAAGTGACCCGAATAACACCTGGCCTCGATCCACTCAACCTATAAGGCACACCCAAGATCTCCTCACATACCTCTAAATAACTCCCTGCCACCCGCCCCGTGATCGGCTCACCCTTAAAACGAAGACCAGTAATGCGGACCCAGTCCTCTGGGGTCGACAGCATCATACCAACAGGGAAGAGAAGTGCCTGATGCCTCTCGCTCCACCTCTCTATAATCATCGCGATCAAGCCCCGATCGACCTGAAAAGGCTCTAACTCTAAAATTGTCCCAAACTCGAAAGACACCAACCGCTCTCGCTGAAACTCTGGTAAGGCATGGTACCAAATATGAGACTTGGTCCATGTCATGTTGATAGCCAGCTATGGGAGCTCCTATTGAACGAAACACAAGGAATGACAGTAAAACTAATGCATACCTATGATGAAAGATAGACAAATTTAGAGCTCAAAGCAAATGAAATATGCCCAAACCATATAATAACAACTTACAATGAACACACAAAATATGTTAAGAACAACTAAATAGAGCATGCCGTCATAATACACAAATAAGCATGACCCCTAATCAATGCAAGTTTGATGTAAATTATAAGGGTTTGCAGATCCTAACGAGCCTATGTCATAGCCTGAATGCCTTGGAAAATGGAAGAACTCTTGCTTACGGGGACCTATCCGGCCTCTGGCAACGAAATCCTCTAGTGGATAGTGCTTATGATCCCGATGCTCAGCGCCTGGTTGCTCCTCACCCTGCTCACCCTCAACTCTATCGCCCTCCTCTTCGACTACCCTTGGCTTAGCCTCGGGTACCTCCTCCCTGACCACCATCTAGTCACCCTCGAGGACTCCCTCTGCGACCATCTCCCTGATATCCACCTCTATGGCGACAACTCTAGCCTGTGCCCCGAACTCTCACCTCCATCGCTCATCAGCATCCCCTCTAACTAAGAAATAGTGAGCTCTGGCCTACCTACACCCTCACCCTCCATCTGATACGAAGAGCTCGAAAAATTAAAGAAAATGGAAGAAACGGCACCCAAAATGGACAACCGGATCATAGGATCTCATAAAAGCACGAAAAACAAGCCCACAGAAACTAGGAAACAAGAAAATCAAAGACTAAAATGGATTGCGTGACGAAAATGAGAAGTTATGAACTATTTATAGAAGTCACCCGAATTGCACACTTGAAATAAAGCGCTCAATCGAATCACGCGCCACTCATAAAACACTTAATTCGAATCAAACGCCCACTGATGAGCGAGCAAATGGTTTGTCGCCCACTCACATCTATCCGATTGATTGATCACGTGCGTTACTGAGAGCATGTAATCACCTTAAACGCCCACACGACGGCGCAGGAATGCTAGTGGTCGTGTTCATCCTGCGCATAGGTTCAAACGCTTAAATGAATTAAACATTTATAAATTAGCGTGTAATAACTCTTCACCCTTCCGAAATGCGTGCTCAAATTTTGGCAAGTAATTAGATTAAACGCCCGGGGATAAGCGCATAATTTGCCCAAAAATAAAATTTTCACACCCAAGGCAGCAAGCCAAAACCTGAAATTAGGACATTCCTGACATTTACTATCGACCCGAATTACACCCTTGCTAAAACCACCAAAACACTTCTAACTTAAAGAAACACGCGCCCTGAAAGAAAAAGAGAGCGCCCCAAAACTAAGACTGAAAGACAAAAATGCCCTCTCCTTCACATTCATCAATTACACCAAACAGAAAAGGTAGCCCACATATTCCATACATTCTAACAAAAACATATATACAATAGAAAAATGCCCCCCATCGCCTCTATATCCCTTAAGCTAAAGCTAAAAAAAAAAAAAAAAAAAAGGGTAAACTACCCTTGCGCTCCCTGAATTTAATAAATCTAAATTAAACGAAACCTAAATAAATAAACATCACATGAGCCAAACACGATACCGAGAGAGTCGAACCAAAACAAGAGAAAAGATATAAAGAACACAACCACTTTATAGATCAATAAAATAATTACAACACACACCGAGGGCATACCCTCTGAATATATAGTTAAAATAAGAATACTGAAATCAGCGTGTTCAGGCAATGCCCGAATCCATATTTGTTTGGGAAACTAGAAATCTCGGAGAAGTTCAGAGAAGGAAAGCACCCTGAGCGAATTCTAACCGTGATAGCCTCTTCCCCTTGCCCCGAACTGATAGGAAAGGAAGAGTGGCTCACAAAAGGCCACCCAAGATCTGCGGGATCCATTGTTGGAAGCTCCCCTTGGACACATTAAAAATAAGGAGCAACCAACACTGAATCTGTAGAGCCTACCGAGGAAAAATAGGCATTGGTCACGAGAACTCTGACCTTGCCTTATCCTTGGGTTTCCTCTCTACCACCTTTTTCTCTTCCATCTCTTCCCCCAATGGGGTGACACTTCGAGTTGGATTGATAGCATCACCCCGAATTCCCAATCCCGTCCATTCTCATCATCCACTTAATAAGGACAGTTCATCGGGTCTAATACCCGGGATACGAAACAAAAAGGAATAAAAGATATTAATAAATAAAAAATGCTCAAACTTAGAAACACAAGATATCCCCCAAAACCTTTTAACCTATAAGCTTAAAATGAAAGTCCAAAATAAACAATAAACCCAAAGCCTTAAATTCACACATTTATAGACTATGTTTTTTGAATCACCAATGGACAAGTGCCACACATTTGAACCCCCTACCAAGCTGATTAAATCCAAAACCATACACATCCCCCTTTAAAAAAACCATAATTCATGACAATCAAGATGAACCAAAAATTATACAACACTTGCCCCTTTAAAAGCACAAACTCCCCAAGTTTAGATAGACCAATAGGATTGAAACACCCAACCACCATCTAGAACTCATGAAAAACTCAAACATTCTAACAAGTATCATCTCAGATTACACTTTGAACAAAATAAAATACCTCACACAAAACAAACTACATTCAATAAGACCAAAACCTCAAACAAAAAAAAAAAACTCAAACAGGATAAAATCTAACTTGTTATAAAAAAAAATGCCCCAACAAGCCCGATAAAATCAAGTGAACCTACTAAGTAGGACCTAATAGGACGAATGAATAAACCTTGAGCCATTCTCATAACGAACTTTAAAACTATAAGCTAACTCAAATCTTAAAACTATGATAAAGCAAATAAGTCTAGTTAATTAATCAATAAAAATTTAAGCCAACCAACGGGACAATGAAAATATACAATAAAAAAATGTCCCTTTATTTATAATTTAAAGTTTTACAAGTTTCACCGGAGGCATACCTCCCGAATTACAACCCAAAATGAAAACCTAAAATCTAACATACAACTCAAAACGAAGACCAAAATTATGATGAGCCAAAATAAGGAGCAGAAAATCCAATCGGAGGCTTCAGAAATGTTGCCACCAGACTTTGAGAACTTAAATGAGTCACCGGCAGAAATGTTGCCACCAGCAGAAGGGACAGAAGGATTGGTTGGGTAATACATCCCTCCATTTACAACACCTCCTCTCCCCGCCATCTTCACTTCCTCCGTCGCCGCCCCATCAACGCTGCCTTCACTGCTCCCTAAAAAGGAACGGTGTGTAGACCGACGCTCTCATTCCCAACACCGCCCATTATCAGAATAATACTGTCCCCAGACATCACACTAGCATGAAGATCATGTGAAATAATGAATATAGGAAGAAACCCCATCCCAATCTGACGGTTAGATCACTTAATATCGCTGAAACATGAATCTCAGAACGCTAGAACACTCAAAAAAGTCAAGACTCGAGACTAAACCCGAGAATGAAAAGCAAATGAAGAATCCTTTGCTTATATAGAGTACGACCTTAATCGCGTGTCTAAAAACATACGCTTAATCTGATCACGCGCTAGGAACATCGCACTCAATCGAAAACCCGCGCTCCTAACCAGGCGTGCAATACGACTGTCGCCCACACAGATAGCGCAACCTTCTAATTCCGCATTGCCCACCAGCTGCACAATCCGATTAAACGACTCACTTTTATCGCACAATTTGAACGATCACCCATACACTGACCGGGTGACGCTTCAATCGCATGCAAGTATTAGAGCGCATAATCCAATCACACGTTAACCTACACACGCATAAATACTTCCTTTAGACCTTGAATCGCATGCCTAGAATCGAGTGCATAATCAGTTTAAGCAATTGATATCAGGCACTTAATTCCTGATTTTGCTCGAAATTTACCCCTTCTCGAGCAAGAGTCCCCTTTATCCCATCGCATAGCCTCATGAGCCATTCAGATTGAAAAGGAACCGTCACTCGTTGTTGTCCCATCACAAAATTGTAGCCATGCCCTCATGGCCCATCGCGAAAAGCCAAAAATAAATCTCTCGCAAATGCAAATACACCAAAAAAAAAAAAAAAAACTAAGTCAATCACAACGCAACTACAACATAATCTCACTAGAACTCAAGATCTTCCAAAGAAAGAAACTAGACACACTTGTCACATGAACACCCTACCCAGCGTAACACTTAGCTCACTTCCCATCGCAGACACCACTATCCAAATTTTTTATTTTTAAACAACACCAGTCACACTAAAAGAAGAAAGGGAGAAAGCACGAGCACGTACTATTGCCGAAACAAAGAGCCTCCTCCCAAAGTGCTCGCCACAAACCTACAGACGCCACTGCAACAAAAAGGCAAGAAGACGTGGGACTCCTCCCATGTCCCATCGCATTTCACTACTGCCAAGCTATAGCACGAACATCCCAATAATACCTCTCAAGTCCCATCACGATACCACTATAATCACCAAGGCCCCATCGCGACATCACGCCGACAACTGCCAACCACCGCTTAAACAACAAGCGGGGAAAAAAAAAATAGAAATCCCCAGGATACCCTACTACGACATTGCACCCGGAACATTGCATTACAATGATAGCTACCAAGTCCCGTAGCGATGCTATAATACTGCCAAAGTACTACCGCTACAATATTCCCAAGGTCTAACAGAACAATTCAGGTAAGTATCACCCCCAGGTAAGTACTACCCCTTTTTCAATTACTCGATATTTCTTCTAAATTATAATTATCTATGATTAAGTCAAAATGTTTTCAAAACCCGTCTCTCTCAACTCGCGAATTACTGTAGTCCTTCCATAAGAGACAATCATTAGTATTCATTGAGAAGGTTAGATGGAGTATCCAGCGTGCCAAGTGTCGTCTTGACAACCACATGAACGGTCGGGTCCACAAATCCCATACCGATGGATCTGCTCAGCGATATCTCGGAAGCCACGTTTTCCGCTATTTTACCACCAAATTGATCTTAAGTTAAAATCCCAAAAATTTAAAAACCCCTTACTCATTCTAAAATCTTTTATCTCAAAATCCTTTCTTCTCTTATTTACTTAAAAAAAAAAAAAAAAAAAAGGAAAAGAACAAAATGAACAAAATACACCTTTCTTTAAATACCACAACCAACTACACTTAGCCTTGACCTTTAATTCCCAAAAGCTTTGAACTCGCAATCGAGCGCATACGCCACTGCGCAGAATCACTTGTTTAGATGCAAAAACAAACAACGACTCCAGATGAATCAAGCGCATATGCCACTGCACAGAATTCAACTGAGCACGCTTCATAAAATTTACTTCAGTTACCAGCCCAAATCAACCATTCCCCTGAGAAGCCAAACAATGAGTATACTCAATCTAAGAACTTATAAATGCCTATTGGAAATGGAACACCTGACGCGCATTGGTGTGATCAATGACACGCCCGATCTGACATGACTTGCAAAAGCTCTCGATATTACATACTATTTCATCTCTTTTTGTATTACCAGTCTCTGCACCCTATGAACATTTGATTGACGCCCCGGTACCATGATTGCATAAAATCCATCTGTTAGCTTACGCCATGCGACGGGATGCGCCATGCACCCGCAGATCTGGAATGTGCCCTTCGATAGCTACCATTTGTCCTTCAGATGTTCCATTAAAGCTTGTACTAATAGATAAGAAAGCCAAGCTTGCCATGTCAGCATCACCAATTCACATTTGTGAATTTTCGAGAAATGGGATGGCACCTCGAATGAGGGGTGTCTACTTCTTCGACGCGTTCTTACTTCACAAGAGCGCACTGAAGAGGGGCATCTGTAGACCCTCATTTCACTCTCTCAGAGTATAAGAATTCATTTGGTTAGCCCTTGACCTTTTTAACCCTCGACAAGGGACCATGCAGCAGTACATGGCTGAACACAAGCTGAAACAATAGCTATGTGGCTCATATCCCAACGTAGGGAGGCTATACACTAAGCAATAGTATATAGTTGGGATGTAGACTAAAATAATAGTCCTGCATTCCATTTTTGAGACCATACCTGGACAACCCTAAATTAAGCGCCTAAAAACTCATGCGTAATTTGATCACGCGCAGAACCACAAGCGCGCGATCAGTCTCTTTCAGACCAAACTTCCTTTCACAGACAATTTCGAGACTCAATTACGCACCTGGAACCGGACACGTGATCGGATTGAGCTCTACACTATCAGCACGTAATTGGCCTACGCCCGACCTAGTCTCCTACACTTGATCCCTACGTTTCCTCGATTCACCACTTAGGGTAAAATGGTTAATTGGATTACGCACGTCCCATCAAGCGTGCAATTAGCCCTAATTTTGTTAGGACTAGGAAACCCACTAAGTAATTCAGCCGGTTGCTCACTGAGTCGGTGACCGACTCAAAGCAATTAAGTGCTAGAAAACTGGTGCGTAATTCAATTAAACGCCCAAAAATAGGCGCATAATTGAAGGAAAACCTATAAAAACTCTTTTTCTCGAAGGGAGAGAGAGAGAGGCTACAAAATTTAGAGAAGAGAGACCGTAAATTCCAAAACCAGAGAGTTCCGAGAGCGAACCCCCTAGAGTAAATTAGCCATGATTTTGAGATTCAAACTTCAAGATTTCTCTCCACAGCCCCAACCCCAGGTAAGAATTTAATTTAATTTTAGACTTAGGATTTCCCCTTAGTTTAATTAATCAATTTTGTTTCTAATTTTTAGACCGTAGCACCCTCTTCGAACCAAAATTCTCTATATCCGATTCTAGTTCTCTGTTTCTAGAACCGGTCATTAATCTAGCGGTCCGATATACCGACCTTATGCTCTGATTCTACTCTAAAATCTTAATTTACAGTCCTATCATTAATTTCTGGTTTTGATTCTCAGAGTTCAGAACCAGTCCTTAATCATACGGCCTGATTTTTTTAATTTCAGACCCGAATTTAGTCCTAAATTTTTAATTTATAATTTAATTCTATATTTTCATATCGTTAAAAATCTAAAAAAATATAAATTTTAGTTCATAACTTTAGTTTCTCAATCTAATTTCTTATTATAATTTCAAATTTAATTTTAAAAATCTCCCTTTTATTATTTAACTATCGATCTATCTTTTATCTCAGCCATCCGATTTGCCCACAGGAGCTTACGGAGGGTACTCGAAAACGAGGTCAATCCTCCTTAGCATAGCGGGCCCAACTCCCCTTTTTTTTAGATTGTTTAGGATTAACTAGTTAATTATATGTAGTTTTTTCTATTTCATTATAAGTGACTAATTGCATCAAATAGGCCTTCATATCATTATTTGCTTTGATTTAATTCAGTCTTCTAGTTCAGTCAATTTATTATCTCAACCAGAATTTAGGAAAGTTAATTCATTTATTATTAGTTAGATTTTTACCATAATTGATCCGTAGATTATGATTCTAAAAAAAAAGAGTTAATTTTGTTGCCTCGATCATTTATTTCTATTTTAGTAAATTGATTTATTGCTTCAATCAGAGTCGTAGTAAAAATTAGTCTTTGTTTTCTTCAAATTATAATGCTAGTAAGATTACCTTAAGTGCTTTAGTTGTGATTGCCATACAATTAATACATCTGCTTATCTAAAATTGCAATAAAATTAGCATACCTGCTTTCTCTAGAATTACGATATAATTGGACTCTTTTATTTAATTAGAATATTATTGGAATTGATACACATCCACTCCTAGTACCAGTAGGAGACTGGAACTGATTAGACTCTTAGTAGTACCAGGACTTTGATATTAATTGGACTCCTAATGATACCGAGAGACTGAAAATGATTGGACTCTTGATAGCATCAGGACACTAAAATAACCCATCATAATAAGCTCACCTAATCATAATTAACAATAAAAAAAAGGAGAATCTAAATTGACCATAACCGCAACAAGGGAAACTATAAAGAAAGCTGAAACTATCTAATTAAAAGAGGACATTGCTACTGAGGTTTGCAGGCGGACGATTCAGTATAGAAGTAACCCACACCCGCTTAAATGCATGATTGACGTGTTGCAGCGTCGATAAATATCTACAGCTGGCGATCGCAAATCAACTAGGAATCATCCTAGGAAATTTCTCTTATTATTTATCCCCACCTTATCACATACACCGCATCTCTAGAGTCCAACAGGACAGTATTGGAAGCCACTTATTCAACAGGAACCTTGAGGAACCCAAAAAAAGTGCGCACCAACAGTATGGACCTATTTAGCTATGAGTGATGAGTAATTGAACAAGAAGAATGGTGTGCGCATGATCAAGTCCAACCATGTGCACCCTAGGAGTGAACCTAACCCGAGCCCAATAAACCAAACTAGTATAGGTTACATCTAAGTAAACGTACGCTGCACCTATTTGATGTGGTGCCCAACAGGCAAACCAAGCGCTTTTCACACGCCCGACTCTGTGTACATGCCGGGGAGTCACACGATACACGTTGTGGCATTCTGAATCGGGGGAGACGTGCGTCGTGCGCCATGAAGTGCTCGATTAGCAGATTCCAAAAGAGGGTCAAATACATTGTTTGATTAATTAGGCCCAACCACCAAGTGCCGTGTACGGGCCACACATTTAATAAAGACCCATTAGAAGATAGGCTTGAAATGGCCCATACACTTACATTTGTGTGCCGACAGTGCGTTGGAACTAAACCAAGCATAGAAACCAGCATGTACTGGTTCGGAGCTATATGAGACCTTGCAAAGACCCAATTTCAACCTTAAGAATTAACACCATATAGCCATACACAACTCTTGTGTGTGTAGGCTATACACTAAAATTATCACCCTTTGTATAAAAGCCATTTCCCCTTGTTTAAAACCCATTCCCATGCCTAAGACTCATGCACACTTCATTTGAGAACAAGGGAGAGTGAGGGATAGAATAGAACTCGTCCCCTTCTCAGCTCTCTATTGAACCCCAACTGCTTGAACCCACCTCTGGCATCATCTCCCATAGGAAGATCTGGGCTAGTTCGATCGCTGCGACTCCATTGAGATCGGTGATCGAATCGAACGAACGAACGTGAAGCTAGGTACCCAAAAACCCCCTTTGCTTCCGATCAATTCGAACCCCGCACGCAAAGAATCCGTGGAAGTAAACATCTTAAACTCCTCCCGTAAAACTAGATTTTTCTACGATTAGAGTTCAGTTTGTCAATTCTCGGATTTCCTGCGACGAAACCCGAGGATCGGATGCATGCAAGCATCGATTTTTCGATTTCCCTGATCGCCGATGTTTTGGATCTTGCATGCACGAATTAGAAGGTAGATTTTGTGTATTACTCGTATATAATCATATATATATATATATATACATATCTTAGCTTAGATTTTGTGCTTTAGGAATGGATTTGGTTGAAGTTTGGTGAATAAAATCGAGTCCCGAAAAGGTTAGATTTTTTAGAATCCCGCTCGAGCGGGCTTGAATCTTGCTCGAGTGAGGTCCCACCTAAAGCCTTCAGCTCGAGCATGAATTTTTCTAGAAACTCTCGCTCAAGTGGGTCTATGGGTGCCCCTAGATCTGGCTCGAGTGGCCCTTAATCCCGCTCGAGAGTGTTAGATCTAGGTGTCAGCATTTGTTTGGTATTTTGGTCATAACTTTTGACCCCGAACTCCGATTAATAAGATTCTTAAGGCGTTGGAAAGAAGACAACAAGCCCCATGACCTTTGTGAAATAACTATTTTATGAATCAAATTTATTAAAGGTACAAATTTAGGATCAAATTGGGTTAAGTTCTAAGTTAGCACGAACTTGCCCATTTCCGCCTCGATTTGAGAAAAATACTTAGATACGTCGGAGTTGCTAGAAATTAAGACCTATTCCTGATGCATCATTATAAATGTAATGTAGGTTGAGAATCGAGAATGCTTGTGGGGGGATGTTGCAACGTTTTGCATGTCTCATGAACAAGGTAGGGAAATTCAACACTCAAGTCCGTCTGGATGCTGATTCATTGATTTGATTATGTTATGAACTTGAATCTTACATAGCTTGCGATCCTTGATTTTGAAACATACATTTTTCGTATATGAAACATATCTTGATGTCCATATATAAAACATGCCTTGATTTTCCGTATATAAAGCATGTCTTGATTTCCTTATATGACACATGCCTTGATTTTTTGTATATGAAACATGCCTTGATATCGTATATGAAGCGTGATTTGAATTTCGTATATGCTTTGAGATCCATGAAATTGTCGATTTATGGTTGGATGATTCGAACTTTCAGTTTAGCATATGATTTTGAAAACATGCCTTGATTTGAATCCCGTGCTTTAAAATTCGTATATGAAATGAGATTTTGATCTGAAACTAGAAGTGAATCGGGTCTCGAAATTGATTTCCAATAAGAATCCGAGAGCGTAAGTCTGTATAAGAATTTGATTTTGAATGTGACATGTGAGCTCGAAGATCTAATTAAGACTCCGAAATTGAATTTGAAATCCGAAGGATATTTTGTGTATATGAAACCTCGAGCCTTGAAACATGATTTGACATTTGAAATGTGAATAAGTATGTGAAATCTAGACTGAAATATGAATCATATGAATGTTGGATACTAAAAACTGGACATTGAGCATACTGCATTACTAGAGCGGTACGACGAGTTAAACCGTACACACTGCACTGAATATTGGACACTGAGCATACTGCATTACTGAACCGGTAAGGCGGATTAATTTGAGCACACCGCATCGCATATCGGATAATCGTGATACTACATTACTAGACCGGCTTATGGTTATACCGCAACATGCACTTTATTATCAGATCGACCGGAATCGCATTCATTAATCGAAATTGATACTGGTCTGACATGTAGTGTTATACTGTAAACAAAGGATACTGACTGAAATTGAAATAGAATGAATACTGACCGAATCTGCGCTCAAGTGAACTAGAACTCAAGAATTTTTGCTTGTACTCTTTGATTTTGAAATACACGATAATGTCTTGCTTGAAACTTGATTTTGAAATGCATGATAATCTCTTGCTCGAAACTCAATTTTGAAATACATGTAACTTCTTGCTTGAAACTCGATTTTGAAGTACATGATAAGGTTTTGCTTGATTTTGATTTATAAGCACTTGATAATGTGTTTCTTGAACTTGAATTTGTTTTTATCCAAAAAAATTACTAAAACTGAAGCTTGATTTCACCGATTGGATTTTTAATAAATCAACTCTGTGTTTTTGTCTGAAAAGATGTATATTGGTATTATTTTTCTGTACTAAACTTGGATGAAGCTCACCCCTCGACTATACGTCTTAGGTACAAGCTGTGATCAGGACTTAGAGATTTTGGTGGATCTTTCTGTGCCACAGACCTTCCATTCGAGAAGTTTTTAATCAGAGGCCTTGGTAGTAATTTGGGTATCATTAAGCTTGAGAATAGGTACATGTAATGAATTTGTAAATCAGATGTTTGTTACGTGTTGTGTTCACCACTGTTTAGGTGACAGTTGACTGTTGCCGGTGGTTCTTTTGTTTATTAGATGCATAAGCTTGAGTTTTTATTCTACCATTTCCATTGCACAAAAATTTCAGTTTGTATGCTCGTTTGATGTGCCATATCTGTATGGAACGTGTTCTACGATCCGACAATCTGGATTTTCCCATTCGCTAAAAAAAATAGAATTGTCCAGAAAATTCGGGCTGTCATAGGTGGTATCAAAGCTTAGGTGTTAGGTCTTCTTTGGGACTTAAACATGATGGTAGTACGGTCAATCCGAAAGTAGGAGGGATCCATGATCCCTATTCTCTAGGTCTTCGAGGAATTCCGAGTCGTGTCTCAATTTAAGTGTATGTGGTCAGGACATAGGAACTTGAATTGGTCATGCTTTTGATCTTCACGAGCACTTTGCATTGAACTCTTTGTTTATCGTGATAGATCAGTATGCCTCCACATGGTTGACCACGAGCTGGCCATGCCAGCAGCATTCCTTTCGGAGAAGGAAGCAGTAACCGTCTCGAACAATTACTAGATACCATGGTCAACCAACAAGCTACATTGCTATTAGAGAGACGCCAACCCTCGGGATTTCAAGAATTTAGAAGTATGCGACCTCCTAGCTTCCATGCTCAAATTGATCCGATGGAAGCTGAGTGATGGTTAAACCAGATGGAGAATGTTCTTCAGAGAATCCCATGCACCGAAGAAGAGAAAGTGAGTTGGGCAACTTTCTAGCTCGAGAGAGGGGCGGACCCATGGTGGAAGTCCGTCGAGAGAACCCGAGCGCCAAGAACACCATGGACTTAGGCTGAGTTTACTGAAGTCTTCAATGAGAAGTACTTTCCTGCTCCAGAACGATGTCAGATGGAGATCTAGTTCGCGGCATTGACGCAAGGCCAAATGACAGTGCGAGAGTATGAGTCAGAATTTACTAGACTCTCTCAGTTTGCACCATTGCTTGTGGCCACTGAACTTATGAAAGCTCAAAAGTTTGAGTATGGACTAAGGTTGATAATCACGGAACGAATTTCCCTATTCGAGCTGACGACTTATGCGCAAGTCATGAGATTGGCACTCATCGCCGAAAGGGACATCAAAAATATGAACAAGAGAAGCGTAGAACAAAGTTAGAATAGGACAAGTCAAGTGCAACCATATGTTCATGAGCCTGTGAGCCAGAGACTGGGGTTCCTGATGCCAGTACATAGTCAGCCAGCTCAAACTACATATTCGCAGCCACCTTCAGTTGCACCTCTGTTGCCTAAACACCAAGTGTCGTGTACGGGCCACACATTTAATCAAGACCTATTAGATGATAGGCTTGAAATAGCCCATACACTTACATTTGTGTGTCGGTTATGCGTTGGAATTAAACCAAGCATAGAGACTAGCGTGTACCGGTTTGGGGCTATATGAGACCTTATAAAGACCCAATTTTAAACCTTAAGAATTAACACCATATAGCCATAAACAACTCGTGTGTGTGCAGGCTATACACTGAAATAATAACCCTTAGAGTAAAAGCCATTTCCCCGTGTTTAAAACCTACTCCCACACCCAAGACTCATGCACACTTCGTTTGAGAACAAGGGAGAGTGAGGGAAAGAATAGAACTCGTCCCCTTCTCAGCTCTCTCTTGAACCCCAATTGCTTGAACCTGCCTCCGCCATCATCTCCCATAGGAAGATCTCGGTTAGATCGACTACTGCGACTCCATTGAGATCGGTGATCAATCGAATGAACAAACACGGAGCAAGGTACCCAAAAGCCCCCTTTGATTTTGATCAATTCGAACCCCGCACGCGAAGAATCCGTGGAGGTAAACATCTTAAACTAGTCTCGTAAAATTAGATTCTTCTATGATTAGAGTTCGGTTAGTCGATTCTCGGATTTCGTGCATGCAAGCATTGGTTTGTCGATTTTCCTGATCGCCGATGTTTGGGACCTTGCATGCATGAATTAGAAGGTAAATTTTGTTGATTACTCATATATATATATATATATGTCTTAGCTTTGATTTTGTGCTTTAAGAATGGATTTGTTTAAAGCTTGGGGAAGAAATCCTGCTCGAGCGAGGTCCCACCTGAAGCCTTTAGCTCGAGCATGAATTTTTATGGAAAATCCCGCTCGAGCGAGTCTGTGGGTTCCACTGGATCCCGCTTGAGCGTGTTAGATCGAAGTGTCAGCACCTGTTCAGTATTTTGGTCATAACCTTTGACCCTGAACTCCAATTGGCATGATTCTTAAGGTGTTGGAAAGAGGACAACGAGCCCCGTGACTTTTATGAAATAACCATTTCATGAATCAAATGTCTGAAAGGTCAGGGGGAAGATGGGTCGAGTTCTAGGTTAGCACGAACTTGCTCATTTCCTCCTTGATTTGAGAAAAATACATAGATACGTCGAAATTGTTAGAAATTAAGACCTATTCCTAATGCATCATCATAAATGTAATGTAGGTTGAGAATCGAGAATGCTTGTGAGGGGATGTTGCATCGTTTTGTGTGTCTCGTGAACAAGGTAGAGAAATTCAACACTCAAGTCCGTCTGGATGCTAGCTCATAGATTTGATTATGTTATGAACTTGAATCTTACATAGCTTGCGATCCTTGACTTTGAAACATGCATTTTCCATATATGAAGCATATCTTGATGTCCGTATATGAAACATGCCTTGATTTTCCGTATATGAAACATGTCTTGAATTACGTATATGACACATGCCTTGATTTTTCATATATGAAACATGCCTTGATATCGTATATGAAGCGTGATTTGAATTTCGTATATGCTTTGAGATCCATGAAATTGTCGATTTATGCTTGGATGATTCGAACTTTCAGTTTAGCATATGATTTTGAAAACATGCCTTGATTTGAATCCTGTGCTTTAAAGTTCATATATGAAATGCGATTTTGGTCTGAAACTAGAAGTGAATCATGTCTCGAAATTGATTTCCAATAAGAATTCGAGAGCGTAAGTCTGTATAAGAATTTGATTTTGAACGTGACATGTGAGCTCGATGATCTAATTAAGACTCTGAAATTGAACTTGAAATCCGAAGCATATTTTGTGCATATGAAACTTCAAGCCTTGAAATGTGATTAAACATTCGAAATGTGAATAAGTACATGAAATCTGGACTGAAATATGAATCATATGAATACTGGACTGAAATATGAACCATATGGTTAGCACTGAATACTAGACATTGAGCATAGTGTATTACTGGACCGGTACGGTCTGTTAATTCATACACACTGCACTGCATACTAGACACTGAGCACACTACATTACTGGACCGGTACGGCAGTTTAAACCATACACATTGCACTGCATACTGGACACTGCATACTGCATAACTAGACCGGCTTGGCAGGTTATACCGTGCATCATGCACTGCATTACTATACTGACTGACACTACATTCGACACACAAAATTAATACTGGTCTGACATGTTGTGTTATGTTGTAAACAAAGGATACTGACTGAAATTGAAATAGAATGAATACTGCCATAATTTACGCTCAAGTGAACTAAAGCTCAAGAATTTCCGCTTGTACACTTTAATTTTGAAATACATGATAATGTCTTGCTCGAAACTCGATTTTGAAATACATGATAACTTCTTGCTCGAAACTCGATTTTGAGGTACATGATAAGGTTTTGCTCGAATTAGATTTATAAGCACTTGATAATGTGCTTCTTAACTTGAATTTGTTTTGATCCAAAAAAATTAATGAAATCGAAGCTTGATTCCACCAATTGGATTTTTAATAAATCAACTCTGTGTTTTTGTCTGAAAAGATGTATATTGGTATTGTTTTTCTCTACTGAGCTTGGATGAAGCTCACCCGTCGACTATATGTCACAGGTACAAGCAGTGATCGAGACTTAGAGATTTTGGTGGATCTTTCTGTGCCGCAGACCTTTCGTCTGAGAAGTTTTTAATCGGAGGCCTTGGTAGTAATTTGGGTATCGTTAAGTATGAGAATAGGTACATGTAATGAATTTATAAATAAGATGTTTGTTACATGTTGTGTTCACCACTGTTTAGGTGACAGTTGGCTGTCGCCGGTGGTTCTTTTGTTTATTACATGTATAAGCTTGAGTTTTTGTTCTACCATTTTCACTGCATGAAAATTTGAGTCCGTATGCTCATTTGATGTGCCATATCTGTATGGAATATGTTCTCCGATCCAACCGTCTGGATTTTCCCATTCGATAAATATATATATATATATATATATATATATATATATATATATATCTGGAAAATCTAGGCTGTCACAGGTGGTATCAGAGCTTAGGCGTTAGGCCTTCTTTGGGACTTAAACGCGATGGTAGTACGGTCAATCTGAAAGTAGGAGGGATCCACGATCCCTATTCTCTAGGTCTTCTAGGAATTCTAAGTCGTGTCACTATATTGGTGTATGTGGTCAGGACATAGGAACTTGAATTGGTCATGCTTTTGATCTTCACTAGCACTTCTCATTGAACTCTTTGTTTATCGTGGCAGATCAATATGCCTCCACATGGTTGACCACGAGCTGACCGTGCTAGCAGCATTGCTTTTAGAGAAGGAAGCAGTAATTGTCGTCTCGAACAATTACCAGAGACCATGGTCAACCAACAAGCTACATTGCTAGCAGAGAGACGCCAACCCTTGGGATTTCAAGAATTTAGAAGGATGCGACCTCCTAGCTTCCATGGTCAAACTGATCCGATTGAAGCAGAGTGATGGTTAAACCAGATGGAAAAATTTCTCCAGAGAATCCCATGCACTGAAGAAGTGAAAGTGAGTTGGGCCACTTTTCAGCTCGAGGGAGAGGCGGACCCATGGTGGAAGTCCGTCGAGAGAACCCAAGCTCTAGGAACACCATGGACATGGGCTGAGTTTACTGGAGTCTTCAATGAGAGGTACTTTCCCACTCCAGAATGATGTCAGATGGAGATCCAGTTCACGACATTGATGCAAGGCCAAATGACAGTGCGAGAGTATGAGTTGGAATTCACTAGACCATCTCGGTTTGCACCATTACTTGTGGCCGCTGAACTTATGAAAGCTCAAAAGTTTGAGTATGGACTAAGGCTGCTAATCAAGGAACGGATTTCCCAATTCGAGCCAACGACTTATGTGCAAGTCTTGAGATTGGCACTCATCGCCGAAAGGGACATTGAAAATAGGAACAAGAGAAGCGGAGAACAAAGTCAGAATAAGACAAGTCAAGTGCAACCATATGTTCATGAGCCTGTGAGCCAGAGACCGGGGTTCCTGATGCCAACACCTAGTCAGCCAACTCAAACTACATATTCGCAGCCACCTTCAGTTGCACCTCCGACGCTTTTTCACCTTTCACGTTCTGCTACTACCGGAGCGGCAAGGATTCATCAAGCTGCTGGCATCTCTTCATCCACACTGGAGGAACTATACTCAAGATGTGGGAAACACCCTCGGACAGAGGAGTGTCAATGGGCCACGGGTGCATCTCTTAGATGTGTCGCACAAGGACATCGATTGAAAGATTGTCCCGAACCAAAGGACCGGACGCCAGCTGCAGCCAATACTCCGGGGCCCTCTCAATTTTCAGGATAGAGGTACCTTTTGCCGTCTCTGCACAATAATAACTTAACTTTAAGCAATATTCCTCTTTGCTTTGTCTAATAATGCAAATTTCTATTGATCAATATATAGAATTCACTTTTAATTGACGCGTCATGACCATCATAAAACCACTATGTGTACACTTTCCATTAACCCATCCGCATACTAATCTAGCGACCCTACACCTACCCTATTTTCATAGATGTTGAATCACGGACTCTTGAGGAGAACGTGACCAACTTGGTTCAGAACTACCAAGCACTCGTACCTCAATTAAATTTTCGAGGACGAAAATCCTTGAAGGGGGGAAGGATGTAACACCCCTGATTTTTCTCTACCATTGAATCGTTGACCTTCGACGATGATACGAGTATTTAGACCAGTTTGACTTTGGTCAAACTTTTGATGCCTGAGACGCGGTCTCTGACCCACCTACATTAGTTGGGTGATTGCACCCAATACACGAATCAGAAAGCCAACCCCCTTAATTCTAGCACTAAATTGGATCTCGAACCCTTAGGTGAAGTGGGTATTGCACTCAACTCGAACCCGGAATTGGACCAAGTTTGATCCCACCCTTTTAGGCGCCATAGTTATGACGTATGGACCTATTTAGTTATGAGTGCTGAGTAATTTGAACAAGAATGGTGTGTGCATGATCAAGTGCAACCATGTGCACCCTAGGAGGGAACCTAACCCGAGCCCAATAAACCAAACTAATATAGGTTACAGCTAAGTAAACGTATGATGCACTTATTTGATGTGGTGCCCAACACACAAACCAAGCCCTTTTCGCACACCCGACTCCGTGTACATGCCGGGGAGTCACACGATACACGTTGTGGCATTTTGAATCTGGGGAGACGTGTGTCGTGCGTTGTGAAGTGCTTGATTAGCAGATTCCAAAAGAGGGTCAAATACACATTGTCCGATTAATTTGGCCCAAACACCAAGTGACGTGTATGGGCCACACATTTAATCAAGACCCATTAGATGATAGGCTTGAAATGGCCCATACACTTACATTTGTGTGCCGGCTGTGCGTTGGAACTAAACGAAGCATAGAAACCAGCGTGTACTGGTTGCGGGCTATATGAGACCTTGCAAAGACCCGATTTTAAACCTTATGAATTAAAACCATATAGCCATACACAACTCTTGTGTGTGTAGGCTATACACTGAAATTATCACCCTTAGAATAAAAGCCAATTCCCCTTGTTTAAAACCCACTCCCACGCCTAAGACTCATGCACACTTCGTTTGAGAATAAGGGAGAGTGAGGGATAGAATAGAACTCGTCCCCTCTCAGCTCTCTCTTGAACCCCAACTGCTTGAACCCGCCTCCGCCATCTTCTCCCATAGAAAGATTTTGGCTAGTTCGACTGCTGCGACTCCATTGAGATCGGTGATCGAATCGAACCAATGAACGCGAAGCTAGGTACCCAAAAACCCCCTTCGATTTTGATCAATTCGAACCCCACATGCGAAGAATATGTGGAGGTAAACATCTTAAAATCATCTTGTAAAACTAGAATTTTCTATGATTAGAGTTCGGTTAGTCGATTCTCGCATTTCGTGCGACGAAACCTAAGGATCGGATGCATGCAAGCATTGATTTGTTTATTTCCCTGATCGCTGATGTTTCGAACCTTGCATGCACGAATTAGAAGGTAGATTTCATGGATTACTCATATATATTTGTATATATATGTATTAGCTTTGATTTTGTGCTTTGGGAATGGATTTGGTTGAAGTTCAGGGAAGAAAATCGAGTCTCGAATAGGTTAGATTTTTGATAATCCCGCTCGAGCGGCCTTGAATCCCGCCCGAGCGAGGTCCCACCTGAAGCCTTCAGCTCGAGCATGAATTTTTGTGGAAAATCCCACTCGAGCGGGTCTGTGGGTGCCACTAGATCCCGTTCGAGCGGCCCTGAATCCCATTCGAGCGTGTTAGATTGAGGTGTCAGCACCTGTTCGGTATTGTGGTCATAGCATTTGACCTCGAACTTCGATTAGCATGATTCTTGAGGCGTTGGAAAGAGAACAACGAGCCCCATGACTTTTATGAAATAACTATTTCATGAATCAAACGTCTTAAAGGTCCAAATTTTAGGGTAATTTGGGTCAATAAGTTCTAGGTTAACACTTACTGGCCTATTTCCGCCTCGATTTGAGAAAAATACTTAGATACGTCGGAGTTGTTAGAAATTAAGATCTATTCTTGATGCATCATCATAAATGTAATGTAGGTGAAGAATCGAGAATGCTTGTGAAAGGATGTTGCATCGTTTCGCTTGTCTCATGAATAAGGTAGGAATTCAACACTCAAGTCCGTCTTAATGCTTATTCATAGATTTGATTATGTTATGAACTTGAATCTTACATAGCTTGCGATCCTTGATTTTAAAACATGCATTTTTTGTATATGAAACATGTCTTGATGTCCATATATGAAACATGCCTTGATTTTCCATATATGAAACATGTCTTGATTTTCGTATATGACACATGCCTTGATTTTTCGTATATGAAACATGTCTTGATATCGCATATGAAGCGTGATTTAAATTTCGTATATGCTTTGAGATCCGTGAAATTATCAATTTATGCTTGGATGATTCAAACTTTCAGTTTAGCATATGATTTTCAAAACATGACTTGATTTGAATCCCGTGCTTTAAAGTCCGTATATGAAAATACGATTTTGATATGAAAATAGAAGTGAATCATGTCTCGAAATTGATTTCCAATAAGAATCTGAGAGCGTAAGACTGTATAAGAATTTGATTTTGAATGTGACATGTGAGCTCGTAGATCTAATTAAGACTCCGAAATTGAACTTGAAATCTAAAGCATATTTTGTGTATATGAAACTTCGAGCCTTGAAATGTGATTAGACATTCGAAATGTGAATAAGTACGTGAAATCTGGACTGAAATATGAATCATATGCACACTGGATACTGAATACTGGACACTAAGCAAACTGCATTATTGGACCGGTACGGTGGGTTAAACCGTACACATAGCACTGAATACTGGACACTGAGCATACTGCAATAGTAGACTGGTACGGCAGGTTAAACCATACACACTACACTACCTACTGGACACTGAGCATATTGCATTACCAGACCGGTTCGGCGGGTTAAACTATACACATTACATCGCATATCGGACATCAGATATCAGACATTACTAGACCGCTCATGGGTTAAACCGCATCATGCAATCGTGACATTACTATATTGGTCGATAACGCATTTGACATCGAATTGATACTGGTCCGACACGCCGTGTTATACTGTATATAAAGGATACTGACTGAAATTGAAATAGAATGACTACTAACCGAATCTGTGCTCAAGTGAACTAGAACTGTAGAATTTTCGCTTGTACACTTTGATTTTGAAATACACGATAATATCTTGCTCGAATGTCAATTTTGAAATACACGATAATGTCTTGTTCGAAACTCGATTTTGAAGTACATGATAACTTCTTGCTCGAAACTCAATTTTGAAGTACATGATAAGGTTTTGCTTGATTTGGATTTATAAGCACTTGATAATGTGTTTCTTAAACTTGAATTTGTTTTGATCCAAAAAAATTAATGAAAAAGAAGCTTGATTTCACCGATTGGATTTTTAATAAATCACCTGTGTTTTTGTCTTAGAAGATGTATATTGGTATTGTTTTTCTCTATTGAGCTTGGATGAAGCTGAAGCTCACCTCTAGACTATACGTCACAGGTACAAGCTGTGATTGAGACTTAGAGATTTTGGTGGATCTTTTTGTGCCGCAGACCTTCCATCCGAGAAGTTTTTAATTGGAGGCCTTGGTAGTATTTTGGGTATTGTTAAGCTTGAGAATAGGTACATATAATGAATTTGTAAATCAGATGTTTGTTCCGTGTTGTGTTCACCACTGTTTAGGTGATAGTCAGCTATCGCGGGTGGTTCTTTTGTTTATTATATGTATAAGCTTGAGTTTTTGTTCTGACATTTCTGGTGCGTGAAAATTTCAATCTGTATGCTCGTTTGATGTGCCATATCTGTATAGAACGTGTTCTACGATCTGACGGACTAAATTTTCTCATTCGAAAAAAAAAAAAAATTGTCGAAAAAATCTGGGCTGTCAGAGGATCGGCCCCGTTCTCAGGTACCCTCCGTAAGCTCCCTTGGGCAAATCGGGTGGCTAAAGATTATTTTGTAAATATTGATCGACTGAATTTGGACTGAAAATTGAGAATTAAAAGATAGAAACTTAGGAATTTTGAGGGTTTAGAACTAAAGATCAGAACTAAAATTAAAGGAACTAGAACTGAACTTATGAACTAGAACCAAAATTAAGAACTGGAACTAGAAATTAGAAAGAGAACTAAAATTTAGAACTAGAACTAGAAACTAGAAAGAGAACTAGAATTTAGAACTAGAACTAGAAACTAGAACTAGAATTAAGAACTAGAATTAGAATTTTGAACTAGAAACTAGAACTAGAATTTTTTAAAAGGACGAAGCTTAGAAGAGAGAATTATGTAGAGGAGAATTGTGTAGAAGAGAATTGTGTAGAATGGCTAAGGGGTAGGGATCTATTTATAGGCTTTTACTAGAAGTCCTAGTGTAACTCTAATTTCTAATTCAAATAAAAAGAATATCCTAATTCTTGATCCTGGTATAACTCTAATTCATAATTCTTCTAAAACAATAAAGTAAAGTCCTAGAACGATAGGGAAACTGATCCTATTTCTAATAAAAGAAATGAATCCTATAAAATAATAAAGAGACTAATTCTAATTCTATTAGGAGTTTTGAAATTTGTCACCTTTTGTGCAGTTTCTAAAAATTGACCATAACTTATTCAATACTTGTTAGAATTGTGTGTTTATTGGCTCATTGGAAAGCTACTTCAATAAGCGTTCAAACGTGATAAATTTGGCATCAAACTAACTCCATTTGATACTTCAAAATAAGCCAAATATAAAAATGACGAGATTGACAATTGGGAAAGGTTGGGGAGACCTAATTGGCTATAGACGGGGCGCTTCCTACTTTAATACTATTTCGAGAGTAACGGGCTGGCGCCGCAAGCTTGACTACTTGGGGCTCCCAGGGAAGGGTTTGCAATTCTAAAAGTCTAGAAGGTAGCTCGACCCCTTTTGGAAGCCCCAGAGAGAACCTCGAATTTTCTACAAGGGAGAAGTCTCGGAGAGAGAAAATTAGTAAATTAGTTTTTTTATGGCTAAAAGTAATTTTAAAAAGATTGAATTTTAATTGATGATTAAAAGCTCAGAAAATTGAGGATCTAAAAGTTCATAGATTAGGGATTAGGAGCTAAGGACTGAAATCAAAACATAAGAATTAGGAACTAGAATTAGAAACAAGAATCATAAGTAAGAACTAGAATAAAAATTAGGGACTAGGACGAAAATTAAGAACCAGAATCAGTATTAAGAATTAGAACCTAGAAGCTAAGAACTAAACTTAAAAATTAAGAACTAAAAACTAGAAATTAAAAGCTAGAGCCTAGAGCCTAAAAGATTACCTGAAGCCGAGTGCTTCTTCCTCCCTGCTGCATAGAGAACTTCGAAACTCCTAGGAAAGCCTAAGCTCAAAAGGAGAGAGATTGCTATCAAAATTGGTGTGTATTGGTTGAGGTAGGGTGGTCTATTTATAGGTATTTGAGTAATTACGTGCCCTATGGGAGGTGCGTAATTAGCCGGTCAAATCCAATTATGTGCCTTGTTTTGTGCACTTAATTGGATTATGTGCCCTATCTCGGGAGCTTAATCACTCTGAGTCGGTGACCGACTCAGTGAGTGATCGGCTGACTGGCTCAGCCGGGAGTCCTAGTTCCAATCTAATTGGAACTAATTGTATGCCCTGTATGACACGTGCAATCCGATTAAACGCCCTGTGCAGCACACTCAATCGTGGAGTTCGGGCTATCATAGGAGTTAGAGGTCAGGTTCACTTGGAACCAATTACGCGCGAGTGGTGGAGCGCGTAATTGATTACGCACGCTAGATATGGCGCACAATTGAGTCTCAAGGCGGTCTCTAAAAGGTTAATGACCGATCCATGTTGGACCAATTGTGCGCCAGTGGTGGGCATGCAATTTGATTGTGCACGCTTGACAGGGCATGGAATCAAGTCCAAAAAAGTCCCACGAGAAGAACGGGTCTGGTCCAAATGGGACCAATTGCGCGCCAAATATGGGGCATGCAATCGAATTACGTGCGCTTGTGTGGGCGCATAATTCGGGGTCTTTCCCAAGCTAAGTTTGGTCTGAACCACAGGGCTATTGTTTCAGCCCGTGCTTCGACTATTGACTATTATTTTAGTATATAGTTCTCGTATTAGAGTTGTGTGGTCTAAACCACAGAGCTATTATTTCAGCCTGTGTTCAGTTATATACTATTGTTTCAGTATATAGTCCTCATATTAGGGTTGTAGGGTCTGAGCCATAGAGCTATTGTTTCAGCATGTGCTCAGTCATATACTATTGTTTCAGTATATAGTCCCCGTATTAGGGGTTTGGGACTTTCAGAGAAGGTAAGTCCCCTCTAAAAGTCTTGGGCAAGGTCAAAGGTTGATCGAACAGGTTTGTATACTCCGAGAGTGTAAAATTAGGGTGTCTATAGTCTCGAGTAGGCAGTCTAAGCAGGCTGGACAGGTGTTGGCATTAGGAATCTCGGTTCCTTGCTTGCATTCTCGAAAGCACAAGCTCGTGTTTGACTTGTCCCATCTTTTTGGTTTTGTTCTTTTGTTTGGTACTTCTGTTCAATATCTTCCTCAGCGATAAGGGCCATGGCCATTACCGCTGCATATATTCCTAGCTCAAACAGTGAGACCCTCTCCTGGATGTCAGGCCGTAAGCCACGCTGAAACTTCTTGGTCTTCATCAACTCTATAGCCACATGTTGAGGTGCAAACCTCAAAAACCTAGAAAATTCGACCCCGTACTCGCGTACGGACATCCAGTCTTGTTTCAGTTCTATAAACTAGACTTCCCATTGATTTCTCACTACGTTGAGGAAGTACTCGTCATTAAATTTCTCAGTAAACTCGACCCAAGTCCATGGTGCATTCGGGATCTCTTGCACCATATCTCTTTGTACTGCTTTCCACCAGGGATCAGCCTCTCCATCCAGTTTGAAGGCTGCCCATCTAACTTTCTCATCCTCAGTATAATGAAACACACTGACGATCTTCTCCATCTTGTTCAACCACTTCTCGGCCTTAAGTGGATCGACTTGACCTGAAAAGTTCGAAGGCTGCATCTTTCTAAATTCTAAAAATCCTAAAGGTTGCTACCTAGCCGCCAGTAGCTCGGTCTGCTGTGCCATCGATGTTGTTTGCTGCATCATTGCATTGGCCATGGTCTCCAATAGTTGTCTATCACTACCACTATTACTACCTCCCAACGGAATGGGGCTAGGACCAATGGCGATTCCTACGCTACACGAAGTGCCCTCGCCTTCAGGGACATTCATCATGTGGACCGTCCTTGGTCTGCCTCTACCTCCTCTGACACGTGGGGTCATACTAATCTGTCATTGATCAAACAATAGCATTGATCAATATTTATTGTAATATAATAGAGCCCCTACAGAACTCGAATCTAATGCCATAGCTTAGATATCAACTGTGTTAGAGTCACAGTTGGGTCTTCTATGTCCTAATAGAATCTACTGCTATATCTATGAACCTAATGCTATGACTCTAAGTCCTCATGAGACCTAAAGCCTAAGCTCTGATACCAACTGATACTTGGTGATACAGGTGATCTGCTCTTTCGATGTCACACAGACCTAACACCATAGCTCTGATACCAATTGTGACACCCCGAATTTTCCCACATACATTTATGAGATATATTTTTTTTTCTTTAACCTTAAACCAAATGGAAAAACCTGGACCGCCAGATCGCAGAACACAAACTGATTATAGAATACTTGGTACATTCAAACATACTGCGGGAATCAAGCAGTTATAGCATAATTGGTAGAAATATAAATTTCATTTCTATATAGACACATGATCGGAAGAACTAAAATAAACCACCGTTGATGACTAACCATCACCTAAACAATGGTATACAAATGTGTACAAAAACTCAAATCTTAGAAGTTATTGTGCCAAATCCAATTGAGCTTCTCCCTCTAGTAGGTAACTTGGATTCTCCTCAAGTCTAAGGTCCTGATCAAGAGCTACACCTCTGACGTATAGTCGAGGTGAGCTAGCAGTCTATGCTCAGTAGAAGAATCTCAAATTCAATTGACATCTTATCATATCATCGCATAGATTTAATGACAGAAGCAAAAGTGGAACTGAGCAGATATTCAAGGATCATAACCAAAAACGGAAACAGAATAGGTATTCAATGATTGAAACAAAAGTGAAAATAGATTAGGTATTCAATAATTTACAGAATTTAATTTCCATTACTCACATCACATAGTATGTTAGTTTCCATTATTCACATCTTACAGTTATTCAGAATTCCCTTACTAACATCTCACAGTGTTCACGTCTTACAGTGTTCAAATCTTACAGTTTAATGTCCTAAGGTTCAAATTTCATATTTCTATCGTCCAGTGCATCCATATCTTCTACTGTGTTCACATCTTGTAATATCTTTCAGTGTATATGGATAACCCGCCGTACCGGTCCAATTAGTGTACTGTTATTCAGTCGATGTCTAGTCAGTTTATGCAGTATGTACAGAAAAATTCTGCCATACCAGTCCAGTATGCATGCAGTGTACAGTGTGTATGGATAACCCAGATGTATCGGTCCAGTCATTGTATGCAATATGCAGTATGTACCGAAAAACCTGTCGTACTAGCCCACTATGCATGTAGTTTACAGTGGCACAGTCAATGCCCAGTCTACCAAATTAGAGTTAACTTCAAATCATTCAATATCCAAATGCAACTAATATTTTAGAGATTTCAATGTTAACAGTTCAAAGATTTTCAACTTCCAATATTCCTACAAAAAGGGTTTTAGACTTAGCAGGATTCAATTTCTCAAATGCAGTCAATCTTACAAATTCGATTTCAAATCACAATTCTCACTTTTCAATCTAGATATTCAAATACAATCAGATCAACAAATTCTAAATCCATTGCTAAGACCACAACTTAATTTAAACGAATATCATGCCAAATCAGATTCAAGCCATCAGTTTCAAAGAGTTCTAATCACTTCATTCGATCCTACAATGATATCTATGAAATCAATTCAAAAATACAATGAGTAATGAGTTTCCCCTACCTTAAATTCGGAGCCGTTCAAGCCAATCTAAAGATCCTCACATATGGTCTCCCATTCATAACCTAGATCACATTAAGTTCATACTACGTGTCAATGGTGGCGAAAAATAAATTTGCTCGAAGTTTCCCAAAGTTTTTCCAAGAAAAATTGAACCAGACAAAATAGAGCAAATCGATCGATCGATTTCCAAAGGAGAGAAATTCGATTTATCGATTTCCCAAAGTAAACATTTTTCAAACCCTATTCTATACAAGTCGATCGATCGGTTTCAAACTCGATCGATCAATTTCCAATTCGATTGATCGATTCCTTCAAAATTCCAAATTCGATCGATCGACTTCCAAAATCGATCGATCGATTCCTTTAGAAATTGTTACATATCTCTGTCCTGTCAAAATCAATCGATCGATTTCACATTTGATCAATCGGTTTTGACAGATTCTGTAGCCCTTCGGGCTTCTTCTTCCTTTACTCATTTTTCCCCAAAATTTTCAATGCTATTAATAAATTTTCACATACTCTCGTTATTCTAAGTTTAGAACATTTAATATACCACCAATTTAATCCTAAAAAATAAGAGAGCGCTCACCATTTTAAATAACATATCCATCACATATTTCGGGCGAAAATCGAGCGTCATCTTTTGCACGCGAAACGGGTTTTACAACCCACCTTCTCGTGACTGTATCGGATGTTTCTGAAGACCAAACTCCTCACAAACGTGTGCGAAAATTTCTTGCGAGATCCATGGAGATGAATAAACCCCCGTTCTTCACGGATCAAGATCATGCCAAAGATCAATGATTTCTCACGGCACATAAACACTAAGAAGCTAAATGCGTCGGCGATCAACTGTGACAGCTCGGATTTTCCCCAACACGATTTTCTAAAATATTTTTTTTCTTCCACTTTAAACCAAATGGGAAAACCTGCACCACCAAATCGAATATCACATCCAACATACAGAGTCATCCTTAGTACATTCATATAGTGCGGAAATTAAAGTAGATATAACATACGGTAAAATATAATTTCCTATTTACACGGTGGACAAAAAGAAAACATCAAAATAAACCAACCTCCAGCGATGGCCGACTGTCACCTAAACATTGGTGGCAATAATTGTACACAAAATAAACTATTCCCAAAATGTACCAAGTCTAAAGTATTAAAGTTTTCAACACGCCCAGTCCAATTATCGATGAACTATGGGTAAAATCCCCAATGCGAATGATCTACTTCCCTCTCTAGTAGTGACTCGGGGTTTTCTCCAATCCCTAGGTTCTAGTCACAACTTGTACCTGTGACGTATAGTCGTGGTGAGCTAATAGCCTAAGCTTAGTAGAGAAAAGATCAATACCATTTATAATTTATCATATCACTGCATCGATTGGTGACAAAATTCAAGAGCTGAAATAGAGCAGTAGATTCAATGATAGAACAACAGCGAAAACAAGACATGGATTTGATGACAAAATTAGAAATAGAAACGAAGCATGGTTCCATAATAGGTTTAATAATGAAAATAGAGCATAAATGAAATGACTGATATCATAGCAGACATAAAACACAATTTCGTGCTAGGACAGAATTCTAGTGACTGAACTTAACAAACCATTTTTATATCAAAACATGCAGTTTCTTATCTTAATAAATGACTAAAATCATAACTTAAATCAATCTCCCAAGCATCTATAGCTTGGGAGCCGGAGATTTTCTGATGGAACCCTAATCATCGTCATTCAATGAATAATTTTCGAGAGTGCGACAAGCCCCTGGTTATGAGGGAAACTTGTGCCTTTCAAGTTTATCGTCAACACGGTTCAAGAAGTGGAGGGATTCGTTCGAGCGAACCTTAAATCAACATGCAATGCTAACACATAATAATCATTTAATAACTCACGGTAAACCTCAATTTCTTTTCCCGTTTTGGGAACTAACAAATTCGTATGCAAAGTTCAAAACTTATATGAGGAACTCATTATTTTCAAAGCTTTCAAGATGAGCATGCAAATTTACACGAGTTCTAAAATTCTAAAATAAACAAATATCTTATGAATTATGAGTCATATGGACTACGAGTCAAGAAGCAAAACCAACAAATGTCCCACAAGCTATGAGTCAAGGAGTGAAACGAAACGAATATCAAAGGCATATATGAATCAAAATCAAAAGTGCAAATGGATGTTGAATTTCCCCTACCTTAGATTCTGACCCATTCAAAGTGATTCAAATTGCCCTCTTCTACGGCCTCTCATTCTTAACCTAGATTTAATTAACACCGTACTATGTGTCAATAGCGTAAAAAAACAAATTGCTCAAGTCTCCCATAGTTTTTTTCCAAAGAAAAACTAACAAAAACAAAAATAGGGGAAATCGATCATTCGATTTCCTTCAGAAAAATGGCCCCTCATTCTGCCAGACTCAATTGATTGATTTCTAAAATCGATCATTTGATTTCAAACTCGACTGATCAATTTAAGAAAATCGATCGTTCAATTCCTTTAGATATCCGGCATCTCTCAGTCCTGTCAAAATCGATCGATCGATTTCCAAAATCAATCGTTCGATTTTGACAGATTCTGTAGCCCTTCGGCTTCTTCTTCCTTGGTCCATTTTTCCTCAATTTCAAATCTAAATCCCTATCTTTTTGCACACAATCAACACAGCTAAATTTTTAATCCAATAGGCTCATAAACCACGATGTTTACCTTTTCAGATCGAACGTGAAATTTCTACAACGATTGGATCAAAGAGTCGGCTTCTGCGCTTCACTTTCACCCGATTGTTTGAAACGAAACCCCCTCTCTTGCTCGCGATTATGGAGTCGTAAATCGAGTTCACACGATGTACACGACAACCCCCAAAGGCTCTCTTGAGCGAAATGGAAGGATTTAGAATGGAAATCAATGGAGTTTGGGGTTTCTAAATAAAAAAAAAAGGTTTGGCACGGTGGTTTCTGTCATGTTCTCATTGATCGTAGCTGTGTCACGACCGATGCTTCTCTTGCAGTAATCGACGAAGATAACGAAGTTTGAGCAGAAGATCAACAATGGCAAAGGCGAAATCGAGGGGGAGCTCTTCTCCTTCTCTTCTCTTCCTTCTCTTTCTCAACCGGTTCTAGCAATTGAAAATTCCAAAGGAAGTTTCATTATTTATACCTTGGGCTTGCTTCCTTATGAAGCATGCACATATAGTTAGTGTGTGTTAGTCCTTTTTAACTAATGGGGTCGGTTCGGTGTGGGGCTAATACATCCTAAACGCTATACAAGCTTTCATCCAACTATCAGGACTAGATCTTAATGCCTAACCCGTACAATTAATCTAGTGTACAGGTGTCTAGAATTTTGAGACTTTACACACTCTCTCTCTCACTACTCTCCTCTTACAATAAGCCAAAATATCAAGGATATTTGGCTTTAAGTGGTCTTATCCTCTTGACTTATGGGGCCTATTTCGGTGTTAAGCCGACACATCGCGAGTTGGTGCACAGGTCTTCATCAGATCTTAAATTCACTTTTCCACACATATTATATTCTTAAAAGTCTAAGGCGACATCGTCGCCATGCAGAACACATGCACGTAGTCGGGTGCATTCGGTTTTGAAAATGTTTGGGACGTTACAAATAGGTTGGGTCCTATTATTTGCGCCAACCAAATTACTGGTGGGAACTCAAGTTCCACATTTTGCCTCAAATCACATGATGGTGATTTAGTTTCGTTCCCATTTCATGCATTGGATCCCAAGACCATCGCCTTACCATCTGACGATTAGTCAGTGATTATCGATCACATGGTACAAAGCCCATCACAGCTTACGTGAGAAGCTATGCCCCATTTACATTTGGCCTTGCTTACGGTCAAAACAGGCAAGATTCTAAGATATTTAGTCTTTCACTTGACTTTATCCTTTTAACTTATGGGGCCCTACACGGTATTTAGCCTGCACACTATGAGTCGGTGCACGGTTTCTCCATCAAAGGTCAAAAGGGACTAACCTTTACTTATAAACTAATTCTTTCACCGTCGATGCTCTCTCGGTCTCGGTTCACTAATTTCCCATTTAACCATTTTACACTTTTCATAAAAGGTGTACTTTTCTGATCTAAGTGTCTCAAAAGTTTGAGGTGACATTTGTGTGCCATGCCAGATACGTATATTTGGTTGTGTGTCACTTGACAAGTTGGGTTATTAGGCTTAGGTTTACTCTTGGTTTGAGTTGAAATTTAGGTTGAGGTCTAGGTTCAAGCTTGGGGTTCGGTTTAGTGTGCAACATGCACAAATACACTTACGTTCTACATAGGATACGAATTGGGATTCAATATGTTTGTCGCGCGCCCAATATAACAAGTGGGGTTTTGAGACCACGTTATATAGGTCAAACATTTGACTTGGGTCAAATCAGTCAAAAGGTCGCATTCTCATCAAAGGTCAACGATTCAACACCTTCAAAAATTTTGGGCTATTACATCAACAGTGCCGACTCCGCGGTCGGATAGTTCGCAGTGGCGATTTCATGGAAGCTCATCTCTCTTCCTCTCTCTAGAAACCCATAACCCCCAAAGTTGGCAACTGGTTAATTGCTTCCTAAGGAAGCTTTTCTTTTTACATCAAAAGGGTTGTTTCTCTTATGAAACACATACACCCATTTCGGTGTTAAGCCTTATCAACTTGACTTATTCCAGTGTGGAACTTATGCACCTAAGCGAGGTGTTTCTTATTACACCCGAAGATCTTTGGTTTGGTGTAGAGCTTGCACACTCGAACCACTGGTCACATGGAATTCGGCTTTAAGCCAATACACCACCATGGTATATGAACTTTGGTCCAAAAGCCTTACACGAAGCTCAAATTGACCCAAAATAATCTCGTTTGAAAAATCCAAAATGATGAAGCATTTCTTAATGGACACGCACATAATCAAGACCTATGGTTTCAAAATTTTTTTGGGATGTTACAAAGCCCAACAATAGCAAAAGTTTATCACAATTAGACTTTTCTTGACTAATTGGTAGTTTTATGTATGCTGCTCATTGTACAAGACCCGATATTGCTTATGAAGTAGGGAAAGTAAGTAGATATACTAATAAGCCTATTCATGAATATTGGAAAGCAATTGGTAGAGTATTAAGTTATCTTAATAAAACTAAGGATTATACATTACATTATGTTGGCTATCCTATAGTACTTGAAGGATATACAGAAGTTAGTTGGAACAATGATACAAATGAATCAAGGTCCACGAGTGGATGGGTATTTAATCTTGGAGGTGTCGTGATTTCTTGGGGATCAAAGAAACAAACATGCATTATACATGCAACTATAGAATCAAAGTTTATTGCTCTTGTGGCAGGGATCAAAGAAGTAGAGTGGTTGAGGAATTTATTATTAGAAATTCCAATTTGGCTTAAGCCTATGCCACCGATATCTTTTGTAGCGACCCGAGATATCACAACCTCTTGATTGAAAAATCTTAGGTCGTACCTTCGTATCGTGAACCATAGAAATATAATAAGGCGATAAAAGCACCTTAAACAGTGGAAGATAAATTTTTTTTAAAATATTAATTAATCAAAATAAAACCTATGATAATATTCTTATTCTAATAACAAGTCCAACTTGATTAAAGCTTAAATAATTTTGATAGCTGATCAATGTCTCATTTATTTAAAACCACTAATAATAACTAGAAAGGAAAATAGATAATTAGGCCACGAAGCCATCATCGCCATTCAGTCCAATTTTCCGAGCACCACATGCCGTCTCATCGCCATAGACCCATACATTGTCATCTACGACACCTGTCTCATCTAGTCACTCACATCAACAGGGGGTATAAGTTTACACTTGTATGAAATAGACATGCAATTCATCGAAGCATAAAATATCAATCATAGTCATATGAATATTTTGGTATATTTTATGTGTGTGTGAATGTGACATGTATAATCTCAATAAGCTGAAATAAATTGAACATAAACATATATATCAATGTTACATGAATGCATCATTTCTTTTAATTTCATCTATCTTGTCATTTAATGCACGTTAGACTCCGTCCCGCTCAAGACATTGGGTCATAATCATGCTTATCACTTGTTTAGTTAGACTCCGTCATGCTCAAAATGATGGGTCTAATAAACCATACTATTTATTGTATGTCAAACTCCGTCCCGCTTAAGACGTTGGGCTTAATCATGCTCATCATACTCTTGTTTAGTTAGACTCCATCAGGTATAAAATATTGGGTCTAATGCTCCTTAATCATGTTTAGTTAGACTCCATCAAGCACAAGATGTTAGGTCTAATACCTTCTTAGACTCCATCATATACAAGATGTTGAGTTTAATGCTCGTTGATCATGGCTTGACATTTTATTATACTTTACGTGTCTTGATTGTGTATTATATAGATCATCATGGAACATGTAAAGTGCATAAGAGTGATATCATAATACATAAGCATTTAAGTACATTTATACGATCATAGTGCACAAATATTACGGTGCATATCATACGATCATAGTGCATGAACATTGACATTTAATGACACTGTTATGAGAAGAACTGAATATAGAACTTAACTATTCACACTCAATCTATTGAGTTCATGTTTTGGCTCAATCTATTGATTTTAGCTTAATCCATTGATTTCTCAATCAATTGACATAAACCCATGCCCCTGCTCAATCTATTGAGTTTTACTCAATCCATTGAGATTTTGTTTGTTACCATTTAATGTTTACCCTCAATCGATTGACATCCAAGAGTCAATCGATTGACATAATTTTGTGTATTTTTATAAAACAATATCATTTAATCCTCAATTGATTGACATCCAATCGTCAATCGATTGATATAATTCTGTACATTTTTCTAAAATAATATCATTTAATAGTATCTGCTTTAATGTCTCTCCTCAATCGATTGACATCCAATAATCAATCGATTGACATAATTCTGTGTATTTTTTCAAAATAATATTATTTAATCCTCAATTGATTGACATCCAATCACCAATTGATTGACATAATTATGTGTATTTTTCTACCATAATATTATTTATTAGTATCTACTTTAATATTCATCCTCAATTGATTGGCATCCAATCGTCAATCGATTGACATCTAATCGTCAATCGATTGACATAATTCTGTGCCCAGTCTCAATCTATTGATTTCTCAATCGATTGAATTCTTAATCTCAATCGATTGATATAATTCTGTGAGCATACATCAAAATGCATCAAATCACATGGTGGGATTTCAATCATCTTCTTCTTAATTAAAATTATCAATATTAAGGATCACCAATCATAGCATGCATTCATTTAATCATCCATTCATTATTCATGAAATAAACTCACTGATTTACATAAATATTTATTTAAAAGTCAATATTTTAAGTTCAATGGAAAGCATGATTTCTTCATACCTAGATCGATTGTATTACCACAGTTAGATCGAGATCCCAATAATGATGATGATTCTAGAAGGAGGCAAATGCCGCTTGAGAATATACGCCAACGTCTCGCCGATCTTTTAGAAGAAAGATTCTAGAAAGGTAGATCTCGAATTTCTTTTCTAAGGTCTCTAGGTTTTCTGACAGCTCTATTCTTAAGAAAAACTCTGAATGAGATTATAATTTAGGGTTCTCTATAAGACACTTATTTATATTATTTTGGGGATTATTCGGTGTCAAGATAACACACCAAGGAAGAGTGTATAGGCTTTAGCTCAAGGTCAAAAATAGAGGTTTAGAACACACATAACATGGTTTGATCCCTAGACCTCTTATCTAGAACTTAAAGTATTTAACCAGTAGGCTACCACATAACTTGTGTCCATAAATGACATAAATAAATATAAAAGCTTGGAAAACCAAAACATATATTTTTAGTTAAAACCTTTTAAAAAGTCACGACATGTGGGGAATACAATATTAAGCACATACACATATTTTAGGTGTATCAAAGTCATAAAATTTAGATTATAACATTCTTCCCTACTTATAAAAATTTTGTCCTCGAAATTGAGTCATACCTCACTAGAAGAGATGGAGTAGTCCCTCCTGATAACATCCTCTCGCTCCCAAGTGCCTTCCTCGGGAGAGTGGTGTTGCCAAATCATAAGGACCAGTGGTATAACTTTATTTCTCAGGATTTGTTCTTTTCGATCAATAATCTGAATAAGCACCAGCACAACGGACATATCCTTATGAACCTCCAAGGGTTCCCAGTCGATAACATGAGTAGGGTCTGCCATGTATTTCTTTAACATGGATATGTGAAAAACGTTGTGCACATCGACAAACTTTGGTGGTAGCTTGACTCAATATGCCGTTTCTCCGATTCTCTTCAAGACTTCGAACGGTCCCACGAATCTCAGACTAAGTTTTCCTTTCAGCCCAAATCTTATTACTCCTTTCATAGGAGAGATTTTTATAAAGACTTTATTCCCCTCAATCAGATCCAAATTCCTACGCTTCAAATCAACGTAACTCTTCTGCTTGCTCTGCGCGGTCCGCATTCGTTCTAAAATTAACTGAACTTTTTTGAACATGCCTTCAACAATTTGAGGTCCTAGCAAACTTTTCACACTGACCTCATCCCAACACAATGGAATTCTGCAACTTCTCCATACAAGGCTTCATACGAGGCCATCTGTATAGTGGACTGGTAACTGTTGTTATAAGCGAACTCCGTGAGGGATAGATGTTCTTCCCAATTGTCTCCAAAGTCTAGTACACAAGCGCGAAGCATGTCCTCTAACACTTGATTCAGTCTTTCGGTCTGCCCATCAGTCTAGGGATGAAAAGCGAAGCTAAATTTTAACTTAGATCTCATCTCATCTTTAAATTTTTGCCAAAATCTCGACGTGAAACGAGGGTCTTTATCAGATACAATATCAGCAGGTACACCATGTAATCTGACAATCTCACGAATGTAAATATCTGCCAACTGAGAAGCTGAATAGGTCATGCAGTATAGAATAAAATAAGCTGATTTAGTCAATCTATCGACCACAACCCAAATAGCGTCGTTCCTCTTCAAGGTTCTCGACAACCCAGTGATGAAATCCATACCAATACTCTCCCATTTCTAACTCAGAATCGGTAGTGACTGAAGTAACCTAGGTGGTTTCTAGTATTCAGCTTTGACTTGTTGGCATGTGAGACACCTTGCCACGTAGTCAGCGATCTCTCTCTTCATATCATTCCACCAATAATTTTTCTTCAATCCTTTATACATCTTATTATTCTCAGGGTGAATAGAGAATTTAGACTTATGGGCTTCGTCCAAGATCTCCCATTTCAATTCTATATTATTAGGTACATAGTAGCATCCCTGGAACAGTATCATCTTATCATCCCTGACAGTAATTTGACTTCTCACTGTCCTTCAGTTTCAAAAGGGTAGGATCTTCAAGTTGTAGTTTCTTGATTCGATCAAGTAATGAAGAGGTGATGACAATGTGTGAAAGCAATGCCCTTGGTCGAGTCACCTGTTCTGGAATAAATCTGTTGAGGACATCAACAATTACATTAGCCTTTCTCGGATGATACTTGATCTCGCAATCATAATCGATGAGGAATTCCAACCATCTTCTCTGTCTCATATTCAAGTCTTTCTGAGTAAAAAGATATTTAAGATTTTGATGATCTGTGGAGATGATGAATTTCTCTCCATACAGGTAATGTCTTTGAATCTTTAGTGCGAATATGATAGCAGCCAGTTCTAGATCGTGCATAGGGTAATTCTTTTCAGGTTCCTTTAACAGCCTGGATCCGTAAGCTACAACTCTCTCATTCTGCATCAGGACACCACCTAGTCCTTTATACGATGCATCGATATTAACGGTGAAACCACTACTGTCAGAAGGTATCACTAGAATGGGAGCAGTAGTAAACCTTTTCTTCAACTCGAGAAAGCTCTTCTCACACTCATCGATTCAATTGAATTTCACATTCTTCTTTGTCAGCCCAGTAAGAGGTCTTGAGATCTTTGAGAAACCTTCCATGAACCTTCCATAATAACCTGCTAAGCCAAGAAAACTATGTACTTCGATAACACTTTTGGAACTCACCCAATTCACAATGGCATCAATATTAGCAGGATCAATAGTAATCCCTGCCTCAGAAATTCTGTGGCCCAGAAATGCCACTTCACGCATCCAGAATTCGCATTTAGTCATCTTAGCATACAACTAGTGGTTCAAGAGGGTTTGTAAAGTGCTTAGGGTGTTCTTCTTCAGACTTGGAGTAGATCAGGATGTCATTGATGAAAACACCACAAACTGATCCAAATAGGGCTTGAAAATACAGTTCATTAGGTCAATAAAGATTGCAGGGGCATTAGTCAATTTGAAAGGCATTACTAAAAATTTAAACTGCCCATACCTCATGTTGAATGCCGTTTTAGCTACATCGAACTCTCTCACCCTCAACTAGTGATATCCAAATCTTACGCCGATCTTAGAGAAATATCATGGACCTTGCAATTGATCAAATCCATAGCAATGGATACTTGTTCTTAATCGTCGCTTGGTTCAACTGTCGATAATCAATGCACAACCTCTGAGAATCGTCCTTCTTCTTCGCAAATAAAATAGGAGCACTCTATGGTGACTGGCTCCTTCTAATAAAGCCCTTATCTTGTAGTTCTTGTAACTATTTTTTCAATTCTAATAGTTCTGTAGGTGCCATCTTGTAAGGAGTCTTGACTATCGGCGCAGTGCCAGGTATGAGCTTAATCTAAAATTTGACTTTCCAACTCGACGGCAAACTCGTCACCTCATCAGGAAAAATTCCTGTAAATTCATTTATAACAGCAATCGATGATATATCTCCCCGCTTTTCCTCAATTTTTAATAAAGCAAAGAGTTTCGGAATGGAACCCTTCCGTGGGCCCTTGAATTTAAATGTCGGTCCATCAAAAGGGGTAAAAATCACGGTCTTGGTGAAACAATCAAGGGTCGCATGAGATTCAATGAGCCAATCCATCCCTAGGATAACATTGAAATCTTCAAAGTCTAATTCAATTAGATCGACAACCAATGCATGGGTTCCAATCTGGACAGAACATCATGGATAGACTCTGTCAGCAAGCACACTTTTCCTCAGAGGAGTTGCTACGGTCAAAGGATTGCTCATAGGAGATGAGTCTTTATCAAGAAGCTTAGAGAAGTTCAAGGAGACGAATAAATGGGAAGCACCTAAATCCAAAAGTATATGAGCGAACAGACCATCGATCAACATCGAACCTAGGCATCCAAGACACACCACGATTTAAATTATTCAACATAAGGGTATCATTCCATTTTAAAGTTTAATGTCTACTAGATAATCATTAGTTCTTAGCAAATTCATTTTATTCATTTTTGAAAATATTTTTGAAAAGCTGTTCGTTTTACGTAAATTTATATTTATGACATTACTATGTAAACAGGTATGAAAGAATTTAATCATGAATTTTAAATAAACAAACATATCCTGGATGACATCATCTGAAGCTCTAGCGTCAGCATTAGATAGGGTATACACGTGGCCATTAGCCATAATCATCGTAGGAGGCATAGTCCTTGATCCAGATGACTTCTTATGCAACTTGCACTCAGCTGCTCTATGCCCAAACTGTCCACAGTTGAAACAAGCACCCGTTCCTCTAATGCAGGTACCGTAATGATTCTTGTCACAAGTGGTATAGGTCGGAGTAGTCTTTACAATCGACGCCATTGTAGAATTGCTACGAGAAGGCTAGTCTTGAGTAAGGAGTGCCCCTACTCTCTGATTTCATGTTGGATTTAGAAAACACACGATCTTGGCGGCCATATTGAAAGTTTCTAGCCGAGCTCTGACCCACATTACCAGTCGGCGAAGGTGCCTTCAGTTCTCTCTTGATGGTATAACACCTATCAATCAGGTCCTTGTATGAGTTGCATCAGTGTCCAACCACCAAGGTCCTGATTTGGGGCCTCAAACCCTTCTCAAACCTCCTGAGTTGAAAGTTCTTATCAGAAATCAGGCTCAGTGCAAACTAGCTTAGTTCCGTAAAAAGCTTGGCATAAGAGTCAACAGTCATCTCTCCCTTTAACAGGTTTAGGAGTTCCTCAATCTTCGCTTCTTGAACGCTCTGGGGATAGTACTTATCATAAAATACTTTTACAAATTCATCCCAGTCTGATACATAGCATGGTTCTTCGACACAAGTCACTTCTTTTAATTGTCTCTACCAGTTATCGGCATCCCCCTCCAATTTGTAGCTTGCCAATATCACTTTAGTTATTTCATTACACTCCATTAGATCAAAGATCTTTTCCATCTGCTGCACCCATTTCATAGCCTTAGCGCTATCTCCCGTCCCATTGAAGTATCGTGGTCGGTTCTTCCTGAATTCGTCAAATTCTGATCTAGGAGCAGGAGTAGATTGGGAATTCAGAGTTCTGGTTGCATTAATGGCATTCACAATTACCTTGGTCAACGCATCAATATGTTTGTTCGTCATCTATAGTCGATCAATCTCACGTTAAACTCCAGTTATACATATTCCTGACGTAAGAATCAACCTTAGGCTCTGATATCAACTGTAGCGACCCGAGATCTCACAATCTCTTGATTGAAAAATCTTAGGTTGTACCTTCGTATTATTAACCATAGAAAGATAATAATGCTATAAAAGCACCCTAAATAGCGGAAGATAAAATTTCTTTAAAATATTAATTAATCAAAATAAAACCCATGATAATATTCTTATTCCAATAACAAGTCCAACATGATTAAAGCTTAAATAATTTTGATAAAATACTAATTGATCAATATTTCATTTATTTAAAGCCACTAATAATAATTAGAAAGGAAAATAGATAATTAGGCTACGAAGCCATCATTGCCATTCAGTCAAATTTCCCGAGCATCATGTGCCATCTCATTACCATAGACCAATACATTGTCATCGGCGACACCTGTATCATCTGGCCACCCACATCAATAAGGGGTATAAGTTTACACTTGTATGGACCAGACATGCAATCCATCGAAGCATAAAATATCAATCATAGCCATATGAACATTTTGATATATTTCATGTGTGTGCATATGACATGTATAATCTTCATAAGCTGAAATGAACTGAACATAAACATATATATCAATGTTACATGAATGCATCATTTCTTTTAATTTCATCTATCTTGTCATTTAATGCACGTTAGACTCCATCCCGCTCAAGACGTTGGGTCGTAATCATGTTTATCACTTGTTTAGTTAGACTTCGTGAGGCTCAAGACGTTGTGTCTAATGAACCATATCATTTATTGCATGTCAAACTCCGTCCCGCTCAAGACGTTGGGCTTAATCATGCTCATCATACTCTTATTTAGTTAGACTCCATCTAACACAAGATGTTGGGTTAATACCTTCTTAGACTCCATCAGGTATAAAATGCTGGGTCTAATGCTCCTTAATCATGTTTAGTTAGACTCCATCAAGCACAAGATGTTAGGTCTAATACCTTCTTAGACTCCATCATGTACAAGATGCTAGGTTTAATGCTCGTTGATCATGGCTTGACATTTTATTATATTTTACGTGTCTTGATTGTGTATTATATAGATCATCATGGAATATGTAAAGTGCATAAGAGTGATATCATAATATATAAGCATTTAAGTACATTTAATCATGGTACATAAATATTAAAGTGCATACAATCATGGTGCATAAACATTATGGTGCATATCATACGATCATAGTACATGAACATTGACATTTAATGACACTGTTATGAGAAGAACTGAATATAGAACTTAACTATTCACACTCAATCTATTGAGTTCATGTTTTGGCTCAATCTATTGATTTTAGCTCAATCCATTGATTTCTCAATCAATTGACATAAATCCATGCTCCTGCTCAATCTATTGAGTTTTACTCAATCTATTGAGATTTTGTTTGTTACCATTTAATGTTTACCCTCAATCAATGGACATCCAAGAGTTAATCGATTGACATAATTTTGTGTATTTTTCTAAAATAATATCATTTAATCCTCAATCGATTGACATCCAATCATCAATTGATTGACATAATTCTGTGTATTTTTCTAAAATAATATCATTTAATAGTATCTGCTTTAATGGATATCCTCAATCGATTAACATCCAATAATCAATCGATTGACATAATTCTGTGTAGTTTTATAAAATAATATCATATAATCCTCAATTGATTGACATTCAATCGTCAATCGATTGACATAATTTTATGTATTTTTTTTACCACAATTTCATTTATTAGTATATACTTTAATATTCATCCTCAATCGATTGACATCCAATCGTCAATCGATTGACATAATTCTATGCCCAGTCTCAATCTATTGAGTCTGACTCAATCTATTGATTTCTCAATCGATTGAATTCTCAATCTCAATCGATTGACATAATTCTGTGAGCACACATTAAAATGCATCAAATCATATGGTGGGATTTCAACCGTTTTCTTCTTAATTAAAATTATCAACATTAAAGATCACCAATTATAGCATGTATTCATTTAATCATCCATTCATTATTCATGAAATAAATTCACTAATTTAAATAAAAATCTATTTAAAAGTAAATATTATAAGTTCAATGAAAAACATAATTTCTTCATACCTAGATCGATTTTATTACCACGGTCAGATTGAGATCCCAACAATGATGATGATTCTAGAAGGAGGCGAAGGTCGCTTGAGAATATACGCCAATGTCTCGCCGATCTTTCAAGAGAAAGATTCTAGAAAGGTAGATCTAGAATTTCTTCTCTAAGGTCTCTAGAGTTTCTGACGGCTCTATTTTTTAGAAGAACTCTGAATGAGATTATAATTTAGGGTTCTAAGTAAAACACTTATTTATAATATTTTGGGGATTATTAGGTGTAAAGCTAACACACCAAGCATGAGTGTATTAGGTTTTACCTCAAGGTCAAAAATAGAGGTTTAGAACACACATAACATGGTTTGATCCCTAGACCTCTTATCTAAAACTTAAAGTCTTTAACCAATAGGCTACCACATAACTTGTGTCCATAAATGACGGAAATAAATATAAAAGCTATGAAAACCAAAACATGTATTTTTAGTTAAAACCTTTTGAAAAGTCACGGCATACGAGAAATACGATATTAAGCACATACACATATTTTAGGTGTATCAAAGTCATAAAATTTAAATCATAACATCTTTATTCTGTGATAGTGAAGCTGCACTATCTAAAGCTTATAGTAAAATTTATAATGGAAAGTCTAGGCATATAAGTTTAAGATACAGTTATGTGAGTCAATTACTACGTGAAGGAGTAATTACTATAAATTCAATAAGAACCTTTGCAAATTTAGCGGATCCTTTTACAAAAGGTCTTGCAAGAGATGTGGCAATTAAAGCATCGGAAGGGATGGGTTTAAAGCCTAATAAATTGCATCTCCTATGATGGTAACTCGACCTATTTTTTGTAGTCCAAAAACTAAAGTTTCAATGGGAAAAACAAGTCTTAAGAAGTGATTGCACATTATTAAAAGTGTGAGTATACAACTCAAACCATCTCAACTAATAATGTGATACTTGTAATGTAATGAAGAGGTTGAGATAATTCTCTTAATTATTCTTTAACATATAATGTTGAAATGTCTAAGTTATAAGAGCATTTCTAATAAAACTGACATATATGAGTTATGAAGTGTGGATGCTTCGAAGATAGATAAAGGTTTTTCTTGAATACAACTCATGAATACTGGGGTATAAGCACAAGGCCATAAAAAGTGCTGACTGTAGGAATGAAATAAAATTTAGATTACTTATGTGTGTGATATATCCATTAATTATACAAGAAATTAGTTCAAGAATTTGGATCACTAAAGTACTTTATCAACTTTGATGTATTATCACTAAGTGAAGGTTCAATTCCTTAGGACACCTTTATTTATGCATACCGTAGTCAAGAAGTGCACAAAATATTTCGTACATATATCTATTGTCTTTGGTTATCAGATTTCAAATTGACGCTAAGTATCTATTTAACAAAATAGGAGAGGAATGTTGGATATCTAACAAAATAAATATTTATTATTAATTTAATAATATTGTAATATCCCGAAAAAAATTTGAAACCAAACATGGTTACCTCAAAGTGCGTGCCCGAGCAAGACACACAAGCACATATTAAATTTAAGAATAATTAAATTGAAAAAGTTTATGTGAAAATATAAATTAGATGTCTTTATGACCATTAATTAGAAACCTGTATACCGACTCAAGTTGTGCGTGCCCAACACCTTATTTGAACTTTAAAGGTAAGTGGATAGCAATTGAGTATAAATATCAGGATATTTGAAATAAATATCAAGATATTTATTCCCTTGTTTTGCATTATAAAGAGAGGAGAGTGTAGAGCAACTCTCACTACTTTTTCTCGTGAGAACCAAGCTTAGAAATATATTGCACACTTTCTTCATCTTCCTAGATATTGAAAGAGAGTGGTGCCAATTGTGTGTGAGCTGATCGTGGTGGATACGTTATTGGAACGATTAGAAGGTGAAGTGCTATCTGTGCTAAGTGGAGCTCGTTCTGGAATCTGTCGACGTTGGACTCCGCAAGATTCAATCCGACACTTGGGATAGAATCATCGAATGCCACGAAATCAACCATGAAATGGTGAGTGAATTAACATTTTAATATGTGTAATTATTAGTCTTAATATAGACTAGTTAGTATGGGAAAATAGGAAAGAAATTGGGTTAGTTTTGGAGAAAAACAAGTCAAGGAAGAGAAAACTCGAAAAACTACAGAATCTATATAAATCGAACGATCGATTTTGGACACAACAGAGGTGCCAAGTTCTGAAGGGATCAAACAATTGATTTGGGAATCGAACGCTCAAATTTTAAATTGAACGATCGATTTGGGAAATCGATCGATCGATTTCCCCTGTTTCTGGCTATTTTTGTTTTTCTTTAGAAAAACTCTGGGAAACATCAGGCTAACTGCACTTTTGGTTAGCTTTGAGCGGATCCGAGTCTAAGGTAGGGGAACCTCAATACTAATTGCACTTTTGTCTAAATTAATATGAATAACTTGCTGCAATCATCATGACATAAGATAATATGAATTTATTTTCAATCATAAACTCTGAATGTGATATGAATCTGCCTTCAATTTGATTGGCATGAACTCTGAACTCTGAATCCCGAATACAACTTGAATTTGCATATGAATCCTGAAATTTAGAACTCTGAACCTAACTATGTATTAAAATACACTGAATTATGTGTTAGCATTTGCATCTGCATTTGATTTAAGGTTCACTAAAATGAACTCCCACCGACGCGGTGGGATATTCGTGACTGGCACGACGGGATATCCGTGTATCTGTATCTAAACATGTTTGATCATGTATCCGCATGGCACAAGTTACCCTCATAATGCAGCTTGTTGCAATTTCTTCAAAACGATTCATTGCAAGACGATGGTTAGGTAGGGGTTCCCATAAATTTTGTTCCTACTCTCATGATATAGTAACTTGAGAAGAAATTTAAGTTAGGATTTAAGTCATTAAACAAAGTAGCACTGCATGAATGAGAATCCAAAAATATTGAAATCTTGATTCGTTTGATTTCCGTCATAACACTCTATTTGATTATTTTCGAGAATCTGCATCTGATATTAGTCTTTGAAATTTAGTAAATGAACCTACTTTGGAATGTCAGTTTTGAAAACACATATTCCTTGATTTCAGTCTTTGAAAACCATATTTGTTCTGATAAAATATAAATAAAATTGAGTTTCATCTATTGAGCTTAGACTGTTAGCTCACCTCGACTATACGTCATAAGTGTAGATACTCAGGACCAGGGTTACAAGAGTGATCCAGACTACGTCCCAGAGGAAGAGTTAGAGATTCCTCCTAACAAGTTCTTTCCTTTGACCTGGGATTGTGATCGTGTTATAGTTCTTTTTATGACTTTTGTTAGATACTGGTTGGATTGTAAGTCTGACGCCCTATAATTTTTGGATTATTGTCTATATATCTGTGGGAACCATTATTTTAGGAGACGGTAGGACATCAACGATAGTTCTTCTTGGTTCCTTTTTTAGTTATGAAATAAATGAGAGATCTCTTGTGTTTATATTGATTAGGTTTCGTTTAATGTTCATATATGCTTTGTCTTCTATATTTACATGAATGTACCTATGCCTTGGCGAGCCGACCTTTCGGATACTCTAGGATTGGGAAAGTCGGGTCATCATAGTTGGTATCAAAGAGATGGCTCTAGATCCGGATTCCATAGGACTGTGGGCATGATTGTCTTTATAATCGATACTGATCAAACGTTATTATTGTTTTAACAATGATAGATCAGCATGTCTCCAAGGTTCCAAGGAAGAGGCCGAGGAAGAGGTAGAGACGGATCAAGGACGTTTTTGGTACATCTAGGGGTGCTGGGATCACTACAGGTCCTAATGCCAGTCCTATAGGAAGGAGAAGTAACCAACGGAATGTTGACCAAGTATTGGAAGCCTTGGCCAACAACATGGCTCAACAGACAGATTTCATGGCTCAACAGACTGCTGTGATAGCTTAGCAGGCAGAGTTACTAGTATCCAGACACCAACCCTCCGGGTTTGCAGAATTTAGGAGGATGCATCCTCCTAATTTTTTAGGTCAGACTGATCTAATTGAGGTAGAGGGATGGCTGGATGAGATGGAAAAGATCTTCATTGTGCTACAATGCGCCAAAGTCGATAAGGTTAGATGGGCAGCCTTCAAGTTATATGGAGAGGCTGGCCATGGTGGAAGTCAGTGTCTAGAACCAGGGAGCAGGAAATTCCCAATACTCCATGGACCTGGGCAAAATTCATAGAGACTATTAATGATCAATACTTTCCCAGGATCATACGTCATCAGTGGGAGGTCCAGTTCATAAAATTGGAGCAAAATAAGATGACCGTGCGTGAGTGTGGAGCTGAGTTTGATAGATTCTTGAGGTTTGCACCTCAGCACGTGGCCACCGAGTTGATGAAGGCTAGGAAATTTAAACTTGGCCTAAGGCCAAACATTCAGGAGAGGATCTCAATCCTTGAACTAGAGACCTATGTAGGGGTGATGGCTAAAGCCCTGATAGCTTAGGAGTACATCGAGAGGATGTTCCAGAGGAGAGACCAGCGGAGAGCTGGATAAGGGCAGCCAAGTGCCTTTAATCAGGCAAACAAGAGGCTGAAGTTTACGAGACTGCCGAGATATCCTATTCAACTGGCTTACTTGAGACCGGCAACTTCTTCTAGGCCGATATCCTATCAAACACCATCGGTGTCTTCATCGGTATGAACCTTTCGACCTTCAGGCACTACTGCGAGTGGGGCCTCAGTGGTATAAGGATCCTCATGAATCTCATCTTTCACTCTAGTCTCATTGTGTGCAAAGTGTGGGAAACAACACAAGACTGAGGACTATAGGAGGAACACTGGAGCGTACTTTTGGTGTGGCAAGATAGGACACATGGTCAAAGATTATCCTGAGGAGGATAAGGGAAGGACCACTTCGGCTTCTATATAGAGATCTTCTCGACCTACTATTCAAGGTCGAGCTTATGCCGTGACTGCGCAGGATGCCCAAATGTCGAATGACGTGATCTAAAGTATCATTAAAATTTTAGATGCTAATTTTATTTTAGTTTCTGTTGACTAGTGTTTGCTATAAATTCTTTATTATGTCATGCATAAAAACCACACACCTTGCATACAATTAATTGAATCTCATGTATCGATTAAGGTACCCTTGTCATGCACTGTGATAGCGACGTATGTGAAACCAATGCTCGAGTGTTGATAGACCCCGGGTCTATTCACTCCTTTGTTACCCCTCTTTTCTCAACAAAATTGGGTATCATTCCCAAGTCGCTAGACTTCATTTTAGCAGTATCAGTTCCTATGGGAAGCTCTATGAGCACAGATACAGTGTGTTGATCGGTGATCGTAATGGTTGAAGACCACGAGATAATACCCTATCTGATTTTATTAAATATGCAAGGATTCGACGTAATCCTTGGGATGGATTGGCTACCCACATACCATGCTAGTGTGGATTGTTTTCGAAAAGTGGTGACTTTCTGCCCTCCAAAGAGAAAATTCTTCCGATTTTGTGGAGTCAAATCCAGCGTTACACCATTCATTTCAGTTATCTGAGCAGAATGTATGATGAGGAACGGGTGCAGTGGATACCTCGCTTACTTGCAAGATCAAAAGGAGGAGAAGAATAATATTACAGATATTACAGTTACATGTGAGTATCCAGATATATTTCTTGAGGATCTACCTAGACTGCCACCTGGTCAAGAGATCAAGTTCACGATTGAGTTAGCACCAGGTACTGAACCATTGTCAAAAGCTCTGTATCGAATGGCACCAACTGAGTTGAAAGAATTGAAGGAACAACTTCAAGAGTTGTCTCCTTGGGGAGCACCGGTGTTATTTGTGAAAAAGAATGATGGTACGATGCGGCTTTGCATCGATTATCGCCAGTTAAGCAAGTTGACAATTAAGAATCATTATCCACTTCCGCAGATTGATGACCTCTTTGATCAGCTACAAGGCGCAAAGGTCTTTTCAAAGATCGATTTGAGGTCAAGCTACCACTAGTTAAAGATTAAGGTGGAAGACATTTCAAAGACTACTTTTCGCACGAGGTATGGCCACTATGAGTTCTTAGTGATGCCATTTGGGTTGACGAACACGCCAACGTCGTTTATGGATTTGATGAACTGGGTATTCAAACCATACCTTAACAAATTAGTGATTGTTTTCGTAGATGATATTCTCATCTATTCGAGAACAAAAGAGGAGCATGAACAACATTTATGAATGGCTCTTCAAACACTCAGAGACCATCACCTATATGCAAAACTCAGCAAGTGTGAGTTTTGGCTTGAATAGGTCAATTTCTTAGGTCATATTGTCTCTAAGACCAGTATAACTATCGATACAACCAAGATTAAGTCTTTTATGCAGTGGGAACATCCAAGGACAGTGACCAAAATACGTAGTTTCCTTGTTCTAGCTAGGTAATACAGGAGATTCTTAGAATGAAAGACCAAAATATCAGGTCCGCTTATACAACTCACACGGAAGAATACTACGTTTGAATGGAAGGAGCAGTGTGAGCAAAGTTTTTAGGAGCTTAAGCAGAGATTGACTATCGCGCTAGTGCTGGCCATACTGTCAGGTAGTGGAGCTTTTGCAGTGTACAATGATACTTCATACAGAGGATTGGGCTGCGTACTTAATCAAAATGAGAGTATCATTGCTTACGGTTCTAGGCAGCTCAAGGACCATGAAAAGAATTATCTGACGCATGACCTTGAGTTGGTGGCAGTCACCTTTTCCCTGAAGATCTGAAGGCATTACCTTTATGGGGAGACGTTCGATATATTCACTGATCACAAAAGTCTCAAGTATCTATTTACCCAAAAAGATTTGAATATAAGGCAACGAAGATGGATGGAGTTCCAAAAAGACTATGATTGTTCCATCCAGTATCACCCTAGAAAAGCAAATGTTGTAGTTGGTGCATTGAGTCGAAGGTCTTCTGCTCAGTTGTCACACCTTATTGCGAGAGTGCACATATAGAACTTACTTGAAGATATGGCTTTATGGAACATGAGGTTTGACGTTAAAGGTTCGGGAGCTCTGATGGCTACTATTGTCATTCGTTCTATACTCTTCGAGAACATTCAGAAGCTACAAATGGCAGATGATGATCTTATGGCTATCAGACATGATGTGATTGGTGGAAGTAAGACATATTTCTCCATCAGAGATGATGGAACATTGTTGTTTCAAGACCGAGTATGCGTACGAACAAATTCTGAGCTTCGAGACACCATTTTAGAAGAGGCTCACAAGTCTATGTACGCCATTCATCCTAAAAGCACTAAGATGTACCAGGATCTGAAAAACAGTTTCTGGTGGAGCAATTTGAAGAGAAAAGTGGATGAGTATGTGTCGATATTTTTAGTATGTCATCAGGTCAAGATTGATCATTAAAACCCATCTGGGCTATTACAACCACTACCTGTACCAGAGTGGAAATGGGAAGCCATTTCCATGGACTTCATTCTGGGGTTTCCAAGGAAATTAAGGAAATACAATGCCATCTGGGTCATTATTGACAGGTAGACTAAATCCACTCATTTCCTGCCATATAATACGACTTATATCGCCAACAAACTCTCAGGGTTATACCTCAAGGAGATAGTCAGGCTACATGGCATACCGGTCAGTATCGTATCCGATAGAGACCCGTTGTACACATCTCAGTTTTGGCAGCGATTTCAGGAAGGGATGGGTTCTAGGGTTGATTTCAGTTCTACATTTCATCCTCAAACCGATGGGCAAACTAAGCAGATGGACCAAATCGTCGAGGACATGCTACGCGCCTGCATATTGGATTTCCAAGGGTCATGGGACCAATACTTACCTCTGATTGAGTTTGCCTATAGCAATAGCTACAAGGTTAGCCTTGGCATGGCTCCCTACGAAGCCTTATATGGGCGGAGATGCAGGTCTCCTCTTAATTGGGATATTTTAAGTGCTTGCTACTGACTTTATTAAAGATAGTGATAAGAATGGAGTGAATGAAAATGAATGAAAGGTGGAGTGAGAATTACGGAGCAACAAGCCTAAAATATGCACAGTCCTGCAAGATACAGGGCCTGTTGTAGCAAGTTTTGATAAGTTAGAGTTTGTCCCACAGGGAAGTTGATCGAAAGCTCCAAGGGAGCTATCTTTAGTAGGCTTGCAAGATCTGACTACTGATCTAGCAATCTTAAATGGAAGGGGATTAAAGGTCACTATAATCTAAATCCTAAGATAACTTAATGTCTAAATTATAGAAAGGGTTAAGAGGAATGGTGGAGTGAGAAAATAAATATAAAAGGGTGAGAAGTATGTTATTAGGTATAGATCTGATGGGTCTTGTAACTCAGACTCAAATCTGTTGCTATAGAAATCCTGTCCAATGGCTACATTATCACCAAAGAGGAGAAAGAATCCAACTCACCCTTGTGCCATGATCCAATCCCTTAAGGCTATAGCCTGTCCACTTAAATGGTCACAGACTATCCAATAGGGGAACCATAATCCAGAGATTGGTCATAACAAGTTTATCATTGTAGGAACTACTTCATCTAGGCTACAAGCTCAAGAATCCATAGGAACCTCATCCTCTAAAGTTCTGTGTGTGGGGCTAGGCCTATAAAGTACACGAGCCTGGACACATAGGACAAGCAAGAGTTTGAGTACTAGCTTTTAAGCATGGCTGTTCACTGCTTTAGAAAGACTGCAGTGATCCAATCACAAGCCTACAATCTCTACAGCCAAATCAGATCTGTAATCTGATGGTGGATCTATACAAATATAGGGGAGTCTGTCACTGCACAATCTCTCACAAGGCTACAAGCACAAGTGCAGAGAAGAAGAATCTATCTTAGTTCCGTGAATTGGCCTCACCCTAGGGCTATAATCTGTCCACTTGAATGGTCACAAACTATCCACAGAGGCTATCCTCCTCACAAAGGTCTAAGACAGAACAAGAACATTACTGCCACCACCATGTTCACAAGGCTACCAGCTCAAGCTCCCATGGGGATTAAGATTTAGTGGATCCTGTGGTGGGGGAAGGCCTGCAATGTGCCTAACCTGGACACACAGGTCACTTGGATCTAAATAAAACCTTAAAAATAATCCTCCATTGCTTACAATATAACTTAGCAATGGGGGATCTCAAGGCAGCAGCAGTGTACAGAATAACTCACAACAAAAATATCATCCCATATATGTAATAAATCCTATTACAAAACTCCATTAAAAACTATACCATCTAATTATACAAAAGGCATAGCCAGCAAGTGCTGGACTATGGAGAGAAAGAAAAAGGAAAAAGAAACTACCTAGAACCTAACCTTAGCCTACTAAAATTTACAACTTAATCGAGAAGATGAAGTCTGAAAAAAATCTAAGTCTAAAGTCCGTCCAAAAAGCTCCTCAAACCTAAGCTAGGCTTAGGCTTATATAGCAGTCGGCTGCGTGTGAATTAAGGTTAGGAAAATCCTAATTTCATCTCTTCAATTGTGGCCCATTCTTGTCCCTTGGATGCCTCGAGGCATGTGCACGGATATTAGAGCATTGGAGTGTGTGCCCTAATTGCTGGAGTTCCCAGATTTCCCTTGCAGTAGTGGGGAGAAGTTTAGAACCGTATCCTCATTGGATAGAAAAGATTTCCAAATCTTGCCGCGTGGTAGAATTGGCATCACGGGGTTGAATTGACTTGAAGCTCATGCAGTTGTGGGATTGACATTTTTATCATCGCGGGATACTAATGGCTGTCACGAGATTGCTCTTTCAGCTTTGAATGGCGCAGGAATTGATCGCGCGGTTCGTCCCTTGGTGAATCTCGCGGGGATCCTCGCGAAGAAGTAGTGTTCATGGGCCTATGGATCGCGCCAGCATTTTCTTAAAGGTTTGTATCCCACGGCCACTATGCAAAAACTGCGCGCGGGAGTGCCTGAAGCTCTCTCTCTTCTGTGAATCGCGCGACGATTGAAGGCTCCTTTCTTCAGCTATACGAGACTGCACGAGCACTTAAGACTAATCCTCACGAGGACCTCGCGAAGTTTACTTTTCAATTCTTTCTGGCACTAGACCATGCAAGAATGGTGTGAATACTGCGCGACCAGCTTGTGTGCTGTCTTCAGAAGCCCGCGACAACTGCGTAAAGGAATTATCTCTGGTTCAATTGAACCCTGCGACATCTGCGTGAGGCATTCTTCTTGGTTTGTTTTCTCGCTTGTGCCTATCTCAGAGCCAACTCTCTCGTGGTTTAACCTTCACACTTGAGGCTTCTTGGCATGGTTAGAGGTTTATTTACAGCTGCTACTTAACACATTTATTAAATGATTAAGGGTCCAATAGAGATTAAGTTAAGGGGTGAAAAGTGGTACTTTTCAGGTCTTAACACACCCCCAAACCTAATCTTTGCTAGTCTCTTAGCAAAGCTGTAATTAAATGCCACTTTCGTAGGGATCATAGGTACATTTAGCATATATACCAAGCCTTTTAAACCCCTAGGTTATCCCTAGTGGAGGAGTGAAGTTTCCTGAGGGTTTTCAGTGAAGACACCCACAAACTTCACCATTAGAATTAGTTAAGTATAGTGCAGATAATGACAACACAAATTTTTGATGTTTAAAGCTTCATTTCACACCTAACTTTTTAACACTTAGAGGAAACTGCAGCAATGTTCCAGGCCATTTAAAACTTAAAAGTTAACATGTGTTTGCCTTACCACCCTTCATTTAACATTAGAATTTCAATGTATAAAAATCAGTACCCAGTTTGCCTTTAATTCAAAATTCAGGTTGGATACAACCCCAATGAGGTTAAAATTCAGACCCAATTCTTACTAGGGCTATCTCTCAACATTATCAATCTGAGGGTGTTCACATTCACATCAGCTCAAGAGCAGTTACAGACCCCAAATGGGCCTGCAAGCATGAGCATAGGCAAAGCTTCTAATTTCTGACATCTTCAAGAATTCACCATAGATTGGACAACTCCACATCTCCACATGACAGCTCATTTTACTTTGGATCCACAGGGTCTTTTTAAATGGGTTGTAATGTGGCTTATGGGTGAGGGATGCAACGAATCAAAGGGTAAAAAGGGATTCATAATTAAGAAATCAGGAAGATAGGGAGTGATTCATGACTTCACAACCTTCACTGCAGCATTAACTTCATCTTTCTTTTTATATTCCAGACTCAAAGTGCCTAGCTTCTCCTCTTCTTTTCTATTTCTAGATGATGTCTTCTCTAGACTTCTCTTTCTTTTTCTCTTTTTGTTTTTATTCATTCTCTTTTTATGATGAACTGCCACACAACTGCCATTGGTACACTGTTGTTCACAAGTTGCTTTTCTTTTCCTTCCACAAAATATTGGACCATTCTCACTATTTTAACTCCTTCTCCTTTACCTTCTGAATTCTTAGAGTGAGGGTGAGGTTGAATCAGGTCATGAGGTTAAGGTGCAAGTATTCTGATGTCTGTCAAAGAAAAATATTTTAAGGCTCAATTAGTGTATGCAAAAAGGTAGATTTTAAAGGATTGAATTTCCAGGCTCAAACTGTCCAAATGAAGGCCTTGGGTCATTTCCTTAGTATCATGATTGCTGTCAATTACTTTTGATTTGGAGGTGCACAACTTCTAGTGAATATAATCTTGATTCAATCAGCCCTCAGAGCAGAAATAATGCCAAAAATACTCTTTAAAAGCAAATGCTGGGCCCAAATCTCACTAGTTATGGTCATCAAATTTAACCCATGGGGTGTATTTTCATCTATTTCTCTCCTCCTAGGTTCACTGAGTACTAACTGACAAAAATTTCTAATATTAGCTTTATGGTGGTGTCAAGATTTTTAACTTTTTCTGTTTCAAAAAGTCTGCAAAAATATTTTAAATTTTTACAAGTTTCCTCATTGTATCAAGTTAAGTGGGAATTGACTTTATTCATCCCAGTTTTACTACTATCACTGCACTAAAATTAACTATTCTATTGGCAGACCTATCCTGTTGCATCCCCAAACCATGAGGAGCAGTGTCCTCACTGGTTCAAAGGTGAGAAAATGCAGTAGATTCCAGGCAGAGAAACAAAAATAAACACATAAGAAAGCAGAGAAACAGAAAATGCTAACTGAATAGTATGGAACTAAAAGAGACTTTTATTAAAATAAAAAGAAAAGATTACAAAAAGATGGAAAAAGAAAAGACAAAATGGGGGGGGGGGAAATGGATCAAGGGAGAGTCGAGGGGGGAGGGTTTGAGGAAGATGGTGGGGGAGATGCAGGTGGATCCATTTTTCTCTTCTTCTTCTCTCTCTTCTCCTTCTTCCTCTTTTTCTTTTCCTCCTTGGCGAGGATCCTCTGAACCTCGTCATACTCATCCCAGAGAAATTGTAATGGGTCCGGCTCCTTAGGCGGTGGGGGATCCTCCCAGATGGGGTAGAATTTAATGGGGAAACTGAATGATTTGTCAGCCGCCATGGTTGTGAGGAGGGCCGGACAGCTGGGGTTAGAAGAGGAAGGATGAGAGGAAAAGGAAGTAATGGCCTATTTAAAAGATATGGGCAGTGGAAAATGAAACGGCACATTGAAAGTTTTTTTTTTTTTTTTTTTTTGCCCCATTCCAAGACTGGCAATAAATTGGGAATGTTTGGGAAAAGGAGAATTGCACAATCGAGTATGGGAAAGAAGAGTGCGCAATAAATGAGGGTCTAAAGATAGGCATGGTATTTAAGGGGATCCTGTGTATCACGCAGCTGCACAGTGGAAATTGTGGTAGCCCCTGACAATTGACATCGAATTGACCGTGCACATGAAGTCATATTTGAAATGATTATAGCCACCCTACAGACATCTCTCAGGACAAAATTTAAACAAAATGAAGACTAAAAAATATAGAAAAGCACACAGAACAGATCAAAATAATACAAAAAAAAAGAAAAATTATATTAACTGGAAAACATTTACAATGGTAATTACAATCTAAGTACAATCTAAGCTACTCTAAGAGGAATCATCTGAATCTGAATCGGTAAAGAAATCACAGCCCATCATTTTAGCATGTGCCCTAAGGGCAGCTTTGTCCTGTTTCTTCTTTGCCTCCCTTTCCTTTTTTGCTTCGGCTAGTGTTTTCTTGGCAGTAGGAGCTTTAGGTGCCCTCACCCTTACTTTTGGCTGCTTGGGTAATTTTGGTTCCTTGGGTTCTTGAGGGGCTTTTCCTTTCCGCTTTGCAGGGGGGGTTGCAGGAGATTTGCCTTTTTCTTTGCCTGTGGCTTCCTCAGTGGGGACCATTAGGGATTTCCCTCTTGCTTGAGACTCAGGCTGGCCAGGGAATTGTGCCTCCTCAGACTGAGCAGCTGGCTCTTTGCCAATTTTTAAAGGGGCAGCTTTGGGAGCAGACCTCTTAGCAGTGACTTTCCTCTGCTTAGGATAAGTTTGCTCCTTTGGAGGTGCAGCAGAGGCCTTGGTAGTTAGAGGCTGCTCTGTAGGAGGTGAGGGAGGAGGGACAGTTGGGGCCTTCCCATCCTCTTGATGGGTCTTTGGTTGGGCCTCCTCAGACTGGGCAACTATAGAAGGAGTAGCTGTTGGCTCTGGGTCGGGCATTTGAACAGAGATTGGGGTAGGCTGTAGAGGAACATTTTTGACAGCAACCAATGCATATTCCAATGAGGCAATCTGAATTTGGTGTTTTAGGAATTCAGCCTCATGGATATCTTTTTGGATGTTGAAGATCTCTTGGGCATTTTTGAGCCTCTTTTCGAACATTCTGGCCCGTGCCCTCTCTGTAGCAGCAGTTGTTTTTTCCAGCTCCCAATTCAACTCATGATAAGTTGTTGAAGCCTTAGCCTTCTGGTAAGCTTCCAATAAGTTAGTCCACCCCAAGGAGATGCCCAGAAGTTGCTTTCTGTGGGCCTCCTTCATTGTATCGATCTGCTTCAGCAGGGGGGTCTCAATGGACTTGCAAAGTTTGACCATTCCCCTCAGGACATCCTTCCTAAGGTAAGCATTATCCCGTATGTGATGGAGGATGGTGAGGTAGGAAGGGCTGTAAAAAAAATATTTTGGTGCAATGGGCAGATAGGAAGTGGAAGGAGCAAACTGTGATTGGTCCTGTGATGGGGAAGGGGGGATAATAGTGGGTAAGTCTAGTTGTGGGGGGAGGGAGATAAGTTCTGGGTCTGTTTGGGTAGATTTGTCAGTGAATGTGAGAGGGGTAGGATAAGAGGGGGATGGAGGGTATAGGAGGAAAGGAAAATGGGATAGGCTCAGCAGGGGAAAGGGGTGATGGGGGGGGGGAGATGAGAATTGTGAAAGGGATGAAGGGGAATGGGAGGGTTGGTTGTGCAATGGGGATTATGGGTGGTGGGTGGGGTTGGAAGTTAGGGATGGTGTCAGTTTGGGTATGTTTGTTAGTGTAAAGGACCAGGGGGTTGTAGTGGGTTGTGGAGGGATGGGTGGGTTGTTTAATGTCTGGAGGGTAGATTGGATGAATGTGACTTCTGTCTGCATCTTATCCTATTTTTGGGTAGTGGTGGATAATTGGGCTTGGATGTCTTGGATAAGGGATAGGATAAGGGTCAGTGTGTCAGAGCTGGGAGGTTGGGTCTGTGAAGAAGAGGGTACTAGTTGGAAAGGTGAGGAAGGTGCATGGTGGAAAGTGGAAGGGGAGGAAGAGTGGGGTTCTGGGGAGTGATGGTGTGATGTAGTTGGGGATTCTGGGAGGGGGGTATAGTGGGTAGGCAGTGTGTTAAGGAAGGTAGATAGAAAGGCTTGGAATCCGATGGTCGTGTTAAGGGTTAAGTCAATGTCTGTGAGTGGGGATGTAGTAGGTATGGCTAGGGTGATGGTTTCTGCAAGGTGAGGTGTGTCAGTGTGGAGGAAAGGGATTGAGGGTGGGGTTTGGGAGATGTTGGGGATTTTGTCAGTGGCTTTTCATTTTTTGTAGGAAATGAGGGGAGCGCTGCCAGGTTTATGTGTAGCTAATGGGGGGATTGTTGCTGTGTACTGAGGTAGGGTAGGGGATGGCGAGTCCTCCCAGGTACCAATCACAGGTGAAGGGGGAGTGGGCGTAGATGATGAGGATAGAGGAGGGTGAGAGAGTGATGTAAGAGGGATAGTAGATGCAGGAGGAGAATGTGATGGGGAAATGGGTGCTGCTGCAGCATTGGTGGGAACAGGCTCTGGGAGCACCTCCATGGTAGCAGGGGTAGATCTTGTTCCAGCTGCTGCTTCTGCTTGTTTGGGAAGGGCCTTAGCCTTAGCTTTCTTCTTCTTCTGGGCCTCCATCAGGCTCCTGCTAATTCCCCATGGCCAAGAGAGAACGAATAAACAACATCGGCAATGGGAATTCTCCCCTCCTACTGATGTCCTGAGCAGTATAAGTGCTTTTGCAGGACTTGGTCTATGAAGAGGAGTTCGGGTGCCAATTCTCTCCTTCTGATCGAATCTCCTGTGGCCTTTAAACCTCTAGTTAAGGCCCGTGCAATTATATCAATTGATGCACTCAGGGGGGGCCATATCCACAGCTAGGGTTGAATGCGGCTGGGATGCCTAAAACTTCAGCAATCACCATGGGGCTCACTAACATATCAAAGTCATCAATCAGCACCAGCAAGTAAGCTTTTCCATCCTTATCCTTCTTGACCCTGATGTGTTGATAAAATAGTTGCACTAGCCTAGGGTAGGTTAGTGCTGAAATACCTCTCATCAAGGGTGTCAGGCTCGCTTTACTCATAACTGCATAGCAGGGGCAGAGAGAGGTTCCTTCTTAAAAAATGGTAGGTCAAAATCTGTCTCAGGCTCCAATGGAATTTACACCATGAGCTCAGAAGGAGCAGAGAACTTAGGGGTTGGTTCTGCCACCTCCTCAACCACTTCCTTTCCTTTTTTGGATGACTTTGAAGTCTTGGCCTTTTTAGGGGTGGTCTCTGTAGGGTTCTTATCCTTCCCCTTTCTCTTCTGTGCACTCTTGGGAGCCATTTCAAATTCTATCTTCTAATGTGAGGAATGGAGATAGAGAACTAGGTGCTTACCCTAAAATCCTAGGGTTATGTTTGATCTGACGCACAGGGCACCGTGAGATCTATGAGTAAAGGGCAATGGATGGGGGTGATGCTAAGAACAACTCTGTAGATTTGTGAAGTGAATGATGAGTTGTAGGATTGATGCTGGAGGAGAGGGGGGGAGCGCCAGAAGCTAGGGTTTCGAAGAGAGAAGAAGGAAGAAAATAATAAAAAAGGAACCAAGTGCGGGGTTAAAATACTTATTGCAAAGCTCAACGCACTTTGGAACATCTGGTAGCGGGGTTGGAAATGAACCTAGCGAAGGTGTTGATTAAATCTGGATTGCCCGACAATCTCCCAGGTTGACCTTCTGAACCTCGCGATAGTCTTGGAATCTCGTGATAACTAATGAATAACTCTATGTGGATCGCGCGAGAGGTTCTTAGGTACACATGAATCTCGCGATAGCTATTGAATGTTTCCATGTGAACTGCACGAAATTCTTCCAGACTTCCTTTTTAACCTCGCGACAGCCTTAGAATCTCATGACTAATGAAGTATATCAGAGTGCGAGAGTCTCTCAGCTTCTATTTGGACTCAAAGGATGAAGGTATAAAACAGAGAGCATGTGCTCTCTATTTTACCCTTTTGCATATGCATTCAACAAAAGAACAGAAATGACACACCCCTAAACTCCCACATTATGCATTCAACAAAAGCTATCAATTAAAGAGCAGTAAAAATCAAACCAAGCATCAAAAGTTTAAACCAGACAGGTCCAGAATCAGATGGGACCACTAACAATTCCTAGAGAATTTTAACAAAAGAAAGCAAGATAAATCTACCAAAATCAAAATACATATGATACAGTAATGACACACCTGTGGATCAGCATAAAGAAGGATCCCCTTGAAAGTGAATGGTGTCCATGGGTTCGACAGGTTTTTCAAAACAAGGCTTAAGCCTCTAACCATTCACTTTCATGGTTCTCCCAGACTTGGGATCCTTGATTTCCATAGCACCAGATGGGGAAATATGCATGACAATGTAAGGACCTTCCCATTTGAATTTCAATTTGCCAGGAAAAAATTTAAGTTTGGAGTTAAACAACCAAACCTTATCACCAACTCTGAAACTCTTTCTCAACAGCCCTTTATCAAAGAAAGCTTTGGACCTTTCCTTGTAGATCCTGGCATTAGCATACGTATCCATCCTTAGCTCTTCCAATTCGAACAGCTGCAGCAACCTGTGATGACCAGCATAAGTTAGCTCTAGATTTAAATGTTTGATGGCCCAATAGGCCCTGTGTTCTAACTCCACTGGGAGATGACAGGCCTTGCCATAAATTAGTCTGAATTGGGACATACCAATGGGAGTCTTATAGGCAGTCCTATAAGCCCACAATGCATCATTAAGCTTGTCAGCCCAATCTTTCCTATCAGTCCTCATAGTCTTCTCAAGGATATGCTTGATCTCCCTATTTGAAATTTCAACTTGCCCACTAGTTTGTGGGTTGTAGGGAGTATCAATCCTATGGGTGACAGAATATTTCTTGAGCAAGCTCTCGAAATTTCTGTTATAGAAATTGCTCCCCCCATCACTGATAATGGCTCTAGGGGTGCCAAATCTGGAGAAGATATTCTGCTTTATAAACTTGAGGGTAACCTGATTATCATTAGTTCTTGTGGCAATGGCTTCTACCAATTTGAAAACGTAGTCCACTGCCACTAAGATGAAATGAAAGCCATTTGAAGGAGGAAAGGGGCCCATAAGATCAATACCCCACACATTAAACTGTTCTACAATAAGGATGGGCTATAAAGGCATTGAATTTCGTTTAGACAACCCTCCTAATTTCTGACATCTTTCATAGGTCTTGCAGTGTGTATTAGCATCTCTGAAAAGAGAAGGCCAATAGAACCCACACTGCAAGACTTTGTCAGCTATTTTTCTCCCACTAAAGTGACCCCCACAGGCATTTTCGTGGCACATGGCCAGAATACTAGGAACATCACTTTCGGGAACACATTTTCGAATGATTTGGTCGGTACAATACTTGTACAAGCAAGGTTTCTCCCAGAAAAAGAATTTAACCTATGAGAAAAATAGGTCTTTGTCCATTTTTGTCCAATGGGCAAGAATCTTGCCTATAACTAGATAATTGATACTATGTGCATACCAAGGAACTAAAGATCAAATGGGAAACAGTTGCTCATCCGGGAAGACATCATTTGTAACAAGGTCATCAACACCTTTTCCCAACATAATTCTGTACAAGTGGTCAGCCACCACATTTACTACACCCTTCTTATCCTTAATTTCGATGTCAAACTCTTGCAACAGGAGTATCCATTTAATCAATCTGAGCTTTGCATCCTTCTTGGACAGTAGGTACTTTAAGGCTGAGTGGTCAGTGAAGATGACAGTTTTAGACCCAAGTAGGTAAGGTTTAAACTTGTCCACAGCAAAAACCACTGCCAGAAGCTCTTTCTCAGTAGTTATATAGTTCAGCTGAGCTTCAGCAAGTGATTTGCTGAGATATGCAATGACCACAGGCAGCTTATCTTTTCTCTGGCCCAAGACAGCACCTATTGCCAAGTCAGATGCATCACACATCAACTTAAAGGGCAGGGTAAGTTAGGTGTTTGGAGTACAGGGGCAGAGGTGAGGCAGATTTTTAGAGTTTCAAAAGCCTCCAGACATTCAGCAGAAAAGTCAAAGGGCACATCCTGGCAGAGCAGTTGGCACAATGGCTTAGCAATTTTGTTGAAGTCTTTGATGAACCTCCTGTAGAATCCAGTATGCCCAAGGAAAGATCTGATTTGCTTGACTGTTCTTGGAGGGGACAAATTTGTAATGAGGTCAACTTTGGCCTTGTCTACCTCAATTCCATCTTTAGAGACTACATGGCCCAACACAATTCCTTGTGTTACCATGAAGTGGCTCTTTTCCCAACTTAAAACTAAATTGGTCTCCTCACATCTTTGTAAGACCTGATGGAGGTGTTATAGACATTGGTCAAAGCTATCCCCATGATCAATTTTAAATAAACCCTTGCAAGTGTACAAGATCTGTTCTAGTAAGGCAAGAACAAGGGTGTCGAACCCATAGGGAAATCTGAAATTTTAGTCAATTCTTCCTAGAGATTTAGAAAATATCCCCGAGGAAGTACCAAGGGGCAGATTTAATTTTTACCAAGAGTTAACACTTTTCTAATTGCAAGAAAGAAAATAAATTAATCTAAAAATTATGTAATGAGAAATCTAAGAACAAATTTTTAAAAACAAGATCAAGGAATTTGCTACCCCAGATTTATACCCTTTTCTATTTTTAAACCCGCAATTTTATTAACATCAAACACACCATCATTCTAAGATAAACGTGATTAGTAATTAAGCGTGATCATTAACCCGGCATACCCTATCTAAAAACAATGACTCAGCCTAATCGCGGTATGAATCATGTGAAAAGCATAGCGTATCTCATAGTACTTTAGATCAAAACACTAAAAACATGATCACTACACTTTGAGAAAAACGATTTGATGATGAAATTATCAAACTAGGGCATTAAACATAAAATATAGGTACTTATCTGGGGATCGCATCCTCCTTGACCTACAGCCTTTAGCCTATCATCCTTGGTGCAAGATCTTCAATTTCATTCAAAATCATTCCCAAAATAAAGAGCAAAGAAGGTATAAAAAGAAGAATACTTTCTCAGAAAATCTCAACACAATTTTACTACTCTCCGAAAACTCTCTTACAAAAGTCTCTAATTATTACACAAATTTTAAAAATAAAAACTCTCTATTCACAAAGCTCTCTCTCAAAACTATCCCAAAAAAAACAACTCTAAAAAAAACAACCCTCCCTTACAAAGCCGTGAGCCTCTTATTTATAATATCTGATTGCAACTAACCCTAATTGCCTCAATCGATTGAGTTTCATGTCTCAATCGATTGACTTTGAGTTCGAATTCCCTTAGGGCACTTCTGCCTTCATGTCTCAATCGATTGAATTTCATGTCTCAATCGATTGACTTTCTAGGGTTGAGTTTTTCTCCACCTGTCAATCGATTGACCATAATGCCTCAATCGATTGACTCTTCAATGCAAAGTCTTCCCTTTCTTGATGGAAGTTGATTCTCTTCATGGCTTTCAATGCTTCTTTGGACCTTTTTGTCCATAGCTCTTTTTTTAGCCTGTACTTTCCTTCTTTTATGCACTTGAACGATCTAACTGTCAGAAACACCTGTAAACATCAAAACCTCACAACAACCATCAGATGCTTTCATTGAACAGCTAAATGTAGGATTTAAAGTGTGAATTATAGTCATATTTCAGCACCGATCACACCCCCAAACCTACACTTTGCTAGTCCTCGAGCAAAGAGAATGATAAATATAAAAATAAAACTAACATCCTAAAATTTAAATGCCACTTTCGTAGGGAACACGATTGCACTTAGCATGTGCAACAAGCCGTTAAACCCCTAGGTGATCCCTAGTGGAGGAGTTGTGTCTCCTGAGGGTTTACAGTGAAGTTACCCACAAACTTCCAAAAAAAATTTCAAACCATCGGCAAAATTGAGTTTTCAAAACATGATTTTTTATAACATATATACCATTCCAAAAACAAAAACATCATTAATTGGTTCAACATGTGAATCATCAATCTTAAATACCAATGTCATGTCAATCATGCTAGTATCCATTCAAATTAATCTAATGCTCAAATTGTTAGATAACTCATTCATTCATGCTTAAACGTGAAGAGTGTGCATACCAAAACCAAGATTCATCCATCTTAGAACTAGTCCAAACGAAAAATCATCGGATCTCATGTCTCAACTCAATCCTCACTTTAGGTATACTCTCGAAATAAAATCACTCCGATGATGGGTAAGTTTTCGCACACATGTGAGAGATCAATACAAAACAAATAAAAAGGTCTCACATGATAAATGAAACACGATGTAATCAATGAACAAAAAAAACAGATCTCATAAGAACAGATACTTGAATATCCTAAGCATGTCATATCAAGTGTCATAGGTATCACATATTTACTCTCCACAAGGCAGTTACCAATGCAAGATCAGATCATGAAGGTCTTTTGTAGGGTTGTAATGGGCTCAGGAAAGGGTAAGAAAGAAAGGGAATTTAGATTCAAAATTTCTGAGAAATCAGAAAAGGTACTAACTTTTTCTTTCTATTGCTCTTCTTTTTCTTTTCTAATTTCTCACCATTTTTTTTTTTTCAATATTTTTCTTTTCTCACTCTTTCTTCTTCTTTTGAATTTCTTTTCTTAATGGTACCTCACATTTTTCTCCCCCATTTTTTTTTTCTTTTATATTTTTGCCATACACTCTCAGTAAACACCACAACTCGGTATCCCTCCACTTACTCTCTTTTCACTCATTTTCATCCCTCGTTCCCAACGCCCTAAATAAATAAGAAGGTAAAGCTGAATTTTCAGAAATGATAAAGGGTTAAAGGTTAATGTGGCTTATCAAAGAATGTATAAAGGTAAATTTTTCAATAGGCTCAAAGGGGTACTAGAAGGATAAATTTATATGAGGTGGGACATTTTAAGCACAAACGAGCCAAAGATGGCCTTCAATCATATCCTTAAAAGATGGTAATCTTGCCTATTTGTCTTGAGTAGATATACAGTACGTTCTAACACAATAATATGAATTTGATTTCATGCAAAGTCACAAGCCAAAAATAAAATGTATGAGATTATGCAAAATAATTCGTATTCAAAGAAAACTCCGAGTTTATGTATTCACTCATCAATGACGGGAAATTAGCTCTAAAGCTCACCAGGTTTAGTCTCCACTAAGAACCTACGATCCAACGTTTAAAATAATTCATCGATTTCTAAATCTTAGCTTGGTATAAGTGCACAAATTCTAAGCATGAATTTCAAAGTCATCCACAAATTATCACATTAAGCTTCATTATCCTAGATACAAGTAATCAAAATATGCCATCAATATTCTCAAAATTAATTCTCATGCATCATCAACTAAAGTTTGAAAACTACTGCAAAGTAAATCATGTATGATGGTTAAAATTGTTTATTTATTATTATTATTATTATTATTATTATTATTTTTTTTTAAATACATAACACAAGATAGATAACCATACCCCCAAACCTAAGAATGACAATGTCCTCATTGTTTGAAATAAGTAGGCACCCCCAAACCTGTTGAAAAGTACCTCACACAAAGATCAGGTGCAGAGAATATATGCATCAAATAACCAAAAATAGATTGAAGGTAATGTGGCTATATGTATTTGGAAAGTAAAAACAACCTAAACTAAACTAAAAACTAAATTCTAGAACTAACAAAAACAAAAAGAAAAACAAAAATAAGTAAAACACACTGGGTTGCCTCCCAGGAAGCGCTGAGTTTACATGTCGACAGCTCGACCTTTCAGTGATCAATCCTCAGGATCACGGAGGTGCATCGCCTCAATCTTAAACTGGGTGATCGGCTCAAACATTGGTTTGAGTCTTTGCCCATTAACTTTACAAATGCGATTGTCAGCAAGGCTCCGAATTTCAATGGCACCATGCGCACTAATGGACACTACCTGAAATGGGCCTTCCCATCGAGATTTTAATTTGCCCGGGTGGAGCTTCAGTCGGGAATTGAATAACCAAACTTTTTGGCCAACGTGAAATTCTTTTCGAGAAATGGACGCATCATGCAACTTTTTATACCTTTCCTTGTACATCTTTGAATTCTCATACGCTTCGTAGCGTAATTCCTCCAATTCATTCAATTGCAATCGGCGATGTGACCCGGCTGCTTGCATATCAGAATTAAATCTTTTTATCGCCCAGAATGCTTTATGCTCCAATTCGACAGGAAGATGGCAAGCTTTCCCGTAAACAATTCGAAACGGAGACATTCCAATCGGAGTCTTGAATGCGGTCCGATAGGCCCACAGAGCCTCTGAGAGCCGGTTTGACCAATCTTTTCTATCCGGTCGGACCGTTTTTTCTAGAATTCGCTTAATTTCCCGATTAGACACTTCCACCTGACCGCTAGTCTGTGGATGGTACGGCGTAGCGACTTTGTGAATGACGCCGTACTTCTTCATTAAGGTGGCAAAATGGCTATTACAAAAATGCGAACCGCCATCGCTGATGATTGCTCTTGGAATCCCGAATCGGGTAAACACATTTTCTCTGAGGAATTTGACCACAACCTTATGATCATTCGATCGGGTTGCCACAGCTTCTATCCATTTCGAAACATAATCAACAGCCACTAGAATATATGAAAACCCAAAGGATGGGGGAAAAGGACCCATAAAGTCAATCCCCCAAACATCAAAAATTTCAACAATCAGAATTGGATTAAGGGGCATCATATTTCGTTTTGAAATATTGCCAAGCTGTTGACATCGTCGGCATTCCTTGCAAAATTGAGCGTCCGAAGATGGAGGGCCGAGAATCCGCTTTGAAGGATTTTCGGCGATCTTTTGTCCTCGAAATGACCAGAGGATGCTCATTTGCTCCTCTTCTACATCTCGATGATCGATCCGAGAATTTGAAGTACATGGTTCATCCCAAAAATAGTATTTCATTTGGGAGAAAAGAGATTCTTATCATTCTTACCACTCGTGGGGATTCGCCGATAACGGATAATTCACAATGTTAAAACCATGGAACCTTTGCATCTACATCAATTGCTAGCAAATGTTCATCCGGAACGTGTCACGGATGGTCTCGCTATTGCGATTCTTCGTAGAATTCTCGACAAATGATCAGCCACCACGTTCTCAACCCCCTTCTTATCCTTAATCTCGAAATTGAACTCTTGGAGCAGAAGGATCCAACGGATTAATCTCGGTTTAGTATCCTTCTTTGCTAGAAGATATTTCAGAGCGGAATGATCTGAAAAGACCACTATTTTTTATCCAAGCAAATAGGAACGAAACTTGTCTAGAGCATACACCACAGCTAATAATTCTTTCTCGGTGGTGGTGTAATTGAGTTGGGCATCAATTAATGACTTGCTAGCATAATAAATTACGTGATGTAATTTATTCACCCTCTGTCCTAGGACAGCTCCAATTGTGTAATCAGATGCATCACACATGAGTTCGAATGGGAGAGAATAATTCGGTGGCTGGATGATTGGTGCATTGGATAAGAGCTCTCGCAATTTCAAAAATGCTTGCATGCAGTCCTCAGTAAATTCAAAAGGAACATCTTTGCCAAGCAAGGTGCACAATGGTTTAGCCACCTTGCTGAAATCCTTAATAAACCTTTGATAAAATCCTGCATGACCCAAAAATGACCGAATTTGTCGAACCTTGGGTGGTGGCAAGTTAGCAATTAGATCAACTTTTGCTCTATCCACCTCGATTCCTTTCTGTGAGACAATGTGCCCCAGAACAATCCCTTGTTTAACCATAAAATGACTCTTCTCCCAGCTAAGAACAAGTTTGGAGTCAACACAACGTTGCAGCACTTGTGAAAGATGATTCAAACAGGAATCAAAGGTTCTCCCAAAAACCAAGAAGTCGTCCATGAATACTTCAATGAATTTGTCGATCATATCTGAAAATATGGCCAACATACACCGTTGAAATGTGGCCGGGGCATTACACAGGCCGAATGGCATCCTGCGGTATGCAAACGTACCATAAGGGCATGTGAACGATGTCTTTTCTTGATCAGCTGGGTAGACAGGCACCTGATTGTATCCCGAATACCCATCAAGAAAACAAGAAACTCTTGCCCTAACTTCTCAAGGATTTGATCAATGAACTAAGGAAAATGATCCTTTCGGTGGCGGCGTTTAATTTCCGAAGTCAATGCGCATACCGCCATCCAGTAGTTTCTCGAGCGGGGACCAATTCTCCTTTAGCAGTTTCCTTCACAGTGATTCCGGACTTTTTCGGAACAATTTGGACTGGACTAACCCATTCACTATCAGAAATCGGATAGATGATTCCAGCATCAAGGAGTTTAATGACTTCTTTTAGAACGACTTCTTGCATGTTTGGATTAAGTCGCCTCTGTGGTTCCCTTGAAGTTTTACTCTCATCTTCCAAATGTATTTTATGCATACATACCGATGGGTCAATCCCTTTGAGATCAGTGAGAGTCCAACCGATAGCTTCCTTGTGCTCTTTCAGCACCGTCAACAACTCTTTTTCTTGTTCTGCCGACAACGTGGATGAGATTATTACTGGAAGTGTTTCATGAGGTCCCAGAAAAGCATACTTGAGGGACTCTGGCAATTGTTTCAATTCCACAAGTGGTGGTTGCTCAAGTGATGGAGGCAACACGTCCGTCACCTCAACAGGTAATGATTCTATCTCAGGCACACTCGCATCTAAATGGTCATCTTGGCATGATGAGCTAGACTCTTTCTCGTCGGACTGCTTCTCTTCCGATCCTTTCTCTTCATAGATGGCCAACAAAGCATTTTCAAATTCCTCTTTGGTAAGCATTGAAGGTAATGCCTCATCCACCACTTCATCTATCTGATCGATGTAAAAACATTCGACCTCATCCTCGTTTTGGAAATGGTTCATCGCATGGAAGATATTCAATTGAACCTTCATGTTTCCAAAAGAAATGTCCATGACTCCCGTTCGACAATTAATGCACGCATTGGCCGTAGCGAGAAATGGGCGTCCAAGGATGATGGGGACTTGATTAAGTGACTTAACAGGTGTGTCCATGTCCAAAACAACAAAATCCACTGGAAAGACAAACTTATCTATTCCAACCAAGACATCCTCAATAACGCCCCTCGGGCGTCTTTCGATCTATCCGCCAGCCATAAAGGTGACCGTTGTGGGTCTCAATTCACCCAAATTCGAGTTTCTCGACAATGAATATGGGATTAAATTAAGCTCCCAAATCCAATAACGCTTTCCCAATCGGTTGCCCACCAATGACACATGGAACAAAGAGGGAACTCCTGTGGTCTTTTAGTTTTGTGGGGTTTCCAATTGCAATATAGAACTGACTTGATTAGTCAAGAACACTTTCCTCGAAACATGATTACGTGCCTTTCTCTTCCGAGTGCATAAATCTTTGAAAAACTTTGCATACTCAGGCACTTGCTTGATTGTTTCAAGCAATGGAAGGTTTATCTTTACTTGCTTAAATGTTTCGAAAATATCTTCCATTTTTGTTGGTCCCTTTCCCATTCTTGATGGAGGAGTTAGGCATTGAGGAAATGGTGCCTTTGGGACAAAAGGTGCGGGTTCCCCTTTTGAAACTTCGTCTTGTCCTTGTTGGACAGTTGAGGGAGACTCATCCTCTATCACCTTTTCTTTTCCCTTCTCTCTTCTTTTCTCTTCCTCCTTCTCTTTTCGTTTTTCTATCTCTTTCTCTTTTCTTCGCTCTTTCTCCGCTCTTCTCGCTGACTCTTTCTCTTTCTCTGCTTCCTGCTCTTTGTCGGCTTTACTTTCTTCCTGTGCTTCCACAGGCAATTCCACTTGATTATGAACTTCCCGTCCACTTTCAACTATTGACTATTTAATGGTCCTTCATCAGATGATGCTTGGCTGCGAGGATTGTTGATGGGTTGGCTGGGAAGCTTACCCTCCTCTCGTCGATTCAGTTGATTTGCCAATTGACTGACTTGGTCGATTATCATCTGTTGAAAAGATTGCATACTGCGCATTACCTTTTCTTCCAGATCAGCATCCTTTGAAGTGCTTATATGGGCTTGATTAGGATTCTGATTTTTTCGGAAATCAGAATTTGGATGAGAATATGGAGCATTCTGCTGAAAGTTAGAATTCTGGTGAAAATTAGAATTCTGCTGAAAATTTGCTGTGATGTAAATTTTGCTGAAAATTTTGTGGAAAAACTTGTTGTCCATTCATAGGATTGGCTCGGTATTCTTTGCTTGGTTGACACGACGGTTTGGTTTTGATCCACCCCATCCTAAGTTGGGGTGATTTTCCACTGGGTTGTAGGTATTTGAGTACGTTTCTACCTTGCGATAAGATTGAGTGACATTTATCTGCTCTGGAAGAGTAGATTCATCAGGAAGGAATGTCAAGGTAGTTGGGCACTCATTAGCCATATGACCTGGGTGTTCACAAATTGAGCATACAGTGGGGGTGACAGGAACTTTAGCTTGCTTGGTTGCAGCTAACAACATGTTCATCTGTTTGGACAGCATATCAGCCTTGGTTGATAGATCAGAGTTATTATTGTTGACCTCATACAATCCGTCTTTGGTCAACACATGAGATTTAGGTGCTAAGTCCAAAGTGGTTCGCCCCAGTGTCGCACTTTGTATCGAGGTTTGATACAATTTCTCAAACAATGCCCACAACTCATCGGCCTCTTTCGTGGCACAAGATCCACCGCAAGATGCATCAACCATGCATCTTTCTTCAGGAATCAGTCCATTGTAGAAACTTTGGACTTGTTGCCACCTTGGAACTTGATGGTTAGGGCAACTTCTGATCAACTCCTTAAACCGTTCCCAACATTCATGGAATGTCTCTGTAGGTTGTTGGGAAAAGAAAAGGATCTTTTGACGCATCTCTATGGCTTTAGTCATAGGAAAATACTTTTTGAGAAACGGCGATGATGTAGCTCGCCCAACTAGATTGCGGTTCTAAAGAATAGAACCACGTTTTTGCCTTGTCTCTTAAAGAGAACGGAAAGAGTCGGAGCTTTGCTATCTCATCAGTAACATTGTGGACTCTGAACATTTTGCATACCCCGGTGAACTCGTTCAGATGAACGTGCGGATTGTCGTTTGCCAAACCATGGAATATTGGTAGCATTTGAATCATCGTTGATTTGAATTCATAATGATTCCCTGGAATGGGAGCATGCATGATACACTCCTGATCCTCGTAAAAACCAGGATCATTATAATATTCAAGTGTTCTAGGTTCCCCATAGTAATTATTGTTCCCATTATTTCCATTATTCACATTGTTGCCATTCTGATTGTTGTTTTCATTCATTTCTTGCTCTTGATCAGCCATGGTATTAGTATGATGATACTGACTCCGTTGGATTCTACGATTATCTCGCAAAGATCGTTCGATCTTCGGATTAAACGGTAGCAAATGTGGGTGATGAGAACGAGTAAAGCTCATACACCACACCAACAATCAAAGGTTTGAAGAACCCAAAATAAGTCCTCAAGCAGACTCAATCGATTGAGACAGTGGTCTCAATAGATTGACAGACGCACATAAAATTTCACACAAATGACTTGTCAGTCAATCGATTGAGGGGATACTCTCAATCGATTGAGGTTCCAAGAGTCAGAAAGCACCCAGAATATCAGAAAAAGACTTTGTCAGTCAATCGATTGAGAGACTTATCCCAATCGATTGAGGTTCAAAGATTAAAAACACACAAGAATTCTGTCAATTGATTGACATAGGAATGTCAATCGATTGATAAAAGAGTAGAGAGCACACAGAAGGTGGCTCAGTATCAATCGATTGAGAAATTAGCTTCAATCGATTGAATGCTGCTATGAACAGAGAGCAAAGTACGAAGGAAAAGGAAAGAAGACCACTCTGTTTTTTTTTTATATTTTTTTATATTTTTTTTTTGTTTTAAATAAAATAAAATAAAATCTAAATTCGAAAATTAGAAATTAGAAATTAAAAACCTAGAAAACCTTTCCTAAAAGAAAACTTTTAAAATAAAAATATAAGTTTCCTAAAAATATAAACTTCCTAAAAATAAAAACTTCCTAAAAGAAGATTGCAAAATCTAATCTAAGAGAGAAGAATTAAGGAAAGAAATTTGTTTTTTTTTTTTTTTATATATTTTTTTTTAGCTTTCAATCTATTGACAGAGTTGTGTCAATAGATTGAGACACAATTATTGCTAAAAACACACACAGTCAATCGATTGAGAACAAGGCTCAATCGATTGAATAACAAGCAAACACACACACAAAATAGAGTCAATCGATTGAGGGGTTATTCTCAATCGATTGACTGCTATAAAAACAAAAATCTCTAATCGGAATTAACCAAAATTTCGCCGATTTCCCCGGCAACGGCGCTAAAAACTTGATCAATTTTAAATAAACCCTTGCAAGTGTACAAGATTTGTTCTAGTAAGGCAAGAACAAGGGTGTCGAACCCACAGGGAAATCTGAAATTTTATTCAATTCTTCCTAGAGATTTAGAAAATATCCCCGAGGAAGTACCAAGTGGCAGATTTAATTTTTACCAAGAGTTAACACTTTTCTAATTGCAAGAAAGAAAATAAATTAATCTAAAAATTATGTAATGAGAAATCTAAGAACAAATTTTTAAAAACAAGATCAAGGAATTTGCTACCCCAGATTTATACCCTTTTCTATTTTTAAACCCGCAATTTTATTAACATCAAACACACCATCATTCTAAGAGAAACGTGACTAGTAATTAAGCGTGATCATTAACCCGGCATACCCTATCTAAAAACAATGACTCAGCCTAATCGCGGTATGAATCATGTGAAAAGCATAGCGTATCTCATAGTACTTTAGATCAAAACACTAAAAACATGATCACTACACTTTGAGAAAAACGATTTGATGATGAAATTATCAAACTAGGGCATTAAACATAAAATATAGGTACTTATCTGGGGATCGCATCCTCCTTGACCTACAGCCTTTAGCCTATCATCCTTGGTGCAAGATCTTCAATTTCATTCAAAATCATTCCCAAAATAAAGAGCAAAGAAGGTATAAAAAGAAGAATACTTTCTCAGAAAATCTCAACACAATTTTACTACTCTCCGAAAACTCTCTTACAAAAGTCTCTAATTATTACACAAATTTTAAAAATAAAAACTCTCTATTCACAAAGCTCTCTCTCAAAACTATCCCAAAAAAAACAACTCTAAAAAAAACAACCCTCCCTTACAAAGCCGTGAGCCTCTTATTTATAATATCCGATTGAAACTAACCCTAATTGCCTCAATCGATTGAGTTTCATGTCTCAATCGATTGACTTTGAGTTCGAATTCCCTTAGGGCACTTCTGCCTTCATGTCTCAATCGATTGAATTTCATGTCTCAATCGATTGACTTTCTAGGGTTGAGTTTTTCTCCACCTGTCAATCGATTGACCATAATGCCTCAATCGATTGACTCTTCAATGCAAAGTCTTCCCTTTCTTGATGGAAGTTGATTCTCTTCATGGCTTTCAATGCTTCTTTGGACCTTTTTGTCCATAGCTCTTTTTTTAGCCTGTACTTTCCTTCTTTTATGCACTTGAACGATCTAACTGTCAGAAACACCTGTAAACATCAAAACCTCACAACAACCATCAGATGCTTTCATTGAACAGCTAAATGTAGGATTTAAAGTGTGAATTATAGTCATATTTCAGCACCGATCACCCCATAAACCGAAAAATCATCCATAAAAATTTCTAAAAATTTGTCGATCATATGAGAAAAGATGGCGTACATAAACCTCTGAAAGGTGGCTGGGGCATTACACAGTCCAAAAGGCATCCTTCTGTAAGCAAAGGTGCCAAAAGGATAAGTAAAAGTAGTTTTCTTTTGATCAAGAGGGTGCACAGGGATCTGGTTGTACCCTGAGTACCCATCAAGAAAATAGTAAAAAGCTTTCCCATCCAACTTATCCAAAATATGATCAATAAAGGGGAGAGGGAAATGGTCTTTTCTGGTCTTGGAGTTGAGTTTTCGATAATCGATGCAAACTCTCCAGCCAGTGGTGTCCTTGGCTGGTCTCAACTCTCCAGACTCGGTTGTGATCAATGTTATGCCAGATTTCTTGGGTACCACTTGGATTGGTGCCCCCCATTCAGAATCAGAGATGGGGTAAATTACCCCAGCATCCAGCAATTTAATGATTTTTTTCAGGACCACTTCCTGCATGTGAGGATTCAGTTTCCTCTACATTTCCCTGGAGGGTGTTGAGCCCTCCTCTAGATGAATTCTATGCATACAGATCGATGTATCAATCCCTCCTAAATCAGCAATGGTCCAGCCAATTGCTTTCTTGTGCTTCCTCAGAACTGTTAGCAATTCCTCCTCTTGCTCACTGGTAAGAGAAGAGGAGATAATTACAGGAAGTTTTTCGTCTTTCTCAAGGAAAGCATATTTCAATATCTCTGAAAGCTTCTTGAGCTCCAGATCAGGGGCTTGTTGGATGGATGGCAGGATTGGTGTATTGTTGGTTGGAGGAAGGGGCAGCAATGTAGGTTTCCAATTGGAATGCTGCACTAAGCCCACAGAAGACCTCAATAGGGACATGTCTTCTGGCATTAAAGCTAGGCTTCCTTCCTCCACCATGTTCCAAACTTCAATTAAATCAGTGACAATGTTGCCCCACTCCAGCATAGTGGGTTGTTCTTCTTCAACAATTTCTTCTAATACATCCACTGCAAAGCATTCCTCATTGTCCAGCTGAGGGTACTTTGCACTGTTGTACACATTAAGCTCAACTTTCATAAGTCTGAAAGTGACCTCCATGATCCTAGACCTACATTGAATGCATGCATTGGCAGTGGCCAAGAATGGTCTGCCGAGAATAACAAGTATCGGGGATGTACTCTTGTTGCAGCCCATGTCCAAAACAAGGAAGTCTGTAGGGTAGAAGAACTTGTCTACCCCCACTAGGACATCCTCAACCACTCTCATGGGTTTTCTCTCAGACCTATCAGCCATCAATAGAACAATGAGGGTGGGCTTCAACTCCCCCAAACCTAGCTGCTGATACACACTGTATGGCAGCAGGTTAACACTGGCTCCAAGGTCTAAAAGTGCCCTTCCAATTGTGTGGTCTCCAATAATACAGGAAATAGTGGGTATCCCTGGGTCTTGCAACTTCTCAGGCATTATCATGGTTAATACAAAATTAACTGTATCAGTCGCAAAGAACTTCTAGGACAAATGGCCTCTGGCCTTCCTTTTCTGAGTACAAAGGTCTTTCAAACTTTTGCATAGGACTTTGATTACATCAAGTAGGGGTAAATTTATCTTGACCTGCTTAAAGGTCTCCATCATTTCCTCGATCTGTGCCTGTCCCTTATCAAAAGGGGCAGGTCCACTCAAAGCTTGAGGAAATGGCAACTGAGATACTGCTGGTTCCTCAGCTGCAAGCCTATGACTGAACTTTTATTTTTTTATTTTTTTCTATTTTAATCTCCTGCTGAGGTTCAACTACAACCTCTTTATTTTTTCCTTGTTGAAGGGTAGCAGGCAATTCTTAACTCTGTGCTCTAACAAAGTCCTTATCACTTTTACTCGACATTTCTTTGGGAATGACCTCTCCTTGTTCCTTTCCACCTGGTTGTCTACCAGCTTTCCAGACCTTAAGACTGTGATGGCATTGGCCCCCTCAAAATTTGAGGAGCCTTCTCCAATCGAATACTGGCCCTTAGGGTTGGCTATTGGTTGGCTTGGCAACCTGCCCTCTTCTCTTTTAGCCAAGGCATTGGCTATTTGGCCAAGCTGCTCTTCTATTTTCTTAATGCTTTGACTGTAAGAAGTCACAGTCTGATTCAATGGTCCAAGGCTTTGCAATTGGGCCAAAACTTGGTCCTCGAAAGAAGCACTTTGAGGCTGAGCTGCGGGAACTACCAATTGATTTTATTATTGGGGCTACTGTTGCTGCTGGAAATTCGACCTTGGGGCATAACCCTGGTTAAAGTGCTGCTGTGGCCTTTGAGGTAAGGCCAACATCTGTTGTGGCTGCATATAATTGTCTTGCCTCCACCTCAAATTTGGGTGGTCTCTCCATTGGTAACCAGCATTTTGGTGCTGGTATCCATATGGTTGTTTATTGTAGCCACCAGATTGTTGCTGTCCGAAAGATTGGGCAGCAGCAGCCTGTTCCATTAAATACTCAGGGTATTGCCCTACAGATGGGCACTCTTCTACTGTGTGTTGTGGAGATTGGCATATCAGACATACCTCCATCACTTGTGCAGCCATTCTGGGCTGCACCACAGTAAAAAATTTATCAAATCTTTCAGTAAGATTGGCCATCTGCATTCTCAGGTCATCATTTCCCCTAACTTCATGCATCTTTCTTTTAGAAGTCTCAGCAAGCCCTAGCTTAGGAGAAGGCTCTTGAACAGTTCTAGATGAGGACATCTTCTGGAAAGCATTTTCACTTATGACCTCGAACAAGTCCCATGCCTCATCAGCTGTTTTATGCATGTACGTTCCACCACAAGAGGCATCTACCATGTCTCTGCTCTTCTCATCAATTCCATTGTAGAAGCTCTGGACAAGCTGCCAGTCAGGGATCTTGTGGTGAGGACATTGTTTGAGCATCTCTTTAAATCTGTCCCAGGCTTGGTTAAAATATTCAGTTGGGGATTGGGCAAAAGCAAGCATGCCTTTCCTCAACTGGCTGGTTTTAGTCTCTGGAAAAAATTTAGATAGAAATCTTGTTTGGAGGTCTTTCCAGGAAGTGATGCTATTGTTTGGGAGAGTAGATAACTATTTCATGGCCCTGTCCTTTAAGGAAAAAGGAAAGACCCTTAACGTAGTGGCTTCTAGTCCCAAACCAGCAATGGAGAATGTCCTGCACAGGGCCAAGAACTGGTCAATGTGCTTGTAAGGGTCTTCCTTGTTAAGCCCATGGAAAGAGGGAAGTATTTGGATGATGGAAGTTTTGATCTCGTAGTTTCCCTGAACATCTGGGAATTGAATGCTGAATGGAGAATTGTAATCATCTGGAGCATTCAATTCCTTCAATGTTTTAGGTTGTTCTTCACCCATAACTGTTGTCTCAATTTCAATAGGGGGATCGACTGTGGTGTGCCTGTGCCTTCTCGGTCTTCTACCCCTTTCTATCACAGGGTTAGCAGGCTCAAATGTAGGACTGAGGGATCTCCTTCCTAACATGCACACACGCCAACAGCAAGGAAGACTATTCGCAGGCACATTGCACTTAACAAAAAATTGCAACTATCCTAATCAACTGTTATGGAATCTTCAAAGGAGAAATAAACTGAGGTTTTGAAGGTTAGAGAAGTGCAAACAGAGGTAGCTAGACTCCCAGTGCAATTCTACTCTCCTTCTCTGCTACGGTCCAGATCTGCAAGAAAATTTTCAAATGTAAATCAATAGTATCAATTATTCACAAGTACAGCTACCAAAGAATAAAGAATACAAAAATCTAGAGTCTACTATTAGATCAAGGTCCCCGGCAGTGGGGCCAAAAACTTATTGGGATATTTTAAGTGCTTGTTACTGACTTTATTGAAGACAGTGATAAGAATGGAGTGAATGAAAATGAATGAAAGGTGGAGTGAGAATTACGATGCAGCAAGCCTAAAATATGCACAGTCCTGCAAGATACAGGGCCTGTTGTAGCAAGTTTTGATAAGTAAGAGTTTGTCCCACAGGGAAGTTGATCTAAAGCTCCAAGGGAGTTATCTTTAGTAGGCTCTCCAGATCTGACTATAGATCTGGCAATCCTAAATGGAAGGGGACTAATGGTTACTATAATCTAAATCCTAAGATAACTTAATGTCTAAATTACAGAAAGGGTTAAGAGGAATGGTGGAGTGAGAAAATAAATATAAATGGGTGAGAAGTATGTTATTAGGTACAGATCTGATGGGTCTTGTAACTCAGACTCAGATCTATTGCTATAGAAATCCTGTCCAATGGCTACATTATCACCAAAGAGGAGAAAGAATCCAACTCACCCCTGTGCCATGATCCAATCCCTTAAGGCTATAGCCTGTCCACTTAAATGGTCACAGACTATCCAATAGGGGAACCACAATCTAGAGATGGGTCAGAGCAAGTTTATCATTGTAGGCACTACTTCATCCAGGCTACAATCTCAAGAATCCATAGGAACCTCATCCTCTAAAGTTCTGTGTATGCGGCTAGGCCTACAAAGTGCACGAGCCTGGACACAGAGGACCAGCAAGAGTTTGAGTACTAGCTTTTAAGCATGGCTGTTCACTACTTTAGAAAGACTGTAGTGATCCAGTCACAAGCCTACAATCTCTACAGCCAAATCAGATCTGCAATCTGATGGTGGATCTATACAAATATAGGGGAGTCTGTCACTACACAATCTCTCACAAGGCTACAAGCACAAGTGCAGAGAAGAAGAATCTGTCTTAGTTCCGTGAATTGGCCTCACCCTAGGGCTATAATCTGTCCACTTGAATGGTCACAAACTATCCACAGAGGCTATCCTCCTCACAAAGGTCTAAGACAGAACAAGAACATTGCTGCCGCCACCATGTTCACAAGGCTACCAGCTCAAGCTCCCATGGGGATTCAGATTTAGTGGATCCTGTGGTGGGGGAAGGCCTGCAATGTGCCTAACCTGGATACACAGGTCACTTAGATCTAAATAAAACCTTAAAAACAATCCTCAATTGCTTACGATATAACTTAGCAATGGGGGATCTCAAGGCAGCAGCCTTGTACAGAACAACTCACAATAAAAACATCATCCCATACATGCAATAAATCCTATTATAAAACTCCATTAAAAACTATACCATCTAATCACACAAAAGGCATAGCCAGCAAGTGCTGGACTATGGAGAGAAAGAAAAAGGAAAAAGAAACTACCTAGAACCTAACCTTAGCCTACTGAAATTTACAGTTTAATCGAGAAGACGAAGTCTGAAAAAAATCTAAGTCTAAAGTCCATCCAAAAAGCTCCTCAAACCTAAGCTAGGCTTAGGCTTATATAGGAGTCGGTTGTTTGTGAATTAATGTTAGGAAAACCCTAATTTCATCTCTTCAATTGCGGCCCATTCTTGTCCCATGGATGCCTCGGGGCATGTGCGCAGAGATTAGAGCATTGGAGTGCGTGCCCTAATTATTGGAGATTCCTAGATTTCCCTTGCAGCAGTGGGGAGAAGTTTAGAACCCGATCCTCGCTGGATAGAAAAGATTTTCAGATCTTGCTGCGTGGTAGAATTAACATCGCAGGGTTGAATTGACTTGAAGCTCATGCAGTTGCGGGATTGACATTTTGGTCATCGCGGGATACTAATGGCTATCGTGAGAGTGCTCTTTCAGCTTTGAATGGCGCGGGAATTGATCGCGCAGTTTGTCCCTTGGTGAATCTCGCGAGGATCCTCGCGAAGAAGCAGTGTTCATGGGCCTATGGATCACTCGAGCATTTCCTTGAAGGTTTGTATCCCGCGACCACTGCGCGACAACTGCGCGCGAGAGTGCCTAGAGCTCTCTCTCTTCAGTGAATCACGTGACGATTGAAGGCTCCTTTCTTGAGTTGTGCGAGTGCTTAAGACTAAGCCTCGCGAGGACCTCACAAAGTTTACTTTTCAATTCTTTCTAACTCCAAACTGTACGAGAACGGCGCGAATACTGCGCGACCAGTTTGTGTGCTGTCTTCAGAAGCTCGCGATAATTACGCGAAGGAATTATCTCTTGTTCAATTGAACCCTGCGACATCTGCGCGAGGCATTCTTCTTGGTTTGTTTTTGCTTTCCTGTCCCTATACTGCAGCCAACTCTCTGTCTGGGTTTAACCTTCACACTTCTGAGGGGCTTCTGGGTCAGCCGTAGGCTTCTTGGCATGGTTAGGGGTTTATTTACAGCTGCTGCTTATTACCTACAGAATAGACTTAAAACACATTTATTAAATGATTAAGGGTCTAACAGATATTAAGTTAAGGGGTGAAAAGTAATACTTTTCAGGTCTTAACAGAAAGTATGATCGAAATAGTTTAGTTAATCCGTGAGAGGTTATGGGTTGCTCAAAGTCGCCAAAAGAGCTATGCTGACCTCAAAATAAAACATGTTGAGTTTCAGGTGAGCTTTATAGCATTAATCATCTTTATTTTCTATTAGAATGTGAAGTAATAGCTTATACCCTGGATTTTCGGTAGGGGATAATGTCTTTGTCAAAATCTCACCTATGAAAGGCGTGATACTTTTCGGCAAGCGTGGAAAGCTGAGTTCACATTATATTGGGCCTTTTGAGATACTGGGCCGAGTCGGCGATGTCGCCTACAGAGTAGCCTTGCCTCCACAACTATCTAGCATGCACAATATATTTCACATGTCAATGTTGCGGAGGTACATTAAAGACCCGACACATGTGCTAGACTACCAACTAATCGAACTTCAGAAAGGTCTAACATTGATCGAGGAGTTTGTATATGTAATGGATCGAAAATAACAGATCTTAAGGAAGTGGCAGAACCACTCGTCGGAGGAAGCCACTTGGGAATGTGTAGCCAAAATTTGTGAGCAATTTCCACACCTATTTAAGCAAAAATGAGAAATTTCTATAACTGATTATAGTTTAAGGAATGTAATGGTACTTTAATTTTTAAATTGCAATCAATGTGACTTTTATTGTATGAGGATTTTTTAATGTATGTTGAGTTCTGTTCTGTTTCGGATATTATAAATCGGGTTATGCGGTTTGTTCCAATTGAGTGAACATGTATGCAACTAAATGTACTCCGTATTCATTGTATAGTGACATAAACATAGGAAATTTTAAGGGTCGAGAGGTCGGTTATATAAATTGGATGATGTATGGGTATGTATTGCATTAAGGGTATGTGTATGAAGCAAGTTTGGGGCCTCAAAGTCCTCAAAATAGAAAATTTTCAAATCTAAAATTTTCTGTCAAAATCGAACGTTCGAAATTGAAACCGAACGATTGATTTTATCGAACACCTGAGATTTTTAGACAAAATCGAATGTTCGATTTGAGCAATCGAACGATCGATTCTGGCGGGTTAAGTATGGGTTGCGGGTTTAATTCCCTCATTTGAAAACTCAGTTTAGGATTTGTGGGGGGTTTCTTCTTCTTCCTTCTTCGTGTGAAATCGCCATTTCATTTTTGGGATCCAACCAAGCTTGATTTTGGTGAAGGAATCGTATTCTAGCTAGCTTAAAATGGTAAAACCCTAACTTATTGGTTATTTCTTCGCATTTTAGAGCTTTATTCTGTTCTTTCAATTTTAATGGGTCCTAAGAAACAACCAGCTATTAAGAACCCTACTTCGAAGCGGCCCGCATCGAAGGCCGGCTCTTCTAGACAACCCCCACCGCCACCACCGCGTGAACAACCAAATGAGTGATGGGGCGCGAAGGAATTTGAGACGGAGTGGTCTTTTGATCCTGAACCATTTGAGGATAATGCCACCTCCGAGTGGCCATATACTTATCTTGAGAAACCAGGGTTGGGACCTTTGCTCCAACCCTTCAACGCATATTTTTACCCACGATTGGTGCCTTTGTTTTATCAACATATGCATAGGGAAGATGGAAATAAAATATGTACTAAAATCGATGTTCGAGAATATGAGTTTGACTTGGATGACATTGCTGAAGCGATGGCATGCCCTTCAAAATACTCACCAAGCATGGGCTTGTTGGAAAAAAACCCTCAACCGATGGCTTTCCATGATGTCATTGCTGCGATTACTCGGGGACGAAAAGGATCCGGGCAATCCATAAGACGGGCCAATTACCTGATACGATGTGGATGTTAGATGTAATATTTAAATGTAATCTATACCCATTCGGACACAAATCAGAGAGGACCGGAGTCATCCAACAGGCGTTATTTTTCGCTTCTTGTGACAACTAGTTTAGTGCACGAACTGTTATATTTAAGGGCATCGTGGCGGCTCATGAAAACATGTCGAAAGGGAGAAAGCCCCCTTCAGATTTTATGCCCTATGCTCGCCTTATCTCACTCATGATAGAGAATTATGATGGCGGGGATGAATACGAGATAGCCAATGATGAACCGAAGTCCACCGCCAATGTAAAGAAATATCAGTTGAAAGATTAGAGAAAGAGCTATAAACAATTACTGAAAAATCTCCCTAGGGCAGCCAATCAGGAAGTTGTTGCACGTGTCAACAGGAGCAAGCACAACTCACAGACCAGCAACCTCAGCCTGCCCCTGTTCACATGCCACCACCTACGTAGCCACAGGTATCTCAGGGTGATGTACTTTGTCAGAGTTCACTCGCCAGATGACTGCCATGAACTAGTAGATCCACACACTGATTCAGCACACGAGCTCAATGAACAGTCAGTTGGAGTTCCACGAGGGTATGCTGACCCACTTGATGCAACATGCATATGCTACTGATTACACTACATACACGGCTGAGATACGCGCATCCACTACTTGCGAGTCTACTTCCAACGCCGGAGATGCGGCAGATCAGGACGTTGGACCAGTTGGGGATTGGAAGATTAGGGTGACGATGGTTATCAACAATTTCTTTTTGGAGATTTAAATTTTTGGGAATGTAAATATCTAATGGTTGTATGACCTATTGGAACCTGGCGGTTCTACTTACCTGGCTTTATTTATATAATTAATTAGTACTGTGGGCATAGTTATAACCGCTTCATATTAAATTAGTGTGGATATTCAATGATTTACTGGTAACTAGTTTTGGATGGTTGTGCTTTAGGATCAGTATTAATTTCGTTTGTTAGTTCTTGGGGGTTGATATGAATCATGATATATGGCTGCTTTCTAGGTTTAATATAGGTGTGTGTTTTTCTAGATCTGTATGTTTTAAAAAAAGGCATATGTATGATAAGAACATGTACTATGATAAGACATGACTTTTTAAGCTTAAGTCACGGTGGGGTCTCTTTCCCAGGCACGTGACACTTGGAATGTAGGTGTTCATGTACGGATGCAACTCCTCTATGGTAGTATGGGATACCACATGAAGTACATCTAGGTTATTATGGACCCCGTCCCTCGAAAAGCGTGATTGGTGAAGCCTATCGCACTGTGACCCAGTCTAATTAGGATTAAGAAAATATTGAATTTGATTATGTTAAGCTATGAGCTGTATAAAGATTCTTTGTTTAGGATGAGGGTTAACCGTCGACTTGAACAGTACCTACTGAATTTTTGAGGATGAAAATTTCTAGAGGGGAGAATCTAATATCCCGAAAAAATTTCGAAACCAAACACAGTTACCTCGATGTGCATGCCCTAGCAAGACACACGAGCACATATTAAATTTAAGAATAAGTAAATTGAAAAGGTTTATTTTGTGAAAATACAAATTAGATATGTTTATGACCATTAATTAGAAACTTGTATGTTGACTCTAGTTGTGTGTGCCCAACACCCTATTTGAACTTTAAAGGTAAGTGGATAGCAATTGAGTATAAATATCTGGATATTTGAAATAAATATCAAGATATTTATTCCCTGGTTTTGCATTATAAAGAAAGGAGTGTGTAGAGCAACTCTCACTACTTTTTCTTGTGAGATCCAGGTTTAGAAATATATTGCACGCTTTCTTCATCTTCCTCGCAAGGATCGCCAAAATTTACAATCGCTCTCGTGATCTTGACCGTAGAAAGGCTTTGAAATTTGCCGTTGTTTTGCTTGAAGATATTGAAAGAGAGAGGTGCCAATCATGTGAAAGCTGATCATGGTGGATACGTTATTGGCACGATTAGAAGGTGAAGTGCTATCTGTGCTAAGTGGAGCTCGTTTGGAATCTGCCGACATTGGACTCCGCAAGATTCAATCCAACACTAGGGATAGAATCATCAAAAGCCACGAAATCAACCTTGAAATGGTAAGTGAATTAACATTTTAATATGTGTAATTATTAATCTTAATATAGACTAGTTAGTATGTGAAAATAGGAAAGAAATCGGGTTAGTTTTGGATAAAAATAAGTCAAGGAAGAGAAAACCTAAAAAATTGTAGAATCTGTATAAATTGAAATTTCGAATGGAAAATCGAGCATTCAAATTTGAAATCAAACGATCAATTTTGAGAATCGATCGATTGATTTTGGACACAACAAAGGTGGCAAGTTCTGATGGAATCTAACGATCGATTTGGGAATCGAACGTTCGAATTTTAAATCGATCGATTGATTTCCCCTATTTCAAGCTATTTTTGTTTTTCTTTGGAAAAACTCTGGGAAACTTCAAGCTTTCTGTTTTCAACGCTATTAACACATAGCGTGGTGTTAATTAAATCAAGGTTTCAAGTGGAAAACCATTGGTGAGGACTTTTGGATATCTTTGAACGGATCCAAGTCTAAGGTAGGGGAATCTCAATCCTAATTGCACTTTTGTCAAAATTAATATGAATAACTTGCTGCAACCATCATGACATAAGATAATAAGAATTTGTTTTCGATCATAAACTTCGAATGTGATTTGAATCTTCCTTGAATTTGATTAGCATGAACTCTGAACTCTGAATCCTGAATACAATTTGAATTTGCATATAAATCCTGAAACCTAGAACTCCGAACCTAACTATGTATTAAAATACACTAAATTATGTGTTAGCATCTGCATTTTATTTAAAGTTCACTAAAATGAACTCCCATCGACGCGGGGGGATATCCGTGTATCTGTATCTGAACCTGTTTGATCGTGTATTAGCATGGGACAAGTTACCCTCATAACGCAGGGGCTTATTGCAATTTCCTAAAAAGGGTTCATTAAACAATGATGGTTAGGTAGGGGTGATAAGTAGTGAAAAATACCATTTCTCACCCCTAAACATGAGCCTTGAAAGACCCTTGAGAGGACTAAATAAGTGCTTTAGTGTTCATATTGCAGCTAACCAAAAAGACAGGTCCAAATCCGAAAACCATCCTAAAATGATCAAAAAGCTGACAACGCATGTCAAGCTCAAAGAGGGAGTGAAGAAATAGCCTCAGCAATGGCTAAAAAGGTCCTAAAAGAGCAAGAAAAGACCTGAAGAAGAAGAAGGATCCATTCGCAAAGAAGAATGGAAGCTAAAAGTCAATTCGCAAAGAACTTATACTATTCGCAAAGAACCTTGAACTTTGCGAAAAGAAGAAAACACTCCTCGAATAGAAGAATGACCTTTGCGAAAAGAAGAAAACACTTTGCGAAAAGAAGAGAAGTCCTTTGCGAAAAGATCTCCTGAAGCCAAAATGGTTTGCGAAAAGATCTCCTGAAGCCAAAATGCTTTGCGAAAAGATCTCCTGAAGCCAAAATGCTTTGCGAAGAGCTTCGAGCCAAACTACTTTGAAAAAGCCCTTAAACTATGCGAAATGGCATTACGGGATTTGACTCGTCCAAGGGTATTTCAGAAACTTTACACGCGCCTAATGCGTTTTAAAACCCAAGGACATTAGGAAGATTACGAGCACGAACCAAAGGCATATTCCACCCATGTGAACACCCAAAGATGAAATTACTTACGGAACTTCTAGAAGCTCAAACAGATTTTGAATTACATAATGCAAATTGATGCCTCTGTTTCACGATTGGTGAACCGGATCAAGCATTTCGATTGGCATACAGATCCGGATCCGGTGCTCGACTCCTATTGGTTGATCTGATCTATCCAATTCGATTGGTTGATACACATCTGGCTTAGGAAAAACTATAAATAGAGCGAACCATTTGCCCAATTTGGGTATCCAGATTTTAGAGTTTTCATCTCTGCTTTCCCTCATTCCTACGATAGCTTATCCTAACCCCTATAATCCCTTCTTGTAGTTTACCTTTGAGAGCAGCCATTGTGAGGACGTACTTCCAAGTTCGGATTCAAGATCAGAACTGAGGCTCTTCGAGAAGCTCAGATCAGAAGTCCGAGGGCTCTCTAAGAAGCCGTGGCTCAGAATTGTAACGTTGGATTTTAAAAGGTTGTCAGAATTTGTGTCTTCCCATTGAGTCATGTCGAGGGTTCCAATGTTCACCTTAGTGCATTAGACTTCTTTAGATTCACTCATCCGCATCCAACTTCCCTTAATTCATCATCCCCGTAAGTAATTAGCTGCTTGGTAACCTAATTCAAGCAAGATTTACAAGGATGTTCATGTTCCAACTAAAGAATAGGCCACAACTATTGGATGATCTGTGACCATTTAAGTGACAGATCATAGCCATAAGTCTAAACCTATTCCTTAATTCGGATTTATTTCTCTTACATCTCTGGTAGCCGATGAAGATTGAATCGCCTGCTGAACTACGATTCTCCATTAAAATTCAGAGGCTAAAGTACATGAAGCTATTATTTCGCATTTGTCTTATTTTAAACATCTCCCAACTCGGATCTCGATCATGTAGTTAGTTCTTTTCTTTATTTGCTTATAGTTAAATGTGACACAATCCAACACTCTCTTTTATCTATTCTTTATTTTAGATAATTATAGAGCCAGATCCGTAGCATGATCTCGAGGTTTATCTCTGCTTTTAGACAAACTTCTCGTGGACGATCTTGAAATACTTACTTTTAAAACTTGCTACAATTGGCCCTGATCTTGCAGCCGTTGTTAGCCCCAATGTGCTGATATCCCTTTCATAAGTTAACATCCATATAACCTAGCATTCTTTAATTCTTTAATTTTTGATTCATAATGCACACAATTATGGCACACTTGGAGCGACAATAAGTTTTTGGCGCGCTGTTTGGGAAGTTTGTTCTAAAATAGATAGACCTATGTTTATTTTCATTTATTTTAATTTTTGCTTTTAAACCCGCACTTTGCATTCCAAGTGCTTGATTAAATGTCTACAGCAGTTTTGTATAGAAAACCTGCTTTTATCGCAGCAGAATTTTTTTTTTTTATTTTTTTTATATTTTCTGAAGTTTTTATTCTTTGCCTTCTAGTTATTTGAATAAATGTCTGCCACTCTTTTGTCTTTTTGTCAAATTTGGGCAGAGTCTCGAGTTTTTCTTTTTATTTTGTCAATACTTGAATAAGGTACTGCAGCTTTTTGGATGTTTGCAGATCCGGAGCGCCCAACAAGGAGCATCTCGACCAAAGTCGGAGCAGATCTGCTTGAGTTTGCATCCCTTCTCCTTTGCATTCATTTTCTATTTTTAAATTCTTGAGAACCAGCTTTCATTGTGTTTAATGTTTGTTTTGATTATAATTTCTGCCTTTAGGCATGCTGATTTTTTTTTTTACAAAACCAAATACAAAATAAAAGAAGTTGAAAACACAAATAGAAAATCTCCGAGTTGTTTCTCATTATTTTCAAGAAGAGTAAATAAGGGCTCTTGTTGAGCCCGGGCTGATCCAAAACAAGTAAAAAAAAAATTATAATAAAAATAGAAAATTATAAAACAATATAGATGGGCTGTTTTTCTCCATTTGCCTCCACTTTTCCCATCTGGACCTGGTGAGATCATTTTTCTTTTTTATGACTCATGTAGGATAATGAGTAGGGGATCACAGGCTGTTTTGAATATTCAATGCACCCACTGATTTTATTTTCCTTCAGATTTCTTCATCATAAAGGGTCTCTGTGTGTGAACCCCTGCTTTTAATATGTGCCCCATGCTTCATTATTTCTTTTTCATACACATCATCAACAAAGGGGTCAATCTTATGAATCTTGCTTTTCACCGTATTCCTGCTTAATCATTTTATAATCACTTAGATTCATAAGTATCTCGGCTTTTGGGTTTGTTTCTTTGGGCTTAGGATATATCATTTGGCATTAGATTTTCATTTAGGAATTTTAGTTTCAAATTCTGTTTTTTAGATCGCTGATTTTTTCTTTCTTAGGTTAATGTGTCCTCGTTTCTTGATTTTCGTCATTTTTCGTGAGTATAGTTAGTTTATAACTTTGTTTTCCTATTTTGCATTCACAAATTCAGTTTTGTATCAACACTTTTTCTTTTTAACTTTGTATTCAGTCCTTACCTTGTTTTTACTTGTTTCTCTCGTTATTAGCATTAGTTTCCTTTCATTTGCATAGTAATCCTTCTATTTGTTAGATTTTATTTAGCAATTCTAGCATTGTTTTGTTGATTTTCTTGCATTTGTATATCATGTTTTCCTTTTCCTTGCTCATATCTTCGTTTTACATTTTTATTTTTCTCACTGCATATAGTTTAGATTTTTTTCGTTCTTAGTTTTTCTTTCTTCTTTTACCCTGCCCCTAGTCTCTCATTGTCTAGAACATTGAGGACAACGTTCATCTTAGGTTTGGGGATCCACCGAGAAAGAAGGAAAAGGGAGATCAAATTCAAAGGAGTCTGCTTTGTGCAAGGCACTCACCTATCATCAAGTTCTCTCTCTTGAGACTCCTCTCCTCTTCCACAAGTTACCAAGGTACCTTTGCTGCCCTCTTTCAAACCCACAATTGGAACTCAAACGACTCCCCAAAAATCTGAAATATGTATTTTTGGGAGATCATCAAACACTACTCGTGATTATTTCTTCCTCCTTACAAAGGAGCAAGAAGAGGAGTCATGGTAGTTCTAAAACAAGACAAGAAAGCAATTATCGGACCATTGCTGATTTAGGAGGACTAAACCCAGTATGCATGCATTTGTTTCTGTTGTTTAGTTTACATTGCTTCTTAGTTTCGCTTGCTTCTAGTTTCTGTTTTACTAATTTTTTTCTTTTCTTCGGTTTCTTTTCATAAATTCTACCATTTAGATCTAGTAGTGAGCCTGCTATTTTCTTTGTTTTTCCTTACAACAACAAGTGAGGACACGGTTCCTCACACGCTTCCCCAATTTCTGTTGTTACTCACTTATTGGGGAATTAAATGCAGAAGTTACTTTCCGCCTCCCACACATGCGCCTAATGCTACTTAATGACCCACCGATTCTCGGGCCATGAGCATTGCCAATGCCCCCCCATTCAAGTCCCACCTTTTCGGCTTCCCCACCTTACCTATAAATAACCAACCTCTACCAAATTCCCCCACATCTTTCCCCACCCTTCCAAAATGGCCGACGACCAAGCCAATAAGCCACACCGCTTTTACCCCATGTGGCTGGACCCACCACCACCGAAGGTGCAGATCCGGCCCAGCCCCTCCGGGACGAATTTGAAGAGGTCCTCGCGATTTTGGCCAAAGAAAAGGAGGCCCAACTCCAGCCTCCTCAAAAAACAAAAATCAACCTTCCCCGCCACTTCCACCTCCACCGCCCCCACCCTCCCCTAAAAACACACTGTCCTATTCATTTTTATTTTTCTTTTCCTTTTTTTATGTAAAATATTTCTAGTTAATAAACTTTACTTTCTCCCATTCTCCATGTCATTTTCATTGCTTATTTTTTTTCTTCTTATTGTTCTGCCTTGTTTCAATTTTTCCGTATAAAGTGACCATGCCACCTTTGAACCAGTGAGGACACTTTGTCCCCATAGGTTTGGGGGTGTGGCACAAGTCCCGCCTAGGGAATAGTTAACATAAGGGCAGCAGAATCACCTAAGTAATTAGGAAATGTATTAATTTACTTTAGAATCATGACAACTAGAAAATTTAAAATTCCCTTGCCAAATTTAGACATTCTAAACCTTGCGATATTCTACATTTCCATGATGATTACACCATAAAAACATACCGGTATCAAAGACGTAGTAAGTCAAAAGGAAGAGAAAAGGTAAAGATATACTTAAAAGCTCAAGGAAAAACCATAACCAGTGAGAATTGAGCCCATATATTTTCCATCTCTGAAGAGTGACTGAGGCAATTTTTTACGATTCAAAGGATTGGTGAGGCATTAGATCCACTAGAAGTTAGGAAACTCCAAATTAAAACAAGTAACAAGACTCATGAAACTGAGGAAAAGATCAAGGCCTTCTTTGGACAAATTGAACCTAACAGAACCAACCAAGAAAAATCTGCCCCTGTTTGTACCCCATTTGAGTCAGAATCCTACAATTCTTCATCAAAATACTCAAAAGTACTTGCACTGAACCTATGGAACCTAATTCAGCCTTCCTCACTCGAGAATTCAGGAGGTAAAGGAGAAAGAACTCAAGATGGACCATTTCGGGCAACATCAAGAAAATGAAGAGAAAATACCTCAAAACAGGCAATATGGTGACTGAGAAAAGAAGAGACAAACAATGTGAAAAAAGTTGCAAGCAAAAAGGCAAAAAGGGACCTTATGTTGAAAATGCAAGATCAAAGAAAGACCTGCCCACTGTGAACGTGAGAACCTCGCAAAGAAGAAGAAAGAACCTAAACTCAAAAAGGTGGAGTCATGAACCATCTCCTGCTCTTCCCGAGCTCTCACATTCAAACCTCTGTTCAACTTGGCTTTCCTTGACACTTCACTCCATAAGCCATACAAACAAACCTAGATTAAAAGCCCTTGTGATCCAAAGTTGAGTGAGCTGTCATGTGGAGATGAGAAGTGACCCAATCTATGGTGAGGAGATGTCAATGATGCCATTGCCTAAGAATCATGCCTATGCTCATGCTTACAGATCCATTTGGGAGATGTAACTGCTCTTGAGCTTGAGTGAAAATGAACCCCTCAACAAAAACACTGATGAAAGTATACCCTGGTGTGTGTTTGGGATGGAACTTGCGCACCTTAAGTATGACTTATAACCTAATTTGTATCCATAGGATGAGCTTACCCCTGGCACAGTTGGATGATTCTCTATGACTGGTCACAGATTGGAAATATTGAAACATTCATGAGGTTTATAAATGTTTAAATTGCAAACAATAATCAAATTTTCTGTTTCATCATTGATTCAAGAGTAACTAACTGCTCCTTGATTGCTCATTTGATAATATTGCACCGATGTTAACTGTTTCATGGAGAAGTTTGTAGGGTACCTTCACTGAAAACCCTCAGAGACTTCACCTCCTCTAGGGATCACCTAGGGGTTTAAAAGGCTTGTTGCATATGCTAAATGCACCTGTGCTTCCTACAAAAGTGGCTCTTTACTTTGTTTTTTATGTTTCTTTGCTCAGGGACTAGCAAAGCTTAGGTTTGGGGGTGTGATAAGTAGTGAAAAATACCATTTCTCACCCCTAAACATGAGCCTTGAAAGACCCTTGAGAGGACTAAATAAGTGCTTTAGTGTTCATATTGCAGCTAACCAAAAAGACAGGTCCAAATCCGAAAACCATCCTAAAATGATCAAAAAGCTGACAACGCATGTCAAGCTCAAAGAGGGAGTGAAGAAATAGCCTCAGCAATGGCTAAAAAGGTCCTAAAAGAGCAAGAAAAGACCTGAAGAAGAAGAAGGATCCATTCGCAAAGAAGAATGGAAGCTAAAAGTCAATTCGCAAAGAACTTATACTATTCGCAAAGAACCTTGAACTTTGCGAAAAGAAGAAAACACTCCTCGAATAGAAGAATGACCTTTGCGAAAAGAAGAAAACACTCTGCGAAAAGAAGAGAAGTCCTTGCGAAAAGATCTCTGAAAAATGGTTTGCGAAAAGATCTCTGAAGCCAAAATGCTTTGCGAAAAGATCTCGAAGCCAAAATGCTTTATGCGAAGAGAGCTTACGAGCCAAACTACTTTGCAAAAAGCCCTTAAACTATGCGAAATGGCATTACGGGATTTGCACTCGTCCGAAGGGTATTTCAGAAACTTTACACGCGCAATGCGTTTTAAAACCCAAGGACATTAGGAAGATTACGAGCACGAACCAAAGGCATATTCCACCCCATGTGAACACCCAAAGATGAAATTACTTGGAACTTCTAGAAGCTCAAACAGGTTTTTGAATTTCATAACAGAATTGATGCCTTTGTTTCCTGATTGGTTGAACCAGATCAAGCTTTTCTGATTGACCAGAATAGATCTGGATCCTGGTGCTCGACTCCTATTGGTTGATACAGATCTATCCAATTGATTGGTTGATACACATCCAGTGGCTTAGGAAAAACTATAAATAGACGAACCATTTGCCCAATTTGGGTATCCAGATTTTAGAGTTTTCATCTCTGTTTCCCTCATTCCGGTCGATAGCTTATCCAACCCCTGTAATCCCTTCTTGTAGTTTACCTTTGAGAGCCATTGTGAGTGATTTGTACTTCCAAGTTCGGATTCAAGATCAGAATCTGAGGGCTTTCGAGAAGCTCGATGTAAGTCCGAGGGCTCTCTAAGAAGCCGTGCTCGTAATTGTAACCTGATTTAAAAGGTTACTTTGTAATTTGTGTCTTCTCCATTGGAGTCATGTCGAGGGTTACGAATGTTCACCTTAGTGCATTAGACTTCTTTAGATTCACTCATCCGCATCCAACTTCCCTTAATTCATCATCCTGCGAATTAAGCGTTGGTAACCTAATTCAAGCGACATTCTGATGATGTTCATGTTACGAACTAAAGAATAGGCCACAACTATTGGATGATCTGTGACCATTTAAGTGGACAGATCATACCATAAGTCTAAACCTATTCCTTAATTGGATTTATTTCTCTTACATCTGTCTTTGGTAGCGGATGAAGATTGAATCTGCTTTCTGTTGAACTCTGATTCTCCATTAAAATTGAGGCTAAAGTACATGAAGCTATTATTTACGCATTTGTCTTATTTTAAACATCTCCCCAACTCGGATCTGGATCATGTAGTTAGTTCTTTTCTTTATTTGCTTATAGTTAAATGTGACACAATCAACACTCTCTTTTATCTATTCTTTATTTTAGATAATTATAGAGCCGGATCTGGTAGCACAGATCACGGAGGTTTATCTCTCTGTTTAGACAAACTTCTCTGTGGGACGATCTTGAAATACTTACTTTTAAAACTTGCTACAATTGGCCCGATCTTGCGGGCCGGTGTTAGCCCCAATGTCTTGATATCCCTTTCATAAGTTAACATCCATATAACCTAGCATTCTTTAATTCTTTAATTTTTGATTCATAATGCACACAATTATGGCACACTTGGAGCGACAACAAGTTTTTAGGCGCTCTTAGGAAGTTTGTTCTAAAATAGATAGACCTATGTTTATTTTCATTTATTTTAATTTTTTGCTTTAAACTGCACTTTGCATTCCAAGTGCTTGATTAAATGTCTCTGAGCGTTTTGTATAGAAAACTGTTTTCTTTGCAGAATTTTATTTTTTTTATTTTTTTTATATTTTTCTGAGTTTTTATTCTTTGCCTTCTAGTTATTTGAATAAATCTGCTTGCCACTCTTTTGTCTTTTTGTCAAATTTGGGCGTAGCTTTGAGTTTTTCTTTTTATTTTTGTCAATACTTGAATAAGGTATGCTGCAGCTTTTGGATGTTTGCGTATCTGAGCAACCGTCAACAAGGAGCATCTGGACCAAAGCTGGAGCAGATCTGCTTGAGTTTGCATCCTTCTCCTTTGCATTCATTTTCTATTTTAAATTCTTGAGAACCAAGATTCTGCGTGTTTAATGTTTGTTTTGATTATAATTTCATGCCTTTTAGGCATGCTGATTTTTTTTTAAAACCAAATACAAAATAAAAGAAGTGAAAACACAAATAGAAAATCTACGAGTTGTTTCTCATTATTTTCAGTAAATAAGGGCTCTTGTTGAGCAGGGCTGATCAAAACAAGTAAAAAAAAAATTATAATAAAAAATAGAAAATTATAAAACAATATAGATATCTTCTTGGATAATGCTTTTCTCCATTTGCATCCACTTTTCCCATCCGGACCTCTTGAGATCATTTTTTTTTTTAGGAATCATGTAGGATAATGAGTAGTGAATCATAGGCTGTTTTGAATATTCAATGGACCCACTAATTTTATTTTCCTTCTAGATTTCTTCATCATAAAGGGTCTCAAATTGTGTGAACCCTGCTTTTAATATGTGCTCCCATGCTTCATTATTTCTTTTTTTCATACACATCATCAACAAAGGGGTCAATCTTATGAATCTTGCTTTTCACCGTATTCACCTAATCATTTTATAATCACTTAGATTCATAAGTATCTCAGCTTTTGGGTTTGTTTCTTTGGGCTTAGGATATATCATTTGGCATTAGATTTTCTGCTTTTAGGAATTTTAGTTTCAAATTCTTTTAGATCATTGATTTTTTTCTTTCTTAGGTTAATGTGTCCTCGCTTTTCTTGATTTTCGTCATTTTTTCGTGAGTATAGTTAGTTTATAACTTTGTTTTCCTATTTTGCATTCACAAATTCAGTTTTGTATCAACACTTTTCTTTTTCTTTTTTAACTTTGTATTCATCCCTTACCTTGTTTTTCTTTGTTTCTACATTATTAGCATTAGTTTCCTTTCATTTGCATAGTAATCCTTCTATTTGTTAGATTTTATTTAGCAATTCTAGCATTGTTTTGTTGATTTTCTTGCATTTGTATATCATGTTTTCCTTTTCCTTGCTCATATCTTCGCTTTACATTTTTATTTTTACGCATATAGTTTAGATTTTTTCTGTTCTAGTTTTTCTTTCTTCTTTTACCTCCGCCCCTAGTCTCTCATTGTCTAGAACATTGAGGACAACGTTCATCTTAGGTTTGGGGATCCACCGAGAAAGAAGGAAAAGGAGATCAAATTCAAAGAAGTCTGCTGCAAGGCACTCACCAACCTCTCTCTTGGAGACCTGCTCCTCTCCCTCTTCCACAAGTTACCAAGGTACCTTTGCTGCCCTCTTTTCTCAATTCAATTGGAACTCAAACAGCTCCCCAAAAATCTGAAATATGTATTTTGGGAGATCATCAAACACTACATGATTATTTCTTCCTCCCTTACAAAGGAGCAAGAAGAGGAGTCATTGGTAGTTCTAAAATGACAAGAAAGCAATTATCGGACCATTGCTGATTTAGGAGGACTAAACCCAAATTGTATGCATGCATTTGTTTCGCTGCTTCTTAGTTTCGTTGCTTCTTAGTTTCGCTTCTTAGTTTCGCCCTAATTTTTTTCTTTTTCTTTTTGGTTCGCTTTTCATAAATTCTACCATTTAGATCCAGAGTGAGCCCGCTATTTTCTTTGTTTTTCCTTACAACAACAAGTGAGGACACGGTTCCTCACACGTTTCCCCAATTTCCAGTTGTTACTCACTTATTGGGGAATTAAATGCGAAAGTTACTTTCTGCCCCACACGCATGCGCCTAATGCTACTTAATGACCCACGCGATTCTGGGCCATGAGCATTACCAATGCCCCCATTCAAGTCCCACCCTTTCGGCTTCCACCTTACCTATAAATAACCAACCTCTACCAAATTCCCACATCTTTCCCCACCCTTCCAAAATGGCCGGACCAAGCCAATAAGCCACCACACGCTTTTTTACCCCATGTGGCCTGGACCCACCACCACCGAAGGTGCCAGATCGCTCAGCCCCTCCGGGGCCAATTTGAAGAGGTCCTCATGATTTTGGCCAAAGAAAAGGAGGCCCAACTCCACCTCCTCGGAAAAAACAAAAAATCAACCTTCCCGCCACTTCCACCTCCACCGCCCCACCCTCCCTAAAACACACACATCCTATTCTCTTTATTTTCTTTTCCTTTTTTTTATGTAAAATATTTCTAGTTAATAAACTTTACTTTCTCCCATTCTCCATGTCATTTTCTCATTGTTTATTTTTTTTTCTTCTTATTGTTGTCCTTGTTTCAATTTTTCCAGATAAAGTGACCATGCCACCTTTGAACCGGTGAGGACACTGTTCCCCATAGGTTTGGGGGTGTGGCGGACAAGTCCCGCTTAGGAATAGTTAACATAAGGGCAGAATCACCTAAGTAATTAGGAAATGTATTAATTTACTTTAGAATCATGACAACTAGAAAATTTAAAATTCCCTTGCCAAATTTAGACATTCTAAACCTTGCGATATTCTACATTTCCATGATGATTACACCATAAAAACATCTTTGGTATCGTACGTAAGTCAAAAGGAAGAGAAAAAGGTAAAGATATACTTAAAAGCTCAAGGAAAAACCATAACCAAAGGAGAATTGAGCCCATATATTTTCCATCTCTGTTGAAGAGTGGTGAGGCAATTTTTTCTCGATTCAAAGGATTGGTGAGGCATTAGATCCACTAGAAGTTAGGAAACTCCAAATTAAAACAATGTGACACTCATGAAACGAGGAAAGATCAAGGCCTTCTTTGGACAAATTTTGAACCTAACAGAACCAACCAAGAAAAATCTGCCCCTGTGCTTGTACCCCATTTGAGTCAGAATCCTACAATTCTTCATCAAAAATACTCAAAAGTACTTGAACCTATGGAACTAATTCAGCCTTCCTCACTCGAGAATTCAGGAGGTAAAGGAGAAAGAATCAAGATGGACCATTTCAACATCAAGAAAATGAAGAAAATACCTCAAAAAGCAATATGGTGGTGAGAAAGAAGAGACAAACAATGTGAAAAAGTTGCAAGCAAAAAGGCAAAAAAGGAACCTTATGATGAAAACTGTAAGATCAAAGAAAGTACTGCTCACTGTGAATGTGAGAATCACTAAAAAAAGATGAAAGAAGCGAAACTCAAAAAGGTGTAGTCATGAACCATCTCCTGCACTTCCACAGTTCTCAAATTCAAACCTCTGTTCAAATTGCCTTTCCTTGAAACTTCACTCCATAAGCCATACAAACAAACCTAGATTAAAAGCCCTTGTGATCCAAAGTTGAGTGAGCTGTCATGTGGAGATGAGAAGTGACCCAATCTATGGTGAGGAGATGTCAATGATGCCATTGCCTAAGAATCATGCCTATGCTCATGCTTACGATCCATTTGGGAGATGTAATCGCTCTTGAGCTTGAGTGAAAATGAACCCTCAACAAAAACACCGATGAGAGTATACCCCGTGAGTGTTTGGGTTGGAACTTGAGCACCTTAAGTATGACTTATAACCTAATTTTATCCATAGGATGAGCTTCTTCTTTGGCACATTTGTATGATTTTCTATGACTGTTCACAGTTGGAAATATTGAAACATTCATGAGGTTTATAAATGTTTAAATTCCTGCAAACAATAATCAAATTTTCTGTTTCATCATTGATTCAAGAGTAACTAACCCCTCCTTGATTGCTCATTTGATAATATTGCTATCGATGTTAACTGCTTCATGGAGAAGTTTGTGGGTACCTTCACTTTGAAAACCCTCAGAGACTTCACCTCCTCTAGGGATCACCTAGGGGTTTAAAAGGCTTGTTGCATATGCTAAATGCACCTGTGCTTCCTACAAAAGTGGCTCTTTACTTTGTTTTTATGTTTCTTTGCTCGTGGACTAGCAAAGCTTAGGTTTGGGGTGTGATAAGTAGTGAAAATACCATTTCTCACCCCTACACATGAGCCTTGAAAGACCCTTGAGAGGACTAAATAAGTGCTTTAGTGTTCATATTGCCGCTTACCAAAAAGACAGGTCCAAATCCGAAAACCATCCTAAAAAGATCAAAAAGCTGACAACGCATGGCAAGCTCAAGGAGGAGTGAAGAAATAGCCTCAAAGAATGGCTAAAAAGGTCCTAAAGAGCAAGAAAAGACAGAAGAAGAAGGATCCATTCGCAAAGAAGAATGGAAGCTAAAGTCAATTCGCAAAGAACTTATACTATTCGAAGAACCTTGAACTTTGCGAAAAGAAGAAAACACTCCTCGAATAGAAGAATGACCTGCGAAAAGAAGAAACACACTGCGAAAAGAAGAGAAGTCCCTTGCGAAAAGATCTCCTGAAGCCAAAATGGTTTGCGAAAAGATCTTCTGAAGCCAAAATGCTTTGCGAAAAGATCTCCAGAAGCCAAAATGCGTTGCGAAGAGAGCCTCTGGAGCCAAACTACTTTGCAAAAAGCCCTTAAACTATGCGAAATGGCATTCGGGATTTGCATCGTCCAAGGGTATTTCAGAAACTTTACAGCAATGCGTTTTAAAACCCAAGGACATTCCTAAGATTACAGCACGAACCAAAGGCATATTCCACCCCATGTGAACACCCAAAGATGAAATTACTTGGCGGGAACTTCTAGAAGCTCAAACAGATTTTTGAATTACATAATGTAATTGATGCCTCTGTTTCGATTGGTGAACCAGATCAAGCATTTGATTGGCGAAACAGATCCGGATCCCGGTGCTCGACTCCTATTGGTTGATACAGATCTATCCAATTGATTGGTTGATACACATCCGAGCTGGCTTAGGAAAACTATAAATAGGCAGAACCATTTGCCCAATTTGGGTATCCAGTTTTAGAGTTTTCATCTCTGTTTCTCATTCGGTCAGATAGCTTATCCGAACCCCTGTAATCCTTCTTGTAGTTTACCTTTGAGAGCCATTGTGAGTGATTTGTACTTCCAAGTTCGGATTCAAGATCAGAATGAGGGCTCTCTCGAGAAGCGATCAGAAGTCCGAGGGCTCTCTAAGAAGCCGTGCTTTCGTAATTGTAACGTTGGATTTTAAAAGGTTCTGTAATTTGTGTCTTCTCCATTGGAGTCATGTCGAGGGTTCCAATGTTCACCTTAGTGCATTAGACTTCTTTAGATTCACTCATCCGCATCCAACTTCCCTTAATTCATCATCCACATGCGAATTAGCGTTGGTAACCTAATTCAAGCGACATTTACGATGATGTTCATGTTACGAACTAAAGAATAGGCTACGACTAGGTAGCGGATCTGTGACCATTTAAGTGGGCAGATCACGACCATAAGTCTAAACCTATTCCTTAATTCGATTTATTTCTCTTACATCATCTGGTAGCAGGATGAAGATTGAATCTGCTCTGTTGAACTACTGATTCTCCATTAAAATTCTGAGGCTAAAGTACATGAAGCTATTATTTCGCATTTGTCTTATTTTAAACACCTCCCCAACTCGGATCCGGATCATGTAGTTAGTTCTTTTCTTTATTTGCTTATAGTTAAATGTGACACAATCCAACACTCTCTTTTATCTATTCTTTATTTTAGATAATTATAGAGCGAGATCCGTAGCACAGATCTGGAGGTTTATCTCTCTGTTTAGACAAACTTCTCTGTGGACGATCTTGAAATACTTACTTTTAAAACTTGCTACAATTGGCCCTGATCTTGCAGGCCAGTGTTAGCCCCAATGTGCTGATATCCCTTTCATAAGTTAACATCCATATAACCTAGCATTCTTTAATTCTTTAATTTTTGATTCATAATGCACACAATTATGGCACACTTGGAGCGACAACAAGTTTTTTGGCGCCGTTCTTGGAGAAGTTTGTTCTAAAATAGATAGACCTATGTTTATTTTCATTTATTTTAATTTTTGCTTTAAACTGCACTTTGCATTCCAAGTGCTTGATTAAATGTCTACTGATTTGTATAGAAAACCTGCTTTTTCTTTGAGAATTTTATTTTTTTTATTTTTTTTATATTTTTGAGTTTTTATTCTTTGCCTTCTAGTTATTTGAATAAATCTGTCTGCCACTCTTTTGTCTTTTTTGTCAAATTTGGGCGTGCTTTGAGTTTTTCTTTTATTTTTGTCAATACTTGAATAAGGTCTTCTGCAGTTTTGGATGTTTGCGGTCTGGAGCAACCGTCAACAAGGAGCATCTGGACCAAAGTGAGCAGATCTGCTTGAGTTTGCATCCTTCTCCTTTGCATTCATTTTCTATTTTTAAATTCTTGAGAACCAGTGATTCTGCTGTGTTTAATGTTTGTTTTGATTATAATTTACTGGCCTTTTTAGGCATCTTTGATTTTTTTTACAAAACCAAATACAAAATAAAAGAAAAACACAAATAGAAAATCTCAGTTGTTTCTCATTATTTTCAGCAGTAGTAAATAAGGGCTCTTGTTGAGCGGGCTGATCCAAAACAAGTAAAAAAAAAATTAAAATAAAAAAAAAAGAAAATTAAAAAAACAATATAGATATCTTTCGGATGGGCTGGTTTTCTCCATTTGCATCCACTTTTCCCATCCTGGACTCTTTGAGATCATTTTTTTTTTAGGAATCATGTAGGATAATGAGTAGTGAATCATAGTTTGAATATTCAATGGACCCACTAATTTTATTTTCCTTCGAGATTTCTTCATCATAAAGGGGTCTCAAATTGTGTGTGAACCCTGCTTTTAATATGTGCTCCCATGCTTCATTATTTCTTTTTTCATACACATCATCAACAAAGGGGTCAATCTTATGAATCTTGCTTTTCACTTTGTATTCACCTAATCATTTTTATAATCACTTAGATTCATAAGTATCTCAGCTTTTGGGTTTGTTTCTTTGGGCTTAGGATATATCATTTGGCATTAGATTTTACATTTTAGGAATTTTAGTTTCAAATTACATTTTAGATCACTGATTTTTTCTTTCTTAGGTTAATGTGTCCTCGTTTTTTGATTTTTCGTCATTTTTCTCGTGAGTATAGTTAGTTTATAACTTTGTTTTCCTATTTTGCATTCACAAATTCAGTTTTTGTATCAACACTTTTCTTTTCTTTTTAACTTTGTATTCATCCCTTACCTTGTTTTCTTTGTTTCTCTGTTATTAGCATTAGTTTCCTTTCATTTGCATAGTAATCCTTCTATTTGTTAGATTTTATTTAGCAATTCTAGCATTGTTTTGTTGATTTTTCTTGCATTTGTATATCATGTTTTCCTTTTCCTTGCTCATATCTTCGCTTTTACATTTTTATTTTCTACGACATATAGTTTAGATTTTTTCGTTCTTAGTTTTTCTTTCTTCTTTTACCTCGCTGCCCCTAGTCTCTCATTGTCTAGAACATTGAGGACAACGTTCATCTTAGGTTTGGGGATCCACCGAGAAAGAAGGAAAAGGAGATCAAATTCAAAGGGAGTCTGCTTTGTGCAAGGCACTCATCATCAAGTTCTCTCTCTTGGAGACCTGCTCCTCTCCCTCTTCCACAAGTTACCAAGGTACCTTTGCTGCCCTCTTTCTCAACACAATTGGAACTCAAACACTCCCCAAAAATCTGAAATATGTATTTTGGGAGATCATCAAACACTACTGTGATTATTTCTTCCTCCCTTACAAAGGAGCAAGAAGAGGAGTCATTGGTAGTTCTAAAACAAAGACAAGAAAGCAATTGGTGGACCATTGCTGATTTAGGAGGACTAAACCCAAATTGTATGCATGCATTTGTTTTACATTGCTTCTTAGTTTCGTTGCTTCTTAGTTTACATTTGCTTCTTAGTTTACATTTTCACTAATTTTTTTCTTTTTCTTTTCGGTTTCGCTTTTCATAAATTCTACCATTTAGATCAGTAGTGAGCACGCTATTTTCTTTGTTTTCCCTTACAACAACAAGTGAGGACACGGTTCCTCACACGTTTCCCCAATTTCGAGGTTGTTACTCACTTATTGGGGAATTAAATGAAAGTTACTTTACGCCTCCCACACGCATGTCGCCCAATGCTACTTAATGACCCACGATTCTGGGCCATGAGCATTACCAATGCCCCCATTCAAGTCCCACCCTTCGGCTTCCCCACCTTACCTATAAATAACCAACCTCTACCAAATTCCCCCATCTTTCCCCACCCTTCCAAAATGGCGGCGACCAAGCCAATAAGCCACCACACGCTTTTACCCCATGTGGTTTGGACCCACCACCACCGAAGGTGCAGATCCGCTCCGGCCCTCCTGGGACGAATTTGAAGAGGTCCTCCGATTTTGGCCAAAGAAAAGGAGGCCCAACTCCGGCCTCCTCGGAAAAAACAAAAAATCAACCTTCCCACCCACTTCCACCCTCCACCGCCCCCACCCTCCCTAAAACACACCTGTCCTATTCATCTTTTTATTTTTCTTTTCCTTTTTTTTATAAAATATTTCTAGTTAATAAACTTTACTTTCTCCCATTCTCCATGTCATTTTCTCATTGCTTATTTTTTTTTCTTCTTATTGTTGTGCCTTGTTTCAATTTTTCGGTATAAAGTGACCATGCCACCTTTGAACCGGTGAGGACACTTTGTTCCCCATAGGTTTGGGGGTGTGGCGGACAAGTCCCGCTAGGGAATAGTTAACATAAAGCGCAGAATCACCTAAGTAATTAGGAAATGTATTAATTTACTTTAGAATCATGACAACTAGAAAATTTAAAATTCCCTTGCCAAATTTAGACATTCTAAACCTTGCGATATTCTACATTTCCATGATGATTACACCATAAAAACATCGTATCAAGACGTAGTAAGTCAAAAGGAAGAAAAAGGTAAAGATATACTTAAAAGCTCAAGGAAAAACCATAACCGGTGAGAATTGAGCCCATATATTTTCCATCTCTGTTGAAGAGTGATCGAGGCAATTTTTCGATTCAAAGGATTAGGTGAGGCATTAGATCCACTAGAAGTTAGGAAACTCCAAATTAAAACAAGTAACAGACTCATGAAACCGAGGAAAAGATCAAGGCCTTCTTTGGACAAAGCTTGAACCTAACAGAACCAACCAAGAAAAATCTGTTTTGTACCCCATTTGAGTCAGAATCCTACAATTCTTCATCAAAATACTCAAAAGTACTTTTTGAACCTATGGAACCAATTCAGCCTTCCCTCACTCAGAATTCAGAGGTAAAGGAGAAAGAACTGAAGATGGACCATTTGGGCAACATCAAGAAAATGAAGAAAATACCTCAAAAACAGGCAATATGGTGGTAGAAAAGAAGAGACAAACAATGTGAAAAAGTTGCAAGCAAAAAGGCAAAAAGGGACCTTATGTTGAAAAATGCAAGATCAAAGAAAGAAGCTGATCACGTGAATGTGAGAATCTCGAAGAAGAAGAAAGAAGCTAAACTCAAAAGGTGGAGTCATGAACCATCTCCGCATTCTTCCAGTTCTCAAATTCAAACCTCTGTTCAAATTGCCTTTCCTTGAAACTTCCATAAGCCATACAAACAAACCTAGATTAAAAGCCCTTGTGATCCAAAGTTGAGTGAGTCATGTGGAGATGAGAAGTGACCCAATCTATGGTGAGGAGATGTCAATGATGCCATTGCCTAAGAATCATGCCTATGCTCATGCTTACAGATCCATTTGGGAGATGTAAGCGCTCTTGAGCTTGAGTGAAAATGAACCCTCAACAAAAACACCGATGAGAGTATACCTGGTGAGTGTTTGGGTTGGAACTTGAGCACCTTAAGTATGACTTATAACCTAATTTTTATCCATAGGATGAGCTTCTTCTTTGGCACATTTGTATGATTTTCTATGATTTGTTCACAGATTGGAAATATTGAAACATTCATGAGGTTTATAAATGTTTAAATTCTGTGCAAACAATAATCAAATTTTCTGTTTCATCATTGATTCAAGAGTAACTAACCTGCTCCTTGATTGCTCATTTGATAATATTGCACCGATGTTAAGCTGTTTCATGGAGAAGTTTGTGGGTACCTTCACTTTGAAAACCCTCGGAGACTTCACTCCTCCTCTAGGGATCACCTAGGGGTTTAAAAGGCTTGTTGCATATGCTAAATGCACCTGTGCTTCCTACAAAAGTGGCTCTTTACTTTGTTTTTTATGTTTCTTTGCTCAGGGACTAGCAAAGCTTAGGTTTGGGGGTGTGATAAGTAGTGAAAAATACCATTTCTCACCCCTAAACATGAGCCTTGAAAGACCCTTGAGAGGACTAAATAAGTGCTTTAGTGTTCATATTGCAGCTAACCAAAAAGACAGGTCCAAATCCGAAAACCATCCTAAAATGATCAAAAAGCTGACAACGCATGTCAAGCTCAAAGAGGGAGTGAAGAAATAGCCTCAGCAATGGCTAAAAAGGTCCTAAAAGAGCAAGAAAAGACCTGAAGAAGAAGAAGGATCCATTCGCAAAGAAGAATGGAAGCTAAAAGTCAATTCGCAAAGAACTTATACTATTCGCAAAGAACCTTGAACTTTGCGAAAAGAAGAAAACACTCCTCGAATAGAAGAATGACCTTTGCGAAAAGAAGAAAACACTCTGCGAAAAGAAGAGAAGTCCTTTGCGAAAAGATCTCCTGAAGCCAAAATGGTTTGCGAAAAGATCTCCTGAAGCCAAAATGCTTTGCGAAAAGATCTCCTGAAGCCAAAATGCTTTGCGAAGAGAGCTTCTGGAGCCAAACTACTTTGCGAAAAAGCCCTTAAACTATGCGAAATGGCATTCTGGGGATTTACAGCTCGTCCGAAGGGTATTTCAGGAAACTTTGCACGCGCCGCAATGCGTTTTAAAACCCAAGGACATGCGCGAAGATTCTGAGCACGAAGCAAAGGCATATTCCACCCCATGTGACCACTCAAACATGAAATTACTTGGCGGGAACTTCTAGAAGCTCAAACAGATTTTTGAATTACATAACAGAATTGATCCCTCTGTTTCCTGATTGGTGAACGGATCAAGCATTTCGATTGGCGAACAGATCTGGATCACGGTGCTCGACTCCTATTGGTTGATACTGGATCTATCCAATTGATTGGTTGATACACATCCGTGGCTTAGGAAAAACTATAAATAGAACCATTTGCCCAATTTGGGTATCCAGTTTTAGAGTTTTCATCTCTGTTTCCCTCATTCCGGTCGATAGCTTATCTGAACCCCCTGTAATCCCTTCTTGTAGTTTACCTTTGAGAGCCATTGTGAGTGATTTGTACTTCCAAGTTCGGATTCAAGATCAGAATCGAGGGCTCTCTCGAGAAGCTCGGATCGTAAGTCCGAGGGCTCTCTAAGAAGCCGTGCTCTGTAATTGTAACGTTGGATTTTAAAAGGTTGTCAGTAATTTGTGTCTTCTCCATTGGAGTCATGTCGAGGGTTACGAATGTTCACCTTAGTGCATTAGACTTCTTTAGATTCACTCATCCGCATCCAACTTCCCTTAATTCATCATCCACATGCGAATTAGCGTTGGTAACCTAATTCAAGCGGCATTTATGATGTTCATACGAACTAAAGAATAGGCCATGACTAGGCAGCAGATCTGTGACCATTTAAGTGGATGATCACGACCATAAGTCTAAACCTATTCCTTAATTCGGATTTATTTCTCTTACATCTGTGCTGGTAGCCAGATGAAGATTGAATCTGCTCTGTTGAACTACAGATTCTCCATTAAAATTCAGAGGCTAAAGTACATGAAGCTATTATTTCTGCATTTGTCTTATTTTAAACACCTCCCCAACTCGGATCTGGATCATGTAGTTAGTTCTTTTCTTTATTTGCTTATAGTTAAATGTGACACAATCCAACACTCTCTTTTATCTATTCTTTATTTTAGATAATTATAGAGCCAGATCTGGTAGCACAGATCTGGAGGTTTATCTCTCTGTTTAGACAAACTTCTCTGTGGACGATCTTGAAATACTTACTTTTAAAACTTGCTACAATTGGCCCTGATCTTGCAGGCCAGTGTTAGCCCCAATGTGCTGATATCCCTTTCATAAGTTAACATCCATATAACCTAGCATTCTTTAATTCTTTAATTTTTGATTCATAATGCACACAATTATGGCACACTTGGAGCGACAACAAGGGGTTCCCATCGGTGTTATTCCCGCTCTCATGATATAGAAACTTGGAAAGAAATTTAAGTTAGAATTTAAGTCATTAAATGAAGTAGCACTACATGAATGAGAATCCAAAAATATTGAAATCTTGATTCGTTTGATTTTCATCATAACACTCTATTTGATTTTGTTCAAGAAACTGCATTTGATAATTGTCTTTGAAATCTAGTAAATGAACCTGCTTTGGAATATCAGCTTTGAAAACACATATGCTTTGATTTCAGTCTTTAAAAATCATATTTGTCCTGATAAAATGTAAATAAAATTGAGTTTCATCTACTGAACTTAGACTGTTAACTCACTCTGATTATATGCCATCGGTACTAATTTAGATACCGAGGCTCGGGGATACGAGAGTGACCCGGACTATTAACTCACAAATATTTATTTATTAGTTTGTTTGTCTTTAAATGGTTCCTTAAATGTTTTGGTTCCATGTGGAAAAGATGTTGTTGCCAATACTTGAACCTTCAACCTTCAAGTCAAAGTGATTTGAATTTTGAATTAATATTGGAGGGAAACATTTCCCACCACAAGTTTAAAAGTATTGTAAAAGTTTTGTCCCACCTCACTATTTTACAAGAAAGATCCTTGCCATATATATGGAAATTACCTTCCATATTGTTTGGCTTGAAAAATAGAAGCATAGCTCATAGCGGTGGTTCGCTGTCGCGCACGCGCGCGCGTGTGAGATGTGTGAATGGCACAATTGGCGCTTTTATGGCGCACTTTGCACTTCACATCGTTGCGAAGAGGTTGAGGAGCCTTTCCTATTTGATCCGAGATGGTCCGAGGAACCGACAAACAAGACCGCCCCTAAATAGGTGCTTTGAAAGTTATAAATAGAGGTTAGAGGAGGGATTCAAAATACTTGCAAATCTTGAATATTACATCTGTGTCGTCGATATTTGTGTGCCTACTAGAGTATTCTCTGTGTTTTTGTTTCATTGGGTCACACACTACAGTGCGACATAGTGTGTGACAGATCGGTGCTTCATCGAGGCTTCATTGTATCTTGGAGGAGAAATTAGCGTTATCCCGTTGCATATAGGGGGCAAATATTATCTTCAAGATAGTGATCTAATCGTGCCTTGAAATAATTTTCTGGTCTATTTTGCATCAATTTTGTGTAATACGCCAATAAGTCTTTATTAGCAGCTCAATCCTTTTCTTTTGGCTCCTTAAGTTGTCTTTATGTTGAGTTTCTTCCTCAATTGGGAGTTAGCTTCAGATTTTTTATGGAGGATTTTTTGTTCTTGGTGTGTTGGGTTTGCAACAGATGTGAATTTCTCCTTTTATTTTTTAATGGAAGGGTGAAGCCCTTATAACCTCTGGTGAATTATAATATATATATATATATGGGAAAAGGGAAAATGCACTCAGGGGTAGAGATTTCTCTATGCTCCCCAAATGGGAAGCGGACACATAAAAAGTAATTTTGCACTAACCTGGGTTAGCTACATCCAGAGTTTCCTAGTGTCAGTGGTAGGTAAAGTAGGCAGTAGGAGAAATACTGGAGGCTACTACCTGAGAATGGGAGGGACTAAGTGCTATTCCCAAGGGGAAGGTCTTTTCGAATGTAATGGCGGTAAAACAATCCAAAAATTGGTACAGGTTCCTTCCTTTTCCCTCCTTATTCAGGTTCATTCTCTCTATTGTTTTATTTCCTCTCTTTGGCTTACAACTTTCTCATTTTTCTTGAAGATTTGATTGGATAGAAGTGCAAAGAGACAACTTTCTCTTTTTTCTTGGAGGGACGTACTGGATAGAAATGCAGAATAGGCAACTTTCACGAAAATCTGGAGCTCGTACTGGATAGAAGCACAAAAGAGATAAGTTTCTCTATTTTTCTGGAGCTCGTACTGGATAGAAGCGCAGAAGAGACAAGTTTCTCTATTTTTCTGGAGCACGTACTAGATAGAAGTGCAGAAGAGACAAATTTCTCTATTTTTCTATAGCACGTACTGGATAGAAGCGTAGAAGAAACAACTTGCTCTTTTTTCTAGAGCACATATTGGATAGAAGCCCAGAAGATTGACATTTGAGCTAAGTATTAATTCTTTTTCTTGTGTATTATTTTCAGCTTACAAAACATTCAAATATATATGGCATTAGATGCACCGTCGCTTCTACGCTCACACGATGACACTTCATATGTGAATCAGTTTCCTCATCTGCTCGTAGTTGATGGTTCTCTTCACTTATTTACAAGGTGGAGATACCACTTCTTATTTGAAGTGATAGGAAGCGACGGCATTACGTGTTTGAAGCGATGGCACAACGATTGAGAAGCATTCAAAAATATATAAATTATAAGCACACGCTTCTTATTTGAAGTGATAGGAAACGCCAGCGCAATGTTTGAGAAGCCACGGTGCTACGAGTTATAAGCGACGGAGCAACGATTTAAGAGTGCCATCGCTTCCATATTGAAGCCCGACACTTTGTATGGCCGCGTCATCACTTCCTTGTGGGTCAGTTTCCTCATCTGCTCATTGTTGATGGATCTCGTCACTTATTTACAGGGAAGAGATAAAAAAAATTATAATCATTTGAAAATATATAAATTATAAGCATACGCTTCTTATTTGAAGCGATAAAAAGCGACGGCGTAAACATTGAGAAACCTCATCGCTTCCATATTGAAGCCCTTGCACTTGGTATGACAGCGTCATCGCTTCCTTGTGAATCTATTTCGTTATTAGCCCATTTTTTGTCTAATGTAGGGCCTGTAATAGACTTGATTAGAGAATTCAATGTAGGTGGTGTTGAATTAAATCTCCCCCCTGAGACGGTTTCTTCTATAGGAGTTCCACTTGGTGGTGATAGGTATATCGAAATGCTAGATTCTTGTGAAGGTGTGAAGAATATGAATGAGGAATGGAAGCCATGTATGGGCTTGAAATTCCAATTTGAAGATGAGGCATATGACTTCTGTAATTTATACGCGAAGAAAGCTGGTTTCAGCATTATGAAAAGTAACACCTATAAATTCGCAAAGGAGGAGATTATAAAGAGAAAATATATATGTTCGTTCTTTAAGCAACCTGACAAGCGCAAATTACATGCCAATATAAATTATTTAAGAGATAACAGATGCAGATATGAGGCAAGGTTGAAGATTAGGATCGACGAGCAAAAGTTGTGGGAGGTTATGGAATTTAGAGAGCCTCATAATCATCAGTTGTATTCACCTTCGAAGGTGATGGAACTATGATCACATAATGAGTTGAATAGGGCAAGTAAATCATTGATAGGAGCATTTGATGACATAATTCCTCCTTCGAAGATTTCTGCTATTTTATCGAGTTTGGATGGAGAGGCTGGCATGACGGTAAACCCTTAACAAACTTGGGATTACCTAAAGAAGATAAGAAAGGAGAGTAACATTGATCCGATGTGCATGACCATGATCAAGACCTTCATTGATAGGCAAAATAAAGGAGGTGGTTTCTTCTTTGAAATCGAACTAGACGAAGAATGTCGGGTAGTATATTTTGGACTGATCATAGGTCATGGATGGCATATCAATAGTTCGATGATGTGATGGAATTTGATACCACTTACAAAATAAACAAATTGATGCTACCGTTCACCCCATTCACGGGGTCAACCATTGGCAGACGATGCTTTTTGGATGTGCGTTGCTCGCAGATGAGATGAAGGAGACTTTCGTTTGATTATTTAACATGTGACTGAAGTGTATGGGTCATAAGAAACCTAATGCAATCATCACCGATCAATGCAACGAGATAAGCAAAGCCATCTCTGAAGTTCTTCCGGGGACCACACATTGCCTCTGCTTATGGAACATAGGGAGGAATGAATTGAACCATCTCTCTCAGCTGAAGGTAAAGTTTGAGAATTTCGGGTGTAAGTACAATCAATGCAAGTTCAGTTAAATGGTTGGTGATTTCGATAGGAGATGGGTAGAACTAGTCGAGGAGTTTCAATTGCAAGGTAATGAGTGGTTAAAACAAATGTACGCTCTTAGAAGGAAATAGATTCCATGCTATTTGAGCAATAGTTTTTGGGTTTGCATGACCACTATGCAATGCGGAGAAAGTATAAATTCTTTCTTCAATACCTATGTTAATGCCCAGACAAGTTTGATCAATTTTTTCAAGCAATACGATCTTTCTGTCCAATCTCATAGCGATAAAGAAAATAGGGAGGATTTCGTCTCAATGTCTACGACACCGATGCTCTTATTCAGAAATTCAATCGAGAAGCATGTCGCTGCTGTGTATACGAGAACCATGTTCGATAGATTCCACTTTGAGTTTCAAAAGTTTGCCTCTTTTAAGGCCTAAAAGGTGCTAGAAGAGGAAGCCAGGGCAGTTATTGTATTCCAAGTTAGTGAAAGTGGTAAAAGTGGTGGGGATGCCAGGGAGGACAACAGTTGAACATTCAAAGTTTGTTTCGAATATGGAGATGCCACGACCACTTGTGATTGCAAGTACTTCGAGACAGAGAGTTTGTTATATTCTCATATCTTCAAAGTTTACTTTAAGGAAGTGGTAGACCAAATTTTCTGTGTCTATGGACGAAGGATGCTAGATACAGTACTGTAAGTTTGGGGGTGAGTGACAAAGAGGATTCCAATTCTGTCTCTAGGATGAAAATATGGAAGGTGAGAGAAGCTGGATTGAAGTTAATTCAGTTGGGGATAGAATCGAATCGCTTGGTGGATTACACATTGGAAGGGATGATGAAACTATTAGAAGGTGTAGAGGCTATTAGAACAGAAGAGGAGAATGAAAGAGGGACTACCATTGCATCCTGTCCGGGCGCCTCCTCCCAGCCTAGCGAAGGAATTTCATTAAAAGAATATGCCAACATTACAGTGCGAGATCTAAAATGATGTGCTACCAAAGGTACGCCAAGTAATAATGACAAAATAAAGTCTGGAATCGAGGTTGGTTTTGAACAATCACAAAAGAAGAGACGCCGTTGTAAGAGTTGTGGTCAGTTGGGACATGAAATCACAACTTGTGTACTTCTGAAGGTCAGGATGATGGCTGATAGCGCTAGACAGAGCCAAACGGAATACAACACGAGAGAACGTGCGATCTCACCAACTCACACTAATTCAATTTCTTGAAAATCACAATCGCTTGGATTAGGAAGTGCAGACGCTTCCATTTGAAGCGTCATCGCTTCCATTTAGCGCTTCCTTTTCAATGTGCTGACGCTTTGGTACATTAAATTTTTTGTCATGTAGCTAGCCTATGGTAAATCTGTTCATGTGTTTAATTTTTTTTCTTTTGGGTTTAGTCTTGGTGATTTAAGCATTGATTTTCACGTTTCATGACCATCATTCAGAGGGGACAATGCAACTTACAAGAAGCGATGACGCACATGAATGAAGCGATGATGCTATGTTTATGAAGCGTGGGAGCTTCGTCATTAAAGTGTCTGCATTGGCGCTTCTTTTTAATCTCGTTGTGCAACGATGGGAATTAATATGATCCTGTCACGACGATGCGCACTCTCTTGGGTAGAGGCTTCAGTTATCGATCGGGAAGGTGTTAGGCACCCAATCAACCTGCTTAATGCAGTCTCTACTGATGGCCTAACCACAAATGAAATAATAAATAAATAAAGGTCTTCCTCTTGCCTTTGCGGGACTCAAATCCTATTTGTGCCCCTCCGTTCCTACCAAAAATTCGGCGGTGTAACGGCACGAATAAGAGGTTGGAGGAAGAGCAAAGAAGGTAGAGGAAAAGAGGGGAGTGTCGGACCTCTCAGGCCCTTATTGCACCACTGTGGAGTCTTACATCGGCTTGGTTCGGTGAGCTTTGATGGCTTGTATGGTGTGAATTAGGGTTCTAGCTCCTAGGGCTTGATGGCTAAGAGGTAGAGAGAAAAGGCTAGGCTGTAGCACACACCTAACCTTGAGCTTTAAGATGAAAGGTGGAGGTCTAAAGAGGGTTTAGAAGTTTTGGAATTTGTATGGAAAAGAGGCACTAGAGGAGAGAGGGAGAGGGAGTTCCTAATCTCTATTTTGAGAAAATTTTCAAGCCTTCCTCGGGGGGGTACCTCTCTATTTATAGAAAAAGGAGAGGTTAGGAGGGTGTTTTGAGGCTAAACTAGGTTAGGAATTAGGTAATCTAGCCATCTAAGGTTTCCTAGGGTTTTTGGAGCCTTAAAAAATGTGAAGAGATGCTCCAATGGTGGATGATAGGGTGGGGGTTTAAAGTCACTTAAGGGGTTGCAAATAGATAGGGAAGGGTGGAACCGAACAAGCAAACCACACCCAAGGGATCAAGATGGTCAACAAGTCAAACCCCAATCTTAAAATTTGAGCAGAAAACTCAAGGTTACTATAGCTAAGCCTAGCGTAACTAATAGATGCGGCAGGCAAAGTTACAGTAAAACAGTGCCAAATAGGGTTTTAGGAAGTTGGCTGCCCGAGGGGGGACCCACATGTAGTTGGTGCAACTATTACTTATGTCAGGGAAAATGGCTTGGCACAAGTATTACTTGTGCCACATACACATGTCCTCTTGCGAGGTTCAGTGTATGCCTCACGAGGATCATTCTATTCTTGTTTTGTGCCCGAATCTTCGAATCGCCGTATCTTTTGATGTATAGCTCTCATTGAGGCAATTCTTGGTTCGTTGGAAAGTTGGAGACATGGTATATGATTCAATCATATTAGAAGACCTCAGCTAGTCTCAGAGTACCACTCCTTGATCATTGCCCGGGAAAGTCTAGGTATGGGTTTAGAAAGGTTCTAAGGGTTAGGATTGGTTCCTAAAGGTTCAAGGTATGTTTTAAGGGATCTGGGGTGGTTCCTACGGGTTTGGAATGACTCCTAAGGCTTTGGGAAGGTTCCTAAGGGTACCATACATGGCATCGGAAGCTCGAAAGTGCACCTCTCCCAAAATGTGTTTCGATCGGGCCTTGGGCCAAATTTGGGTGTCTACAGATGCCCCTCTTTTGTATCAAATCATTAATGATCGAATGTCAAAGACAAGAGACATCTGAAGAGGCCCAAGGCATTACTGACGGGTCCGCTATATTCAAATGAACCTCAAACATCAGATGAGGTGAGAAAACAAAAGCCCTATATGTCGGAAAAAATGTCCGTCTCTCAAGGTAATCGATCCCCAAGCGCTTAGCGACATTACTAGGCATAACCGAGATAGAGCGAGTTACGAAAGCCTAATATGCTAGGAAAAACATTCGCTTCTCGAGATGGTTTGAAGGTGTTCAAGATTCATTCTGAATACAACAGCTTTGTAAGTAAGAGGGTGATCGACCCACACTTAAAGATAGGCGCGAAGCAAATATGCAAGGATCCATCGCTTGTGTCCAATCATATGAGGCATTAATCGCCCAATCTGACTAGTCATGGGTGCCCCTACGTGAAGTAGGGTTTGAGGTTTTTGGGAAAACCCAAATATCCCGAAGTGTATATAGCACGACTACCTAAGCGGAGCAAAATGATGTCGCAACGCTTTTTGGGAGTACATGCTGCTTTTTGTAGAATATTTTATTATTTTTCATCATTTTATATGGATTTTTTTTATTTTTATGCTATTGTATTATTGCTTTATGTGAATTTTTTTGTTATTCATCATTTTATGTGGATTTTTTTTATTTTTATGCTATTTTATGAGAATCTTTTTAGAGTTTTGAGTTATTTTATGTATGATCGGGATTCTTTGAGCATGCTCATACATCTCCATCCATTTATTCTAGCACAGCTTCTCGGGCAAGTCAAATGAGAGTTGACTGGCCATTTGGGGGTGTGTGCACCTACAGAACAATCAAAACAAAAGAAAAGGGGTCAGGCCAGGTGTGTACAAACCACACTTGGCCAGAGCCCAGCCTGAAAGCAACTTGGCGCAACTATTAGTTGCGCTAGGTCAAAAGGGGGCCAAAATATACTTGGCGCATGTAATACATGCGCCAAGCAAAACCTGGGGGCATTTTTAAAGAGCCCGAGTTCGGGCAAAAAGGGTTTATTATTCAAAAAAATTTCTTCCCCCTCTCCAAACCAAAAAAGAAACCTCCTCCTAGGGTTCCTTTGCATTGATCCCTAACGTGCTTCATTGCCGGTGCTCTCTTGCATTGATCCAACACCCACTCTACACCAGATCTAGAACTCATTTTTCCTTAAGGGTAACCATTCAAAACCCATTTTTTCTTGATTTTTCTTGCAATGTGATCATGATCTTTGCTTTCTTAGATGATAAATGGTTTATTTCTCTTGTACGCATGCTTATTGATGATGAGTATGATGTTATTACATGAATGATGCCTTATATTTTTTGTTTGTTTTATGGATTTTATTAGAACATAAAGTAAAGGGATTTTTTGTTTTTGTTTTTATTTTTATAAAGTAAATAAAGTAAAGGGATTTTTTTTTGGCTTTTGTTTTTATTTTTGCAAATAAAGTAAAGGGATTTTTTTTTTTTTTTTTTTGTTTTTATTTTTGCAAATAAAGTAAAGGATCTTTTTTTATTTTTTATTTTTATTTTTGCAAATAAAGTAAAGGGATTTTTTTATATTTTTTTTGTTTTTATTTTTGCAAATAAAGTAAAGGGATTTTTTTTTTGCTTTTGTTTTTATTTTTGCAAATAAAGTAAAGGGATATTTTTTTGGCTTTTGTTTTTGATTTTATGAACATAAAGACAAGATTTTTTTTTGTTGTTGATTTTATAAAACATAAGGAAAAGATGGGCATACTTACCTTCCCTTAACCTGTAGCACAATGGTTCTTTATCATCGATCAACCTTGATATGACTACTTGTATTTGCCCCAAAATGTCAAGCGATGAGGAATACGTGCAGGAGGAGGAACAGGAAGAGGGGCCTAAAGTGGTCTATGGTTCTAGGGGGGAACAATTCTTCGTAGTGGATTGTTCTACTAGTCCATGGCTTGAAATGCGAGGAGAGGTTGCCCATGCTGGTATGCTACATCAATAGCATATCCATATTTCCAATTTTAGTATTACGGGCAAGGTAAAGGGATAGGTTCAGTTATTCTTCCTTGTGCAACCTTGCTATATGATCTGATGCCTCTTTTCCTTTGGTGCAGGACCTGCCCCAGATTATATTTCAATGGGGCTGGTTGGACTTCCAGCAGTTCTATCGGTACATCCCCCCGGTCGTGAGGTTCCTACTTGGTGAAGCCGGCTTTGGAGAGTTCCTCTCATGCCCCGCTATGCGAGTTGACTCAGCCTATCTGAGGGCCTTGATCGAGCGCTTCCGTCCAGAGACCATGACATTTCACATGGCTATGGCAGAGATGACCTTGACTCCCGTGGATTGGACCATGATTACGGGGATCCGGATAGGAGGTGTTCCGGTTGGCAACCTTGCAGTGCCTAATCGGGACGAGGTCATCCGATTGATAGGGGCCTATCCCCCTTCCACGAGTCTGCATGGGGCCGAGGCCAAAATGTCTTGGATATCTGACCTTTTCGAGCTGCATGAGTTGTTAGATCTGGGGCAGCCAGACATGGACATTTTTATTGAGCCCAAGTGCGCAGTGATGTTGACACAGATCTTGCTCCTCATATTGCTGGGCAAGGTTCTCTTTGCCAATGCCAGCGCAGGACGGGTCTCCTTGGCCTTGCTTAGCCTAATGGACAACTGGAATGTCGTGCATCGATATGACTTGGGTGGAGCAGGATATGCCATGTTGATGTTCAACCTAGTCCGAGTATTTATTGGGGAAGCGAAGTCTATTGTTGGCTTTTGGGCTGCTTTGGAAGTAACTTCTGACTCTTGCTTTTCTCAGTTTATTTGGATAATCAATCTTTGCTTCTGACCCATCTCTTATGCACTGCTCTTGTCAAGTGTTGCGGATATTTTAGGTGTTAAATTATTATGTGTGTGATGAAAGCAAATTAAAATCAAAGTAAAACAGAGAATGGAATCAACACACTAAAATTATCCTAGACCTACAAGATATAGGGTCCATTTGTAGCAAGTTTTAATAAGAGTTTTTCCCACAGGGAGGGGCTGCATAGTAGACCTCCAGATCCATTTGTAGCAAGTTTTAATAAGAGTTTTTCCCACAGGGAGGGGCTGCATAGTAGACCTCCAGACCTGCTACAGATCTGGCAATTCTAGCCTAGAAAATAGGGAAAAGAAAGAGTGTTTTTCATGTGTCACTAGATCTAATTTACAAAACTGAAATATAAAACTAAGTTTAAAAGATGGAGGAAGATGAATGGTAAAATAAAGTAGAAAATGGTGAGAAATAGGCAGCTAGGGATTTTGGTCTTTACTGAAAATTAATTGGATCAAAGGCAATGCATAAGACAGATTTGCTACAATCCTTCATCTGGCTCCAAGCTCAGATGCAAGCTATAAGAATCTAATCTAGACCAAAGAATTGGAGCAATCTTAAGGCTATGATCTGTCCACTTGAATGGTCACAGATCATCCCAGAGATTCCTCTAATTCAAGGATCTTGATTAGAACAGGTAAGCTATTGCATATGTTGTGGGTGCCAGGCTACAAGCTCAAGCATCCACAGGGATATCTAATCCAGGGAAATCAAATGTGAAAAAGAGATCCTTAAATCAGAATCAACTTTAAAATTCATGATTACTGTAATAATACAACTTACAGTCCTATTATGCTCAGATTTACAATCTGTGCAACATACAATCTATTTACAACGCCTTTAAAACTCTCAATTTACAGCTGTCAACCTCACCCTAGCTATTGAAGGGGTTTAGCCAAGCATAATTGGCTAAGGAGAGAAGGGGGAAGAGGAAAAGGAAAATTAAAGTCTAAAATTAAACCTAAATGAGCTAAGGAGAACCAAAGTTATTCTATGGATTCCATGCTGAGAAATTACAGCAGCAAGGTGCCTTATTTATACAAATGCAGTGATCTAAGTACTTTGGATTGCAGCCAATCAGAGAAGAGAGTTTGATTTTAGTTTAAGCTTAATCCCTGTTTTGGCATTCCAACCAATCAGAGAGAAGAGAGGGATCCAATTATGTTGTGCTCAGCTGAAATAGTTTGCTTCCCACCAAAGATTTAAAAATCAGTTATTGCCCATGTGTAGACCTCTCTTATGCTTTGGAGTTTCCAAATCTGCCCTTATCAACCAAAAATACCCCAACTGCAGCCTATTACAATTTCTGCATATATTTGAGGCTTGATGGAGTCTTCAAAAGTGCCCCCGATGTTTACAAATAATAGCTACAACTCAAAATAATCTTTTGGATCCATTGATGAAGGCTAAAAGCTGATGGGGTTTAGGTGGAACTCGAATCTCGACAGGTTCTGATGCTTTAGAGGATGGGAGGTTGGATTGCTCGAGAGGTTATGGGGCTGGTGTCTGAAGACTGCAGCTTCAGGTGACTCTTCGTGAGGATGGTAGGTTGATCTTGAGAGGTTGGATAGTGTACTCGAGAGGAGAGATGAAATGGGAGCTGCTATCTTCGAGAGGATATTGAAGGTAAGCTTGGAAACTCGAGAGATTGGAGCAGCGCCAAGTAAGGTGTTGAGAGGTTGGGTGAGTAGGGAGCTGGAGTTCGAGTAGTTGGCTAAAATGCAGCTTGTGCTGTTTGATAGGATTGATGGGAGGATGGAGAAAAGTGCATGAAAATTGCAGCTTCAGGTAATGTGACGTGAGGATGGGACTACAACTCGACAGGATGGAGGGGGTTATGGCCACTGATTGATAGGTTTAATGGGAGGATGGTTTTAGAGCTTGCGAGGTTGGTGAGTGGAGGTTGATAGGTTTGCAAAGTAAAGTGTTGACAGGTTGCTAGGGCCATTGAAGCTTCACTTCGACAGGATGAGCTTGGAAGCTGTAAGTGCTGGTCAAGAGGATGCTGAGTGTGTAGGAGCTACATGTTGATAGGTTGCATGGGAGGATTAAATGCACATTGATAGGATTAAAGACAGCTCAAGTCGACAGGTATAAAGCTTGGAGGCTTGATTTGCTCGAGAGGTTAGAATGTGGCTGAAGCTTGCATGCCGATAGGTGTTGAACTGCAGGTCTGTAGATCTTGAGTGGATGAAGTGGAGGTGAGCTGAAGCTGTGCTGAAGCTTATATAGTAGTTGAAAGGCTCAAGTAGCTTCTGCACTATCTTCTTGATAGGTTGTTGCATGCAATATCAATCATTCGACAGAATAGTTGGATCAAGCATCATCTGCTCAATAGGATGGAGTGTGCTGCTCCATTCGATAGGAAGGCTGCATGGAGCTGCAAAGATGATGTTGACATCTTACTAGTCTACTGCATTTTGAAAGGTTGCAAGGCTTGGATGAGGGGCTGCTGAAGTGTGCATCCGATGCTTGTTGAAGTATTTTATGTGCTTGCTACTAACTTTATTGGAAATGGTGATAAGATTTGGGTTAGTGAAAATCAAAGGTGGATTGAAGAGCAGCAAGCCTAAAAATACACAGACCAATAAGATACAGGGCCTGTTGTAGCAAGTTTTAATAAGAGTTTGTCCCACAGGGAAGTTGATCTAAAGCTCCAAGGGAGCTATCTTTAGTAGGCCCTCCAGATCTGGCAATCCTAAATAGAAGGGGATTTATGGTCACTATAGTCTAAATCCTAAGGTAACTTAATGCCTAAACTACAGAAAGGGTTGAGAAGAGTGATGGAGTGTGAGAAAATAAATATAAAAGGGTGAGAAGTATGCTATTAGGTATAGATCTGATGGGTCTTATAACTTAGACTCAGATCTGCTGTTATAGAAATCTTGTCCAATGGCTACATTATCACCAAAGAGGAGAAATGATCCAACTCACCCCTATGCCATGATCCAATCCCTTATGGCTATAACCTGTCCACTTAAATTGTCGCCGACTATTTACTAGGGGAACCACAATCCAGAGATGGGTCAGAACAAGTTTATCATTGTAGGCACTACTTCATCCAGGCTACAAGCTCAAGAATCCATAGGAACCTCAACCTCTAAAGTTCTGTGTGTGGGGCTAGGCCTACAACGTGCACTAGCCTAGACACACAGAACCAGCAAGAGTTTGAGTACTAGCTTTTAAGCTTAGTTGTTCACTGCTTTAGAAAGACAGCAGTGATCCTGTCACAAACCTACAATCTCTACAGCCAGATCAAATCTGCCATCTGATGGTGGGTCTATACAAATACAGGGGAGTCTGTCTCTGCACAATCTCTCACAAGGCTACAAACACAAGTGCAGAGAAGAAGAATCTGCCTTAGATCTATGGATTGGCCTCACCCTAGGGATATAATCTGTCCACTTGAATGGTCACAGACTATCCACAGAGGCTATCCTCCTCATAGAGGTCTAAGACAGAATAAGAACATTGTTGCCGCCACCATGTTCACAAGGCTACCAGCTCAAACTCCCATGGGGATTCAGATTTAGTGGGTCCTGTGGTGGGGCTAGGCCTACAATGTGCCTAACCTGGACACACAGGTCATTTGAATTTAGGTAAAACCTTAAAGACAATCCTCCATTGCTTACAATACAACTTAGCGATGGAGGATCTCAAGGCAGCAACCTTGTATAGAACAACTCACAAAACACCAATCCCATACATGCAATAGATCCTATTATAAAACTCCATTAAAACTATACCAAATAATCATACAAAGGCATAGCCAGCAAGTGCTGGGCTATGGAGAGAAGAAAAAAGGAAAAAGAAAACTCCTAAACCCTAACCTTAGCCTACTGTAATTCTACAGTCAGTTTCAAGAAGGAGTACAGAAGTCAAGTTCAAGTCCTTTAAACCTAAGCTAGGCTTAGGCTTATATAGCAGTCGGCTCTCTGTTAATTAGGGTTAGGAAAACCCTAATTTATCAATGCTAACGTGGCCCATTTCAGTTCCTTCAATGCCTCGAGGCGCGTGCGGCTCCCAAGTCTCCATTTGGATTTCGTGAAAAGTTTTGGGGTTCACTTTGAATCCTGCGACAGCCTTAGAATCTCGCGACAGCTAATGAAGTATTCCTGTTGAATTGTGCGAGAGTCTCTCAGGTTTCCTGCTGAACCTCGCGATAGACTTTGAATCTCGCGATAGCTAATGAAAAGCTCTATGTGGTTCACGCGAGAGGTTCTCAGGTGCACTTGAATCTCGCGACAGCTATAGAAAGGTTCTATGTGAACTACGCGAGAGTCTCCCAGGCTTCCTTTTGAACCTCATGTCAGCCTCTGAATCTCGCGGTAGCTGATGAAGTATGCTCTTTGTATTGCGTGAGGGAGTATAAGACAGAGAGCATGTGCTCTCTGTTTTGCCCTTTCCATATGTGCTGTGGTTGGATCCTAGGCATGACTCTCATCATGGGTACCTCTACACACATTAAAAATCAACCATTCAAGCAAGGACAACAAAAATCAACCTCCCACATTATGCATTCAAATAAAAACTATCAATTAAAGAGCAGTAAGCATCAAACCAAGCATAAAAAGTTTAAAGCAGACAGGTTTAGATTCAGATGGGACCACTAACATTTCCTAGAGAATTTGAACAAAAAAAAGCAAGATAAATCTACCAAAACCAAAGTACATATGATACACTAATGACACACCTGTGGATCAGTTTAAAGAAGGATCCCCTTGAAAGTGAATGGTGTCCATGGGTTCGACAGGTTTTTCAAAACAAGGCTTAAGCCTCTGACCATTCACCTTCAAGGTTCTCCCAGACTTAGGATCCTTGATTTCCACAGCACCAGATGGAGAAACATTCATGAAAATGTAGGGACCTTCCCATCTAGATTTCAATTTGCCAGGAAAAAATTTAAGTTTGGAGTTAAACAACCAAACCTTGTCACCAGCTATGAAGCTCTTTCTCAACAGCCCCTTGTCAAAGAAAACTTTAGACCTTTCCTTGTATATCCGGGCATTGGCATACTCATCCATCCTTAGCTCTTCCAATTCTGAGAGCTGCAGCAACCTGTGATGACCAGCAGAAGTTAGGTCTAGATTTAAATGTTTAATGGCCCAATAGGACCTTTGTTCTAACTCCACTGAGAGATGACAAGCCTTGCCATAAATCAGTCTGAATGGGGACATACCAATGGGAGTCTTATAGGCAGTCCTATAAGCCCACAGTGCATCATTAAGCTTTTTAGCCCAGTCCTTCCTATCAATTCTCATAGTCTTCTCAAGGATGTGCTTGATCTCCCTATTAGAAATTTCAACTTGCCCATTGGTTTGTGGGTGGTAGGGAGTAGCAATCTTATGGGTGAGAGAATATTTCTTGGGCAAGCTCTCGAAATTTCTGTTGCAGAAATGGCTACCCCCATCACTGATAATGGTTCCAGGGGTGCCAAATCTAGAGAAGATATTCTTCTTTATAAACTTGAGGACAACCTGATTATCATTAGTTCTTGTGGCAATGACTTCTACCCATTGGAAACGTAATCCACTGCCACTAAGATGAAATGAAAACAATTTGAAGGAGGAAAGGGGCCCATGAAGTAAATACCCCACACATCAAATAGTTTCACAATAAGGATGGGCTGCAAAGGCATTGAGCTTCTTTTGGACAGCTTTCCTAATTTTTGACATCTTTCACAGGTCCTGCAGTGTGTATTGGCATCTCTGAATAAAGAAGGCCAATAGAACCGACACTGCAAGACTTTGTCAGCTATTTTTCTTCCACTAAAGTGGCCTCCACAGGCATTTTCATGGCACATGGACAGGATACTGGGGACATCACTCTCGGGAACACATTTCCGGATGATTTGGTCTGCACAATACTTGTATAAGCAAGGTTCCTCCATGAAAAAGAATTTGACCTATGAGAAAAATAGGCCTTTGTCCATTTTTATCCAATGGGTAGGAATCTTGCCTATAACTAGATAATTGATAATATGTGCATACCAAGGAACCAAGGATTGGATGGCAAACAATTGCTCATCCGGGAAAATATCATTTGTAGCAAGGTCATCAACACCTTTTTCCAAAATAATTCGAGACAAGTGGTTAGCCACCACATTTTTTACACCCTTTTTGTCCTTGATTTCAATGTCAAACCCTGTAATAGGAGTATCCATCTAATCAGCCTGGGCTTCGCATCCTTCTTGGACAATAGGTACTTCAATGTTGAGTGATCAGTGAAGATTACAGTTTTAGACCCAAGTAGGTAAGGTCTAAATTTGTCCACAGTAAAAACCACTGCCAGAAGCTCTTTCTCAGTTGTTGTGTAATTCAGCTGAGCTTCAGCAAGTGATTTGTTGAGATAGGTAATGACCACTGGCAGCTTATCTTTTCTTTGGCCCAAAACAACACCTATTGCCAAGTCTGATGCATCACACATTAGCTTAAAGGGCAATGTATAGTCAGGTGTTTGGAGTACAGGGGCAGAGGTGAGGCAAATTTTCAAAGTTTCAAAAGCCTCAAGACATTCAGTAAAAAAGTCAAAGGGCACATCCTGGCAGAGCAGGTGGCACAATAGTTTAGCAATTTTGCTGAAGTCTTTGATGAACCACCTGTAGAATCCAGCATGTCTCAGGAAAGATCTGATTTGTTTGACTGTTCTTGGAGGGGGTAAATTTGCAATGAGGTCAACTTTGGCCTTGTCCACCTCAATTCCATCTTTAGAGACTACATGGCCCAACACAATACCTTGCGTTACCATGAAGTGGCTCTTTTCCCAACATAAGACCAAATTGGCCTCCTCACATCTTTGTAAGACTAGGTGGAGGTGTTGTAGACATTGGCCAAAACTGTCCCCATACACAAAAAAATCATCCATAAAAATTTCTAAGAATTTGTTAATCATATCAGAAAATATGGCATACATACACCTCTGAAAGGTGGCTGGGGCATGACACAGCCCAAAAGGCATCCTTTTGTAAGCAAAGGTGCCAAAAGGATAAGTAAATGTAGTTTTCTCTTGATCAAGAGGGTGCACAGGGATCTGGTTGTACCCTGAGTACCCATCAAGAAAACAGTAAAAAGCTTTCCCAACCAACTTATCCAAAATTTGATCAATAAAGGAGAGAGGGAAGTGATCTTTTCTGGTCTTGGAGTTTAGCTTTCGATAATCGATGCAAACTCTCTAGCCAGTGGTCTCCCTGGCTGGTCTCAGCTCCCCAGACTCAGTTGTGATAACTGTTATGCCGGATTTCTTAGGCACCACTTGGATAGGTGCCACCCATTCAGAATCAGAAATGGGGTAAATCACCCCAGCATCCAGCAATTTAATAATTTCTTTCAGGACCACTTCCTGCATGTTAGGATTCAATTTCCTCTGCATTTCCCTAGAGGGTGTTGAGCCCTCCCCCAAATGGATCCTATGCATATAAATTGATGCATAAATCCTTCCTAGATCAGCAATGGTCCAGCCAATTGCCTTCTTGTGCTTCCTCAAAATTGTTAGCAATTCCTCCTCTTGCTCATTGGTAAGAGAAGAGGAGATAATTACAGGAAGGTTTTCATCTTTCTCAAAGAAAGCATATTTCAATGTATTTGGAAGCTTCTTGAGCTCCAGATCAGGGGCTTGTTAGATGGATGGCAGGGTTGGTGCTTTTTTGTTTTGAGGAAGGGGCAGTAATGTAGGTTTCCAAATGGAATGTTGCACTAAGCCCACAGAAGACTTCAATGTGGACATATCTTCTGGCATTAAAGTTGGGCTTCCTTCCTCTACCATATTCTAAACTTTAGTTAAATTTGTGACAATGTTGCCCCACTCCAGCAGAGTGGGCAGTTCTTCTTCAACAACTTTTTCTAGTACATCCACTGCAAAGCATTCCTCATTGTCCTGCTGAGGTACTTTGCACTGTTGTACACATTAAGCTCAACTTTCATATGTCCGAAAGTTACGTCCATGATCCCAGACCTGCATTGAATGCATGCATTGGTAGTTGCCAAGAATGGTCTGCCCAAAATAATAGGTATCGGGGATGTACTCTTGTTGCAGCCCATTTCCAAAAAAAGGAAGTCTGCAGGGTAGAAGAACTTGTCCACCCCTACCAAGACATCCTCAACCACTCCCATGGGTCTCCTCTCAGACCTATCAGCCATCAACAACACAATGGGGGTGGGTTTAAGCTCCCCCAAACCTAGCTGCTGATACACACTGTATGGCAGCAGGTTAACACTGGCTCCAAGGTCTAGAAGGGCCCTTTCGATTGTGTGGTCTCCAATTATACAGGGAATAGTGGGTATCCCTGGGTCTTGCAACTTCTCAGGCATTGTCATGCTTAATACAAAATTAACTGTATCAGTTGCAAAGACCTTTTTAGACAAATGGCCTCTAGCTTTCCTTTTCTGAGTTCAAAGGTCTTTCAGAAATTTTGCATAGGCTGGGACCTATCGGATTGCATCAAGCAGAGGCAAATTGATTTTTACCTACTTAAAGGTCTCCATCATTTCCTCTATCTATGCATTCCCCTTATCAAAAGGGGTAGGGCCACTCAAAGCTTGAGGAAATGACAGCTGAGGTACTACTGGGTCCTCAGCTACAAGCCTATGACTGAACTTTTTTTTTTTTCTTTTTTCTTCTTTTATCTCCTGCTGAGGCTCAACTACAGTGTCTTTATTTTTCCCTTGTTTAAGGGTAGTAGGCAACTCCTGGCTCTGTTCTCTAACAAAGTCTCTTTTACTTTCACTCGACAGCTCTTTGGGAATGACCTCTCCTTGTTCCTTTCCCACCTGGTTGTCTACCAGCCTGCCAGACCTTAGGGCTGTGATGGCATTAGCCCCCTCAAAATTTGAGGAGCCTTCTCCAATCGAATATTGGCCCTTAGGGTTGGCTACTGGCTAGCTTGGCAACTTGCCCTCTTCTCTCTTGGCCAAGGCATTGGCTATTTGGCCTAGCTGCTCTTCTATTTTCTTTATGCTTTGACTGTGAGAAGTCACAGTCTGAGTCAAAGGTCCAAGGCTTTGTAATTGGGCCAAAACTTGGTCCTTGAAAGAAGCATTTCGGGGCTGAGGTGGAGGAACTACCAACTGATTTTACTACTGGGGCTGCTGCTGATGTTGAAAATTTGACCTTGGGGCATAACCCTGGTTAAATTGCTGTTGTGGCCTTTGAGGTAAGGCCAACATCTGTTGTGGCTGCATATAATTGTCTTGTCTCCACCTCAAATTTGGGTGGTCTCTCCATTGGTAACCAGCATTTTAGTGCTAGTATTCATATATGGTGTACATTTATTGTAGCCACAGTTATTCTTGTCAAATGATTGGGGCGAAACTATTCTATAACTTACTCAGGGTATTGCCCTGCAGATGGGCACTCTTCCACTGTGTGTTGTGGAGATTGGCATATCAGACATGGCTCCATCACTTGTGCAGCCAATCTGGGCTGCACCACAATTAAAAGTTTATCAAACTTATTAGAGAGATTGGCCATCTGCATTCTTAGGTCATCATTTCCCCTAACTTCAAACATCTTTCCTTTTGAAGTTTCAGCAAGCCCCAGCTTAGGAGAAGGCTCTTGAACAGTTCTAGATGAGGACATCTTTTGGAAAGCATTTTCAATGATGACTTCGAACAAGTCCCATGCCTCATCAGCTATTTTATGCATGTACGTTCCACCACAAGAGGCATCTACCATGTCTTTGCTTTTCTCATCAATCCCATTATAGAAGCTCTGGACAAGCTGCCATTCCGGGATCTTGTGGTGAGGACATTATTTGACCATCTCCTTAAATCTGTCCTAGGATTGATTAAAATCCTCAGTTGGGGATTGGGCAAAAGCAAGTGTTGCTTTCCTCAACTGGCTGGTTTTGGTCTCTGGGAAAAATTTTATCAGAAATCTTGTCTGGAGGTCTTTTCAAGTAGGGATACTATTGTTTGGGAGAGTAGACAACCAGGTGCTGGCCCTGTCCTTTAGGGAGAGAGGAAAGAGCCTTAACCTAGTGGCTTCTGATCCTAAACCAGCAATGGAGAATGTCGTGCACAGGGCCAAGAATTGGTCAATGTGCTTGTAAGGGTCCTCCTTGATAAGCCCATGGAAAGGGGGAAGCATTTGGATGATGGAGGTTTTAATCTCATAGTTTCCCTGAACATCTGGGAATTGAATGCTGAATGGAGAATTATAATCATCAGGAGCATTCAATTCCTTCAATATTCTGGGTTCCTCTTCACCCATGTCTGCTGTCTCAATTTCAGTAGGGGGCTCAACTGTGGTGTGTCTGTGCCTTCTCGGTCTTCTATCCCTTTCTATCTCAGGGTTAGGAGGCTCTATTGTAGGACTGAGGGATCTCCTTCCTAACATGCACACACACCAACAGTAGGGAAGACTACTCGCAGACACATTGCACTTAACAAAATTACAACTATCCTAATCAACTGCTATGAAATTTTTAAAGGAGAAATAGACTGAGTTTTTGAGGGTTAGAGAAGGGAAAACAGAGGTAGCTAGACTCCCAGTGCAATTCTACTCTCCTTCTCTGCTACTGTCCAGATCTGTAAGAAAAATTCCAAATGTAAATCAGCAGTATCAATTATTCATAAGCATAGCTATCAAAGAATAAAGAATACAAAATTCTAGGGTCTACTAATAGGTCAAGATTCCCCAGCAACGGTGCTAAAAACTTGTTGAAGTATTTTATGTGCTTGCTACTCACTTTATTTGAAATGGTGATAAGAATTGGGTTAGTAAAAATCAAAGGTGAATTGAAGAGCAGCAAGCCTAAAAATACACAGACCTGCAAGATACAGGGCCTGTTGTAGCAAGTTTTAATAAGTAAAAGTTTATCCCACAGGGAAAGTTGATCTAAAGCTCCAAGGGAGCTATCTTTAGTAGGCCCTGGCAATCCTAAATGGAAGGGGATTTATGGTCACTATAGTCTAAATCCTAAGGTAACTCAATGCCTAAACTACATAAAGGGTTGAGAAGAGTGATGGAGTGTGAGAAAATAAATATAAAAGGGTGAGAAGTATGCTATTAGGTACAGATCTGATGGGTCTTATAACTCAGATCTGCTCCTATAGAAATCTTGTCCAATGGCTACATTATCACCAAAGAGGAGAAAGGATCCAACTCACCCCTGTGCCATGATCCAATCCCTTATGGCTATAACCTATCCACTTAAATGGTCATAGACTATCCAATAGGGGAACCACAATCCAGAGATGGGTCAGAACAAGTTTATCATTGTAGGCACTACTTCATCCAGGCTATAAGCTCAAGAATCCATAGGAACCTCAACCTCTAAAGTTCTGTGTGTGGGGCTAGGCCTACAACGTGCACTAGCCTAGATACATAGAACCAGTAAGAGTTTGAGTACTAGCTTTTAAGCTTGGTTGTTCACTGCTTTAGAAAGACAGTAGTGATCCAGTCACAAGCCTACAATCTCTACAGCCATATCAAATCTACCATCTGATGGTGGGTCTATACAAATACAGGGGAGTCTGTCTCTGCTCAATCTCTCACAAGGCTACAAGCACAAGTGCAGAGAAGAAGAATCTGTCTTAGATCTGTGGATTGGCCTCACCCTATGGCTATAATCTGTCCACTTGAATGGTCACAGACTATCCATAGAGGGTATCCTCCTCATAGAGGTCTAAGACAGAACAAGAACATTGCTTCCGCCACCATGTTCCCAAGGCTACCAGCTCAAGCTCCCATGGGGATTCAGATTTAGTGGGTCCTGTTGTGGGGCTAGGCCTACAATGTGCCTAACCTGGATACACAGGTCACTTGGATCTAGGTAAAACCTTAAAGACAATCCTCCATTCCTTATAATACAACTTAGCAATAGAGGATCTCAAGGCAGCAGCCTTGTACAAAACAACTCACAAAACACCAATCCCATACATGCAATAGATCCTATTACAAAACTCCATTAAAACTATACCAAATAATCATACAAAGGCATAGCCAGCAAGTGTTGGACTATGGAGAGAAGGAAAAAGGAAAAAGAAAACTCCTAAACCCTAACCTTAGCCTACTGTAATTCTATAGTCAGTTTCAAGGAGTACAGAAGTCAAGTTCAAGTCCTTTAAACCTAAGTATTGAAAAACCCTAATTTATCAATACTAATGTGGCTCATTTCTATTCCTTCGATGCCTCAGGGTGCGTGCATAAAGATTGGAGCATTAGAGCATTGGAGTGCGTGCCCTAATGCTGGAAGTTCTCAGATTGCCCCTGCAGAAGTGGGGAGAAGTTAAGAACCCGAGCCTCGCTAGATAGAAAGGCTTTCCAAGTCTTATCGTGTGATATAATTAGCATCGCGGGTTTGCTTTGACTTGAAGCTCTTGCAGTCACGGGGTTGGTACTTTGGTCATCGCGGGGATGCTCTGGTCGTCGCGGGATTGGTCTTTCCATTTGCATGGCACGGGAATTGCGCGCACAGTTTGTTCCTTGATGAATCCCGCAACGATCCTCGCGAAGAAAATAATGTACATGGGCTTCTGGATCGCGCGAGCAGTTCCTTGAGAGTTTGTATCCCGTGGCAACTACGCGATAGCTGCGGGCAGGAATGCCTAGAGCTCTCTCTATTCAGTGAATCACGCGAAGGTTGAAGACTCATCTCTTGAGCTGCACGAGACTGCGTGAGCGCTTAAGACTAAACCTCGTAAGAACTATGTGAAGTATGCTTTTTACTCCCTGCTGACATCCATCTGTGCACGAACGACGCGAGGACTGCGCGACCAGTTGGTGTGCTCCCTTCAGAAGCCCGCCACAACTGCGCGACGCATTCTTTCTTGTTCAATTGAGCCCTACGACATCTGTGCGAGGCATTCTTCTTGATTTGTTTCTGATTTGCTGTGCCTATGCTGTAGCCAATTCTCTGTCTAGGTTCAACCTTCTTTCTTCTAAGGAACTTCTGGGGAAACAGTAGGCTTCTGGGCATGGTTAGGGCTTATTTGTAGCTGTTGCTTATTACCTACAGGATAGACTTAAAACACATTTATTAAATGATTAAGGGTCTAACAGAGATTAAGTTAAGGGGTGAAAAGTGGTACTTTTCAGGTCTTAACAATGCTCAAGCTTTAACTACGGCAGCTGCCTTGCTTTGACGTTCATATTTCTACAGCTATTAATGTGTGCACACAACTATTAAATTTGCAGCTGCTGCCATGGCTTGGGCTGTATACTGAAGTGTTGCATCTGCTGAACTAATGAGTTCTAATGTGTTGTTGCTACATAATGCTTCACATCTGCTGAAGCTTGATGGCTATTCCATTGTGCAGCTGCTTCAAGTAATGCTGAACCCTTTTGATGGTTGTTGCAACTGAAGATGGAGTTCATGTGTGCATTCATCATCCTAAATAGCTGCTCAAGAGTGTTCATCACAGCCCTTTGAGAATGCATTGCAGCCATCTGAGATGTATCTACTGAAAGTGACCCTCAAAGTTCCTCCAATGTGCACAGATGTGAAGCCATTCCATTCGTCTTTCACTCTTAGCTGTTGATTGATTCCAAAACTCTCCTTATTAATACTTTTTATTGAAAAACTACACTAAGGATGCAACTGGTTCCTAACTGCAAAACAATGTTAAAAGTCAATTATTAAATACTCTAAGGCTTAGAAAAAGCTAGGTTTAAGGGGCATAAAATGGTAAAAAACATTGACTAACACACCCCCAAACCTAACCTTTGCTAGTCCTCGAGCAAAGTAAAATTTAAAATACTTAACCTACAAAAATAAATGCCACTTTCATTGGGAACACGGATGCATTTAGCATATGCACCAAGCCTTTTGAACCCCTAGGTGATCCCTAGTGGAGGAGTGGAGGTCTCCTGAGGGTTTTCAGTGAAGGTACCCCCAAACTTCTCTAATAAAATCAATTAATACTAATGCAACATGCTAAAACAGAGTTCAAGTAAAATAAAGTTCATTTCATACCTTGTTCATTCAATTTTAGAGGATTCTCAGTAGAAAAATATCAGTTTAAAACTGAAATTCTGCTGTAATTCCTTCACTATTAATCAGTTTATGTCAAGGCATTATGCATGAAAATTAATGTAGAGCTTACCATCAAATTAAAAATTCTGTTTTGATAATGCCCCCAACAAACTTAATTTAATACCCAAGTCTTACCAGGGTTGTCACTCAAAATAAAAATCGAAGGGTGCATCATTTCACACAGCTCAAGAGTAGTTATAGCCCTCAAATAGGACTACAAGCATGAGCATGGGTATTGCTCTAATTTCTGAAATTTTCTAACCCTTTTCACCATAGATTATACAAATCCTCATCTCCACATGACAGCTCAATTCATTTCAGATCAGTAAGGACTTTTTATTGGGTTATAATGTGGCTTATGAGTGAAGTTTACAAAGAATAAAAGGGTAAGGAAGGATTCAAAATTGAGATTTCAGTAAGGTATGGAGGTGATTCATGACTTCACCTTCTTCATTTCAGCACAATTCCCTCTATATCTTAAATTTTCATATTTGAAGTGACCAGTTTCTAATCGTCTTTTCAATCTTTCAATGAAATGACTTCTCTTTCTCATTCTTTTATTTTGCTTTTCTAATTTTCTTTTCTTTTTGTATGTTTTTTATATTTTTCTCCATTTTTCTTTTTATGGGCTGAAATGCCACAACTGCCACCAAATGTACTTTCTTTTCTTTCAACCAAATATCAAACCTTACCCCTCTAACCTCACTTCTCCTGAATTCTCAGATTGAGGGTGAACTGAAACAGGTCAAGGGGTTTTGGTCTTTACTGAAAATCAATTGGATTAAAGGTAATGCATAGGAAAGATTTGCTACAATCCTTCATCTGGCTATAATCTCAGATGCAAGGTATAAGAATCTAATCTAGACCAAAGAATTGGAGCAATCCTAATGCTATGATCTATCCACCTGAATGGTCATAGATTATCTCAGAGATTCCTCTAATTCAAGGATCTTGATTGGAACAGGTAAGCTATTACAGATGTTGTGGATCCTAGGCTACAAGCTCAAGCATCCACAGAGATATCTAATCCAGGGAAATCAAATGCGAAAAAGAGATCTTTAAATCAGAATCAACCTTAAAAACTACAATTACTGTAATAACACAACTTACAGTCCTATTATGCTGAGATCTGCAATCTGTGCAACATATAATCTATTTACAAAGCCTTTGAAACTCTCAATTTACAGCTCTAAACCTCACCCTGAACTGCTTATCTAGATTTAATCCAACAGGCTGGATTAGGGAGAGAATTAGGGAAGAGGAAAAGGAAAAATAAAAGCTAAACTAAACCTAAATGAGTCAAGGAACTATAGCTATTCTATGGTTTCCTTGCTGAGAAATTACAGCATCAAGGTGCCTTATTTATACAAATGCAGTGATCCAAGTGCTTTGTATTGCAGATAATCAGAGAAGAGAGTTTGATTTTAGTTTAAGCTTAATCCCTATTTTGGCATTCCAACCAATCAGAGAGAAGAAAGGGATCCAATTCTATTGTGTTCAGCTGAAATAGTTTGCTTCCCGCTAAAGATTTGAAAATCAATTATTGTCCATGTGCAGACCTCTCTTATGCTTTGGAGTTTCCAAATCTGCCCTTGTCAACCAAAAATACCCCAGCTGCAGCCTATTATAATTTCTGCATATATTTGAGGCTCGATGGAGTCTTCAAAAGTGCCCCCGATGTTCACAAATAATAGCTACAGCTCAAAATAATCTTTTGGATCCATTGATGAAGGGTTGCAGCTGATGGGGTTTAGGTGGAACTCGATTCTCGATAGGTTCTAATGCTTTAGAGGATGGGAGGTTGGACTACTCGAGAGGTTATGGGGCTGGTGTCTGAAGACTGCAGCTTCAGGTGACTCTTTGTGAGGATGGTAGGTTGATCTCGAGAGGTTGGATAGTGTACTCAAGAGGATAGATGGAATGGGAGCTACTGTCTTCGAGATGATATTGAAGGTAAGCTTGGAAACTCGAGAGGTTAGAGCAGCTCCAGGTAAGGTGTCGAGTGGTTGGGTGAGTAGGGAGCTGGAGTTCGAGCAGTTGGCTGAAATTCAGCTTCTGCTATTCGATAGGATTGATGGAATGATGGAGAAAAGTGAATGAAAACTGCAGCTCCTGGTAAGGTGTCGTGAGGATGGGATTGCAACTCGACAGGATGGAGAGGGTTATGGCTGCTGATCGATAGGTTCAATGGGAAGATGGTTTTAAAGCTCAAGAGGTTGGTGAATGGAGGTTGATAGGTCTGAAAAGTAAAGTGTCGATAGGTTGATGGGGCCATTGAAGCTTCACTTCGACAGGATGAGCTTGGGAGTTGCAATTGTTGCTTGAGAGGATGCTGAGTGTGCAAGAGCTACATGTCGACAGGTTGCATGGGAGGATTAAATGCACATCGACAGGATTAAAAATAGCTCAAGTCAACAGGTATAAAGCTTGGAGGCTTGATCTACTCGAGAGGTTAGAAGGTGACTGAAGCTTGCATGTCGATAGGTGCTGAAGTGCAGGTCTGCAAATCTCGAGAGGATGAAGTGGAGGTGAGCTGAAGCTTATATACCAGTAGACAGGTTCAAGTAGCTTCTGCACTATCTTCTCGATAGGTTGTTGCATGCAATATAAATCATTCGACAGGATAGCTGAATGGAGCTTCATTTGCTCGATAGGAAGGAGTGTGCAGTTCCATTCAATAGGTGCTGAACAAGGCAGCAGATCCAATATGTATGGTGTGCTGCTCCATTCGATAGGAAGGCTACAAGGAGCTGCAAAGATGATGTCGACATGTTGCTGGCCTGCTGCATTTTGAAAGGTTGCAAGGCTTGGATGAGGGGCTGCTGAAGTGTGCATCCGATGCTCAATCTTTAACTATAGCAGCTGCCTTGCTTTGAGGTTCATATTGCTACAGCTATTAATGTGTGCACATGGCTATTAAATGTGCAGTTGCTGCCATGGCTTGGGTTGTATACTGAAGTGTTGCATCTGCTGAACTGCTAAGTTCTAATGTGTTGTTGCTGCATAATGCTTCATATCTGCTGATCTGTTGTGCAACTGCTTCAAGTAATGCTGAACCCTTTTGATGGCTGCTGCCACTGCAGATGGAGTTCATGTGTGCATTCATCATCCTACATAGCTGCTCAAGAGTGTTCATTGCAGCCCTTTGAGAATGCATTGCAACCATCTGAGATGTAGCTACTGAAAGTGACCCTCAAAGTACCTCCAATGTGCACAGAGTTGTAGCCATTCCATTCGCCTTTCACTCTCAGTTGTTATTTGATTCCAAAACTCTCCTTAATAGCACTTTTTACTGGAAAACTACACTAAGGATGCAACTAGTTCCTAACTGCAAGACAATGTTAAAATGCAATTATTAAATGCTCTGAGGCTTAGCAAAAGCCAGGTTTAAGGGGCATAAAATGGTAAAAATCATTGACTAACATCAGGCATGGGGGTATTTGCACTTTCAACCTGGCCGCCACTGCCCTTCATTCTGAAATATACACTTATCCACTTCTGAGTACTTGGAATACGCACCGCCGCAAGGAAGTTGGCATGAAACACTGGGAGATGGGCCTGAGGTCCCAATTTGACCTGCTGATCCCAGACCAAGTAAGGTTACTTTTCCCTTCTTTCATTTCAAAGTTTCTCCTTTATATTCTGCTGCATGTTTGACTGATTGGACCCTCCTTGATTTGGGCAGGTTATATATGACCCCTACATTGGTTCTCCTAATTGGGATCGAGCCGTTGTAGGTCTACCTTCCTTCTTCGTCGACCGTCGCATCATCTTTTTCTATGGGTCACAGGCCAGGGCTTACTACCTTGGGGAGCGGGTAGTTAATCAGTATCGGGACCATCCCGCCGTGCCCTCAACTCCTCCTGCAAATGTCATTGCTCTGGTGGTTAGTATAGAGGAGCTTACTATCGGATTCCTTAAAAATGGGGTCCTTATTAATGCCCTCCTGATGCCCGGAGATTACTAGATGTGGTATGAGTCATTACCTTATCAGTCTCTTTTCCCACTCTTCGTTCCTGGCACAAACTTCTTGGCCTTTGGCGGCTCACATTCTCAGGTAATTCTTCAAATAGGTTCCCTATAGCTTTGGTTGACTTGTGATCTTGACTAATGGAAACCCTATTTTTTCAGTTTGAGCAGGGAGGTGATTTTGACGATGATGATGGGGCGATGGTGGATACTGTTGTGGCCTCAGGAGATGATCCTTCATCTGGGGCTGGTCCTTCAGGCCCCTCCGGTGCGGGTGCTTCGAGTAGCTCAACTGTCGAGGTCTAGGGGACCTTCAAACGTCTTGATGATGCATTCCTTACAGGTTTATGCGCCAATGTAGAGGAGCGGGCTCATTTATCTGTCGATGCAATTAAGGTTCCTCCTCCTAAGTTTGTCCCCAAGGGTAATTTTTTCCATTTCTACATGTTTTTACCCCTTTCAGAGATATGCCTGTATTTGTGCTTGTAGCCCTTATAACTGATATCTTTCCTCTTCCAAGCGCAGGATTATGAGTAGGCCATAAATCAGGCTGTGTATTATTGCAACATTGTTGGTCTCAGGGATGTGGAAGTGGTATCATTTTGACCGCTCTTTGATTATCCCCTTGCCATTTATCTTTCAACTGATCTGATTGGTTGCTGATTTTCAGCGTGCTCGTGAAAAGGAGTCACGCTCCCTGCTCAGCCAACTTTCTCAGGCATGGACCCGGGTAGGAGACATTCAGACCTATCAAAGCTCTTCACGTCGGCGAAGGAAATTGAAGGGCACTAACAAGGATTAGGCTTAGCTTTTTGATTTTGAAATTTTAGACACTCTGGGACAATATTTTGGGATTTTTGATCAAATTGTAACAGATATTATGACACTTGTTCATTTGATTTGGATGATTTTCAGTCTTGAATGTTAATGCTTTTTCCTTTATCGCCAGCTCTATTTCCCTTGTATTATATCTGACTGTCTGCAGGATGATTTGATGATTGCTTGTAAATGGTCCTTGAGGTTGCATACCTTGGTGGGGCTTATTCCTGCACAAATAAATGATTTAAAGTTAGGTGCATTTCAAAACTTTTTATGTCTATGAATGTAGTCGAGGTATGCAATACAGGCAAGCTGGCTAGGAGGTCCAGCAAAGACAAAACCTCCTCTAAAAAACAAACACATTTGTAAAAAGGGGGCTAAATTGGTCTGGCACAAATAATACTTGCATCAGGCCAATCCTGGGAGAAAATACACTGGCGCATGTAATACATGCGCCAAGTGCTTCCTCGGTAGAAGTGGGCCCTTTTAAGCCCGAGAAAGCCCATTTTCTCTCTTTTCACTTTGGTTTTGGAATTTTCTGCTACCTTTTTCTCTCCTTGCTTTCCCAAGGGTGGGTCCATCGTCTTACATCAAATTTTTACACTTTTGAAAAATCCTTGTATGTCAATGGACCCGCTTTCCAACCCCCCCTTACATGGAGGGTCCGGAACCAATTTACTCCCCTCTTTGGGCTTGGGGCCCAGTTTTCTCAAAAGTTGGCTTGGGAGCTTGAACGAGAGTGAGCTCGTTGATTTAGAGCAGCTTGGAATATCCCATCTTTCGTTTCTTGATGTTCCTCCCTAGTGGGACTTACTTCACGCAACGACTTTGTTTTGGGATGTAAAGGCGCATGTATTCCATTTTGGGAAGCAGGAGCTATCTCCCAAACTTGAAGAGCTCTCCAATCTGTCAGGCTTGAAGCTCCACAGAGGACATACAAGAGTCATGCCGAATCTGGGCTATGCTAAGGCCGTCCACCTTACTCTAGGTTTGAAGAAATCTGAATATGAGAAAAGTCCCATAGGGGGGCCCACAAGGTGTTTGATAAAATTCCTAAAAGAAATTTTCGGTGACGAAAGTCTTCGAAAATTGCTGGTTCGAAACGTCTTCAACGTGAAGGCCTTTGCTCTCGGTCTCATCTCTGTAGTCCTTTTCTTCATCAGGGGAGAGAGCTTCTCTCTAGATCTTTGCGACGTTTTGACTGAATTGGAGGAGGGCCGATTAGTGATGCATCTGGTCTTAGCTGAGCTATATCGTTGTCTTGTTGCCTTCGCCTTGGGCAAAGTGGAGTGCCTCACGGGAAGTTCGCTTCTATTCCAGGTATGGTTAGGAGAGCATCTTGCTATTTTGGGACCAGTGCCTCGCTTCGATATTGCTCGCGGTGAGGTGGTCCAATGCTTTTTAGGCAGGTGCCACATGCTTCCCTAGGGAGATATGTCAAAGTTTAAGCTTTGGCTGACCGATGCAGAGCTGGTATGGAGACTTCCTTGGTCAGATCGCACCTTCCCAGTGGTTCGCTCTAGAGACCACGAGGGCACCACCCTCCTCTAATTGATGGGCAGTACTTTCTACTTCCCATTTCAGGTGCTGCGTTAGTTCGGCTGCTCTCAACAAGTGCCTTGTGAGGCAAACCCCCTTTATGTGATTTAATCTTTTCTTAGGGGGCCTTAGGGGATATGGATCGAATAGCTACTCTTTGGGAGATGCGTTAGTTGACGCTCATGTGTGAAAGGAGCAGGGAGATTCGATTCAATCCTCCCTTGAGTATGAGGCTTGCCTATTGGCTGAGCAGCCTACTGCTGATCATCTGGATCAGGCAGAGAGTAATAGTATGGGAGGGCCTTGGCCAAAGAAGGAGTTGACACTTCGAGCCTGCATTGAGCTGCTGACTAATGAGAAGAGGATCCTAGAAGAGCTATTGGAAAAACCGAAGGTTAGATCAGAGGTGGCAAAGGCCTGAGCTGGTATAGCTAAGTGCGAGGTCCTTCATCTGGAAGGAGCCTTGAATGATGCTTTTGGGGCTACCAATGCTTCCCAGAAGTGGTATAATAGCATTCATGGTCGCTGGATGACCGAGTGGAGTGTCCAAGAGGATGGTTTTCGCGTAGAGATTCGTACCTTGAAGCGTGAGCTAGGCCGTTGATTCCCTCCTCAACATATGTTTTTGCACAGATCAGACTTAGAGAAAGTGGCGTATGAAACCCCTTATTCAGATACACATTTTTTTTGTATACATATTTTCTTCATGTTTTTATTATTTTTCTGCTTTTGTAAAAAGGAAAGGAAGAAAAGAGCTAAACATCACACAAATTATTTTTTGATATGTGGTGTAAGCAAAAGATACAAGGTTTGAATGAACAAGGAAAATCTATTATCTTACAAACAAAGTTTTATTTCTTCTTTCTTTTTGATGGATTTCTTTTTAAGCATATTTTTGCCTTAATTGTGAGGTGGGAAGACGGGTCTTCCTCTTAGCATGGTCGAACCTCTTTACGTGCTTAGATCTGAATAAAGGCTCAGTAGTTTTTGCCAAGGCCGGAACATCTATCCCTTTGGATTGATTTAACCATTTCTCTTTACCCTGGGTCATACGTTTGATGGTGCAATCATGAAGACACGCTTCGTCGGGACATGATTTGAGCTAACATGAGCGGCCCAAAATGATCAGGAGATAGGGTAGCACAGATAGGTGAGCGAAGGACTCTTTCTTTCTTACCTTTTTCTCTTTTACTTTTCAACTTTCTTACTCACAACGCCCAGTGTGGGTTTTCATCGTGCCCATTTCTTCCCTCTTTTTACCTGTAGCGCCCTCTCAAGTTTTCACTGTGTCCATGAGGTTTTGCATTTTTACCCCCGGTGCCCTTTCGGGTTTTCACCTGGTCCGCACAAACTCGCTCTTTTTACCCGTAGCACCCTTTCAGGTTTTCACTACGTCCATCTTGCTTTGAGCTTGTATATTTTTATTTTATTTTCTTTTCTTTATTTTTATTTTGAAAAGTCACGACATGGACATTGATTCCATCATAGCTGTCTGGGTGAGATTCTTGTTTGTCTCACAACTTAGCTTGTGTTGATTTAATGGATACTGTGACTTCTTGTAGACCTTAAGGAGGGCTTTTCCTCAGGATGTATTGTGGCCATGGGTAAGGTTAGGATTTGAAGGTATTCTAGGCTTTTTAAAAGGTTTCCTTGATTGGGTTCCAGCGGCCATGATACACATCTTCCTTGGGGATTTTTTTACTGTACAAGCCCCACTCTTTCTTTTCTATATTTTTTGTTTTTCTCAGATATCTTCTTTTTTGGATTTTCCTTTTCTCTATTTTTTTGGATTTTTGATGGTAACCCTTTTTTTTTTGTTGGTGTATGTACACATATTTTTCTTTCTAGGAGGGGTTAAAGAAGGAAAGGCCATAAGCTCAACAGGGGTAGCAAAGGGTATAAATGTTCAGGGACACTTTGTGGGTACTTGGCTTTGAAATGATGGCCTCCTTTTTAAAGTATCCTTAAGCAATCACGTATCCATATCATCAATACTTACCTTGCTGCGCAGGCCTAGGAATAGAATAGTCGGATGTACCCAGCGTTGATGGGCTCAGGAAAGTGATCTCCATCTATAGTGGCGAGGTGGATTGTGTATCCCGAAAGCACTTCTTGAATGATGTAGGGTCCTTCCAAGTTACGTTTGAACTTCCCTCTCAGATCGGCATGGAGGGATTGGAAGATCTTCTTGAGTACTATGTCTCCTTCCTTCAGATCTCAACCGCGAACACGTTTGTTGTATGTGCGTGCATTCACCTTTGGTAAACTGGGGTATGACACAAGGCTAGGAGCCTTTCCTCATCCAACAGGTCCAACTGCTATTAAGACCAGAAAAGTGCCACTTTTCACCCCTTAACTTAATCTCTATTAGACCCTTAGTCATTTAATAAATCCCTGTTAAGACTATTTTGTAGTTAATAAGCAGCAGCTGCAGATAAGGCTCTAACCCTGCTAAGAAGCCTACTTTTTCCCTAGAAGTTCCTCAGAAGAAAGGAAGTTGGACCCAGACAGAGATCTTGGCTGCAGCATAGGCAAAGCACAGCAGCAACAAATCAAGAAGTGAGCCTCGCGCAGATGTCGCAGGGTTCAATTGATTCAGAAAGAATGCTTCGCGCGGTTGTCGCGGGTCTCTCAAGATAGCACACCAACTGCTCGTGATGTTCTCGCACGGATTAATGACAGAAGGGCTCAAAAAGCAAACCTCGCATAGTTCTCGCAAGGCTCAGTTGTAAGCGCTCAAGCAGCTCAAGAGAGGAGCATTTAATCTTCGCGCACTTCACTGAGGAGAGAGAGCTCCAGGCATTCCTGCGCATAGCTGTCATGCAGTGGCTGCGGGATGCAGATCTTCAGGGGACTGCTCACGCAATCCATAGGACGATGCAATTACTTCTTTGCGAGGATCCCCATAAGATTCACCAAGAAATCAACTGTGCGCGCGATTCCCGTGCCACTCAAATGGAAAGCGCAATCCCGCGATGACTAGAGAATTCCCGCGATGACCAAAATATCTGTCCCGTGACTGCAAGAGCTTCAAGTCAATTCAATCCCGTGATAACAACTCTATCACGTGACAAGACCTAGAAATTCTTGCTACCTAGCGAGGCTCAGGATCTTAACTTCCCCCCTCACTTCTGTAGGGGCAGTTTGGGAACTTTCAGAACTAGCGCACACACTCCAATGCTCCAATCTCTATGCACACGCCTCGAGGCATCTATGGAATAGTAATGGGCCATGTTTGCATCATTAAAATTAGGGTTTTCCTAACCCTAATGCTGCCACAGCTGACTGCTATATAAGCCTAAGCCTAGTTTAGGTTAAGGAGTCTGTTCTTCTTGAATCGGCTGTAGAGTTCTAGTAGGCTAAGGTTAGGGTTTAGGCAGCTTCTTTTCCCTTTTTCTTCTCTCCATAGTCCAGCACATGCTCACTATGCCTTTGTACATTTATTTGGGACAGTTTTAATGGTATTTTATAATAGGATGTTATACTTATATGGGATTGTTGTTTGAGGGTTGTTTTGTATAAGGTTGCTGCCTTGAGATCCTCCATTGCTAAGTTGTATTGTAAGCAATAGAGGATTGTTTTTAAGGATTTACTTAGATCCAAGTGACCTGTGTGTCCAGGCTAGTGCACATATACAGGCCTATGCCCCACCGCAGTATCCACTAAATCTGAATTCCCATGGGAGCCTGAGCTAGTAGCCTTGTGAGCATGGTGGTGGCAGAAATCTACATGTTCTGTCTCAGACCTCTGTGAGGAGGATAGCCTCTATGGATAGTCTGTGGCCATTTAAGTGGACAGGTTATAGCCCTAGGGTGAGGCCAATCCACAGATCTAAGACAGATTCTTCTTCTCTGCACTTGTGCTTGTAGCCCTGTGAGAGATTGTGCAAAGACAGACTCCCCTATATTTGTATAGACCCACCATCAGATGGCAGATCTAATCTGGTTGTAGAGATTATAGGCTTGTGACTGGATCACTACCGTCTCTCTAAAGCAGTGAATAGCTAGATCTAAAGGTAGTACTCAAACTCTTACTGGTCCTGTGTGTCCAGGCTAGTGCACATTACAGGCCTATGCTCCACAGACAGAACTTTAGAGGTTGAGGTTCCTATGGATTCTTGAGCTGGTAGCCTAGATGAAGTAGTGCCTACAATGACAAACATGTTCTGGCCCACCTATGGACTGTGGTTCCCCTATTGGATAGTCTATGACCATTTGAGTGGGCAGGTTATAGCCATAAGGGATTGGATCATGGCACAGGGGTGAGTTGGATCCTTTCTCATCTTTGGTGATAATGTAGCCATTGGACAGGACTTCTATAGCAGCAGATCTGAATCTAAGTTATAAAACTCATCAGATCTGTACCTAAGAGCTTACTTCTCACCCTTTTTATATTTATTTTCTCACACTCCATCATTCTTCTCAATCATTTCTGTAGTTTAGGCATTAGGTTACCTTAGGATTTAAATAATAGTGACCTTAAATCCCCTTCCACTTAGGATTGCCAGATCTGTAGTCAGATCTAGAGGGCCTACTAAAGATAGCTCCCTTGGAGATTTAGATCATTTTTCCCTGTGGGACGAACTCTTACTTATTAAAACTTGCCACAAGAGGCCCTGTACCTTGCAGGTCTGTGTATTTTTTCACTTGCTGCTCTGTAGTTTTTAATCTACCTTTGATTTATTTTCACTAACCCATTCTTATCAGTATTTTCAATAAAGTTAGCAGCAAGCATCTAAAATACCTTAACAAGTTTTTGGCACCATTGTCGGGGAATTCTTGATCTATTAGTAGACCCTAGAATTTTGTATTTTTTTTTCTTTGGTAGTTGTGCTTATGAATAATTGATACTGCTAATTTACATCTGGAATTTTTCTTTACAGATCTGGACAGTAGCAGAGAGGGAAAGTTGAACTGCACTAGGAGTCTAGCTACCTCTGCTTGCATTTCTCCAACCCTCAAAACTCCGTCTATTTTGCCTTTGTAAATTCCATAACAGTTGATTAGTGTAGACACTCAAATTTGGCCCAAGGTCCGATCGAAATACATTTCGAGAAAGGCACATTTTTGAGCTTTTGATGGCATGTATGGAACCCTTAGGAATCACCCTAAACCCTTAGGAATCACCCTAGATCCCTTAGGAACCTATCCCAAATATTTAGAAACCAGCCCGACCCTTAGAACCCATTCCAAACTCCAAACCTAACCTTCCCAGGCAATGGATGAAGAGTGGTACACCAGGAATATCTGAGGTCTTCTATTAATGTCAAATCATATACCATTAGAAAGAGGACTTCTCCAGCTTTCCAACGAGCCATGAATCGCCTCAATCAGAGTTGTATATCAAAAGTTATGACGATTCAAATATCGGGCAGAATTTCAGGATTTTTGCCTGACGCAACTAATAGTTGCGCCAAGCCATTTTCCCCCTGGATTTGCTTGGCACAACTAATAGTTGCACCAGGTCTTTTTCCCTCAGAAATGGCCATGCACAACTAATAGTTGCGCCAGGCATAAATGGGTGCCCCCACCCCTCGCGAGGCCAACTTCCAGGCTACTGTACACTACTGTTTTACTGTACATTTACCTGGCGCAACTAATAGTTGCGCCAGGCATATGAATAGTAACTGTTGGGTTTTGCCTCGAATTTCGTATTTGGGGTTTGACTTGTTGACTACCTCAGTCCTTGGGGTGTGTTTTGATAACTTTTTTACACCCTTTTAATGCCTATTTACAACCCTTAAGTGATTTGAAACACTAACCCATCATCCACCATTAAAACCACCTTCACACCTTTTCAAACCCTTAAAATCCTAGGAAACCTTAGATGGCCCATTACCTAATTCTTAAACTTGTTTAGCCTCTAATTAGCCTCCTAACCTACCCTTTTCCTATAAATAGAGTCCCCCCTCCCCTTGGTTTAGGGGTTGAGAATTTTGCTTAAGAGAGAAAGAGCTCTAAGTGAGAAATTCTTCCTCCCTTTGGTGCACTATTTTCCCTCAAAATTCCAAAATTTTAAAACCTCTTCCAAGCTTGTTCTTACATCAAAAACCCATAGCCTAGGTGTGTGTGATCCCCTAGCCTCCCTTCTCCCTCCCTTAGCTAGTAAGCCTTAGTGGTTAGAACCCATTTTTCTACCATCCAAGCCTTCAAAAGCTCCTCCAAGCAAGCCACACAAGGCTCTCTTACGGTGCTACAAGGGCCCGAGAGCTCCGGCTCTCCCCTTTCCTCTCCTATCTCTTTTCGGCATTCCCTACCCTCTCATTTGTGCCGTTACACCGCCGAATTTTTGGTAGGAACGGAGGGGCACAAATAGCATTGGAGGCCCATTTGGGCAAGAGGGAACCATTTCCTTTTCTTTTATTCTATTTTATTTTTGGCCATTAGTAGAGACCGCGTGAAGCAGGTTGATCAGGTGCCTAACACCTTCCCGATCGATAACCGAAGCCCCTACCCAAGAGCCTTTTGTGTGGACTGGATTCAGAGTCATATTTTTAACACTTCGGTGCTCATAAAAATGAACTAGGTTTCCCGGGACACCGAAAGCTCCGGGTGGTGACTCTATATTTTTGTTAGAGAGCGCATCGTCGCGACGGGACCGTCACGGATCCCGCGGTTGCACAGATATCGACTCTGCTGGGGATTAGCTTGTAGAGCTTCCCCTTGAACTTGGCCTTATTATTTTTGATTTTTTGCTAACATATTATTACTATTTTTTAGTGTATTTTGCTATTTTTTTACTCACCACTCCGATTAAGTCATTTTACTTACCCCTACTTTTCTGTCATTTAAGAGCCTTAGTCGATTGGCGGGCCTACTTGCGCATTTGTCTTTTATTTTCCTTACTTTTCCATCATTTTAGTGCCTTAGCCGATTGGCGGGCCTACTTGTGCATTGTCTTTTAATTTCTTTTAAATTTCCGTCATTTAAAGTGCCTTAGCCGATTGGCGGGCCTACTTGTGCACTCATATCCCAACAATGGATGCCGGCCCGTAGTGGCGGCACGGGATAATCACCCCCGATCTTTGAACTAAAGAAAACTTCCAAAAAAAAGAAAAAAGCTTTGAAAAAAATTAAAATTGAACCAAGTTAGGGAGCTTAATTAATTTTTTTTGCGGGGTAGATTTTTCAAAGGGTTGGTTTAGGCACACATACAAACACCAGGGTCTTAGTATGGCGGCAACCCCTAGTAGTGATGATCCAGAAAAGTCCTAGCCCACCTAGTATCTGAGAAGGCGCTTGTGCTGGAGGTATATCGGGTGGGTTCCCATTCCGAAGCTTAAAACCCTTGGAGAGAGCGCTAGTGAGTTATACTGGACTCAATCATTTAGGTACGGTGAGGAGAGAATCGATCACCAAAAAATAGCTCAGTTCCCGAAAGCCTAGCTTCCACAAAAAAACTAAAAAAAGACTCATTTCGGGCATCAATGGCTGCTATCAAACATTCTGGAGCATCTATTTTTGGCTGGCGCATGTATTAATTGCGCCAGCACAAAACACTGGATTTTATAACTGGCGCAACTAATAGTTACGCCAGCTTTAAACTCCCAACTTTTACCTTGGCGCAACTAATAGTTGCGCTGTAAAAAAGTCCTCCCCTGCAACCTTGGCGTAAGTATTAGTTGCGCCAGGTCTGTTTGGCAGCACCCAACCCGAATCCTTGGCCCTTTCCACCTCTCGAGTTGCCTGATCTGTGTGCATAGTACCTTGTTTAGGCCCCGCCATCTCCGACACCCAATACGCCCACGCCGGTCAAGAGAAGGCAACTTCTTTTTGGCTCATTTCGGGGGATCGGGTCATTTGCCTCGATTTCTGTGCCTTCAATAGATCGAAGGTTCTCCTTCGATTCTTCCGAAGTGCCTTGAAATCATAGTCGCGGGTCTTGAATTAAGGTACGAAAGCCACCCGAAAAGGGGAATTCAAGGCCTCGGAACCTTTGTTTTTCAAAAAGAAAAGTTTTCATAAACTTCAAAAAAATATATATATATATATAATCAAAACCCAAAAAATATTTAGTTTGTGGTGCCGGCACAACGGCAACATCTTGCCCTCCGTCGTCCCGTAGGGGAAGGAGGAGGATTTTTGGGCCTTATCCAAGGCACCCTTACCCGACCCGCTCCCGAAGAATGTCGTGGGTAGTGGACCCGGCTTACGCTGATCCTGACTCATCCCCGCCACATTCTCTAACACACTCCCATTCAGGAGAAGTCTTTTCCACCATCCCCCTCACCCAACCCCCTTTTACCGTTACCGGCCCATTTGGCGCCCCCATTTTCCCAATCACTACCCCCAAAATATCCAAAATCCAACCCCCCATTCTCCATCTTTTGCCCAAGTCATGACAACTCCAACTCATCTCCCATCCACATCCATACAAAACCCAAATCCATTTTCCCAATCCACATCCATGCCCCAATTCCCATCATCCCCCTATAAACCCGATCCACCCACATTCACATACACCACTTCCACCCTATCCGACCCCCCGCAAAATCCCCCATCCATCCGGGTGATGCCCCTTTCTATCGGGGCCATGCCCAACTTTCCTCATCCCTCCTCATCATGCCCCCATCATCCCAAAACATGCCCAATACATCCCCTCATCCACCTCATACACCCCCACCTACCGTGGCCATGCCCAATTATACCGAGGCCATGCCCAATTTTTCCACCACCTCCATCCCATTTATACCCCATCATTCCTTAAATCCACCATCCACATCCCACCCCCCTTCCATGGCCATGATGGAGGAGATGTTCCAAGCATACTCCTCATGGAGGGCTTCCCAAAATATCTCTCCTCCACACCCCACATCCATGAATCCATCCCACACCTTGGCAAACCTCCATGCTTCACTCCCCCATGACCCCCATCAAACTCCCATAATCCACACCATCCAAACCCCCATCACCCACATACCCCAAGGCCCATTGGCCCAAACCCCCTTTTCCCACACATCTCAGGGCCCTATGGCCCAATACCCCTCCATCCATGATCTCTAGGGCCCCATGGCCCAATACCCCAGTACCCATCATCTCCAAGGCCCATTGGCCCAAAACCCCATTACCCATATCCCCCAGGGCCCGTTGAGCCAAACCCATCAAGTCCAAACCCATTAGGGACCCATGGCCCAAATCTACCAATGGTCCATGGCCCAGACCCAACAAGGCCCATCAGGCCAGACCCATCAAAGGGCCCATGGCCCAGACCCAACAAGGTCCATCAGGCCAAACCCATTAAGGGCCCATGGCCCATACCCAACAAGGGCCCATGGCCTAGAGCCACCAAGGGCCCATGGCCAGACCCAACAAGGACCATTGGGTAAAACCCATCAAGGCCCATTGGGCCAGACTCACCAAGGGCCCATGGCCCAAACCTACCCAGGCCCATTGGCCCAAACCCATCAGTGGCCTATGGCCCAAAATGATCAAGGTTCATGGCCCAAACCCAAACCCCATACTCATACCTTCCACAATACCCCCAACACTTAACCCAACCTTCACAACTAGGTCAAACCCATGTCATCCCCCAAACCCAATTCCCCCATGGCCCCACACCCCAAGGCCATCTCCAAACTTTCCCCCATACCCAATGGCCCTATCAGGCTCCGCCTCAAAACCAAATTCCCATCACCCAACAAACCTTTCCTCACCCCCAATAGGCTCACCTAACCCCTACTCATGTCAATCCCATCCAGTCCATATAGCAACAAGTTGAGAATCTCGTCCTCACTGCACCCTATGTAGATCAGCAGTATGAAGAGGGCGAGATCAGAAACGGTGATGCCTACGCCGGGGCAATGACCACCGTTAATCCTCCACTCATAGTTACTCCACCCTTGATAGCACAAAGTGAGTCTCGGCCGACTATTAAAAAGTTGGCCCCCATGTCCAAAGAATCAGAACAGTTAAGGGAGCAACTAGACAAGATCCAAAAACAGTTGCTAAAGGTGGGTGGTGTTGAAATCCACGCCACAGATTTCACGGATTTGTGTCTGTTTGCTGAGGTCTCCCTGCCCCCCAAATTTAAAATGCCAGTATTCGACAAGTATAATGGCACGGGCAATCCTATTGCGCACTTGAAGTCCTACTGTGGGGACATGTGCCAATACAGGAGGGACGAGAGATTGCTAATAAAAGTCTTTCAGAAAAGTTTGATTGGACCAGCCCTAAGGTGGTTCACATCTCTTGAACCATCCATGATGAAGACATGGAAGGATTTGACGCATTTGTTCCAAGAACAGTATGTCTATAATACTGATATTGAACCGCGTAAGTCTGACTTGGCCCGTTTAAAGAAGATCCAAAATGAAAACTTCAGCGACTACTTAGGGTGATGGAGAGCACTGGCAGCTCAAGTCAAAAATAGAATATCAGACGATGAGCAGATAGAGATGATTTCAAAGAAAACTCTACCAGTGATTTCTGACTTTCTTGTATATCAACAGCAATCCAGTTTTGCTGATTTGGTGAGGAATGCCAACCGCTGTGAGGATGCCATCAGGGAAGGGTGGTTGAGTAAGAATGCATCAGGGGGCCCTAGCAGGATTAGGAGGCTTACTAAGCAGAAGAACGATAGGAGGACAGGGGCAGAGGTGCAAAATGTTGTGAACACTCGGGCCAATAATAACAATGTAGCCCCGTTCCAATTCCAAGCAGCGCAACTAGCTCCCGTCAGGATCGGGCCAGTATAAAGAGCAGGGAATGCAAATGACCCCGGAGAGCCCGTTATGATCGAGTCTTTATGCCTTTAGGGCAATCCCTTAGTGTACTTTTGCCATTATTAATTGAAAAGGGTTTAATAACTGTCCTCCAACCACGACCTCCTCCCAATCCGATCCATATAATTTTGACCCTAATACTCATTGCAATTTTCATCAGGGTTCGGGTTACTCGAATAATCGTTGCTTCCCATTGAAGCACGTGATCCAGGACTTAATTGATGTTGGAAAGATCATTCCCCCTGCACCCACCCAAGCAAGCCAGCATGCGAATATCCATCAGGTGCCTTTACCACCACACCCTACCAGAATAGCAGGTGCCAGACCCACCATAGGGATGGTAGAGGAATTTGAAGAAGAATTGGAGTTTGATCCGTCAGACTTCATTTGTAATCCAGAAATGTTTGTGGCACCAAGGCAGAGAAATCTAGGAGAAGGAACTGTTGGGGTGATTGAACCCCTGAATCTGGCAGATTATTTTCCTACTCCTACACCAACAGTTGAACCCCTAGATCTTAGGGCCTATTTCCCACCATCCACTCCCATTAACTACGTACAAATGAATGCGTATCAACCATATTCCACCACCCCCATCCATTACCCAATAAACCAACAGACCCCCAATCCCCCACCACCAATAAATTACCAATGGCCTGCTTCCACCCCATTATCGTCAACTCAATCACATGCAAACTCTACCACCCCTGTCAATTCCCTCATGGCCCATCAAACCCCCAACCCTCCGCCTGCACCCATCAATTATCAATGGCCTACACCCACACCATTACCCTTGGTGCAACCACCATTAAACCTCACCACCCCTACCTGGACAAATTTTGCTACCCTCCCCATCCATCACAAAGGAAAGCCATGTCTTACCTACCCTCCCAGAGCCATCAGTACATGCACTCCAGACACCGGCAGCCACACCTTTCCAGCTCTCGGGACCAACCTATGATCCACATCAGGTCCTGCTGAGCTACGAGCAAACCAATGCTAACGCCAACAGCAGCAGTAGAGAGGGAGCCGTGGACTTTATTACCAGGTCGGGGAAGATCTCGAGACAGCTTGAGACAGCGGCAACAGCAACACAAGCCCAACCCGCGGGGAAGAAAGAGAGCACTATGAATCCATTTGAGAAGATGAGTCGAGAACATATACTAGAGACTCAACTGAAAAGAATGCCGGCCCATATTACTATATGGGATTTATTGATGACATCCCCACTCCATTTCCAAGCATTAATGGGGGCGTTGAAAAATGCTCATGTATCACTTCAAGTCAGCCAGGATAAAGTTGGGCAGATAATTGGTCAAGTGATGGCTCCCAATGCCATATCTTTTTCAGATGCAGACCTGCCAGAGGAGGGAAATAGTCATTCTAAACCTCTCAACATCACTGTAGAATTTGGGAACATGATAATTCCCTTGCTTTTAATTGACAACGGATCTACATTGAGCGTATGCCCATTGAGAACTGCCACCAAAATTGGGGTGGACCCCTGCATGTTGAGGCCAACAAGGACGAGTGCTCGAGGTTTTGATAACACAAGGTGGGAGACCATGGGAGAAGTTGACCTTGAGCTCGTAATCGGGCCCATGACCTTTTCCATACCATTCCAAGTGATGGATATCAAATCCTCTTTTAATCTACTGATAGGACGCCCATGGTTGCATGAGGTTGGGGCGATACCTTCTACCCTCCATCAAAAATTAAAATTCATATCAGGACAAAAGGTGATCATCATCATTGGTGAAGGGCACGATGAGAAAGACAAGGCCACCCACAGCATTAAAAATCCTAAGGTAGTGGATGTGTCACATACTGAGGAAGACACCGACCTGCACAGTTTTGAATATGAGGTGTCGGCTGTAGACCCAGAACCCCCTAGAAACATTACTTCAGCAACCAACGTCGGAATGGAAGTATCGGTGGCGATGCTCCAAAAGTGGGGCTATCAGAAAGGAAGGGGTCTGGGACCCAAATTATAAGGCAGAAGAGAGCCAGTTGTGGCTAAGGGACAAAAAGTAAGATTCGGGCTAGGATATAAGCCCACAAAGTACGAGGTCTAAGAGGCCAAAGAAAAAGCTAGGGTCACCGCGGCAGCAAGTGCTCGAGGAATCAACATAGAAGAGAAACCTCTCTCTAGGCCACACATCAGGGATTCCTTTGTCAGCACAGGGGTCATAAAGATTGATCGAAATGGGGCAACCCATTTGACCCCACATAAACCCAAAGCCCCAGTCCATCCCACCAATCCCCAGATCTCCCTTCCCAGCTTGGAGATAGATTTGGCCGCGTTGTCCCTTTTCGAAGAACGACGGTCGGTACCTGAACAAGCCCCCTTGTGGTAAATCACCACAAAACCAAGTTATCATTTGAAGACATGATCTCAGACGAAATGGGGATCAACATGATGGAGGCTGACTCCAATGAGCCATATCAGTCAGCACCCTCCATCCCAATAGGTAAAGAAGCGGCCCCTCAGGTACGCAACTGGGCATCTTTGCCCCAAACTCTGAAAGCAGGAAGTGGCCTAAAGTTTGGTGCTTGTTTCCTAAAAAAAAAATAACTTATAAAAAGTGAGATAAGCCCTTGGCATGCAATACCTTGTGTATATAGCAACCCGCCTTGCCAAAGGCCCATCTCCGAAGAAAATGAAAATCTCAAAAACATGAAAGAAAACAAAAATCTCCAAAACATGGAAGAAAACAAAAATCCTAAAAACATTGAAAAAATCCAAAGTTCAAAAATATTGTCATTTAAAGTAACAGAAAATGTCCCACAAAAGGATGCCTTAATCAAAATACCCGTCCCACGTGAAATCGACCCCTTCCCTATAGAAATACAAGAAGAGGTAGGGTTCACAAGTCTGGACGAGGATGTCCCCTTCGAGGAGCTCCCCGATGAGTTCCTTGATCGATTTACCGACTTTGAGCATGGCCCTACCCCCATTGTCGAAGAGACCGAAGACGTCAATCTAGGAACTGAGGAGGTTCCCAGGATAACCAAAATCGGAACGCCACTGTCTCCTGAGGAAAGAAAAAGCATGATCAACTTCCTTCGGTCATATCAAGATGATTTTGCCTGGTCATACGAGGACATGCCTGGTCTGGATACTGATTTGGTCGAGCATGAGTTGCCCCTCTACCCTGATGTGAAGCCAATCAAGCAGAAGCTGAAACGTCTCCCACCCAAATGGATGCTGAAAGTCAAAGACAAGGTCATCAAGCAATACGATGCGGGGTTTCTCATGGTATCTAAATACCCGCAATGGCTAGCCAATATTGTACCTGTGCCGAAGAAGGATGGAAAGGTCTGCATGCGTATCAATTTCTACAATTTGAACAGAGCAAGCCTGAAGGACGATTTCCCATTGCCACACACCGACGTCTTGGTTGATAACACAGCTAAGCACGGGATGCTTTCTTTTATGGATGGATTTTTAGGATACAATCAGATCAAAATGGTAGAGGTTGATCACGAGAAGACAACGTTCATTACCCCCTGGGGAACCTTTTGCTTTCGAGTCATGCCGTTTGGGCTAAAGAATGCTGGTGCAACATACCAGAGAGCTATGAATGCGCTATTTCATGACATGATGCACCGAGAGATTGAAGTGTATGTCGACGACATGATAGCCAAGTCACCAGAGCGAAGCGACCATCTGGTAAACCTTCAGAAGCTGTTCGAAAGACTAAGGAAATATAGACTACGTCTGAATCCATAAAAGTGCGCGTTTGGGGCTATGTCAGGGAAACTGCTAGGGTTCATCGTCAGCAGGAGAGGGATCGAGGTCGACCCAATCAAAGTTAAAGCCATCACTGAAATGCCACCGCCGTCTACCGAGAAAGAGGTTAGAGGGTTTCTGGGTAGAATATAGTATATTCGTCGGTTCATTGCACAGCTAACTCCTATCTGCACGTCGATCTTCAAGCTGCTAAGGAAGAATTCTCCCATTGAATGGAATGATGATTGTCAGGCAGTGTTCGATAAAATCAAAAGCTACCTCCTGAATCCACCTATTTTGGTACCACCTGAACCGGGAAGACCACTCTTAATGTATCTCTCCACAATGGAAGTTTCAATGGGATGTGTCTTAGGTCAGCATGACGAGACAGGAAGAAGAGAGCAGGCCATCTACTATCTGAGCAAGAAATTCACTGATTACGAGACGCGCTATTCTCATTTAGAGAAAGCGTGCCTGGCTCTTGTATGGGCTACTCAAAGGCTCCGCCACTACTTGTTATCTCAGGCCATTCTGCTTTTAGCCCGAATGGACCCATTGAAATACCTATTTGAAAAGCCAACTTTTACTGGACGAACTGCACGATGGCAACTTTTATTATCTGAATTCGACATCACGTACGTCACTCCGAAATCGATCAAGGGGCAGGCGCTTGCTGATCATCTTGTTGATAATCCTTTACCTGACTATGAGCCATTGAGAACTGAATTCCCAGATGAGGATATCTTGTTCATGACGAAAGATAATACAGAAGAAGCAGAAGAATCATGGGTAATGCACTTTGACGGGGCAGAAAATGTCGAGGGCCAAGGAGTTGGCGCCATCCTGATTTCACCAAAAGGATCCCATGCACCGGTCTCTATCAAGCTCAACTTCCCTTGCACTAACAACATGACTGAGTACGAAGCTTGCGCCGCTGGTCTACAGGCGGCTCTCGATCTGAATGTAACTCACCTTCGGGTATTTGGCGATTCATAATTAATCATATGCCAGATGAATGGCGATTGGAAGACGAAAGACGAGAAACTTATCCCCTATCATGAACACCTCGAGGATCTGATAGCTTGCTTCCAAGATGTGACTTTCTCATATGTCCCTCGGATAACGAATCGCTTTGCCGATGCATTAGCAACTTTGGCATCAATGATTGAAATTCCCTATGGTGTTGAGATGAAGCCGATCGTGATAGAGCAGAGGAATGAGCCGGCCTTCTGCCTCCAGATTGAGGAACCTACAAAGCCTGATGATGAGCCACCTTGGTTCTCAGATATCAAGAATTTCCTCGAGACCCTAACTTTTCCAGAAGGTACATCTAAGACAGACCGGCGAATCATTCAACGTCTAGCGGCAGGTTACGTCATTTGCGGGGAATGCCTGTACAAGCGATCATATAATAACATATTACTCAGGTGCCTTACTGAAAGTGAAGCGGCCAATATTATGAAAGAAATCCATGAGGGAGTATGCGGAGCCCACGTCAGCAGTCACATGCTCGCTAAGAAAATCTTATGGCAGGGATACTTTTGGACCACCATGGAATCAGATTGTTGCAAACACATTCAAAAATGCTACAAGTGTCAGGAACACTCCAGTCTGATACACGCTCTTGCCATTGATCTTCACTGCATAACCACTCCTTGGCCATTTGCTACCTGGGGCCTTGACGTTGTCAAAATGATTAATCCAAAAACATCAAATGGACATCGGTTCATCCTTGTCGCCATTGAATACTTCACCAAGTGGGTAGAAGCGGTGTCATATGCCAACATCACGGCCAGTCACGTCGAGAAGTTTCTCAAGAACAATATTGTGTGCCGATTCGGAGTACCCAAAGATATCATCACGGACAACGGCACAAACTTTGTGAATAAGTGCATTCGGAACTTCTGCGAGCAATACAAGATCAGGCACCATCGCTCATCCCCTTATCGGCCTCAAACTAATGGAGCCGTAGAAGCCGCAAACAAGACAGTCGTCCGCATCCTCGAGAAAATGGTCGTCACTTATCAAGATTGGAGCGAAATGCTGCCATTCGCTCTATGGGCCTACAGAACGTCGATCCGTATCGCTACAGGGGCAACACCATTCTCCCTTATGTATGGAACTGAGGCCGTCCTCTCGGTAGAGGTTGAAGTACCCTCACTTCGAATCCTCATGGAATCAGGCTTACCCGAAGCAGAGAAAGAGAGATCATGCTTTGATCAGCTAAATTTATTAGATGAAAAGAGACTCCTAGCCTTATGCCATACCCAAGTATATCAGGGGTGAATCGCACGCGCTTACAATAAACGTGTCCACGGTCGAGATCTAAAGGTAGGAGACACTGTGCTGAAGAAGATCTTCCCATCCCTCCATGCCGATCCGAGAGGAAAGTTCAAGCCAAACTGGGAAGGACCTTACGTCATCTGAGAAGTGTTGCTGGGATATGCCATCAGCCTCGCCACCATGGACGGAGATCATCTTCCTGAGCCCGTCAACGCTGGATACGTCCGATGGTTCTACTCTTAGCCTATCGCGATAAGGTAAGTATTGATGAAACAGGTACGTGACTGCTTAAGAACCACCCAAAAGAGGCCATCATTCCAAGCACAGTAGCCCAAAAACATCCCTGAAAATGATGATATCCTTTGCTACCCCATTTGAGCCTGGGCCTTTCTTTCAATAAACCCATTCCCCTAAATATATATATATATATATATATATATATGTGTGTGTGTGTGTACCTATACTAAAAAAAAAAGAGAGAGAAAAGATGCATGTGTATAAAGTTACTACCAAAATCTAAAGAAATCAAAAAAGCAAAACCTTAAGAAGAGATTGCCTGAAATGAAGCAAAAAGAACAAAAAAAATGTAAAAGAATCACGGGGCATGTACAATTAAAACCCCCAAGGAAGAAAGTATGTCGAGAAAATTGAAGCCGTATCAAGGAAATCCTTTTAACCCAGCATACCTTCAAATCCTAACCTAACCCATGGCCAAGCTACACCCTAAAGGAAGCCCTCTTTGTAGGTTCACAAGCAGTCATAATATCTGTTAAGTCAACATGAGCCAAGTCATGAGACGACACCAGAACCCCATCTAGCCGGCTATGACGGAATCAAGGTCTATGTCGTGGCTGTTGAAAAAAGAAAAGAAAATAAAAAGAATAAAAAAATATATATAATAAAATAAAAATACAAGCTCAAAGCAAGATGGACGTGGTGAAAACCTGAAAGGGCGCTACGGGTAAAAACAGTGAGTTTGTGCGGACCAAGTGAAAACTCGAAAGGGTGCTTGGGGTAAGAGAGTTAAACCTATGGACGTGGTGAAAACTTGAAAGGGCGCCACAGGTAAAAAAAGGGGGAGATAAAAAAAAAAGAAGAGAGAAAATTGAAAAAGAAAGGTTTCGACTGATTGAGAATATTGATGTTTGAGGAACCCTTTTGTTACTCTTCCTGTACCCTCTTGTCCGACTGGGCCGCCCATGCTAGTTCGAATCAGGTCCCGACCAGAATTGTCTTTGTGAAACCCGCATCGTCAAACGTATGACCCGAGGCAAGGAGAAAGGTTTAACTCAATTCAAAGGGATCAACGCTACGGCCTTGGTAAAATCCAGAAACTCACTCAGGTTTGACTGCATGAAAGAGTTCGACTAAGCTCAAAATGGGACCTGTTACTCCGTCTCACTATCAAGGCATCAAGAACAAAAAGGAAGAAGAAGAAAAGCCAAAAACAAAAATCAAGAAAAATCCAAACACCAAATAATGTGTATATATTTCTACTTATTTTCATGTACATATTTCCAGCATCATATTTCAATCTCAAAGATGAAGAAAAATAACAAAAAATATCTCAAAACAAAAATCCAAAATGAAAAAGTGTAGGTAGAAATCTACTTTTTCTTCTATTGTTTAGGATGCATTTTCTTTATATGTATAAACAAAAAAGGGACTGACGTTTTCTCAAGAATGTGCAGGAACATCACACTGTCCAAAGCCTCGAAGCGGGCAACTTCTCAGCGATGGACAAATCAGATAAAGCATCTCACCACCAACGTCAGGTCTAACAAAAAAATGATAAAAACTATTTTGAAAAGAAAAAGAAATCTATATTTTCATGCTACGCACAGCTATGCACTAGCATAATTTTGATGCGGTAAGATGCCAATATGTTACCGGCAACGCAGCTGTGCAAAATTAATGTCTTAGGTCTAAGGTTCGCCTTGGATCCATGGATCTTATTTCAAAATAAGAGCGACAGTATCAATCCTGGTCAAATAGTCAATGTTTTGATCGAGTCGACTCCACCGCTAAATCTTCGCCCAGATCACTCCATATTTTGGTTTCAAGTGAACTTGAGTGTCTTGTACTTCAAGTTCGTCACATGATATTTTCGGAGGTGTAGACTCTTGATCCTCGTAGTCTAGGCGTGCGCCCTACGGGGTTTGAGGTCTGAATAACTCCGTCCTCAAAAAGATCCATTGTTGGATTGATTCCAACCTGTCAGATATGAAAATACGTCAGGCAACTATGTGCAAGCATGCATTCAGAAGGGTTCGTTTCCCTTTTATTTTTTGCAGGCTTAAAACCTGTATGGGCAGTGGTATCCCTATAAAGTGTATGCCTTGCATCTGGGTATCCGTATGATGATCATTTGTCCCCGTAAATTATACCCGGGCGGGTCCGGGTCGAGGCTTCCATCGCCTCTGTTGCTTATCACACCTAATGGGTGCATGTTTATGCATAGTTGTTCATTTATAACTTCATTGATGACGAAGTCTAAGATTGAGCATCCTTCGATGGACACCCAATTCTGACTCGATCTTTTCGATATCACATGAACTTGAGTATGTTGGCTTCGATTTCGTCGCAAACTATTGCGGAAGCACGGGCTCTTGGTTTGCGTTGTCTGGGCGTGCGCCTCCTGGAGTTCGAGGACCAGATAATGCTTGTTTTTAAAAAAAAAAAAGAAAAAAAAAAGCAATCTTTAAAAAAAAAGAAGAAAAGAAAAAAGAGAAAAGAATAAAGCTGTGCTTCCCCACAAAGCGATGCGCATGCGTGTTTCGATGCGGTAAAATGTCAATATTTTATCAACAACGTAGATATGCAAAATTAATGTCCTAGGTCAAAGGTTCGCCTTGGATCCATGGATCCTACTTCAAAGTAGGAGCAAAGGTGTAAGTCCTGGTCAAACAGTCAATGTTTCGGTTGGGTCAACTCCACTGCTAAATCTATTGAGCGATGAGCGCTCTGTTTTGGATTCATGTGAACTTGAGTTGTCTTAAGCTTCAGATTCTCCGTTGAAAAAGGTCAATCGTTGGTTGAGACCAACCTGTTGAGAATGAGATTATGTGTCAATCAAACTATGTGCAACCATGCATTCAGAAGGGTTCATTTCCCTTTTTATTTTCTGCAGGCTTAAAACCTGTATGGGTAGTGGTATCCCTATAAAGTGTACGCCATGCGTCTGGGTATCCGTATGATGGTCATTTATCCCCGTAAATTGTACCCGAGCGGGTCCGGGTCAGGGCTTCCATCTCCTTTGTTGTTGCTTATTGCCCCTAATGGATGCATGATTATACATAGTTAATTGATGATTATGATCATTGTCAACAGAGGCAAGGATTGGATGCCCCCTTTTGGGAGGTGCCCAATGTTTGGCTGGATCTGTTCAAGGAAGTCTAAACTGGATACTCTAGGTCATGTGGATCTGGGGCACGTTTTGAAAAATGGCATGCACTCCTAAAAAGCGTTGTGACATCTATTCACTTCGCTCAGGTGGTCATGCTAAATAAACTTTGGGATCGATGGGTTCACCCAAAGATCTCGAACCCTACTTTCTACAGGGGCACTCGCGAATAATCCAATGAGGTCATCAAATGCCTTATAGGATTGGACACAAAATGTGGAGCCTTGCGTATGTTTACTTCGCACCTATCTTTGAATGTGGGTCGATCCCCCCTCCTACTTACGATGCTGTTGAATTCAGAATAAATCTTAAACATCAAATACCTTTCAAATCATCTCGAGAGGTGAACGTCTTTCTCAACTATAGGGATTTCGCAACTCATGCCACCTCGGTTATGCCCAGTAATGTCGCTAAGCATTTGCGAATCGATGACCTCGAGAAACGAATGATTAGCCTGGCACTCCAGGGCTTTTGTTTTCTCACCATGTTACTCACTTGATGTTTAAAGTCCGTTCTGAATATAGCGGACCCATCAGTATTGCCTTGGGCCTCTTCGGATGTCTCTTTTCTTTGGCATACGATCAATAGTGATCGGATACCAAAGAGGGGCATCTGTAGACACCCAAATTTGGCCCAAGGCCCGATCGAAACACATTTTGAGAGAGGCGCATTTTTGAGCTTTTGATGGCATGTATGGAACCCTTAGGAATCACCCTAAACCCTTAGGAATCACCCTAGATCACTTAGGAACCTATCCCAAACCTTTATAACCAGCCCCGACCCTTAGAACCCATTCCAAACTCCAAACCTAACCTTCCCGGGCAATGGATGAAGAGTGGTGCACCAGGAATAGCTGAGGTCTTTTACTGATGTCATATCATATACCGTTGGAAAGAGGACTTCGCCAGCTTTCCAACGAGCTAAGAATTTCCTCAATCGGAATTATATATCAAACGTTATGGTGATTCAAATATCAGGCAGAATTTTAAGATTTTTGCCTAGCGTAACTAATAGTTGCGCCAAGCCATTTTCCCCCTGGATTTGCTTGGTGCAACTAATGGTTGCGCCATGCCTTTTTCCCCCCGAAATGGCCTGGCGCAACTAATAGTTGCGCCAGGCATATATGGGTCCCCCCACCCGTCGTGAGGCCAACTTCCAGGCTACTGTACACTACTGTTTTACTGTACATTTGCCTGGCACAACTACTAGTTGCGCCAGGCATATGAATAGTAACTGTTGGGTTTTGCCTCGGATTTTGTGTTTGGGGTTTGACTTGTTGACCACCTCAGTTCTTGGGGTGTGTTTTGATAACTTTGTTTTCACCCTTTTAATGCCTATTTGCAACCCTTAAGTGATTTGAAACACTAACCCATCATCCACCATTAAAACCACCTTCACACCTTTCCAAATCCTTAAAATCTTAGGAAATCTTAGATGGCCCATTACCTAATTCTTAAACTTGTTTAGCCTCTAAGTAGCCTCCTAACCTACCCTTTCCCTATAAATAGAGCCCCCCTCCCCTTGGTTTAGGGGTTGAGAATTTTGTTTAAGAGAGAACGAGCTCTAAGTGAGAAGTTCTTCCTCCCTTTGGTGCACTATTTTCCCTCAAAATTCCAGAATTCCAAAACCTCTTCCAAGCTTGTTCTTATATAAAAAACCCATAGCCTAGGTGTGTGTGATCCCCTAGCATCCCTTCTCCCTCCCTTAGCTAGTAAGCCTTAGTGGTTAGAACCCATTTTTCTACCATCCAAGCCTTCAAAAGCTCCTCCAAGCAAGTCACACAAGGCTCTCCTACGGTGCTACAAGGGCCTGAGGGCTCCGGCTCTCCCCTTTCCTCTCCTATCTCTTTTCGGCATTCCCTACCCTCTCATTTCTGCCGTTACGCCGCCAAATTTTTGGTAGGAACGGAGGGGCACAAATAGTATTGGTGGCCCATTTGGGCAAGAGGGAACCATTTCCTTTTCTTTTATTCTATTTTTTTTTTGGGCATTAGTAGAGACTGCGTTAAGCGAGTTGATCGGGTGCCTAACACCTTCCCGATCGATAACCGAAGCCCCTACCCAAGAGCCTTTGGTGTGGACCGGATTCAGAGTCATATTTTTAGCACTTCGGTGCTCATAAAAATGAACTAGGTTTCCCGGGACACCGAAAGCTCCGGGTGGTGACTCTATATTTTTATTAGAGAGTGCATCGTCGCGACGGGACCGTCACGGATCCCACGATTGCACAATTAGGATAGTTATAATTTTATTTTGATAATTCTTTAAGTTAATTGCAATGTGTCTGCAAGTAGTCTTCCCTGCTATTGGTGTGTATGCATGTTAGGAAGGAGATCCCTTAGTCCCACATTAGATCCTCCTAACCCTGAGATAGAAAAGGCTAGAAGACCAATAAGGCCCAGACACACCACAGTTGAACCCCTTACTAAAACCGAGACAGCAGTCATGGGTGAAGAGCAACCCAGAACATTGAAGGAATTGAATGCTCCTGATGATTATAATTCCCCATTCAGCATTCAATTCCCAGATGTTCAGGGAAACTATGAGATTAAAATCTCAATCCTCCAAATGCTTCCCTCTTTCCATGGGCTCAGCAAGGAAGACCCCTACAAACACATTGACCAATTCTTGGCCCTGTGCACAACATTCTCTATTACTGGTTTGGGACTAAAAGCCAATAGATTAAGGCTCTTTCCTTTCTCCCTAAAGGACAGGGCCAGCACCTGGTTAGCTACACTCCCAAGCAGCAGCATCACTTCTTGGAAAGACCTCTAGACAAAATTTTTGACCAAATTCTTCCCAAAGGCAAAAACCAGCCAGTTGAGGAAAGCAATACTTGCTTTTGCCCAATCCCCAACTGAAGATTTTAATCAGACATGGGACAGATTCAAGGAGATGCTCAAATAATGTCCCCACCACAAGATCCCGGACTGGCAGCTTGTTCAGAGCTTCTATAATGGGATTGATGAGAAAAGAAAAGGCATGGAAGATGCCTCTTATGGTGGAACTTACATACACAAAACAGCTGATGAGGCATGGGAATTGTTCGAGGTCATCAGTGAAAATGCTTTCCAAAAGATGTCCTTGTCAAGAACTGTTCATGAGCCTTCTTCTAAAATGAGACTAGCTGAAACTTCCAAAGGAAAGATGTATGAAGTAACTGGGAATAATGACCTTAGAAAATGCAGATGGCCAATCTTTCTGATAAGTTTAATAAACTATTAACTGTGGTGCAATCCAGATTGGCTGCATAGGTGATGGAGGCATGTCTGATATGCCAATCTCCACAACACACAGTGGAGGAGTGCCCATCTGCAGGGCAATATCCTATGTGATGGAACAAGCTGCTGCTGCCCAATTATTTGGCCAGCAACAATCTATTGGCTACAACAGGCAGCCATTTGGATACCAGCACCAAAATGCTGGTTACCAGTGGGGAGACCACTCAAATTTGAGGTGGAGACAAGAGAATTACATGTAGCCACAATAGATGTTGGCCTTACCTCAAAGGCCACAGCAGCAATTTAACCAGGGATATACCCCAAGGTCAAATTTCCAGCATCAGCAGCTACCCCAGCAGCAAAATCAGTTGGTAGTTCCCCCACCTCCACCTTGAAATGCTTCTTTGAGGATCAGGTTTTGACCTCATTGCAAAGCCTTGGAACCTTGACTCAGACTGTGAACTCTCACAGTCAAAGCATAAAGAAAATGGAAGAGCAGCTAGGCCAAATATCTAATGCCTTGGCCAAAAGAGAGGAGGGCAGGTTGCCAAGCTAGCCAGTGGCCAACCCTAAGGGCCAATATTTGATTGGAGAAGGTTCCTCAAGTTTAGAGGGAGCTAATGCCATCACAACCCTAATGTCTGGCAGGCTGGTGGACAATTAGGTTGGAAAGGAATAAGGAGAGGTCATTTCTAAAGAATTTTCGAATGAATGTGAAAAAGAATATGTAGAGCACAGAGCCAAGAGTTACTTGCTACCCTGCAACAAGAAAAAAATAAAGAGGCTGTAGTTGAGCCTCAGTAGGAAATAAAAGATAAAAAAAGAAAAAAAACAAAAGTTTAGTCATAGGCTAGCAGCTGAGGAACCAGCAGTACCTCAGTTGCCATTTCCTTAAGCTTTGGGTGGCCCTACCCCTTTTGATAAGGGGAATGCACAGATAAAGGAAATGATGGAGACCTTTAAGCAGGTAAAAATCAACTTGCCCCTGCTTGATGCAATTAGACAGGTCTCAGCCTATGCCAAATTTCTGAAAGACCTTTGTACCTAGAAAAGAAAAGCTAGGCCATTTGTCCAGAAAGGTCTTTGCAACTGATACAGTTAATTCTGTATTAAACATAACAATGCCAAAGAAGTTGCAAGACCCAGGGATACCCACTATTCCCTACATAATTGGAGACCACACAATTGGAAGGGCCCTTCTGGACCTTGGAGCTAGTGTAAACCTGTTGCCATACAGTATGTATCAACAGCAAGGTTTAGGGGAGCTAAAACTCACCCCCATTGTGTTGTTAATGGCTGATAGGTCTGAAAGGAGACCTATGGGAGTGGTTGAGGATGTATTAGTAGGGGTGGACAAGTTCTTTTACCCTATAGACTTCCTGATTTTGGACATGGGCTGCAACAAGAGGGCAACCCCAATACCTATTATTTTGGGCAGGCCATTCTTGGCCACTGCCAATGCATGCATTCAATGCAAGTAAGGAATTATAGAGATAACTTTCGAACACATGAAGGTTGAACTGAATGTGTATAACAGTGCAAAGTACCCTCAGCTAGACAATGAGGAAAGCTTTGCAGTGAATGTACTAGAGGAAGTTGTTGAAGAAGAATTGCCCACTCTGCTGGATTGGGGCAACATTATCAAAAATTTATTTGAAGTTTGGGACATGGTAGAGGAAGAAAGCCCAGCTGTTATGACAGAAAACATGACCATATTAAAGTCTTCTGTGGGCTCAGTGCAGCATTCCATTCGGAAACCTACATTGCTGCCTCTTCCTCAAACCAACAAAGAACCAATCTTGCCATCCACCCAACAAGCCCCTGATCTGAATCTCAAGAGGCTTTCAGAAACATTAAAATATGCCTTCCTTGAGAAAGGTGAAAAACTTCCTGTAATTATCTCCTCCTCTCTTACCAATGAGCAAGAGGAAGAATTACTAACAGTCTTGAGGAAGTACAAAAAGGCAATTGGTTGGACCATTGCGGATCTAGGAGGGATAGATGCATCAATCTATATGCACAGGATCCACTTAGAGGAGGGCTCAGTACCCTCTAGGGAAATGCAGAGGAAATTAAATCGTCACATGCAGGAAGTGGTCCTCAAAGAGATTATTAAATTGCTAGATGTTGGGGTAATTTATCCCATTTTTGATTTTGAATGGGTGACACCTATCCAAGTGGTGCCCAAGAAATTTGGCATAACAGTTGTTACAACTGAGTCTTGAGAGCTGAGACCAGCCAGGGAGACCACTGGCTGGAGGGTTTGCATAGATTATCGGAAGCTCAACTCTAAACCTAGAAAAGACCACTTTCCTCTCCCCTTCATAGATCAAATTCTGGATAAGTTGGCTGGAAAAGCTTTTTATTACTTTGTTGATGGGTACTCAGGGTACAACCAGATCACTGTGCACCCTCATGACCAAGAGAAAACTACATTTACTTTCCCTTTTGGCACCTTTGCTTACCGAAGGATGCCTTTTGGGCTGTGTAATGTATCAGCCACCTATCTGAGGTGTATGTATGCCATATTCTCTGATATGATTGACAAGTTCTTGGAAATTTTTATAGATGATTTCTCTATATGTGGGGATAGTTTTAGCCAATGTCTGCAACACCTCCACCTGGTCTTGCAAAGATGTGAGGAGACCAATCTGGTCTTAAGTTGGGAAAAGAGCCACTTCATGATAACACAAGGTATTGTATTGGGCCATGTAGTCTCTAAAGAAGGGATTGAGGTAGATAAGGCCAAAGTTGACCTCATTACAAATTTACCCCCTCCAAGAACAGTCAAACAAATCAGATCTTTCCTTGGACATGCAGGATTCTACAGGAGGTTCATTAAAGACTTCAGCAAAATTGCTAAACCATTGTGCCACCTGCTCTGCCAGGATGTACCCTTTGATTTTTCTGCTGAATGTCTTGAGGCTTTTGAAACTTTGAAGATATGCCTCACCACTGCCCCTGTGCTCCAAACACCTGACTATGCACTGCCCTTTGAGCTGATGTGTGATGCATCCGACTTGGCAACAGGTGCTGTTTTGGGCCAAAGGAAAGATAAGCTGCCAGTGGTCATTGCCTATGAATCATCACTTATGGAAGCTCAAATTTGAATTACACCACAACTGAGAAAGAGCTTCTGGCAATGGTTTTTACTGTTGACAAATTTAGACCTTACCTACTTGGGTCTAAAACTGTAATCTTCATAGACCACTCAGCATTGAAATACCTATTATCCAAGAAAGATGCTAAGCCCAAGCTGATTAGATGGATACTCCTGTTGCAGGAGTTTAACATTGAAATCAAGGACAAAAAGGGTGTGGAAAATGTGATGGCTGACCACTTATCTACAATTGTATTGGAAAAATGTGTTGATGACCCTACAAATGATGTTTTCACGGATGAGTAATTGTTTGCCATCCAATCCTTCGTTCCTTGGTATGCACACATTGTAAATTATTTAGTTATAGGCAGGATTTTTGCCCATTAGACCAAAATAGACAAAGACCTGTTCTTCTCACAGGTCAAATTCATTTTTTGGGAGGAACCTTGCTTATACAAATACTGTGTAGACCAAATCATCTGAAAATGTATTCCCAAAAGTGATGTCTCCAGTATTCTGGCCATGTGCCATGAAAATGCCTGTGGGAGCCACTTTAGTGGAAGAAAAATAGCTAACAAGATCTTGCAGTGTGGGTTCTATTGGCCTTCTTTATTCAGAGATGCCAATACACACTGCAGGACATGTGAGAGATGTCAAAAATTAGAAGGGTTGTCCAAAAGAAACTCAATGCCTTTGCAACTCATCCTTGTTGTGAAACTATTTGATGTCTGGGGTATTGACTTTATGGGCCCCTTTCCTCCTTCAAATGGTTATCATTTTATCTTAGTGGCAGTGGATTATGTTTCAAAATGGGTAGAAGCTATTGTCACAAGAACCAATGATAATCAAGTTGTCCTCAAATTTGTAAAGCAGAATATCTTCTCAAGATTTAGCACCCCTAGAGCCATCAAAAGTGATGGGGGTAGCCATTTCTGTAACAGAAATTTCGAGAGCTTGCTCAAGAAATATTTTGTTACCCATAGGATTGCTACTCCCTACCACCGGCAAACCAGTGGGCAAGTTGAAATTTATAATAGGGAAATCAAGCACATCCTTCAGAAGACAGTGAGGACTGACAGAAAGGACTGGGCTGAAAAGCTAAATGATGCATTATGGGCTTATAGGACTGCTTATAAGACTCTCATTGGGATGCCCCCATTCAGACTGGTTTATGGCAAGGCTTGTCATCTCCCAGTAGAGTTAGAACACAGGGCCTATTGGGCCATAAAAAATTTAAATCTAGACCTAACTTTTGCTGGTCATCACAGGTCGCTGCAGCTGTCAGAACTGGATGAGTTGAGGATGGATGCATATGCCAATGCCAGGATATACAAGGAAGGGTCCAAGGCTTTCTTTGACAAGGGTTTGTTAAGAAAGAGCTTCATGGCTGGTGATAAGGTTTGGTTGTTTAACTCCAAACTTAAATTTTTTCTTCGCAAACTGAAATCCAGATGGGAAGGCCCCTATATTGTCATGAATGTTTCTCCATCTGGTGCTGTGGAAATCAAGGATCCCAAGTCTGGGAAAACCTTGAAGGTGAATGGTCAGAGGCTTAAGCATTGTTTAGAAAAATCTGCTGAACCTATGGACACCATTCACTTTCATGGGAACCCTTCATTAAACTGATCCACAGGTGTGTCAATGTGTATTATATATACTTTAGTTTTATTAGGTTTGTATTGCCTTCTTGTGTTCAAATTTTATAGGAAATTTTAGTGGCCTCACTTAAGTCTGAACCTGTCTGGTCTGATTTCTTTTTATGCTTGATTTGATGATTACTTCTCTTGAATTGGTGGTTTTTGATTGAATGTACGATGTTTGGATAATGATTTTTGCTGCATATGCTTGAATGTTTGATTTTAAAGTGTCTGGGGGTGCCCTTGGTGGTGAGTTATAACTAAGAACCAGCTACAGCACAAATGGAAATGGCAGAATGAAGAGCGTGTGCTCTCTGTCTAAAGCTTTGCTGTCGCAGGGTCCAAAATGGTACCTAGGAGGCTCTCGCGCAATTCAAGTTGCATTTACTCCGTCGCCAGTTTCATTTCCCATCCCACGACAGGATATGTTACAAAGTGCGCCAAGCCTAGCGATAAGTATTCCAAACTCGCGATTGTCTCCTTTTCCAGTTCTCTCTCTCTTCTCCATCCAGTGAAACCCTAGCTTCTAGCACTCTTCCATCTCTCTCCTCTAGCGTCCATTCTACAACCCATTATTCACACTAGGATCCTAGAGATTTGTTCCTAACGTCATCCCCATCAGTTGCCCTCTGCTCAGAGATCTCGTGGTACATTGTGCGTCAAATCGAACCAAACCCTACGATTTTAGGGTAAGCACTCATATCTCAGTTCTCCTTTTTCATCTTCAAAAGTAGAGTTTATAATGGCCCCTAAGAGGGCACCAAAGAAAAGGGCCAGGGATAAGGCCCCTGTTGAGCCCACTCCTAAGAAGGTCAAGACTTCTATGGCACCGAAAAAAGGGAAGGATGTGGTTGAGGAGGTGGAGGAACTAACCCCAGAGTTTTCTACACCCTCTGAGCTCATGGCTTCAATCCCCTTGGAGCCTGAAATAGCTTTCGACCTGCCCTTCTTTGAAAAGGAGCCTCTCTCTGCCTCTGCCATTGAATTTATGAGCAAGGCTGGTCTGACACCCTTGATGAAAGGAATTCCAGCACTAGCCTACCATAGGCTAGTGTAACTTTTTTATCAACACATCAGAGTCACCAAGGAAAAAGATGGACAATCAGGCTTCCTCATGCTGATTGATGATTTCGAGATGTTGATTAACCCCTAGCTGATTGCAGAAGTATTGGGCATGCCAGCTGCATTTGACACTAGCTGTGGATATGGCCCTCCCCTGAGTGCCTCAACTGATGGTGTTTACTCTTTTTCTCTGGGGCATGGCTTCCATGCAGCCTGATTAATTTTTGAAGCAATGAAGGACTTGGTGGAGAAGCTAGGGCAGAAAAAAAAGCCACACACACTCCCCTATGCCAGAGTCATCACCAAACTGCTTTTGAGGGGGGGTACAAGATACCAAAAGGAGAGGAGACTACCACCCTCACCCCTACAACTTTTGCCAAGAGGCAATGGGGAATCAACAGGAGCCTGATGGAAACCCAAAAGAAGAAGGCTGAGGCTCAAGCCCCTTCCAAGCAAACAGATGAGGCAGCTATTACAAGGCCCACCCCTGTTACTAAAGAGGTGATTCAAGATCCTGTCACTACCTCTGCTGCAGCACCCCCCACATCCCCTCCACCTTTTACTGCAGGATCTCCTATCCTGACAACATCCCACCCCATTACACCATCAACATCTCTCCCTTCCTCCACTACACCCCTTTTTCTTGTGCCTGGTACCTGGGAGGACACCACCCCCATGTCAGCCCAACACCTTCCCCTACCCTACCTCAATACACAGCTCCAATACCCCCATCATCTTCTCAAAACCCTGACAGCCCTCCACTGATCTCCTACAAGAAAAGAAAAACCACTGACACAACCCCCACCATGTCCCTACCCCCACCCACAATCCCTTTTATCCCCACTGACACACCTCACATTGACAAAGACACCACAACAGCCATGCCTACTACATCCCCACTCACAGACATAGACCTCAACCTTAACACAACCACCATATTCCAAGCCTTTATGGCTAGTTTCCTTGACACCATGCCCACCCACTACACCCCTCTCCCAGACTCCCCAAATAAATCACCACATCACTCACCAGAACCCCAATCGCCTCCTCCTTCCACTTTCCATCATGCCCCTTCCTCTCCTTTTCAACCTGTTCCATCTTCTACACAATCTCAACCTCCCAACCCAGACACACTTACACTTATCCTCTCCCTCATCCAAGACATCCAAGCACAACTGTCTACCACAACACACACACAGGACCAGATGCAAACAGAAATCACATCCATCAAATCCACACTTCAGACATTGACAAACCAACCCATCCCTCAACAATCTAATCAAACCTCACTTATCTTTTACCCTTCCAGCCCTGACTCCACAACCCAACCATTCTCTTTCATATCTTTCACCATTCCTTTTTTCCCTTCCCTGACACCACCTACTCCTAGTGAGCCTACCTCATTTTCTTTCCCCCCCATGCCTTCAATCTCACCTCTTATACTACCCCCTCCAACATTCACTGACAAATCCACCCAAACAGACCCAAAACCTTTTACCCTCTCCCAACAACTAGACTTACCCACTAATAACACCACTTCCCCCACCTAGGACTAATCACATTTTGCTCCTTCCACTTCTTCTCTTCCTATGGCACCCAAATACTCCTTTTACATCCCTCCCTACCTCACCATCCTCCATGCCATGAGAGACAATCCCTACCTTAGGAGGGATGTCTTGAGGGGCATGGCCCAACTGCGGCAATCCATAGAGTCCCCTCTGCTGCAGCAGATCACTGAACTAGAGGAGGCCCACAGAAAACAATTACTGAGTATTCCACTTAGGTGGACTAACATTTTAGAGGCCTATGAGAAGGCAAAAACTATGGCTGCTTATCATCAAATGAATCTGAAGCTGGAGAAAGCTAATACTAATGTGGAGAGGATGAAAGTAAGAATGTTCGAAAAAAGACTCAACAATGCCCAGAAAATCTTCCGACTCCAAAAGGAAATCCATGAAATTGACCTCCTGAAAGCCCAAATCCAGATAGCCTCTTTGGAAGCTACATTGGCTGCTGTCAAAAGTGCAGCTCAGTAGCCCACCCCCCTCTCTATACTCATTCCAGAACCTGAGCCTCAATCTACCCAAACCCTTGCTGCCCCTCCTTCATCACCTCCTACTAAGCAAACTTATCCTAAACAGAGAAAAGTCACTGCTAAGAGAACTGCTTCCACAACAACCTCTATCAAAATTGCCAAAGAGCCAGCTGCCCAGTTTGAGGAGGCACAACCACATGGCCAGTCAGACAAAGGGAAGTCCCCTGTAGCCCCCTCTAAGCAAGATAAAGGAAAATCCCCTATGATCCCTCCTGAACCCAAGATCAGAAAAATGAGGGTGAGGACACCAAAAGCTTCAACCATGAAATAACCACCAGCCCAACCAAAGAAACCAAGGCAGCCAAATAAAAAGAGTCCAACTGAGAGCAAAGCAAAGAAGAAAAAGACCAAAGCTCCCATAGATAGAACCAAGTCCAAGCCCAGTTCTGAGAACAAATCAGAACTTAGGAAACATGCAAAATAGATGGGCTGGGACTGGTTCACAGATTCAGATTCCGATTCCTCCTCCTCTTAAACAAGATTGTAGTTAGGCTTTTCTTTCCTTTCCACTTCTTTTCTTGTCATTGTAATTATAGTTGTATATTTATTTCTAAGATAATAGAATTTCTTTTTATATATTGCTTTGTGTATATTGTCTGTGTGTGTTTACTTTTTTCTTCATGACTATTACACTACACTTTCTGACCTTTGAACCAGTGAGGACACTGCTCCTCATGGTTTAGGGGTGTGGCAGGGTAGGTCTGCCAATAGAATAGTTAACTTTAGTGTAGTAGTGGTGGTATAATTGGGATGAATAAAGTTGATTTTCACCTAACTTGCTGCAATGAGGAAATTTGTGAAAAAAAATTAAAATATTTTTGCAGACATTTCAAAACTGAAAATGTTAAAATCTTGGCACCACCATGAAGCTAATATCATAAATGTTAAATTAGTACCTAGTAAACCTAAGAGGAGAGAAAAAGGTAAAAATACACTCCATGAGTTAAAAAGAGGACCATATCTAGTGAGATTTGGGCCCATCAATTTCTTTTGAAGAGTTTTTTTGGTATTTTTTCTGCTCTAAGGTTTGATTGACTCAGCACTTGTTACTAGAAGTTAGGCACCTTCAAATCAAAACTGGTTGACAGCACTCATGACACTAAGGAAATGATTCAAGGCCCTCATTTGGATAGTTTGAGCCTGAAAACCCAACCTTTTAAAACTGCCCTTTTGCATACATTCTTTGAGCCTAAAAAAGAAAACTCCTATTTTTCTTTAACAAACACTTAAGTACTTGCACCTTAACCTCATGACCTGATTCAACCTTACCCTCACTCTGAGAATTTAGAAGGTAAAGGAGGAGTTGAAGGTAGTGAGAGTGGTCCAACATTTGGTAGAAGGAGAAGAAAAGTACCCTATGAATAATAGTGTGTTGGTGGTATTTGTGTGGCAGTTAAGCATAAAAATCATAAAAATAAAAAGAGAAACAGGAAGAGAAGTTTGGAGAAGAACATCATCTGAAAATTACAAAGAAGAGAAGCTGGCCACTTTGAATCTGAAATAAAAAAATATCAAGGAAGATGAAGTATGCTAAATGAAAGGAAGGTAGTGAAGTCATGAGTCACTCCTTACCTTGCTGATTTCTCAATTTTGATTTCCTTTTTACCCCTTCATTCTTTATATCCCTCACTCATAAGCCACATTACAACCCATTCAAAAGACCTTGATGATCCAAAGTGAAATGAGCTATCAGGTGGAGATGAGGGAGTGCCTAATCTATGGTGAAAAGCCATGAGGATGTCAAAAAAATAGAATCCTTACCTATGCTCATGCTTGCAGGCCCATTTGGGGTCTGTAACTGCTCGTGAGCTGCTTTAAATGAAAACACCCCTAGATATTCATTGTTGAGAGACAACCCTGGTGAGAATTGGGTCAGACTTGTAACTTCATTGGGGTTGTATCCAATCTGATTTTCAAATTTAAGGCAAGCTTGGTAATTATATGTGCACATTGAATTTCTAATGTAAAATGATTGGTGGAAATGCAAACACATGCTAAAAAAATTTTGAGTTTTAAATGGCCTGTATTACTGCTACAATTCCCTCTGAATTCTAAAGGAAAGTGGGTTGCTGCTTTATTCATTGAAATTTATTTTGCCATTGATTGCACCACTTTTAACTATTTTTATTGTGAAGTTTGTGGGTATCTTCACTGAAAACCCTCAGGAGACTTCACTCCTCCACTAGGGATCACCTAGGGGTTTAAAAGGCTTGATACATATGCTAAATGTACCTGTGATCCCTACGAAAGTTGCATTTAATTAGTTAAAGCTTTGCTAAGGGACTAACAAAGATTAGGTTTGGGGGTGTGTTAAGACCTGAAAAGTACCACTTTTCACCCCTTAACTTAATCTCTGTTAGACCCTTAGTCTTTTAATAAATCTCTGTTAAGACCATTTTGTAAGTAATAAGCAGCAGCTGCAGATAAGGCCCTAACCCTGCTAAGAAGCCTACTTTTACCTCAGAAGTTCCTCAGAAGAAAGGAAGTTGGACCCAGACAGAGATCTTGGCTGCAGCATAGGCAAAGCACAACAGCAACAAATCAAGAAGTGAGCCTCACGCAGATGTTGCAGGGTTCAATTGATTCAGAAAGAATGTTTCGCGCAGTTGTCGCGAGTCTCTCAAGGCAGCACACCAATTGCTCACGCTGTTCTCGCACAGATTAATGACAGAAGGGCTCAAAAAGTAGACTTTGCACAGTTTTTGTGAGGCTCAATTGTAAGCGCTCGCGCAGTCTCGCGCAGCTCAGGAGAGGAGCATTTAATCTTCACGTGCTTCACTGAGGAGAGAGAGCTCCAAGCATTCCTGCGCACAACTGTCGCACAGTGGCCACGAGATGCAGATCTTTAGGGGACTACTTGCGCAATCCAGAGGATGATGCAATTTCTTATTTGCGAGGATCCCCACAAGATTCACCAAGAAATCAACTGCGCGTGCGATTCCCGTGCCACTCAAATGGAAAGCGCAATCCCACGACGACTAGAGAATTCTTGCGATGACCAAAATATCTGTCCCGTGACTGCAAGAGCTTCAAGTTAATTCAATCCCGTGACGACAACTTTATTACTGGACAAGACCTAGAAATTCTTGCTACCTAGTGAGGATTGGGATCTTAACTTCCCCCCCCCCCCACTTCTGCAAGGGCAGTTTGGGAACTTTCAGAACTAGCACACGCACTCCAATGCTCTAATCTCTGTGCACATGTCCTGAGGCATCTAAGGAATAGTAATGGGCCACATTTGCATCATTAAAATTAGGGTTTTCCTAACCCTAATGCTCTCACAGCCGACTGCTATATAAGCCTAAGCCTAGTTTAGGTTAAGGGGGTTGTTCTTCTTGAATCGACTATAGAGTTCTAGTAGGCTAAGGTTAGGGTTTAGGCAGCTTCTTTTCCCTTTTTCTTCTCTCCATAGTCCAACACTTGCTGGCTATGCCTTTGTACGTTTATTTCGGACAATTTTAATGGTATTTTATAATAGGATGTTATACTTATATGGGATTGGTGTTTGAGGGTTGTTCTGTACAAGGCTGCTGCCTTGAGATCCTCCATTGCTAAGTTATATTGTAAGCAATGGAAGATTGTTTTTAAGGATTTACTCAGATCCAAGTGACCTGTGTGTCCAGGCTAGTGCACATATACAGGCCTATGCCCCACCACAGGATCCACTAAATCTGAATTCCCATGGGAGCCTGAGCTGGTAGCCTTGTGAACATGGTGGTGGTAGCAATCTACTTGTTCTGTCTCAGACCTCTGTGAGGAGGATAACCTCTGTGGATAGTCTGTGGCCATTTAAGTCGACAGGTTATGGCCCTAGGGTGAGGCCAATCCACAGATCTAAGACAGATTCTTCTTCTCTGCACTTGTGCTTGTAGCCCTGTGAGAGATTGTGCAGAGACAGACTCCCCTGTATTTGTATAGACCCACTATCAGATAGCAAACTTGATCTGGTTGTAGAGATTGTAGGCTTATGACTGGATCACTACTGTCTCTCTAAAGCAGTGAATAGCTAGATCTAAAGCTAATACTCAAACTCTTGCTAGTCTTATGTGTCCAGGCTAGTGCACATTGCAAGCCTATGCCCCACACACAGAACTTTAGAGGTTGAGGTTCCTATGGATTCTTGAGCTGGTAGCCTGGATGAAGTAGTGCCTACAATGACAAACATATTCTGACCCACCTATGGACTGTGGTTCCCCTATTAGATAGTCTGTGACCATTTGAGTGGACAAGTTATAGCCATAAGGGATTGGACCATGGCACAGGGGTGAGTTGGATCCTTTCTCCTCTTTGGTGATAATGTAGCCATTGGGCAGGACTTCTATAGCAGCAGATCTGAGTCTGAGTTATAAAACCCATAAGATCTATACCTAATAGCTTACTTCTCACCCTTTTTATATTTATTTTCTCACACTTCATCATTCTTCTCAACCATTTCTGTAGTTTAAGCATTAGGTTACCTTAGGATTTAAACAATAGTGACCTTAAATCCCCTTCCACTTAGGATTGCCAGATCTATAGTTAGATCTGGAGGGCCTACTAAAGATAGCTCCCTTGGAGCTTTAGATCATTTTTCCTTGTGGGACAAACTCTTACTTATTAAAACCTGCTACAACAGGCCCTGTACCTTGCAGGTCTGTGTATTTTTAGACTGGCTGCTCTCTAGTTTTCAATCCACCTTTGATTTATTTTCACTAACCCATTCTTATCAGTGTTTTCAATAAAGTTAGCAGCAAGCATCTAAAATACCTTAACAGCTGCTCAAAGCAGATCTCTCTGTTTCTGCTTCAGATAGGCCTGATTCCATGAGGATGCAGAGTGAAGGTACTTCAACCTCTAAAGGTAAGACGACCTCAATTTCGTACACAAGGGAGAATTGTGTTGCCCCTATAGCGGTACGGATTGATATTCTATAGGCCCATAAAGCAAATGGCAGTATTTTACTCCAATCCCGATAAGTAATGACCATTTTCTCTAAGATGCGGATGACAGTTTTATTGGTAGCTTCCACGGCTCTATTAGTTTGTGGTCGATAAGGCGATGAGCGATGGTGCTTGATTTTATACTGCTCAGAGAAGGCCCTGATATGCTTGTTCGTGAAGTTGGTGCCATTATCGGTGATAATATCCTTGGGTATGCCAAATCGGCAGACAATATTATTCTTGATGACTTTCTCGACATGCACGACCGTGATGTTGGTGAAAGATTCTGCCTCCACCCATTTAGTGAAGTATTCAATAGCGACCAGGATGAACCGATGTCCATTTGAGTCCTTCAGATTAATCATTCCGATGAGGTCTAGGCCCTGAGTGGCAAAGGGCCATGGAGTGGTCATGCTGTGCAGATTAATAGTCAGAGCATGTATCAGACTAGAGTGCTCCTGACATTTGTAGCATTTTTGAACGTGTTTACAACAATCTGATTCCATAGTGGTCCAAAAGTATCCTTGCCGTAGGATCTTCTTTGCAAGCATGTGCCCGCTGATGTGGGCCCCGCATACTCCCTCATGGATCTCTTCCATGATGTTCGCTGCCTTGTTTTCAGTTAGGCATCGAAGAAGGATATTAATATAGGATTGTTTGTAAAGGCATTCACCGCAGATGACATAGCCTGCCGCTAGATGCTGGATGGTCCGTCTGCCCTCTCTAGATGTCCCCTCAGGGAAGGTGCGAGTTTCGAGGAAGTTCTTGATGTCTGAGAACCAAGGCGGCTCATCATTTAACCTTGTAGGCTCCTCAATCTGGAGGCAGAAGGCTGGCTTATTCCTTTATTCAATCATGATTGGTTTCATCTCAACACCATACGGGATTTCTGCCATTGATGCCAAAGTTGCTAGTGCATCGGCAAAGCGATTCCTTATTTATGAGACATAGGAGAATGTGACATCCTCGAAGCATGCTATCAGATCCTTGAGGTGCTCATGGTAAGGGAGTAGTGTTTTGTCCTTCATCTTCCAGTCACCGTTTGTCTGGCATATGATCAATTGTGAATCACCAAACACTCTGAGGTGAGTTATCTTTAGGTCCAGTGTTGCCTGTAATCCTATTGCACAGGCTTCATACTCGGCCATGTTATTTGTGCATGGGAAGTTGAGTTTGATGGAAGCTAGTACATGAGATCCTTTCAGCGAAATCAGAATAACGCTGACTTCCTGACCCTCGGCATTTGTCGCCCCGTCAAAGTGCATTACCCATAACTCTTTCGTCTCTGCTGTATCGTCCTCTGTCATAAACAGGATGTCCTCATCCAGGAATTCGATCCTCAAAGGCTTATAATCAGGCAAAGGATTCTTGGCGAGATGATCAGCGAGTGCTTGCCCCTTGATCGACTTCTGAGTAACGTATGTGATGTCAAACTCAAACAATAAAAGTTTCCACCGTATAGTTTATCCAGTGACATCCGACTTCTCGAAAAGGTATTTTAAAGGATCCATTCGAGCCAAAAATAGAACAGCCTAAGATAGCAAGTAATGGTGAAGCCTCTATGTCGCGCATACAAGAGCCATGCATGCTTTCTCCAGATGAGAATAGCGCGTCTCATAGTCAGTAAATTTCTTGCTCAAGTAGTAGATGGCCTACTCTCTTCTTCCAGTTTCATCATGCTGCCTTGAGACACATCCCATCAAAACTTCCATCGTGGAGAGATACATTATGAACGGTCTCCCCGGCTCAGGCGAGGAGACAGCTGAGCTTGAAGATCGGCGTGCAGATAAGTGTTAGCTATGCAATGAACCGGCTAATATACTGCATCCTACCCAAGAACCCTCTGGCCTCCTTCTCAGTAGACGGTGGCAGCATTTTCGTGATAGCTTAAACCTTGACTGGGTCAACCTCAATACCTCTTCTACTAATAATGAAGCCCAACAACTTTCCTGACATGGCGCCGAATGAGCATTTTTGGGGATTTAGACATAACCTATATTTTCTCAGCCTCTCAAACAACTTTTGGAGGTTTATTAGATGGTCACCTCTCTTCGGTGACTTGGCAATCATGTTATCGACGTACACCTCAATTTCTCGGTGCATCATGTCATGGAATAGTGTTGTCATTGCCCTTTGGTACGTTGCACCGACAGTCTTTAACCCAAATGGCATGACCTTATAGTTGAAAGTTCCCCATGGAGTGATGAATGTTGTCTTCTCTCGATTGGCCTCTGCCATCCTGATCTGATTGTATCGGGAGAATCTGTCCATGAACGAGAGCATCCCGTGCTTAGCAATGTTATCGACCAAGATGTCGATGTGCAATAATGGGAAGTCGTCCTTCGGGCTTGCCCTTTTCAAATTTCAAAAATCAATGCACATGTGGACCTTTCCTTCATTCTTCGATACTGGAGCAATGTTTGCCAACCACTGTCAGTACTTGGAGACCATGAGGAATCCAACATCATACTGCTTGATGACCTCGTCTTTGACTTTCAACATCCACTCGGGTCAGAGTCGTCTCAACTTCTGCTTGACGAGCTTGACATCAGGATAGAGTGGCAACTCATGCTTGACCAAATTGGTGTCCAAACCAGGCATGTCCTTGCACGACCAGGCAAAAAAGTCTTGGTATGATCGAAGAAAATTGATCATACTTTTTCTTTCTTCAGGAGACAACAATGTTTCGATCTTGGTGATTCTTGGAACCTCCTCAGTCCCTAAATTAACATCCTTGATTTCTTCTATGATGGGGGTAGGGCCATGCTCAAAGTCGGCAAACCATTCTAGGAGTTCATTGGGGAGCTCCTCAGTAGGGACTTCCTCATCTAGAGTCGTGACTCCTACCTCTTCTTGTATTTCTATAAGAAAGGGGTCAACTTCATGTGGGATGGGATTTTCGGTTAAGGCATCTTTTTCTATGATTTTATTCCAAATTTTGAAAGACAATTTTTGTTTTTTTTGGAAACGGGCCCTTGGCAAAGCGAGTCCCTATATACACACAGTATTGCCTGCCAAGGACCTATCTCACCTTTTATAGGTTATTTTTTTTTTAGAAATCGGTGCCGAATTTTAGGTCACCTGCCACTTCCAGAGTTTGGAGCATAGACGCCCAATTCCGTTCCTGTGAGGCTGCTCCTTTACCTTTTTGGATGAATGGGGTTGGCTGATATGTTTTTTTAGAGTCAGCCTCCATCATGTTAATCATAGGTTTGTCTGGGACACTGTCCTCAGACGTTAGTAGAGTCTTGTGGTGATTTACCATAGGTAGAGATTGTGCAGGTATGGAGGACCTTTCCTCAAAAAGAGACAGGGCGGCCAGGTCTATCTCTAGGTTGGGCAGGATGATTTGGGGATTGGTGGGATGGACAGGTGCTACGGGTTTGTGTGGGGTCAATTGTGTTACCCCATTCCAATCAATTTTCACAACCTCAACGCTAACAAAGGTATCCCGGATGTAAGGCCTAGGACGGGATTCTTCTTCTAAATGGATTCCCCAGGCTCTTAGTGCAGCGATGGCTTGGGCCTTCTCCTTGGCCGCTCGGACCTCCTCTTTTGTAGGCTTGTAACCCAACCTAAATTGGACCTGTTGTCCACCCTTAGCCATGATTGGCTCTCTTCTTCCTTGCAATCGGGGACCTAATCCCCTTCCTTTCTTGTAACCCCATTTCTGGAGCATGGCCACAGCTGCGACCATTCCCCCTCCGGTTTTTAACATGATGTTCTAAGGGGGCTCCAGGAATACTGTCGACACCTCATACTCAATACTTTGGAGGTTGGTGTCTTCATCTGTATGTGGCACATTCAGTATTTTTGGGTTTTCAATGTTGCGGGTGGCCTTTTCTTTCTCATCGTGCCCCACACCTATGATGGTGATAACTTTTTGCCCGGACACGAACTTGAGCTTCTGATGCAACGTTGATGGTATTACCTCGAACTCGTGTAACCATGGGCGCCCTAATAATAAATTGAATGAGGACTTGATATCCATTACTTGAAATAATATGGAGAAGGACATTAGCCCAATTACCAGCTCAAGGTCAACTTCTCCCATTATCTCCCTTCACGTATTGTCAAAAGCTCGGACACTGGTTCTCATTGGTCTTAACATGCAAGGATCTACCCCAATATTTGTAGCAGTTCTCAACAGGCATACATTTAGAGCAGAACTGTTATCAATTAACACCAAGGGGATTATCATGTTCCCAGATTCTACCGTAATATTGAGAGATTTTGAGTGACTATTTCCCTCCTCCGACAAATCGGCATCTGAAAATGATATGGCATTGGGAGCCATCACTTGTCCAATTATCTACCTGACTTCATCGGGGCCCACCTGCAGAGATACATGCGCACTTTTTAATGCCCCCATCAGAGCTTGAAAGTGGAGTAGGGACATCATCAATAAATTCCAGCCCATGATATGAGCTGGCATTCTTCTCAATTGTGTTTCAAGTATATGATCCCGACTCATTTTCTCAAATGGGTTAACTGCACTATCTTTTTTCCCCTCTGATTGGGTTGCTGCTGCTGCTGGTGCTTCTGGCTGCTTAGAGATCTTACTGGACCTGGTGATAAAGTCCACTGCTCCTTCCCTGCTGTTGCCGACATTGGCATCTGTTTGCACATAGCTGAGTGGGAACTGATGAGGATTGTAAGTTGGCCCCAAAATCTAAAATGGAGTGGCTGTCGATACTTGATGTACTTTAACTGATGGCTCAAGAAGGGTAGGCGATATTTGGCTAACCTCCGACAGGGATGGGTGGGTGGAGAAAATGGGCCAACTGGGGGTGGTGAGGTTTGTGGGTGGTTGCACTGAGGGTAATGGGGTAGGGGTGGACCACTGATAATTAATGGGTGGTGGTGGGATATGGGGGACATGATGGGCTATTGGATAATTGGTGGGGATGACAATGTATGGTTGATAGGCATTGATTTGTACATAATTGACGGGAGTGGGTAATGGGAAGTATGCCCTAAGATCTAAGGGCTTGATTTGGGGTGCAGGGTTGGGGAAATAATTTGATAAATTCAAGGGTTCAATCACCCCAATGCTCCTCTCTTGATGGTTCCTTTGCCACGGTGCCACAAAATTTTCTCGGTCACTAATGTAATCTAACGGGTCAAATTCAAATTATCCATCATCTTCTTCCTCTATCATATTGATGGTGGGTCTCGAGCCTGTTCCTCCAGTAGGATGTGGGGGTAGCGGCACTTGGTGAATGTTCACGTCTTGGTTCACTTCGGAAGGTGCCAGTGGAATGATTTTCCCGGCCTTAATTAAATCTTGTATCACGTGCTTCAATGGGAAGCAGCGATCGATTGGGTGACCCAGACCTTGGCGAAAATTATAATGAGTGTTGGGGTCATAATTTGTAGGGATGGGATTTGGAGGAGATCATGTTTGAAACTAATCCCTTTTCTATTAATAAAGCTAAAAGTATATTCAAAGATTGCCCTAGGGGTGTAAAAACTCGGTCATAGTGGGCCCTTCTCTGCTCTGGAGTCATCTGCACCCCCTGTCCATTCTCTGCTCTCTGAACTACCTCATTTCTGACTGGCGGTGGTTGCGATGCTCTGAACTGAAAAGGGGCAATATCGGTGTTAGACCTGAGGTTAGCAATATTCTGGACATCTGCCCCTGCTCTTTTCTCGTTCCTCTGCTCTATGAACCTTCTGACCCTGCTGGCTCTCCCAGGTACATTCTTGCTCAGGCGCCCTTCTCTGATTGCGTCTTCACAACGGTTGGCATTTCTAACCAAATCAGTAAAGCTAGACTATTGTTGGTAAACAAGGAAGTTCGAGATAATCGACAAGGTAGTCTTTGAAATCATTTCAATTTGTTCGTCATCAGGTATTCTATTTCTCACCTAAGCAGCCAGGGCTCTCCATCTCCCCAGGTAATCGCTGAATGTCTCATTGGGGTTTTACTTTGGTCGGGCCAAATCTGACTTGCGGGGTTCAATATATATATTGTAGACATGCTGCTCTTGAAATAAGTGCGTCAAGTATTTCCAAGTCTTTATCATAGATGGCTCTAAGGATGTAAACCACCTCAAGGCCGGACTAATAAAAATTTTTTGAAAGACCTTTATTAGTAGTCTTTCATCTCCCCCATACTGGCACATGTCCTCACAATAAGACTTGAGGTGTGCAATGGGATTGTCGTTGCCGTTGTATTTGTCAAAATTTGATATTTTAAACTTTGGGGGTAGGGGGACTTCAGTAAACAAATACAAGTCCAAAAAATCAGTGGCATGGATTTCAACTCCACCTATCTTCAATAGCTGCTTCTGAATTTTGGCTAACTGCTCTTTCAACTACTCTGATTCTTTAGACATGGGGGTTACCCTTTCAACAATTGGTCAAGATTCACTCTATGCTACCAGTGGGTTGGTTATTATGGGTGAAGAATTAATGTTGGCCAATGCCCCGGCATAAGCCCCGCTATTCCTAATCTCGTTCTCTTCATACTGCTAGTTTACGTATGGTGCAGTGAGGGCGGGATTCTCCTATTGGTGTATCATGGACTAGATGGGAATAGACTGAATGGGGGTTGGGTGAGACCATTGAATGTGAGGGAAATTTTGCAGAGTAACGAGATGAGTGGAAGTTGGATTTTGGGGTGGGGCCTGATGGGGCCATTGGGTATGGGGAAAAGTTTGAAGATGGCCTTGAGGTGTAGGGACATGGGTAAATTGGGGTTGATGCAGGGCATGGGTTTGAGCTGGGTATGACGGTTGTGGGTGAGTGAAACTTTGGAGGAACTTTGAAGGGTATGGGTGTGAGGTTTCAAGGTTTGCGCCTTACTGGGCTTGGGTGTAGGGAAAAGGGCTTTGAAGGGTTTGGGCCATAAAGCCTTGAGAGGGTTAGGCCATGAGGCCTTGGGCATGTTGGGTCCGGCCCAATGGACCTTTATGGGTCTGGTCCAATGGGTCCTTGATGGGTCTAGGCCATGGGCCCTTGATGGGTTTCGGCCATGGGTCCCTGGATGGCATGGATGATGGGGATTACGGGGGAATGAGGCATGAAAGCTTGATAAGGTATGAGATGGATCCATGGATGTATGGTGTGGATGAGAGGGGTTGTTTTGGAAGGCTTTCCATCTAGTGTAGGCCTCAACCATTTCCTCCATCATGGCCATTGGAGAGGGATCGGATGGAGATGGCGTATTTATGAGATGGAGGGGTATGGATGGGGTGGATGCGGAGGGAAAATTGGGCATGGCCCCTATAAAATCAGGCATGACTTGGGTAAATGGTGGGATATGGGGTGGGTCAGAGAAATTAGGTGGGGCATTGGTGAATGTGGGTGGATTGGGTAAGAAATGGGATGATGAGGAATGGGGTATGGATGTGGGAGATGTGTGAGATAAACTGGTCATGGCCCCAGTAAAAATGAGCATGACCTGGGTAGATGGAGGGAAGTATGGGGGATTTAAAAAATTGGATGTGGCATGGGTAGATGCAGGTGGATTGGGTATGCATCGGGCGGATGAGAAATAGGGTATATTGGTGAAGGCAGATGATTGGGCCGGGTTTTGAACGGGTGTTGATGGAAGGTGAGATGGATTGGGAATGGCCATGGACAGGGGAGTGGGCATGGCTTGGGAAAATGATGTTGAATGGGGGGTTGGATTTTGGGGATTTTGGGAGGTGGTAGATGGGAAAATGAGGGCACCGAATGGAAGGCACAGAAATCAATGCAAAATAACTCGATCACCCGAAGTTGGTAAAAAAGAAGTCACCTTCTCTTGACCGGGAGGGGCGTATTGGGTGTCAGAAATTGCGGGGCCTAAACAGAGGCACTAAAAACATTAATTGGGAAATCCGGCAGGGTGGAATAGGCCACAGACTCAGGTTGCTCTGTCCGATGGGAACAAATCACACTAGGCACTTAAATTACCTATAGCCAAACTTAGGCCAGGTTATGCTTGGCACAACTATTACATGCGCCAATGCAAATCTGGGGATTCCAGATTTGCAACCCAGATTTTGGTCTATTATGTTGGTTTTCTGGAAGCAATGCTTCCGGGGACGGGTCTCTTAATTGCAACGGGTCTCTCCTCACCGAACCTAAGGGATACAAGGCCTGTGGGGGTCCGCTAACGCTCACTTTCTCTAGGTTTTAGGCTAAGTAACGAGAAGGTTACCCACCCGATATACCTCAAGAGCAAGCTGTGCGACCATGGATCCCCTCGAACCCGTCGTGACGAAGCGCTCGCTATTGATGAAAATGTAGAGTCGCCACCCGGAGCTTTTGGTGACCCGAGAAACCTTCAAATCAATATTTTGAGCATCAAAGTGTTAGATATGACTCTGATTTACCGGTCTTTCCCAAAGGCTCTAGGGTAGGGGCTTCGGTTATTGATCGGGAAGGGTTTAGGCACCCGATCAACCCGCATGTAGCGGTCTCTATCTATGGCCAAAAATAAAAATAAAAAGGGCGGAGTTTCCCCTTGCCCGAAGGCAATACGGTCCTATCAAGCTTAAAGCCAAACCGAAATTTTGGCGGCGTAACGGTTTGAATCCTTGGACGGAGGAGACACCAAGAAGGTAGAGGAAGAGAGGGGTGAGCCGAAGCTCACGGGCCCTTGTTGCACTGTGGAAGATCTTCGCTTTGGCGTGCTTCCGATGGCTTAAATAGTGTGGAAATGGGTTCTAATGTTAGGATTCAATAAAATAGGAAGTGTAGGGTGAGGCCAAAGGCTAGACTTTAGCTAAAGGGAGTGATCTAATGGTTGAAATGGATTGAAAAAGATGAAGTATGCATGCTGGAATTCTAGAAAAATATTGGCATTTTCTCTCATTAGGGTTCTCTCTTAAGCATTCTCTAATCTTTTAACAAAAATTCAACCCTTTGGGAAGAGGGGGGCCTCTCTATTTATAGAGAAAGGATAGATTAGGAGATTACTTAAGAGCTAACTGGTTTAGCAATTAGGTAATCTCCCATCTAAGGTTTTCTAGGTTTTCAAGGTCCTAGGGTTTTGAGAAATTGATTTTAATGGCGGATGATGTGGTGAGACCATAGGTGACCTAAGGGTTGCCAATAAGCTCAAAGAGGGTGCAACCAACCTCAAGACACCCACCACGGGCTTTGGGAAGATGAAGCCCGTGGTGGGTCCCACCTATGCTGGGCGTATATATTATATACGCCCGACCAAATTTCCCCCAAAAAAGGCAGGCGTATATAGTATATACGCCTGACTAATCTGGGGCTAAATTGGTTGGGCGTATGTATTATACACGCTTGAGCAAAATTTTTGTGATTTTATGTGAAACTTCAATCGGCCATAACTTTTGAACCGTAGCTCCAAATTGGGTGATCTTTGACTTGCTGGAAAGCTGGAGAAGTCCTCTTTCCAATGTTATATGGATCATCCTTGGTAATGGTCTGTGTGAAATTCTATAGCTCTCATCCCATCAACCACTCATAAGGGTTTAAGTTAGGTCTGGGAAGGGATTCTAGGGTTTAGGGGTGACTTCTAAGGATTGGGGGGAATGGCTCTAAAGGTTTTAGGGTGATTCCTAATAGTCTAGGTAGGTTCCTAAGGGTTTAGGGGGTGCCATCAGAAGCATAGGGGTACATCTCTCCTGAAGTACAGATTGATCTGGCCTTGGGCCGAATTTGGGTGTCTACAGATGCCCCTCTTTGGTATTCGATCACTAATAATCGGATGCCAAAGATAAGAGACATCCGAAGAGGTCCAAGGCACGCTTGATGGGTCCGCCTGGTTCAACTCAATTCTCAAACATTCATGGTGATGGTGAGTGTACGTAAGCCCTCTCATTTCGGGATATCGTCCGTACCTCAAAGCTAACAGTCCCCAAGCGCATTGCGACATTACTGGGCATTACTGGGTAAGCCCGCTAGCCGAGATATCGTCCACTTCTTGAGGGAAATTAGAGATTTGTGATGTTGAGTATTAATCTGAACCAGACAGCTCCATGAAACGGGATGATCGATCTATGCTTCGAAACTGATGTGAAGCCCACAAAGCGAAGGCCTTCAAACTGTGTCCAATCCTATGGGATATTGACAGCTCCATTGGATTGGCCACGGGTGCCCTTACCTAGGTAAGGCTCAAAGTTTCTGGGCTAATCCATCAACCTCGAGGATGCTTTAGCATGCTTTACCAGAGTGAAGCAAATATTGATGTCGCAACACTTCTTAGGAATGCATGCCTATTTTCCAAGTAAAATTTTTTATGTTATTTTCTGAATTTTTTTTTGTTTCGAGGCCTCTAAGCAAAGCTCAAGGACCTCTGTCAACTTTATTCTTGCACAGCTTCTTTAAGTGGATCATATGTCAATTAATACACTTTAACAATGCGTGCGCTCTGCCAGGGATAGGCATACCTTGGGGATGTGCTCGTTCTGGTGGCGAGGTGCTCCTGATTCATATGAACCGGAATGTCTTAACTTAAGACAAAGCTAAAAAAGATCGGGCTAGGACCAATCATCCCTTGAAAGAGATGGCCAATTCTAGCCTCCATCCCTAATGAAATCACATCTTACTAACTATGCACAGATAGACACCCATCAGGGGCGATAAGTAGCAAATAGGCACGAACGGAAGCCTCGACCCTAAGGTACAATTTACGAGGACAAACGACCATCCTGCGGATACCTAGACGCAAGTGCATACATTCAACAGGGACACCGTGCCTATACAGGTTTTAAGCCTGTGTAAAAGGAAATAAAAAGGGAATGAGCCCTTTGGTCTGTATGTTTGCACATAGTTTTGTTGGTTGTAATTTCATTTTTGACGGGTCAGTTTCAACTGACAATAGACTTTTCGAATGGTCTGAAGTCAGGGGCACTCTTGGTCAACATAGATCCGAAGGGGGGTGACCAGAGTGAATGCTTGGAAGGTGGGGTCAACCCACTCAGGATTTTTACTAAGCAGCAGCAGGTTGTTATTTCTTCTCCTCTTTTTTGTTGTTCTCTTTTTTTCTCTTCTCTCTTTTTTGCTTTTTTTTTTCATGTCGGGTTGAGACTCTGGGCATGCTCAAACTGCCTTTATTTTTACACGTATTCTTAGGCGAATCAACTTGCCATGTTGATATACCTTAGGGACGTGTGCATTCCGATGATGGGTTCTTGGTTTGCTGTCGGGTCAGGCCTCGACCTCTGCTGGGGGAGATCTCGGGCTAAGTGTATGCTCCCAGGAGTGACTGGTGATGAATGAAATTTATTTGTCTGCCGGATCAGGTATGGCGTGTCCCTGTGTAAGACGGGATTCGAGAACTTTTGGGTGAACCCTGATCATTCCGAATTGATTTAACACAGTCCTCGGAGTGGCGCAAATGGTCATTGCGACGCTCTTTGAGAACTAGTGTCACTTTCAGCATTTTCTTTCTTCTTTTTTTTCTTCTTTTTTTTTATTTTGTTTGATTTTGTGGGCGCAATAGGTGGGCGCCTACGGACCTAGATCCGTTTATTGTAGCACGGTCCCTTTGGGCCAATCGAATGGCACTTGAAGGGTCATTTGGGGATGCGTGCACCCTTGCTCGATGATACGTAGGCCTCTAAGGGGGTCTGGACCGGGGTCTATAACATACGAGGGGGGTCAGTCGGGCCTCAAAATCGAAAAATGGACGGATAGTTAAAAAACTACCATTTCTAGTCGGGCGTATATATTATATATGCCTAACATAAATCTGGCGAAAAATGGTCGGGCGTATATATTATATACGCCCATCTAAAAACTGGCAGTTACAAAACTGCCCGAGCCCGAGCACAAGAGGGACCCCCCTTTTCGAATTCTATCTCTCTCCCTCCTTCCTTCTTGAGTTCGGGACAGCCCCCTAGGGTTTTTGCATTTGATTTGGCTTGAGTTCTACTACCGGTGGTTGCGGGTGTGGATCGAAAGGCGCTTATCCTCCGCCGACATTTGTTTTTCGCTCTCATTGAAGGTAATCATTACCCTTCCTTCATTTCTTTTGGATTGAAATGCTTTTTGTCTCTTTTTGTTTTAGTTGTTGTTGTTTTTTTTTTTTTTTCTTTTTTTTTTTTCAAATATTTGATTCCTTAGGCCTATTTCCCATTCATTATTCATTTATTTTGTTTTTGTGGGGTTTTTTTTTTTTCTTCTTCTTTTTTTTTGTTTTTTTGATGGATTAGTGCATTTTATTTGATGGATTGGTGCCTCTCCCCTCTTTTTTTGGATTAGCACATACATATATTAGTGTGCGTATTTATGTATTTTTTTGTTTTGTTTTTTTTTTTGTCTCTTTTTGTTTGTTTCTTTTTTTTGGTGGATTAGTATACACACACATTTTTTTCTTTTTTGCTTGTTAATGGGTTAGTACATTTATACACACACACACACACATTTTTTTTGGATTATTACGTACGCATTTTTTTGTTAATGGGTTAGTGCACACATTTTTTGGATTAGTACACATACACACATTTTTTTTGGATTATTATGTACGCATTTTTTTGTTAATGGGTTAGTGCACACATTTTTTGGATTAGTACACATACACATTTTTTTTTGGATTAGTACACACACACACACACATTTTTTCTGGGATTAGTACTCATACACACATTTTTTTTTGACGGGTTAGCATGCACACACACACACACATTTTTTTGGGATTAGTACTCATGCACACATTTTTTTGGGTTAGCATGCACACACTTTTTTGATGGGTTAGCATGCACGCACTTTTTTGACGGGTTAGCATGCACACATTTTTTTTTGGGTTAGCATGCACACATTTTTTTTTGGATTAGTTGTTTTTTTTTTATGAGATTCTTTTTTTTCTTTGGATTAGTGCATACATATATATATATATATATATATATTTTTTTTTTTTTTTTTTTTTGCACTCCTCTCATATGCCGATGTGTCTCATACTTTCAGGATGTATGATCAGCAAGAAGGGCCGGAGATGGCCTACGGTCCCCGTGGGGAACAGTTCATTGTGTCTCAGTGCTCCTCCCAGCCTTGGTATAAAATGCAAGGCGAGGCCGCCCATACCGGCCTCCTCTACTGCCAGCACACCCACATGTCCAACTTTGGGGTCGTCGATCAGGTAAACAGATGCCCCCCCTCCCCCTTTTTCCGCTTTCACTTTTGTTTTCCTTTGATGTCTTCATTATACCGGCTTGCCCCTATCTGATTGACATCTTCTGTTTGCAGCCCCTGCCGCACATTATGTTCTGAGGCAGTTGGTTTGACCTCCAGCGTCTCGTGCTTTACCTTCCCCCAGTGGTGAAGGACCTGCTCACCGCTGCCAGTTTCGGGGATTTCATTTCGTGCCCTGCCATGAGGGCCGATACGGCCTATTTAAAGGCACTGATAGAGCATTTTTGCCCCGAGACCATGACATTTCACATGGCCGTGGCAGAGATGGCCTTTACACCTGCGGACTGGTCTATGATCACCGGGGTCCGTATTGGAGGGGTGCCCGTGGTACCTACCAGCACACCGGGTAAGGAGGAGGTGATTCGACTAATAGGGGCCTACCCGACCTCTGGGAATATTCGAGGTTCTGAGGTCAAGCTGTCCTGGCTGGTTGATCAGTTTAAGCCTCACGAGCTAGTGAACCAGGGCCAGCCTGTCCTGGCCATTTATCTCGAGCCCGCACGCGCACACATGCTAGCCCGCATTGCTCTGCTGTTCCTCCTGGGCAAGACTCTCCTCTCCAACACCAGTGGAGGGCGAGTCTCATTGTCCCCGCCACCGATGGTGAATCAAACGGCTGCATCGATTCGATTGGGGCGGCGCTGGCTATGATGTACTCATGTCCAGCCTAAAGCGAGTCGTTCTTGGGGAGTCTAGCTCCATTGTGGGTTTCTGGCTTGCAATTGAGGTATTTTATCCTTTGGTTTTAGCCTGTTCAATTTTCTTTTATAGCATACTGTCTTTTATCCTTGCTTTCTCGGATCTGGGGTATCTTCAACCGGTCGCCCTCGCTTGATCAAGTTGCTACGTTCCCCCTCATGAGTAACTGGCACGTGGGTCGCCGTCTGGACGTGGGTATGTAGCATTTGGAGTTAGGGCTGCGCTCTCAGTTCGAGCTGTTGATCCCAGAGCAAGTAAAAGAATTCCCTTTTTATAAATTTGACAGCTCAGCTCTTGTGTGTCATGGGTTCTGACCAAATGTGTGCATCCTTCCTCTGTTTTCTCTTATTTTGCAGGTCATCCTTGACCCCTACATGGGATCTCCCTTCTGGAACTTGGCTTCAATGGGTCCTTCTCACCTTTTGCTGGACGGACGCATCATCTTCCTCTACGGGTCCTAGACTAGGGCCTACTATTTAGGGGAGAGAGTGGTTCATCAGTATCGCCATCTCTTTGTCGTGCCCCAAGCTCCTCCCGCTGATGTGTTGGCTCCATAAGGCTCCATTGATGAGCTCACTGCTCACTTTCTTCACCATGGGGTTCCTATCGATGACCTTCTCTTGCCCGGGGGGTATCGACGATGGTACGCCCTATCATTTCCTGCTGCCCCGCTTCGTGCCTGGTGCTAACTTTTTAGCTTTTGGTGGGCTGCAATCTCAGGTAATGCCCCTTTTTTCTTTTTATTTAGCAGCTTCCTTGTGATTACTTTGATTGACCTACCATCTTTAATGATAAAATGTTTCTCTCTATAGTTTGAGCAGTGCGGCGACTCAGATGAGGGGGATGAGGCGACTGCTCCTTATGATGCTACAGGTGCTGGACCCTCCGATCCTTCCAGGGCTGGTGCTTCTGGCATGGCCTCAGGTGTTGGATCCTCTGACCCTTCTGGTGCTGGTGCTTCTGGTAGTTCGCCTGTCGAAGTCCAGGGGACTTTCAGGCGTTTGGACGATTCTTTCTTGTCACGTGTGTGTGCCGATGTGGCCGAGAAGGCACGTATCTCTGCTGAAGCGATCCAGGTCCCACCTCCTGAGTTGATTCCTGGGTTAATCTCTATCTTGTTGCTTTGTTCTCCTTCCCTTTGAAATATGCTGGTGGCCTGTGTGACTAACACCTCCTTTTTCTTACTGGCCAGGATTATGAGTTGGCAGTGAGTCAAGCCGAATATTATCGTAACCTTGTTGGGCTTAGGGAGACCGAGGTGGTGAGTGAATGCCGGCCCAACCTAGTTATTTTTCTTTATTTTCTTTCCGCCCGTTTCTCTACCTGATGGGCTTTGGTATGTTCCTACAGCATGCTCGCGAAAAGGAGTCACATTCTCTTCTCAGCCGTATTTCTCTGGTGTGGACTCCGGTGGGGGAGACTCGTACCTTTCAAAGCGCGAGCCGGTTCCGGAAGAAGTCGAAGGGGGCTGCCCAGGATTAGTTCATTCTCTGAAAATTTGAAACAATGAAACAATTTAGACTTGGCTTTATTGGGGATATGTAATAACTTTTAAACAACAAATTTTTTTTTGGATGGTTTATAATTTTTATGCTTTATATGAATGTTTCATCTCCTTGCTTTGATGGTTTTCTTTTCTTTGGTCTGAAACAAGCTAGCACCCATCCGATGATGGGGGTGATCCTGCAGGTGATTCTCCGTATATCACCTATGGATAGTGCATCATCCGAGGCTTCCCTCCCCCATGGGGGTGTGAGCATGCCCACTCGTGGGCTGCCCCGAGATGAAAAAGTGGGCCAACCAAACATAAGTTCCTCCTTGGGGAACAAAAATGGGCCACTGTGAGAGGGGGCCTTGCCAGCCTCATTGGGCGTATATATTATATACGCCCGACAAATGTTCAGCAATAATGGCCGGGCGTATATAATATATACGCTTGGCAAATCCATGGTAAAAATGGCCGGGCGCATATATTATATACGCCTGGCAAAATGTTTCATATATTTGCCTTGGCGTACATAATATATACGCCTGCTATAATTTGGGCTCAGCGGGCTCTTTATAATCCGAGCCTGGTCCCCCCTTGCCTCCTTCTCCACCTGGTTTGGCCTTTTTGCCCTTCCTTTTATCTTTTCCTTTCCTTTATTTTTTCTAGTGGGTCCATCGTCATACATTGACTGATTTTATAAAGAACATCTTTGTACGTCGATGGACCCACCTTCGAAAAGGGGCCCAAGCTCTTATACAGGGGCTGGTATACTTCCTTGTTTGGACCTGGGGCCCAGTTTTTTGCAAAAATGGCATGATAGCTTGGTTGAGAGCGAGCTTGATGTTCTGAATTGCCTCGGGTTGTCCCATCTTTCCTCTTTCCTTGCTATCCCTCTGTTGCCCAACCTACTACAAGCGGCTTTGGCGTCGTGGGACCATAAGGCCCATGTCTTTAGATTTGGGTCTACCGAGCTGACCCCAACCTTGGAAGAGCTGGCCTCTCTTACTAGCTTGAAGATGCGCCGTGGCCTTGCAAAAGTGGTGCCCAAACCGGGGTATGCAAACGCGGTCCATGCGGTTCTCGGTTTAAAAAAGGGTGGATATGAGAAATGTTTCGCCGGAGGGCCCACTAGGTGTTCGGTGAAATTCCTGAGAGAACTTTTTGGTGACCCGAGTCTTAGAAAGTTGCCCATTCGAGATCCCTTCAATGTAAAGGCCTTTGCCCTTTATTTGCTGTTGGAAGTTCTCTTCTTTACTGGGGGCGAGACCTTTTCCCTCGGGCTGTGCAATGTCTTGATTGAGTTGGAGGGAGGCCGCTCATTGGTGCACCTAGTCTTGGTTGAGATGTATCAGGGCCTTGATGCCTCGGCCTCGGGCCAGGTTGGGATTCTCAGCGGGAGCCCGCTCCTTGTTCAGATTTGGCTAGGAGAGCATTTGGCTATCATGGGGCCTGTTCCGAGATTGTGCTTGATAAGAGGGGACGTGGCTAGGGGCTTTCTGATCCGATGCTCGAGATTGCCTCATGGGAGCGCCAAGGAGCTGAGTACGTAGCTATTAGATGCAGAGTTGATTTGGTAGCTTCCCTGGTTGGACAGTACCTTTCCGATTGTCCGCTCTCGAGATTGTCAGGGTATCACCCTATTGGGGTTGACCGGTAGCACCTATTATTTCCCATCTCGGGTGCTTCGTCAGTTTCGGTATACTCAACATGTGCCATGCTCTGTGAGGCCGCCTTTGTGCTCTCTGATATTTTCTCGGGGTTCTCTTAGTGATCTCGACCGCATAGCCACCCTCTGGGAGACCCGCCAATCAGCGCACATGTGCAGCTTAGTTCAGGGGGGCGTCGTCTCTCCTGATTACGAGGTTTGGCTGGTATCTGAGGAATTACCTACCCCTAGCCCAGTTTCTATAGATGTGATAGAGACGGGTCCTTGGCCCTGTAAGGAAGCGATGCTTCTGACCAGGATCGAGTCTCTTTCTGTAGAGAGGCTGGCTTTGACCGAGGCTTTGGAGAAAGAAAGGGTCAGAGCGGAGATTGCAGAAGTGAGAGCTGCCACAGCCGAGAGTGAGGTTCTTCGGTTGACTGGGCTTTTGTCTGAGTCTCGCAGCGCAGCTAAAGCTTCACGGAGACGGCAGAAGAGTCTTCATGGTAGGTGGATGTCTGATCGAAATGCTCGCGAGGACTCTCTGCTTGTAGAGATTAGCGCTATGAAGCGTGCTCCCTGCCCTTGACCTATTCTTGCACATATCATTGATCATATACACGGAGGGTAGGAATGCCCCATAACAGAGATCTCTTTTTGGGTTATTTTTCTTCTTCTTTTTTGTTGTTATATATATACAGATATATATTTTTTGGTTTTTTTTTTGTAAAGAAAGCAGCAAAATAGAAAGTGTGTCATGTCATTATCTTTTTGGGACGTGACACTCCGCACGTAATACTGTAAGAAATGGAATGAAATCTATACATACATATATTTTTCGTTTTTTGACTTTTTTCTTAGTACGTTTCGCAACGTAAGGATTTTTATGGGGATTTTCTCCTCCACAATGTGGAGCTTTTTATGGGAAAGGGAAATCTATTATCCTTTTTCGAATTTTTCTCCTCCACAGTGTGGGGCTTTTTATGGGGAAGGAAAATCTATTATCTTTTTGAAATTTTTCTCCTCCACAGTGTGGGGTTTTTTATGGGAAAGGGAAATCTATTATCTTTTTTGAAATTTTTCTCCTTCACAGTGTGAGGTTTTTTATGGGAAAGGGAAATCTATTATCTTTTTTGAAAATTTTCTCTTTTTGGGTCTTTTGTGATGTCGGTAATTACAAGGCCAAACCAGTGGGTCCTTTTAAGCATGGTCGAACCCTGTTCATGAGATACAGGTTTTTCCTTTAAACGCGGGAAGGTCAGCTTCCCAGGGATTGGTCTAGTCTTCTGTCTTTCCCTTTGGTCATGCGTCAAACGCTGCGGTAGAGACGTCATACTTGATCAGAATCTGATCCAATTTTCACATGAGTGGCCCATCAAAAAAAGGGGGGGGGGGGGAAAGGGGCTCAAGGGGTTCTAACTGAAATGGGCGGGCCAGAAAAAGTCTTCTCCTAATCTCTCTTTCCTTGACATTTTTGCTCATAGCACCTAAGACGGGTTTTTGCCATGCCCTTCATCCCTGTTTTTACCCGTAGCGCCCTTTCAAGTTTTCACTACGTCCATGGGTTCGCTTTCTTACCCCAGGTGCCCTTTCAGGTTTTCACCTGGTCCGCGTGAGTTCGCTGTTTTTACCCGTGGAGCCCTTTCGGATTTTCACCACGTCTGTCTTGCTTTGAACCCAAATTAATTTTCTTTTTTTTTCTTCTTTTTTTTTTGAGCCAGAAGGCCACGACATGGACGTTGATTCCGTCATAGCCAGCTGAGTGAAGTTCTGTGTGGTTTGTTAACTCAGCTTGTTATAATGCCGTAGATGTTATGACCGCTTGTGGACCTTAAAGAGGGCTTTCTTCCGGGTTGTAATGTGGCCGGGGTTCAAACGGGTTGGGTTTTTCTGGGGATTTGGATCTAAGTTTTGAGTGATTTCTAGATTCAGGGACTCCTCTTTCTTTCCAAAGGCTTTTTATACCCCAGTCATTTATTTTTTCTTGGTACCCCTCTTTTTTTTGGGGGGGGGGTTCGCTTTCTTCTTCTTCTTTCTCTTTTTTGTTTGGTTTGGATTTTTCCACTTTTCTCTTTTCTCTTTTTTTCTTGGAATTTTGGGAGGGGTATATGAAAGAAATGGTTATTAGCCCGACGTGTGTAGCAAAAAGGGTGAAGGTTTTCAGGGAATGTTCCTTTTGGGATACTTGTCTTTGAAATAATGGCCTCTTCTATGGGGTCCTTAGGCGGTCACGCATCTACTTTTATCAAAACTTACCTTGTCCCAAGACCTATGAGTAGAACTTAGAGAGGTATCCAGCATTGATGGGCTCAGGAAAGTGGTCTCCGTCCATGGTGGCGAGGCGAACGGCGTATCCTGGCAAAACCTCTCGGACTACGTAGGGTCCTTCCCAATTTGGCCTAAACTTCCCTCTTGGGTCGGCGTGGAGAGAGGGGAAACTTTTCTTGATCTGATGTCTCCTACCTTGAGATCTCATCAAGGCACGCTTTGTATTGTAAGCACGTGCAATTCTCCTCTGATAGATCTGGGTGTGGCACAAGGCCAGGAGTCTTTTCTCGTCGATCAAGTCTAGCTGCTCAAAACAGGCTCTTTCCCTCTCAGCCTCAGGTAGATGGGATTCCAAAAGGAAATAGAGCAACGGTACTTCGACCTCAACGGGTAGCACGGCCTCGGTCCCATCACAAGGGAGAATGGTGTTGCCCCTGTTGCGGTACGGATAGACGTTCTATAGGCCCAAAGTGCGAAGGGTAACTGCTCACTCCAATCTCTGTAAGTCACTACCATCTTCTCCAGGATGCGGATCAAAGTTTTGTTGGCTGCCTCTACAGCTCCATTTGTTTGTGGCCTGTATGGGGATGATTGATGATGCTTGATCTTGAACCGCTCACACAAGGCCCGGATGTGCCTATTGGCGAAATTAGTGCCATTATCTGTGATGATATCTTTGGGTACGCCGAATCTACAAATGATGTTGTTCTTGATGAACTTATCAACATGACTAGCCTTAATGCTCGTATAGGAAGCTACCTCTACCCATTTTGTGAAGTATTCCATAGCGACGAGGATGAACTGATGCCCGTTGGAAGCTTTAGGATTGATTTTGTTGATGGCGTCGAGACCCCAAGTGGCGAACGGCCAAGGAGTGGCCATGCTATGTAAGTCAATGGCCAGAGCTTGTATTAGACTGGAGTGTTCTTGGCATTTGTAGCACTTCTGTACGTGCTTGCAGCAATCGATCTCCAAAGTGGTCCAAAAGTATCCTTACTGTAGGATTTTCTTCGCAAGCATGTGTCCACTAACGTGTGCCCCGCAGACCCCTTCATGGATCTCCTTCATGATCTCACCCACTTCTTTTTGGGTTAGGAATCGAAGCAGAATATTGTCGTGAGACCGTCTATATAGGAGATCGCCACAGACAACATAGTTCGTTGCCAATCGCTGGATGGTGCGTCTGTCTACCTTCAATGTTCCTTCTGGGATAGTTCAGGTCTCGAGGAAATTCTTGAGGTCTAAGAACCAGGGCGGTTCATCATCTAACTCTGTAGGACCTTCGATCAGGTGACAGAAAGCTAGCTCGTTCCTCTGCTCTATCATGATCAGCTTCATCACAACTCCGTATGGAATCTCAACCATAGAGGCCAGGGTAGCCAAGGCGTCAACAAACCGATTCCTTGCTCGTGGCACATAGGAGAAGGTGACCTCCTCAAAGTAGGTTATTATATCCTCAAGATGTTCATGGTATGGGATCAGTTTCTCATCCTTGGTCTTTCAATCTCCGTTGGTCCGGCATATAATTAACTACGAATCTCCAAAGACCCTGAGGTGAGTAATATTCAAATCAAGAGCCACCTATAAACCAGCCGTACAGGCCTCATACTCAACCATATTGTTGGTGCATGGGAAGTTCAATTTGATTGAGATGGGTACATGAGACCCTCTTGGCGAGATAAGAATGGCGCCAACTCCTTGGCCCTCAATGTGCGATGCTCCATCGAAGTGCATTACCCAAGGCTCCTTCGTTTCCTCTGTATCCTCGTCAGTCATGAACAGAATGTCCTCATCGGAGAATTCGGTCCTTAAAGGCTCATAGTCCGGTAGAGGGTTCTCAGCAAGATGATCAGCAAGTGCCTGCCCCTTGATCGACTTCTGGGTGACATAAGTAATGTCAAATTCGGATAGGAGTAGTTTCCATCGTGCAGTTCGGCCAGTGAGTGCAAGCTTTTCGAATAGGTACTTTAGCGGATCCATCCGTGCTAGAAGTAGGACGGCTTGGGATAACAGGTAGTGTCAAAGTCTTTGAGTAGCCCATACGAGTGCAAAGCATGCTTTCTCCAGATGAGAATAGCGTGTCTCGTAATCAGTGAATTTCTTACTTAGATAATAGATGGCCTGCTCTCTTCTTCCTGTCTCATCATGCTACCCTAACACACAGCCCAATATCGGAGGTTTCAGGAGGTAACCTTTAATCTTGTCGAATGCAGCCTGGCAGTCATCGTTCCATTTAACCAGTGAGTCTTTTCTCAGTAATTTGAAGATTGGTGCTCATATCGGAGTTAACTGTGTGATGAATTGGCTGATGTACTAGATTCTGCCTAAAAAGCCTCTGACTTCCTTCTCTGTAGACAGTGGCGGCATTTCAGTGACGGCCTTGATCTTGGTCGGATCGACCTTGATCCCTCTCCTGCTGACAATAAAGCCCAACAACTTTCCTGACATAGCGTCGGCGCACTCGGGATTCAACCGTAATCAGATTTTCTCAACCTCTCGAATAGCTTCAAGGTTTATCAAGTGGTCCTCCTTCGGTGATTTAGCAATCATGTCACGACGTACACTTGATCTCTCGGTGCATCATGTCGTGGAACAGGGGCCGTCATTGCTCTTTGATAGGTTGCCCCAAAGATTCTTCAATGGCATTACTTTGTAGCAGAAGGTTCCCCAGGGGGTAATGAACGCTGTCTTCTCGTGATCAACCTCTGCCATCTTTATCTGATTGTATCCTGAGAATCCATCCATAAATGAGAATTCCATGCTTTGCAGTGTTATCGACCAAGATGTCGATGTGGGGTAATGGAAAGTCGTCCTTAGGGCTTGCCCTGTTGAGGTTTCAAAAATCAATGCACATTCGAACTTTTCCATCCTTCTTTGGAACAGGGATGATATTGGCCAGCCACTGAGTGTACTTGGATACCATGAGGAAACCTGCGTCATACTGCTTAATGACCTCGTCCTTCACCTTCAACATCCAATCGGGTCAGAGGCGTCTCAACTTCTGTTTAATCGGCTTAACATCGGGGTAGAGTGGCAACTCATGCTCAACCAGATCGGTATCCAAACCAGGCATGTCTTCATACGACCATTGAAGACGTCTTGGTATGACCGAAGGAAGTCTATCATACCTTTCCTCTCCGCAGGGGACAACGATGTTCCGATTTTGGTGATTCTGGGGGCCTCTTTGGTGCCCAAATTGACATCCTCCGTCTCTTCGACGATCGAGGTAGGGCCATGCTCGAAATCGACAAATTGTTTGAGGAGCTCATCGGTTTGACCTTCCTTGTCCAGAGTCGTGGCTCCTACCTCTTCTTGTATTTCTACAGGAAAGGGGTCGGCTTCACGTGGGACGGGTATCAAGACATCGATTTTAATTTTATTGGGAATTTTAAAGGACAATATTTTTAGAATTGGTATTTTTTCTATTTTTATGGTCTTTTGCCTTTTTTCGGAGGTCAGCCCCTGGCGAGGTGGATCTCTATATATACAAGGTAGAGTGGTCCAGAGGCTAACCTCACTTTTTACAGGTTGTTTTTTTTTGGGAGTCGGTGCCATTTTCACAGTATTTGGCAGCTCTCAGGAGTTAGGGCAAGGATGCCCAGTTACTCACTTGCGAGGCTTGGCTTTTACCTCTTTGATTAGGAGCGGCATCGGTAGGCTCTTGCAGTTCATCCCTCAACATATTTATAGAGGGATCCTCGGGGACCCTGTCCTCTATGGTTAGGATGGGCCCAGAGTGGCTGGCGCTGGAGCGATGGGTGGACCGGGGAACTTCTTCCTCGAATAAGGAAAGGGTGGCTAAGTCCATTTCAAAGTCTGGTGGGATGATGTAGGGATTGGTGGGGTGGACGGAAGCAGGCTTATGTGGGGTGACCCTTGTCTCCCCATTCAGATCAATTTTTACTACACCGGCGCTCACAAAGGTTTCACGGATGTGGGGGCGAGCGTGAGGCTCCTCTTCCAAGATGATTCCTCTGGCCTTGGCGACTGCTGCGGATCTCATCTTTTCCTTGGCCTCTCCGACTTCTTCTTCTCTGGGCCTGTAACCTAAGCCGAATTTAATTTGTTGCCCCTTGGCCTTGACAGGGTCTCTTCTTCCTTGGAGGCGTGGGCCCAGTCCTTTCCCTTTTTGATGGCTCCATTCGTGGAGCATGAACACAGCTGCGTCCATTCCTCCCCCAGTTTTATCCGGGGTCTTTTCAGTTGGTCCGAGGGTGATGGTTGAGAAGTCATACTCGAATCGATGAAGATCGGCGTCCTCTGATGTGTGCGGTATGTTCAGCACTTTCGGATTCTCAATGTGCAGAGTGCTTCTTTCCCTGTCTGCTCTGCTCTCGCCCAAGATGGTGACAATTTTTCCTTCCGAGATGAATCGAAGCTTTTGATGCAGAGTAGATGGTATTGCTCTAAGCTTATGTATCCATGGCCGGCCCAATAGCAGATTGAAAGTAGACTTGATGTCCATCACCTGAAAGGGGGTGGTGAAGGTTTGTGGCCCAAGGATCAGGTCGAGGTCTACTTCTCCTATGATTTCTCTTCTGGTGTTGTCGAATCCTCGGGTGCTTGATATGGATGACCGAAAGGTATCGGGGTTCGCCCCAATTTTGATTGTCGTTCTCAGAGGGCATACGTTCAATGTCGACCCGTTGTCTATTAGGACCAACGACACCACCAAGTTTCCTACCTCCACTGTTATATTCAAGGGCTTAGAGTGGTCATTCCCCTCGATTGGTAGGTCCGCATCAGTGAATGAGATGGCATTTAGGGCCAACACTTGCCCTATTATTTCTCCTACTTCATCTGGAGTTACGTGAGTGGAGACATGTGCATCCTTGAGTGCTCCCATCAGGGCTTGGAAGTGGAGCGGGGACGTGATTAACAAATCCCACACAGTGATATGTGCGGGTGTTCTCTTGAGCTGCGTCTCTAGTATGTGCTCTCTGGCCATTTTTTCAAAGGGATTCCCTGCGGCTTGTTCTTTCTTCTTCTCTTCTCCTCTGACGGCCCCTGATGCTTCCGACTGTGTAGAAATTCGGCCTGACCGGGTAACAAATTCAACAGCCTCCTCTTGATTGCACCCGGCATTCATGTCTGTCTGTTCATAGCTCAAAGGCACTTGATGCGGGTCATAGGCAGGTTTTGGGATAAGGGGAGGATTGGGTACTGGTTTGTTTCGGGTCCCACCAAGTTGACTATAGTAGGGGGCAGAATGGTAGTGGTGGGAATTGGCAGGGTAGAATTTGTGGGTGCAGGGGGGGCTCGTGCAGGTATTGCCTGGACTTGGTAAGACCAGTGGTGATTGGAAGTAGGTGGTAAGGGGATTGGGTGAGGGGTTACTTGCTTGGGTGGCGATGGAGTTGTGTGGCCAAAATAACGAAGGGATGGTGGGAGTGTGACCGGGATGGAGGGATGGGGATACATCTGAGGAGCGGGGTGATAGGGATATGAAGGGTTTGTATATGGGGTGGCATGGTGGGATGATGACGGATTTGTGGATGACATATGGTAAATTGGGGGTGATGGAATGGTGCATGGAGCGGGATGATTGGGACATGGCGGGGTAGTGGGTGGAATAGGGGGATATAAAGGGTTTGTGGCGTGGTGGGATGATGATGGGTTTGTGGATGAAATGGGATAGATTGGGGATGATGGAGTTGTGCATGGAGCGGGGTAATTTGGGGGTGACGGGGGGGTGTATGGGGTAAATTTGGTGGTGAGATTTGAAAGTGTGTATGGAATGGGGTAACCTGGGGATGGAAGAGTAGTGTATTGGGTGGGGAGATTTGAGGGTGTGTATGGGGTAGGATAATACGGGGATGGCGGAGTTGTGTATGGTGTGGGGTGATTTGGGTGTGACGGAGGGGTGTGTGGGGTAAATGAATGGGGTGGATATCATGATGATTGTAGGTGGGAGGTGTTTGGATATTATAGGCGGGAGCAGGGGTGGAAAAATACTGCCCTAAATCTAAGGGCTCCTCTTGGTATGCCGGTGTGGGGAAATAATCAGCCAGATATAATGGCTCGATCTACCCAACAGATAGTTCATCTTCGTTCGACCTAGGGAGTGAAAACTCCTCCTGATTACTGATATAATTTGAAGGGTCAAACTCTTCTTCTTCCTCCTCTATCCAGTGAATGTTAGGCCTAGGGCCTCCTGGGTGCGGTGGTAGAGGGGCTTGATGGATATTCTGGTTCTGCCCTTGAGGAAGTGGCAGGGGAATGATTTTTCCTGCCTCTATCAGATCTTAGACTGCGTGTTTTAGTGGAAAGCATCGGTCTGTAGGGTGACTCGGTCCCTGGTGGAAATTGCAATGCAGATTCAAATCATAGTTCCTCTGTATGGGATGGGGTGGCGGGCGAGGTTGGAGTAAATTGACCAGGCCTTTCTGTAGCAATACCGGCAATAGGACACTCAAGGATTTCCCCAATGGTGTGAACACTCGTTCAAATCGTTCTTTCATCTGCTCCTGGGTAAACGGGGCTCTTGGTCCGTTGCTTGGCCTTGGTGCTTGCTCGAAACGGGTCGGGGGTGGTTGTGTAACCTAGAGCTGTATCGAGGGGGCATTGGTATTAGCCTGGGGGTGGGGGTAAACAATGTTCTGTACCTCTGTCCCTGGTCTTCTTTCGATTCTTGGTTCGACCGCTTTTCGAACCCCGGTGACCCCGTTGGCCACATTCCTTCCTACCCTGCCCTCTCTAATGGTGTCTTTGCAACGATTGGCATTTCGGACGGATCGAAAAACTAGACTCATGGATATACTAAAAATCACATGATGAGGAGCTCCCTTGGTTATCAATTCAATCTGCTTATCATCGGGAATCCAATGAGTTACCTGAGCGGCTAATGCCCTCTACCTCCCTAAGTAAGCACTGAAGGTTTCATCATGTCTTTGCTTTAATCAGGCCAAATCTGACTTCCTTGGTTCTATTTCCATGTTATAGACATTGTTCTTGAAATAAGTGTGTCAGATCTTTCCAATTTTTTATCATGGACGGTTCCAGGGATGTGAACCATCTCAGTGCTGGGCTCGTTAAACTCTTCTGGAACACTTTGATGAGGAGTCGTTCATCTCCGCCATACTGGCACATATCCCACAGTAAGATTTTAAGTGGGCGATGGGGTTGCCAGTGCCATTATACTTATCGAATGATGGCATCTTGAATTTCTGTGGCAGGGGGACATCAGAGAACAGACATAAGTCTGAAAAGTCTGTTCAATGTAGTTCTATTGCTCCCATCTTCATCAGTTGCTTCTGTATTCTATCTATTTGCTCTTTCAACTGTTCTGGTTCTTTTGAGACTGTAGCGGGGGCTGCTTCCCCCTAATTTTGTTCAACCCTAGGTGTGATGATGGTGGGCCCGGGAGGATTGAAGCTGGCAACTCCTCCACTGTTGGGGATTTCATCCTCCTCATACTGTTGGTCATGGTATTGGTGAGGGGCGAGTTCTGCTATTTGGACTTGGGGGGTGAGGGGTTGGATGACCTGGTGGGGCCATATGGTTTGTAAGGGATGAGAAGGGATAAATGGGTGAGCGGTTTGTGGGTAAGTGATGTGCTGAGTTGGGTGCACATTCTGGGGGTATGGGGGTGTGATTGAGGTGGTGGGATGTTGTGGGTTTGAGGAATGGGATGGATTGGATTTCCCGTTGGAGGTGGGATGGGGGCATAAGGGGTATAGGTGAATGAAGGGTACTGGTGGGGGGTATGGGGTTAGTGAATGGGCCTTGATGAGCGTAGGTGGATGGGGCCTTGGGTTTGAGGGATTTGGGTTTCATGGTTTTGGAAGGCTTGGATTGAGGGGCCTTGGGTTTGGGGGTGGGGGTTAGTATGACTCTGGGTCAATGGGCCTTGTTGGGTTTGGGCTAATGGGTCATGAGGGGGTTGGGCTTGGATCTGAGCCTGATGGGCTTGGGTCCATGGGCCTTGGGCTTGATAGGTTTGGGTCCAAAGGTCCTGGGGGGCTTAGACTTGGGCCTGGGTCTGATGGGTTTGGGCTTGGGCCCATGGGTTTTAAGGGTTTCGGGGCTGGATCTGAGCCTGCTGGGCTTGGGTCCATGGGCCTTGATGATTCTAGGCCTGGTCCTGGGTCTGATGGGCTTGGGCTTGGGCCCATAGGTTTTGAGGGTTCTGGGCCTAGGCCTGGGTCTGATCGGCTTGGGCCCATGGGTTTTGAGGATTCTGGGCCTGGGTCTGATGGGCTTGGGCCCATGGGTTTTGAGGGTTCTGGGCCTGGGCCTGATGGGCTTGGGCCCATGAGTTTTAAGGGTTTTGGGCCTGGGTCTGATGGGCTTGGGCTTGGGCCCATGGCTCTAGAGGTGTTTGGGCTTGAGCCCATGGATTTGTGTGGGTTTGGGTCTGGAATTGAGGTGGGGGATTTTGGGAGTTATGGACGATGGGTGGTTGGGAATGGTTAGGAGGGAATGGAGTATGGAGGTTTTGGAGATTTGGATGCAGGGTTTGAGATGTAGGATTCCGAGAAGCAACCCACAGGGCGTACATTGTTCTCATGTCCTCCATTGAGGGCATGGATTCAAGTGCGAGATTGGGGGGTGATGGCTCAGTTAAGGATGGAGGGGGTTGGGAAAAATTGGGCATGACCTAGGTAAATGGGGGGGTATGTTGGGGTGTGGATGGGCCAAGTGGTGGGAATGGTATGTGAGATGAGGTGGATGGGATGTGGGATGTAGGGGGCATGGATGATGAGAGGGATGGAATGTGGGAAGTAGGTGGGGGATGGGGCTCCCTATGGGGTCTTTGGAAATACGGGGATGCGGTAAGGGTGTTTGGATGGGAGATGGGGATGTATGGATTGGTTGAGAAATGAGGGGTTTCAGTAGGGAATGAAAAGGGGGTATGTTGGGAGAATGTGAGGGAGGGGGAGGGGGTGAAGGTGAAGACGGGTGCCCCAAAAGGACCTGTGATATCGAACCGGGTTTGGGCGAAGGTGTCGGAGATCGGGTCTTCTCCTACATGGGAATGGGATGGGGATGACGGTGGGGATGTATCGGCTCTTGACATGATCCGCTGACGAGTGTTGTATCGATGTCGCGGATAAGGGCCGAATACCTTTCTTCTACGGGACGAGTTTGAGGTTGCCGTGGTGGCAGTCTCACCACAATATATTCTTTTGATTGTTGTTGTTTGGTTTGTTTTTTGGTTTTTAGAAAATGATGATTTTTTGGTTTTTTTTGTAGGTGGATTTTTTTGAAGATGAGGATTTTTCTTTTTCTCTTTTTTCTTCTTTTTTTTTTAATGGAAATTAACTCCCCTCTACCTAGAATGATGACCTGGTGCCCAGGGTCAACTCCTGTCTCGGGCGATATATGTACCTTTAGTAGGTCCCACGGCGGGATTCGACACACTTCGAAAGACACGAAAGGGAACCCTTTCGTTCTATTGAAGGTGCGGGAATCCACGCAAACGACCCGATCCCCAGGAGCAAATCAATGAGAAGTTGCCTTCTTTTGATTGGGCGGTGGCATGTTGGGTGTTAGAGGATGCGGGAGGCTATTGTGGGCACTAATACCGCTAATCGGGGAACTGGGGTGATGGATTGGGCCTCAGGTCGGGTTGCTGTGGCCCAGTGTATATTGGGCGTATATATTATGCACGCCCGACCAAAAAAAGGCAGATTTGGCTGGGCGTGGCTTAAATCTGGGGATTTTGGCTGGGCGCATATATTATATACGCCTGGCTATTTTCTAGAGATTTTGGTTGGGCGTATATAATATACACGCCTGGCAAAAATACTTCTGTCAGCTTAGTTTGACAGTGAACAGCAAACCCAAATGTGGGTCTTTGAACTGGTTTCTAGGGAGGGATGCTCCCGGGGACTGCTGTGTATATTATCGGGTCCCTCATTTCCGTTTCCTAGGGATACACGGCTGAATTTTGGGTTGTCTACGCTCTCACCAATGCGGGTTTTACGGCTTGATCGGAATTGGCAACCCAACCGATATACCTCCGGCGCAAGCGCCTTCTCAGGTACTGGAAGGGGTGGTTCTTTTCAGGATCATCACCACTAGGGCTGCCGCCTTACTGGGAACCGGGTAAATTGTATCTGTGCCTAAACCCCCCGAAAACTACCCAAAAATGCAAAAATAAATTCAATTATGTCCCCATACTGCTGGTTCACTTTTAATTACAAACTTTTATAGGGGAGTGAAATTAAGTCCAAAATCAGGTCGGGGATGACAAGCCCGTCCCGCCTCAACAAGCCGGCGTTCAAAGGTGAAATATGATGACCGAAATAAAGTGCGCAAGTAGGCCCGCCAAAGGGCTAAGGCTCATAAATGACCAAAATTTAAATGACATGAAAATAAATGCGACCGGGCCCGCCAAACGGCTAAGGCGGCTTAAATTACAAGAATTGTAAAAACGGAAATTTAGAGGCGCACGTAGGCCGGCCATACGGCTAAGGCACTTAAAGGACTGAATCATAGGGGTAAGTACGTTAGTAAAAACAACAAAAATATATAAAAAATAGCAGAAAATAAGAAGGAAATAGCAATGGTTAGTAACAAAAAAATAAGGCCAACAAGAGGGGAAGCGCTAGGGTGATCTCCCCAGCAGAGTCGCCATCTGTGCGACCATGGATCCCCTCGAACCCGTCGCGGCGAAGCACTCGCTATTGATGAAAATGTAGAGTCGCCACCCGGAGCTTTTGGTGACCCGGGAAACCTTCAAATCAATATTTTGAGCACCGAAGTGCTAGATATGGCTCTGATTTACCGATCTTTGCCAAAGGTTCTAGGGTATGGGCTTCGGTTATTGATCGGGAAGGGTTTAGACACCCGATCAACCCGCATGTAGCGGTCTCTATCTATGGCCAAAAATAAAAATAAAAAAGGCAGAGTTTCCCCTTGCCCAAAGGCAATACGGTCCTATCAAGCTTAAAGCCAAACCGAAATTTTGGCGACATAACGGCTTGAATCCTTGGACGGAGGAGACACCAAGAAGGTAGAGGAAGAGAGGGGTGAGCCGGAGCTCACGGGCCCTTGTTGCACCGTGGAAGATCTTTGCTTTGGCGTGCTTCCGATGGCTTAAATGGTGTGGAAATGGGTTCTAATGCTAGGATTCAATAAAATAGGAAGTGTAGGGTGAGGCCAAAGGCTAGACTTTAGATAAAGGGAATGATCTAATGGTTGAAATGGATTGAAAAAGATGAAGTATGCATGCTGGAATTCTGGAAAAATATTGGCATTTTCTCTCACTAGGGTTCTCTCTTAAGCATTCTCTAATCTTTTAACAAAAATTCAAACCTTTGGGAAGAGGGGGGCCTCTCTATTTATAGAGAAAAGATATATTAGGAGATTACTTAAGAGCTAACTGGTTTAGCAATTAGGTAATCCCCCATCTAAGCTTTTCTAGGTGTTCAAGGTCCTAGGGTTTTGGGAAATTGATTTTAATGGTGGATGATGTGGTGAGACCATGGGTGACCTAAGGGTTGCCAATAAGCTCAAAGAGGGTGCAACCAACCTCAAGACACCCACCCCAACAAAGGGGATGGTCAAAGGGTCAAACTAAATGAAGGAAATTCGAGCAACTGATGACAGTTACTGTAGCTAAGCTGGGCGTATATATTATATACGCCAAGTTTAGGAACAGTAAATTTCACCAAAAACAGGGGAGCTTTGGGAAGATAAAGCTCGTGGTAGGTCCCACCTATGCTAGGAATATATATTATATACGCTCGGCCAAATTTCTCCCAAGAAAGGCAGGCGTATATACTAAATACACCTGACTAATCTGGGGCTAAATTGGTTGGGCGTATGTATTATACACGCTTGAGCAAAATTTTTATGATTTTATGTGAAACTTCAATCGGCCATAACTTTTGAACCATAGCTCCAAATTGGGTGATCTTTGGCTTGCTGGAAAGCTAGAGAAGTCCTCTTTATAATGGTATATGGCTTCTCTTTGGTAATGGTCTCTGTGAAATTATGTAGCTCTCATCCCATCAACCACTCAAAAGGGTTTAAGTTAGGTCTGGGAAGGGATTCTAGGGTTTAGGGGTGACTTCTAAGGATTGGGGGAATGGCTCTAAAGGTTTTAGGGTGATTTCTAATGGTCTAGGTAGGTTCCTAAGGGATCAGGGGGTGCCATCGGAAGCACAGGGGTACATCTCTCCCGTAGTACAGATTGATCGGGCCTTGGGCCGAATTTGGGTGTCTACACAAGCGCTTTCTCAGGTACTAGGTGAGCTGGAACTTTTTCGAATCATCACCACTAGGGGCTGCCGCCATACTAAGAACCGGGAGGTTGTATGTGTGCCAAATAAAATCCAACCTATTAATTTCTACCCCGCAAAAATTGACTAAGTCCCCTTTTGTTGGTTCACTTTTAATTTCAATTTTAAATAGAGTTTGCTTAAGTTCAAAGATGGGGTGATGGTCTCGTGCCGCCTCTACGGGTCGGCGTCTACTGTTGGAATATGTTTGCGAAAATTAAATGTGCACGTAGGCTCGCCAATTGGCTAAGGCGCTTTAAATGATGTAAAAGTAAAGAAATTAAATGACAAAGCGCAAGCAAGCCCGCCAATTGGCTAGGGCACGTAAATGACAAAAATGGAAAGAAAATTAAATGCAGTGCGCAAGTAGGTTCGCCAATCGGGAAAGGCACGTAAATGACGTAAAAGTAAGGGTGAGTAAAAAATAGTAAAAAAAATAGCAAAAATGGTTAGTAAAATCAAAAAATAAAAGGCCAAATTTAAGGGGAAGCTCTACTAGCTACTCTCCAGCAGAGTCACCATCTGTGCAGTTGTGGGAATCGAGTGGATCTTGTCATGATGATGCGCACTCTCATGAAAATGTTAGGGTCGCCACCCGGAGCTTTTGGTGTCCTGGGAAACCCAAATCAAATTTAAAGAGCACCAAAGTACCAAAAATTGACTCTGAATTCGGACTACGCCAAAGGCTCTTGGGTAGGGGCTTCGATTATAGATCGGAAAGGTGTTAAGCACCCGATCAACCCGCTTAATGCGGCCTCTACTTATGGCCTAAAAACAAATAAAATAATAATAATAAAAAGTCTTCCTCTTGCCTTTCCGACACTCAAATCCTATTTGTGCCCCTTCGTTTCTACCAAAAATTTAGTGGTGTAACAGCACAAATAAGAGGTTGGAGGAAGAGCAAAGAAGATAGAGGAAAAGAGGGGAGAGCCAGAGCTCTCGGGCCCTTGTTGCACCGCAGTGCAGCCTTATGTCGGGTTGCTTTGGTGAGATTTGATGGCTTGTATGGTGTGAATTAGGGTTCTAGCTCCTAGGGCTTGATGGCTAAGAGGTAGGGAGAGAAGGCTAGGGGGTAGCACACACCTAACCTAGAGCTTTTAGATGAAAGGTGGAGGTCTAAATAGGGTTTAGAAGTTCTGAAATTTTTATAGAAAAGGGGCACTAGATGAGAGGGAGAGGGAGCTCCTAATCTCTATTTTGAGAAATTTTTCAAGCCTCCCTAAGGGGGGGGGGTACCTCTCTATTTATAGGAAAATGAGAGGTTAGGAGGGTGTTTTAGAGGCTAAAATAGGTTAGGAATTAGGTAATCTATCCATCTAAGGTTTCCTAGGATTTTTGGAGCCTTAAAAAATGTGAAGAAATCCAATGGTGGATGATAGGGTGGGGGTTTAAAGTCACTTAAGGGTTGCAAATAGATAGGGACGGGTGCAACAAAACAAGAAAAAAACACTCAAGGGATCAAGATGGTCAATAAGTCAAACCCCAATCTTAAAATTTGAGCAAAAAACCCAGGGTTGCTATAGCTAAGCCTCGTGCAACTAATAGATGCGTCAGGCAAAGGTACAGTAAAACAGTGCCAAATAGGGTTTTGGGAAGTTGACTGCGTGAGGGGGGACCCACATGTAGTTGGCGAAACTATTATTTATGCCAGACCATTTTTGGGGGGAAAATGGCTTAGCGCAAGTATTACTTGTGCCACATACACATGTCCTCTCGCAAAGCTCTCGCGAGGTTCAGTGTATGCCTTGCGACGCTCATTCTATGCTTGTTTTGTACCCAAATCTTCGAATCGCCGTATCTTTTTATGTATTGCTCCGCTAGAGGCGATTCTTGGTTCGTTGGAAAGATGGAGACTTCTACTTTTCAATGATATATGATTTGATCATAGTAGAAGACCTCATCTAGTCTCAGTGCACCTCTCCTTGATCATTACCCGGGAAAGTCTAGGTATGGGTTTGGAAGGGTTCTAAGGGTTGTGATTGGTTCCTAAAGGTTTGGGGTAGGTTCTAAGGGATCTAGGATAGTTCCTAAGTGTTTGGAATGACTCCTAAGGCTTTAGGAAGGTTCCTAAGGTACCATACATGCCATCAGAAGCTCGAAAGTGCGCCTCTCTTGAAATGTGTTTCGATCGGGCCTTGGGCCAAATTTGGGTGTCTACACTCGTGCGGCTATTGCATCCCAGGAAAGTGAAGTGCCCGTGACTCAACCTAGAACCGTTGACAATGTTAAATTTTATGAACAATTTTCTTCACTCATAGAGCATCGTTTTACTACTCAGAGTTATTTATGAAGAAAAAAAATTACTAATCTGGGTCCAGAAGTTTTCATTCATAAATCAAATCTATTTTTTTATATCATCTTTCTTTTCACTATCATTTTTTATCGTAAATGGGTCTAATTGTCGAAGCGCCATCGCATCTAAATTGAAGCGTCATCGCGTCTTAGTTGAAGCGCTATTGCTTCTTGATTGATGTGAAGGCGCTTCCCAGTTCTGTGACGTCGCTTCCCATTTACATCATCTTTCTTTATCGTAAATGAGTCTGGTTGTCGAAGCACCATCGAATCTGAATTGAAGAGTCATCATATCTTTGTTGAAGCGCTATCACTTCTTGGTTGATGCAAAGGCACTTCCCAGTTCTGTGACGTCGCTTCTCATTTACATCTTCTTCCTTTATCGTAAATGGGTTTGATGAAATTGAACATGGATTTGATGCCTGCTAATGCTGGATGAAGCCAAAAAGAATAAGGGAGGATGGAAAGTGCATTATCACTGATTCATAGTGAATCAATATTATGAAAATCGCAAATGCTTCGAGTAGTAGGAGGCACAGGTGCCTCTCAATCAAAGCGTGGTCGCATAGTTCATGAAGCATTGGCGTGTCACATTGTAGTTTTAGCATCGGCTCTTCATTTTTGATATGCTTCTCTTACTAGAACTGTAATTATAGTCAAGTAAAAAATAACTTACTACTCATGATAAAAGATTTCACTCATAAATCAAAATTATTTTTTTATGTCAAAATACTTTCTATACACTGTCTTTCTATATACCATCTTCTTATACACTGTCTTTCTTTATTGTAAATGGGTCTGATGAATAAGGTTCTAATGGTGGTGGTTGGTTGGGGGAGGATGTCACATTTTATGGAAATGTTAGACGTGATGGTTGGGGATGGGTCACGGGTCAACGAGACGGTAGCACACGCGGTGAGGAAGGCGGTGATGGAAGAGGCGGAAGTGGAGGAGTTAGCGGTGGAGGTAGAGGTGTAAATGGTGAGGGAAATGGAGGTAGAGGTGTAGGTGGGTGTGGGGAGTCTGTTATGCTGGCGGTGGTGGATGAGGAAGTTGAATTGGAGATGGTGGCGGTTGTTGTGGTTGGGGTGGAAGAGGAAGAAGTGGAGGCGGAAGATGAAGAATTGGCTGCAGAGCCTGGAGAAGAAGCACCAGCTCCGGAGCTGGGAGAAGAAGGGGCTCGGGGTCTCCCAACACCGACAGCATAACTTGAAGGTCTTCATCGTCGGGAATGGCGATAACTTCTTCAGGGGGAGGGGGAACCACATGCTCATTGTCGGGGATGACAACCAGTTCGTTGTTGTCGGGGATGTTGATAACCGAACCATCGTAGGAACTGATAAAACACTGATGAGCGATATGGTGGCTCCTCCTCAAAATGTTACGATGCATTTTGGTCTAGGCAGAGAAAGATGAAATGATAATCTAAGGAGATACAAAAGATGAAAAAAATTGGGTGCTATGATGCCCTTTAAATAGCGATTTGTCATGCAACTTCATTAAATAGACTATTGTAGGTGTACTGCCGCCATAAAGGGATTTCATAAATCTTTGCACTTCTTATCTATTACGTCGGCCGTGCATATTTCACAAACTTTTCTCAAAATATGATTAAAAGCGCACCACTTTTTGATATTACCAATGACGCTTATTGTTAGAAGCATCATCGCCGATAAATCGACGCGTCATCACTTCTAAATAGAAGCGTCAGCGGTTCAATTACCTGCAATGATGCTTCTTGACGGTAAGTGGCATTTCATTTTTTCTAAATTTTGAGGATTTCAAATCGTGGAGTGTGTTGTCTTTCCGGGCAGTATTTTCTAACATTATTTATTGTTGCGCTCTTCTTATCCTAAAAAAAATGTCTTTCAGCCTTCCGTCACTTTCACCTTTACTTCATATCCTTTCTTTTGCCTCTATCTCCAAACCAAAATCCCTTCACCATGGCGGAGCAACTCGACTATTCATCCGAGATTACGGAAGCATTTCATCTTCTTAATCGAACCTTTCTAAGTTCGACGACTAGGGATATTGAACTTCTCGCCCTTCTCGTCTAAAAGAAAAGGAGGTTTCAAAGTTTGATGGATGTGATTGAATCCTTAATGGCCACAATTAAAATGAGTTCTCCCATTTTGGAGAGTCGACTATGCGAATTATGATGTAGTCCAAAGGGGGAGTCGTCTGCCTCTCCATCCTCTTGATGGCTTAGGTTGCTGAGATGTGCTGGTGTCTATCTGTCTCTAGATTTTTTTTAGGTTTTCTTCTTCTTTCTTCTACTGTGTATTTTTGTAAGTAGTACTTTATAAGAATAAAATATCTTTCATTTATATGAATTAAATCTCACAGCTTTTCATTTAAATAAAAAGGAGAAGGTCATCGTAGAGCTTTTCTCGTTTATATAACTTCTTTATATTTCTTTTTACTTGCTGGTTTATATGATTTCAATCTCTGCTTTTCTCATTCTAGTAAGGGTCGCATGTCGCTTAATGTTGGAAGCAACAGTGCCTCAGCTAGCCCTAATATTCATGTCGCTTGCTTGAAATGCTGCGCTATCCCTAATATTACTGTCTTCTTACTATTTGATGCAGTAATACCTCAGCTAACCTTAATATTCAGCTCGCTTCAATATGCATCTAACTCGAGACGTCCTCGCTTCAAATACGACGCACCATCGCTTCTAACTGGAAGCATCATCACTTCTAACATATAGTGATATTGCTTTTTAATTAAAGCGTCATCGCTTGAATTAGTTAGATCGTCCTCACTTTTAATCTGAAGCGTCATATCTTTTTAAATTTGTGCGATATGACACATACCACCTTTCTATGCGAAGCGATGCCTGACCTTTATTTATTACCATCGTCAGGGTATTAACTCGTAGCACCTTTTTTGTGCAATACGACACATAGCACCTTCTAGGGAAAAAGGCTATGATTTGACACGTCACTTCGAATGAGAAGCGAAATTAAGAATAACATCAAATAATCATGACATTATCGTAACATTATTGCTTCCACTTCAAAGCGTCATCACTTCAAAAAGGAAGCATCATCGCCACGAGATTATACTAAATCACATCTACATAGAAGGGTCATAGCTTAAAACTCGAAGCGTCGGCGATTTACTAGGAAGTGTCGTCGCTTCATATTTGAAGCGTCATCGCTCATTAACTAAAGCGTCGTCACTTCATATTCGAAGTGTCATCGCTCATTAATTAAAGTGTCGGCGCTTACATCATTAGTGTAGCAGCAGCGGCCAGCCGGTCCTATTCTAATAAAAAAAAATATTACATAACCTTTCATTTTTTGACTTCCGACTTCAAAACCCCTTTTATCGTCGAATTTTCTTATCTTTCTTGTATAGTGATGTTCTGTTATTAGTCCCAGTTTATATAAATATAAACACTTTCATTTAATTTCATGAAGAGGAATAATTCTAGCTTCTCAAGATAATTTCATGAAATTTAGAGGCAATGGCGCTTCCATTTAGAGGCGATGACGCTTCCAATTAGAAGCGATGATGCTTCCATTTAGAAGCGATGACACTTCTATTTAGGGTGACCGCTTCAACTTAGCGGCATTATTATTAGCGGCGTGATTATTAATATATTCATATATTAAAGCTATCAGCACTTCGAAAAGAGAAAGGAGAGACATCAGCAAAGTGCTAGTAATATAAAAGCAGAGATTTTTTTAATGTATTCATATATTAAAAAAAAGAATAACAAACTGTACAAGAAATACTCGGTTCATATCAATACAATCTCTACCTCAGCTACCACTAATATTCAAGGGCCTCAAGGTGCAGGTCAAAGTGCTAGCCCTAATATTCATGGCGCAGTCGCTTCTTATTACTAGCGCAAATGCTTCCATTGGACAACTTGTGACAGCATTGAATAAAATATATGAAATAAAAAAAAATTTACAAGTCATGCATTCGAAGGTTTCATTCTGTGACAGCCCGAATTTTGGTGCTTTGAAATTCGTGCCATCAGCACGACCCTCAAGGTCGTGCCCATGAAACCTTTAAGATACATTTGGTATATGCTAGCCAAAATTTTTACTCTAATGAGTTCTCATATAAAAAATAGTTATGGTCCCTAAAGGCAGTCCTTGTCCCATGCCAATTCATGGGCATAAGAACTTACCCAAGCCGTTATATGAATGCTCGTCCCCAAATATTTTATCAAAACATACCGCATTTAATTACATTCAATAAAGAGGCTTGATATACCAAGCCGTGCCTAATACTCTCAATTCACTCTCAAAGTACGCAGTGGGTCTCCTAGAAGAATTCCTCAGGAGGAGGCTCTGATTCCTCAGTGGGCACGTAGTCTGAATCCCCTGAATCAAAGTCTCCAGAAGTCCTTGCTGCCGCTAGTTCTGAACCTGCGACGTATAGTCTAAGGGGGTGAGCTATATCCTAGCTCAATAGGGAAACAAAGTGAACATATAGATTAAATCTCACATATATGTTAGCAATTTTGAAAGCACAATTTACTAGATATCATTTTTAAACAGAACAGATGATATAAATGGAATATCTAAAATGGATACAGTTGCTTTCCTTTCATGGTGTTGTTTGTTCTCATCTTATTGGTTAAGTTATGAATTCGACCTAATCACTTAAACCTTTAACTTTAATAATCCCCGAGCAATATAGCATTGAGCCCCGATGGAATACCCACCATCGTCGTCTACTAGACAATTATTGTATGTATTCCCTAGGAATACTGCCCAGGCCCCATTCTCATAGGTGGCGGGGTCTATTATCAAATCTACATCTCTGGGATGTGCTATAAGTACACGGATTGGCGGCCCTACCGGTCACGGATATCGGGCCGCGTCAGTCGTAGGTATCCTGCCACGTCGGTGGGGTATTCTAATCAAACTTCAAATAACAAAAATATCGATGTGCCTTACATATAATTATTCACCGTGTCTTGTGCTAACTTTTAGTACATTAGGCCTTATCATTTTGCTTTAGTTTCACGATTTGTTTTCATCTGTATCCCTAGGATACTACTGATTTAATACATCATTTAGATGCCCACATTACAATATTACGTCCCCTGGGGACTTCATGATTTCACCTTGAAACTTACGCACACACCCCTTTTTTGATAGATCATACAATACTCAACTTTTTAATTGAAATACACCGCATATATGAGTTGACGAAATAAAGTACATATTTCAAGAATATTCCCTACCTCAATGAATTTCAAAGCACGTTTTCTCGTAGAGGTTTACACTTCACGATCCTACGTTAAACCTACATTTCATGTATTTAGAAAAATGCTTAGAAAGGTTACAAGAATAATTGGAGCACATAGCCTCCATGTTTCTGCACCAATAATTTCAAGAATTGAGTGGTGCCTTGCGTGAGCGAGAACCAATCCTCGCTCGAGCGGTCACTTGACCTCGCTCGAGCGGTCACTTGACCTTGATCGAGCGGTCACTTGACCTCGCTCGAGCAGTTAAATCGAGGTCGCTCGAGCGGCTAAATCGAGCCGCTCGAGTGGTTCAATCAAGCTGCTGAAGCTTTACTGGAGACCTCGCTCGAGCGAGCTTCCCTTTCATTTTGGGGACCGCTCGAGCGAGCCCAGAGCTATATTTTTATAGTTTGTCCTCGCTCGAGCGAGCCCTTTTGGCCGCTCGAGCGAGGGGCGATATATTTTTAACACCTCGATGCGAGAAGCTATTTCTCCCTCATTTTATAATATCAAAAAAACATTCAACCAATATTCTATCTATTATTTAAAACATGCCTAAGCATTTATCATGCCGTTAACATACCTCCAACGATAAGTCTCGCGCAAGTTCGATCCACAATTCAAAATTCTACTAGACTAAAAGATCTCCAATCCTCCTCCAACCTTTGCTCCAGATCTTCCACCGATTTAAGTCCCAACAAAACCCTAGTTCTTTACTAGGCTCTTCTTTTCTTTCTCTCTATTTAGGCTAGAATTGAGTTTACGTATGGGGCTCTTCTCTCCTCTCTCTTTCACTTATATACTTATAAGTTAGGGAATACTAGTGTGTTTCCCACATACACACATAGTGTATACAGGCTAGTTTTGGTTTCCTTGTGAAACACATATACATGTATATGGTGTATGACATGCACGTTTCTCAAAATCTGGGGTTGTGACAATCACCCCAACTTATACAATTTTTGTCCTTAAAAATCGACGCTACTGCATAACTATGTACTACTACTACTACCAAGCCATGAACAGGCTAGCTTCACACGTCATCTGGTAATTGAGGAAATGGTCAAATCTCGCAATGACTTGCGTTAAACCATGTCAACTTATACCCAAATAGTCGAGAATGATGATGATATCAAGAATAATGCTGATATGAAGTATCTTCATTAGTATGCAACTAATTGTTATTATAACGCTAAATAGCTATACAAATATTACGTTAACCAACCACAAAAATTGTGACTTTCCTGTCACGATAGTTTGTAAATAAACTAACCAAAACCACTTCAACATTTTACATTTTAATTTCCCAAAAAGAAAAATAATGTGACTACTTAGTCATCATCCTCCTCATAGTCGTCGTCGTCGTCGGAGCCATCATCATCCTCGTAGTCCTCGTCATCCTCATCTTCGTCAATCACCCTGACGGTAGTGGTACCCACTGAAGCGCCCCTCGTAGCAGGGCCCAAGCTAGACGCTCCAAAAATAGCATCTTTCATGGCACCGACGCGCTGCATGTATGACTGCGGGTAGGCTTGGCCCATGAGGTCGATAAGTAGTGCCTCCTGAAACCTCTGATGCAATCTGATCTCCCGCTCCTGCTGAAGGATCTCCTGCATCATGGCAGAGTCGGTAGTGGGTATGGGCTGTGAAAATGAGGTAGAGGGAGTGGTCGGTCCTGCCGGCGCTTGATGCATGGTTTGGCGGGAGACCTGACGGTATCTTTTCTTGTTGACACTAGTTTCAAGACTCTTTAGGTTTTGGCTCCAGTCTTGGGCCAAATACGGGACGACGTTATCGGTGAGGAATAAGTCGTCGGCTCGGATCTTAAATCCTCCCTTGCCATTCCGAGAGTGTAGGAGTCGGGAAATCAGCCGAGCATAAGGTAGTCGGTTGATGGGTGGAGGAACAACACCCTTTACATTCCTTTTATAGGCATGTGCCATGCCCTTTATGATGATCATAGGTGCGTTGATCCACCTATTATGGAATGCGGTGTGTAAGGCCCGCAGAAATGGGTCACGGCGTTCTTGATCATGGCCAGTTGGGTGTAGATTCTTTTTGAAAATGACGTCTAGAAGCCACATACGTGGCGGTAGTTGTGATCGGGTAATAGATTGTCCCGAAGCGGACGTGCCGCCGGTGATGTCGGAAATAATCGTTGGGAATTCAACGTTCCCAGAAAAAGGTGGTAGGATGAGTGAGCTAGGGGTGTAGATGTGGGGACATTTCATGACCGATGAAATTTTGGCACAGTTAAAGATTAGTTCATTTCGATCGATTGTGACGAGGATAGCGTCCTAATTCACGTTCATGTTTAGGGTTTGGTAAAATAATTTCACAAGTCTTGGGTAATACCGATCTCCGAACGGCGTAAGTAGGGTTTTAAGATTGTTGTTGGTGAGGAAGTTCGATGTCCATTGGGTGGACGTTGGATTCCTAAAACAAGAGGGATGTATATCCCATTCGGTTTCAAAAACTTTGGCCCCCCACCAATCTTCTAGTGTGATTGGGGTGGTGGATGGGTTTGGCGATGGTTGTGAAGCTTGCGGCGCTTTGTTGTGCACCGATCGCGATCGATTCGCCATTCGCTTCCTAGGGTGAGGATTAGGGCTTGAAGCCATTAGATGTCTAAAGAGGTTTTGAAAACTATGAAAAATCTCGAAAAGGGGTAGATTTTACCTAGACGAAGGTTTTGAACGGATCGAATCGTCACAATCCGGCTCGAATCGAATGAAAAAAGGTTGAAGATGAGAAGTTCTAAACCCTTCGCTCGACTTCAATTCCCCGCTTGAAGATGAAATGGATGTTCTGCATTCCGTCTGCTTTATATAGTCCGTCCTCGCTCGAGCGGTCGTTAGTAATCGCTCGAGCGAGCCCAGGACGCTAAATGTTATAATTTATGGCCTCGCTCGAGCGGTTGGTAAAACTTGCTCAAGCGGTCACTTGACCTCGCTCGAGCGGTTATTACCCCTCGCTCGAGCGATGCCAGGAACTTTCTTTTTATTATTTCATGTTACTCGCGTGAGCGAGTATAATTTATTGCTCGAACAAGCCAAACAACGTGTTCTTGTCCTCACAAGTTCACATCTTTGCTAGTCTTCCTATTTTGAAAACTACTTACGCATAACTAAACATACTATTCATTCAAATTTACTTCTCATGAAAATTTTTGTTCAAGCAAAAATATATTTTATTATGCTCGAATTATAATAGCACTCATTTGGTTCTTTTAACTATAAATTGATAATCAGAGAAAAAAGAAAAAAAATTTACACTTCATCATATTAATAAAGAAAACTAGCTGGTGTCTTTGAACAAATTGGGGTATTGTTCTTTGACGTCAGCCTCCCGTTCCCACATTGCTCCTTCGACCGAATGGTTCTTCCATCGGACAAGCACTAAGGGAATAACCTTTGTTCACAACACTTGTTCCTTTCGATCTAAAATTTTCACCGGCTCTTCAATCATGGTCATATCTTCATGCATTTCGAATGATTGGCCGCTCAGCACGTGATCAGGGTCATTGAGATACTTCCTGAGCATAGATACGTGGAATACATTGTGTACCTAATCAAACAATGGTGGCAATCCAACGTGGTAGGCTACTTCTCCTACTCAACCCAAAACTTCAAACGGTCCAAGGTAGCGGGGACTTAGCTTGCCTCTCTTTTCGAACCTCATCACGCCTTTCATAGGCGACACCTTCAAGAAAACATGTTCTCCCACCTTAAAGTCCACGCTCGTCCGCTTGATGTCAGCGTAGCTTTTCTGTCTATTTTGAGCTGCCTTTAGTCTTTCCCTGATCATGCGGATAATAATTGCATTATCTTCAAGTAGCTCGGGTCCCAAAACAAATTTCTCACCAATTTCCTCCAAGTTGATTGGCGATTTGCATCGTCTTTCGTATAAGGCTTCATACGGTGCCATCCCGATGCTCATCTGAAAACTATTATTATATGCGAACTCAATTAATGGTAGGTGTTGATCCCACGATCCCTGTAATTCTAACATACATGCCCTAAGCATGTCTTCAATGATTTGATTGACCCTTTCAGTTTGTCCGTCGGTTTGTGGGTGGAACGTCGTACTAAAATCTAGTCTCGTTCCCATTCCTTCTTGAAATTTCTTCCAAAACTTTGATGTATATAATGGGTCCCGGTCGGAAACAAGGCTACTCGGAATCCCATGTAAACGGACAATCTCTTTCATATAGAGCTCTGCCAGTCTTCCCGCCGTGTACATCATGTTGTAAGGCAAGAAGTGCGCTGACTTAGTCAATCGATCAACTACTACCCAAATGGCATTATACTTCTTTGAAGTTTGCGGTAGACCGACTATGAAATCCATGGAGATAGATTCCCACTTCCATTCCGGTATGGATAGAGGCTGTAATAGGCCTGCGGGGTGTCTATGATCGATCTTCACTTGTTGGCACGTCAAACATCGCGACACGTACTCTACTACATCTTGTTTCAAGCCTCTCCACCAGTAATTCTTTTTCAAATCTTGATACATCTTTATGCTTCCCGGGTGGATAGCATAGCTTGACTTGTGAGATTCATCAAGAATTGTTCGTCGCAGATCGGCATTGTCTGGAATGCAAAGTCGGCCCTTGAATACTAAGGAGCAGTCGTCCTTGATCGAAAACTCAGATGTAATACCTTCAGTTACATCTTGACGCATCTTGGTTAGAGTTGGATCTTTCATCTGTAGTTCTCATATGTGTTCGAATATCACCGGTTTCACTGATGTGTTGGCTAAGAAGGCTCCTGTGGCTTGTGGCTGTATGTCTGCACCACATAGTGCTAGATCCTCCAATAGTTTCCATCGATGTATACCCGAAATTAGACTAGCCAACTGAGCTGAACTCTTCCGACTCAAGGCATCGGCCACTACGTTAGCTTTGCCTGGATAGTACTGTATGAAATAGTCGTAGTCTTTGAGGAATTCCATCCATCTACGCTGCCTCATATTTAGTTCCTTCTGTGTAAACAGATATCTGAGGCTCTTATGGTCAATGAAAATTTCAAACGTTTCTTCGTATAAATAATGTCGCCATATCTTTAATGCGAATATGACCGCTGCTAGTTCCAGATCATGTGTTGGGTAGTTCTTTTTATGCTCTTTCAACTGTCTTGACCCGTAAGCTATTATCTTTTTATATTGATTTAGTACACAACCCAACCCATTATACGAAGCATCATTGTAGACCACGAATCCTCCACTGCCTGATGGAATGGCTGACACTGGAGCTGAGGTGAGTCTCTTCTTGAGTTCTTGAAAACTCTTCTCACACGCTTCACTCCACTCAAATCTCGAATCCTTTCTTGTAAGCCTCGTAAGAGGTCCCGATATTTTTGAAAACCCCTCGATGAAACATCGATAATAACCTACCAGTCCGAGGAAGCTTCGAACGTCTGTCGCGGTCTTTGGTTGCTCTCAGTTTACTACTGCCTCGATCTTAGCAGGATCTACTATGACACCATGCTTTGAGACGACATGTCCCAAAAAGCTAACCTCTTCTAGCCAGAACTCACATTTACTGAGCTTGGCATACAATTGGTGTTCACGCAAGGTTTGTAGAGCGACTCGTAAGTGTTCTTCATGCTCCGTCTTCGATTTTGAGTAAATCAGGATGTCGTCAACAAACACGACAATGCAGGAGTCTAGGTGTGGTTTAAACACCCGATTCATTAAGTCCATAAATGATGCCGGTGCGTTTGTCAATCCAAATAGCATCACCAGAAATTCATAGTGTCCATACCGTGTTCTAAATGCCTTTTTTTGAATGTCCTAAGCCTTGACCCTTAACTGATGGTATCCAGATCTCAGATCGATCTTGGAAAAATGTTTCGCTCCTTGCAACTGATCAAACAAGTCATCTATTCTTGGCAATGGATATCAATTCTTCACAGTGACTTTGTTCAATTGACGGTAGTCAATGTACAACCGCATCGACCCATCTTTCTTTTTCACGAATAGAACTAGTGCTCCCCATGGAGACACGCTTGGTCTTATGAATCCTTTGTCCATGAGCTCTTGCAATTGTTCTTTCAACTCTTTCAACTCTGCAGGGGCCATCCTGTAAGGTGCCTTTGAAACAGGTTCCGTTCCTGGTGCTAAGTCGATAGCAAATTCCACTTCTCTTTCTGGGGGTAATCCCGGCAATTTTTTGGAAATACATCTGGAAATTCTCGCACTACCGCCATCTCGGAGATAATATTCTTTTCTTCTTTATTTTCTTTTAGGAATGCCAAATAACCGCTACACCCCTTTCTGATTAAACATTCTGCTCTGACTGCAGATATGAGTGGTACCTGTGTCGATCTCTCTCCTCGAAATCGAAACGATCTCCTCGTGTTAGGATGGAAAATAACAACCTTATCCTTGCAATCCACTGTTGCGCAATGATGAGATAGCCAATCCATGCCAAGGATCACGTCGAATCCTTGCATGTCCAACAATATTAATTTGGCGTCTAGTTCGTAGACAACGTGATCCCGAACGCTTACTACTACCGATTTGCATACTAACTCTGTGTCCACTAATTCTCCTGTTGGGATAGACACTGATAACACAAAGTCCAGTGTCTCCGGAATAATCTTCATCTTCTTTGCAAATCTAGGGGTGATGAAAGAGTGGGTAGACCCTGGGTCTATCAACACTCGTGTGTCATTGCTACATAGCACCCTTTTTCATAGATTTGTAACGTACCTATAACACATACATATACGTACTTAGCATATACTTATTTAGAATTTCTAACGCATAAACACGGTTCTCTACGCAGTCCTAATGAATGCACATTCTCTATATAAAAAGGTATAACAACTAAAATTCTTTATTTAAAGGAAATCTCACCTTGGATGATGTCGTGTACACTCCCTGCTTCCTGGGCGGTAACTGCATAGGCTCTCCCCTGAACAACTAGCTTTCGTGATTGAATAGGTCGTGGCGTGGAAGCCGGGGCCATCTTCTCCTTGATTGCCTCAGGGCAATCTCTAATCACGTGGCCTATCTTGCCGCATTTGAAACAGCCTCGCATTCCTTGCCTACAATCCGCCATTTTGTGAGACTTGCCACACTTGGCACAAGTCTCCCTTGGTGTTCAAGTAGCAGCTCTCGAAAAACCTTGGGTAGCTGTAGCCCCGTTGGAAATAGCAGGACCCTCATACCTCATCAGTCTCCCTGAGGCCAGCAATGGAAAACTTTGATGAGTAGTTTGTTGTGCGACTCTCCCATACCCTGTCTGGAACGGTTGTCTCTGATTCGGTGCTACAAACCTCGGTTTCTTATGTACCGATTCATAGCTCCCCGTCCTGCTTGGATCTATACTTCCTCTTCCCTGTTTTTCCCTCTGACGGTATCGGTTATTGTTTTCTTCTTCGACTACTAATGCCTTACTCATTACCTCTCCGTAGGTCTTTAGCTGGAAGGGCGCAACCCCTCCTCGGATGTCCGACCTTAAACCCTGTTGGAACCTCTTCGCTTTCATCACATCCAAACTTCGTGATGCAGGCGAGCGAGCCAGTCTCATGAATTATACTTCGTACTCTCTCACGGTTACCCTTCCTTGCATTAGTTGCAAAAATTGGGTCTCCATCTGATTTCTCACAACTTTAGGAAAATTTTGCTTATTGAATTCTTCTATGAATTCATCCCAAGTCCAAGGCATATCTGGCGTTTCTTGTGCTCTAGTCCGTGAAACGGATTTTCACCAAGGTCCAGCCTCCCCATCTAGCATATACGCCGTCCAACGGACGCTCTCATCCTCTGTACATGTCACTATGCTAAACACCTTTTCCATTTCACCCAGCCAGTTTTCGGCCGCCATTGTGTCTGTCTGTCCTGAAAAGTTAGGAGGTCTCATCCTTTTGAACTCAATAAATGTCGAAGCCACTAGTGGTGTAGGTCCTACTGGAGGTGTAGGTGTCCATTGTGTTGCCAAGGATCTTGCTACGTATGCCATGATTGCCATTATATCCATTGTGTGCATCATCCTCTGACGCTCCTCTCTTTCTTCATTTCTCTCCCTCACTCTATCTTATCCCCTCTGATTTCGATCCTGACGATCTCAATCCTGATCTTCTGCTTGATTTTGGTTTTCTCCCTGGCCACTGCCCTCGGGAATCTCCCTGTTTCCTAATGGTACCCTGTTTGTATGCGAGACGAAACCATCTCTACTGCGTAAATTCCTATCATGACCACCCCTGGGTCGGCCTCTTCCTCTAGGAAACATAACGGTCTGCATGAGAAACCACGGTTTCGTTAGCAGAAGTCCCTATATTCTGACGAGATGATAGCCAGAACTAAAAAGAAACGGCTTTGATACCAACTGTGACAGCTCGATTTTGGCACTCTGAAATCCGTGCCATCAGCACGACCCTCAAGGCCGTGCCCATGAAACCTTTAAGATACATTTGGTATATGCAAGCCAAAATTTTTACTCTAACGAGTTCTCATATAAAAAAATAGTTATGGTCCCTAAAGGCAGTCCTTGTCCCATGCCAATTCATGGGCATAAGAACTTACCCAAGCCGTTATATGAATGTTCGTCCCCAAATATTTTATCAAAACATACCGTATTTAATTACATTTAATAAAGAGGCTTGATATACCAAGCCGTGCCTAATACTCTCAACTCACTCTCAAAGTACGCAGTGGGTCTCCTAGAAGAATTCCTCAGGAGGAGGCTCTTATTCCTCAGTGGGCACGTAGTCTGAATCCCCGGGATCAAAGTCTCCAGAAGTCCTTGCTGCCGCTAGTCCTGAACCTGCGACGTATAGTCTAAGGGGGTGAGCTACATCCTAGCTCAATAGGAAAACAAAGTGAACATATAGATTAAATCTCACATATATGTTAGCAGTTTTGAAAGCACATTTTACTAGATATCATTTTTAAACAGAACAGATAATATAACAGGAATATCTAAAATGGATACAGCTGCTTTCCTTTCATGGTGTTGTTTGTTCTCATCTTATTGGTTTAGTTATGAATTCGGCCTAATCACTTAAACCTTTAACTTAAATAATCCCCGAGCAATATAGCATTGAGCCCCGATGGACTACCCACCATCGTCGTCTACTAGACAATTATTGTATGTATTCCCTAGGAATACTGCCCAGGCCCCTTTCTCATAGGTGGCGGGGTCTATTATCAAATCTACATCCCTGGGATGTACTATAAGTATACGGATTGGCCGCCGTACTGGTCACGGATATCCTGCCGCGTCAGTCGTAGGTATCCCGCCACGTCGGTGGGGTATTCTAATCAAACTTCAAATAACAAAAATATCGATGTGCCTTACATATAGTTATTCACCGTGTCTTGTGCTAACTTTTAGTACATTAGGCCTTATCATTTTGCTTTAGTTTCACGGTTTGTTTTCATCTGTATCCCTGGGATACTACTAATTTAATACATCATTTAGATGCCCACATTACAATATTACGTCCCCTGGGGACTTCATGATTTCACCTTGAAACTTACGCACAACCCCTTTTTTGATAGATCATACAATACTCAACTTTTTAATTGAAATACACCGCATATATGAGTTGACGAAATAAAGTACATGTTTCAAGAGTATTCCCTACCTCAACGAATTTCAAAGCACGCTTTCTCGTAGAGGTTTACACTTCACGATCCTACGTCAAACCTACATTTCATGTATTTAGAAAAATGCTTAGAAAGGTTACAAGAATAATTGGAGCGCATAGCCTCCATGTTTCTGCACCAATAATTTTAAGAACTGAGTGGTGCCTCGCGCGAGCGAGAACCAATCCTCGCTCGAGCGGTCACTTGACCTCACTCGAGTGGTTAAATCGATGTCGCTCGAGCGGTTAAATCGAGCTGCTCGAGCGGTTCAATCAAGCTGCTGAAGCTTTACTAGAGACCTCACTCGAGCGAGCTTCCCTATCATTTTGGGGACCGCTCGAGCGAGCCCAGAGCTATATTTTTATAGTTTGTCCTCGCTCGAGCGAGCCCTTTTGGCCACTCGAGCGAGGAGCGATATATTTTTAACACCTCGATCTGCTCGAGAAAGCTATTTCTCCCATTCAGCCCTTAATATCAAAAAAACATTCAACCAACATTCTATCTATGATTTAAAACATGCCTAAGCATTTATCACGCCTTTAACATACCTCCAACGATAAGTCTCGTGCAAGTTCGATCCACGATTCAAAATTCTACTAGACTAAAAGATCTCTAAGGTTCCTCCTCCAACCTTTGCTCCAGATCTTCCACCGATTTAAGTTCCAACAAAACCCTAGTTCTTTACTAGGCTCTTCTTTTCTTTCTCCCTATTTAGGGTAGAATTGAGTTTACGTATGGGGCTCTTCTCTCCTCTCTCTTTCACTTATATACTTATAAGTTAGGGAATACTAGTGTGTTTCCCACATACACACATAGTGTATACAGGCTAGTTTTGGTTTCCTTGTGAAACACATATACATGTATATGGTGTATGACGTGCACGTTTCTTAAAATCTGGGATTGTGACACATTCATAACTCAAAACTATTTCTTTACACTGTCTCTATTTATCGTAAATGGGTCTGATAAAATTCATGATGGTTCTAATGCATTAGACGAACTAACAGACCCTGATTCAGCCCTTGATGAGGTCACCACAAGCATCCATAGGAGCAAGGTCTTCTCGAAGATCCAGTACTTTTCTTATGAAAATTTTGAAAGTAGGCTTTAGTACTAGTGCATCTATCTTCTTCTTTTTCCATGTTGGCATTTGAAAAAAATAGAAACCACGTGTCATCTAAATCCAGAGTGGGCCGAGACAGTGGAGATGAGGAGGCTGAGGCCGAGGTGACATGAAGATGGGAATGAAGGGAGCATGAAGGGAGCATCGTCAGAGAAAGGGACGAGTAAGGGTAAGAAAGAGAAGTGAAAGAATTGAGGAAGGGAAAGAAATGAAGAAGCAGGAAAGATAAAGGGAATGAACAGAGGAGGAGCATCGTCGAAGAAAGGGAGGAGTAAGGGTAAGAAGGAAAGATAATGAAGAGAGGTGAGGCATTGGACGATCCAACCCAGATTCAACCCTTGATGAGGTCATCGCAAGGATCCGTAGGAGCAAAGATTATACTATCAACCAAATACCATAAAAGAAACACCAAGATAGTGGATATGAAGAGGTTGAGTCCGAGGCAAAAGAAGGAGAAGTGAAAAAATTGATGAAGGGCAACCAAGAAAGATAAAGAAGGGAAGGAGCAACTGGTGTGCAAGGAAAGAGAAAGAAGGGAGGAGGAGCATGGGGAGGAGGAGCAAGTGAGGGGCAAGGATAAGAAGGAAAGTGAATGAATGGAGGGGGCGGTGGTGGCTGGTTGGGTTTGGATGCTACATATTATGGAAATGTTAGAGGTGGTGGCGGGGGGTGGCCACGGTGGAAGAGGAAGAGGTGGAGGACCGTTAGGGATGACAGTCAGCTCATTGTCGTCGTGGATGTCGGGAACCAAACAATCGTATGAACTGATACAATGCTGGCGCATAGGATGGTGGCTCCTTCGCAAACCGGTGAGAGGCATTTCCCGTTGAACAAAGGAAGTTGAAATACAAATCTAAGGAGATACAGAAGAAGAAAAAGAGTGGACGCTTTGAGGTCCTTTCAATAAAAAAAATTTCATGCAACCTCATTAAATAGACTGTTGTGGTGTATTACTGCTTCATATTTATTGCATACATTTGTTCATATTTCAAGCGACATGTTATCGCTTCTAAGTGACGTGTCAGTGATGTTATGATTTTCAAGGGGTGTGTTATCTTTTCCTGCGGACTTTTTTTTGACAAATCATCTCCCTGTCTCAAAAATGATTCCTGAGGAGCTTCAAATTACAGATTTTGTTGTATTTTTATTCGGTCTTATCTAACATTAATTATTCTAGCGCATGTTTGTATCCCAATAGATTTTATTATACTTTTTTTTTAACATATGAATACATTAATACAAACTCTGCTTTTGTCGTTTAAATTAATACAATATGTGCTTTCCGATGTGCTGGTAGCTCTAATAATCATGAAGGTAATAATAATGCCTCTAGGTTGAAGAACTAGCTCTAATAATAAGCGTCATCGCTTCTTATAGGAAGCATCTTCGCTTATAATGTGGAGTGTCATTGCTCATCGTTGCAAATTCAATGCCTCATCGTTGTAAATTCGACGCATGATCGCTTCTAATTCGAAGCGTCATTGCTTCGAAATTTGAAGCGGATTGTTTTTTATTTTCCCACGGTCTTATCTAACATTTATTATTACTCATATCATAATAAAAAAGCCTTTTTTCTCATAAAATATGAAAATGCCTTTAGCATTCCGTCAGTTTAATCTTTTGACCATATCCTCTCGCTTCTAATTTGGAGCTTCATCTCTTATGTTTGATGTGTCATCATTATAAATTCGACGCGTCATCGCTTCTTATTTGAGACATCTCCGTCTCAAAAATGATTGTCGAGAAGCTTCTAATAGCAAGCGTCATCGCTTCTTATAGGAAGCGTCTTCATTTCTAATGTGGAGTGTCATCACTTATGTTCAAACCTCATCATTGCAAATTCGACGCGTCATCGCTTCTTATTCGATGCATCATCTTTAAAAATCCGAAGCGTCATCGCTACTTATTCGAAGAGTCATCAATTCTAATTCGAAGCCTAATCGCTTTGCAATTTGAAGCGGATTGTTTGTAATTTCGTGCGGTCTTAGCTAACATTAATTATTGCTTGTATCACAATAAAAAAGCCTTTTTCCTGAGAAAATATGAAAATGCCTTCAGCATTCCGTCAGTTTAATCTTTTGATCATATCCGTTCACTTCTAATTTGGAGCGTTATCGCTTATGTTCTCACCGTCATCGTTATAAATTTGACGAGTCATTGCTTCTAATTCGAAGTGTCATCACTTCGAAATATGAAGCGAAATGTGTTGTATTTTTGCAGGGTCTTATCTAACATTAATGCGCGCTTGTATCACAATAAAAATGCCTTTTTTCTCAGAAAATATGAAAACGCCTTTTAGCATTTTGTCAGTTTAATTTTTTAACCATATCCTTTCACTTTTAATTTGAAGCGTCACCGCTTATGTTCAAAGAGACATCGTTGTAAATTCGACGCGTCATCGCTTCTTATTCGAAGTGGATTGTGTTGTATTTTTGTGCGGTCTTATCTAACATTAGTACAGAAAAGAAACTAATATACAGAAATATAATTTCTATTAATATTGAAAGAAATATTTACATAAAAATTGTTTGCATTAAAGATAAATCCGTTGGACCACCAAAAGAAAGTGAAGACTTTGAGATTTTGGAGGCTCTGAAGATGAGCTCAAGCTTTTGAAATTTTTGCTACAGAGAGAGATATGCCCAGACTGTGCAGAGAGAGAGATGGCTCCATCCAGAGAGATGGCTCCCTCTAGCTGGGAGAACGGTTAGAAATTTACAGCCAAGGGAATCCAACCCACCGTCCTCGTAGAGGAATTCATACTGAGGAAGGAATTTCGTAGAGGAACTCGCACTGAGGAAAGAATTTAATGGTGAGATTATGAAAAGGTGGGGGAAGGTGAGGAGAAGTGAAAGAATTGATGAAGGGTAAGCAAGAAAGATAAAGAAGGGAAGGAGCAACTGGTGTGCAAGGGTAAGCAGGAAAGAAAAAGAAGGGAGGAGGAGCATCATCGGAGAAAGGGAGGAGCAAGGGTAAGAAGAAAAGATAATGAAGGTAGGTGATGCATTGGACGATCTAGAGAACCCTGATTCAGCCCTTGATGAGGTCATTGCCAGTGGAGGTTGTGGCTATGGTGGAAGAGGAAGTAGTGGAGGATCATTGGGGACGACAGCCAACTAGTTGAGGTCGGAGATGTCGAGAATCGAACAATCGTATAAACTGATACAATGCCAACACAGAAGACAGTGGCTCCTTCGCAAACCGGTGAGACGCATTTCCCCATGGGCTGAGGAAGTTAAAATGCTAATCTAAGGAGATACAGAAGAAGAAAAAGAGTGGAAGCTTTGAGGACCTTTCAATAGTAATTTTTTCATGCAATCTCATTAAATAGACTGTTGTGGTGCACTACCGTTGTCATCGCTTCTAAGCGGCATGCCATCGCTTCTAAGTGGCGTGTCAGTGGCGTTACAATTTTCGAGGGGAGTGCTGTCTTTTCCCGTGAACTTTGATTCGACACGTCATCTCCCTGTGTTGTTCGTATTCCAAGCGGCGTGTCATCGCTTCTAAGCGGTGTGTTAGTGGCGTTATGATTTTTGAGGGGTCTTGTGCTGTCTTTTCTTGTAGACTTCAGTTCTACATGTCATCTCCCTGTGCTATTCATATTTCAATACAAAGTGCCGTTTAGACTTCCGTCTCAACTATCCAATAACAACTTATTCATTACGAAGCGCTGACGTGGCCACAAAGAGTGACTACACTTCAAGTTACAAGTGTCAGTGCTCAAATAAGAGTTTATTAAAGCAGCAATACTTCTAAATTGAAGTGTTAACGCTCCTGAGTCGAACCGCCATCGCTTTTAAATTGAAATGTTAGCCCAAATTAGAAGTGTCATCTTTTCTACATGGAAGCATCATAGCTTCTAATTGGAAGCGTCATCGCTATTAATTGATGCGTCGGCGCTTCGGTTGATGGCGAGGTCTCTTCTTGACGTAAGCGGCGTTTCATTTATTACTAATCTCGACCATTATCACTAATAAAAATGTAGGCCTTAATATTCATCTCACTTCATTTTGACCCGTCATCGCTTCTAACTCGAAGCATTATCACTTTTAGTATATTTAGAAGTATGTAACTTTTGGGATAATATGCACAAAAAGAAATTCTCTATTAATATGGAAGTTAATATTTACAGAGTTTAACAAAGAAGTTGATTAAATAAATGATTAACTTAAGAAAAATCGAGAGAATGACTGACACAGTAAAGTTTGCGATGGAGATCTGTCTCGGGGTCTCCAAATTTTTTGCTCCCTCTTACTGTATAACTAGATTAATACAAAGTCTGCTTTTGTCCTTTAAATTAATACAATATGTGCTTTGCAATGTGCTCGTAAAAAATAATTATACAGGTAATAATAATGCCTCTAGGTTGAAGCGCTAGCTCTAATTACAAGCGTCATCACTTCTTATAGGAAGTGTCTTCACTTCTAATTTGAAGCGTCATCTCTTTAAGTTCGAAGTGCCATCGCTACATATTCGGCTTCTAATTCGATGCGTCATCGCTTCTAATGTGAAGCGGATTGTGTTGTAATTTTGTACGGTCTTATCTAACATTAATTATTGCTCGTATCATATTAAAAATGCCTTTTTCTTCAGAAAATATGAAAATGGCTTTTAGCCTTCCGGTAATAATAATGCCTCTAGGTTGAAGCACTAGCTCTAATTACAAGCGTCATCGCTTCTAATAGGAAGCGTCTTCGCTTGATGTTCAAAGCATCATCACTGCAAATTTGATGCGTCATCGATTCTAATTCGAAGCGTCATCGCTCAAAATCTTTTGACCATATCCTTTCTTTTATTTTGCACGCTCAAACCAAATCGAAGAGTCGTTAGAAGTGACAACGCCTCAGCTAGCCCTAACGTTCATGCCGCTTGGTCGAAGAGCTGGACCTAATATTTAGGGCACTGTCACTTCATTAACTATGGAGCTACGTTTGTAATACTCAGAAAATAAAAAAAATAAGGGGATACCCCAAAATATGTCATTGTGACGAGATCACAGGATATAAGAAAATAATATCGAAAAGAAACTAATATACAAAAAAAAAATTTCTATTAATATTTAAAGAAATATTTACAGAAATTAACCAATAAACTTATTACATTAAAGATAAATCCGTTGGACCACCAAAAAAAAGTAAAGACCCCGAGACTTTGGAGGCTCTGATGATGAGCTCAAGCTTTTAAAGTTTTTATTGCAGAGAGCAAAGATTTTGGAAGAATAGTTATCTTAACTTCCAAAATAGAGAGATGGTTATCTTGACTCATAGAGAGATGGCTCCCTGATTCAACCATTGATAAGGTGATCGCAAGGATCCATCGGAGCAAAGATTACACACTAGACAAAAGACAACGAAAGATACACTGACACACGTCGAGACAGTGGAGACAAGGAGGCTGAGGCCGAAGTGGAGGAAGGAAAGAGACCCAAGGTAGGAGGAGCAATGGGGATCAGTCTTGAGGACTTCAAATTTTGGCTCCATCGAGAGAGAGAGAGATGGCTCCCTCTAGCTAGGAGCCTAGTTAGAAAGTTATAGCCAAGGGAAAGGGTGGCATACAAATTTTCAACCCACCGCCCTAGTAGAGGAACTCGCACTGAAGAAAGAGTTTGATGGTGAGATTGTTAAAAAGTCGGGGAAGGTGAGAAGTTGAAAAAAATGGTCGGGGGTCTCGGTAGAAGATCCAACGTCTGGAACGACTGTCCGCGCTTCAACTTTTCTAATCATTTTATTGCAGCTAGAAGCTCAGCCCTTTGCATTTCAAAGATTTGATCAAGCCTTATGCTTAGCTCGTCATGGTCTAATACTTCTGTCATGGGGTTAGGGTTAGGGTTGGAGATGGAGAAAGACGATGAGTTTGGAATGGGAAGGGTATCTGACAGGCCATGGCTTTATAGGGAAAAAGGCTTCACTTTGAAATAAACTTTGAGGGTCGATGGCAGGTAGCGTATTCCCTGAGGCTCTCTCGAATACCAATAAGAAGCCGGCCGCTGTTTGAGGTTACCCAAATGACGATGGTCGAAGCATCATCGCTTCGAATTCAAAGCGTCGTCGCTTCTAATCCGAAGGGTTGTTGCTTCAATTAAGGGTGGGGACGCTTCTTTACTTAAGTGGCTTTTTATTTATTACGAATTTCGTGGACTTTGAAATTGCGGATGGTGTTGTCTTTTCGCGCAATCTTTTCAAATAGTATTCATTGCTACAGCTCTTCACTGCATATTTCACCAACTTTTGTGGAAGCGTCAGCGCTTCAATAAGTCATTTCCTAAAGCATCATCTTCTCTAAATGATAGCGTCATCGCTTCCAAGAACTTCATTACATAACGCGCCATTGTTTGATGTTAGCAATGGAGCTTATAGTTGGAAGCGACATCGCCTCTAAATCAAAGCGACATCACTTCTAAATAGAAGCGCCATCGCTTCTAATTATAAGAATCCATATTTGTTGCAGCGACTGTTTTAAATCTATAACTTTTGGTATAACTTTGTCCTCAGTGCATATGAAGATATTGGCAAGAATGACAAGAAAATAACATGTCTCCAAATTAGCTAACGAAATATATACATTACATTCAAAATATAATACATAAAAATTAAGTTATAAGTAAAAAGCTGATTTTTAGGAGCGGTAACGCCTCAGATAAATAGTTTTCGTAGAAGCGTCAGTGCTTCTAAATCGAAGTGTCGTCACTTCTATATCGACGCATCAGCGCTGCTAACTCCAAGCGCTGTTAATAGCGACAGTGCCTCACCTACCACTATTAATCACGCCACTTGATCAAAGCGTTGGCGCTAATATTCAGAGCGTTGTCACTTCATTGACTATGGAGCCATGTTTGTATTACTCAGAACAAAAACAAAACATTCGAGTGCACCGGGCATAAGAAAATAATACATAAAAGAAAAAATTTACACAAAAAGAAAATTTTCTATTAATATTGAAAGAAATATTTACAGAGATTAACTAATAAAGTGATTACATTAATGATAAACCTAGGAAAAAACTAGACACGAACAACGGCAACGACCACCAAGAAGCTAAAGTTTGCTATGGAGTTCGGTGTCGAGGTCTTTAATTTGTTTGCTCAGTCAAGAGAGATTTCTCCCTCTTGTTAGGATCACATCCTCTGTCATTCAAATATCCCTAACTGGCCAGTGAAGAGAATAAAATCCAGTTAGGAAGAAATTTACAGCCAAGGGAAAGGGGAGGCATGCAAATTTCAAACCCACTGTCCTCGTAGAGGAACTTACACTGAGGTGGGATTTGACAATGATATTTTTAAGAAGTGGGGGAAGGTGAGAAGTTTGAAAAAAGGGTCGGTTTGGGGCGAGGTTTATGTCAACGGGGGGTCTCGGTAGACGATTTAGCATCTGGAATGGGTCGCTGCCGGTAGACGATTCAGCATCTGGAATGGGTGATCGCTACTTATGTGTGTATCTAATTAAGTCTTAACCTATTGCAAGCGCACAATGGAAATTATAGAGCTAGTATAGGATCGTTCCCACGAAGATAGTTATTACTTATATTAACCTATTTTGCAGAAATCTTATATTTATCTTTAAGGATTCCTATTCTACTGGAGAAATATGAATAAAGAATTTTCTAAATTATAATGCATAAAAATAAATCCTAATCCTCCTTCCAATTGAGGTCATCAATCCCAATCTTTAGCTATCAGATATTTATGAAATTAAACAGTACAATACACCATATATCAATTCTTCTAGTATTGGGCGTCAATCAACACTAAAGTCTTATCAATATAGATTTAATCTAATCAACTAGAAATTTGGGCGTCAATCAAACTCTAGAAAATTGAAGATATAAAAGTAAAACTATTATACTAATCTGCAAATTCTAACCTGAGTCGTCAATTCAAATCAAAACTTGGAGATATTTACAAAGCAATAAAGAAAATAAAAATCTAAACTAAATATATCCTTCACCCCTCAGCCGGAGTCGTCAATTCCTTTTGAGAAACTACAGACATCTAATCTTCAGTACCCAATAGCAGTCGTCAATTTCTCTTGAGAAACTTCTAATATCTAATCTACTCTAACTATTTTAAACTACTGATCGGAAGAAAATCTAACCTCAGACGTCAATTAATGCTGAATTTCTTCGATCCTTATTCTTGTACCAGGCCCTCTTATTTATAGGTCATAAGGGGTCGGTTTACAAAACTTCTAATTTTAATAAAAGAAACTACTAAACTAAAAGATTCCTAATATAACTCTACTTCTAATTTTATCCTTCCTTTTGCTTCAACGGTTGATATACTTCTAGAAATGTCTTTGCATGTCGGCAGTAGTCCTTTAAAGTATTCTTCATCAATTTCCTCGAATCCGTGATTCACCAGACTTATAATTCAAGAGATCTTCTAATTCTGGTTCATGGCGATGTACTATGCACATGATCACCAGCAGTGAACTAAGTCTCCTGTAGAATTGCTAGTAACGATTCTCTGTTCTTTCTTCTTTTTTTATGGAAAATCGCAATTTACAATTTTTCAGCTTTTGTGTCTTTTTCTGTAAAATCGTAAATGACAAATTTACTCTTCATATTACTCACTCTGATGACTTTACTATATAATTAGTTTTTTTCCTCAAGCGGCTTCTTTTGCAGAATCGTAAATTGAGATTTTTTTGCCTTCATAGTCTCTCACTCTGGAAAATTGTAAATAATGATTTTTTATTCTTTTTCGTAGGTAGAGCTTTCGTCTTTCATTCTATTATCATTCTTACTGCTTTTTGAGTTCCTTTTGACGAATATTAATACTTTGAGTATAATTTACTGTTTTTCCTTAATATTTGCATATCAATAACTTATTAGTAGCAAACTACGGCCTAGTACTGCTAAGTTAAGGGTGATAAAATGGTAAGTTATGTGACTGATCAATAGGTTGCTGCTGCTTCAACTTTTCTAATATTTTTATTGCAGTTAGAAGCTCTGCCCTTTGCTTTTCAAGGATTCTATAAAGCCTTCTGCTTAGCTCATCATGGTCTGGTTCTTCTACCATGGGGTTAGGGTTAGGAGACGGAGAAAGACGATGGGTTCGAAATGGGATGGGTTTAGGGTTTAGGCTTTGGGAGGGGATGTTGCTTTATGGGGAAAAAAGCTTGACTGTAAAATGTCACCTCCAAAATAAATATCGAGGGTCGGTTGCAAGTAGTGTATTTTCACAAAGTTTTCTAGAATTATGATAAGAAGCGCCCAGCTATATAATGTTACCAATGGCGCTTATTTTTTTAAGCGTCAGCGCTTTGGTGAGACGATTGTAGAAGCATCATCGCTTATATTTTGAAGCGTCATCGCTTAAATTACGGTTCGTTTATTACGATTTTTGAGAACATTGATATTGCAGACTGTATTATCTTTTTGAGAAGTCTTATCCAACATTATTTATTACAGCTGTTGTTTGCATCCCAGTAAAAACGTTTTAGTTTTTTATTATTTTCGAGGATTTAAAATTGTGAGGCATGTTGTCTTTTTGTGCAATCTTTTCAAACATTATTTATTACTGCGGCTCTTCACTGCATATTCGACCAACTTCTGTGAAATCGTCAGCTTTTCAATAAGTAATTTCCCGAAGCATCATCTTCTCTAAATGATAGTGTCATCGCTTCTAAGAACTTCATTACATAGCATGCCACTGTTTGATGTTAGCAATGACGCTTATCGTTAGAAGCGACATCACCTCTAAATCAAAGCGACATCACCTCTAAATCAAAGCGACATCGCCTCTAAATGAAAACATCATCGCTTCTAAATATAAGAATCCGTATTTGTTGCAGCGAGTATTTTAAATCTATAGAAGCGTCCTCGCTTCTAAATGGAAGCGTCCTCGCTTCAGTTGGTAGCGAGGTCTCTTCTTGCGCTAATGGTTCTAGTATATTTACAAATCTGTAACTTTTGGAATAATATCCATAAAAAGAATTTCTCTATTAATATGGAAATTAATATTGGCAGATATTAACAAAGAAGCTGATTACATAAAAGATGAACTTAGGAAAAATCTAGATACGATAAAGTGTTTTTTGTTAGAAGTATCAATGATTAATCAGGAAGTGTCGTCGCTTTATGTTCGAAGCGTCGTCGCTCATTAACTGAAGCACCAGCGCTTACATCATTAGTGTAGCAACGGTCGACCCATCATATTACAATAAAAAAGCATATTCCATAACCTTTCTTGTTTTTACTTTCGTCTTCAAAACCCCTTTATCGTCTGATTTTCTTCTCTTTCTTATACAGTGATGTTCTATAATTAGTCTCAGTTTATATGCATATAAATACTTTCATTTAATTTCATGAACAGGGATAATTCAAGCTTCTCAGGATAATTCCATGAAATTTAGAGGCGATGGCGCTTCCATCTAGAGGTGATGGCGCTTCCAATTAGAAGCGATGACGCTTCTATTTAGAAGCGATGAGACTTCCATGTAGGGCTAGCGCTTCGACTTAGCGGCATTATTATTAGCGGCGTGATTATTAATATATTCATATATTAACGCTACCAGTACTTTGGAAAGAGAAAAGAGAGACATCAGCAAAGCGCTAGTAATACAAAAGCAGAGATTATTTTAATGTATTCATATATTAAAAAAAAGAACAACAAAGTATACAGGAAATACTCAGTTCATATCAATACAATCTCTGCCTCAGCTACCACTAATATTCATGGGCCTCAAGGCGCAAGTCGAAGCGCTAGCCCTAATATTTGGGGTGCAGTCGCTTCTTATTAATAGTACCAGCGCTTCTGTTGGACTACTTGTGGCATCACTGAATAAAATAAAATGAAATAAAAAAAATTTACAAATCATGCATTCGAAGGTTTCATTCATAACTCAAAACTATTTCTTTACATCTTCTTTCTTTACACATCTTTCTTTACACTGTCTCTATTTATCGTAAATGGGTTTGATAAAATTCATGATGGTTCTGATGCATTGGACGATCTAGCGGACCAGATTTAGCCCTTGATGAGGTCACCGCAAGCATCCATATGAGCAAGGTCTACCCGAAGATTCAGTACTTTTCTTATAAAAATTTTGAAAGTAGGCTTTAGTACTAGTGCATCTACCTTCTTCTTTTTCATGTAGGCATTTGAAAGAATTAGAAACCACGTGTCATCTAAATGCATAGTGGGCCAAGACAATGGAGACGAGGAGGCTGAGGCCAAGGTGGCATGAAGAAGGGAATGAGGGGAGCATGAAGAAGGGAATGAAGGGAGGAGCATCATCGGAAAAAGGGAGGAGCAAGGGTAAAAAGGAAAAGTGAAGAATTGAGGAAGGGCAAGAAGGGGAAGTGAAGAATTGAGGAAGGGCAAGAAGAAGTGAAGAATTAACGAAGGGCAAGAAAGAGAAGTGAAAGAATTGACAAAGGATAAGCAGGAAAGATAAAGAAGGGAAGGAGCAACTGGTGTGCAAGGGTAAGCAGGTGATTGACTTACTATGTGTATATAATTAAGTTTTAACCTATTGCAAGCACACAATGGAAATTGTAGAGCTAGTATAGGATCGTTCCCACGAGGAATTATTTATCTTATCTTTATTTCTATTTCTATTTCAAAGTTTATATTTATTTTTTAAGGTCCTAAACTACTTAAAAAATATGAATAAAGAATGATTTCTTAATCTAAAGTACAAAAAAATAAATCCTAATCCTACTTCTTCAGATTGAGGTCATCAATCTCAATCTTCAGCCATCGAATATTTATAAAAATAAATGGTACCGTTACACCGTATTGCAGTCTTCTAAAAATTGGGCGTTAATCAAAAACTAAAATTCTTCAACACAGATTTAATCTAATTAATAATTTCCTAAAATATGGGCATCAATCAAATTCGAGAAAATTAAAGATAGAAAAGTAAAAAGTTTTATAGTAATCTGTAAAATCCAACTTGAGCCATCAATTCAAATTAAAACTTGAAGATGTTTACAAAGCAGTAAATAAAGCAAATAAAATCTGTAGTTTCACTCTTTGCGCAAAAGGCTAGCTACAAGCAAAGTCGTTTCTATGTCATCACACATATATCAAATGATATATATATATATATGAGAATTATTCTTTATATGAGAATTCTCCTATATTTTTTATTTTCCTGTAGTCTATTTTCTTTGTACCAGTACAGACCACACTGTATAGCTGCAACTACAACGAGCACTGGTAAGATAGCATTTCTTATAGTAGTTATAAAAAATTATAAGATAATAAAAGTTAGTTTGATGATTTAATATTAATTATTGCGATACACTACCTTATGTCAGCGGCGTTACCTTAAGATAGCGATCCACTACCTTAAGATAGCGACCAGCTGCATAACTGAATAATATGAAAAAGTCAATTTGATGATTTAATATTTTTTATTTTTTATATTTTAGGATGAAATGGATGTTTCTGTACTTCATCATTTTGATCATGCCCGAGTCGGCGATAATACTTACAACGGTGGACATTGGAAGATTGTCGTTGTTAGAGAGAAGATCTCATTTAATCAATTTAAGCAGAAAATGTACAATGTCAGTAGGACTCGACCGGAAGAACATTCAATTACACTATCCGTTTCTTTGCACATAGGAAAGGCGTTAGTATTTGTCGAATTGTCTGACTCCGATGATCTTGCGAATTTATTTAAAGCATATCGTATTGGTGATGGTGTGATAAATGTTTATATCGAAAAATCATTAGCAACTCCTATGAGAGAAATTTTATCGTCTATTGAAGCATTTCAACCGTTCTGGCAGGAAACAAAGGAAGATGATAAAGAAATTGAGGAAAACATCAGATTAAGAGATTATGATAGTGTAGAACCATAACATTCGATTAAAAATCAATGAATACAATTTGAAGAGGAGAACTTTGCTACACCGATGATCGTCAATGATAATAGAAATATAAATATAGGATTTTTCCCTTACTGTAGGCCTCTGGAGCAACCTTCTTCAGGCATTCGAATGAGAGAAAGTGATGAATATCAAGGATATTGTCCTCAAATGAATCCGATGCATGATACATCTCAACTCAACTTCAAATCGATAAATAATACATTTGACTGGAATCAGTGGGAAACATTTTTAGGAGGCCTTAGTCCATATTAATGGCCTTCCAAACCAATAGTTTCGGAGCAAACAATAATCGAGCCTTCAACAGAACAACCTCTCGCACCTCAAACATTCCCAACTCGGCCAACCTCAACCCAAACAACTTCACTTCAACCAAACGTACCTCGACGAACTCATTCTTAATTACGTAATAATCATTCAGTCAATGATGGTGATAGTGATCCTGAAAATAATGAAGCACCGTCGTTGCTCACTTCGCGTGTTGATACTAATAGGGGAATTGATCAACCTTTGGTGGATGAAGACTATGATCTTAATGACTCAGAGGGCGAGTATATGAATTCGAATGATGAAGGACTATATGAAGGGGGGCCATTAACTGTTGGTCAGGCATTTAAAAATAAAAAATCCTTCCAAAAAGCTCTTAAAGAGTTTTTCATGGCAAATAATTTTTAAATTAAACCAATAAAAACTAGTCCTCTTCGAGTTACGGTGAGGTGTGTTGAAGTAGGGTGTGTTTGGCGAATACATGCATCAAAATTGGTCGGTGTGAACACATTTTTAGTGAAGACTTTCCGCCCAAAACATACGTGTGGAATGCCAGCTTTCGAAAGAGGTCATCGCCAGTGTTCGACATCGTGGATAGCTTCCTTCGTGAGGGATAAGTTGTTAAAAAGCTTTGACGAGAATCCTGCTTCAATAATGTTTTATATTAAAAAAAAATACGGTGTAATAGTAAGCTATTGGAAAGCATGGAGAGGAAAACAAATGGCATTGAATGATATCCGAGGTAGCTAGAAGGATTAATTTAAGATGTTACTATCCTATGTCGCCGAATTACAAAGGGTTGATCTAGACGTATAGACCGAATTGTGTCGCAAGCCTGATATTGCCTTTCAGAGGTTCTTTATAGCATTTGGACCTTGCATTAGGAGCTTTCGTAATACTTTGCGAAGAATAATTACGATAAATGAGATATATTTGTGCAGACGATACAAAAGAGTGTTGTTAATAGCTACAGGGATAGACGAGAATAGACATTTATTCCCTATAGCGTTCGGCATTGTACCTAAAGAAAATAAAGATCATTAGACATGGTTCCTTGATTTATTAGGGAGACACGTAATCGGGGACTTTCAAGAGTAGTTTATATTGATATCAAACTGGCATAAGGGGTTGATGGAAGCTGTGCATAATATTTTTCCTAACGCCTATCACAGCTATTTTATGCAACACTTAACTTTGAATCTTTTGATATATATAAGGATACAATCTCTCAACCGATGTTCTGGGTTGCTGCCAGTGCATTCTCGAAGGCAAAATTTAAAAGAATTTTACAAAAAATAGAAGATAAGGCCCCCCCGGAATGTATAATATAGATTAAAGAAGTCGGTGACCATTTTTGGGCGCGCGCATATTTTCCAGAAAAGTGTTATGATATACTGACAATAAATATAGCAGAAAGTATTAATAGTGTGTTGACGATAGCCAGAGAGGAACCGATCGTGACAATGCTAAAAACCATTTGCACGAAGGTAGCCGAATTCTACCCTCGACATAAGGAGGAAGGAAATAAAATGGCACACATATTGACACCAATGGCGGAAGAGCACCTAATAGGAAATTCAGGGTGGGTCAGTCGAAAGAACATTGTTCCCTATGGTCACGATACATTTCAAGTTAAACGGGGGCAATACACTCACAGTGTAGATCTAGAGAAATGAATGTGCACATGCAGACGTTGGGCTATCCTTGGATTACCATGCTTGCATGCAATCACTGCATTATCGCGCAGGAACAGGGACAAAGAGATTCCTCTTTTTTGTGAGCATTGGTTTACCAGTGCCTAATTTAGGAAAACTTATAAAGAATACTTTATTTCGACCGTTGATAAGCGCTAATGGACCGTTCAAAAGGAAGAAATCGAAGTTTTACCTCCACACATGATACGTCAAGCCGGTCGCCCGAAGAAAATGAGGATAAGATCTAAAGGCGAAGTTTGACAACTACGGTGTAAAAATTGTAACGAATACATACATAACCGCCGCTCATGTAAATTTGTTAGAATATGAAACCTATTTCAGAGTGTAATTTATAAAAATGAGATTTTTTTTCATTTTAAGGGTTCTGAGAATTTGCAAAGTTTATCCTTATAGACAGATGGCACGTAGTGCAACGCTCGTGTATCTATTACATGAGTCTATGAAATGATGGTGTTTTGCGAACCTTTGGGTTGGATGGCCCATTGCTCAGAAACCACACCATTCAGATGGTCCCTTATCATAGCACCATCCCATCAATACACTTCTTGTGTACCATTTCCAGTTACTTCTTTAACTATTCAAATGTAAGTAGTTGATCAGATGATCAAATATAATCTAGCAAGCACCATTATTATGTCATGATCCCACTTGTAGAGTGTGTTGGTGTACACCACAAGCTTCGATAGTGCAAGCCCAAATCTAGCTAAAATTCTCCATGATTTTCAAAAGCGTGCCATTACATGCAAATAAGAAGTTGGCCATTGCACATAGTTTAAAAAAAGACTTGGTATGTCGTGGACATGTGTCATGTGAGAACAACTTCTAAGCCTTATTTATTTGAAGCCCATATTATAGAGATTTCTGGTACAAAAGATTGGAACAAAATACAATTTCTATCATACGATTCAAGCGCAATCAATTATTAAATCCCATAAACAAAATATAATGTTTATTTCATATTTTTCACTTAAGATCTTTAGATCTTGGCCTTCAAATTAGAGGACTTAGATAGTGTTTACACATGACACATCACGAAATACCAGGTCATTCTTTCACACTATAAGCAATGGCTAACTTAAAGTATGGACTAATGTTTCCCTTTGCAAAAACAAGATCCTATTAATTAAAGTTAGCCCATTTTGGCGGTCAAATTTCTAAGGGTTTAGAGGATGAAGAAGCAGCTCGGTTGATCAAGATATTTGAATTAAAAAAAGGGGGGGAGGAGGAGGGGATCCCCATAAACCTTAGAAATGTGTGGAGGAAAGTGAGAGAGAGGGAAAGTGATAGAAAGGGGTAATAAGTTAGATAAGATAATCCAAAAAAAGAAATAGGAATGTGGGAGAGGACAAAGGTGGTAAAGTGTATGAGAGAGAGGATCTCTGTCACCTATTGTTTTATTGTGTTTACTGAGTTAGATCGATATAGCAGTGTGTGTGAGTGGTCAAATCGTTAAAATATACAAAAATATATGGACGAATAACGTATCACCTCTAAATAAAAATTTACACAGAAATATACATTCATTATCACAAACTTGTTACAAAATATATAAGTGAAAGAAAAATAACTACTCAGTTATTTTTTCAAACGTGCACAATGAATGTCCGATTTTGGCTCGAAATTGTTGCATGTTTTTCTCACCGACATCTATTCTCTGCCATTCGAAAAAGTACTCAATATATTTCAATAAAAAAATACCACAGTCCTAACCGTTGTGTTGGCAGGGAAGATCGACACCATCCATCACCGTTAGCTGCCACAGTTGATCGACAGCATAACTCAATCCGACAGCGTGAAGAAGTCGTAACATGTGATGCAACAAACTTTCTTTGTGTGATTTGAACTTCCTTGAATACTCTGGGTTGGCCGGGTCTATCAGCTTCACAGCGCAATTCACTATAGATACAATAACCAATGCCCAATGTTAATGTCTCGGGTTATGCATTGAAAAATAAATCCGTATATAATCGGGGATCTAATTAGTACTGTGTTTATTAAGAAATGTGAAAAGTGTTAATATAATCTAAAAAAGAACTTACCATCCCACAATCGACAGCATTAATACCGCGTGTCATACTCTTAAATAGGACCTCAAGCAGTTTGTACTGGTGACGAACATTCCACCTATCACAGTACACCTCTCATTTATCTAAGTCGTTGAGTGGTTCTAGATTTTCATCAGCCACAAATTTATTAAAATTTGAGTGGTCTACTATAATCAGGGTCTGTAATTAATCATTAGAATAATTCATTAATTGAAAGGCATGAATGATGTAAATAAATAAATAAATAAAATAATAAAGAAAAAAATGATACTAGGGCCGAGGTCGATGCAAACCAGCTCTTGTCCGCTAGTTTCGTAAATATAGTCATTTTTACTCTCTAAGACTTTGAAGTACGCGTCTATCACTTCATTGTCAAGCCATCCCCTTCCTTTTAGGACCCTTAAATTCTCTACGGTGATGTTGACACTAGAGATAGTATTCACGAGCATAGGATAGTCATCCATAAGCCGGTTTCACATACTGAGCATAAATTTATGTTCCATGAACTGTGGCTCATCCTCTTCGTTTTCAACGACGACCACTCTTTATCGTTTTACATATTCTTTCTTAGTTAGCATCTTTCTTTTCTTCCATGCTCACAACTCGTATCCTGTGCCCTTCTTTTCTAAGTCGACCTTACTCCTTAACGTAGAAAGATTTACTAGTAGTGATTTAAGTGATGTCGACTACGACTCGTAAGTAGGCTGGGATACCGGCGCTTCAACCACTTTATCGACCGACGGTTAGAATATAGTGGGATGAGTGGAAGAAGGCTTGGGTGGAGAGGATTAAGGGTAAATGGGTTCAAAGAAAGAAGGCCATGGTGCAGAGGGTTGAGTGGTAGAAGGCTTAGGTAAAGAGGGCTCAAAAGGTTGGGGTGCAGAGGGTTGAGTGATAGAAGGCTTAGGTAAAGAGGGCTCACAAGTTTGGGAAGAAGGTGATCCTGGTATAGAGGGCTCAAGGGCAATGTGATGAGAGGGAGGGGACTTGGGAGCAACAAAAGTAACAAAGAGCACCGAAGATAGCATTTCATCCTATAAAATTATAAAAAAAGAAGTTAAATTAATTTATCGTTCTGCTATCTTAGGATAGCAATCCGCTATCTTAGGATAGCAGAACACTATCTTAAGTTAGCGGATAGCTATTTTAAGATAGCGGATAGCTATCTTAAGATATCTAAAAATAATATTGAAGATAGCTTTACCCTTATTACTGTTAGTGATCTAAAAATAATTATATATAAAAAATTATATATTTTAAGTTAGTATATACCTTTGATAAATGAGATTTTACTGCCCCATGATTGTTCTTTTTACTAGCATTTTCGCTCTTCAAGTAAACTATTTGATCTTCTAGAGACCCTACTTTCGCTTGTAAGATTTTCTTTTCTCTTCTGAGCTGCTCAATTGTTATCGTCTGTCCTTTTACAATAGAGAAGGCGCAATTGAAATCGCCTTTCATTTCTCTAACTGCCATTCGGAGAGACGAGCACTCTTTCCGAAGCTCCGTTACTTCATTTATAAGTTAAGGATGTCTAGCCGGCTGTTCTCTTATTGGTTATTTCATACTTTCTGGTTCTTTCCCCTTTGATTTTCCTTGGTGACGTAAAACGACCTCATAATCGTCATTATTGTTACTGTTATCACCGTCATCGTCATCATCCTCATCGTAATTATCGTGTACCTCTTTCACTCTTTTTTGGGTCGAGTGTTTATGTTCTCTTTTCTATTCTCTATCTATATCTCTTTGCCTAAAAAAGAGCCGAACTAATCGATATTGTAATTTGTGTTTCTCTACATCGATGTTGACGATGACTGGAGAGTTAAGAATTTTTTCTCGGTAATAATTTAGATTACGGCTAAATTTCATTGCTTCCCATTTCAATAGCCTCGGAAAGGGACTTTTTAGCTGAGTACGAGTGGGGTGGACTTCTGGAAAGTGCTCCAACGCCTAAATCTATAAGGCGATAGTGCACCTGTAGATGTTATATTACCCTTTTGGAGACACTTTTGCTTCTTCTCTTTTGACTATCGCTTTATATATACAGTCAACTAAATTTTTGTAAACCACCAACCCCCACAGATATTCGTTAAATTCTTCGAAGATATCGACTAAGTCCAAGTATTTACTATCCACTCCCTGGTATGTGTCCGAAAGTAAAAATGAACATACGAGAAACAACAACGATAATTTCAAATTTTCATCGTTGGAAAGATGGGCACTATTAACAATTTCTTCAATACGAGAGCTTTTAGCCAGCTGTCCCTGAAAGAATTTGTATCAAATGGTTTCTCCCTCTATTAACATATTAAGGCCTAAAATCAATGATATATCAGCCTCATCCAGAAATAGTTTGGTGTTCTTCACTTTAAACATGTTATCTTTGACCCAAAAGCTCAATATCGCGTCAACGAAGTCTCCAATAAATACTAAATTCTCATAAATATTAAATAGATAACCGAAATTAATTCATCTAGTATCATCTTCCTCTCTTCGTTACAATGCATGTAAAATTTTTTAACACTAATTTCTATACATTTCTCGTAGGCCTTTATTTGCTTAGACATCTTAAAATCAGAGAGTGGTAACTGCATAGATCATAAAAATAACTAAGTAATTAAAAAAATTATTTTAAAATCAAACTACTACCTTACCGCTATCTTAAACTAGCGTTTCGCTACCTTACTGCTATCTTAGAATAGCTGAACGTCACCTTACCGCAATTTTAGCATAGCGGAATGCTATCTTAGCGTAGCATTTCACCATCTTAGAGTAGCGTTTCGCTATCTTAGGGTAGCGTTCCGCTACGCTAAGATAGCGGTAAGGTAGTGAACTGTGATGGAATGACAATGGCGAATAAAATTTTAATAAAAAGCAAACAAAAATACCTAAAAGAAATATGGTGCCGCTATGTTGCCGCTTCGTTGCCGCTCTCTCAGTTATTACCGCAGTAATAGTGAAAAGTGAAAAGTAAAATTTTTTAACAGTTTTAAAATATAAAATATTTTGAAACAAAAGGGTATTTGAGACATTTGATATATGTGTGCTAACATGGAAACGGCTTGGCTTGTAGCTGACCTTTTGCACAAAGAGTGAAATTATAGAGCTATTTTTGCAAATAAGTAAAATTATAGGGCTGAAAGTGCAAATTTCCCTAAAATCTAAACTAGAAAGAAAAATAAATATATCTTTCACCCCTCAGCCGTAGTCGTCAATAACTTCTGAGAAACTAGGATATCTACACTAATCTTCAACACCCAATAGCAATCATAAATTACTCTTGAGAAACCTCTGATATCTAATCTACAAAATAATAAAAATCTATTTTAATGATCAAAAGAAAAGTATCCAAATATTACATTGGGCTCTCTTATTTAGAGCTCATAAGGAGTCGATTTACAAAGTTCTAATTTTATTTAGAGCCCAATCATAAATTACATTGGGCTCTCTTATTTAGAGCTCATAAGGAGTCGATTTACAAAGTTCTAATTTTATTTAGAACCCAATCATAAATTACATTGGGCTCTCTTATTTAGAGCTCATAAGGAGTCGATTTACAAAGTTCTAATTTTAAGAAAAGAAACTACTAAAGTAAAAGTATCCAAATATAATTCTAATTCCTAATTTTATTCTTCCTTGCCTTCAGACCGTAGATGTGCTTCCAAAGTGTTCTTTGATTTTCAGCAACAGAGATCTTCGGAATTTAACTTCATCAATATTCTCAGATCCATGATTCACCAAACTTCTACATCCAGAGATCTTCTAATTCGGTGCATGGCGGTGATAATCTTCACTCACGTGATCAGCAACAGTAGATGTAGCAGAGGGAAAACTTTTCTTTTATACAATCGTAAATTATGATTTATCATTTTCACACAGCTTTCTTACTGGACAATTTTCTATAACGAACGATCGCTTCTTTTATCGCTTTTTATTCCTTTGTCTCTTTTTGAAGAATCGTCTTTTGAAGAATCGTAAATTACGATTTCTTAGCTTTCAACAGCGGTAAATCATCTTCTTTCGCTCAATAATCTTTTTACTGCTTTTTGAGTTTATTTTGATAAAGATTAACACTTTAGCTCTATTTTGCTATTTTTCCTTAATATCTGCATATCGTTAACTTGTTAGTAACAAACTAAGTCCTAGCATCATTAAGTTAAGGGTGATAAAATAGCAAATTATGTGACTGATCAGCAAGAAAGAGAGAAGGGAGGAGGAGCATGGGGAAAAGGAGCAACGTCGGAGAAAGGGAGGACCAAGGGTAAGAAGGAAAGATAACAAAGGGAGGTGATGCATTGGATGATCTAGCGGACCTTGATTTAGTCTTGATGAGGTCATCACAAGTGGAGGTTGTGGCTGTGGTGGAAGAGGAAGAAGTGGAGGATAATTGGGATATCGAAAACTCGAATAATCATATGAATCGACATAACGCCAAGGCAAGACGGTGGCTCATCTGCAAATGGGTGAGACGCATTTCCCCTTGGGTTGAGGAAGATGAAATGCTAATCTAAGGAGATACAGAAGAAGAAAAAGAGTGGATGCTTTGAGGTCCTTTCAATAGAAATTTTTTCATACAACCTCATTAAATTGACTATTGTCGTGCATTGCTGCTTCATATTTATTGCATACAGATGTTCGTATTCCAAGCGGCGTGTCAGTGGCATTACGATTTTCAAGGGGTGTGCTATCTTTTCTTGCGGACTTCGGTCGACACATCATCACCCTGTGTTGTTTGTATTCCAAGTGATGTGTCATCGCTTCTAAGCGTCATGTCAGTGGCGTTACAATTTTTTAAGGGTGTTGTGCTGTCTTTTCCCACAGACATCAATTTGACACATCATCTCCCTGTGTTATTCATATTTCAATACAAAGCACCGCTTAGACTTCCGTCTCAGCTATCCAATAAAAACTGACTCATAACAAAGCGCTGACATGCCCACAAAGAGCGACTATATCAAAGTGTCATATCCAAAAGTAACATCATCGCTTCAGAAAGGAAGCGTCATTGCTACGAGATCAAACTAAATCGCATCTATATCGAAGTGTCATAGCTTCAAACTTGAAACGTCATGGGAAAGGGCAGCGCATAAGTTATTCCTAATATATAGTGTTTTTTATTAGAAGTGTTGACGCTTATTGATAAAAGCGTCGACGTTTTATTAGGAAGCGTCGTTGCTTCATGTTCGAAGGGGTGTGCTATTTTTTTCTGAGGACTTCGTTTCAACACGTATCTCCATGTCTCAAAAATGATTCCCGAGGAGCTTCAAATTATAGATTTTATTATATTTTTGCTCAGTCTTATCCAATATTAGTTATTCCAGCGGCTGTTCGTATCCTAATAGATTTTATTGTACTTTTTTTTAAATATATGAATATATTAATACAAACTTTGCTTTTGTCATTTAAATTAATACAATTTGTGCTTTTTGATGTGTCGGTAGCCCTAATAATTATGAAGGTGATAATAATGTCTCTAGGTTGAAGAACTAGCTCTAATAACAAGCGTCATCGCTTTTTATAGGAAGCGTCTTTGCTTCTAATGTGGAGCGTCATCACTTATGTTCGAACCTCATCATTGCAAATTCGATGCGTCATCGCTTCATATTCGAAGTGTCATCGCTTCTAATTAGAAGTGTCATCGTTTTGATATTTGAAGCGGATTGTTTTGTATTTTCGCACAGTCTTATCTAACATAATTATTGCTCGTATCACAATAAAAAAGTTATTTTTCTCAGAAAATATAAAAATGCCTTTTAGCATTCCGTCAAGTTAATCTTTTGAACATAATTTAGAGCGTCATCGCTTATGTTCAAAGCGTCATTGTTTTAAATTCGACACGTCATAGCTTCCTATTCGAAGCATCCTTGCTTCTAATTCAAACCGTCATCACTTCGAAATTTGAAGCGAATTGTGTTATATTTTTGCACGATCTTATCTAACATTAATTATTGCTCGTATCACAACAAAAATATATTTTTTCTCAAAAAATATGAAAATGCCTTTTAGCCTTCCAGAAATAATAATATCTCTTGGTTGAAGCACTAGCTTTAATTACAAGCGTTATCGCTTCATATAGGAAGCGTCTTTGATTCTAATTTGAAGCATCACCACATGATATCCAAAGCCTCATCGCTAAAAATTCGACGCGTCATCGCTTATAATTCATTGCAGATTGTATTGTATTTTTGTGCAGTCTTATCTAACATTTATTATTACTCATATCACAATAAAAATACCATTTTTCTCCTAAAATATAAAAAAACCTTTTAGCCTTTCGTCAGTTTAATTTTTTGACCATTATCCTTTCTTTTATTTTTCGATTCGTTAGAAGGGACAAAGCCTCAGCTAGCCTTAACATTCATGCTGCTTGTTTGAAGATTTGGCCCTAATATTCAGGGCACTGTCCCTTCATGGACTATGAAGCTACGTTGGTAATACTCAGAAAATAAAAAAAAATAAGGGGATACCCCAAAATATATCATAATGACGAGTGCACCGAATATAAGAAAAATACAGAAAAGAAATTAATATAAAGAAAAGGAAAATTTCTATTAATATTGAAAGAAATATTTACAGAAAAACTGATTATATTAAAGATAAATTCGTTGGACTACCAAAAGAAAGTCGAGACCCCAAGATTTTGGAGGCTCTGAAGACTAGCTCAAGCTTTTGAAGTTTTTACTGCAGAGAGAAAAGATTTTGGAATGAATGGTTATCTTTACTTCTAAACCTTTTCAATCACTTTTGCCTCATAGAGAGATGGCTCCCTGATTCAACCATTGATGAGGTGATCGCAAGGATCTGTTGGAGCAAAGATTACACAGTGGATAAAATACAACAGAAGATACACCGAGACAGTGGAGAGAGAGATGGCTCCATCAAGAAAGATGGCTCCATTGAGAGAGATGGCTCCCACTTGACGTAGCTGGGAGCCTAGTTAGAAATTTATAGCTAAGGAAAATGGGTGGTGTACAAATTTCCAACCCTCCATCCTCATAGAGGAACTCGCACTGAGGAAGGAATTTCGTCGAGGGATCTCGGTAGATGATCTAGCGTCTAGAATGGCTGCCTGTGGTTCAACTTTTCTAACCTTTTTATTATAGCCAGAAGCTCGACCCTTTGCATTTCAAGATTTGATCAAGCCTTCTGCTTAGCTCGTCATGGTCTGATACTTCCGCCATGGGGTTAGGGTTAGGGTTACGTTTAGGGTTGGAGACGGAGAAAGACGATGAGTTTGGAATGGGAAGGGTTTGTGATGAGTAGTGACTTTATAGGGAAAAAGGTTAGGATTTGAAACGTCACTTCGAAATAAATTTCGAGGGTCGGTGGCAGGTAGCGTATTCCTCGAAGTTCTCTCGAATACCGAGAAGAAGCGGGACGCTATTTAAGGTTACCCAAATAAACAATGGTCAAAGCATCGTCAGTTCAATTAACGGCGGGGACTCTTCAATTAAGGGCGTATATTAAAAAATTCTTGTATAATATGATCAGTGTATATTGTATATCTATCCTACGTAAGTATCCCTATTATATATAATCTTCAGTACAATACTATGTATGTCAACAAATGTGAATGTACATTTATGTAAAACAAAAAATTTATAAAAGAAATTCCACATCATCACTGGCATTCCAATTCTCTTCCTTGTGTGTACCGACGGCATGCCCAATCTCCGCCCTGAAAGTTTCGATGTCTTCCTGCTTGAAATCTAGTAAGAGTTCCCTGCTTAAATAATCTACGTATTTCCTCACAAAACCCTACAGTCCTTATCATTTTTTAGGATCAGCGCGTGGACAACCTTACTATCCCAAGGCCATTAAAAATGAAATATGGGGCGTCGTGCATATGAAACAAGGCTAGGAGGTAATGCATCTGTCAATAAAAAAATAAAATCAAAATATCAGTTACACATTTGTTGACATACAATGGAGTGCTGAAGCCTCATTGTGATAACACTGACAACAAAATGTCAATCCACTGACGACCCATTTTGGAAGTGCTGACGCCTCATTTTGGAAGCACTGATGTCACATTTTAAAAGCGTTGACGCTCCATTATCAATACGGTGACGCTCAATTATCAAAGCGATTACGCCCCATATTAAACACGCCAATGCTTCCACTAAGAGTGATAAGCGACTCCGACATTACTTTTGAGAGTATTCTAACGTAGCTTACCAGTGTCCTTATAGGCTCGATAAATTTCTCTCCCAGAGAACGATCTGGGACAAGGTCATGGACATCTATTTTATCAGTTGAGGTGGTCACCACAACAAGCGCCCAATGTCTTGGCTTATCGATGTGAATTGGAATAAAAAATTTATCACAATCCATCGCACACCAGGCGCGATTTTTATTTATGAAAAAACTCTGCAACGACATCAATTTATGTTTCGTGAAAAATTATTCGGCGTAGTCTCTGCTCCATCCCGCCATATTGGGGGCGCATGTTGACCACTCTCTCTAATGTAATTCTCAAAATCTTTAAAATTCATGCTGATGTAGTTGACTATAATGGAGGCCATCCGAAAAGTCTTCCTCTTTTTCTCAATGTCTTCCCGCTTATCGATGACCCTAAAGTATGCGGTCATTATCCAGATACTAAAGTATAAATATCAATATAGAATCAAAGAAGTGACAGGGTTGAATAGGGATTAATACTTACTGAGTCTTCTATTTCCTGGTTGGATCACAGGCAGCACATCAACTCAACGGTAATACGTTGGGACCCAACGGTTGAGATGAGAGTCCTAGGTTCAAATTAAAACATAAGTGGATCAATCTCTAGCGCTTTGAAGTAGGCGCGTTAGCGCTCATTTTACAAAGCACTGACGCTCTAACGTAAAGGCGATGACGCTTCGATAATGACGCGTTGACGCTTCAAAAGGCATGTTAAAAGTTGTATGAAGGGAATATACTTACTCATTCCATCTGTTGGGCATTTCCCAAATAACATTCATATAGGCCTGAGGTGGTACATCAACGGCCGGTAAAACCATCGCTTTCGCTCTAGCCTTCTTTTTTAGGGTTTGGGAGACCAACTCTCCCTTTCTTTTGGAGTGAGTTTGCGAGAGAGGAATCGTGAGGCCTTTAGCCCGGGTCCTCTCACTTCTCTTGAAACATAATGGAACTTGGTCCTTCACTTCTTCTTCTTCTCCCACAGAAGACCCCTCCTCGGTGTATGGTTGCATAAGGGGCTTCTCAAGTAGGTCGTCATGAGATGTAGTAAGCGGTGGTGGTGGAGGTAGAGATTGTGGCTGTCTTTGGGGTTTCTCCTTTGTAGGAGGTTTGGTGGACAATGGTGGTGGTGGAGGTAGGACTTTTGATTAGGTAAGGGGTTCGGTTTGAGAGGGAGTATGGGGTTTGGGTGGGGCGCAGAGTCTGAATGTGGTTGGGGTTGGGGCTTCGACTTTGGCTTGTACTGACGCTTGGAATGGAGTTTGGGTTGGGGTTTGGGCTGGGGCTTGGGCTTTGGCTTGGGCTGGGGTTTGGCCTGGGGTTTGGGTTGGGCCTTAGGCTAAGTCTTGGGCTGGGGTTTGGGCTGGGCTTTAGGCTAGGTCCTGAGCTGGGGTTTGGGCTGGCGCTTGGGCTTTGGCTTGTGTTGAGGCTTGGGCTAGGGTTTGGGCTGGGCCTTGGTCTAAGTCTTAGATTGGGGTTTGGGATGTGCCTTAGGCTAGGTCTTGGGCTGGGGTTTGGGCTGGGGCTTGGACTTCGGCTTGGGCTGGGGTTTGGGTTGGGCCTTACGCTAGGTCTTGGGCTGGAGTTTTGGTTGGGCCTTGGGCTGGGGCTTGGACTTGGACTTTACCTTGGGGTGGGGCTTCGACTTGGACTTTGCCTTGGGCTTGGGCTTAGGCTTGGGTTTGGGATCGGGCTGTGGGTGGGGTTGGGGTTGGGGCTGGGGTTCGGGAGGAGGCAGACCTATGGAGTTGGGGGACATATGTCTGATTATCCCTAGCCAGGCCCAACAAACTTCTTGACATACTACGGGCCTACAATGTGATAAGAATATCAAGTCATGTTTAAAAAATATTTAACATGTAGAAGTATTCATGCTTCATATCCGAAGCGTCGACACATCATAGAGAAGCGTCGTCGCCTCCTATAGAAAAGTCAGCGCTAGATATGGAGGGTCGACGCTTTATAGAAAAGCATCGATGCTTGATAGGGAAGCATCATTGCTTCGTCATTGGATTTTTGTAAGCTCAATATTTATCCAACATAGTTTAAAAGCATACCTTCAGTTGCTGGTTCACTTTTTCTAGCTGAAGAACCTTTACTTTCAGTTGCTGGTTCTCCTATTTCAGCTGAACAACTTTTATACGGAGGTCGTCGATTGACCTCTCACAATTTATAATTCTTGAATCGACAGACTTCTTCCATTTTTCATCAATCCATAGTTTTCTAGACTTACTGGATTTAGGTTCTTCTTCTTCTTCTTCTTCCTCCTCTGCCTCTTCCTCTTCCTCATCGGCCAAGCTAATAACATTAATGTCCATTTTCCTCCTCCACATAGTAATGGGAGGGACCGGTTGTCCTTCACCCGATTTTGTAGGTCTCTGTCCTGCTCTCAGTGTAGCTTCTACCACAGGGAGGGCGCTTTCTTTAGGTGATGCCTTCAGTTGCCGGATGCGGGCAACCTATAAGATGATAGATATTCCATATTATTTTTGACTGATTAAGAATTTTGAAATACGCGATTACTTCCTTAAGAAGCAATTGCGCTCGTTATAGAGGTGGCATCGCTTCATTTAGTAGTGATTGCACTCGTATTAGATGCATCATCGCTTCATTTCGTAGCGATTGCGCTCCTGTTAGTAGTGCTCTCGTTTCAATTTGGAAGCATTTGCGCTTCTACATTGTAGCGATAACGCCTATTTTTGGATGCGATATCACCTCATTTCAAATTAACCTTTTGCTCGAAGTCCACAATGTAGGAATGCCTCATTTGGTCATTTACTTCCTATGTCAGCAGCCTTGGGAAGCTGACGACGTCAGCAGCCTTATATGGGGTGCACATGCCGCTAATCTCGTATGCCCAGATCTGAGAAAAATAAAATAAATATTAGATGACTTTCGTAATCATCAACGCTTCGTAGGAAATAAAATAGGACATTCTCTGGGAGACGGTGTTGGGGAAATGGATTGTGTTGATTTAGTGTGTAACAAAATCAAATCAAATTAAAACAAAGGATGGATTCAGCACAACTACAATCTCCTAGACCTGCAAGAGACAGAGCTATTGCAGCAAGTTTTATAGGTAAGTAAGGGTATGTCTATAGGAAAAATGTTAATAAACTATGATGGATCTCCATACCTACAATAGAACTGGCAATCTATCCTAATTTAAGCTACTCTAAAATAGGAGAGGAGAGGTTTTTGGGTTTTTGTCACTATAAACTACAGATTTTAAAATGCAGTTGATCCAGAGCTTAAGAGAACACAGAGGTAAGAGAAGAAGGATTAAAAATCAAATGGATGAAGATCAACAGCTAGGGATTTGGTATTCCACTGAAAAAGAATTGAATCAAAGGCAATGCTTAGATCGGATCTGCAACAATCCTTCATCTGGCTACAAGCTCCCCAAGTTTTACCCCGACAGATGCATGGTAAAAGAATTCAATCTCAACCAAAGAATGGAAGCAAACCTAAGGCTATGATCTGTCCACTTTAATGGTCACAGACCATCCCAGAGATTTTCCCAATAAATCAAAGCAATCCTAAGGCTATAATCTGTCTACGTTAATGGTCACAGACCATCCTAGAGATTGTCTTTAGCCAATGGTTTTAATTAGAATAGGTTAACCATTGTAGATGCTGTGAATGTCAAGCTACAAGCTCCCTATTTCCGGCTGGCTCACAGGAGTATCCAAACTAAGGAAATCAAATACAAATAAATGAAATCTAGCTCAAAATTAACTCTAAAACCCACAATTTCATTGCAATGCTACTACTTACAATCATGTGCTCAGATCTACAATCTGTGCAACATCCAATCCCTCACAAAGGCTCTGAAACTCTCAATTACAAATCATACCCTCACCCTAGCTACTGAAGAGGTTTTTAGCCAACCATCCTTGGCTAATAGCCAGGAAGAAGAAGAAGGAAAAGAGAGGGAGAAATTAGAGGGAAAAATGAATTCGATATCGGCTCTGCTCTCTCAATTTCTGGATGCTTTTCAATGTCGTTGCTCCTCTATTTATGCCTTTTTCTCAGATCTATTTTAGCCAATCAGAATTCAAAAGAATAATACAGTTATGCTGATGTGGCTGATCCCTCTTCTAGAAGCTTTTCTCCTATTGGTCCACAACTGACAAGTACATGTGAGGAAGTTAGAGTTCCCGCTCATGCTCAGTTGAATACTAAAAATATCCCCCAGGGGTCGCTGTCGTACCTTAGAGCATGTGCGCGAAACCTGGAAGTTGTGATTGCTAAAGAAGGGTCATTGGAAGTTCCCAGAGCAAATGTCGAGAGGTTTTAGAGAGATTTTTTATGGGTTCTTGGTCTGTATGCTCAGTCTTTCGATAGGTTTGGGATAAACCTCTCGCTGGGTTGAAGTGTACTAGTCGCTAGGATTAGCCTCTCTCGACAGGTTTGAAGTAGCTCTCGATACCCTCTGTTTAATTCTTCCTTCATCCCGACGACAGGTTACAACCATCCTGTCACCTTGGTGAGGTGTCCGATATGTTGGGGACCATTTCGACAGGTTCTGAAGGATCCTGTCGAAGGCTTCTCTTGTTCTGCTTCATAGGTTTATCTGAACCTCGCGACTTCCACTGCACCTTCAGGTAAGGTGTCGACAGGATTCTTTCTTTCTGCAATAACAACATATCGACAAGCAGCTAGAACCTTGTGATAGCCTACTGGATCCTCTCGGCAGCTTGGCAATTGAGCCTCAAAACTTCTCGACAGCTTCTTACTTGACTTTCCTCAGCTGACACCTATTTCTGGTGCACTATCTTCCATTTGTTAGCACTCAGTAACCTCTTGGTGGGTTCACTCTATCTTCTCTGCAACTGTGCTTGGTCTCAAGCATGACTTGTTGAGCTCATAACCTTCTCATGAATTTATACAACTCTGATTGCTTGACTGACAGGCTTTTGGGCTGTTGTGAAACTGTAATGAGGAATAGATTACTTCTTTGGCCTTTTTAGGTGGATATTTACACTAAAGCTGGATTTTATTGTTTATCTATAAAACATCCTTAACACACCTTATTAGTCAATTTAAGGGCCTAACGAAGGTCAGGTTAGGAGGTGAAAAATGATATTTTTCACTGCTCAACATACCCCTAAACCTAAGCTTTGCTAGTCCCTGAGCAAAGAAGAAATTCAAAACAATTATTGAAAATGAAAAAAAAATGCCACTTTTGTAGGGAACACAACTGCATTTAGCATATGCATCCAGCATTTTAAACCCCTAGGTGATCCCTAGTGGAGGAGTGAAGTCTCCTGAGGGATTTCAGTGAAGTTACCCAAAAACTTCCCCAATGGTTCAGTTAATGTTAATGTAGCATGTTGAGAACAAAAATCAAGTTCAAATGAAATTCATTCCACACCTTGTTCCTTTAAGTTCAGAAGGTTTTTATCAAAAACACAGTCTTTTAAAAAATTGAAATTCTGTTGCATTTCCTTCACAATCAATCTACTCATGTCAAGGCATTTTATCCAAAATTTAATACATAGCTAGCTATCAAATTGAGAATGTCTGTTATGATACAACTCCCAACAAACTTAATTTCAGACTTAAAGCTCACCAGGGCTTGTCACCTAGGAGGAAACTAGAAGGGTGCATCACTCACTCACTCAAGAATTTCAAAACTCTGACCCTCAAATAAGACATTGCTCTAATCTCTGAAATTTCCCAACTCTTTTCACCATAGATCAGACATATCCTTGTCTCCACATGACAGTTCAATCCATTTCAGATCAGTAAGGTCTTTTTATTGGGTTATACTGTGGCTTATGGGTGAAATTTATATAGAATAAAAGGGTAAAAAAGGATTCAAAATTGAGAAATCAGTGAAGTAAGGAGGTGATGCATAACTTTACCTTCATTTCAGCATAAATCTTCATCTTCTTTCTTGAATTTTCATATTTGAAGTGATCAGTTTCTAATCTTCTTTTTCAAAATATCAAATGAAATGACTTCTCTTTCACTCTTTTATTTTATTTTTTAACTTTTCTTTTTCTTTTTCTTTTTTATAGGCTGGCATACCACAATTACACATCACTCTTTCCTTCACATGTGTTTTCTTCTTGTACCAAATTGTCAAAACTTACTCCTCTGACCTCTTCAATTCCTTCACCGTTCCTTCTAAAATCTCAAAGTGAGGGTCAGGCTGCATCAGGTCATTGAGGTTGTGGGTTCAAATTTTCTGGTTTTTTATCAAGGAAAAGCTTGGATTTCAAGGCTCAAATGGCGTTTATCAAGGGCAGTTCAAAGGGTAAGGATATTTTCAGCTCAAATTGTCCAAGGAATAGCCTTACTTCATATCCTCAATGTCAAGAATGTTGTCAAGCTATTTCAACTCAGATTTTCCTAACTTCTAGTGATCAAAGCTAGATCTAGTCAATCCTTAAAGCAGAAAAATTGCCAAGACACTCTTTAAAAAGATAAGTTCTCAGGCCCAAATCTCACTGGGTATGGTCTTCCATCAAATTTTCTGGGGAGTATCCTCACAGATCTTCTCTCCTCTCAAGGTCACTAAGTGTTAATTTTTTAATAGAAGTTTTTGACATTTGCTTCATTATAGTGTTAGAACTGCAGCATTAATCCAATGTTAAAAAGTTTTTTCTTTTTCAATTTTCCTAAAAAAAAATTCAGGTGGGAATTTACTTCATTTTCTTAGTTTGTTTTTTTTTTTTTTTATTGAACCTTGCTGCACTACTATTAACTATTCATTGGTAAGGCATACCTTGCCACACCCCCAAACCTAGGAGGAGCAGTGTCCTCACTGTGTTAAAGATAACAGTGGGTGTGTAGCAAGGAGAGAAAAAAAAACAAAGATACACAAAGGGAAAAAAGCACATGACATAAATAACAGCGAGACTAAATAGAACCAAAAAGAAATTACATTAAAATATGTACAAAGAGTCTACAATTATGTGCAAGAATCATCAAGCCATTCATATAGATCGGCTAGATTCCTCAACTCTTCGTTGGAGAGAGGTTTTTTCTTCTTGGGTATGGACTTCAGGGCTAGCTGGCTCGATGCCTCCTCAGACTGGGCCGCAGGTTCTTTGTCTTTTTTTAGATTAGCACCAGAGGGGATAGATCTTTTTGTAGTGACCTTTCTCCTGGAAGAAGTTCACTTAGACTCTGGAGGGGCTTGGACTGGAGGAAGATCAACATCCACAGGTGGAGTAGGAATAGGCTGAGTGGAAGAAGCTATAGAGGGTTGAGTGGAGGGAGGATTGGTAGAAGGAGCTGAAGCCAGAGGGGCTGGCTGATATGATTGAGAGCTCAGCGCAACAATCTTTCGTTCTAAAATTTCAATTTTCTTTTGCATAAAGCAGATTGGACTCAAAGAGTTCTTTGGTGGCTTTAATTATCTCCTGGGCATTGGTTAATTTTTTCTGGAGAAATTCAACATTCTTCTACTCAGCTTTGGCAATGAGACTCTCAACAGCAACAAGTTGTTTTGCTGACTCATATCGAACCAGGATTTTCTTCCAACCTTTAGATTTATTCCGGAGCTGGATTCTATGCCCCAGTTCCATGATAGTAATCCTTTCCTCATAGGGGGCTTTAAAGGAAGCGCGGAGGGCAGCCATTCCTCGTAGGACATCCCTATGGATATAGGGATTATCCCTCATTGCATACAAAAGTGTGAGGTAAAGGGGAACATAGAAGGAATGTCGAGGCACAATGGGGAGGAAAGGGAGGGGAGTGGAGGAAGATGAGGGAATGGAGGATGCCAGTTCCTCAGTGGAAGGTAAAATGGTACGGCTAGCTGGGGAATGGGGTGGAGGAGATTCAAGGTCAGTTTGGATGGAGGCATCTATGAAGGTAGGCGGAGTGACCTCTGTAATAAGGTGTGGGGAAGTAGGTGGGGTAGGTAAATGGGTAGGTGGTTGTCGAGCTGGTTGGGCTAAATTGGACAATGAAGATTGGATGGTTGCTAAAGTCTGGGAGATAGAGGCCTGGTTGAGAAGGGTGGAGGTTTTGGATAAGAGTGTGGCCTCAATGGAAGATTGGGTAGCAGTATTGGCCATGACATGGGATTGTATTGATAGGAGGACATCTAAGATTTGGAGGTAAGGGGTCAGGTTTGATAGCAGGTGAGTGTTGGAAGAGAGGGGGTAGTGGAAATGAGAAAGTGTGGTCATGCTGGTCAGAGGTTGAAGGAGGTTGAGAATGAGAAAAATGGGGGAATGTGGGCTGTGGAGAGTCAGGTAGTGGATTATAGTCATGCCCAATATCGTCCACTATGAATGTCATCAGGGATGAAAATCCTTCAGTGGTTGATAGGTCCTGGGTTAGGGAAGGTGGGATGGAAAAAATGGGCTCATTCGCCAAGGGAGGGGAAAGTGGGGCAAACAAGGAAAGGCTACAAGGGGTAGTGGGTGATGGAAATGAGCTAGCTGGAATGGGGTCTATGAGTGGAGGAGCTAAAAATGGGGTGGATGTGGTGGTAGTGAAAAGGGAGACTGGACTGTTTTGGGGAATGGGAACTCGCATGGAAGGAAAAGAAAGTGAGATTGGTGTGAGAGATGGAGGGGTGGTGGGGCTTATAGCAATGGAACTGGCCACAGAGAAATTCAAATCAATGGTAGGGGTGGGTGAGGGTGCAGAGGATACCAGTGGAGGCTCCATACCATGAGCAACAAATGTGAGCAAAGGCTCACAGGTGACTGAGGTGGAGACCTCAGGGGGAGGTGCTGAACTAGGGGTAACAGAGGTGCCAGGAGTTGCATCCTCACGCTCCTTAGTTGACCTATGGGTGCCTTTTCCAATGAAGGTCCCACTGGCAGACCAAGCCCTTTTACCAAACACAGTGTGCTTCACCATCTCCACTTCCTCATTCTCTTTAAACATAAATCCCCTTCTCCTAAGCAAAGCAGTGATGAGCTTGCTGTAGGGGAGCCCTGGTAGGGCTTGAGCTTTCTTACAGTTTTCATTCACATCCAGCATTTCTTCAAACACCAACCCAGCAGCATTAACAAATTGGCCTTTAGCAAAAAAGTATAGGGCATCCACTATTGGTGTTCTTCTTTCTTGCTGATGGCCACTAACATAGATATTCTTTCATAAAATTAAATCGAAAAACCGCAAGCTGGGGGAAAAATTTCTTCTCCTAATTGAGTCCCCAGAACCTATAATGCCTTGAGTCAGGTGCCTGGACATTGATTTGAAAGAGACATTTTCAGGTACAGCCAGGCCATAAACTAGGTCATAAACAGAAAGGACTCCCAATACTATCCCTATGTCTCTGTAATCCACCACCATTTCCATATGATCAATTGGGATTACCAGGCAGGGCTCAAGAGAGTTTGGCTTGGTTTGTTTCTCGAGATTCTAATACCACAACTTAACCAGCCTTGGGTAAGACTTTTCATTCAATGGGCTCATCATGGGCGTCAGGCCTGCCTTCCCCAAATAATTCTAAGTATCCTGACACTCCCCCAACTTAGAGAAATAGGGGATGTCGACAATGATTTCCAGGATCAAATTTAAATTATCCACAAATTCATTGGGTGTGGATCTGAGATTAGGCTCAGCCTCAGAAATTTCCGACTCAAGGTTAGGTTGTGTTTCAGGGGCCTCATCAACAATGTCTTCACTGGTTTGGGCATTCTTAGATTTCTTGGACTTCTTAGATTTTACAACTTTCTCAGCTTCCTCCATGACAAGTTTTCTTTTGGCCGGTGGGGTTTCCTTAAGCTGTGTGGTTTGCCTACTAGATTTCCTAGTGGCATTGGTGGTAGATTTATAAGACACTTTGAAAATATTTGCTAATACGTCCTCTTGCTCAGCCATTGATTACTCAAACACTTCGAATTCACAACTAATCACCACACAAGCTTCTTAGGATACTCGAATTACTCCCCCGAATTCACAATACAAACGCCCAAAATTGAAACAACAGAGCAAAGTAGAAGGAAAGCTTACCGACAGAAATCTAGGGTTTGTGATATCTTCATGGGCATGGGACCAAAACAGCTCTAACTAGGTGCAAAATGTAGCTTTTGATGGATTGAAGCAATGTGAAAAATTTCTACGAGGTTGCGGTAACAACCAGTGAGGTAGAGAGTAAAAAAAATGGAAAAAAATGCCCGAGCAGCTTACAACGCAAAAAGAAGGTGTCGAATGACAAAAAATAAAGTTGTCGTGAGGTTTTAAAGCGACGAAAAACGTTCGTCGCTAGGATTGGGGCAAAATGTCGAAGGTTGCAACAACCTGTCGAAACGTAAAGGATGACCAATCATCACGAGAAGGTCCACTAATCCTATCAACTAGTCCCAAGGTTACAAAAAATTCATTTCGAGAGGTTCCAAGAACCTCTCGACGGTAATTTGGGCTCATGTAACATTTTCTCCGATAGGTTCTTTGCTCCTATCGAGAAACTATCGATATGCATCAAGAGAACCTTCAGAATCCGTCATCAGATTATAATTTACTTCAAACAAGCTTGAAACCTTCCCCACATTCATTTTACACACAAATTTATCAAAACCAAAGTTAAATCACACAGTTCTTGCTTCTAACCAACCTATGAAGGGCCCAAGATGTGCACATGTGAAACAATATGGAAAATATCAAAAGAAATAAGAATAGCAGTAACAATAACTCACGACAATAACTAGTATACATAATAATGTACATTGTTGAGACTCAGCCGTACTAAGGAGGGTCATGATAGTGGTTGATCAACACTGGTTTCCCTGCATGTAGAAACATATCATCAGCATGACCACAAGGACCAGTATACTACAGCAGCTTGGGCAAAGTCAAAAGCTCATCCACTATTTCAATTGAGGAACAATCCTCACCATTCAAGTGGGGCAGATTGGCTGAATTGTAAACATCCAATTTAACTTTCATGTTGCCAAATGACACCTCCATTACTCCTGATCTATACTGTATGCATGCATTGGCAGTGGCCAAGAAAGGTCTGCCCAAAATCACAGGACTAGGGGTTGTGCACTTGCTTGGCTCCATGTCAAGCACCAAGAAATCTGCTGGATAGTAGAATTTGTCAACTCCAACTAACACGTCCTCGATGATTCCCACAGGTTTCCTTTTAGATCTGTCAGCTAGTTATAAGACCACATGTGTGGGCTTCAACTCACCTAAGCTCAACTTATCATAAACTGAATATGTAAGTAAATTCACACTAGCTCCCAGATCTAGTAAGGCTTTTTCAATGGTATGATCCCCAATGATGTAGGGGATAGTGGGAACTCCATGGTCTTGGAGCTTTGCTGGAGTTGTAATAGTCAGCACTTGATTCATTTTCTCTGCACAAAAGACCTTCTTAGATGAGTGTATCCTAGACTGTCTTTTGCGAGTGCACAATTCCTTCAAGAACTTAGCATAGGCTGGCATTTTCTTGATTGCATCAAGTAAAGGTAAGTTGATCTTTATTTTCTTAAAGGTTTTCATCATTTCCTCTACTTTGACATTCCCCTTATCAAAAGGAGAAGTTGCTTTTAAAGCATTTAGAAATGGAAAATGGGGAACTGGCCTTCCATTTGCAGCCTTAGCCAACTCATCAAATTTTTCTCTATTTTTGTTTTCAATTTTTTATTCTTTTTTTCTTTTTTTTGTTGGGGAGCATTAACATCCCCCTTATTCAAACTGGGCTGCTCCTGCTGGACATTCTTTGGGACTGCTTCATCATTTTCCTCAGAATTTGTCAAAGGCCCACATCCTACCTGATTATCTACCAGCCTTCCACTTCTTAATGTAGTGACAGATTTAGCTTCCTCATGTGAAGAAGAGACTTCACCTACCACTTATTGTCTCTTTGGATTGTCCATGGGCTGACTAGGCAGCTTACCTTCCTCTCTCTTTGTCAATGCATTAGACAGTTGACCAAGATGATCTTTTATCTTTTTGATACTCTGACTATGAGAGTAGATTGTTTGAGACAAAGAGCCTAAGTTCTACAATGAGGCTAGAACTTGCTCTTCAAAACAGGGTGTTCTAGAAGCTGAAGTTAGGGCATTTGGTTGCAAAGGCTGAACCATAGGTTGAGCCATAGGTTGCTGGTAGTGGATCCTTAGAACAAAATTTTGTTGATAAGTTTGGGGAGCAGGTTTAAAAGGCATTTGCTATGGTTGTTGGTAGAACTGATGCTGAAACTGTTGTTGGTTTTGATTTTACACATTGTCTTGCTTCCACGGTAGGTTAGGGTGGTTTCTCTAGGAATAACCAACAGTTGGCTGCTGACCATAAGACTGAGTAGCAGCCACATGTTCCATTACCAATTCTGGGAATTGCCCAGAAAAGGGGCAATCCTGAATGAGATGAGTGTGAGATTGACAAATGGGATATGCCTCTCCCACACTAGTAACCAATAGAGACTGCCTCTCCTCCAGCATGTTCTCTAGCTTTTGAGTTAAGCTGGCTACCCTTCTTTCCAAATCATTATAGCCACCAATCTCATACAATTTTTCTCTTGATGTATTCTCCTTCACCATTCCTCCTGGGGTGTCCACATCCCTATCAAGAGACTCTTGCTGTAATGAATTTTCACTAATAACATCAAACAATTCTCATGCTTCCTCAGCTATTTTATGAAGGTATATGCCTCCACAAGATGCATCCGCCATATTTCTACTCTTTGACTCAATTCTTTGATAGAAACTTTGGATAAGTTGTCATTCAGGAATTTGGTGGTGGGGGCACTGCCTCAATAGCTCCTTGAATCTCTCCCATGCCTCATGGAACCCTTCAGTTGGGAGTTGAGAAAATGAGAGGATATTCTTCCTCTGACTAGTTCTACACATGGGGAAAATTTTAGATAGGAATTGGCTTTGTATGTCATCCCACGAGTTGAAACTATTAGGGGGAAGAAAAGATAACCAGGCCTTGGCTTTGTCCTTTAATGAAAAAGAAAATAGCCTAAGCTTGGTGGCTTCTGGCCCTAGACCTGTAATGTTAAAGGTGGTACACAAGGCAAGGAATTCATCCACATGCTTATATGGATCCTCTTTACTCAAATCATGAAAAGAAGGCAATATCTGAATGGTTGAGGAATTAATCATATAATTAGTTTTCACAGCAGGAAACTGGATACAAAAAGGAGAGTTGTACACACCAGGTGCATAATAATCCTTCAACAACAACCTCGGTTTCTCACTCATTGCAACAAATTCAGTTTCAGCAGATGTGGATGGGGTTTGTTTGGGTCTAAGAATCCTTTCAACCTCTAGATTTAATGACAAAATCTGGGGGTTGAGAGTTCTTCTTCCAAACATACACCACTCACACAATGTCCAAAATACAGTTCACAACTAATACAATAAGGAACAAGCACAAATAGCTAATAAATCTACAAATGCACAGATCTGAAAAATAATAGAGGAGTAAAGAGATGCAAACTTCAATACAACCTCTAGCGCAATGCTCGGAGCACCACAGATTCAGATCTGAAAAGAAAATCAAGCTACAAAATACTACAGGAGCAATTAGTCAAACACTTAACAGATAATCACAATTACAAATCTAAAGTTAATCACAATTACAAATCTAAAAAAAAATTAGAAAGAAAACTTAGACCCACCAAGTTTAGATCACATGATTCCCCCACAGCAGCGCTAAAAACTTGTTAGGGAAATAGAGTGTGCTGATTTAGTGTGTAATAAAATCAAATCAAATTAAAACAAAGGATGGATTCAGCACAGCTACAATCTCCTAGACCTGTAAGATACAGGGCTATTGCAACAAGTTTTATAGGTAAGAAAGGGTATGTCCATAGGGAAAATGTGAATAAACTATGATGGATCTCCATATCTATAATAGATCTCGCATTCTATCCTAATTTAAGCTACTCTAAAATAAGAGAGAGGAGAGGTTTTTAGGTTTTTGTCACTATAAACTACAGATTTTAAATGCAGTTGATCCAAAGCTTAAGAGAACATAGAGGTAAGAGAAGATGGATTAAAAATCAAAAGGATGAAGATCAGCAGCTAGGGATTTGGTATTCCACTGAAAATGAATCGAATCAAATGCAATGCTTAGATCGGATCTGCAACAATCCTTCATCTGGCTACAAGCTCCCCAGGTTTTACCCCGTCAGATGCATGGTAAAAGAATCCAATCTCAACCAGAGAATTGAAGCAATCATAAGGCCATGATCTATCCACTTCAAGGGTCACAGACCATCCTAGAGATTGTCCCAATAAATCAAAGCAATCCTAAGGCTATGATCTGTCCACTTTAATGGTCACGGACCATCCTAGAGATTGTCTTGAGCCAATAATTTTAATTGAAATAGGTTAACCATTGTAGATGCTGTGAATGCTAGGCTACAAGCTCCCCATTTCTGGCTGGCTCACAGGAGTATCCAAACTAAGGGAATCAAATACGAATAAATGAAATCTAGCTCAGAATTAACTCTAAAACTCATAATTCCATTGCAATGCTACTACTTATAATGATGTGCTTAGATCTACAATCTGTGCAGCATCTAATCCCTCACAAAGCCTTTGAAACTCTCAATTATAGATCATACCCTCACCCTAGCTACTGAAGAGGTTTTTAGCCAACCATCCTTGGCTAATAGCCAGGAAGAAGAAGAAGAAGGAAAAGAGAGCGAGAAATTGGAGGGAAAAATAAATTCGATCTCGGCTCTACTCACTCAATTTTTGGATGCTTTTCAATGTCGTTGCTCCTCTATTTATGCCTTTTTCTCAGATTTGTTTCGTCCAATCAAAATTCAGAAGAATGATGCAGTTATGCTGATATGGCTGATCCCTCTTCTAGAAGTTTTTCTCCTATTGGTTCACAACTGACAAGTACATGTGAGGTAGTTAGAGTTTTCACTCGTGCTTAGTTAAATACCAAAAATACCCCCAGGGGTCGCTGTCGTGCCTTAGAGTGTGTGCACGAAACCTGGAAGTTGTGACTGCTGAAGAAGGGTCATTAGAAGTTCCTAGAACGAATGTCGGGAGGTTTTAGAGAGCTTTTCGATGGGTTCTTGGTTTATATGCTCAGTCTTTCGATAGGTTTGGGATAAACCTCTCGCTGGGTTGAAGTGTATTAGTCGCTAGGATTAGCCTCTCTCGACAGGTTTGAAATAGCTCTTGATACCCTCTGTTTAGTTCTTCCTTCATCCTATCGACAGGTTACAACCATCCTGTCGCCTTGGTGAGGTGACCGATATGTTGGGGATCATCTCGACAGGTTCTAAAGGATCCCGTCGAAGGCTTCTCTTATTCTGCTTGATAGGTTTATCTGAATCTCACGACTTCCACTGCACCTTCAGGTAAGGTGTCGACAGGATTCTTTCTTTCTGCAATCACAACCTATCGACAAGCAGCTAGAACCTTGCGATAGCTTACTGGATCCTCTTGGCAGCTTGGCAATTGAGCTTCAAAACTTTTCGATAGCTTCTTCCTTGACTTTCCTCAGCTGGCACCTATTTCTGGTATATTATCTTCCATCTGTTAGGACTCAGCAACCTCTTGCTGGGTTCACTCTATCTTCTCTACCACTGTGCTTGGTCTCAAGCATGACTTGTTGAGCCCATGACCATCTCATGAATTTATACAACTTTGATAGCTTGACTGATAGGCTATTGGGCTGTTGTGAATCCGTGATGAGGAACATATTGCTTCTTTAACCTTTCTAGGTGAATATCTGCATTAAGGCTGGATTTTATTGCTTATCTATAAAGCATCCTTAACACACCTTATTAGTCAATTTAAGGGCCCAACAAAGGTCAGGTTAGGAGGTAAAAAATGATATTTTTCACTACTCAACATTTATGGGGCGCACATGCCGTTAATCTCGTATGCCCAGATCTGAAAAAAATAAAATAAATATTAGATGACTTTCGTAATCGTCAGCGCTTCGTAGAAAATAAAACAAGACATTTTCTGGGAGACGGCATTTATCTGCAGGGCAATAGTACAGTTGTAAATATTATATTCTTGTTGTGCCTTTGCTTTCTCAGCTCTACCCCTCATCGTCTTCGCTTTCTCCACGAACCCTAGAAGTTGAGTGTACACGTGACGGTCTCATGGATATAAGTTGAAATTGGGGAGATCATCAACGTGACGGAGGTGAGAGTTGTCGAGGGTGTAATATGAGTTTGGAAAGAGGACGGTGGTGAGGACGAACGACAGATAGAGTTTCGAAAGTTATCGTCAGCATCCTGGTTGACTCTCATAATCGTTGCTTCGATGTGTGCCCTTTTAACCACTTGGAGGCTCGTAAAAAACTTATATCTAATGGTTCATTCTTCAGGAATCTCCAACCTCGGAGGGTAAACGATGAGGTCGATCATTCAAAGATCAGTTATCAAGGCAAAATCAAGGGCCCGAAATTTGATAATGTCAGACTTGGCAGTCCAAAAATTCCAGACGTTGTCATGGTCCCAAAACTTGATGATTACGTCTAGGAGGTTGTTGATGCTTTTCATGCCCTTTGGAGCCACGAAGAATATATGGAAGATCGAATCATTGAGCAAATTTTTCCCCCCTCAAATATCGCGTTATAAATATCCCGGCACTTTGCGATGGTACACTTAGTCATTAGAGTTTTGAGAACCATCTTCAAAATATATGACACAAAAGGAGAAGTTTAGAAAAGAAAGTACTAATAATAGGAGAGGCATCGCTTCCTTGTACAGGCGCAAGTGCCTCAAATGTTAGAGTGCCGACGCTCCAAAAGCTATAGCAAGGAGGCGCCCCCGCCCATAAATGTTGGAGCGTTGACGCTTCATCTATGGAAGGGGTGATACTTCTATTTAATATTTTTAAAGCAGAATAAAAATATAAGTATACTTACCTTATTACTAGATGTAGGAAAAGGGTTTCGCCACTTTAATATTTCTTACTACGCTCCGAGAAGAAGAAAATATGGAAGGCAAAGGCGAAAAGTAATTTATGAATTTGTAATTCACAAAATTACCGCCTTAAATATTTTTCTCGAATGAGAATGATGGTCATTGCAAACCACGATATCAGGCGCCGTAATCACTTCCGCCTTGCCCTGCTCCTTATTTAATATTCTGATAATGGTAATAAATGAAATACATTCGGGGGTTGTTTCGCACAAAATGGTGCAACATGTCAAATTTTGGGGTGCTTCGTATTATGTCTGAAGTGTTAATGCTTCCTTATCATAGGGTATGCGCTAAAAGGAGATAGCGTCGGCGCTTCTTACCTGAGCGCTAGCACTTCTCATGGGGAGCAAAGCTTTCTCTAACAGAAGGGTCATTAATGTTCAACATTCGACCAATAAATGCTAAATATTCCGCTAATTAATGGACTTTCCTAAGGGGTGTCCGAAGGGGTCTCTCAAAGAGTCAATTCAAATGGTAATGATTACTATTGAGAACAACGAAGTCATGCCCCACTTCTCATTTAATATTCTTACGATAGCAATAAATGAAGTAAGGTTGAACGCACTATATGTTAGAAGGAAGTTGTCTTTCATTTCCCAAAGAGAGCGCAAACGCCTCGGTTAGAAGCGCAAACGCTTTGATTCGTTTCGAAGCGCAAACGCTTCGTTTCGAAGCCCAAACGCTTAGTTATGAAGCATTTTCGCTTCATAACGAAGCGTAATTTCAAAATGGAATGACCACCATTGAAAATCATGATATCATGCGTCACTTTTAATTAATGATATTACATCAGACATCGCGATAGCGCGTCGTATAGAAAGTGGAATCGCCTCCTTCATTCAAACATAACCGCTTCAAATCAGGTGGTCTTCTCTTATATCTTTAATCATGACAAAATCACGATGTCAGGCACAGACTCCTAGCGCCTCGCCACATTTTGCCTTTCTGATTTTGTCAGTATTAGTGGTAAGCATGTTTAAAGCGCGGTGAAATTAGGAAAAGGAGAGACTGTCTCGCACACTACAAAAAAAAGAATATTAGCGACAGTTTTTTGAAGCAAAAAACTGCCACTATTAATCAAAAATCTATTAAGACTATTAGCGGCGGCGGTATTAGCAGCAGTTTTTGGCTGTCGCTAATAGTCTTTTTTTTTTATAGTGGCATCAGCGTCAAAAGCGCTACATGTCGAGCTCCTATCAATATGCGCAGAGATATCTCTACGCCCGAGCGCATATCCTCGGGCGCCTCTCTCTCTCTCCATATATATATATATATATATATATATATATATGGTATTCTATATTGGTTTTATTTCTTTGACAGCTCTACATACACCACGAATCCCAATTAAGAAGTCACATAAAAGATTGGTATTATCTCTTAAGAGTTAAGAGTTAGAGGACACGTGCTAGATATATAGTATTTTATTATCTAAATCCAAACTTCAAAAATTCAAACTTGACGGCAAGCCGAAAGGCAAGTGCTCCACGACACCAGTATTTAAATAGCCACCTCCCTCCCCTTGTCAATTATCAACTCACAAGCAAAGAGAAAGAAGAGACGATGGCATCCCCATGTAGAGGTACATAATGGCTTATTTTGTTGCAATATTTAGTGCTGCCATGCAAATATCATAGTGATATGTGCCATTCAAGCTTGTTTTAAAACGTCTTTAATGCGATGTAATTGGGTTACTGGCTTGTGCAGGTAAGAGCTCATGGCCGGAGTTAGTTGGCGTCAAGGGACAGGTTGCGGCAGCGTCGATCGAGAGGGAGAATCAATTAGTCGATGCGATCGTGATTAATGAAAATGATTCTGTCACTACCGATTTCAATTGCAGGCGAGTTTTCGTAAGGGTTAATGATCATGGTATTGTCACTGTGGTGCCACGGATTGGTTAGATTGAAGAAAGGTGTCACTATCCAGTGATTTTAAACATTATGTAAGTAGGTATCAATAAAGGTTATTATATCCATTCTACAGGAAAACCAAATGAACTTTTTTCTTTCTTAATGGATGCGGTTTGTAATAATAATAATTGATATAAATAATACAAGGATGCCTTGTTCATTTTTCGTCATCTAACCCACCCCAATATGGCAGTTATTTATTTCCTTTATAACCCTGCTTGCGTTATAGAAAATACTAAGGAAAATTATAATGAACGGATGAGAACCAACACCATTCGACGGATGCTTACGGGAGGCGATATGAGTTCCTGCCTCTTTGTGCGTTGCTTACGTGAGGCGATAGGAGTTCCTGCCTCTATGTGCGTTGCTCGCCCAAGGCGCTCTCACAAGATTTTAAAACAGTGTAATTCATAAACATGAAAGGGATGACTTCCTCTGTTTACTCAAAATATGAACTATCCAACTTCTAATGATTGCACTCCGCCCCCGCACTGGATTGTCGCCGTGAGGTATGCGTTAGAGTTGCTACAAGGAGATTGCCTTATCTCGTATTCAATTTAAGGTACCGGAAAATATTGATCACACCACTTCTAAGGTACATGATAAATGCATACTTTGGGTTTCATCTATTCTATGCTAATCTTAGATAATAGATGCACAAGATCGAGCTATTAATAAACAAATTAAGTGTAACAATCCAGATTTTTTTTACTTATTTAACGGTGTTAGATGATGCACCACACCGTGTATGGTACAAACGCTCCACACCGTGCCAAAATTCGAGAGGTTCGTTTTCTTAGATTTTCGTGAAATTAGATCAAACTCTTCAACAAACACAACCTCGGTAATTTAGCCATAACTTTTTATCCCGAAATCGGATTGACGCGATTCTTATGGCATTGGAAAGAAGACAACGAGCTCTACAATTTTGTTTAAATTAAAAATTTTACGAATCTAATATTTTAAAGATAAAAATTGAGTTACAAGTCGGGATAAGTTTTAGATGATCTAAAGTTTATACAGATTTGACAATACTCTCTGAACTCTTGGGCTATTTTATGCTTAACTTATCTCAAGATCTATAAATCACTAAAACTATACAAAATATATTAAATAACTTTCATCGGACAGAAGCACTACAAATATATGGAGTTTTTTCGGCGGCCAAAAACTACAAGTAATAATTCTGAAACTGTCGGTAAAAAATTGTTGACATATTCAAACTGCCGAGAAAGTCGGTGTCGGTGATTGAATCTCCGACAGTTTTGCTAGCGGTTTATAACTGCCGGTGATTCTTCTCAATATACCCCGGCAGTTATAATCGCTAGTAATATGTTCTATCCCAAATCCTAAAATGGTTGTTTAATTAAATGTGTCGCCAGTTTCAAACCGCCGCAAAAATTGTTATACCTTCCTCGACAATTAAGAATCGCTGACAAAGTATCACTTCCCCCGACAGTTCAAAACCACTGACAATAATTATGCTGGCTAAAACATATATTTTTATAGTGAAATCTAGAAGTTTAAGGGGTCAAATATTAACATTTTTTAACACTTATCATATATTACCTCTTTTAAGGCTCCTACAATCCTTGAATGAGCATATGTACCCCTTTGAAATCCGATACATGTCCGATTGCTATACCAATCGATCACCAATTTCCATAGGCACAACTAACCCCAATGAAGTATATTTTCAACTCAATTATAAAATAAATATATTTAAAAAAAATTTATTCTCTATTTTGCTTCAATGCTTTATGTATTATGCTCTATATTAATTTTCTTCAAAAATATGAATAGAATTTATGTTATAGTTTCTTTTTACATATATTCACCATCATCATATGGCATTCATCATATTAAAAATTACGATAGGACATACCCATATAAGTTAAAAATAAGATATGACACATAATATAAGCCTTCGTCACGGTGGAATTTCTTTTACGATCACGTGAAACTTGGAATGTTGGCGTCCCTGTACGGATACAATCCTCTATGGTAGTATGGGATGCCACACAAAGTATATCCAGGTTACTACGAAACCCGTCCTTGGAAAGCGTGGTTTAATGAAGCCTATTGCACCGTGACCCATTCTAATTAAGTATAAGAAAAGATGAAATATGAATATTTTAATATACAAGATGTTAAGAAAGTGGAGACTTAAGCCCACACAAATATGAAATTTGGATGGGGACTTCAGCCCATGCCAGAAATAAAATCAAGGCGGGGACCTAAGCTTAGAACCGAATAAAATATGATATGTTAAGATACGCTGTGAAGGCCAACTAAACACATTTTAAGTTCTACACTTGCCTTACGAGCTACCATAAGGGTCCAACGTTTACAGCCGAGATAAGTCTTAAGGACATTATAGCTTTGTCTCGAACTAAGGGGATATTGTGATTACTATGCCGACAATCTCATCTGGTTGAATGATGGCTTATGTTACGATATGAAGGTTAGGTGGTTATCTACACATAGATCTCATTTGATAGGCTCGAGCAGCGATCTTGGCACAGGTCGTTTAAATAAGATAATTAAGATACAAAATATATTGTGTAAATGTATGGAGTAATAATAAGACTTACAATATGTCATATACGATAAGCTGATGAGACAAATAGGAAAAGAGATAAGAAATAGAAATATCATGCACTCTTCATTTTATATTATACCGTTCAGTTTTGATTATGATATGCTATGAGTTATGGATAGTTTGATCATCTTATTTAAGTACATATTTTATTTTCAAAATGTACCGCAATTCAAGAGATTGCATACACGATCACCTGGATAGGTTATGGTGGATCGATTATGCAACCCGCTGAGTTTACGTGACTGAGTAAACTCACCCCCTCCCAATTCTAACAATTTCAAGTGAAGACTCCGTTTATCCTGTTTATGATGACACGGAAGCTACTATTCTGGAGGCGGCTTGTGTAGATGAAGACGTAGGCTACTACTTGGATGAGAGCGTAGATCCGGTTGATTTCTATGAGCCTTGAGCATTCTTTAGTCCTAGACTTTTGATTTTATTTCCTTTAAGTGACATTTTTTAATCTTTGATACTTTTGTAAGTTTACGTTTGGGACCATTTTATCCTACGTAAAACTTGATTTATTTTCTATCTTAGATGCATGATTAGGAATTTTCTGTTAATTGTCAACTACCATTTTCACTGCTAATTTATGAGTCCTCTATCATTTAATGCTACTTAAATGCCTCGATCCATAAGCTAAGTCTTTTTATGGTTATGTGTATGTCCACTTATCTCCTTAAGAAGCGTGCTGTGTCATGACACGGAATTCTAGGCCCTTGAGATCGGATAAGAATTCTGGGTCGTAACATTAAGTCTAAAGGCAGCAATAGAGAAAATTTTGATAAAGGTCGACAAAGGATCTAAAGCTAAGCCAGGCCAGCAACAAGAAACTTCTATATGAATTGCGGTGGTGGAATGTCCATGGATTAAATCAATGGACCAAAAGAATGGTAGTTCAGAGATTAATTAGAAGACAAAATTTGGGTATATTGTATAACGCCATGCTTTTATTTCGAACGATTTTAAATTTCCCAACACAAAAAGATTGGTGTTAATGCCAAAGACCCACTATAAAAAATAAGATTATTAGCGGCAACCAAAAATTGCCACTATTAACAAAAAAACTGTCGCTAAATACCCTTGCCACTAATTGTCATAATAGTTGTTTTGTTAATAGCCTTATTTTTTGTAATTATCAAAACCCACCCTTTAATAAAAAATAAAATAAAAAGAATTTTTTTTTCTAATTCAAATTGCTATTTTCGAGAATGGGTAGAGTCCACATCTCAAAGAAAATCGGATCCTAAGGGATACGAGATTACCATAAAGAGAGTTATTGACTCTCTGTATATAGAAAAAAAAAACCCCGCTCAAATCTTAGCTGGGGACACATTTCTTTCAAGCTCTTTCTCTCCCTAGAACTCTCGAAGAAGAAGAAGAAGGCAAAAGATGACGAGCAAAGGGTAAAAGCTCAAGACCCGGAGCAAACCTTCATTCACGACATTAGGATCCGAGGTATGGAAAAATTTAGAGTATTCTATAGATTTTATTTATTTTTAAATAAAAAGGGGGGGGGGGGTTGTTGAAGCTCCATTAATGAAACTCAAGTGAAGAAGAAGATGGAAAAATAGTAATAACTATAATTATACATATATAAGCATGTGTGAGTTATTGGTGAACCAAATCCCATCTCTTCCACTACTACAAAAAATAAGACTATTAGCGGCAATTTTTTTAACAAAAAACTGCTGCTATTAGTCTTGTCGCTATAAAAAACTGCCGCTACAAAAAATTTCCTTAACAGCAAGTGCCGCTAAAACACCTTAATTTTATAGTGCACTCTTCTTCCTCCACCGTACGTATCGTCCCTCTATGTAGTAGGAACTGGGACCTCAAAGAAAAAAGAAAATAATAATAATAATAATAATAATAACATAATATATATATATATGTAAATAAATAAATAAATAACAAATAAGAAAGAAGTTTCCTTCTTTGAAGTTGCTGCTACAGCAACAAAATTACAAACAAAATTATGAAGAAGACTTCTTCTGGTTTTCTGCAGCAAAAGGTTTCAAAAAGAAAAAAAAAAAGAGAAGAGGATTCCTTCTTCCCCAACCCGGGTTTAAAAAAAAAAAAGAAACTTCTTCCTCATTCTTTTTTCTATAGCAAAATTTTATTTTTAAAAAAAAGAGAGAAAAGAAAAGGTGGGCACCTTTTGACTGACGGTCATTCACCACACCGACACCGGTTAAAGTCACGTACTCTGCCTGACCGGTTGACACTCCTCAACATGGGATCCATTAGGATCACTGTAGAATTGTGAAGGAGGCGCCTCTCCAATGGAGTTGGGTAACAAATAGAGCTTTTTTAATTTTGGTTCAGATTCAGTGCATTGGAGTTACACCAGAACATGGTTCAACCCCTATCTAAGACCACCCTAATATATAAAAAAAGGAGGCTTCGTTATTTTGGGACTATGGGCCCACTTCAGAAAATTAACAAAAATGGACCCCTCATAAAATGGGGTGATATTTAGATCTAATGATTTTGATTGTGCAGTAGGAGCCGAGAAATAACTGTAGTGATTAGTACTCATCAACTATTGATTTAGCAAAACTTTGACTTATCGAAAAGGGTACCCTAGAGGTAAAATTAGAGGTTGGGTCTAGTGGCCTACCCCTAATTATTTTTATTTTCAATCCATTGGAATGGATTGGATGAACTAAACTACTAATTCATATTTCAGTTAATTGATATTATAACAGAAAGTTTTAAACTATAGAAAATACGTATTTTTAACTTTAAAAATCACGCAAACCTTATTTGAAGAAATTAGGATGCATCTTAAGCTTTTTCAGCATTTCGGACGCGATGGCATAATTCATTTAGCTATATGATTAATCGTTTATGACATAAAAGCTAATACCCCTTATTTATAAGTATAAAATATTTATAAACTTACGTTAAAATTTTATGATAGATATTTTCCAACATTGGCATTCATTTAAAATGAATTAGGGCTTGAAATTGAGATTTTTCAGTGTTCTGGATGCATTAGCACAGTCCATTTACACACCTGATATACCGAAAAATCAAAATTCATTAATAAAAATTATAATATAAGGTTTTTTAATAACCTTTAAACTTATGAAAATTTAATTATATATATATTTATCATGTGATAGACTTTTTTCGATCACAGCTAACACATATCTTGAAGTTTTGACGTGTTCTAAATGCAACGGCGCTATTCGTCAAACCTAATGACTTATAAATTACCTGCAATCAAATAATTTCTTTCTATAATAATCTAATTATTACATATTTAATGTATCTTTTCATTCAATTGCCGATTTACAAATCAGGACTCAATCTTAGGGTCATGAGTCATTCGGATACAATGGTGGTGATCGTAGACTCATTTAACCCTTCAAACTTCTATTATTAAAACATCATGTTCTTTTATACTATGACATACGGCCGATAAGTTAAGTTACGATGATGACAAATAAGAATAAGATTCAAGATGAATTAAACTTATACGAAACTATGACATAGACCAAAATTAAGTAAAATAAAAACGTCGTACGAAAATTATTGTTAGTTGACAAACAATCGAGTTATTTAACGATATATGTCGAATACCAACTCTATTTAGTAGGATGCTTGCATCCGGTGATATATTAGGACCACAGCTTCTGGTGATTAGTAGTAAGTTCGCCTCCGATGATTAGTAGGGGTTTCACCTCCGGTGATTAGTAAAAGGTCCGCGACCTTTAGCGACATAGTAAGATGCTCGCATTCGGTGATATGAATTGGCCAACTAATGTTGATAGGTATTTTCGTCTTATTATACATAGGCTTAGGCTATTATTTATGTGCCTAAGTTATTTTAAATTATAATTTAAACTGATACGATGAATATATTCTGGTGTTAAGAATAAGGATGATAAGTTAAACTAATTTAAGAAGGTTAATTGGATCTAAGCCGCAGACCTATAAGAATAAAGTGAACGAGACATAAGCCGTGAACCTAAAGTATAATCACGGGACCTACGTCGCAAATAAGCTAAAATAAGTTAAGTCAAGATAAGCCTCTGGACCTAAGCCGTAAGCGAGATAAGATAAGTAAAGATAAGCCATGAGAATTAAGTCGTAGGCAAAATAAGCTAAGATATGATGTGAGACCTGAGTCATGGAAATGAAGAAAGTTTAAGACGTTATAAGTAAATTACGAATTCAATAGTAAGAATAAGTTGTCACATTCTACTCATGGTATAGTTACCATCACGGGATTTCACAAGACTTGATCAAGTCATCCAATCTGAAAGTTTTCCCTATATGGAATGGGATGTATAGAATTACTTCCACGTGAAAAGATGCAGCTATTGGGTTAAGTGATGCCTGTGACTCATACTGCATTATGGGTCTTTCTTATGGAACAAATATTATGAAAATGTTAAGTATTTGAACTAAGGTTGGCTTGATCCCGGTTTGGGTACGTAGGCAGCTAAAGTGGCACAACCATATGCTTACGAATTCAGTATATATTTTATGGATAGACTTTATGCGTTACGTGAGTATTGCATTAGTTTATTAGAAATATTTTTTGAAAATCATATGTCAAATGTGTTAGACACTATAAGCGTTTCATATCTATTTAAAATAATAAACTTACATTTGAAACATGATAAGCTTAAGATTAAACGCATGCATTGAGATATGACAGTTGAAAACTCATGTTAAGTTTAAGCTCAATCTATGGAGTACGCTAAGCACCCCTACTGAGCACCGTGACAATTTTACTCACCCTCTGACTTTATGTCAACAGATTCTACTGATCAATATCAGGAGGGTTACGAGGAGGATTTCGTAGAAGAGGGTGCCACTGACGAGAATCCCAAAGACTAGTTCCCAACTGTCTGATTTATTCGTAAGTATAGTTGAATATTTTATTTGAAGATAATATAACTATTATGTTTTGTATATTCAACACTTTAATTTTAAAGCTTTCCCGCTGCTGGAGATTACTCGATTATATTGGAATTGAAAACCAAGCCGTTATTTAGTTTCACTCTAAGTGAGTATCTCGAGAGACATTATAAATCATGACTTTACTTTAATTTGCTATTATTTTATTTGCATTTCATAATGATGTTGGATCGCTTATTATCATTACATACGGCTGTCATGAGTGACTTAGTTATCAATTTCTTATCGTTTGGATACTTGGGTTGTTTAGCATTTATAGCTCTTGATTCACGTACAAAAAAAAGAAATTTGGCGACCATTTTCATGTATCGTGATAATAAATGTTGCTTTGCTATCATGATATGCATGCAATGACTTGAGATCCCCAATTATGCTCAAAAAGGGATTTTGGTCATTACATATTGTGCCTCTCGAAGAGTGGACACTATGATTAATCAGAACAATTGTGACAAACTTGTGAGATCAATTAATAGACATTAAAGATTCCTTAATAATTATAATTTTCATACGTCGAGTAGTGTATGGCCTAATCACTTTGATATTCAGGAATGGAGTCTAGAGACTAGCTCATTCACTGTAGAATTACCATAAAAGATCATTTTGTATTCGAATTATCGGCTATATATGCCTCAAATCTGACCACTAATTGGAGATTCCTTTGGACTTTATTGGTAAACTTTACCGCGAACATCAATTACCCTTTGTTAGTCACGGATGGCTTCAACTGCATCATAAGCCCTGGAGAGAAACTTGGGGATAGGAGAATCCCAACTTGCATTCTTAATGCATGGTGCTCCAAGCATGGACTTAGCAAGATTATCATGATAGCTAGCAATGTGATGTAGCGGGGACTGAGATGTTAACTCCACAACAGAAACTCAATTGTGAAATATGCTCTGTTCTTGGAACTCTAATGAGTTTGGCTCCATCCATGTTAGAGTTGGATATGCCTAAATTAGTATGGAATATGAATTTTATTTTCAAAAATTGAGACATCAACGAATTAATGATCTAAATCATTATACTAATTACTATCATGTTACTGTTGGTGCCAGAATTGCTGCTAACAAGGGAAATAATTTTCACTTCAAAATTTACATTTACTGGAGACGGTCAAAAGCCCTCTCCAAAGATAAACAAGCCGTCTCCAATAGTATTGGAGATGACATCAATGTAATCTCAGATACCCCCATCTCTATTGTCTTTGGAGACTAAATGGGGGGAGGGCTCAAAGCCCTCCCTAATAGTCGAGTTTATTGGAGACCGTAAGATAAATGCACGTTGGAGACAGCTTACAGTAGTCACCAACAACAATCTTCTATTATTAGAGACTGCTCTGTCTCCAAAGTTATCCAAGCCGTTGTTAGATCTAGTTGTCGCATTCCATTTCAAAAAATCGTGTAGATCTCCCTTAGGAAGTTTGTGTGTTAAGATGGATGGATCTTGCCTTGGTTAATAAGGCAATCATTCACATATCCTTGCTCCTGCCTTTAACACGTGAAAGTTTTTTCTCAAAATATTTTTTTTTTATGCCTTGAAGTGATGCCCACAACTAGCAGTGATTTTGACCACAACTATACCAACCCTGATTTTTCAAATATTAAATCATTTACCTTTGACTATGATACGGCTATTTTGACTGGTTTGACCTTAGTCAAACCCTTGACGTCTGTGACGCGGCCTCTGGCTCATCTATCTTGAATTGGGTAAACGCACCCAATATACAAATCTGAAGACCAATTCCTGATTCGGACAATCAATTTGAAACTCGAACCAGTATGTGAAGTGTGCATGTTGCACACGACTGGAACTCGAGATCGGACCAAGTTAGAGCCGCCTTTTCAAGCACTATAATTATAACACAGGGGATTATTTAGTTATTATTAATGAATAAATTAAAACGAGGTGAATGGTGTGCGCGTGATTAGGCGTGGTCATGTGCGCCCTAGGCACGACCCTAATATGAACCCAAATAACCCAAAACAAATATAGGTTTATCTGTATAGATGTTGTCATGCCTCTCCCAGGCCTCGCGCGATATCCGACGGCGGGGCCGAGGCAGGAGCACGACACGCATCGCTTTCATGTTTTCAATATTTAGATTTAAACATTTCAAGTTCTTAAGTCATTTCCTTTTTCATGAAAATTTCCAAAAAAAAATTTCTAAAATATTGCGGAAAATATTTTAAATTGCGAAAGCAATTAGTCTCAATTATCAAAGTTGTCGCGGAAACTTTTAATTAAACACTGTCGGTTTAACATCCCATTTTCATTAACCTGATCGGGCAAGTTCGGGTTTACGACTTTATTGTAATCAATTCTACTAAGTACGAAAATACAAAAAAAAATAATTTAAGAGATTTTCCAAAGGTAAAGCCTTCAAAACCCAATATACTTTAAAGTTTCAATACAAAGATACATCAACTGTTTTTCTCAAAAATACTGAACTTAAATCCAAAACAAGATAAAGGAAAAGATCCTATCATATCAAGTGTGCAGTGCTGGTAGCTCTATAGGCAAGATGAGCTCAACTATTCGCTCGTGATTGCTCCTAAATCCTTCCTTGTCAAGCTCTTCAAACCCTAGCTAGGTGGCTGCTAACTGGCGTTTGGAATTTTTGGGTCATGAAATGACCGTAAGCGATGAAGCTCAATAAAGTCTTAGTTAGGATTGTCATAAATTTCTAGAGCAAGTGTTATAAAACATTTCATGGATGCAAGTGCATATAGGGTTTCCAGCAGTAGTTGTGATAACATAGAAATAATTAAGATTAAACTAACGATATCCAGGAATTCTAACTAAGATTCAAGTATTTACGTATTCAAGTACCCATTTCGGGTTCAAGATTCAAGCATTCAAGTTTTCAAGTATTCAAGTGTTCAAGTATCCAAGTATTCATGTATTAAAGTGTTCAAGGATTCAAGTATTCAAGTATTAAAGTGTTCAAGCATTCAAGTATTCAAGTATTCAAGTACTCAGGTGTTCAAGTGTTCAAGCACTCGAGTTCGCTTCCGAGTTCAAGATCAAGTTCAAATATACATTCTAATTCAAGCATGAGTTCAAGCACAAATACAAGTTCTAGATCGAGCAGGAGTTCAAGTCAAGCACACGTTCTAGTTCAAACATGAGTTCAAGTCAAGCAGGCACAATTTCTAGTTCAAGCAAAAGTTCAAGTCAAGTGCTAGTTCTAATTGAAGCTCAAATACCAGTTCATTTCAAATTTAAGATTCAAGCTCATGTACAAGTTTAAGTTCTAGATCGAGTTCAGGTATGAGTTCAAGTTCAAGTACTAGTTCAAATACCAGTTCATGTTCCAGTCCAAATACCAATTCAAATACAAATTCGAGTTCAAGTTTCAATTCAAATACAAGTTTGAGTTCCAGTTCAAATACAAGTTTGAGTCCCAGTTCGAGTTCAAGTTTGAATACCAGTTAAAAATCATGTTCAAATTTGAAGTTCAAATACAAGTTCTAAATCAAGTTCGAGTTCCAGTTCAAATGCTAGTTCTAAATCAAATTCACATTCCAGTTCTAGTGCAAGCAGGAATTCAAGTTCAAGTTCCGATTCAAAGTCAAGTTCGAGTTCCAATTCAAAATCAAGTTCAAGTTCAAAATCAAGTCCAAGTTCCAGTTCAAATACAAGTTCTAGGTCAAGCATGAATTCAAATTCAAGTACAAGTTTTATTTCAAGCATGAGTTCAAGTACCAGTTCTAGGTTCAAAAGATATCAAGTTCAAGCCGAAGTAGGGTCCGAGTTTTAAATGACTTGACCCTAATGGAGGATCTCGCCGGCTTACACTTATGTCAAGTGTTACCTCAGTTTAAAGTCCAAAGGGGGACTTATGTTTAACATCGTCAATAAAAACTCGGTTGTCTCTAACGAGATTTGAGGCATCAAAGTGCATGTTTCTAAAAATCCTATATTTCAAGTTAACTAACTAACTATTCCAAGATGGGTTAATTTTCTTACTTAGCCTATAATTTCGGGTATGGGTCGTGTATCAAAAGGGTCATGGGTCTAGAAAGGTCCAGTGGTTTTATGGGTCTAAAGAGTCCAACAGGTCTAATAAGTTATGGGTCCAATTGGTTATAGGGCCAATGGATCCATCAGGCCATTTCGTAGGCGATTCAAGCCTTTACTAGATCTAAAACTAGAGGTACGGGCCTTTCCAAGGTTCGGGCCATATATGTTTAGTCCTCATGGGCCTTGATCAATATGTCTTGGGTTGGACTCGTATCTTTAGGGATTAGTTTAGATTGGTCGAGCCATGGGTCGGGTCTTTTAACAAGGTTCTTGTTTTCTTTACCTATCATATTCACTAAGGGTTAGGATTTGGGCCTTATTGGGTCGTCAAAGTCGGGCCTTTGACTTAGTCGACCAATTTCATATGAGTTTTATCATATGTTAGCATCATGGGGCCATGTTTTTAGGTTTTCCCAATTAGTCACGGGTCTTGAGTCAAAGTCCGAATGTTAAGCTTCATTTTATATATTCAGAATTTTCGAAGACGTGAAGGACAACCTACAGTAAATTAGCCGCCATTTTCAGCTCTGATCTAATTTTCGAATGCTTCCAAAACTATGGACAAGATGACTGATGACGGCATCTTTCCCAAGTGGTGGCATCCAAAAATATGATCAATTCTGATCATGGTAGACAGATAATCGAGATTTATTCTGATTTATCATAATTTCGGGCCAGAATTATTGGGTCCCGGTGTTAGGTCCGTAACTTTAAAATCGCACGGGTTTCGGGTCTGAAATTTTTACCGAGTATCAGGAACTCAGTCAGGTATGGGAATTTTTTATTATTTTTATTTCTATTTATTCTATCTACTATTCTAGGACGGATAATATGTGGGCTGCAAGGTCCACAGTTTTGGGCCTTTGATGGGGTCCAGTTAGTGGTCCATCTAATACCGCAATTTTCGGGTCTCAGTACAGGATATTCCCAAACTAATCTCAGGTCTATCGGGATCGAGTTTCGGGTCCTCATATTCATTCAATTCACGCTAGTAGGTTACCAATACTTTCCTAGTCACCAGTGTCGATTTATCTAAAGTTATCGGATCGGGCTTTGGAAGCCATCCGATTGGGCCTAACGTATCGGGCAAATTTATTTCTTCAAATTTCATTTTATTTTTGAAAATATTTTATACAAAAATCTCATTTAAAAATACTCATTTGACGAATTTCTAACTTTATTTTCGATGTCAGTATAGCCCAACCATTCATCAATTCCTATCCATGCATCTAACACCGTCAAAAATGCCGATGATCAAGTCAAGGGTCAAACATATAATTTTCCATAATTTTAAACTTATTTAAGTTCATCAAGTCATCATCATTCTATGAGTAAATCAAGAAATTTTTATGCTTCATCGTCAAGAATTCCTAGCCAATTAAGGAAATTTTGTCCAATCAATTAATCAGGACCATCCGATTAAATGTCTATCATGATGAACTAAATTTTTTTGGGATATTACCATGTAAGGCTCACTGTATTCCAACCAGAAAATCATACTAAAAACCTATTTTTAATCCCATAAAAATGAGGCAACATTCCATGCTAGATGTCATACATCTTATTCTAAAATTGAAGCGATCGAGGACCACACATATCAAGCATGATCAAATCGATACATGAAAAACAAGAACATGAAATCTCACATGAATATTTCAGAAATTTTATCAAACATTAAATCATAATTTCTATAATTAAACTATGCAAGGAATAACCATTTATCAATTCTACACTATTCATAGTAAAAGATGTAGTTTTGACCAATCTTTGACCTAGAAATACGTGAAATAAAAGATGAATCAAAGATATAAAAAACTTATAAAAAAAACCTACTATACTCATATCACCTATCTATAAGAATTATTTATCTCAAATTGCATTGCATGATCAAGAAAATAAAAAATCCAAGTTTTTCTACACTTGAGTGCATAGTGGTCAAAGTTGACCATACTTGACCATAGGATGGTCTTGTGTGATCACCTAGATTACAGGATTAACATCCCAGGTCACTGGTGCCATGTGTGACCAGAAATTTTGAAATTCTATATTTTTAAAACTATTTATTTTACTAAGAAATCCAAGGAAAAACCCTAATTTCCAAAATTTGACCTTCTTGGTCAATTTAAGCCATTGGATGGCCTTACATGTGTACCAAGATCACATGCATGGCTCCACTTGGCTCAGGTCCATGTCCCATTACAGAATATCAAAGAAATTTCATGCTAAATTTCATTTTACACTATCAAAAATAAAAAATATTCTAGCTATATTACATAGATGACCTAATTTGACCTTATTGGTCATTTTGGACCATTGGATGGCCTTGCATGGATGTAAAAATCACATGCATGGACACCCATATCTCAGGTAGAAAATTCATCACAGAATTTATTCATCATACTAAAGAAAAATCAAATCAAACCATGTAAATCTATAAGAAAATCCACAAAATACAAGAATCTAGTGGTCTAGGCTTATGTGGCCATCATGGACCATTGGATGGCTTTGAAACGATCCTAAAGATCAAAACTATTAACTATTATGTTATGTTCTCATATGGGAACATGATCATTCCATAATTTTAAGTCATCCAAACAAGAAAACACTAGCTTTTATGGAAAATTTTGATACAACTAGCCTAAGAATTTACACAAAAGCTAGTCTAAGTCTTTACCTTAGCTAAGCTTCTTCTCCTGCTGTTTTGCCTCAAGTTGAATAGTGAAAAGAGCTAGAAATGAGCCCAAATTGATATATGTGAGACTATAGGAGAAGTGGAGTTGATTGGTGGTGGTAGCTTAAAGTTTTAATGGCTAGGATGAAAGGGCAAATTCAAAGTAGCAAGGGGCTTCAATGGAGCTCTAATGGAGATTTCAAGTGGAGAAGAAGATGAAAATGATGGAATGAAACCCCCCCCCTAAGGAATTAAAAATTTTTAAGGGTTGGGGGAGACATGGGCTGTATTTTGGTTCCATGTGTCACACCATTTCTTCCCAAGGCATCTCTTCTCTTCCCAAAGTATTCCCTCTCTCTCATGTCTCCTTCACACATCATATCCACCTCTTGTCTTTTATAGTCTTCAAGACCTTTAAACTTTGTGAAATTATAAAGTCTTACAAATATTGTGGTGCATGCACATGGGTGCATCTCACACACCAGATTTTCCCAAGGAAAATATGTGGTGCAAGATGGGTCAAATCTTGGTCAAATGGACCAAGGGCTAGGATTTGCTAGAGATTTGTAATATTCTAATTTCTAATTACTAAAATTAAGTAATTTATTTATAATTTCCCTTAGGATTATTCAAATATTACAAGGGTGCCATTATCCAAAGCAAAGCACAAACACTCAACCCAAATGCTAGTGCATCTAAGTTCCTTCAATTTTAAGTGTCAAGATTTGATTCAACCCAACAAACAATTCTATGATTACCTGCAAAATTCAATCCGTTGGCGATAATCTCCTCATCACCACCAAGGCTCAGGCCCAATTCGGATCAAACCTCGGGTCAAGGTCTAACAACAAGCTGCCTGGGTTGGTTATAAGTGTTGATACGCACTTTTTCTGGGTTCCTCTCGGTCCTCGAAAAGAGTGAACCAATTCGGTCCAAGTGGACTCTGAAAAAGGCGATGATGGAGTAATAAATTAGATAATATTAAGTTACTGAAATTAAAAAGGTGAATATTAAATGGAGAATACCTGGATGAAGCGATCGCCAGCTGCAGATATTTATCGACGTTGCAACACGTCACTGATCATGCTTTAAGGGGAGAAGGGGCTTGCAGGCTGAACTCTTTTACTGAATCGTTCGTCGGCAAACGTCAGCAGCTATGGGTTGCCTTTAGTCTAACTGGTTTGGTTTTCCTATTCCTGCTGGGATTTTAATTAACTTGGTCTCCTAATCCTACTGGGGGTTTAATTAATAAAAGGTCTCTTAATTCTATTAGAAGTCTAACTAATTTGATGTCCTAATTATACTAGAAATTTAATTAATTTAAGTACTTGACTTTCACTAACAACTAATTAACTTTTATAATCATACTAGAAGTATAATTAATATTAGTCTCCAAATTGTACTAGGAATGCAAATATGGTAATTTTACTAAAACTCTAACTAATTAAAAATATGTTAATTCTGTTAAAATTCTAATTAAAGTAAATATACTAATTTTACTAAAAATATAAAAAAGGGGTTTTGGCTCGTTATATTAAGGAGGATCGGCCCCGTTCCCGGGTACCCTCCGTAAGCTCCCTTGGGAGAATCGGTCGGTTAGGGTTTACTTTGAAAATAATATAGATTGAAAAAAGAATTTTAAATATATAAATTATGGATTTACGGATAGAAAATCGAGAATTTTGAGAGTCAAGTTAAAAATTAGAACTAAAATTCTAGAACTAAAATTTAGGAACTAGAACGTCGAAATTGATCTAAGAATAAGAACCTAAGATTTAGAACTAAAATTAAAATTCTAAGATTGAATTTAAGTCTAAAATTAAGGACTGGAATTAAGGATTGAAATTAAGGATTGGTTTTACAAACTAAGAACTAGAATCATAAACCAGAAATTTAGATTAAAACCTAAGATCTAAGATCTAGAATTTAAGAACTAGAGGGCTAGAACCTAAATCTAGAACTAGAATTTAAAAAAGGGAAATTGGTCCTAGAATCCAAGAACTAGAACCAGAAAATTAAGAACTAAGGAATTACCTGAAGAATCGTGTAAATCATGTAGAAGAAAATTGTATAGAGAGGGAAATTGTGTAGGAGAAAATTGTGTCTTGAATGGCTAGAGGGTAAAGGTCTTATTTATAGGCTTTTACTATAAATCCTAGTATAACTCTAATTCCTAGTTCTTCTAAAATAATAAAGTAAAGTCTTAGTTTGATAAGGGAACTGATCCTATTTCTAATAAAAGAAAAGAATCCTATTTTCTAAAATAAAATAATAAAGAGACTAATCCTAATTCAACTGGAGTTTTGAAAAATATCACTTTTTATGTGGCTTTCGAAAATTGATCATAACTTCTTCGATATATATCAAAATTGCACGTTTTTTGGCTTGTTGGAAAGCTACTTTGATAAGCTTTCAAACATGACTAATTTTATACTAATCCAGCTTTTTTTGATATTTCAAAATAAGTCAAACATAAAAGTGATGGGATTGACAATTGGGAAAGGTTGGGATCATAAACTAAGGACTGAAATCTAAAACTTAAGAATTAAGAACTAGAATGAAAATTAAGAATTGAGGCCAAAATTAAGAACTAGAACCTAGAAACTAAGAACTAGAAACTAAAAATTAAAATTAGGAAATAGAAATTAAAAAGCTAGAGACTAAAACCTAAAAGATTACCTGAAGCTAAGCGCCGGGGGAAGAGTGCGCTTAATTAGCCGATCAACTTCAATTGCGCACCCTATCTGGTGTGTTTAATTGAATCGCGCACCCTATATCCGGCGCTTAACCACTTTGAGTCGGTGACCGACTCAGTAAGTGACCGACTGACTGGCTCAGTTGAGGTGTCACAATCCTAGTCTGATTAGACTAATTGCACACCAAGTTTGGTGTGCATAATCTGATTAAGTGCTTCATGTATAGCGCTTAATCGTGGAGTTTTGGCGGTCATAGGATTTAGAGACCAAGTCCGAAATGGAATAATTACACGCCGGTGATTGAGCACATAATCCAATCGCATGCGCTGGTTATGGCGCGCAATTGAGTCTCGAGATGATCAAAGGGAGGAAAACTTTGGTCTATGCGCTGGTGGTGTGGCGCATAATTGAATTGCCCCCGTGGCCCAGTGTGCGTAATTCGGGATTGTCCCGGGTTCAAGTCCGGTCTGAGGTGCAAGGCTATTGTTTCAGCCCGTATTTTGGCTATATACTATTATTTCAGTATATAATCCCTACCTTAAGGTTATGGGATATGAGCGATAGAGCTATTTTTTCAGCCTGTGTCCAACCCTATACTATTGTTTCAGTATATGGTCCCCCCTTTATGAGATCTGAGCCACAGAGCTATTATTTCAGCCTGTGTCCAGTCATATACTATTGTTTCAGTATATGGTCCCCATGTTAAGGTTTTGAAACTTTCAGAGAAGGTAAGTCCTTTTCAAAAAGTCATGAGTGAGGTCAAAGATTGACCGAATAGATTTGTATACTCCGAGAGGGCAAAATAGGGGTGTCTACAGATGCCCCTCTTCGACGCGTTCTTGCGAAGTAAGAATGCGTCGAAGAAGTAGACACCCCTCATCCGAGGTGCCTTCTCGTTCTTCTTAGGAAATCACAAATGTGAACTGGGGATACTGACATGAGATGCTTAGCTTTCTTATCTATCAGCGCAAGCTAAAATGGAGCATTCGGGGGTCCAGTGGTAGCTGTCGAAAGGCATATTCCATGTAGTAGATGCGAGTGACATCCCATCGCATATCGTGATGTGCTGTTAGTAATTGTCAACGGGAGAAAAGAGGCATAACCTAATCTGTGGGTGCATGGGGTATCCCGCTGCATATCGCGACTTGCTGCAAGGGGCAGTCAAACGGTAGGAGAGTTGATATCCTAATCTGAAGGTACAAGGGGCAATCAAACAGAGAGATATCCAACACAAATCGAGGTATTGGGGGGCATCATACGAATGTCCAGAGATAAGGTCTAGACACCGATAATGAGAAGAAATATCATATAATGGTGAAGGCTTTCGCAAGTCATGTCAGACCGAGCGCATCATTGCTCACACCAATGCGCGTTAGGCATCCCTTTCTAGTGGACATTTATGATTTCTCAGAGTTGAGTACATTTAGTGTTCGATTTCCCAGGGGAAAGAACGGATTGGAATGGTGAGATGTGAAAGTTTGACAGATAGGAGTTCATTATATATTTTATTTTTTATTTTTTATTTTTTTTTTTATTTTTTGAAAATTCAAGAATTTAACTTAAGATTAATTCGGTTGTAAATCTTCAAAAAATGTGACTTCTGAGATATCGTTGAGCAGATCCACCGATACAGGATTTGTGGACCTGACCGTTTGCATGGTTGTCAAGATGACACTTGGTATACCGGATGCTCCATCTAACCTTCTCTGAATAATGATGATTGTCACTTATGGGAGGACTATAGTGATTCACGGATAGAGAGAGAGACGAGTTTTGAAAACATTTGACTTAATATTAACTAACTATATATTTTACAGAAATATCAAGTAAAGAGAAAAAGAGGTGATACTTACCTGAGTTGTTGTTAAGGGTCTCTATATGGTCTGTGACGGGACTCGCTAGTTGTTGTAGTGGTGTTGCTATGGGACATGAGAGGGTTTCCTCTCTTTACTTTTACTGCAGTGGGACTTGATGGTCACCAATGTGATAGGATGTCTTCGGGAGGTGAGGTTCATGATGGGACATGGTATGGGTGCGATGGGATGTTGGAGGGCTTCCTCTCTTCTTTTGACTTCTGTAATGGTAGGGGCTCGCTGGCCATCGCGCGATGGGACAGTGGAGGGTCTATCCTCCTCTACTGCCAGTGAGCATGTGTTTCTGTTGCAATAGAATTTGCATGATAAGGGAAGTGGGAAGTGGGCTCTCTGGTTTCACATGAAACATGATCGAGCCTTTCCCTCTGTTGGTTATGCAAAATTATGGGGTTTCGGGGACGTGTGATTTGCGATGGGGTTTGGAAGGTTCGACTCTCTGTGATGGACATTGACTGAGCCTTCCCTTCGTTACAAGATATGTCCAAGTGTCTTTGGGTAGTACTGTCGCGATGAGGTAGGTCTGTGATGGGATCAAGTTGTAGTTGCATTGCGACGGGACATGTGCACGGTTGGTGATTTTTAGTTATTTTGATGTCGCGATGGGACAATCACGGTGTTTCTTTTTTTGTTAGATCTTGGTTGTATGACAGGTCGGGGTCATTTTGAATGGAGTTTTGAGGTCGTGGGGGACTTGCCCTTGGTGATATGGTAGGATTTTTGGGAGACTCATTCTTAACTCTTCGCGATGGGACATCGATCGAGCCTTCCTTTGGTCGCATTGGCGTGCTAGGTTGTGTGGTGAAATTTTAGCATCACGGTGGGACATAGGTGTGGTCAATGGCTCTCTCTTTCTCTGGCGGCCCATGAGGCTACACGATGGAATGGAGGGGAAAGAGGGATTCTGACCAAGGTGGGACAGTAAGGTGTGAGGGTGTGCATTCTATTTGAAATGTGGTCGTAGCTGAGTATTGTGTGTTGGGTACCAGGCATTTAATTAGATTGTGCGGTAGGACACGTGCGTGCGATTCTCGGATTGAAGGGGAGATTGCACGTTCATTTCTAAGTGTATAATGTCATTATGCGCTCTATGGATAGCGTGTAATCGAAGAGTCGTAGGACTGGTAGAGTAGAGTTGTTTGGGTGTCGATTTGGATTTCGCGCATTAGGAATAGAATATAATCTAATTATGCGCTAGAATCAGTGTGTGCGATCGGAGCGTCACTAGGTCACTATGTGGGTGTCCCTTTGGATTCAGCGCAGTAACATTGGTGTGTGACTGCATTGTGTGCGGGTGTAGCTGTGCGCGATGGTTTTGTCGGGGCTTATGTACGGGCGGAAGTTCAATTGCGCACTCGTTGCATTGCATATAATTGCGTTTATGCATTTTCGTTTCAGCGCAGAATAGAGTTGCACATTCTCTTTCAGGCGTTTAATTAAGCGGGTGTCTATATATATCTTCGTTCCTTTCATTTTTCTTCCTTCGTCCCTATTTTTATCTAACTCCTGAGTTTTAGCGATATCTTGCGATCCAACCATCGGATTTTGATGTCGTTTCTTCCTGTACTTGTAGTTTCACGTGATCTCCAACCTAGGTGGGGTTCTGATGGTGGTGTGACTTTGAGAATGGGCGGTATTGGGAAGGAGGAGGTCGGCTTTCACATTGGTCCCTTTTAGGGAGAAGTAAAGGCAGCGTTGAGGGGGCGGCGGCGAAGGAGATGAAGATGGCGGAAGGGAAGGTATTATAAGTGGAGGGATGTATTCCCCAACCAATCCTCCCTAAAGTCTTTTCTGAAGCTTCCGATTGGACACTGCTCCTTTCTTTGTGTCTGTTTCGGGTCCCCAATTTTTGTTTTCGGTTGTAAGTTAGGTCCTAGGTTATCGTTTGGGGTTGTATGTTTAGGAGGTATGCCTTCGCTGACACCTGTAAAATTTTATTATATAAATAAAGAGGTATTTTATTCATTGTATTTATTTCATTGATGTTTTATTGTGTTTATTATTATGTGTTTCTTGGGTTACGTTTGAGAGGGAATGGGTAATAGCAGAGTATAGTGTTTGTTTTTTTCGGGTACATCTCTGTTGTTTAGTTTCATGTGTTCTTTTTGAGGTCCCATGGTGAAAAAAGTAAAAACTAAACTAAAATTTTTTTTTAAATGTGACCCAATTTGGGGTATTTAAGGTGAGAAAGCAAAAACTAAATTGAATTTTTTTTTAAAATGTCCCAGTTTGGGGTATTGGTCTTGTGACCTGAGTATCGCTACCAAGGTGCTAGCGCTCTTTAAAAATAAGTGCCCCAGTGTCAAGTGATAGTGGGACTTTTATCTGTCTCACAGATGTCCTGGAGTGTATTTGTAATGATCCCATGCTGGGAGGTAGTTTGATTATTTTGGCCACTTGCCAGGCTCAATTTCGTAAGTGCTGAACAATCATCATGTATCATAGCTTTTAACAAGATTGAGGTGAATGGTAGGTAATGGGTGATTGCGTCATTTATCATTCGAGAGTTTTCGGTTTTTTTCTGAAAGAGATTTTGAAAGTCATTTGACTCATTGTCCGAAAAGAAAATTAAGGGTGAAGAGGAGATAAGGTTTATTGATCTGAGGGTAGCTTCTTATTCAACTAAATTTTGAAATAGTAGTCAACTACTTTCTTCTCTGGCGGATAATACGATGCCATAATTGAGCTCTCCGTCATGATCCAGTACCATCAAATCATCATATTCTACGATTAGCAGGAGTTTTGTCCTCCTCCCGCCACTGTACAACGACATCTAGTAGTGTGAAGATGTTAGGGATGCCCTCGCGGCTTGCTTATACTTTCATAATAGGATTACTAGAAATGCCCTCACAATTTTCTTATCCTTCCCTGAATTCATTGATTGTTTATTTGTCATATTACTCTCGCTTGGTTGTGCTTCTTTTCTCTCTTTTTTTTGTCTCTCCTTTTTTTTGAAGCATCTATGTTTATTTTTTGAAACATCCTGCTGACGCAAGAATTATGAGATTTGATAGAACCTTACATTTTTATTTTTTTTTCTACTCTAACATCGGCTCCAATGGCTGAAGAGGGTGTATGAGAATCCAAAGTTTTCTACATTTCAAAGAAGAGTTCTATGATCCGCTAGTCCTTTCGATCAACTCGCTCGAATAGGAAGGTGGTATATGAGTCATATGATTCCCAAAATGGTTTCGAAAATAATGACCAACAACTGGCGAATGCCTTGTGATGACTGCAAGGATGATAGGTATATAAGTGCGTTTGTTTAGGCTATGAGACATGATGGTAATTGATTTATGGTTCTAAGGGTCAGAAAGTCCTTCCCATGTGGCTGTTTACTGGGCATGTTGCCGAGATAATTTAAGTACTTCCTTAGTGGGTTTTAATTTCCTCTAGGTGAGGCGATTATGTAAGCTTGTTTCTTAGCACTAGCTCCCCAACTTCGAGTTCTCGGTCGGGTAAGGGTAATGAATCAGAGATATTGTTGGGCAAGTGACATATGTATATATTTTTTTATTTTATATATTTTTGTATTATTATTATTATTATTGTATTATGGTACAACATCAGTTCCTTAAGTAGGGACTGACTTAGAAGGTTGAATGGGCGGAGTGGCAATTGGGTGATCCATTTCGGGGTCCTCGATCCCTCTAAATTTGGTCAATCTGGGATGAAAGAGATGTTATGTTTGAGTTTGTGTTTTGGAAGATATGAAATTTGTCGAAATAGGTGTGATGTCATTTGATTTCTTCTTTTGATAAGTCTTTTATGGCCAAGGTTTCCTTGTTAGGAGGGACCTTCTTCTATTTTTTGACGGAGTGAGGCATCTCGTAGAGTTGGAGCGTAGAGTTGTTAGAGTGGTTTTGAGTTATCGAGAAGTTATTTGCCGGTGAAGTTGGAGTAGAATTTGTTGGTGTTGTACAGGTAGTGATAAGATAAGACAAATGTAAATCAAGAGGAGGAGACGTGAAGGTGTAGGCCAAGGTTGACCTTTCCTCTGTGTGGGGTGGTTCAGTTTTGTTTAATTATGCTTGTTTCGTTTGATTCACACATTGGATTTATCGTGAGGTTGTTTTAAAGTTTTGTTTATAATTTTTGGAGGAGGTTTAGTGTCGAGAGTTTGGTGTAGTAGTTTCATTGCCGATTGGTGTTCTGTGAAGGTTTTGATTATGAGGTTTATGGAAGTATGGATCTGATGGTTACAATCGATCTTAGTTGTGACATTGATTTCATGTGGCGAGATTTGAGGATTTAGCAATATATTGATTTGGATGTTGATCAGGGTCATAGGATTTAAGGTTAATTTAGTTTCGAGAGTGGGAGGAGTGATGGAGTTTTTGATTAGTTTATTGGTAGGTTCATTGATTGGCTCGAGGTAGGTGGGATTGGTGTTGTAGGGATAGGTTCAATTATAGGTTCGGGATTGATGATAGGTTTAGTTTCGATAGCGGGTTCGAGTTTAATGATGGGCTCGGTTTTGACGGTGGGTTCATGTTTGATGGCAGGTCCAAGTTTGATGACGGGTTCGAGTTTAACGATGGGCTCGATTTTGACGATGGGTTTATGTTCAACGATAGGTTTAGATTTACTGATAGTTTGAGGTTTAATGGCATGTTTGTGTTCGGTGATAGGTTCATGTTCGAGGATAGGTTTAGATTCGATAATAGGTTCAATTTTGATAGTAGGTTTAGGTTTGATGATAAGTTTAGGTTTAGGTTTAGGTTTGATGATAAGTTTAGGTTTTATAATAGGTTTAGTTTTGATGATAGGTTTAGTTTTTGTAACAGGTTTGAGTTTGGGGTTCAGTTTTGTAGTTCGTGGAACGATAAGTTCAATAGTGGGTTTAAGTTCTTGCTTCAGAGTTGAGGGGATGTTAAGTTCGGTGGTGAGTCCTGTAGGGGTTGATTCATGAGTAGGTTTCAAAATTAGCCCAACGAGTGATTCTAGATTGTGTGGTTCGGAGGTATGTTTGATAACATATTCGAGTTCGAGATTTTGTTTTGAAGTTGGTGAGGTGGTAGTGAGTTCAGATTCCGAAGTGAGAGTAGAAGTTAATTCGAGAGTTGATTCTGAGGTTAGTGGAGTGATGTGTTTGTTGTTGAGTTCATGTTTTAAAGAAGGTGTAGGAATTGATTCAGGGACTGGTTTTGAGATTGGTGGGGTGATGTGTTTGACAATGTGTTCGATTTCGAGGGTTAGTTTTAGAGTTGATTTGGAAGCGAGAGGGCTAGTGATTTCGGGGGTACATTGGATTACGGGTTTGGGTTCAGAGTTTAGTTTTGTGATTGGTTTAATATGAATGGCGGCATATAATACTGATTGATTGGTTTGAAAATTACTTCTAGAATCAGCACGTGAGCCTATTCGGGGATAGTTTTGCGTCATTGGTTTGGGCTCCTGTTCAAGAGGTGTGGAGATTGATTCGTTTGTTGGTAGGTTATCGGAATCAAGGGTAGGTTGAGTTGGTTCGAAGATAAGTGCGTTGAGCTTGGCGATGAGTTTGGTGATGGGTTGAGTTAGTTTAGGGGTGGATTCGGTCATAGTTTGAATTTTAGTGATCGTAGTGACCGATTTTGGGTAAAAGGTAATTTTGCATTTATCGGTACATGGGATAGGGTTAGTTGGTTATGAGTGAATGGTATGGACATGATCCGAGGGAAGTTCAATTCTATGAATCAGGCTAGTTGGGTGGAATGAGGCAGGAGTGAGTGAGTGTATGGTCTCCTATGCAAGTTGAGTTTGATCGAACAATAGGTTGTAATAGGCGATGTCAGTTTGTGTGTCGTTGGGGCACTGGTTTTGATCATAGTGCAGGTTTGTGTAATAGTTGGTGTATAAAGGTTGGTAAGGGTGTTGATCTTGGTTTGCGTATAGATCTTGAGCTTGGTCGTATGGGTGGTACGGTTGAGAGTTTATTTGGTTTTGTTCTTGGTTCGTGTTGATTTGTTCGAAGTTCAGAGTTTCATTTAGGGTGTTTGTCTCAGGGTTGTCAGAAGAGGGTCCGTTGAATGTTAGGGTAGAGAGATTGAGGTCTCCATTCTTCAGGCGATGCTCTATGCGTGAGGCACGCTTACCGAGGCTAGAGAAATCAGAAGTCACTTAGGATGGGAACGCTCTGAAGAGGCTCTTGGGTATTGCTGATCACGATTTCTATCGCATCACTTTCTTTTATTTGATTCCCCGTTCGGGCGGCAAGTCTTCTCTAGCGATTGGCGAACACTGAGAACTTTTCATCGTCTTCTTGTCTCGTGTGCATCAAGTCAGCAAGACTAATATCTTCATGAGTTAGATGCTGGTATTGGTCTAGGAATTTGTTAGCTAAGTCTACGAAGGTCTCAATTATGGCTAAAGGTAAGGCCGCGAACCTGTCAAGGGCTTCTCCTTCTAGCAGTCTCTGAAAGTAATGGATCAGGAGTCCATGATTGGTGTAAATTGGTCAACAATTATTACAGAATAAGGCCAAGTGGTGCTTTGGGTTTCCCGTACCGTTCTATTTGCTGAATTTAGGTGGTTTGAACCCGGCGGGTACAGTGAAGTCGATGTCTCGGAAAAATTTGTTAAACCTGCAAAATTGGTTAGAGCGTTCTTTCTTAGCCATGTAGTTGTCTAAAAGTTTGTGGAGGTTTTTTATGTTTATGGCGGTGTCTTTTTTAGGTATCTCAGGAGAGGGTTGTCCTCAATAGTTGTTGTTGAAGCTGTGAGAAGTATATGTGTTATGTGTCGGGGCAGTCGAAGCATGTGGAGTCAGCGTCCTTTCCTCTTGTCTGTTTCTCAGAGTAACTTATCTTTGGGACCTGAGCAATGTGTCGGCTTCTTTTCCTCCTTTTGTGAGTAGACTAGCAGTGTGGTCCATAACTTGACTAGTTGTGAAGTTCTGTCTGTCGTCACTTTCTTCGCTACTATTGCTGTGATTTGTGTTTCGTGGAGTGAAGGAGTATTTTTCGCTCTCACTGATCGTATTTATCTGAGCACGACGCTGAGATGTCCAGAGAGATGGCCTAATATTATACTCGGGATGGCTAGGGATGCCCCAGGAGGGTGGGTCAATATCATTAAAGTTTAATTTTCTGATGCCAGCCATTTTTAAATAGTTTTTTTTTTAGTTTATCCACGTGCAAGTGTGTGTAGAAAAGTGATAAAGCGGAACAAAATAAAAATCAAAATTTTAAAAAAATGAAAATATAAAGCCAAATTAAATAAAGCAAGGAAAATAAAAAATCAATTTAATTAAATCGGGGCAACCTTAGCGAAAAGAGTCCCATCGCGATTGTTAGTCTATTGGTACACGATTTTCTGGGTTCCTCTCGGTCCTCGGAAAGAGTGGCCCAATTCGGCCCAAGTGAACTCTGGCAAAGGCGATGATGGAGAAATAAATTAGAGAATATTAAATTACTGAAATTAAAGAGGTGAATATTAAATGGAGAATACTTGGATGATACGATTGCCAGTTGCAGATATTTATCGACGCCGCAACAAGTCACTGATCATGCTTTAAGGGGAGCAGGGGCTTGCAGGTTGAACTCCTTTACTAAATCGTCCGCTGGCGAACGTCAGTAGCTGTGGGTTGCCTTTAGTCTAACTAGTTTGATTTTCTTATTCCTGTTGGGATTTTAATTAACTTGGTCTCCTAATCCTACTGGGGGTTTAATTAATAAAAAGTCTCTTAATTCTACTAGAAGTCTAACTAATTTGATATCCTAATTATACTAAGAATTTAATTAATTTAAGTACTTCACTTTCACTAACAACTAATTAACTTTCATAATCCCACTTGAAGTATAATTAATATTAGTCTTCTAATTGTACTAGGAATGCAAATATGTTAATTTTACTAAAACTCTAACTAATTAAAAATATACTAATTCTGTTAAAATTCTAATTAAAGTAAATATACTAATTTTATTAAAAATCTAAAAAAGGGGTTTTGGCCCGTTATGGTAAGGAGGATCGGCCCCGTTCCCGTGTATCCACCGTAAGCTCCCTTGGGTGAATCGGTTAGTTAGGGTTTACTTTGAAAATAAGATAGATTGAAAAACAAATTTTAAATTTATAAATTATGGATTTACGAATCAAAAATCGAGGATTTTGATAATCAAGTTAAAAATTAGAACTAAAATTTAGAAACTAGAATGTCGAAATTGATCTACGAATTAGAACCTAAGATCTAAAACTAGAGATTTAGAACCAAAATTGAAATTCTAAGACTAAATTTATGTATGAAATTAAAGATTGGTTTTACAAACTAAGAACTAAAATCAGAAAACCATAAATTTAGATTAAAACTTAAGATCTAAGATATAGAATTTAAGAACTAGAGGGCTAGAACCTAAATCTAGAACTAGAATTGGAAAAAGGGGAATTGGTCCTAGAATCCAAGAACTAGAACCAGAAAATTAAGAACTAAGGAATAACTTGAAGAATCGTGTATAAGGAAATTGTATAGAGAGGGAAATTGTGTAGGGGAAAATTGTGTAGAGGAAAATTGTGTCTTGAATGGCTAGAGGGTAAAGGTCTTATTTATAGGCTTTTACTATAAATCCTAGTATAACTCTAATTCCTAGTTCTTCTAAAATAATAAAGTAAAGTCCTAGAATGATAAGGGAACTGATCCTATTTCTAATAAAAGAAAAGAATCCTATTTTCTAAAATAAAATAATAAAGAGACTAATCCTAATTCAAGTAGGAGTTTTGAAAAACGTCACTTTTTGTGCGGCTTCCGAAAATTGATCATAACTTCTTCGATACATATCAGAATTGCATGTTTTTTGGCTTGTTAGAAAGCTACTTCATTAAGCTTCCAAACATGACTTATTTTATACTAATTTAACTTTGTTTGATATTTCAAAATAAGTCAAAAATAAAAGTAACGGGATTGACAATTAGGAAAGGTTGGGATCATAAACTAAGGACTGAAATTTAAAACTTAAGAACTAAGAACTAGAATGAAAATTTAGAACTAGAATGAAAATTAAGAACTAAGGACAAAATTAAGAACTAGAACCTAGAAACTAAGAACTAAAAATTCAAATTAGAACTAGGAACTAGAAATTAAAAAGCTAGAGACTCGAACCTAAAAGATTACCTGAAGCTAAGCGTCGGGGGAAGAGTCCCAAAATCCTAAGCTTGGAGGCAAGGAACTTGAGACTTGGTTATGATAATTGGTGTGTATTGGTTTAGGTAGGGAGGTCTATTTATAGGTATTTTGCTAATTATGTGTCCTATGGAGTGCACTTAATTAGCCGATCAACTTCAATTGCGTGCCCTATCCAATGGGTTTAATTGAGTCGCGCGCCTTGTATCCAGCACTTAACCACTTTGAGTCGGTGACCGACTCAGTAAGTGACCGTCTGATTGGCTAGCGGTCATAGGATTTAGTGACAAGGTCCGAAACGGAACAATTACACGTCAGTGATTGAGCGCATAATCCGATCGCGCGCTCTGGTTATGGAATGCAATCGAGTCTCGAGGCAGTCGGAGGGCGGGGAAGTTTGGTCTGAAGGGGACTAGTTGGGCACTGGTGGTGTGGCACATAATTGAATTGCGTGCACGGCTCAGTGCGCTTAATTCGGGATTGTCCCGGGTTCAAGTCGGTTTCGAGGCACAAGGCTATTATTTCAGCCTGCATTTCGGTTATATACTATTGTTTCAGTATATAGTCCCTGCCTTAGGGTTGTGGGATCTGAGCCACAAAGCTATTGTTTCAGCCTATGTCCAGCCATATATTATTGTTTCAGTATATGGTCTCCACCTTTATGGGATCCAAGTCACAGAGCTATTATTTCAGCCTGTGTCTAGCCATATACTATTGTTTCAGTATATGGTCCCTATGTTAGGGTTTTTAAACTTTCAGAGAAGGTAAGTCATTTTCGAAAAGTCATGAGCGAGGTCAAAAGTTGACCGAACAAATTTGTATACTCTTAGAGTGCAAAATGGGGGTGTCTACAACAAGGTATGAGATGTGGTGTGTGTTTTACTAAATTTTTAACACACCCATTCAAGTAAATGGGGTGCCCTATGGGTGCCACTTAAAATAAGCAATATCCCATCAATCTAAGGTGGGTGCCTCATGAATTTTAATGGGCTTGGCCTTAGGCAGTCACCTGGTATAGTTAAGTCTCATCAGGTCTCAGTCAATAGTTTGTATAATACAGAAATCGAGGGACAGGTGTTATATATGTACATCACAAATTTTCTAACACTGATACGTCCGACTAAGTTCGCGTGCCTGACAAGGTATACGCCTTAAATTTTCAAAATAGTTTATTCTGAATATATGTGTCTGAGTGTGAAAGGTTCATATAAATAATTGTGTGGATAATGATGCAAGCCACGTGATGGCACAATGTTTAGGAACTTAGTTTGCAAATAGAAGGCCCAAGGTTTAAGACCTGTTAAGTGGATTTAGATCTCGTTTTTTACCTTTAGATAAAAGCTAATACACCATTTTGGTGTGCTAGCTTCATACCGAACCAAACCCATTAGTTATAAGTGAAGCTTCTCTTAGAAGTTTCATTGCTTGAAAATTTTAGAGAGAAGAGAAAGAGAAGAGCTTAGAGACAGGAAGCTCCATCTCCCTTGACCCTCTTCTTCAATTGTTGTTGATCTCCCTCTCAAATTTGTTTGTCTTCTTAATTTTTGCTCGCAAGGAAGCATCGATCTTTGACACGGTTATGATCAAAGTGTGTAAGAGAACTCTTTCTCTCCTAAACCTTCTTTTTGTTTTAGAAGCCCTAGCTTCCACTGATCTCCATTGAAGTCCTCCACCTTCACTCAAGAAAGTCTTTAGTTTGTTGTGCACATCAAGAAGATTCGATTTAAGCTCCATGCGATCATTGAGAGGAAGAGATTTTTCCATTGGAAGAGCAAGAGGGCTTGACATCAAATCCCATTGATCTCAATCATCGTAGACGCTACTTGCACGAGATTAAAAGGAAAGATTTGATTTGGTTGTGTGAAATTAGTTTTGTAGTTGATTTATGGGTGATTGGGATGCATGTAAATGAGTTTTGAGAGAATTCGGATCAAGGAAAAAGAAGCCCAATCGCACACAGAATCGCGTGAACGAGTTAAAATTCGCTCGGGCGAGTTAGAATTCACTTGGGCGAGTTTGAAAATCACTCGAGCAATTTTGGAAATCGCTCGCGCGAATTGGAGCGAGGTCCTGACACTATCTTAGTATTTTGGCCATAACGTTTTACTCCAAATCGGATTGATGCGATTCTCATGGCATTGAAAAGAGGACAATGAGCTCTATAACATTTGATTTGTGAAATAGAAATTTCACGAATCAAATGTTTTCAAGGTCAAAATTGAGTGGCAAGTTGGGACAAGTTCTACATAATCCCAGGTTAGCACAAACTTTCCCATTCTGCCTCCGTTTTGAGAAAATGCTTAAGTACGTCGTAATTAAGATCAATCCTTAATGCATCACCGTATAGTGATGTAGATGGAGAACAGGAGATTATCGATAAGGACCCTGCGTTGCTTTCGTATGACTCCAAACCCGAGGTAGGGGAAATTCAATGCATGATTTCATTTTTGCCTTCGATTTGATCATAGATCTAAATGATATGCTTGAATTGAAATGTGATTTGAGAAATTGATTTAGAATCTGTTAAATTTGACCTTTGAAATTTATTAAACTTCGAATCTATAACTTGAATATGAATTTAGGATCCGAATTCTGAAAATTGAACATTTAATTTGAATCTGAACTCTAAACACGAATTTGGAACTATTTGCAACTGTGAATTTAGAAATGGACTAAGACTCTGAATATGACCTCCAAATATGAATTTGAATATGAATCAGAAATATGAATGTGAACTCCGGATGTGATATGAATCCTCCGAACTCAGTGAAATTTGAATGATTTAACTATTAACTATGAATAATGAACATTACTATGTGTTAGAATCCACATTTTTTATTTAAGGTTCATTAGAACGAATGCCCTGCTCCTTGCATCAGTACGGTGGTTTATCCGTACACATCGAACCGTTTTGATGGTAAATTGAACTGTACAAGCATCCCCCACAATGCAGGGGCTTGGGGACGTCTGAAAAGTGTTCATTGAATGACGATGGTTAGGTGGTGATTCCCATCGATATTAACTTCGGCTCTAATGCTATATTCGCATTAGAGATTATTTAAGTTATGATTTTAAGTCACGCATTAACTAAGAAGTGACATGTAAATGAGAAAACGAATAAGTGAATCCGGAAAGATGTTAAATCGAATACGAATTGGAATAAGAACTCTGAATCTGAATCTAACATCGAACTCTAGAATTAGAACTCTGAAATCGCAAGTGAATTCTAACATTGCCCTTGTTTAAACTCTGCATGTAATTTGGAACTCGGGATTTTTCGGACTTTATTTTATGAAAATATCTTTGAAAGTTGTCCTTGTTATGACACAAAAAAAATTCTTCTGCAAACTAATCTCTGTCTTCTTATATGAACCTGCTTTTGAAAATTGTTTCTTTTTCTGTTATGAAAGTGCCATCAAAACTAGTCATTTTGTGTAATATGAAAATGCCTTGAAAATGTTCAAAATATCGTCTTAGCTTTCGATATGGAAATGCCTTTGAAAAATGGTTTTCTGACTTTGATTTGAAAATGCGTTTTGTGATGATCATTGGATCTATGTATGGATTGAAACGATGAAAAATGGTATTGATTTTTTTTCTACTGAGCTTATACTGTTAGCTCATCCCAACATTTATGTCACAGGTGTAGGTATTAGTCAAGTCCCTGAACTTGAGATTGATCCTGCTTAAGCAAAGGACGTAGCAGAAGAACTGCCGCATGCAAACTCCTATCCATAGATTATTGGATTTGGACTCGGTATATGTTTAGACCTTATGTGTTTGGACTTAGTTTGGGCTTAGCACACTTTAGACAATGTATAATTCAAGCAACTGTTTAGGTGATGATCGACCGTCACCGGTGGTCTTTAGTTTTGGTTTATGTTCTGTATAGTTGTTAGAATCTCTCTCAGTTAATGTCATAAGGTTATATGTACATGATATCTAATTTGATCTTTAATTTTTGCATGCGCAAATTACTCTGATTTTCGCCATCGGTGAAGAAAAAAAATATATTTCGAATTTCGAATACCGAACGATCCGATTTTCCCCAAAATCTGTGTCGAGAAAATCAGGTCATCGCAACAACTGGCTGTGATGACCACATCGAGCTATTATTTTGCTCACAGCTAGCTGTAGCTATAATCTATATCAATGTCCATAGCGAGCTGTGAGTTTGACCACAACAAGTTGTGATTTTGACTACAACTAGCTGTTATTCCCACAACAAGCTGATGTGATATTAACAACGAGTTGTGGTCACAACTCATTGCCAGTATAACCACATCTAGTTGTGGTTCCTTGACCTAAGCCTTACATCACTTTTTTGTTCATTTGCGAAAAATGGGTTTTTTGAATTTTTTCTTAAACTCTCCTCCTTAGTAGTTTTAGGGTTTTAATATAAAAAATTTGAAGAAAAGTGAGCTAAGCAAGTGGGATTCTTTTTCTTCCTTGAGTGTTGCCCTAAAACTCCTTCCTCCTTTTGAAAGTTTGTGAATCTCTAAAGTTGTTTTATTCAAAAGGTTTCTTTTCTCCTACATTTTTCTTTTTGTTAATTTTCCCAAGTGAGTTGGGTGTTTGGTGCCCTAGGGATTAGGGTGTGTGGTTGATAGCCTTGTGGATCTCAAGGTGGATTGTAGTGCGTTCATCAACAATAGAGCAGAACATTTAAATCTGAAGGCTATGGAGACGACTTGCGATGGGAAGTTGGACTACATGGGGGTGTGATAGGGCATGTGCATTTGTTCAGTATATCATTTGAAACTTCGTGTAATTGTTTAATTTCATAGTAGAGTTGGCTTGTGGACTTCGGTCCCATTGTTTTTCCCAGTGATTGGGTTTCCATGTAAATATTTTATTGTAGTGATTGCTGATGTGTGTGTAATATTTAGATTAAACTAGAATTAATCCAATAGCCAATCAATTCCACTGATTAAAGGATTTTTCAATTAGTATCAAAGCAAGGTTTGCTAGGATTTGATTCTTTTTTTATTGAGCGTTTATGGGTTATTCGAAAAATTCTGATTTACCTAAATAGGGCATTTCCACAACACAACCTCCTTTGTTTGATGGTGATAATTATCCTTATTGGAAGGTTATAGTGAGGGCTTTTCTTAGATCAATGGACCTCATGGTTTGGGTTGTTGTAGAGAGTGGTTGGTCACCGCCTCAAGAGATGGTCCATTTAGATGGGATCGAGCAAATCTCTATAAAACCCACTAACCATTACAATAGTGAAGAAAAATAGGTTGCCAATGCTAACTCTAGAGCATTGTATGCAATTTTTGGTACTGTAGCGGCTTCTATGTTTCATAGGATTTATAATTGTGAAGTGGCTAGGGATGCCTGGAAGATCTTAGAGACCACTTTTGAAGGGACTCGATAAGTGAAGATCAACAAGTTCCAAATGCTAACAACGTAATATGAAAATCTTCAGATGGATGATGATGAGAAGTTTACAGACTTCTATGCTAAGCTCAATGATGTTGTCAATGGTTCCCTCTACCTTGGAGAGGAGATACTGCCTTATAAAATTGTCAGAAAGATTCTATGATCTTTGCCTGAAAGCTTTAGAACAAAGGTGATGGCCATTTCAGAAAGCTAGGACATTGACCAGATCAACATAGATGAGTTAGTGGGATCCCTTCAAACCTATGAATATGAGATTCAAGATAGAAAAAAATATAAAAGTATTGCTTTTCGATCTTCTAAGAAAATTGATGGTGATGAGGATTGTAAAAGTAATGATGGAGAAGACTTTGTTGTGTTTATGAAAAAGTATAAGAAGTTCTTCAAGAATAGGAAGACTTCGGGCAACTCTTATGAAGAACACAAGGGGTGTACTAAGAAACCCCATAAAGAACCGTTGGAGGAAATCAAACGCTTCAAGTGTCGCAACTATGGTCATTTTGCTTCTGAATATCCCAACAAGAAGAAAATTATTGGGAAACTATAAGCCATGGCCGCCACACAAGAAGATGAAAGGAGTGAAGAGAATTCTTCTAATGAGTTCGATGGGTCTCAACATGGGTTCCATGCTTTTGTTGCTTCCATTCATGAAGATACTCAAGATAACTCATTCACTATCTCAGCATCGTTGGATGAGGAGATTGATGAAATGTATATTAATGAGGTCTACGATGAGCTTTACCTTGATTATATTCAATTAAACGAAGACAAGGTGAAGCTAATAAAAGAAGTGTTTAGGCTTTCTACCTTGTGTGTGATGAAATGTATGGAATGTGATGTTTTAAACTATAGTATGATGGCTTGCAATAAAGATATGCTTGGATTAAGAGACAAGATCAAATTTTTGGAATGTGTTGGGCTGAGTATTGCCCCAATTTCAATTGTGACAGCCCGGATTTCGGCACCCCGAAACCCGTGCCATCAGCACGATCATCTTGACCGTGCCCTTAGCTAAGCACGGAACACTGGTATATCAAGCATCAAAATACTATAAATGAAATTGCAGAATTTAAATCTATATTGATTAACTCTCCAAAAGACAGTTCTACCCTCATGCCTCTACATGAATGGAGAACCGATCCGAACCATCGATGATAGAAATCATCACGGATGGTTCGTCCCAAAAGAATAATCCAAAACCTTATATACATGGTTTTAAACAAGATCAAGGCTTGACATACCAAGCCGTACAAAACCTCTCCAAAAAAAATCCCTCAAAGTGGCACAACGGAGTCCTCTAGAAGAAGTCCTCTGGAGGTGGCTCCAACTCTTCACCGGCCGCAAGGTCCGACTCGCCGGGATCAGCGTCTCCTGAAGCCTCGGCTGCTGCTAGTAATGGACCTGCGACGTATAGTCTATAGGGTGAGCTACATCCTAGCTCAATAGGGAACGAACACTGTTGAACATATAAATTATAACTCACATATATTCTATGATATGTCATGCATGATGTATCTATGCAGTTGTTAATGAAACAGTTAAAAGGCATTTCGTTTTACTGTTGATTTCTTATATTTTCATTTACTCATGAATAATGCTGAAAAGGCCCAAAGCAAAACTTAAACTTTCAACTTAAGTAATCCCCGAGCAATATAGCATCGAGCCCCGATGAGATACCCTTCATCGTCATCTATATAGACAGTTTTAACGTATTCCCTGGGAATACCATATAGTACCCAAGCCCCTTTCCCCTGGGGATTGGTGGCGGGGTTTCACTTGTCTCAATCAACACCCCTGGGGTGTGCTTACTATGTACGGATAAGCCTCCGCACTGGCCTACGGTTTCGCCGCCGTATCGGTCACGGATATCCTGCCGTGTCAGTCGTGGATATCCCGCCACGTCGGTGGGGTAACCTATCAAACCTCAAATAACAAAAATATCGGTGCCTTACATATAGTTATTCACCGTGTAAGTGTGCTATCTTATATCAGTTAGGCCCTATCAAACATGATTCAATCTTGGGATACATCCCTGGGATGTATCCATTTACTTGCATCACACCTGATGCTCTTATCTCTTTACTTCATCATCCCCTGGGGATGGCTCAATAGTTTACTCTTATGAATGTCACACACACACACTTTTCACAGTTCTTTAAGCAGTAAAAATATTTGAATGAAAATCTATATCACTACATACATGCTCTTGTAAAATAAAGTACATGTTCAAGGTGTTCCCTACCTCAAGTCTTCATTTGATCATTGCATCAAGGTCCCACGTGGCTCCTTGTGCACTAGTCCACACGTACCACCTATGGTACCACATAACAGGTAAAACACATCACAAAGGATGCAATAAAGAAGGTATAAGACCCTCCAAAAATCTCAAAGTCAAACCCAAAGGTCAACATAAATTATCCCAGTCGATTAATCGAAATCCAAAATCGATTAATCGAATCTGATTCGATTAATCGATTTCCAAAATCGATTAATCGAAGGTCAATATCGATTAATCGAAGTAATTTCGATTAATCAAAATTCTCATTGAAAGTCGATTCTCGATTCGAGCGATGAGCTTTCATTCGATTAATCGAATCCAATTTCGATTAATCGAAATTCTCCTTTTAGCAAAGTAGACTCACAGTTCGAACAGTCGAGTTTTCATTCGATTAATCGAATACAATTTCGATTAATCGAAATTCTTCTTTTCGCAAAGTCGAATCTCAGTTCGAACAGTCGAGTTTCACAAGTTGATTAATCGATCCCAAATCGATTAATCGAAAACTAAAATCGATTAATCGAAATCCCATTTCGATTAGTCGATTTTTCCTCAAGTCATTTCCTCCAATCCCTGGGGTCCACTGGAGGTTCTCAGTCGATTAATCGATCCCCAAATCGATTAATCGAAATCCAAAATCGATTAATCGAAATCAAATTCGATCAATCGAAATCGGGGTCCTCTGACCTTTCAACTTCCTGGCCAATTTCGATTAATCGAAACCCAATTTCGATTAATCGAAATTGTCAGATTCAGCCCCTTCCGAGCTGTTCTTCCCTATCTTTTCCCATACATTTCTCTCTATTTTTCTAAGCCATTTACCTAAGATTTAAACTAATTTCAACTACCATTTAGCCTCTATAATCTACGCATTTGATTTACAAAAATTTACCTTGAATCAATCTCAATTGATTTCAAATCTAGGGTTGGAAGGCTAGGGTTCCAGCTTTGGTTTCTAACGGATCCCTCACGTCGAATCCGGCGTTTCTTGCTCTTAAATCCCCCCTCCAATCAGTTGCAATAACTCCTCTCTTACTTCTCTCTCTCTCTCTCTCTCTCTCTCTCTCTTCTTTACTCCTCTCTCAACAACATCAACTCTTGATTTTAGGGCTATTAAACCCTTTTATCCTCTTCCTCACTTGTGTGTTGAGCACATACACCGCGGTAGGTGTATGCGACTTCTCATTTACATCTCACATCACATAATCACTCAAACCATCACTTCTCGTCCGTTCATCACATTCTATGCTAACTCTTGATCTCCTGAATGGTCAAACTTGTGACCAATCAGGCACGGATCTCGAGGTCATAGTTTAGTATGATTTTTCGGGCTATTACATCCTCCCCACCTTGGGAATTTTCGTCCTCGAAAATAACCTAAGGTTCGTCGGTCGGGGTCTCTCTCTCTCCCCCCCCACACTCACAGGTGAGGATGTCCAATAGACTCAAACGTATTTTGGTAGTCACACATACAAAGATGGAGATAAATTAAACAAAATTGGACGATTGAGACAAAAATTTTATTTATATATAAAAATTTAAATTTACAAGGCCACATGTGTTGGCGTACAAAAAGACTCTACATATATACAATGATAATCAAAATACACAACAGAGTCAGGGAATCCCCTCGTCAGTGGGTCTTGGGATCGGAGTGCACGCTCCATCTGAGGCGGTGCTACATGGTGGCGGGTTTGCTGGAGCCGGTCTGTGGTGGTGGTGATCAGGCTGTGGCTGCGTCTCACGGCGGGCGGAGGCGAGATGTGGAAGGAGCCAGCAGAGTGGTGGGATGGAAGACGGGTCCTCTGTGGAAGGCGGTGCGTCCAGCCGTCCACTCCTCCTCCTGGGCGAGGTAGCGGCGGTAGTCGGTAGGATAGATGTGGCGGAGGGTATGGAACATCAAGAAATCTATCCGCCGGTTCATCCTCTCATTGTTGGCTTCCATGCGAGCCAACACGTCCTCGATGGTAGGACCGGACGGAGCGGCGCGCCTGCGGTAGGATGAGGTGGGTGTCGCGGGCGCGGAGTCGGCAGGTGGTGTCGGTGAGGTCTGTGTGAGAGGTGGCCCTCTCCATGGCTGGCTCTGGGCAGGTGTGCCCCACCCTCAAGTGGGTCCTGCTGAGGTGGTGGGGGTGGTGGGCGGTGCTCTTCTTCTTCAGCCGGGCGGTCGTGAGCGGGACCCGGATCTGGTAGGGTCCGCGAAGGTTGTAGAAGCACGGGTCCATGAAGACTTTGTGAACGTCTTCACGCGATCCGTAGCCCTCACCTCGTAAGGTGAGATGGTGTAGGAGGGCTCGTCGGAGTAGCACTCCAACATGCTCGAGATGAGCCGAGCATACGGCATCTTCTCTTTGGGCCGCATGTTGCCCTTCATCAACTTCCCCTTGATGTACCTCATCCCTTCTAGGATGGCCTTGGTAGCATCAAACCATCGGCCACAGAAGGCCGCGTAAAGTGCATGTTGCACTTTGTCGACGCGCTCAGTGTCGTGGCGCATCGGGTAAAGGTTGCATTTGATTATGGAGTCGAGCATCCACATGTAGGGTGGAAGATCGACCCTCTTGATGGAAGTGCCCGACCCCTTCTTTCCGTTTGTCATGCGGGTCATGACTTCCTCAAATCGAGGGTCCTCCTCGAAGGGTGGAAATAGGGTAGTTTCGGGGGTGAACTCGAGATAGCACTCGAGCACCTCGTGTATGTGACGCCGAGTGATCGTGTACTGACGACCCTCGATCTTGGTCAAAATACAGTCATCGGTAGGGCCATCTACGAGCCCTTGGTAGAATAATCGAACCAACCTAGGGTAGTAGGAGCCCCGGATTGGTTTGAGTAGGTTGCCGAGTCCGGCATTATTAAGGTAATCTCGAGCCCATTAGGTCTCGCCCGGTAACTCGGGATTTGTGAATAGGGTAGGGTCGATGACATATTCGACCTCAAAGGTCTTGGCTGCCCACCACTCGTTTGGTTGCTCGACGTTGGTGGGTGGTGGTGGCATGGGGGTGGATTCGCGGGAAGACTCGCGCGTAGACGCGCTCGTCGAACCGGAGGTGGTCTCCGATTCCGGCGGTGATGGAGTCCTCACCGGCGATGGGGTAGGTGGTGGTGGTTCGGCATTCTTACGCCTAACCGGTAGCTTGGAGGTTGCCTTCTTCGAAGACAAACGGGTTTTGGGCGGCATTTTGACGAAATTTTCGGTAAAAACTAGGGTTTTCGACTTGAAATTGAAGAATATACTTGAGCCTAGGGTTTACCTTAGGCTTCGGTGGCGAATGCGGGCGATTTCGGATGCGAATCGGCGAAAAACCCAAACCCTAAATCGCTCGGTTGGTTGGAGAAGAAGGGGGAGATGAAGCGCCAAACACTCGAGAGTTCAAAAATTTCGAATGGCAAGAAAAACCCCTAATTTCCAATATATAGGCCTCGGCTCGATTAATCGAAATCCAGAATCGATTAATCGAGATTTCGAACTAGGTTAAGCCGCTTAAAATCGATTAATCGATTTCCCAAATCGATTAATCGAAAGTCAAATTCGATTAATCGAAACCATTTCGATTAATCGAAATCGTGTCTGTTTAAAACTTTAAATTTTTGAGCTCGCTGGCGCGAGCCAGTCGATTAATCGAAATCCATTTCGATTAATCGAAATTCCAAAATCGATTAATCGAATTTAGTTTCGATTAATCGAGATCGTGCTATAACTTCTAAGTTTCCAGAATTTTTTTAAATAATCAATTAATCGAAATTCATTTCGATTAATCGAAACTTCAAAATCGATTAATCGAAACTATCTTTGATTAATCGAAATTGTCTATCTGTATTCAATTTCTTCCAAGTCTCTTAAGTAAATCGATTAATCGAATCCAATTCGATTAATCGAAATACCAATTCGATTAGTCGAATTTCCAAAATCGATTAATCGATCCCAAATCGATTAATCGATCCCAAATCGATTAATCGAAATTATAATTCGATCAATCGAAATTGCATTCTATGTGTATTCTAACTCTAATTTTCATTTCCAGTCACTGGCACATGCCAGTCGACTAATCGAACAAAATCGATTAATCGAAATTCCAAATCGATTAATCGATTTGAAATTCGATTAATCGGTTTTGTCCAATTTCTGCAGAATTTCAATCTCTTTGGTTCTTTCATTATTTTTGACAATTTATGACATATTGGATTAAAATTTCCATTGAATTACAAGTATAGTGGAGATTTCACAAACATGGTTGCGGTTTACATTGAATTCTCACGTTGTTGGAAACAAGGCTGGATATTGTTCCTTCACTTCGGCCTCTCGTTCCCAAGTAGCCTCTTCTTTTGGATGATCGTTCCACCGAACAAGTACTAAGGGAATCACTTTAGTGCGCAGGACTTGTTCTTTTCGATCCAAAATCTCCACTGGTTCCTCTATCATGCTCATGTCCTCACACATCTCTATAGGTTGCTTTCCTAACACATGAGACGGATCACTCACATACTTCCTGAGCATCGATATGTGGAAAACGTTATGCACTCGATCAAATAGCGGTGGTAAACCAATGCGATATGCAACTTCACCTACGCGTCCCAAAATTTCAAATGGTCCAACATAACGTGGACTTAATTTCCCTCTCTTGCCAAATCTCATTACTCCTTTCATAGGTGACACCTTCACAAACACGTGCTCGCCCACCTTGTAGTCAACACTAGTCCGCTTTATATCGGCGTAACTTTTCTGTCTACTCTGTGCTGTCTTCAACCTTTCTCTGATAATTCGAACTACGGTAGCATTATCTTCAAGTAGCTTTGGTCCTAATACGAATTTCTCACCTGTTTCCTCCCAATTGAGAGGTGACTTGCATCGTCGTCCATACAGAGCTTCATACGGTGCCATGCCAATGCTCGTTTGAAAACTGTTATTATATGCGAACTCGAGCATCGGTAGATACTCATCCCAGTATCCTTGCATATCAAGCATGCATGCTCTGAGCATGTCTTCTATTACTTGGTTCACTCGCTCTGTCTGCCCATCAGTTTGAGGATGGAAAGCTGAACTAAAGTCTAGTCGTGTTCCCATTCCTTCTTGAAATTTCTTCCAAAATTTGGACGTATATAGTGGATCACGATCTGAAACTATGCTGCTTGGAATCCCGTGTAATCTTACAATCTCCTTCATGTATAAGTCTGCCAGTCTTCCTGCCGTATACGTAGTATTGTACGGCAAAAAGTGCGCTGATTTGGTCAATCGGTCTACGACGACCCAAATGGCATTGTGTCTCTTGACAGTACGGGGTAATCCAACAATAAAGTCCATTGAGATCGATTCCCACTTCCATTCTGGGATTGGTAAAGGTTGCAATAGTCCCGCAGGATGTCGATGATCAATCTTCACTTGCTGACAAGTCAAACATCGTGACACATACTCGGCCACGTCTTGTTTCAGTCCTCTCCACCAGTAGTTCTTTTTCAAATCTTGGTACATTTTGGTGCTACCAAGGTGGATAGCATAATTTGACTTATGAGCCTCATCAAGAATCGTTCGTCTTAGATCGACATTGTCCGGAATGCATAGACGGCCTTTAAACAACAACGAACCGTCTTCTTTTACTGAGAAGTCCGAACTGATGCCTTCACTCACGTCTTGACGAATCTTTGTTAATGCTGGATCTTTCGTCTGTAGCTCGTGGATATGCTCAAATATCACTGGCTTTACTGATATGTTAGCCAAAAAGGATCCAGTATCCTTTGACTCAATGTTCGCATCATAGGTTGCCAGGTCTTCCAATAATTTCCATCGGTGCATACCCAAAATCAATGAAGCTATCTGAGCTGAACCTTTCCGACTCAATGCATCGGCTACTACATTCGCCTTGCCTGGATGGTATTGTATGGAGCAATCATAATCCTTGAGGAATTCCATCCATCTGCGCTGTCTCATATTGAGCTCTTTCTGTGTAAACAGGTATCGAAGGCTCTTATGATCGGTGAAAATTTCAAAAGTCTCACCATACAAATAATGTCTCCAAATCTTCAGCGCAAAAATGACTGCTGCCAGTTCCAAGTCATGAGTCGGGTAATTTTTCTCGTGTTCTTTCAACTGTCTTGATCCGTAAGCTATCACCTTCTTGTGTTGGTTGAGCACACAACCCAGGCCATTGTATGACGCGTCGCTGTACACGACGTATCCTCCACTGCCTGAAGGAATCGCTAATACTGGAGCCGAAGTGAGTCTCGTTTTGAGTTCTTGAAAACTCTTCTCGCATGCCTCACTCCACTCAAACCTTGAATCTTTTCGTGTCAGCTTTGTGAGAGGTCCCGATATCTTTGAAAACCCCTCGACAAAACGTCGATAATAGCCTGCTAAGCCCAGAAAACTTCGGACATCGGTCACTGTCTTTGGTTGCTCCCATTTAACTACTGCTTCTATCTTTGCCGAATCTACCGTGACACCATGCTTTGAGACGACATGTCCCAAAAAGCTAACTTCTTCCAACCAAAACTCACACTTGCTTAATTTGGCATATAATTGGTGTTCACGTAGCGTCTGTAGAGCAATCCTCAAATGTTCTTCGTGTTCCGTCTTGGATTTGGAGTATATCAGTATATCATCAACAAATACTACGACGCAGGAGTCCAAGTGTGGTTTAAACACTCGGTTCATCAGATCCATAAACGACGCTGGAGCATTCGTTAATCCAAACGGCATCACAAGGAATTCATAGTGTCCATACCGTGTCCGGAAAGCTGTCTTCTGAATGTCCTCTGCCTTGACTCGTAACTGATGATACCCAGATCTCAGGTCGATCTTAGAAAAATACCTTGCTCCTTGCAGTTGGTCGAATAGATCGTCTATTCTTGGCAAAGGGTAGCGGTTCTTCACAGTGAGTTTGTTCAATTGTCGATAGTCAATGCATAGCCGCATTGACCCATCTTTCTTCTTGACAAACAAGACCGGTGCTCCCCATGGAGATACACTTGGTCTAACAAACCCCTTGTCCATAAGCTCTTGTAGTTGTTCCTTCAACTCCTTTAACTCAGCGGGAGCCATTCCATAAGGTGCTTTCGAAATAGGCTCCGTTCCTGGTGCTAAGTCAATGGCGAATTCTACTTCTCTATCTGGAGGTAATCCAGGCAATTCTTCTGGAAACACGCCGTGAAGTCTCGCATAAATCAAGTATCTCGTAAATTTCCTTGTCCTCCTTTAAGAAAGCCAAGTATCCACTGCAACCCTTTCTGATCATCTTTTCGGCCCTTACTGCTGAGATCAGTGGCACAGATGACGACCTCACTCCTTGAAACCGAAATGATCTTCTCGTGTTGGGTCTGAAAACAACCACTTTGTTCTTGCAATCGACGGTTGCATAATGCTGCGCCAACCAGTCCATGCCAAGGATCACATCAAACCCCTGCATGTCTAACAGTATCAGCTTTGCTTCTAGTTCATGCACCTCCAAGTCTCGAACTGCTACAATGATGGATTTGCAAGCTAACTCCGTGTCTACTAACTCTCCAGTCGGAATAGACACAGATAGGACGAAATCCAACGTCTCTGGAACAATCTTCATCTTCTTAGCGAAACGTGGAGTGACGAATGAGTGGGTAGACCCGGGGTCTATCAACACTCGAGCGTCATATCCATCGAAGCATCCTTTTTCATATATGTTTAAGGTACCTATAGTATTCATACATACATGCAATAATTTACAGATCAATTTACACTTTCAATTTATATACAGCTTTTTTTTTTTTTTTTTTTTTTTACAAAAGAAAATAATCTATTCAGTTTCTAATGCACGCTCCTTTTCTATCTAAAATTTTGATGAAATGAAAATTTTCTTTAATTTAAAAAGGGTCTCACCTTGGATGACGTCATGCACGTTCCCTGCTTCCTGAGCAGTGACTGCATAGGCTCTCCCCTGAACGATCGGTTTCCTTGCTTGAATTGGTCGTGGTGCTGCAACTGAAACCGTCTTTCTTTTATCCGTCTCGGGGCAATCCTTGATCAAGTGGCCCACCTTGCCACATCGGAAACAACCCCTAGTTCCCAATCTGATCCACCGTCTATGAGGCTTGCCACACTTTTTGAAGTCTCCGAGTGCGGAAAAGCAACGAGAACCACGTGTAACGATGGCGCCGATGAGACATGGCAGGGCTCTCATAACGAATAGGTCTCCCCGACGCAAGTAATGGAAACCTCTGTTGGTGTTGTTGTTGCTGTTGTTGCGTCTTAAGCCCCTTAGGCTGTGATCTCGATTACGGGCCATGAACCTCGGCTTTTTGTTCACCGGTTCGTAGTGCCCCAATCTTCCCTGTTCATTTCCTCCTCTCTGTTGTTCCCTTTGTCTATATCTGTTATTGTTCTCCTCCTCAACCACTAGTGCTTTACTCATGACCTCTTCATAGGTCCTCAGTTGAAATGGGGCTATGCCTCCCCTAACCTCAGGCTTCAAACCTTGCTGAAACCTCTTGGACTTCATCACTTGATGGCGTGTCCGAGCAAAACGGGCAAGTCGTAGAAACTCCACCCCATATTCTCTCACTGTCATCCTTCCTTGCACTAGCTGTAAAAATTGTATCTCAAGTTGGTTCCTCACCACTTCCGAAAAATATTGTTTGTTGAACTCCTCAACAAACTCCTCCCAACTCCAAGGCAACTCTGGGGTCTCTTGAGCCCACTTCCACCAAGGCCCAGCCTCCCCATCCAACATATAAGCTGCCCATCTCACACTCTCATCTTCCGTGCATGTCAGCACGCTAAAGACTTTCTCCATCTCCATCAGCCAGTTCTCAGCAGCCATTGTGTCTGCCTACCCAGAAAATGAAGGAGGTCTCATCCTCCTAAATTCTGTAAAAGATGAGGGCACAGGCAACACAGATCCTACAGGTGGTGTAGGTGGCTGCTGTTCTCTTGATGCATGAGCTGCAAAGGATGCGGCTTGCTGTGCCATGGCAGCTGCCATAGTCTCCATAGTGTGCATCATCCTTTGTCGCTCTTCTCTGTCTTCTTGTCTTTCTCTCACTCTTTCTTGCTCCCTTAGATCTTGATCCTGATGATCTTGATCCTCTTCCTCATGCTGTCTGCTGCTACTGCCCCCTGGGGCCTCAGCACCTCCTAAAGGCACTCTATTTGTAGGAGAGATGTAATCATCTCCACTACGTAAACTCCTTTGATGGCCTCCCCTTGGTCGGCCTCTCCCTCTAGCTGACATTTACGGCTGCATTTGAAACTAAAGTTTCGTTAGCAGAAGCCCCTATGTTCCGACGAAAGAATCCTTGTCAGAATTGCTAAAAGAAAATAGCTTTGATACCAACTGTGACAGCCCGGATTTCGGCACCCCGAAACCCGTGCCATCAGCACGATCATCTTGACCGTGCCCTTAGCTAAGCACCTTAACACCGTATATCAAGCATCAAAATACTATAAATGAAATTGCGGAATTTAAATCTATATTGATTAACTCTCCAAATGACAGTTCTACCCTCATGCCTCTACATGAATGGAGAACCGATCCGAACCATCGATGATAGAAATCATCACGGATGGTTCGTCCCAAAAGAATAATCCAAAACCTTATATACATGGTTTTAAACAAGATCAAGGCTTGACATACCAAGCCGTACAAAACCTCTCCAAAAAAAATCCCTCAAAGTGGCACAACGGAGTCCTCTAGAAGAAGTCCTCTGGAGGTGGCTCCAACTCTTCACCGGCCGCAAGGTCCGACTCACGATCGGCCTCTCCAAGCCTCGCGCTAGTAATGGACCTGCGACGTATAGTCTATAGGGTGAGCTACATCCTAGCTCAATAGGGAACGAACACTGTTGAACATATAAATTATAACTCACATATATTCTATGATATGTCATGCATGATGTATCTATGCAATTGTTAATGAAACAGTTAAAAGGCATTTTGTTTTACTGTTGATTTCTTATATTTTCATTTACTCATGAATAATGCTGAAAAGGCCCAAAGCAAAACTTAAACTTTCAACTTAAGTAATCCCCGAGCAATATAGCATCGAGCCCCGATGAGATACCCTTCATCGTCATCTATATAGACAGTTTTAACGTATTCCCTGGGAATACCATATAGTACCCAAGCCCCTTTCCCCTGGGGATTGGTGGCGGGGTTTCACTTGTCTCAATCAACACCCCTGGGGTGTGCTTACTATGTACGGATAAGCCTCACTTGACCGCCTACGGTTTACGCCGTATCGTGATATCTGTCACTTCGTGGATATCCCCGCGTCGGTGTCTATCAAACCTCAAATAACAAAATATTTGCCTTACATATAGTTATTCACCGTGTAAGTGTGCTATCTTATATCAGTTAGGCCCTATCAAACATGATTCAATCTTGGGATACATCTCTGGGATGTATCCATTTACTTGCATCACACCTGATGCTCTTATCTCTTTACTTCATCATCCCCTGGGGATGGCTCAATAGTTTACTCTTATGAATGTCACACACACACTTTTCACAGTTCTTTAAGCAGTAAAAATATTTGAATGAAAATCTATATCACTACATACATGCTCTTATAAAATAAAGTACATGTTCAAGGTGTTCCCTACCTCAAGTCTTCATTTGATCATTGCATCAAGGTCCCACGTGGCTCCTTGTGCACTAGTCCACACGTACCACCTATGGTACCACATAACAGGTAAAACACATCACAAAGGATGCAATAAAGAAGGTATAAGACCCTCCAAAAATCTCAAAGACAAACCCAAAGGTCAACATAAATTATCCCAGTCGATTAATCGAAATCCAAAATCGATTAATCGAATCTGATTCGATTAATCGATTTCCAAAATCGATTAATCGAAGGTCAATATCGATTAATCGAAGTAATTTTGATTAATCGAAATTCTCTATTTCGCAAAGTCGATTCTCAGTTCGAACAGTCGAGCTTTCATTCGATTAATCGAATCCAATTTCAATTAATCAAAATTCTCCTTTTCGCAAAGTAGACTCACAGTTCGAACAGTCGAGTTTTCATTCGATTAATCGAATACAATTTCGATTAATCAAAATTCTTCTTTTCGCAAAGTCGAATCTCAGTTCGAACAGTCGAGTTTCACAAGTTGATTAATCGATCCCAAATCGATTAATCGAAAACTAAAATCGATTAATCGAAATCCCATTTCGATTAGTCGATTTTTCCTCAAGTCATTTCCTCCAATCCCTGGGGTCCACTGGAGGTTCTCAGTCGATTAATCGATCCCCAAATTGATTAATCGAAATCCAAAATCGATTAATCGAAATCAAATTCGATCAATCGAAATCGGGGTCCTCTGACCTTTCAACTTCCTGGCCAATTTCGATTAATCGAAACCCAATTTCGATTAATCGAAATTGTCAGATTCAAATTTCTTCCCTATCTTTTCCCATACATTTCTCTCTATTTTTCTAAGCCATTTACCTAAGATTTAAACTAATTTCAACTACCATTTAGCCTCTATAATCTACGCATTTGATTTACAAAAATTTACCTTGAATCAATCTCAATTGATTTCAAATCTAGGGTTGGAAGGCTAGGGTTCCAGCTTTGGTTTCTAACGGATCCCTCACGTCGAATCCGGCGTTTCTTGCTCTTAAATCCCCCCTCCAATCAGTTGCAATAACTCCTCTCTTACTTCTCTCTCTCTCTCTCTCTCTCTCTCTCTCTCTCTCTCTTCTTTACTCCTCTCTCAACAACATCAACTCTTGATTTTAGGGCTATTAAACCCTTTTATCCTCTTCCTCACTTGTGTGTTGAGCACATACACCGCGGTAGGTGTATGCGACTTCTCATTTACATCTCACATCACATAATCACTCAAACCATCACTTCTCGTCCGTTCATCACATTCTATGCTAACTCTTGATCTCCTGAATGGTCAAACTTGTGACCAATCAGGCACGGATCTCGAGGTCATAGTTTAGTGTGATTTTTCGGGCTATTACATCAATAATCTTGTCCGTGAAAATGAAAGGCTCAAGAAAGAGCTTTCAAATGAGAGAGTCACCCTTGATAAATTGAAGAATGCAAGGGTGGATACTCAAAAGGCTTGGGATGCCAACAAGGTTTGGAATGATAAAACCAGGTTGGGTATTACAAATTTGAAATCCCATGGTTCCGGGGGCAAAGGAAAAGCAATAATGAAGAATGCTCATACACCCCCTGATACTAGAAAGAAGGAAAAATAAATTAGTCTACCTCCACTCTTGCCTACCCCTTCATTTCCCCCAAGGGCTAGTGGCAAAAAAGGACCTTCTTATTTCTACTGTGATAAAAAAGGACATCTAAATCTTATGTGTCCCATTAGTAAAGTGGACCTTTTTAGCCAAAAGCATGATACTGAAGTGATTTATCATTTGAGGGCTCTAGGTGATCTAATGGAGTGGAAATGGGTGAAAAAAAATAATCTTAATTTCTTGGTCGCTCACACTGCTCTACAGGCTTTTGAGCCTTCTAAGTTGTTTCTTCACTTTTGAGGTAGTTCCTCGTTTTCTGTAGGTTATTCTCTTGTGGATATTTTCATTTTTTTCTTGAGCCTGTCTTTTTTGTTGCTCTTTTAAGAACTTCAATTTTTGAATTTCTATTGTGATATAATTGATTGGTATGATGCATCTATTGAGTTAATTATCATGAATTCAATTTGTACTCTTGTTGTCGTTCATTGGCTATTCATGTGCTAGATTTACCCTTTATTCCTAATTTTCAGCTCTGTATTAAATGTTCCATGAAACCTTTGCTCTCTCATCTTCTAATTTTGTTCAGTTCATCTTTTGATGTATACTAAGAGTGACTCTTAAATCTTATAGTATCTCATGTGGTTATGTGAAGATCTCCTTACTACAGCAGTGGTTATGTGAAGATCTCTCATAATGTCACAATAGGTATTGCCGTAGGGTATGTGAGATAAGATTCCATAGTTGGGACGATTTTTTTTTTAAAAAAGGAGCAAAAAAGAGCGATATGTCTTGTGAATCATATGATATATCCAGATAGTTTGTCTTTCTTCCTTGTATTAAAAAAAGGGTAAAAAATTAGAGCTTAGTCATCACATTGTGAGAGCTAGCCACTGCAAGCCGCTTGGAAGGCCTTGCCGAGTGTCTTACCCACGTACACACTGTGTCTACAAGCATGTTACAATCACAAGAGAGACAATGGCAATATGTATGGCATGGTTGAAAAGCATCCTGTAAACAACCTCTGAGCAACGCTTCAGATAGATATGTCACTCTCTAGTAGTTGTGCATATGGTTTGAACATGTAATCTTAAGATGAAATTTCATTTTCTTTCATTGAAATGTTTAAGTTTGTTGCTGAAATCACAAATAAATCAGTAATTCTATCAAATTTAGTAGTACTACATTGAATGCATGATTAGATGCTTCTCTTTCAAGATTATTGATTTGATTAATGTATCATACCATCATAGATATCGGCAACCAATTTTCAAATTTTTTATTCTTTGTCAACTCTTTCCCTCAGTTTAAAAAAATGGATAAAAAAATAAAAATAAAATAAAAATTTGCTTTACAGCTCGCTGTGATATAATCATAATGAGTTGTGTTTGTTTCATCTGTCAAATTTTTGTTTCACAGAGAGCTGTGGTTTACCCATAGTGAGTTGTGGCTGGGACTTCTTCTTTTGTTGGTTCTCTGTTTCGTTAGACACAACAAGCTGTGGCTTTTCCAAGACGTGTTGTGGCTGGGATTTCAATTTTTGTTGGGGCTCTATTGTGTTTGACACAGCTAGCTGTGGCGTTTCTGTTCATTCTCTGTTTGTTATACATAGCTAGTTGTTGTGCTGTGTAGCTAGCTGTGACTGTAAATGCTTTTTAACTTGAGTTTTCGATGCTCTTTGGCATCTTTCACACAACTACCTGCTATGTTATGACAACTAACTATTGTTGGAAAGCTTTTTCCAAAATAGCGAGTTGTTGTCTAACCACAACGAGCTGTGGATGAGTTTTTGTTCTTTGTTTCGTCACTCACAGGTAGCTGCCGTGAATTGAGAGGTAGCGGTGGATAATTTTTGTTCCTCCCTGTTTGGATACATAGTGTAGACACCCAAATTTGGCCCAAGGCTCGATTAATTTACACTTTGAGAAAGGCGTACCCTCCGAGCATCCAAGAGCACTTCCCGAACCCTTGGAACTTAACCCAAACCCTTAGAAGCCTATCCCCAACTCTTAGGAATCAACCCTAACCTATAGAACCCCTCCCGAACCCATTTTGAACCCTCCCGGGCAGTGATTGAAAAGAGAAGTGTCAAAGTTTATACAGACCTCTACTAGATTTTAGACCCATTCCATAAAAGAGAAGATGTTCCCAGCTTTCCAATGAGCCAAGAATCGCCTCAATCCGAGTTGTATACTGAAAGTTATGGCGGTTTAAAAATCAGACAGAAAGGCAAGAAATTATTTTGGCCTAGAGTGTCTAATAGACAGGCTAGGCAAAATTGTCTTTTGTGGGCCCCATGGCGGGTTCGGAACCTCTAGGATTCTCACAGAACACTGCTCCCAAACCTAGCGTGTCTAATACACATGCTAGGCTTAGGAACAATGATTTTTGAGAATTTGGTCAGATCTCGAATTTGGAGTTTGACTCGTTGACCACCCCATCCATTGGGGTTGGTTTCGTTAGGATTGTTGCACCCCCACTAGCCCTCTTTTTAATCATTTTCTCACTTAGAACCCCATCCTATCATCTACCATTGAAACCCAATTCCCACCTATCTAAGCCCTAGAAAACCTTAGATCCCTATTACCTAATTGCTAATCCAATTAGCCCTTTAACCCTTCACTAATCCTCTCCTCTTCTATAAATAGAGAGCCATCCACCCTTGATTAAAGGATTGAAAATTTTCCAAAAGAGAAAAACATTAGAGACTTCTTCCTCCCTTTTGAACAACAAACCCATAAATTCTAAAACTAAGTTCACCCCTTTTGATCCCATTTTCCATTATCAATCTCCTAGTTTTTGTAGGAACTAGGCCTTAGCCTCTTTCTCTTATCCTCTAGCTTCCTAGCCTTAGAGTTTTAGAACCCATCCTATAACCCGTTTGCTATCGGAAGCTCACCGGTGTCGCTCTCGCGCGAAGGTCTACAATGGTGCTACAAGGGTCCGAGAGCTCCGACTCTCCACTCTATTCCTCTACCTTCTTTGTCTTCCCTCTATCCTTGAATTGAGCCATTACGCTGCCCAAATATCATCAGGTATGAAGGGCTCAATAGGATCGAAGTGCCTTCGAGCAAGGGAGAGTGCTGCCTTTTTTTTTTTTTTTTTATCTATAATTATATATATATATATATATATATATTATATACACATCCAAGCAGCCATAGTAAAGACTGCTTGCGAGTGGGTTGATTAGGTGCCTAACACCCTCCCGATCGATAGTCGAAGTCCTTACTCAAGAGGCTTTGGCGTTGACCGGTAAACTGGAGTCATATTTTGCACTTCGGTATTTAGAACATTGATTTTGGTATCTCGAAACACCATAAGCTCTGGGGCGACTCCATCCTTTGTTCAAAAGGAGCCATCGTTGCGACGGGCCCGCAAAGTCCAATATTGCATAGATGGCGACTCCGCTGGGGATGTTTTAGACCTTCTACTTGAAGTTGGCCCCTTTGCTTATTTTTTTCTTCTCTTTTCTTTTACTAAATTTTTTCTTTTGCTCACTTACCCCTACAATTCCACAAATTTTTTTTTACTTACCCCTATAATTCGGTCATTTACCGCCTTAGCCGATTGGCAGGCTTGCTTGAGCATTTTTCTACTTACCCCTACATTTTCGTCATTTACACGCCTTAGTCGATTGGCGGGCTTACTTATGCATTTTACCACCTTAGCCATTTGGAGGGCCTACGTGAGCATTTAATTTTCTTGTCAATGATATCACACCAGTGGACGCCGGCTCGTAGAGGTGGCACAGGTTCAATGCCCATTTTTGAACTTAAGAAAACTCCCTTAAAAAAAAATTAATTTTGAACTTAAAAATTGAACCAGCAAGGGACTTAATTTATTTTTATGTGGGTAGATTTTAAAAGGGGGGGGGAAATAGGCAGCAATACAGACGTCCCGATTCTTAGTACAGCACCGAAGGTATATCGGGTGGGTGACCGAGCTTAAGAAAAAGCCTTAAAACCCTTAGGGAGCGCATTAGATTACCCCGAAACAACCTTGTATCCCTAGGTACGGTAAGGAGGGACCCGAAATAACAAGAAAAGACAGTCCCCGAAAGCACTGCTTCCATAAAAATAAATCTAAACTAATTTGCTCTTCGTCCTCCCAATCCCAATCGTCAATTGTGATCAAGATTTCACATAAACAAAACTACACTACTTTGATCTTTGAGTTCCCAACCTACGTTGTCAATTGCTGTTGAGATACCGTGGATGATTATTCTAGGTGTCAAACCCTCTTATTTATAGCTGCATAAGGGGTCGGTTTACATTATTCAACTCCTAATAAAAGTAAACTTCTAATACTAAAGTTTCCTAAAATTACAAAATTTCTAATCCTAATCATCATTGCTTTCAATAATACATGCGCATAGGACTCTTTTCCTCTAATTTCAACAGCAGAGGTCTTCGGGATTCTTCTTCGTCAATCTTCGCAGATCCATAGAGTGCAAGACTTCTAATTTAAGAGTTTTTTCTATTTTGTGCATGGTGGTGCAATTCGTCACGTGATATTCAGCAACAGCGTGAGTTTTATACGATAAAATCATAAACATGATTTCTCTCTTTCTTCTGTACGATTCCTAGCTCTCGATTGATCGCAAGTTGGCATGTTCTCTCCAGTCCAAAGCTTCTTCGGTAGAATCATAGATATGATTCTTCTCTTCTTCTTTGGTTTCGCTCTCTCAAGATTACGATTTGGATCGTAAGCTCTCTTTCAACTTACTGACTGGTGACTTTACTATGATTTGGATCGCATTCACGTGCGATCTTCTTCTTACTGCTTTTTGAGTTCATTTTGGCAAACATTAACATTTTCACTTTTTTCTGCTTACTGTTCTAAATATCCGCACATTAGGATCTCATTAGTAGCAAACTGGGGTCTAGCATCACTAAGTTAAGGGTGATAAAATGGTAAATTATATGATTGATCAATACCCTAGCGATCCTCGAGTAAAAGTCATGCCACACAAGGGAGTCCTAATAACACAAGGTACATGTTGGGCGTAACCGAATTGGCGTAACACCTGCGAAGGAATGTAATGAGTGCTACCGGCCAGTCCCAAGAGAGTAATGCCTTCATGATCAGGAGACTGCACTATCGGGAAGGTCCCATCAAGCCATGGAAGCCTCCACACGAGCTCCGCCTCGGCCAACCATATGTGCATCTCATGCGCATTCTTTAAGGGCATCTTCGAGCATCGGCCAAGAATGCACCGAGCGACTTCTCCTCGTACCACATAGAAACGTGGCATGGGTCCTAGGATGGCACGATGTTCACCAAGCCAAATTTGGTGAATAATCGATCATCCACAAAAATTCTCTTTCCCCGAAGCAAAGGTGTCCAGTCTGCGGTAGAGCTCGGTCAATACCATGTGAACAATAGAACGACCATTTTCGAGCTCCACAAACACATCGCGAAGCATAACAGAGATGCTCTCTCCACCTGTGCAAAAGAAGATCTCTGATAACAACCCAAGTGCAAAGGCATTAACGTTGTAAATATTTCTAGTCAGTAGTTTGCACAAGCTTTCATCACCATAAAGTTCTTTAAGGAATTTATCGAACACCTTGTGGGCCACCGGCTAAGCTTCTCTCATACTCATTCTTTTTCAACCACAACATCGTGTGAACAACCTTGGCATAACCCGGTTTCGGTACCACTTTAGCAAGGCCGTGATGAAGCCTTAGACCGAATAAAATAGACATCTCCTCAAGGTTCCGAGTCAACTAACGCACGCCAAAATGGAAGACATGGGCTTCCGCATCCCAACACAAAACTGCCGCATGAATAAAGTTCCAAAATAAAGGAACATCAAGGGAAGAAGGGAGACGGGCGAGTCCAAGCCGATCTAAACCCACAAGTTCACTTTCGCTCAAGTTACCAGACCATTGTTTGAGATATACGGGTCGCGGACCCAAAGAGGGAAGTACAAAGGTCACGATATCCTCGGTGAGAGTGGGGTCATTAGGGGGGTCCATGGTTATACAAAGCCGTCTCGGTGGACCATGAGTTATTTTAGAACAATGGACCCACCCTTGGGAGGTCAAAACAAAAAAAGAGCCCCCCAAAAAAAATATGTGGAAGAAAAGGGCCATTCCCAAGTTATTTAAAGGCCCACTATCGCTCAGATACATGCGTGCATACTATGCACGCATGCCTAAAAAAAGAAGAAAAAGCCTTAAGCATGCGTGCATAATATGCACACATGGCTAAAATAGGAAGTGTAAGCGACCAAATGGGAGGAGCACCTCTAATCACCTTAGCAAACAAACGAGCGCGCTCCTCTACATCTTGACACAACTGCAAAACCAGCCCATCATCCATGATTCCGGAACCCGATGTCCCAAAAGGCCCTGCACCCAAAGACGAGCCTAAAGCTTCCCCCGCTATAAACTGAAAAGAAAGGATGCAATCTTTAGAGAATAATCATGATAGCCAAAAAAATACCAAAAAAATGATGGAGAGGAGTCCTAGATTACCTAACTATGAGGACCCCCGAAGGCCACAAAGTTGACGTCAGGGACAGAGCAGGGAAGAATGCAGCAATAAGGAAGAGCGTCGTTCCACGTACGATAGTCCAAGCCTGCCAAAATGAAGCCCTCGATCTAGGCTCCCCCACTGTCCAGCTGCTCGATGAGCTCATCAAATGATCCACCCGATGCCAATACATCACCAGGAAGGTCCACAGGGACTGAGGAGTCAAATATCTGGTGAGCCACCCTCTTTCCCAGGTAATACGCGTGGGTCGATGAGCCATAGAAGAAGATGATGCGGCAATCAACAAGCACGATCAACTATCAGACGGCCTCCAGGTCCAAGAAGGGGGATCCCGCGTAAGGGTTGAGCACGACCTGACCAAAGAGAAAGATGTTTTATTAGCAAAATGTTTCCTTAGAACCCCAAAAGGACGTAAAGAAAAAGAAAGAGAAAGGTGAAAAGCTTGCTCAGGAAGCAATAGGTTCTACTAAGATCTCAAACCAAGCTCCTGATGGCTCATGCTTGGGTCTCCACGTCGGTCGGCGTGTCAGCAACTCATCAAGGGGAAGGTGGGATCACCTGGAAGGAGGAGCAGGCGGCCTGGCTGGAAGTGCAAGTAACCTCAGACCTGAAAGAATGAGCAAAGCCAAAGGCCAGAAAAAACATATATATGCATATAAAACGGGAAGAGCAAAAGCAAGAGAAAGTCACCTTGACGATGGGCCATAAGCCGCTAACAATGGAGAGGTCCCCAACCAATGCTCGGGCCAGGCTGTTCATTAAAATGGTGTACCCGGCACCACCCCAATCACGTGTACGCACATCCCTCCAGATCTCCAGCAGGTGTAGGAGAAATAACTAGACTCATCCACCATTGGTGTTAGCAAAAATCATCTTGCCCAGCAGGTAATGGAGAAATACACGGGCTAAGATCAAGGCGTGGTAAGGAGAAACATGTAGGTCAATGCCCTCTTGTCCCTGGAGAATCAGCTCCTTCGCGCTAAAGAGCTCTACTAACTAGGGCAGCTGAACCTCGGGTCCTGTCATGAGGCTGCAGGGGGGATAGTCCCCAATCATCTGAATCACCTGCTCACAGTCCAGGAAGCGGGAAGGATCATCGGCTCCCCTCCCACCAGGATCCCGTGATCATGGTCCAGTCAAGTGGTGTGATGGTCATCTAGGCCATTGATATGTGGAATGTCATGGTCTCTGGATGAAATCTCTCCAAGAGAACCATCACGTAAGAATAATCCCTCATGGCAGGGGAGGAGAGGAAATAGCCGAAGTTGACCTGGGTAAGGAGAACCCTCACAAAGTAGGGCAGTCGAACATAAAGCTGTCGTAGGTCGAACCACCCTCCGTAGAAAGTAAGCGAGGGCAGGGGCTACATCACCAGAGGAAGAGAGTCATGACTACAAAAGAAGATGTGCAAACGAGAAATGCCTGAACAATGAGAAACATGCATACTTCGCTGGCAATCCTAAAGTTGGAGATATGGGTGTACAGTTGATGAAGAAGGCCGAAGGCTAAACAAGAAAAGGCCGAAGCCCCTCCATTTCTAACAGATAACGCTTCTTCGCCTCAGCAGTGCTCCTCTCCATGGATCGGTGCACCCAAACAAGGCGCTCCCCCTTACTGCCGAAACTTCAGAGGGACCAGCCCCAAACCCAGATGATCATCACCCTTTCTACCTCGCGGCATCCAAGAAAAGAAACAATGAACAATCCGATCGTTAGAGGACGACAACAAAATACAAAACAAAAAAAAAACAAGAAAAGGGGACGTTTACTTCGCCTTACAAAAAAAACCACAACAAAAAGAGGGTATGCCCCATCATTCGACTTCAAAAAAAAAAAATTGTTTTGCTTTACAAAAAAAGAGAGAGGTACCCCACCTTTCAATTTCAAAAAAAAAAAAAAGCTATATACAAAAAAAGATGTGTGTGTATAAACAAAAAAAAAAAGAGAAGAAATAATCATTCGAAAGAGGGCACCTGTTGCCCATCATCATGAGAAAAGAGAAACCGTCGTCAGAAAATATGCGTGTGTGTGCATGTGCATATCGCCTTCAAAATTTTTTTTGAAATGATAAGTTCAAACACCCCTCATTTTGGCCGCAAGGAAAAACCCAGAGGATTTCAAAAATTTTGAACAAATACCAAGGAAAAGGCCCAAATCATCCAATATTAGACCAAAATTCACGCAAGGATGCATAGAAATCATGATGGAGATCATAAACAAATGCATTCATGAAAATAATCTCCATTTTCATCACATAATTAAAAAACCTAGCTATATTGATGGAAAAATCAAGAAACTTAAAGAAACACATTGAAAATATTACCTTGTGTAGAAACCCTACCTCAGGCGAGAAAAAAAACTCTTCATCAATCGGTTGCGGCAACACCACCGTAACCTCGAAACACGCCTCGGATCTACAGAGGAGTAGGGGAGTTTATCTGTTCGATTTTAGAGAAGATATATGGAAAAGGGGGTTTTGATACCCAATCCTCACGGCTGCGTGGTGTTTAAATAAACTGCAAACTATGTGTGCATAGGATGCACTCATAAAGCTTTTATTTTCAAAATACGCTATGCGTGCATATTATGCATGCATAGTGTATATAAAAAAAAAAAAAACAAAACAAAAAAAACAAAACAAACACAAAAACAAACAAAATTAAAAAAAAGAGATAAAAAAACCTAAGGAAAGAGGCTGGTTGCACACATCCCAAAAGGCGATTCGATATCAATATTCGCTCCGCCCAAGTAGTTATGCTAGAATAAATGGTTGGGGTCGATGAATACGCTCAAAAAACTCAGACCCTACCTCGAGTAGGGGCACCCATGCCAATCAAAGTAGGGCAATCAATGCCTCATGAGATTAGGCACAACCGTCAAATATTTGCATCTTCACTTGCTACGATAATCTTTAAAAGAATGGATCAATCACCCTCCCGCTCATGGGAGCCACTAGTTCAAAGCAAAACTCGAGCATCATGAGTCATCAATCATACCATCACATGGTCATGCCCAGTAAGGTCGCTAAGCATCTGGGGACCGCTATCTCGAGGAACGGATGATTACCCAATGGTTGGACCTTCATCATTCTCTGTTTTTTCACCAAATGATGTTTGAGATTTGCATTGAATACAACAAATCTAAAGGCGTTTGCCTAAGAGCCCTTTGGTAGGCTCCTTCTTTGGCATGCATTCACCGGAGATCGAATGCCAAAGAGGGGCATCTGTAGACACCCAAAACTGGCCCAAGGAATGATTGACCCGTTCGTCTAGAAGGACGCACCTCCGAGCTTCCAAAAGCATCTCCCATAATCCTTTGGAGCTCATCAAAACCAACACAGGATCAATCCCGAGCCCACAAGTCGCAAATTTAAATTTCTAGGAAAAATAACCATGCATGCATGAGTAATTTAACTCATGCGTGCATGCTATGTACGCACAACCCACTTCATCTTCTCCAAGAACCAAACCGCGGTTATGCATGTTGGTTTTAAAGCATGAGTGCATAGTAGGCACGCATGTCGTAAAAACAACCCATACCAGACCAATCCCGGGTCTACAAGTCACAAATTAAAATTTCTGAGAAAAATAATCCATGCGTGCATAATATGCATGCATGAGTAATATAATATATTAAGCACGCACAACCCACTTTATCTTCTCCAAGAACCAAACCGTGGTTATGCAATTGGTTTTAAGGCATCTAAAGCATGCGTGCATAATATGCACGTATGAGTAATATAATATACTAAGCACGCACAACCCACTTCATCTTCTCCAAGAACCAAACCATGGTTATGCAATTGGTTTGAAGGCATCTAAAGCATGCGTGCATAGTATGCACACATGTTGTAAAAACCTGTACATCCGTCTGAGATTGCTATTTTTCAAGTTGGGTTTTGGACTTGTGGACTTTCCCAAACTTTGGGGCACTACAAAAAAAAAGATTATTAGTGGCAGTTTTTGGCTGTAAAAATCTGCCGCTATTAACAAAAAAGGTATTAAGACTATTAGCGGCAAGGGTATTAGCGGCAATTTTTTGTTAATAGCGGCAGTTTTTGGCTTCCGCTAATAGTCTTATTTTTTTTAGTGGGGAGAGTTTTTTTATTACCCTTAGATCCCCAGAAGCCTTTAGAATCACCATTTTTCCATTTAAGTAGTTACCCCATCATCCACCATTGGAATTCATTTTCACCTTTTCCAAACCCCCGAAATCCCCGAATCCTTAGATGACCCCATTACCTAATTTTAAGCCCCCATTGGAGTCTTAAGAGCCCACTAATCCTCCTCTCCTCTATAAATAGAGACCCCGACCACCCTTCATTTTAGGACATGCTAATTTTCCTAAAGTGAAACTCTAGCCAATCTCCCTCTCATACCTCTACATTTTCCAACTCCCCACTTCCCAACCTTAGCAAAGTTAGGATCCCCTTTACCTTCGGAAGCTTGCCGGAGTTAATTCTAGGCGAAGATCCGGCGGTAGTGCTACAAGAGTCCGAGAGTCCATCTTCGGCTCTCCTCTCATTCTCTATTCTCTATTTTTCTCCTTTATTTTTTCCTTATCCCATGATTTAAGCTGTTAGGCCGCTGAAATTTCAAATAATACAAAGGGCTTAATAGGATTCAAGTGCCTTTAGGCAAGAGGATATGCTACCCTTTTTTTTTTTTAATAATTTAGACGCAAATTCACGATAATTCAGACACAACATGGCTTAGTGATCATACACGTATAAACATCACTACAAAAAATAAGACTATTAGTGGTAGTCAAAACTGCCACTATTAAAAAAAAAATTGGCGCTAATATCGTCGTCGCTAATAGTCTTAATAATTTTTTTGTTAATAGCGGCAGTTTTTGGCCGCCACTAATAGTCTTTTTTTTTTGTAGTGCATAATGGAAGAATCTGCAGAATAGCATGAATAACATCATGCCTTATTATTCAATACTTATATGCAAGCACAACAAGCCGAAGGGATGGCTTAAAGAAAACTTATGTATAGTTACAGTAGTGTCGTAATAAAAGCATTATAATATCTCTGTAATTCCACCCTCATCTCTAAATTAATGGGAGATGTTGATATATGGTAGGGATGCAGGTTTGGTGTACCGAACTGAACCGAAACCAATTTTTTCGGTGTTCAGTTCGGTACACTCCAAACCGAACCAAAATATGTTTCGGTTCAATTTGGTGTACCGATTTGAAGCAATCGCCAAATCGAAATCGAACCGAAACCGATTGTTTCGGTGTACGGTATGATTCGATCCGATCAGTTGCATTTGAAATCAAGATCTTCCAATCCTCAAAATAAAAAAACACAAATTAATAAAATAAATTCCCAAATAATAACAAATTTAAATAAAAAAATACCAAAAAGGTAGTTCTAGAGAGAGAGATTCTCCCTCAGCCTCCTCTCGTCGGAGTACATGTGGCGCCGGAGTTCTCTGCGGTGGCCATCAGCCGCTTCTCTCTCTCAGCTTCCTCTAAAATAAAGAAAATCGTTTTAGTTTAGGGCAACAGGCGTATTATACTTTATATATAAGAGGGAGTTGGTATATTGTTAAACACAAGCACAGAGGATGGTAGTTCGCAGTCCGGCCGGTTCGGTTTGCATTTGGTTTGGTACAACCGGTTCGGGTAGGTTTGGGCCGGTTCGGGTCCAGTTCGAACCAGTTTTGGCTTATTAATGGGTCGATTTACTCAACTTACCTAATCAATTCTCGGTTTCCAGCCACCCAAACCGAAAATCGAACCGATTTCACTTTGGTTCGATTCGGTTTGGTTTAAATCGATTTTCGAGTCAGTTTGGAGCAGTTCAGGAGGGCCGATTTTCGGTTCGATTTCGATATTCGGTTTAGGGTTTGCATCCCTAGTATATGGCCATAAATGTCCCGTCAAAATATTATAAGTCATTCATATATATGTTTTGGATACACGTGTCTATTACATATAAGATGATTAAAAAGGGTATTTATTAAAAGCCTCTTTAACTGAAAGCCCATTGGTTAAAAGAGTTGCTACTACAAGCTCTGCTTATGGCAGCCAAAAAGGAGAGCGGATATGCAAAACTATTTGTTTTTAAGGTAAGCTCCAACTTGCGACCGGGAGATTGAAATAGGGTCAACTCCATTGTGCTACAGGCCCACGCCCGAATACATGAGACAACTCGAGACCAATTGGACGAGCAGCAATAATTTGACCAATGTAGATCGTCATGTGCGGCATGGATTTTATGTTCTTACATTTCGAGGTTGGCACGAGGTAGTATTGGAACTCTCGTCAACCGCTGTTGATTCAAATTATTCTTATAGACGTATAGTTACATGTTCAATAAATAAAGCCACATGAGGTACGTAAATAAAAGAAGGGAGCTAATATTTACACACGAGATTTATATCGTCACACATGCCCGAAAATAGATTAAAAAACAATAAATACGACAATGGAATGGAAATTTGGATGGTAAAGATTGCACCGAATCCAACATTTTATCCTAGACAAGAAAAATGTAAAATGCCCTTTACAAACTAAATATATACGATGTTAGAATTGTTGGAAGGGTGGCGTTATTTGTACCAATAGTTGTTATCCCCGATAAAAATTCATTGACTACCTTGAATTAGAAGATGGAGATCGATTTTGTCCTAATCTTTCACATAATAGATCTTGAGATCAGAACACGCCTAACATACAGTCACATGTTTATTCCACGTGTCACACATCCCAAAATATAATTGTGGTAGGTACTCCTATGATCACGACCACTTTTGGGGATGTTTATTACGTGGAATCAAGATCTGGCCATTTGATATGTGCTCCATGATCTCAAGATCTATTATGTGGAAGATTAAGATGAAACAATATCTTCATCGTCTCAATGACAACAGTCAATAGATATTTATGGTGATATGCATGAATTCTTCACAGATTTAATGGGTGCATGTAACGCTACCCTTGTACATAAGATTGTTTCTGCTTTTGGAGCAGTAAAAAAGCCGGGGTAGAGCAGGCCCGTGAATAAATACAAATCCCAGCCGAATTTTCAATGGGTTCTGTTACGTAGACTCAATTCCACTAAGAGGGTGCTTTGGCAAGGCCCGGATATAGCCCAATGTAAGTAAGCCTGATGTATAAATGGGACGGCCTGACCCAATTAGTAGGCTGGGCCACTTATGAACTGGCTCTGAAAGCCTAATTAAAAATTAGTCTGTTTAAGCATGACCCAAATCTGGCCTGTTTAAGCGTAGCCCAAATCTGGCCCAAATCAATCAAATGAACCCTTTTATATAGAAATTTTAGGGCTGGCTTGCAGCTGGAACCGACTTGGCCCACCTTGGTCTGGGTTCAACGTTAGTAGGCCTGACTCATAAATTTTCTATCACGGCCCAGTCCAATTACTAATCGGGCCGTTTGGTGAAGCTGAGGGTTCAAAAAGTCCCTCTTAATCACATTAAAAGAGTTGAAATCGTTCAGCACTCACCATGCGATCTCAGAAGAGCAATGGAAATCGATCTCTGACAACACTAAATCCAGCTCAAGATTCCCGCGACGCGTATTTTTTCTCGTATCTTAATTTTATACTCCACTTGGGTTCATGATCCAAAATAAGCAGCAACGATTATTTACCTTCCTTACACCTTGCACCTCCAAAATCTTTTCTTGGTTTCAAACAAGAACCCAAGAAGAAGAAGAAGAAGAAGAAGAAGAAGAAGAAGAAAAAACTATGATTAATGGCAAAGACATCTATGATGTTCTCGCGGCCATCGTCCCTCTCTACGTGGCCATGATTTTGGCTTACGGGTCGGTCCGGTGGTGGAAAATCTTCACCCCGGATCAATGCTCCGGCATTAACCGCTTTGTCGCTGTCTTCGCCGTGCCGCTCCTCTCCTTCCACTTCATCTCCTCCAACAACCCGTACGCCATGAACTACCACTTCATCGCTGCGGATTCGCTCCAAAAAGTTGTCATCCTCCTCGCCCTCTCCCTTTGGCAGGCCTTCGGAAAGAACGGAAGCTTGGAATGGATGATCACCTTATTTTCACTCTCCACTCTCCCAAACACTCTGGTCATGGGAATCCCCCTCCTCAAGGCCATGTATGGCGATTTCTCAGGCAGTCTTATGGTTCAGATCGTCGTCTTGCAGAGCGTCATTTGGTACACCCTCATGCTCTTTTTGTTCGAGTATAGGGGCGCGAAGCTCCTCATTACCGAACAATTCCCCGACACCGCTGGCTCCATAACTTCCTTCAGGGTGGACTCCGATATCGTGTCGCTCAACGGAAGGGAGCCATTGCAAGCAGACGCTGAGATCGGTGAAGACGGGAAGCTCCATGTGGTTGTGAGGAAATCGTCGACCTCATCGAGGTCTATAGTATCCTCTTACAACAAGTCTCATGGATTGAATTCTCTAACATCAATCACACCTCGGGCTTCGAATCTCACCGGGGTAGAGATATATTCCCTACAGTCCTCAAGAGAGCCAACGCCAAGGGCCTCCAGTTTCAATCAAGCAGATTTTTATGCAATGTTTACTACCAAAATGCCTAGTCCAAAACACAGTTACAACGGTAATTTGAACGGCGGAGAGCTGTATTCACTGCAGTCTTCGAGGGGACCAACCCCGAGAACTTCAAATTTCGAAGAGGAAACGGTGCGGTTAGGGAAGCAGAAGGGAGGGAGAACCAGGAGCGGCGAGCTGTTGAATGGAGGAGCAGTGTGTCCTTCATATAGGTCACATAGCACCACATTGTTGGGGTCTACTAGTGGTGGTGGTCTTAAGAAGAAGGAAAGTGGCAGCACCAACAATAACAACAAGGAGCTCCATATGTACGTTTGGAGTTCGAGCGCCTCTCCTGTATCGGAAGGAAATTTAAGGCACGCAATCAATAGAGCTGGTACTTCTAGTGATTTTGGTTCAGTGAATTCTTCGAAGTTGGCCCTCCAACAAGAGATTGCTGCATCAGGAGGTGAGATTAACTTTTCGATACCTTTATTTGCACCAATTGAATCTTTCATGGCACGCCCCTACAAAAAACTACACTATTAGTGGCACAAAAGTTGCGGCTATTAGCAAAACAAACTGCGGCTACTAATCCTGAGGTTATTGAAAAAATAAGTTTTTTTGGGTTAATAGTAGCAGTTTTTTTTTTTTTTTTTTTTTTGTTAATAGTAGCAATTTTTTGAGCCGCTAATAGTCTTATTTTTTGTAGTGTGCTGAAAAGTATTAAGTGCTTTGAACTAGACAATGGAGATTAGTTTTCATCTTCCATATAATAGATCTTCATAGACAATCAATTTTTTATTTCATGTAGCACACATCACAAAAAGTGACCAGAAAAACAAGTTTGATCAAGATGTGTGCCCCGTGATTTTCCGGCCCTTTTTGGGATAAGTGCCACATAGGATTAGAAACTTGATCATCTGGTATGATCTCAACATCCAATGAGTGGAAGATTGGGACAAAAAATGATCTCCATTCTAATTCAAAGCAGTCAATGATTTTCATTCAGTTGTTGCAAATAAAGCTACCCTTAACTATTTTCCTTTTTTGAAAAATATTTCTCAGTCTTTTTCTTATTTGGAGAAATTTAATGGTAGAGTTTGAGTGTGAAATTTTTTTTTTGGGTTGCAGCGAAGCATGATGAGACTGAAAGTGGCAGTCCTCCAACGAAATATGCAGAAGAAATAGAAGATGGGTGCAAGGTCAACACCACCGACGCAGCCAACTGTAAATTTCCGGCAAGGAAGTTTCCATTCTTGGGGCAGCAAAAGGGGAATGTTGATGGGGTTGGTGGCCATCAGATGCCCCCTGCAAGTGTTGTCACCAGGCTTATATTTATAATGGTTTGGAGGAAGCTCATCCGAAATCCTAACACTTATTCCAGTCTAATAGGTCTCGTTTGGTCCCTCATCTCCTTCAGGTAACCATATTTACTTTCTAATCACTAAAATTCACCCATCCCAACATTTTTTAGTATTGAACCCTAACTTCTTGTCGTTTTTTTTTTTTTTTTCATTAACTTGTTAAGGTACATCAGTTTTTAAGAGTCCAAATATATATTTTTTTTAATTAAGCCTTTATAATCAATATAAAAAGACCCTTAGAAATGAGGTATACAATTTTTAGGCATAGAATCTGTTGATAGTTTTGACTTTTTCATCAATGGATGTAAAGAAATAAAGGTACCTCTAATCGCGCCCACCTGTTTCCTGAAGGCGCCCACTTAATGATCTCCAGCGTTGTGGTGGACGCTACAGCGCTTTCATTAAGTGAGGGTTTTCAGTAATTAGGTGGGCGTGATCAGAGGTACCCCAAAATAAATCGTAAATTTAAATAAATGGAGTAAGACAATAAGAGGAGTTCCTATGGAAGGAACTCAATGGTGTGGACACGGAATTATAGATATTAATGCCTTATTTGGCGTTGCTCCAACATTTCAAGGCCACAGAATCTGAAAACCGCTCAGTTTCCGAATTTTGCACCAATTTCGCCTAAGGCTGTCTATGTATGGTAACATCACTACAAAATAGTTTGTTTTTGCCGGCATAATTATTGCCGGCGGTTTTGAACTGTCGGGAATGTGATAGTTAGTTATAATTGTTTGCGACGGTTTTAAATCGCCGGTAAAGGTATATAATTTTTTGCGGCGATTTTAAATCGCCGGCAAAGGTATATTGAGAATAAGCACCAGCGATTATAAACCGTCGGCAAAACTGTCGCGATACATTCACCGACACTGACTTTTTCGATAGTTTTTAATCGCCAGTAAAGATCCACAGATTTGTAGTGCATGGATGTGTCAAATTTAGGAAAAAAAAAATTTTTTTTTTATCAAATTTAGTTGATTTAGCAATTTCAAATTTTTTGTTTAATTGATTTTTAACGATATTGCTGATATTGCTATTTTCACCCCCCTCCCCCCTCTGAAATGAAGTGATCCACCCCCCCTTTGTGAAAATCAGGTCATGTCTAATTCTACCCATCATTTCTCTCAATTGGTAATTCCACCCCTTCTACGAGGGGGTGTTAAAGTTTTAACACGTGATTTTCCCATGAGTATTATTTACCTCTTAATATTTATGTGTCATATAATTATTTTATTTAGTAAAAAATATCCTTTCAATTCTAGATAAAGTTATTTTCCTCATAGACTAATCAAATAGTAAAATTACAATTTAAAAAAACAGTCATTTCGTAGGCTGCATGATCAAATAGCTGTAGTGTAGTTTCCAGAGGACACCAATTGTAAGGAAATTAGTTTGAAATTGCTACTTTATTTTCAGGTTTGATTTATGAGTTATGAATCATAACCTTGAAACACCATTTGAAAAAACAGGAGAGCGTAAATTAATGAGTTACCAAATGGTAATTGGCACTTGTGGGAAGCGAGTAAGGGAGAATCCTCCCAGTCCCACCTGGTGAACTGGCAGAGAAGGCCTTGTCACTATAAGGGTTAGAAATATCTAAAGAGTCAAGTCAAAAGTCACTTTAACCTTTATTAGAGGTGATAGGTCATATATTTGTTTTTGGTGGGTTATGGAGATAGCATGTCCCATCAATTTTCACGAAATTTAAGTGAAGACACATAAAGGCACTCAATCATGAACTAGGCTTTGTTGCATTTATTCGTTATTAATTTACATATTTAGCTTTTTTTTTATTTTGTGAAGATGTCATTGGGTATAGAGAGTAAAAAAAGAAATAAGAAGACGGCAAAATTAAAAAAATAAACTTTATTATATTTTGTTTGATGGATACAAAAGAGTTAGAGTTCTCTTTTTATAATACACTAAGTAGTTGCAATATGGGTTAGTGCATTCCTGAGTAAGTGGATAGTTATTTAGAAATGAGAATAAATATGAGTAAGTGGATAGTTATCTAAACATGAGTAAGTAGATAATTATGTAGAAGTGGGAATGAATATGGGTAAGTGAATAGTTATCTAGAAGTGAGACTGATATGGTGTTGAGCGCTTATTACCCCCCTCAAAATGATAGAAATTCTTTGATCATCAACTTGTCTTGGAGATAAGCAAACCGATGAGATAACTGAGGTTTGGTGAATATATCAGCAATTTGCTCAACGGAGGATATGTGGAAGACTTGAAGCTCATTATTGATTACCTTTTCGCGGATGAAGTGATAATCAACCTCAATATGTTTGGTGTGGGCCTGAAATACGAGATTTGAGGTCAAAGCTATCGCAGAGATGTTGTCACACCAGATGATTGCCTTCGATCGTTTAGGAATGTGTAGGTTCTGAAGTAACCGTTTTATCCATGACACCTTAGATGCAGTACGAGCCAATACACGGTATTCGGCTTCGGTTGATGAGCGAGCAACGGTGGGTTACTTCTTTGCACATCACGAAATAATGTTTTGTCCTAAGAAGAGATAAAATTCGGTGGTAGATTGTCGATCTATAATGTTGTCGGCCCAATCGGCATCTAAGTAGGTTAGGATATCCAAAGAATCAGGTCTGGAAGTTAATCCATGATTGATTGTACTTTTGATAAACCGTAGAATCCCTTTGACCTCACAAAAATGTTTATTAAGAGGCTTATGCATATATTGACACACTTTATTTACCGCAAATGATATATCCGGGAGAGTAATCGTGAGGTATTGTAAAGCTCCAACCAAGCTGTGATACAATGTGACATTAGAGAATTCTTTGTCTCCATTCGGGTAGGTGGATGGTTTTGTGGAGAGTGGGCTTTTGTATGACTTGCAATCAGTCATGGAGGCACGAGTTAGGATTTCATGAGTATATTTGGTTTGAGTAAGGTTGATCGATGTTGCAGTTTTTGTATCCTCAACGACGAGAAAATAGTTGAGAAGCCCCAAATCTTTTATACAAAATTATTGACCAAAAGTACGTACAAATTCTGTGATGTTTATGTGGATGATATTTTGATTAGTGGATAGTTATTTAGAAGTGAGAATGATACGGTGTTGAGCACTTATTAGAGAGCTCATATGTAGTGCATATATAAACTTGTACATATAGAGAATCAAACTTTTAGTGCAACAGATTAGGAATGGCTCTCTTGTTTTTTAGATATTAATGTTTCATAAATAGTTCTCTTTTTCCTATGTCTATTACATTTTTCTTGTTACTAATCTTGTTTTATACCTTATTAATACAGGTGGGACATTGAGATGCCTACCATTGTCAAAGGCTCCATATCTATTCTCTCTGATGCTGGGCTGGGAATGGCTATGTTTAGTTTAGGTAATTATAGCTAATTATATATTGTGTAAGCCAAAAAAAGTCGTGATTTCTTTATTAATTATTTATTAAGTTAATTTCTTTTATAGGTTTGTTCATGGCTCTCCAGCCAAAGGTAATAGCATGCGGGAAATCAGTTGCTACATTCTCCATGGCTGTACGATTTCTTACTGGTCCAGCTGTAACTGCAGCAACTTCCATTGCTATTGGCCTTCGCGGAGTGCTTTTGCACGTTGCAATTGTTCAGGTTCATACATGTTTATTTTTATAAAAATCCTAAACCCTGAGCCCTAAATTACTAGGGAGCATGGCTTTAATCTCATCTCAGCAAGTACTAAACCAAGACAATATCTCCTGTTTCAGGCGAAACAAGTTACTATTGGAGCTAGTATGATACTAAGCCTCTATATATATATATATATATATATATATATATATATATATATATTTTGATAACTTGAGTATTCAGGCCTCTTAAAGCACCCGTCTAATCCCACGGGCAAATGCGCACCCTAAATTCAATACATACCAGAATATAAATCCCTACAGTGGCCTCAAGGATCAAAGGAGATTCGAACTCCGGACTCCTACTTTGAGAAGCAGGTATCTAGCCAATTCACCTGACCCATTGAGGTTGATACTAAGCCTATATAGGCCTGCCTCGCTCAAATATATGGTCTACCCAAATGGAAATCATATGCTATTTGACTTAGATGGCTCAAATATACGGTCTACCCAACTCCAAATCAGATGCTATTTGACTTAGATGTTTCGTTTTGGGTGAAATTTTAAATCATACACTAGAGACACTCTCATCAGTGTCATCCAAGCCATAGAGATTCGAAGCCACTGAATCCCATAAAAAAATCCTTCGCTGACATCTTTAAATTGTGACGCTTGAATGGACCTTTAGAGTTAACTTTACATGTGATTTGGTGGCTCAGATGTCGTACTGTTAGATGGTACACGTGTTGGCTCATTAATTTGAGATTTAAATATAATAATGATTATAACAGAAAGGACATAAATATGACTCACAAAGTCAACCTCAAATAAATGAGATAAGACTCTATGCTTAATACTAACCTACTCTAATTGTCATTTCAGGCAGCCCTCCCACAGGGGATCGTTCCCTTTGTATTCGCAAAAGAATACAATGTCCATGCAGACATACTTAGTACAGCGTAAGTCTAAATTTGTATTTAGCTTTTAATTTACAACTAATTATCGCCTATCAAGGGGTTGTTGCAACGGTTGACGACTTGAGTATGTCCCCAAGGTCGTATGTTTAAAACAACTCCTCTTTGACAATAAACAACTCCTCTTCTATAATAAACAAGTGCTACGTAAGGTGCGTAAATTATAAAATACTCGTGACATGTGGCGTTCGGGAGGAATGGCACCCCGAAGCCAAGCTTGGGGCACCTTATGTTTTTAAATAATAATAATAAATATATTAAAGAAAAAACAACTACTTATCACATGAGACTGGTTTATTTTGCAGGGTTATTTTCGGCATGCTTGTAGCACTTCCAATAACAATACTTTACTATGTGCTTCTTGGACTCTAAAGAGTTGCAGAGACCGAAGTAAAGAAGGTATACTATACAAGAGTAAAGCTGAGGGTGATGGAGACTGAAATTGACATTGAATTTCGTGAAAATGTAGGATTTACGTGCTGCAATGTTATATTTGTATTAAATAGTGTTTGCTTAATTTATTTATATCATTTTGTCCTAGGGCACTTTATCTTATCATTGTTTAATGGCTGGGATTGAATTGGCGGTGATTTAAATGAATCTCAGACAAGCAACAGACAATTTAAAATTGGGAAAACACTCAAAGTTTTTTGACATTTTGTTTTGGGATGGAAATTTGCATGTGGCGTTACATTTAAAAGGAAATAATAATAATAATAATGTGAAAACTCTATTTCACTGATTTCAAGGCCTCAAAAACCATACCCATTAATCCATTTGTTTATTCCTTTTGCATGTGAGAGTTAGGGTAAAAGTGTATTGTCGTTCTCATTAAATACGGTGTATCTTTATTTGCACCCACCAATTTCTTAGGGCACGGACACCAAAAATCATTGAAGGCTTTGAATCATGTACATCATTTTTCGCCCCAATTTTCTCGCACAATAGATTTTGATATCATAGGCATATTGTCGGATTCAACTCGGTTAACTTTTGATTCCGCGTGACACATTCCTTTTTTTTAATGAATTTTTGAAGAAGGTTGGGAAGCCTTGAACTCCCAACCTCTTAAAAGAGCACAGACGCTTGGCTCTTGTACCAGTAAATCATGTGACACGCCTCATGATATGTTCATAATATCAAAATTAATTGTGTAGAAATTTGGAGCCAAAAAAATATATTTATTTGATTCAAAAGAGTCACGTTTTTAGGGTCGGAGCATTGGGTGGGTTCAAATAAAGGTACGCTTAAAAATATTAGCGTGGAAATCCCTATCTCCACATGTTACAGCAAGAGGCATTGCTTGGTCACCAAGGTTGTAAAATTTTAATAATTTTGCATGTGACATGAAGTACAATACAAGCTTAGGCATATGCATCATTAATGTGGATGGTAGCAGAAAAGGTGTTTTTCTTATATTAATGTTATTATAAAAAAATAAGACATGAGTTTGGACTTTTCTACTTGCACATGTAAATCTGCTTTTCTGAATTGAAGAATTTCTGTAAGGCAAAAGGCCGACATCATTGAAATTAATGAATGGAGACTTGAGAGAGGGAGAGAGAGTCAGAAAGAGCTGGCGACTCAGAAACATGTTTGATTAATTAACACCATATCTTCCTAGTTTGTTCAACATCTGTTTTTTTAAGATCTAAACAGGGTTTTTCTTATCCATTTTCTTCTTTGTAACTAGGCTGTCAGCGGGTCGAGCTTCCATTTGAGGCCTGACCCGGCTCAATCTGATGTTGGAATATTTATCCGATATCGTCCTCTAAGATGTCATAGAGCTCCATGTGGCACGCAAAAGACTTTTTGAGTGTGACGTGGATCAAGGGGGAATGGGTTAGATCAACTTAAAAAAAAAAAAACTCAAAAATAATTTTTTAAAGCTTTGGTCTGAGTTCAACTGATTTAAATGGTACAAATTTCAAGACTCAAAATATACATGGCGGAGATGAGTTTTCGAATTTTTACAAACAAATATGCTCTAAGCAATGCACCAATGCACATGACAGCTTGGAGGACGCTGGAGCATCTTCCAATAGAGGACGGAAGCATTTTCCATATATACACTATAAAAAATAAGACTATTAGCCGCAATTTTTTTACAGTAAAAAATTACTACTATTAATAAAAAATCTATTAAAGGCTATTAAGACTATTAGCGGCAAGGGTATTAACGACAGTTTTTTTGTTAATAGCGGCAGTTTTTGGCTGCCGCTAATAGTCTTATATATATATATATATATATATATATATATATATATATATATATATATATATAAAGGATTCCCCACTTCATATATATATAAAGGATTCCCCACTTCAATGCACAACCTTGTGCAAGGGCCCCGGATCACATGCCATGTGGTGATCCAAAAGAGAAACCCATTTTGGATCACATGCCACAAGCCATCTAATCTATAATAATAAAAAAATTGGCCCTCAAAAATGTGGTCAAATATTGGGTTTCGCCTGGCATACTTGGTGCATTGATTTTTTGTTAACTTTGACCACATTTTGGACGTCGGATAATGTGACAACCCGACTTTTCCGTATCCGAAATATCAGGACGACCGACTCGCCAATCTATCGATAAATCGATAAGTAGGACAAAACTCAAGCAAATACCAGAGTATAATAAAAGGAAGCTCCATTTCTACACAAAATGCAAGGTAAAAATAACGGTTCTAATTTCATGTAAAATACGTGGACAAAAGAATCGAAACGAACCACCAGTGATGGTCGACCATCACCGAAACATGGTTCACAAAATAAGGTATAATAATTACATGATTCTCAAACACAAAACAAACAGGCCGGACATACAAAGCCCAAGTATCTAGTCTCACAAAAAGCACGCCAAAACAAGACAGAATCCTAATCAGGAAAGAACTCTTCAAGAGGAATCTTAGACTCGTCCTCTGGAATGTAGTCAGAGTCTTCGAGCTTCAGATTTTTAGAACCCAAATCAAAACCTGTGCCTGTGACGTATAGTCAGAGTGAGCTAACAGTCTAAGCTCAGTAGACGAAACTCATCTCAATCACATCATATCTTAATTAACATGATTTTCAAAACATAATTCGTAGCATATTATTTTCAAAACAGATATTTAAAACAGACTGGATGAATGAATTTTAAATATAATGATCAGATGTAGTTTCATATTTGAAGTTTCAAAGCAGATTCTTAAATCAGATTCAAAACAAGTAAGAAGTTTCAGATTTTTCAGATGCTTATTGTTTCTTAGTTTATATGTATGCAAAACTTGTCTAATTCATAACTTAAATATCAACTTAAATTTCCTCTCAAGTTACTATATCATGAGAGTAGAAATATATACTGATGGGAACCCCTACCTAACCATCGTCGTTCAACGAAAAAAAATTTAGGAGTGCAATAAGCCCTTGCATTATGAGGGTAACTTGTGCCAGGATAACTCACATTGTTCAAAAATTGAGGGGTTCGTTTGAGTGAATCTTAAATTAAATGTAAATTCTAATACATAATTCAGATGCATATTATAACACATAATTCAGAGTTTTGAGTTCAGGATTCAGGTTCAAATTTTCAGATGCAAGGTTCAGATTTTATATACAAAGTTCAAAGATCACTAATATTTTTCTGTATTAAAATCTATTGCAAAATATTCATGTGAATTAAAATAGAATGTTACTGATTTTGAGATTCTCCTAACTTAAATCTCGAAGTCATACGAAACGGAAGCAAAATAAAGGTCCTACTAATGATCTTCAATCCTCAATCAACAACACATTATATGACAATGCATTAAGGATTGATTCCAAATACTACTGACTTCGACGCACTTAAGTTTTTTTCTCAACACCGAGGCGGAATAGGCAAATTCATGTTAACTTCAAACTTAACCCAACTTCATGCCCAAATTTGACCTTTAAAATATTTAATTCATAAATTTATTAATTTGTGAAAGTTATAAGGCTCGTTGTCTTCTTTCCAACGCTATAAGAATCGAAATTCATAGTCAAAAGTTATGTCCAAAAAACCGAGCACGTGCTGGCTGTGAATAGTTTCTCGCCGCAACGAGTTTGTAGCTCACCGCGACGAGATCTTCAAATACTCAAAGCTCATCCCAGCGAGTTTTTACAGCGTCGTTTTGGCCTATATTTCTATGTAGCACTCACCATGGCAAGTGCTTTAGAATCACCCTCGTCGTGACAAGGAACAGGGTCGCCGCGACGAGTGCTGCAACTCGCCCCTTTTTGGTTTCTTTTTCTTCAATCCACAACGGTCAAAAATTGATCCACCCTTAATCCCAGACATAAATTATATAAAAAAACAAAATTTACTGCCCCAAAAATCTAGATTTCTCACATCTCGAACTCTCATTTGATCGACGCTCACGATGAACTGGAAATCAGATTTATTGGCGCTTTCGTCTCTTGTACGCACAAGGGTTTGAGAATCTGCTTTTCTTGTGATCGTAGCGAAGGCAAAACAAGTGATCAAATCCTTCCTACCATACACGATGAATCCGAAGCTTCTCACGCGAAGGCAATCTTGAGACAAACTCTTTACAGAGTAGGTTTCTAATAACAAGAGGGTTTTGTGGGAGCGACTTCCTCTCGTGTACACAAATTTCAACCACGTGAACAATCGTTGCTTCTAGCGTCCATGATCAAAACAAAGGAAAAATCTTTGTGCTAGATTGACGATCAACGGTGGAGAGAAATAGTTTTCTCTACCTCAAGTTCTCTCGCTCTCTCAACTCTCCTCATGAAATGCGAAAGCCCAAATGGTGGCTTACGTGAGAAGCCAAGGCTTATTTAACCAAGGCCTTGCTTCCTTGCAAAGCACAAACACATAACTTGTGTGTTTTAGTTCCTTTCCAAGGACTTTGGTCTGGTGTAAGGCCTATACACCCAAACTCAAGTACTATCTCTTACTCAAAAGAGGTTTGGTTTGATGTGGAGCTAGCACAACCAAAGCTACTTATAAATCGAATTCGGTGTGAAGCTATCACACCGAAATGGTGTATTAGTCTTTGCTAAAAATCCAAACACACCCTAGACATATCCAAAACAATTTATCCAAAATAATCTAAAACGGTACTGTGTGCCATAACTGACACATACCTTAGTCGGTGCTTACGGCTTTAAAAAAAATCAGGGCGTTACATTCTCCCGTCCTTAGAAAAGTTTTCATCCTTGAAAACGTACGATGTAACTTGTAGATCATATGTAATTGAGTAACAAAATCAAAAATCCACGGTTTAAAACCCACCCATAAGAGTACCTATACATCACTCAGAAGATACTGTACCAACAAGTATATTCTCACGAATAATGCTCGAACAATTAACAATTTACGCTACCAATTATCCATCACAATTTCACCATTAATATGCATAACGAAACTAAACATAAATTTTGAGTCAAACCAAGAGCAGTCAATGGCTTCTCTTTATCTAAAACCAACAAATTTCCTAGTATAACGAATATAGCACACATTCTTTCTATGTAAGATAAAAGTAAGATAGCACATGCTATAATCAACGGAAATAAAATTGTTTAATTGAATCACATAGCAGTTGAACATATCATTGAAACTAGTCCTTAGCAAGTTGACTTGCTTCAATAGGTGTGGGTACCAGTCGCGAATCTCTGCTTCACGTTCCCAAGTGGCTTCTTCGGAAGAGTGGGCCTACCATTTCACCAGTACCAAGGGAATCTGTTTGGTTCATAAGGTTTTCTCCTTACGGTCCAAAATTGTATCGAATCCTCGGCTACCATTAGATCATCTTGAAGTTCTATGGGCTGATAATCTAAGATATGAGTCGGATCTTTCACGTACTTCTGTAACATTGATACATGGAATACATTATGCATGGTAGACAGTTGCGGCAGCAAGACAATCCTATAGGCAACCTCGCCGACCTGACCCAGTATTTCATAAGGTCCAATATAACGTGAACTCAGCTTCCCACACTTTTCGAAGTGTATCACGCCTTTAGTAGGCGAGATCTTCACGAAGGCGATGTCCCCAACCTGAAACTCAACATGTGTTTGTCTGAGATCGACATAATTCTTTTGGTGACTTTGAGCTACTCACAATCTCTCACGAATCAATCGAACCATTTTAGTCGTACGATCCACGATCTCCGGTCTCAAAATATACTTCTCGCCAACCTCATCCTAGTTAAGTGGAGATTTGCACCTCCGCCCATACAAAGCTTCGAATGGTACCATTCTGATGTTAGCCTGGTAGCTATTGTTATAGGCGAACTCAATCATAGGTAGGCATTGGTCCTATGACCCTTGGAAATCCAACATGCAAGCATGTAGCATGTCCTCAATGATCTTATTCACCCGCTCAATTTGCCCAATGGTCTAAGGATGAAATGCTGAACTGAAATCAAGCCTAGAACCCATCCCTTTCTGAAATCGCTATCAAAACTGAGACGTGTACAGCGGGTCTCTGTCGGATTCGATACTGACAGGTATACCATGCAGCCCGACGATCTCTTGAGGTACAACTTTACGAGTTTGCTAATGGTATACTTCGTATTATATGACAGGAAATGAGCGGATTTACTCAACCTATCCACAATGACCCAGATGGGATTGTGTTTCCTTAATGTCCTCGATAACCTCAGAATGAAGTCCATAGAAAGGGCCTCCCATTTCCACTCGAGTATTAGTAATGATTGTAACAATCCAGCTAGATTTCGATGAACAACCTTGACTTGCTGGCATACTAAGCATCTCGACATGTACTCGACTACATCTCTCTTTAAGCCTCTCCACCAGAAACTTCTCTTTAAATCCTGGTACATCTTGGTACTTCCAAGATGTATGGGATACATTGACTTGTGAGCTTCCTCTGAAATAGTATCTCGAAGCTCAGTATAGATTGGTGCATACCCAGTCCTGAAATAGTAATGTTCCATCCTCCCTAATGGAGAAATCAGGTTTATTCCCGCCATTCACATCCCGCCTGATGGCCATGAGATCATCATCGGTCATCTATAGCTTTCAGATGTTCTCGAATAGCATCGACTGAATCACAATAGTAGCCATTAAGGCTCCGAAACCTTTCACATCAAACTTGGTGTCGCATAGGGCCATATCTTCAAGTAACCGCCACCTATGTACTCTCGCGACGAGATGTGACAACTGAGCAGAAGACTTTCGGCTCAGAGCATCTACCACAACGTTAGCCTTCCCAGGGTGGTACTGGATGGGACAATCATAGTCTTTCAGTAACTCCATCCATCGTCGCTGCCTCATGTTTAAATCCTCCTGAGTGAATAAATATTTGAGGCTCTTGTGATCTGTGAATACATCAAACATCTCCCCATACAAGCAATGCCTCCATATCTTAAGAGCAAAGATCATCGCCGCTAACTCAAGTTTATGAGTAAGATAATTCTTCTTGTGCTCTTTGAGTTACCTAGAGTCGTAAGCAATGACTCTCTTATCCTGATTAAGCATGCAGCTCAAACCACTGTAAGAAGCATCACTGTATACTGTAAAACCTCCACTGCTTGAAAGTATGGCAAGTACTGGAGCGGTAGTCATTCTCTTCTTGAGCTCCTGAAAATTTTGCTCATACTGTGTTTGAGTTACGTTCTTTCTTGTAAGCTATGTAAGCGGCCCTGAGATCTTGGAAAAACCTTCCACGAATCGTCGGTAGTATCTCGCCAAACAAAGGAAACTACAGACTTCCATCACTATCTTCGGTTGTTCTCAGTTCACAACCGACTCAGTCTTGGCTGGATCAACAATTATGCCAGTCTCAGAGATGACATGGCCCAAGAAACTGACCTGCTCAAGACAAAACTCACGCTTACTGAGTTTTACATATAACTTGTGGTCTTTGAGTGTCTAGAGAGCTACTCGTAAGTATTGCTCATGCTCCTCTCTTGTCTTCGAATAGATAAAGATATCATCCACGAAAACAACCATGGATTTGTCAAGGTGTGGTTTGAATACCTGGTTCATCATATCCATAAATGATGTTGGTGCATTTGTCAACCCAAATGGCATCACTAAGAACTCATAGTGACCATACCTTGTGTGGAATGCGATCTTTGAAATGTCCCCAGCCTTTATCTTCAACTGATGGTATCTTAATGTTAAGTGGATCTTTGAGAAAAACTTTATACATTAAAGTTGATCGGAGAGGTCATCAATCCTAGATAGTGGATAACGATTCTTAATCATCAACTTGTTTAACTGTCGATAGTTGATGTAGAGCAGCACGAACCATCCTTCTTTCTGACAAATAAAATTGGTGCTCTCCAAGGAGACACACTAGGTAAGATAAACCCTTTGTCTAAAAACTCTTGCAGCTACTCCTTTAATTCCTTCAAATTGAGTGGAGCCATGCGAAACGAGGCTCTTGACAATGCTCGGTACCTAGAGCCAACTCGATCTCTCGATCAGGTGGTAGTCCAGGGAGATCCTCAGGAAATACGTCTGAAAACTCGCACGTAACTGGAATGTCTATAATAATAGTCTTCCCATCCAGTTGCTCTTGCAAGAAAGTGAGATATCCATTGCATCCGTTCCTCATCATACGTTGGGCTCGAATCGAGGAGATGAACAGTAAAATAGTCAATCGCATGACAAAAAATCTAAATGACTTACCCCCACTGGGATGAAAGGTAACTATATTTCTTCATCAGTCGACATTCCTATCGTGAGTGGAAAACTAGTCCATACCAAGGATCACATCTAATCCTTGCATATCCAATAAGAACAGATCGGTCACAGCTTCATGATCTCTGTAATCCCTGATGGCGACAATAACTAATCGATACACTGTGTCGGTGGTCACCGGGTTTCTCGTAGGGATTGATATATCTAGAACGAAATCTAAAGGCTCAAGGGTGATTTTCAATCTTGCTGCAAACTAGGGTGTCACAAACGAGTGGGTAGATCCTCGATTTATCAACACTCATGCCTCATAACAACGATCATCACCCTTTTGATACATTTATAAGGTACCTTGGTTTTCATTCACATTATCCAATTAGTTGCTCACATAAAAGGTTTACCGCATTATAAACTAGCAGTTCCTAAGATTATCTCATTTTAGGCATCTTCTTTTCAAGAATTTAGACTTATAATCGACTATAAATCATACCTTGGATGATGTCATTGGATGTCTGTGCATCAATAGCTGTGATTGCATAAGCCCGACCTTGAATAGTAGGACAAGAAGATCTCTAAGTAGATGCCAAAAGTAGTCCTTTCCTTGCTCTCCTCCGGACAATCCCTGACCATGTGGCCAATCTTGCTACAACTGAAGTAAGCTCCAGTGTTCCTCCTGCAGTCATCTATCTTGTGTGGTTTCCCATACCTTGTACACAATGGGGCAAGAGTAGAAAGCACAACACATGAAGATCCTTGTGCCACAGGTGGTCCACTCGCAATTGTGTCTAAAGAATGGAAAGGTCGCATAGATAATGTCCTAGACGGCCCGCGATAGGAGGTCGGCCCAGAATAAGTAGCAGGTCTCGAGTAAGCTGGCTGAGTAAGATATATCAGCAGTTTCGAGAATCTCAGCTTCTTATTTGCTTGCTTAGAAGCACTAGACTGCCCCTGGCCAATCCTGTTCCTATTCATCTGATCCCTCCTTAGAAACTTCTTCTGAAAATCTTCCTCAGGAATGAGGGCCTGTGACATAACTCTCTGATGTGCTCTTTATGTTGTTCTAATTAAGTCTTAACCTATTGCAAGCGCACAATGGAAATTGTAATGCTAGTATAGGATCATTCCCACGAGGAAGTGATTTATCTATGTATTTCACTTTTCTGAAAACTTATATTTATCTTTAAGGTTCTAAACTACTTGAGAAATATGAATAAAAGAATGCTTTTTTAAACTAAAGTGCAAGAAAATAAATCCTAATCTTTAAACTTCTGGATTCCTGTCGCCAATCAGTTTCCTTCTGTTCTCAGATATTTATAAAATTAAAAGTACCGTTACACTCTATATCAACTCTCCTATCTCTGGTCGTCAATTAAAACTAGAATCCTATCAATACAGATTTAATCTAATCAACAATCTCCTAAAACTTGGCCATCAATCAAATTCTAGAAAATTGAAGATAGAAAATAAAATACCGTTATACTAATCTGCAAATCTCAACCTGAGTCATCAATTCAAATCAAAACTTGGAGATGTTTACAAAGCAGTAAATTACAATAAAAATAAATCCAAACTAGAAAGTAAAGTAAAAATATATCTTTCACCCCTCAGCCGCAGGCGTCAATGTAGACACCCAAATTTGGCCCAAGGCCCAATCGAAACACCTTTCGAGAGAGGTGCACTTCCGAGCTTTTGATGGCATGCATGGAACCTTTAGGAATCACCTTAGAACCCCTAAGAACCCTTCTAAACTCTTAGGAATCACCCTAGATCCCTTAGGAACCCACCCCGAACCTTTAGAAATCAATCACAACCCTTAAAACCCGTCCTGAACCTAAACCTAACCTTATCAAGCAATGGATGAGGAGGGATGCATCGGGACTAGCTATAGCCTTCTACTATGATCGAATCTTATACCATTAAAAAATAGAAGTCGTCATCTTTCCAACAGTCCAAGAATCGCCCCAATCGAAGGTATACATCAAAAGATATGACAAACCGAGCCCGGAGGGCAGAAATGTAAATTCATGTGGGCCCCCCTAGGGATTTGTTATAGTTTTGCCTGGAACAACTATTAGTTGGACGAGATCAATTCTCCTAGATTTTAAGCACAAGCTCCAATAATGGAATTGCGCCGGAGTTAAAGAGTACATACCTACCATCAGCGAACCAACTTCGAGCCTTGTTTAAAACCGTTTCTTGTCTTTGTACATTAATAGTTGCGCCAAGCATATGAACAGTAACCTCTAGATTTTTACCTCAAAAATCATGATTAGGGTTTGACTTATTGACCACCTTGATCCTTGGGTTGTATTTTGCTAGTTTTGTTGCACCCATTCACTACCTATTTGCAACCCTTTAAGTGGCTTAAGGCCTCACCCCATCATCCACCATTGGAGGACCTTCTCACACATCTCAAGGCTCCAAAAACCCGAGGAATTCTTAGATTTGAGATTACCTAATTGCTAACCTCAATTAGCACTTAAGTGGTCTCCTAATCCACCCAATTTCTATAAATAGAGACCCCCACCCCTTAGTTTAGGGGTTGAGAAATTTGCTTAACTCAAAGTAAGAAGTTCTTCCTCCCTTTTGTGCACAATTTTCACCCAAATTACAGAATCTCCCAATCTCATTTCAAGCTTGTTCTTGCATCCAAAACCATTAGCCTAGGTGTGTGTGATCCCCTAGCCTCCCTTCCCTACCTCTTAGCTTTAAGCCTTAGGAGTTAGAACCCTATTTTCTACCATATAAGGCCTTCAAAAGCTCATCAAAGCAAGCCACGCAAGGATCTCTTATAGTGCTACAATGGCCCGAGGGCTTTGGCTCTCCCCTTTCTTCTCCAGTCTCTTTCTAGCTCCCTCCATCCTCTCATTTGTGCCGTTACGCCGCCGACTTTTCGGTAGGAACGGTGGGGCATAAATAGGATTCTAACCCCTTTTGAGGAAGAGGAAGCTATTTTCCTTTCTTTTGCTTCATTTTATTTTTGGCCATAAGTAGAGACCGCATTAAGCGGGTTGATCGGGTGCCTAACACCTTCCCGATCGATAACCGAAGCCCCTACCCAAGTGCCTTTGGTGTAGACCTGTGACAGCCCAGATTTCGGCACCCCGAAACCCGCGCCATCAGCACGATCATCTTGACCGTGCCCCTTAACTATGCACGGCACACTGGTATATCAAGCATAAAAAGAAGTAAGAACAACTTGCGGAATTTAAATCTAATTAGAAATACTTTTCAAAAGACAGTTCTACCCTCATGCCCCTACATGAAGGGAGAACCGATCCGAACCATCGATGATATAAATCATCACAGATGGTTCGCCCCAAAGGAATAATCCAAACTCTATACATATACATGTTTTCACAAAATAAAGGCTTGACATACCAAGCCGTACAATCTCTCAAAACTCCTCAAAGTAGCAGAGTCCTCTAGAAGAAGTCCGCTGGAGGTGGCTCCAACTCCTCGCCGACCGCAAGGTCCGGCTCGCCGGGATCAGCGTCCCCTGAAACCTCGGCAGCTGCTGCTAATGGACCTGCGACGTATAGTCTATAGGGTGAGCTACATCCTAGCTCAATAGGGAACAAACACTGCTGAACATATAAGTTATAACTCACATATATTCTATGATATGCCATGCATGATGTAACTATCGATTGTTGATAAAAGCAGTTAAAAGCATTCGTTTCTTGTTGATTTCTTATGTTTTCATTTACTCATGAATAATCTTTGAAAAGGCCTAAAGCAAAACTTAAACTTTCAACTTAAGTAATCCCCGAGCAATATAGCATCGAGCCCCGATGAGCTACCCTTCATCGTCATCTATATAGACAGTTTCACTGTATTCCCTGGGAATACTATATAGTACCCAAGCCCCTTTCCCCTGGGGATTGGTGGCGGGGTTTCACTTATCTCAATCAACACCCCTGGGGTGTGCTTACTATGTACGGATAAGCCTCCGCACTGGCCTACGGTTTCGCCGCCGTATCGGTCACGGATATCCTGCCGTGTCAGTCGTGGATATCCCGCCACGTCGGTGGGGTAACCTAAGGAACCTCAAATAACAAAAATATCGGTGCCTTACATATAGTTATTCACCGTGTAAGTGTGCTATCTTATATCAGTTAGGCCCTATCAAACATGATTCAATCTGTGGATACATCCCTGGGATGTATCCATTAACTTGCATCACACCTGATGCTCTTATTTCTTTACTTCTTCATCCCCTGGGGATGGCTCATTCGTTTACTCTTATGAATGTCACACACACACACTTTTCACAATTCTTTGAGCAGTAAAAATAATTGAATTGAAATTTATATCACTACATACATGCTCTTGTAAAATAAAGTACATGTTCAGGGTGTTCCCTACCTCAAGTCTTTACTTGTTCAATGCATCAAGGTCCCACATGGCTCCTTGTGCACTAGCTCACACGTACCACCTATGTTACCACATAACAGGTGAAACACATCACGAAGGATGTAATAAAGAAGGTATAAGATCCTCCAAGAATCTTAAAGTCAAACCTAAAAGTCAACAAAATTTATCCCAGTCGATTAATCGAAATCCAGAATCAATCGATTAATCGAAGGTCAATATCGATTAATCGAAGTAATTTCGATTAATCGAAATTCTCCTTTTCGCAAAGTCCATTCTCAGTTCGAACAGTCGAATTGTCATTCGATTAATCGAATCTGTTTTCGATTAATCGAAATTCTTCTTTTCGCAAAGTAAACTCACTGTTCGAACAGTCGAGTTTCCGTTCGATTAATCGAATCCAGTTTCGATTAATCGAAATTCTTCTTTCCGCAAAGTACACCTACTGTTCGAACAGTTGAGTTTTCATTCGATTAATCGAATCCAGTTTCGATTAATCGAATTTCTTCTTTTCGCAAGGTATACCTACTGTTCGACCAGTTGAATTTCACAAGTCGATTAATCGATCCCAAATCGATTAATCGAAAACTCAAATCGATTAATCGAAATCCCATTTCGATTAGTCGATTTTTCCTTAAATCATTTCCTCCAACCCTTGGGGTCCACTGGAGGTTCCCAGTCGATTAATCGATTCTCAAATCGATTAGTCGAAATCCAAATTCGATTAATCGAAATCCAATTCGATTAATCGTGGTCTTCTGACCTTTCAACTTCCTGGCCAATTTCGATTAATCGAAACCCAATTTCGATTAATCGAAATTGTCAGATTCAGCCCTTTTCGAGCTGTTCTTCCCAATCTTTTTCCCACACTTTTTCCTCTATTTTTCTAAGCCATTATCCTATGATCTAACCCACATTTAACCACAACTTAACCCCTATGATCTATGCATCTTATTTACAAAAATTTACCTTGGATAGATCTCAAGTTGATTTCTATCAATAGTTGGAAGGCTAGGGTTTCTAGCTTTGGCTCTAACGGATCCCTTGCGTCGAATCCGGCCTCTTTAATGCTTGACTCCTTCTTCCAAACAGTTGCAATAACTCCTCTCTTACTTCTCTCTCTCTCTCTCTTCTTTACTCTCCTTCAACAACCCAAAAACATACATTTAGGGTTATTAAACCCTTTTATATCTCTCCTAGCTTGTGTGTTAAGCACATGCACCTCAATAGGTGTATGTGACTTTAGATTTTCAACACACACCACATTGTTACACAACCCTTCACATCACATTCACTCATCACACTCTACGCTAACTATCGAACTCCTAGTTGGTCAAACCTAGGACCAATCGGGCACGGATCCCGAGGTCATAGTTTAACGCGATTTTTCGGGCTATTACATCCTCCCCACCTTGGGTATTTTCGTCCTCGAAAATCACCCAAAGGTGTGGTGGTGTGCACGCTCTCCCCACACTCTCAGGTGAGGTAGTCTAATTTAGTCAGACGTACTCAAGTAGTCACACCTTCCCATATATTAGCAAGGAGTAAAATTGTATCAACAAAACAAAAAGCAATTACACACAAAAAAAAAAAAAAAAAAAAAAAAAAAAAACTGAATTTCTATTAATATGGGAAAATTTTACAAGGCGCCACATGAGTTGGCGTACAAGATATACATCTATACAAAACATGACTGATACAAAAATATAACTAAAACTCAAGCAGGCCCCTCGCTGCTGGTCGGGTCCGTCTGCAGTGTGGGTCTGCGCAGGAGCTGGCTGCGGCTGCGGCCTGGTCTCGGAGTAGATGCGGATGTGGAAGGAGCCGCGTCAGTGGTGGGATGGAAGACGGGTCCTCGATGGAAGGCGGTGCGTCCGGCCGTCCACTCTTCTTCGCGGGCCAACATATCCATGTAGGTGTGGGGGTAGATGAACTGGAGGGTGTGAAACATGAGGAAATCAATCCTCCTGTTCATCCTCTCGTTATTTGCGTCCATTCGAGCCGTCCTCTATGGTAGGACTGGATGGGCGGCGTAGGATGAGGTGGGTGAGGTGAGTGCAGTGTGCGGTGGTGTCGGCGTGGTGTGGTGTGGGAGGAACCCTCTCCATGGATGGCTCTCTGCGGCGGTGTGCCCCATCCTCAAGTGGGTCTCTTGAGGTGGTGGGGGTGGTGGCGGTGCTACTCTCTTGCTTCTTCTTCTTCTTTGAAATTCTTTGAGGCGGGGCGGGACGGGCTGGTAGGGTCCGCTTCAATAGGTTGTAGCTACGGGTCCATGAAGACTTGGTGAACGTCTTCACGCGATCCGTAGCCCTCACCTCGTGAGGTGAAATCGTGTAGGAGGGATCGTTGGAGTAGCACTCCAACATGCTTGAGATGAGCCGAGCATACGGCATCTTCTCCTTGGGCCGCATGTTGCCCTTCATCAGTTTAGTCTTGATGTACCGCATCCCCTCAAGGATGACCTTGGTAGCATCAAACCATCGGCCACAGAAGGCCGCGTAAAGTGCATGTTGCACTTTGTCGACACGCTCAGTGTCGTGGCGCATCGGGTAAAGGTTGCATTTGATTATGGAGTCGAGCATCCACATGTAGGGTGGAAGATCAACCCTCTTGATGGAAATGCCCGACCCCTTCTTGCCATTTGTCATGAGGGTCATGACTTCCTCAAATCGGGGGTCTTCCACAAAGGGTGGAAATAGGGTAGTCTCGGGGGTGAACTCGAGGTAGCACTCGAGCACCTCGTGAATGTGACGCCGAGTGATCGTGTAGAGACGACCCTCGATCTTGGTGATGATGCAGTCGTCGGTAGGGCCACTAGTTAGCCCTTGGTAGAATAATCTCACCAATCTAGGGTAGTAGGAACCCCGGATTGGTTTGAGAAGATTGCCGAGACCGGCATTGTTTATGTAGTTTTGAGCCCATTGGGTCTCGCCCGGTACATCGGGGTCGGTGAAAAGGGTTGGGTCGATGGTATATTCGACCTCAAAGGTCTTGGCTGCCCACCACTCGTTTGGTTGCTCCACGTTGGTGGGTGGTGGTGGCATGGGGGTGGATTCGCGGGAAGACTTCACGTGAATGCGCTTCGTCGAACGGAGGTGGTCTCCGATTCGACGTGATGTGAGTCCTCACCGGCGATGGGGTAGGTGGTGGTGGTGCGGCGTTCTTACGCCTAACCGGCAACTTGGAGGTTGCCTTCTTCGAAGATAAACGGGTTTTGGGCGGCATTCTTAGAAAAACCAGGGTTTATCTAGTTCAACTTGAAGGGAAAAAGTGAAGTTAGGGTTTTTACCGCGGTTTTGGATGTGAATGTGGAAGCGAATCGACGGAAAATCGCAACCCTAGAGCGCCGGATGGTTGGAGAAGAAAGAGGAAGACGAAGAGCCCAAAATCCCAAAGCCAAATGATTTCGAATGGGAAATGAAATCCCCAAATTTATTTATATAGCCCGCGGCTCGATTAATCGAAATTCCATTTCGATTAATCGAAAATTCAAAACTAGGTTAAGCCGCGTAAAATCGATTAATCGATTTCTCAAATCGATTAATCGAAAATAAAATTCGATTAATCGAAAATATTTCGATTAATCGAAATCGTGTTTGTTTAAAAATTTAAAATTTTGAGCTCACTGGCGCGTGCCAGTCGATTAATCGAAATTCATTTCGATTAATCGAAATCTCAAAATCGATTAATCGAACTTAGTTTCGATTAATCGAAATCGTGCAAAAACTTCAAAAATTTTCCAAAATTTCTTAAGTATTCGATTAATCGAAATCCCATTTCGATTAATCGAAATTTCTTTCTATGCATTTTCTAACTCAACTTTTCATTTCCAGTCACTGGCACATGCCAGTCGACTAATCGAACAAGATCGATTAATCGAAATTCCAAATCGATTAATCGATTTGAAATTCGATTAATCGATTTTGCCCAATTTCTGCAGAATTTCAATCTCTTATTTCTTTTTACTATTTTTGACAATTCATGACAGATTGGATCAAAATTTCCATTGAAATACAAGTATAGTGGAGATTTCACAACACGTTTGTGGTTTACATTGCACTTTCACGTCGTTGGAAACAAGGCTGGGTATTGTTCTTTTACATCGGCCTCTCGTTCCCAAGTAGCCTCTTCTTTAGGATGATTGTTCCATCGAACAAGCACTAAGGGAATTACTTTAGTCTTGTGATGCTTGCTCTTTTCGATCCAAGATCTCCACTGGTTCCTCTATCATGCTCATGTCCTCACACATCTCTATAGGTTGCTTCCCTAACACATGAGACGGATCATTCACGTACTTTCTGAGCATCGATATGTGGAAGACATTATGTACTCGATCGAATAGCGGTGGTAAACTAATGCGATATGCAACTTCACCTATTCGTCCCAAAATTTCAAATGGTCCAACATAACGTGGACTTAACTTCCCCTCTTGCCAAATCGCATTACACCTTTCATAGGTGACACCTTCACAAACACATGCTCACCACTTTGTAGTCAACACTAGTCCGCTTCACATCGCGTAACTTTTTCTGTCTACTCTGTCTTGTCTTCAACCTTTCTCGATAATTATTGACGACGGTAGCATTATCTTCAAGTAGCTTTGGTCCTAATACAAATTTCTCACCTGTTTCTTCCCAATTGAGGGGTGACTTGCATCGTCGTCCATATAGAGCTTCATATGGTGCCATGCCAATACTCGTTTGAGAACTGTTATTATACGAACTTCGAGCATCGGTAGATACTCATCCCGGTATCCTTGCATATCAAGCATGCACGCCCGAGCATGTCTTCTATCACTTGGTTCACTCGCTCTCATCCATCGGTTTGAGGATGGAAAATGAACTAAAGTCTAGTCGTGTTCCCATTCCTTCTTGAAATTTCTTCCAAAACTTGGGCGTATATAGTGGATCACGATCCGAAACTATCTTTGCTTGGAATACCATGTAATCTTACAATCTCTTTCATATATAGGTTCCGCCAATCTTCCGCCAGATATCGTAGTATTGTATGGCAAAAGTCGATTTTGGTCAATGGTCTCTGACGGCCCAAATGGCATTGTGTCTCTTAGCGATGCAGGGTAATCCAACAATGAAATCCATTGAGATCGATTCCACTTCCATTACGGTATTGGTAAAGGTTGCAATAGTCCGCGGATGTCTATGATCAACCTTCACTTGTTGACAAGTCAAACATCGTGACACATACTCCACGTCTTGTTTGATCCTCTCCACCAATAATTCTTTTCAAATCTTGGTACATTTTGGTGCTACCGGGGTGGATAGCATAATTTGACTTATGAGCCTCATCAAGAATTGTTCGTCTTAGATCGGCATTGTCAGGATGCATAGGCGGCCTTTAAACAACAAAGAACCATCTTCTTTTATTGAGAAGTCCGACGATGCCTTCACTCCGTCTTGATGAATCTTTGTTAATCGGATCTTTCATCGTAGCTCGTGGATATGTTCAAATATCCGGCTTTCTTGAGATGTTAGCCAAAAAGGATCCGGTGTCCTTTGACTCAATATTACATCATAGCATGCCGGTCTTCCAATAGTTTCCATCGGTGTATACCCAAAATCAAAAAGCTAATATTTGAACCCTTCGACTCAATGCATCGGCTACTACATTACGCCTTGCGGATGGTATTGTATAGAGCAAATCGTAGTCCTTGAGAATTCCATCCATCTGATTTGTCTCATATTGAGCTCTTTACGTAAGCAGATATCGGAGGCTCTTATGATCGGTGAAAATTTCAAAAGTCTCACCATACAAGTAATGTCTCCAAATTTTCAAAAAAATAGCTGCTGCCGGTTCAAGTCATGAGTCGGGTAATTTTTCTCGTGTTCTTTCAGCTGTCTTGATCCGTAAGCTATCACCTTCTTGTGTTGGTTGAGCACACAACCAAGGCCATTGTATGACGCGTCGCTGTACACCGCGTATCCTCCACTGCCTGAAGGAATTGCCAACACTGGAGCTGAAGTGAGTCTCGTTTTGAGTTCTTGAAAACTCTTCTCGCATGCCTCACTCCACTCAAACCTTGAATCTTTACGTGTCAGCTTTGTGAGAGGTCCCGATATTTTTGAAAACCCCTCAACGAAACGTCGATAATAGCCTGCTAAGCCCAGAAAACTTGGACATCATCCTTTGTCTTTGGTTGCTCCCATTTAACTACTGCTTCTATCTTTGCTGGGTCTACCGTGACACCATGCTTTGAGACAACGTGTCCCAAAAAGCTAACTTCTTCCAACCAAAATTCACACTTACTGAGTTTGGCGTACAATTGGTGTTCACGTAGCGTCTGTAGAGAAATCCTCAAATGTTCTTCGTGTTCCGTCTTGGATTTGGAGTATATCAGTATATCATCAACAAATACTACAACGCAGGAGTCCAAGTGTGGTTTAAACACTCGGTTCATCAGATCCATAAACGACGCTGGAGCATTCGTTAATCCAAACGGCATCACAAGGAATTCATAGTGTCCATACCGTGTCCTAAGGGCTTTCTCAATGTCCTCACTTTGACTCAGAATCGATGATACCCAGATCTCAGGTCTATCTTGGAAAAATACTTTGCACCTTGCAGTTGGTCGAATAGGTCGTCAATTCTAGGCAAAGGGTATCGGTTCTTCACGGTGAGTTTGTTCAATTGTCGATAGTCAATGCATAGTCTCATTGACCCATCTTTCTTCTTGACAAACAAGACCGGTGCTCCCCATGGAGATACACTTGGTCTAACAAACCCCTTGTCCATCAGCTCTTGTACTTGTACCTTCAAGTCCTGTAGCTGTGCGGGAGCCAGTCTATAAGGTGGTTGCGAAATAGGCTCCGTTCCTCGTGCTAAGTCAATGGCGAATTCTACTTCTCTTTCGAGGTAATCCAGCAATTCTTCCTGAAACACGTCTGAAGTCTCTCAATTGCTATCTGAAATGACGTTCTTTTCCTCCTTGCCCTCTTTTAAGAAAGCTAAGTATCCACTGCATCCCTTTCTGATCATTTGCTCGGCCCTTACTCCTGAGATCAGTGGCACAGATGACGACCTCACTCCTTGAAACCGAAATGATCTTCTTGTGTTGGGTCTGAAAATGACTACCTTGTTCTTGCAATCAATGGTCGCACAATGCTGCGCCAACCAGTCCATGCCAAGGATCACATCAAACCCTTGCATGTCTAACAGTACCAACTTTGCTTCCAATTCATGCACTTCTAAGTCTTGAACTGCTACGATGATGGATTTGCAAGCTAACTCCGTGTCTACTAACTCTCCAAATGAATAGACACGAGATAGACGAAATCCAACGTCTCGAACGATCTTCATCTTCTTAGCAAAACGTGGAGTGAATGAGTGGGTAGACCGGTCTATCAACCCGGCGTCATGTCTAAATACACTTCCCCTTTCATACATAGTTAAAGTACCTATAATATATATACACATACATACAGAAATTTACACATCAAAATGCACTCTCAGTTTATATTAAAAGAACCTACACTATTCCTAATGCATGCACCTTTTTCCATCTAAAATTCTTTATGAAACGAAATTTTTCCTTAATAAAATAAAATTTCTCACCTTGGATGACGTCGTGCACATTCCCTGCTTCCTGAGCAGTGACTGCATAGGCTCTCCCCCTAACAATCGGCTTCCTTGCTTGAATGGGTCGTGGTGCTGTAACTGAAGCCGTCTTACCCTTGTCTGTCTCGGGGCAATCCTTGATCATGTGGCCCACCTTGCCACATCGGAAACAACCTCTAGTTCCGATTCTGCAGTCTATAGTCCTATGCGGCTTGCCACATCTGGCACACGTCTCTCGAGGTGCGGAAGATACGGTACGAGAACCCTGTGTGATAGTGGCACCAGTAGACATGGCAGGGCTCTCATAGCGAATAGGTCTCCCCGACGCAAGTAATGGAAACCTCTGTTGGTGTTGTTGTTCTTGTTGCAGGTCTTCCAAAACCTCCTCAAATCTGCGGTCTCGACTCGACCCACGAACCTCGGCTTTTTATTCACCGGTTCAGAAGTTCCCCATCCTTCCGTGGTCAAGTCCTCTCTGTTGCTCTCTCCGTATATCTGCGTGTTCTCCTCTTCTACAACCAATGCTTTGCTCATGACCTCTTCATAGGTCCTCAGTTGAAATGGAGCTACGCCTCCCCTAACCTCAGGCTTCAAACCTTGCTGAAACCTCTTGGACTTCATCACTTCAGAAGCGACGTAATCCGGAGCAAAACGGGCAAGTCGTAGAAACTCTACCCCGTATTCTCTCACGGTCATTCTCCCTTGTACTAACTGCAAAAATTGTATCTCTAATTGGTTCCTCACCACTTCCGGGAAATATTGTTTGTTGAACTCCTCAACAAATTCCTCCCAAGTCCAAGGCAACTCTGGGGTCTCCTGAGCCCGAGTCCTTATCACGGACTTCCACCAAGGCCCAGCCTCCCCATCCAACATGTAAGCTCCCCATCTTACACTCTCGTCTTCCGTGCAAGTTAGCACGCTAAAGACTTTCTCCATCTCCATCAGCCAATTCTCAGCGGCCATTGTGTCTGCCTGCCCAGAAAATGAAGGAGGTCTCATCCTTCTAAACTCTGTAAAAGATGAGGGCACAGGCAACGCAGGTCCTACAGGTGGTGTAGGTGGCTGCTGTTCTCTTGACGCATGAGCTGCAAAGGATGCTGCTTGTTGTGCCATGGCAGCTGCCATAGTCTCCATAGTGTGCATCATCCTTTGTCGTTCCTCTCTATCTTCTTGCCTTTCTCTCAATCTTTCTTGCTCTCTTTGATCTTGATCCTGATGATCTCGATCCTCTTCTTCATGTTGTCTGCTACTACTGCCCCCTGGGGCCTCGTTACCTCCTAAAGGCACTCTGTTGGTAGGAGAGATGTAACCATCTCCACTACGTAAACTCCTTTGATGGCCTCCCCTTGGTCGGCCTCTCCCTCTAGCTGACATTTGCGGCTGCATTTGAAACTAAGGTTTCGTTAGCAGAAGCCCCTATGATCTGACGAAAGAATCCTTGTCAGAATTGCTAAAAGAAAATGGCTTTGATACCAACTGTGACAGCCCAGATTTCGGCACCCCGAAACCCGCGCCATCAGCACGATCATCTTGACCGTGCCCCTTAACTATGCACGGCACACTGGTATATCAAGCATAAAAAGAAGTAAGAACAACTTGCGGAATTTAAATCTAATTAGAAATACTTTTCAAAAGACAGTTCTACCCTCATGCCCCTACATGAAGGGAGAACCGATCCGAACCATCGATGATATAAATCATCGATGGTTCGCCCCAAAGGAATAATCCAAACTCTATACATATACATGTTTTCACAAAATAAAGGCTTGACATACCAAGCCGCATAATCTCTACTCAAAACTCCTCAAAGTAGCACAAAGTCCTCTAGAAGAAGTCCTCTGGAGGTGGCTCCAACTCCTCGCAAAGTCCGACTCGCCGGGATCAGCGTCCCCTGAAACCTCGGCAGCTGCTACTAATGGACTGCGACGTATAGTCTATAGGGTGAGCTACATCCTAGCTCAATAGGGAACAAACAACTTTGAACATATAAGTTATAACTCACATATATTCTATGATATGCCATGCATGATGTAACTATGCGATTGTTGATAAAACAGTTAAAAGCATTACTTTCTTGTTGATTTCTTATGTTTTCATTTACTCATGAATAATCTTTGAAAGGCCTAAAGCAAAACTTAAACTTTCAACTTAAGTAATCCCCGAGCAATATAGCATCGAGCCCCGATGAGCTACCCTTCATCGTCATCTATATAGAGTTTCAAATGTATTCCCCGAATACTATATAGTACCCAAGCCCTTTCCCCGGGATTGGTGGCGGGTTTCACTTATCTCAATCAACACAGGGTGTGCTTACTATGTACGGATAAGCCTCCGCACTGGCCTACGGTTTCGCCGCCGTATCGGTCACGGATATCCTGCCGTGTCAGTCGTGGATATCCCGCCACGTCGGTGGGGTAACCTAAGGAACCTCAAATAACAAAAATATCGGTGCCTTACATATAGTTATTCACCGTGTAAGTGTGCTATCTTATATCAGTTAGGCCCTATCATACATGATCCAATCTGGATACATCCACAGGATGTATCCATTAACTTGCATCACACCGATGCTCTTATTTCTTACTTCTTCATCCCACAGGGATGGCTCATTCGTTACTCTTATGAATGTCACACACACACTTTTCACAATTCTTTGAGCGGTAAAATAATTGAATTGAAATTTATATCACTACATACATGCTCTTGTAAAATAAAGTACATGTTCGTGTTCCCTACCTCAAGTCTTTACTTGTTCAATGCATCAAGGTCCCACATGGCTCCTTGTGCACTAGCTCACACGCATTACCACCTATGTTACCACATAACAGTGAAACACATCACGAAGGATGTAATAAAGAAGGTATAAGATCCTCCAAGAATCTTAAAGTCAAACCTAAAAGTCAACAAAATTTATCCCGATCGATTAATCGAAATCGTAATCGACATCGAACTGGTTCGATTAATCGATTTCCAAAATCGATTAATCGAAGGTCAATATCGATTAATCAAGTAATTTCGATTAATCGAAATTCTCCTTTCGCAAAGTCCATTCTCGCGTTGAGCGAATTGTCATTCGATTAATCGAATTGCTGATTAATCGAAATTCTTCTTTTAAAGTAAACTCACCGTCGATTGAGTTTCGTTCGATTAATCGAATCAGCTTTCGATTAATCGAAATTCTTCTTTCATAAAGTACACCTCTTGTTGAGCAGTTGAGCTTTCATTCGATTAATCAATCCATTTGATTAATCGAATTTCTTCTTCGCAGGTACACCTACGTTCGAATAATGACTTTCACAAGTCGATTAATCGATCCCAAATCGATTAATCGAAAACTAAAATCGATTAATCGAAATCCCATTTCGATTAGTCGATTTTTCCTTAAATCATTTCCTCCAACCCTTGGGGTCCACTGGAGGTTCCCAGTCGATTAATCGATTCTCAAATCGATTAGTCGAAATCCAAATTCGATTAATCGAAATCCAATTCGATTAATCGAAGTCGTGGTCTTCTGACCTTTCAACTTCCTGGCCAATTTCGATTAATCGAAACCCAATTTCGATTAATCGAAATTGTCAGATTCAGCCCTTTTCGAGCTGTTCTTCCCAATCTTTTTCCCACACTTTTTCCTCTATTTTTCTAAGCCATTATCCTATGATCTAACCCACATTTAACCACAACTTAACCCCTATGATCTATGCATCTTATTTACAAAAATTTACCTTGGATAAATCTCAAGTTGATTTCTATCAATAGTTGGAAGGCTAGGGTTTCTAGCTTTGGCTCTAACGGATCCTTAAAATCCGGCCTCTTTAATGCTTGACTCCTTCTTCCAAACAGTTGCAATAACTCCTCTCTTACTTCTCTCTCTCTCTCTCTTCTTTACTCTCCTTCAACAACCCAAAAACATACATTTAGGGTTATTAAACCCTTTTATATCTCTCCTAGCTTGTGTGTTAAGCACATGCACCTCAATAGGTGTATGTGACTTTAGATTTTCAACACACACCACATTGTTACACAACCCTTCACATCACATTCACTCATCACACTCTACGCTAACTATCGAACTCCTAGTTGGTCAAACCTAGGACCAATCGGGCACGGATCCCGAGGTCATAGTTTAACGCGATTTTTCGGGCTATTACAAGACCGGATTCAGAGTCATATTTTTAACACTTCGGTGCTCATAAAAATGAACTACGTTTTTCGGGACACCGAAAGCTCCGGGTGGCGACTCTATATTTTTTGCAAGCGAGCGCATCGTCGCGAAGGGATCGTCACAAATCCCACGGTTGCACAGATGGCGACTCTGCTGGGGATTAGTTAGTAGAGCTTCCCCTTGAACTAGGCCTCTTTATTTTTTATTTTTCTAACATTTTATTACTGTTTATTTATTTATTATTTATTTTATTTTTGCTGTTTTTTTTACTCACCCCTCCGATTAAGTCATTTTACTTATCCCTACTTTTACGCCATTTACGAGCCTTAGCCGATTGGCGAGCCTACTTGTACATAGTCTTTAAATTTCTTTACTTTTCCATCATTTTTAGTGCCTTAGCCGATCGGCGGGCCTACTTGAGCATTGTCTTTCAATTTCTTTAATTTTCGGTCATTTAAAGGGCCTTAGCCGATTGGCGGGCCTACTTGCACATTCATATCCCAACTGTGGACGCCGGCCCGTATTGGTGGCACAGGATCATCACCTCCGGTCTTTGAACTAAAGAAAACTTCTAAAAAAAGAAGAAAAGCTTTGAAAAAATTAAAATTGAACCAAGTTAGGGGGCTTAATTAATTTACTTTTACGGGGTAGATTTTAAAGGGGTTGGGATTAGGCAAACACACAACTACCCGGGTCTTAGTATGGCGGCAGCTCCTAGTGGTGATGATCCAGAAAAGTCCTAGCCCACCTAGCATCTGAGAAGGCACTCACACCGGAGGTATATTGGGTGGGTCCCCATTCCAAAGCTTAAAACCCTTGGGGAGCGCGCTAGCGATTTATACTGGACTCAAACCCTTTAGGTGTGGTGAGGAGAGAATCGATCACCAAAAAATAGCTCAGTTCCCGTAAGCCTAGCTTCTACAAAAATCAGAAAAAGAGACTCATCTCGGGTGTTGGAGCCTGCTATCATTAGATCTGGAGCACTATTTTTGCCTGACACAAGTATTAGTTGCGTTAGTGCAAAAAATGAGAATTTATAACTGGCGCAACTATTAGTTGCGCCAGTTTTAAAATCCCCCATTTTACCTTTGCACAACTAATAGTTGCGCCAATGTAAAAAAGGGCCGCTGCAACCTGGGCGTGTGTATTAGTTGCGCTAGGTCTGCTTTGCAGAATACCAGCTCAAATCCCTGGCCTTTTTCACCTCCCGAGTCCCCCGATCAGTTTGCTTAGTGTCCTGTTTGGGGCCTGCCATCTCCGATACCCAATACGCCCCCGCCGATCAAAAGAGGGCAACTTCTTTTTGGCTCATTTCGAGGGATCGGATTGTTTGCCTTGATTTTTATGCCTTCAATAGATCGAAGGTTCTCCTTCAATTCTTTTAAAGTGCATCGAAATCGTAGTCGCGGGTCTTGAATTAGGATACAAGAACCACTCGAAAAGGAAATTCCAAAGCCTCGGAACCTTTGTCTTTCAAAAACTTTTTCCAAAATTAAAAGAAAAATAATAAAAAAGTAAATCAAAACCCAAAAAAAAAATATAATAGTTTGTGGTGCCGGCACTACGGCATCACCTTGCCCTCAGTCGTCCCGTAGGGAAAGAAGGAGGAATTTTGGGCCTTATCCAAGGCACCCTTACCCAACCTATTCCCGTAGAATGTCGTGGGTAGTGGACCCGGCTTACGCCGATCCCGACTCATCACCGCCACATTCTCTAACCCACTCCCATTCGGGAGAAATTTTTTCCACCATCCCCCTCACCCAACCCCCCTTTTTCGTCACCGGCCCATTTGGCGCTCCCATTTTTCCAACCACCACTTCCCAAAATATCCAAAGCCCAACCCCCCATTCTCCATCTTTTGCCCAAACCATAATCATGCCAAATCCGACTCATTTCCCTTCCACACCCCTACAAAACACAAACCCATTCCCCCAATCCACATCCATGCCTCATTTCCTATCTTCCCCCTATTGGCCCGATCCACCCACATTCACATACACCACTTCCGCCCTATCCAATCTCCCACAAGTCCCCCCATCTACCCGGGTCATGCCCATTTTTACTGAGGCCACACCCGGTTTTTCCCAAACACCCACACTTTACCCATCATCATCCCCCTTTGCCAATGCCCCACCTCATTCCTTCAATCCATCCCATATCCCATCACTTATCATGGCCATGCCCAATCTTCCCTCCACCTCCATCCCATCCATACCCAATCATCCCTTAAATCCATCATCCACATCCAATCCTCCTTCCATGACCATGATGGAGGAGATGTTCCAAGCCTACTCCATGTGAAAGGCTTCTCAAAACACCCCCCCTCCTCCACACCCCATGCCCCTAAACCCATCTCACACCCTAACCAATCTCCATGTGTCACTCCCCAATGACCCCCATCAACCCCTCATAATCCACACCATTCAAACCCCCATTACCCACATGCCTCAAGGCCCCATGGACTAACCTCCCACTACCCACACACCCCAAAGCCAAATAGCCCAATCTCCAACCTCCCACATACCTCAAGGCTCATTGGCCTAAACCCCCTTTTTCCACATATCCCAGGGTCCCATGGCCCAATAACCCACCACCCAAACCTACCCAGGGCCCATGGCCCAGACCCACCAAGGTCCATTGGGCCAAACCCATCAAGGGCCCACGACCCAGACCCACCAAGGGCCCATGGCCCAGACCCATCTAGGGCCCATGACCAAACCTACCCAGGGCCCATAGCCCAGACCCACCAAGGGCACATGGCCCAGACCCATCTAGGGCCCATGGCCCAAACCTACCCAGGGCCCATAGCCTAAACCCATCAAGGACCCTTGGCCTAAACCCATCAAGGGCCCATGGTCCAGACCTACCCAGGGCCCATGGCCCAAACCCATCAGTGGCCCCAGGCCCAAAATGACCAAGGCTTCATGGCCCAAACCCAAACTCCACACTCATACCTTCCACAGTACCCCCCAACATTTCACCCAACCTTCACAGCTGGGTCAAACCCGTGCCGTCTCTAAAATCCAATTTTCCCATGGCCCCACACCCCAAGACCATCTCCAAACGTTCCCCCATACCCATTGGCCCCATCAGGCCCCACCTCAAAACCAAATTCCCATCACCAAACAAACCTTCCCTCACCCCCAATGGGCTCACCCAACCCCCACTCACGTCATTCCCATCCAACTCGTACAACAACAATAAGAGAATCCCGCCCTCACTACACATTATGCCGACCAGTAGTATGAGGAGGACAATATTAGGAATAGCGGGGCCTATGCTGGGGCATTGACCAGCCTTAACCCTCCTCCCATAACTGCCCACCCCCTGGTGGCCCAAAGTGAATTCCAACTAGCAACTGAAACTGAGAAAGCGGCCCCTGTATCAAAAGAGTCAGAGCAGCTGAAAGAACAGTTGGACAAAATACAAAAGCAGCTGATGAAAATGGGTGGTGCTGAAATCCACGCCACGGACTTCATAGATTTATGTCTGTTCGCTGAGGTCCGCTTGCCCCCCAAATTTAAAATGTCGGCCTTCGACAAATATAATGGCACTGGCAATCTTATTGCGCACTTGAAGTCCTACTGTGGAGACATGTCCCAATACGGAGGAGACGAAAGATTACTAATAAAAGTCTTTCAGAAGAGTCTGACTGGTCCGGCTTTGAGATGGTTCACATTTTTAGAACCATCCATGATAAAAATGTGGAGGGACTTGACGCACCTCTTTCAAGAACAATATGTCTACAATATAGACCTTGAGCCGCGTAAGTCAGACTTGGCCCGTTTGAAATAGAACCAGAACGAGACCTTCAGCGACTACTTGGGGTGCTTGAAAGCACTGGCAGCTTAGGTAAAAAACAAAATACCTGATGATGAGCAGATAAAGATGATCTCAAAGAATACTCTACCAGTGATCTCAGACTTCTTGGTATACCAACAACAGTCCAGCTTTGCTGATCTGGTGAGAAATGCTAACCGATGTGAGAATGCCATCAGGGAGGGTCGTCTGAGTAAGAACATGTCAAGTGGACCCAGTGGAGTTAAGAGGTTTTCAGAGCAAAGAAATGATAAAAGAACCGGGGCCGATGTCCAGAACATTGCCAATACTAGGCCCAATAACAATACAACCCCGTTTTAATTTCAGGCTGCCCCACTAACACCAGTTAGGCTTGAGCAGATGCAGAGAATATGGAATGGGCAAGGAATGAAAATGACTCCGGAGTAGAGGAGAGCCCACTACGACCGAGTTTTCATGCCCCTAGGGCAATCGTTGAGTGTACTTCGGCCTTTGTTAATGGAAAAAGAATTAGTCACTAATCGTCAACCTCAACCTCCTCCCCATCCAATCCCAAAGAACTATGACTCGGATACACATTGCAATTTTCATCAAGGTCCAGGTCACCCGACTGATCGCTGCTTCCCATTGAAGCACGCGATCCAGGATTTGATTGATGCCGAGAAAATCATTCCCCCTGCACCTTCTCAGCATGCAAATATTCACCAGGTGCCACTACCCCGATATCCTATCGGAGGAGTTGGTCCCAGACCCACCGTTGGAATGATAGAAAATGAAGAGGAGTTTGAGTTTGATCTGTCCGATTGCATCAGTGATCGGGAGAGTTATATAGCACTGTTGTTAAGAAACATTGAAGAGAGGAATATCAGGGTAATTGAACCCCTGAATTTGTCAGAATATTTCCCCAACCCGACCCCGCAAGTTGAATCCTTAGATCTCAAGGCATACTTTCCATCCACTACACCCGTCAATTATGTACATATCAATGCCTACCAACCATACACCACCACCCCCATCAATTACCCAATAAGCCATCAGGCCCCCAATCCTACACCCACACCCGCCAGTTATCAATGGCTTGCACCCACCCCATTTCCCCTAGTTCAACTACAGGCAAACTCCACGGCCCCCATCAATTATAAACCATCGGGCCCCCAATTCCACAGCCGCACCCGTCAATTATCAATGGCCTGCTCCCATCCCCTCACCCCAAGTTCAGCCACCAGTTGACTCCACTACCCCGGTCAATTACCTAACGGCCCATCAAACCCCCCATCTCCCACCAGCACCTACCAGCTATCAATGGCCTACTTTTTCCTCCTTCCCCCCAATACCACTACCCTCAAGCTTCACCACCCCTATTTAGCCCAATTTTTCCACCCAACCCACTACCACCGAAATAAATTAGGTGTTGCCCACACCTCCTAAGCCTGTAATACAAGTGCCTCAAGTACCGGCAGCCATACTTTTCCAGCTCTCGGGACCAGCCTATGATCCTCATTAGATCCCGCTAAGCTACGAGCAAACAGATGATGTGGGTGTCGGCATCGCAACAATGAGGAGCGAGATTTTATTACGGTCGGGAGGATATCGAGGAGCTAGAAGCGAGCGTCGGACAAGCCCAACCAGAGGGGAAGAAAGACAACGCTGTGAACCCCTTCAAAAAAATGAGTCAAGAACATATACTAGAGACTCAACTGAGAAGAATGCCCATCCATATAACCGTCAGAGATCTGTTGATGACGTCCCCACTCCATTTTCAAGCATTAATGGGGCCGTTACAAAATGCGCATGTGTCACTCCAAGTTAGCCCAGATGAAGTCAGGCAAATAATTGGGCAAGTGATGGCTCCGAATGCCATCTCGTTTTCTTATGTTGATCTACCTGAAGAAGGATGTAGCCACTCAAAGTCTTTGAACATAACCGTTGAGTCTAGAAATATGGCCATTCCCTTAGTTTTAATTGATAATGGGTCCGCATTGAACATATGCCCGCTAAGAACCGCCACCAAGATCAGGGTCGATCCATGCATGTTAAGGCCCACCAGAACCAATGCTAGAGGGTTTGACAATACTAGGAGAGAAATAATGGGAGAAGTTGATCTTAAGCTGCTGATAGGGCCAATGACCTTTTCCATCTTGTTTCAAGTAATGGATATTAAATCCTCATTCAATCTATTGTTAGGGCACCCGTGGCTGCATGAGGTCGGAGCCATACCTTCCACTTTGCACCAGAAACTCAAGTTTGCGTCGGGGCACAAGATCACCATGATCAGTGGCGAGGGGCACAGTGAGAAAGAAAAGGCCACTAACAGCATCGAAAAATCTAATATATTGGATGTGCCGTACACTACTGAGGATGTTGACCTCCACATTTTTGAATATGAGGTATCGGCAATACTCCCGGAGCCTATGGAGGGCATCATGCCTAAAACAGGAGGGTGTATGGTAGCAGTAGTGGCTATGCTCCAAAAGTGGGGCTACCAGAAAGGCTGAGGACTCGAACCCAAATTACAAGATAGAAGAGAGCCAGTGGTGGCTAAGGGACAAAAAGTAAGATTCGGGCTGGGGTACAAGCCCATAGAGGAAGAGGTCCGAGAGGCCAAAGAAAAAGCCAGGGTCACCGCAACAACAAGAGCTTGAGGAATCAACATAGAAGAGAAACCTCGCCCTAGGCCGCACATCAGGGATTCCTTTGTCAGCGCAGGGGTCATCAAAATTGACCGGAATGGGGTAACACATTTGACCCCATACAAACCCACAGCCCCAATACATCCACCAATCCCCAGATCTCCCTTCCTAGCTTGGAGATAGATTTGGCCACATTGTCCCTTTTCGAGGAATGACGGTCGGTACCTGAACAAACTCCCCCGATGGTAAACCACCACAAAATTGAGTTATCGTTTGAGGACATCATCTCAGACAAAATGGGGATCAATATGATGGAGGTTGACTCTAATGAGCCATATCAGTCAGCACCCTCCATCCCAACAGGTAAAGGAACGACCCCTTAGGTACGCAATTGGGTATCTTTACCCCAAACTCTGAAAGCAGGGAATGGCCTTAAGTTTGGCACATGTTTCCAAAGAAAAAATAACTTATAAAAAGTGAGATAAGTCCTTGGCAGGCAATACCTTGTATATACATAGACTCGCACTGCCAAGGGTCCGCCTCCGAAGAAATACAAAATCTCAAAAACATTGAAGAAAACAAAAATCTCAAAAACATTGAAAAAATACAAAATCCCAAAAACATTGAAAAAATACAAAACCCAAAAATATTGTCTTTTAAAATTCCAGATAAAATTCCACAAAAGGATGCCTTAATCAAAATATCTGTCCCACGTAAAATCGACCCCTTTCTTGTAGAAATACAAGAAGAGGTAGGTGTTACGAGTCTGGACGAGGATGTCCCCTTTGAGGAGCTCCCCAATGAGTTCCTTGAACGGTTTTTCAAATTTGAGCATGGCCCTACCCCCATTATCGAAGAAACAAAAGATATCAATTTAGGGACTAAGGAGATTCCCAGAATAACCAAGATCGGGACGTCACTGTCTCCCAAAGAAAGAAAAAGCATGATCGAATTCCTTCGATCATACCAAGATGTTTTTGTCTGGTCCTACAAGGACATGCTTGGTCTGGACACTGATTTGGTTGAGCATGAGTCGCCTTTCTACCCTGATATGAAACCAGTTAAGCAGAAGCTGAGACATCTCCGACCTGAGTGGATGTTGAAAGTCAAAGACGAGGTCATCAAGCAGTATGATGCGGGGTTTCTCATGGTATCCAAATACCCATAATGGCTAGCCAATATTGTGCCTGTGCCAAAGAAGGATGAAAAGGTTCGCATGTGTATCGATTTTCAAAATTTGAACAAGGTGAGCCTGAAGGATGATTTCCCACTGCCACACATCAATATATTGGTTGATAACACTGCTAAGCACGAGATGCTTTCATTTATGGATGGATTCTCAGGATACAACCAGATAAAGATGGCAGAGGCCGATCGGGAGAAGACTGCATTCATTACTCCTTGGGGAACCTTTTGCTACCGATTCATGCCATTTGGACTAAAAAATACCGGTGTAATGTACCAAAGAACTATGACCGCACTGTTTCACGATATGACGCACTGAGAAATTGAAGTGTATGTCAACGATATGATAGCCAAGTCACCAGAGCGAGGCGATCACTTGGTAAACCTCTAGAAACTATTTGAGTGGCTGAGAAAATACAGGTTACTCCTGAATCTACAGAAGTGCTCATTTGGCTCTATGTCTGGGAAACTGTTGCGGTTCATCGTCAGCAGGAGAGGAATCAAGGTAGACCCTATTAAAGTCAAAGCTATCACAGAAATGCCACCACCATCTACTGAGAAAGAAGTTAGAGGGTTCTTAGGCAGAATACAATATATCAGTCGGTTCATTGCACTGCTAATGCCCATCTGCACGTCGATCTTCAAGCTACTAAGGAAGAACTCGCTCGTTGAATGGAATGATGATTGTCAAGCAGCATTCAATAAAATCAAAGCTACCTCCTTAACCCACTTGTATTGGTACCACCCAAGCTAGGGAGACCACTCTTGATGTATCTCTCCACAACGAAAGTCTCGATGGGATGTGTCTTAGGGCAGCATGACGAGACGGGAAGAAGAGAACAAGCCATCTACTATTTGAGCAAGAAGTTTATTGATTATGAAACATGCTATTCTTATATGGAGAAACATGCCTGGCTCTTGTATGGGTACTCAAAGGCTATGCCATTACTTGCTATCTCAGGCCGTTCTACTCTTAGCCCGAATGGATCTATTGAAATACCTATTCGAGAAGTCGGCCCTCACTGGACAGACCGCATGCTGACAGCTTTTATTATCTAAGTTCAACATCACGTATTTCACTCAGAAGTCGATTAAGGGGCAGGCAATCGCCGATCATCTTGCCGACAATCCTTTGCCAGATTATGAACCTTTAAGGACCGAGTTCCCAGATGAAGATATCTTTTTCATGACAAAAGACGATACTGAAGAGGCAGAAGAGTCATGGGTAATGCACTTTGACGGGGTAGCAAATGCCAAGGGCCAAGGAGTTGGCGCCATCCTGATTTCACCAGAAGGATCCCATGTACCAGTCTCTATCAAGCTCAACTTCCCCTGTACTAACAACATGGCTGAATACGAAGCTTGTGCCGCTGGCCTGCAGGCGGCTCTCAATCTAAATATAACTCACCTTTGAGTGTTTGGCGATTCACAGTTGATCATATGCCAGACAAATGGAGATTGGAAGATGAAGGATGAGAAACTTATCCCTTATCATGAACACCTCGAGGATCTAAAAGCTTCCTTCCAAGATGTGACATTCTCATATGTCCCCCGGATAAGGAACCGTTTTGCTGATGCACTAGCAACTTTGGTGTCAATGATAGAAATCCCGTATGGTGCTGAGATGAAGCTGATCATGATCGAGCAGAGAAGTGAGCCGACCTTCTGCCTACAGATTGAGGAACCTACAAAGCCTGATGATGAGCCACCTTGGTTCTCAGATATCAAGAATTTCCTCGAGACACTAACTTTCCCTGAGGGTACGTCCAAGACGGACCGACAAACCATTCAAAGCTTAGCGGCTGGCTACGTCATTTGCGGGGAATGCCTTTACAAGCGATCCTACAACAACATTCTACTCAAGTGCCTTATTGAAAGTGAAGCGACCAACATCATGAAGGAGATCCATGAAGGAGTATGCGGAGCCCACGTTAGCGGTCATATGCTTGCCAAGAAAATTCTTCGACAGGGATACTTTTAGACCACTATGGAATCAGATTACTGCAAACATGTTCAGCAATGCTACAAGTGTCAGGAACACTGCAGTCTGATACACTCTCCTACCATCAATCTACACTGCATGACCACTCCTTGGCCATTTGCTACTTGGGGCCTTGACGTCATCGGAATGATTAGCCCAAAAGCATCAAACGGGCATCGGTTCATCCTCGCCGCTATTGAATACTTTATCAAGTGGGTAGAAGCAGCATCATATGCCAACATCACAGCCACTCACGTCGAGAAGTTTCTCAAGAACAATATTGTGTGTCGATTTGGAGTATCCAAAGATATCATCACGGACAATGGTACAAATTTTACAAATAAGCGTATCTGAGCCTTCTGTGAGCAATACAAGATCAATCACCATCGCTCATCACCTTATCGACCTCAAACTAATAGGGCTGTGGAAGCTGCGAATAAGACGATCATCCGCATCCTTGAGAAAATGGTCATCATCTACCGAGATTGGAGCAAAATGCTGCCATTTACCTTATGGGCCTATAGAACATTGATCTGTGCTGCTACAGGGGCAATACCATTCTCCCTTGTGTATGGAACTGAGGCCGTCCTACCAGTTGAGGTTGAGGTACCCTCACTCCGAATCCTCATGGAACCTGGCTTACCCAAAGTAGAGAGAGAGAGAGATCCCGCTTCGAACAATGGAATCTATTGGATGAGAAGAGACTCCTAGCCTTGTGTCACACTCAGGTGTACCATTAGCGAATCGCACGCTCTTACAATTAACGTGTCCGCGGTCGAGATCTAAAGGTAAGAGACATCGTGTTGAAGAAGATCTTCCCATCTCTCCACGCTGATCCGAGAGAAAAGTTCAAGCCGAACCGGGAAGGAGTACTGCCGGGATACGCCATCCGCCTCACCACCATGGACGGAGATCATCTTCCTGAGCCCATCAATGCTGGATACGTCCGACGGTTCTACTGTTAGTCTATCGTGATAAGGTAAGTATTGGTGAAACAGATACGTGACTGCTTAAGGACCACCCAAAAGAAGTCATCATTCCAAACACAGTAGCCAAAAAGCATCCCTAAAAATGATGATATCCTTCGCTACCCCATTTGAGCATGGGCCTTTCTTTCAATAACCCCCTTTCCCCCAAAAAAAAATGTATATAGGTACATACACAAAAAAAGAGAGAGAGAAGTGAAATTACAGTCAAAATCCAAAGAAAAAAAAAAGCAAAACATCAAAAAGAGATTGCATGAAATAAAATGACAAGAAAAAAATCATGGGGCATGTACAGTCAGATCCCCAAGGAAGAAAATATGTTGAGAAAATTGAAGCCATATAAGGGAAACCCTTTTAGCCTAGCATACCTTCAAATACCAACCTAACCCATGGCTAAGCTACACCCTAAAGAAAGCCCTCTTTTAGGTTCACAAGCAGTCATAGTATCTGTTTAGTCAACACAAGCCAAGTTGTGAGACAATATCAGAACCCCATTCAGCCGGCTATGATGGAATCGACGTCTATGTCATGGCCGTTGAAAAAAAATGATGATGATAATAATAATAATAATAATAATACAAGCTCAAAGCAAGATGGACGTGGTGAAAACCCGAAAGGGCGCTACGGGTAAAAACAGCGAGTTTATGGGGACCAGGTGAAAACCCGAAAGGGCGCTTGGGGTAAGAGAGCTAAAACCATGGATGTGGTGAAAACCTAAAAGGGCACCACGGGTAAAAAAGGAGATAAAACAAAAAAGTGAAAAGAAAAAGAAAAAGAAAAAGAAAAGAAAGGTTTGTTTTAAATGATTAATGCATGAGGAGCCCTCTTGGTTACTTTCCCTGATCCCTTTTTGGGACCGCTCATGCTAGTTCAAGACGGGGCCCGACCAAAATTGTCTTTGTAAAAACTACTTTGTCAAACGTATGACCCAAGGCAAGAAGAAAGGTTTGACTTAATCCAAAGGGATGGACGTTTCGGCCTTGGTAAGACTATTGAAACTCTTTCAGAACTAACCAGTCAAGGAGGGGTCCGACCATGCTCAAAAGAGGACCCAGGGTTTCACAAGGTGATTAAGGCACCGCACCAAAAAATATATATATACATAAAATAAAACCAAAAAGAAAAACCAAAAGATCCGTGTAGATATATATAATAAACTACCTTTCATTTACAAAATGCACCGCTTACACCACAAAAAATGGCCGGTGTGATGACTAGCGTGCTTTTCCTTTTTACAAATAACAACAAAAACAATAAAAACATAAAGGAAATATGTATACAAAAAAAATGTGTATCTGAAAAGGGGTTTTATGCCCCTTTCCTGTGTATCTGATCTATGTAAAAAGTTACATGTGCAGGAAGGAGTTAGCGGCCCAGCTCGTGCTTCAATGCGCTAATCTCAGCACGAAGGTCATCTTCCTGGACGTTCTGCTCGGTCAGCCAGCAACCATGCAGACTCTTATACCTCATCCGAGAAGAGTCGGTGGCTCCAAAAGCGAGGCTTAGTGATCCCTTCAAACAGAGGACCTCGCTCTCTATTGTTTTTGCTCTAACTTTTTCTTGTACCAAAAGTTCTTGCAAGACCCTGTTCTCATCCATAAGTAGTTCAATACGGGCTCGGAGTGCCGTCCCTTTCTTTGGCCAGGGGCCTCCATTATCAGCTCGACATCAGTCAACCAAAGTTTCAGAGCTGATACATCGCCCTGTGGAAGTAAGTGGCACCTACCCAAAAAGCACTGAGCCACCTCACCTCTGGCAATATAAAAGCTGGGCATAGGTGTTGCTACCCAACTGTGCTTTATTTATTTGTTTGTGGTAAAAGAAATCAAAATAAAACAGGGGATGAAATCAGCACAACTGGGTAGTCCTAGACCTGCAAGATACAGGGTCCATTGTGGCAAGTTTTGATAAGTAAGAGTTTGTCCCACAGGGAAAGATGATCTACATCTCCAAGGGAGCCATCTCTAGTAGTCCCTCCAGATCTGACTACAGATCTGGCAATCCTTAAGGGAAGGGAGTTTAAGGTCACTTAGTTTACAGATCCTAAGGTAGCCTAATGTCTAAACTACAGAAAGGGTTGAGAGGATGGATGGAGTGTGGAAAATAAATATAAAAGGGTGAGAAGTATGTTATTGAGCCTAGATCAGAGGAGTTTTGTAACTCAGATTTAGATATGATGTTATAGAAATCCTGTCCAATGGCTACGTTATCACCACTGAGGAGAAGGGATCCAACCCATCTCTCTGCCATGATTCAATCCCTTAAGGTTATAACCTATTCACTCAAATGGTCACAAACTATCCCATAGGGGAACCACAATCCATGGATGGGTCAAAACAAGTTAATCATTATAGGCACTATTTCATTAAGGATATCAGCTCAAGAATCCATAGGGAACCTCAACCTCTAAAGCTCTATGTGTGGGGCTAAGGCTGTATAGGACCATGATAGCCCAGACACATAGAACCAGTAAGAGATTGAGTACAACCTTCGATCTAGCTGTCCATTGCTTGAGTGAGGCTACAATGGTTGATCACCACAAGCCTACAATCTCTATAACGGATCGGATCTAACATCGATGCGGATCTATACAAATATAGAGTCTCGCCTCATAATCTCTCCACCGTGCTAATACAAGCTCAAGTGTAGAGAAGAAGGATCCATCTTTGATCGGTGGATTAGAATCACCCTAAGGCTATAACCTGTCCACTTGAATGGTCACAGACTATCCCAGAGGCTATCCTCCTCCCGGAGCCCAAGATAAAACAAGAATATCGCTGCCACCTCCATGGTCACAAGGCTACCAGCTCAAGCTCCTATGGGGATTTCAGATCTAGTGGGTCCTGTGGTGGGGCTAAGGCTGTATTTGACCATGATAGCCTAGACACATAGGTCACTTGGATCTGAGTGGCCCTTAGAATCAGTCCTCCATTGCTTTGAATCACAGCTAAAGCAATGGCGGATCACAAGGCAGCAGCCTTGCACAGAGCATCTCACATTCAAACACAAATCCTACGGAGTACAAATCCTATTACAAAACTTCCATTGATCTAGTTCAAAAAGCATACAAAGACATAGCCAGCAAGTGCTGGACTATGGAGTGAAGGAAAAGAAAAAGAAAACTACTTACAGCTATAAAAGAAAAGAAAAATGATCTCAGATCAAATCTCCAAGAGATGAGACGTGTTCCCAGATTTGTTCCAAGATTTCTAAGATTTTCCAGGATGTCTAAACCTAAGCTAAGTATGGGTTTATATAGCAGTGGTGTGGCGGTGCATTAGGGTTAGGAAACCCTAATTTTAACAATGCCACGTGGCCTAATAGTGATCCTTGGATGCCTCGGGGCGCGTGCATGGAGATTTATGCATGGGAGTGCGTGCCCTAATCGCTAAAAATTCCCAGAAGGTCCTCTGCTGAAGAGATGGAAGTTGAAGTTCAAAGCTTCGCTAGGTAGCTATTGTTTCCCAGACTTGTCGCGTGGTAGCTCTTGCTCTTTGCGAGGATGGTTTGACATTAAAGCTTCAACCGTCGTGGGGTTGCCTTGGTTTGCTCTTCAGGCACTCACGCGGTAGAGAATTGCGCTCTCGCTGGATTGGGCTTCGCGAGGTTGAGTAGACATCAAAGCCTTAGATGTCGTAGGGTTGGAGTTCACGCAGTCGCGAGGTAGCTGTGCATTCACTGGGTTGATCTTCACGAGGATGGATTTGAATAGCGCGAGAACTTCGCGAGCACTTCTTTTCAATGGACTTTGCGAGGCTCTAATGAGTTCTGAACTGCGCGAGGTTCATGACTTAATTGATCTTTGCGAGGATGGCTCTATCTTTGCGAGGATGCTTTCTTCTTGAATAGCGCAAGAACTATGCGAGGAGTTTTCTTCTGATATTTGCATCCCGTGGCTACTGCGTGACAGCTGCGCGAAGCGTCTTCTGAAGCTCTCTCTCCTCAGCCGTTCTGAGTGAACTGCACGAGGTTGAGAGAGGTCTGCTTTGAACTGCGTGAGACTGCATGATGTGTTCTACTCTTGAGCTTCGTGAGAGCTGCGCAAGTTTGTGCTTCTGAAGCTCTTCAGTCACTCAACTACGCGAGAAGTTGTTGTAAAGTCTTGGGAAGTTCAGTTGGACTGCGCGAGGCATATTTCTCCTGAATTCTCTAAAGCTTCGGTCAGCTGCATGAGGCTCATTTCAGGTCTGGATTCAGAGTTCATCCTTCTGAGGGACTTCTGGTGCCAAAACAGGCTCCTTAGCAGGATTCCTGGCCTTATTTCACTGCTGATTATTACCTACATAAAATACTTAACAAGAACTTATTAGATGGCTAAGGGTCTAATCAAAGGTTAAGTTAAGGGGTGAAAAGTGGTACTTTTCAGGTCTTAACACACCCCCAAACCTAATCTTTGCTATTCCCTTAGCAAAGCTACATTAAATCTACTACAAAAATTAAATGCCACTTTCGTAGGGAGCACAGATACATTTAGCATATGTACCAAGCCTTTTAAACCCCTAGGTGATCCCTAGTGGAGGAGTGAAGTCTCCTGAGGGTTTTCAGTGAAGATACCCACAAACTTCTCAATGAAACAATTAACAAAAGTGCAATATCATCAAGTGAGCAATTAAGGAGCAGACTTAGTTTACTCTTGAATCAGTAAACATAAAAGAAATTTAATCCATTGGTTGCGCAGTAATTTAAACAGCATAAACTTCTCATGAATGCACAACATTTCCAATCAGTTTATAATCACAGAAAACTACACAAGTGTGTGCCAGCACTGAGCTCATCATCAGATTAAAAATTAGGTTATAGGTCATACATAATGCACTCAAGATCAGACCCAAAACTTTCCAGGGCATACTCTCATAAGGGTCTTGTTGAGGGGTTCATTTTCTCTCAGGCTCAAGAGCAGTTACATCCCCCAAATGGGTCTGTAAGCATGAGCATAGGCAGAGTTCTTAAGTGCTGACATCATTGACACATCCTTACCATAGATTGGATAACTCTTTATCTCCACATGACAGCTCACTCAACTTTGGATCACAAGGGCTTTTAACTGGGCTGGAATGTGGCTTATGGAGTGGGGTTAAAAAGAATGGAAGGTTGAAAAGGGGTTCAAAATTGAGAAATCAGTAGGTTGAAGAGGTGATTCATGACTTCACCTTCTTGATTTTAGCTCCTTTCTTCTTCTTTGAGATTTTCAGATTTGAAGTGATTAGTTTCTCTTCTTGATTTTGATTTTCCAAAAGAAAGATCCTCTTGACTCCTCTCATACTCCTCTTTATTATTATTTTTGTTTCTTTTTTATGGAATTTTCTTCTTTTTATTTTTGTTTTTGCTTTTCTGAAATGCCACCATATTCTCAGTTACCATACTGCCAGAATTTTGAGATACTTCTCCATTCACCTAATGTTGACCATAGTTAGTCCATCTTCAACTCTTTCTCCTTTACCTTCTGAATTCTCAGAGTGAGGGTAGACTGAATCAGGTTCATAGGTTCAGGTACAAGTACTCAGGTGTATTTTAAAGAAATTCAAGATTTAAAGCTCAAAGGGGGTATGGAGAAGGGCAGTTGCTTTAGGGTTGGTCTTATTAGGCTCAAACTGTCCAAGAGAAGGCCTTGATCCTTTCCTAAATCTCATGAGTGATGTCAGTTGTTTCAACTTGGAGCTGCCTAACTTCTAGTGAGCACAGTGACTCAGCCAGTCCTTAGAACTAGAAGAAATTGCCTTAGTCACTCCTCAAAGGATGGAAATTTTTTTTATAGGCCCAATTCTCACTGGTTATGGTCTTCCTTTGAACTTTTAAGTATGTCCTCACCTTTTTCTCTCTCTAATGATTCACTAAGTGCTGATACAAGTGAGTTTCTTTGGTGATATCATCATGGAAATATGAAATATTAAAAGTTTATAATGTCTAAAGTTTGCAGAAATTTTAAATTTCTTATTTGTCATGATTCTTAAGTGAACATAGATCCATTTCCATATTACTTAGATGACTCTGCTGCACTTAGGTTAACTATTCCATTGAGTGGTCTGCCACACCCCCAAACCTATGAGGAGCAGTGTCCTCACTGATTCAAAGTGAATTTGCAGCAGATTTATTGAGGGTAAAAAGAAAAGAAAATAACATGGAATAAAACACACAATAGACAAAGCAAAATAGTAATGACAAAAGAGGAAAATCTATTAACAATGAGAAATGTACAAACTAAAAGAAAACAGAAGCAACAGAGTGCAGAAACAGAAAAAATCCTAGGTACAATCTAATCAGAGTCTGGATCAAAACTTATCCCAACCCATCTTCTTGGCATGCTCTTGAAGGTAAGCCTCTTCCTCTTTTTTCTTTCGTTCCCTCTCTTTCTTTCTTTAGGCCGCAGTTTTGGGTATGGTTGGTGCCCTGACCCTCATTTTTCTGGTCTTTGGTTGAGGAGGGATCTCTGAAGATTTGTCTGTGGTTGGCTCAGGGGATTTGATAGGACTTTTTCCTTTAGGACTCTTCCCTTTTGGGCCCTTCCCTGGCTGAGGCTGAGGGGGAATGAGAGGGGATTGGGCTTGTTCTGGCTCAGGAGGGACAACAGGGGATTTATCTTTTTCTTTCACCTGAGGCAGGAGAGGACTTTTCCCTTTGTCAAGCTTAGGGGGAGCCACAGAAGACTTTTCTTATTCCTTTGCTGCGTGAATGGCAGGGCTCTTCCCCTTCACTGGCTGGCTCATTGGTGGTGCCTCCTCAGACTGGGCAGATGTTTCTTTTCCAATTTTTAGAGAGGCAGCAGCGTGAGAAGTTCTTTTAGCTGTAACTTTCCTTCTCTGAGTATAGGTTTGTTCAACAGGGCTTGATGAAGGAGCAGCAACAGGAGTCTTGGCACTTGGATCCATAGGTGGTGCAGAATCAGAGTCTGAGTTAGAAGGAAAAAGCTCAGTGGGATCCAATCCAAGGGCAGTAGCAGCCTGTCTGTGTTCCTCTTTAGAAAGTAGGCGATCATGGGGATCATCCTGAGTAGAAGCTCTGGTGACCTTTGGAGGTGGGGATGGAGGGGCTGGCCTTTTTCCTTTTTCGGCTGTAGTGGCTCTTTTAGAGGTGGGAGGTTTCTTTGAAGGAGTCCGTTATCTTTTGGGGGCAGGAGATTGAACAGGGGGAGGCACTGAGACAGGAGCAGGAGCTGGAGTAGGGACTTTAGCAGGAGCAGGAACTTGAGTAGGAGCAGGAGGAGGTACCGGAGTTGGGGCTGTAGGAGGTGGGGGAACAGGTTGTGTAGGTGTAGGGGCAGGGGGAGTGGAAGAAGTTGGGCCTGGTTGTGTGGAAGAAGATGGGGCCTCAGGGGGTGCTGTGGCAAGAGGGGTGGTGCTGTGGCGAGAGGGGTGGCCTGAATTGGTTGGGATAGTAGGAAGGCAACCCTCTGTTCTAAAATCTCAATTTTCTTGGTAGCATACAGGAGATTGGTATCTGAAAGCTCCTTACTGAGTTTGTTGATCTCCTGAGCATTATTCAGTTTCCTTTCTAACAATCGGACTCTCTTTTTCGCCATTTCAGCATTGGCTTTTTCCATCTCCATAGTCATTCTGTAGCAAGTTGTTGCAGCCTTGTTCGCATTGAGTGTCTCCAAAATTGCCTCCCACCCCTTAGAAATATATCTCAGCTGCTCGCTATGAGCAAGCTTCAAGTCACTCAGCTTCTGCTGCCAAGGGGATTCAATGGATTGGCGAAGTTGTGCCATGCCCCTCAGGACATCCCTCTTGATATAGGCATTGTCCCTCATGGCTTGGAGGAGGGTGAAGTAGGGAGGGGTGTAATAGAAGTATCTGGGTAAGATTCATAGAAATGGAGTGGAAGAAGTAGAAGGTGATTGATCCTGGGGGGGTAAAGTGGGGGCTGTAGTGATGAAGTCTAGAGGAGGGGTGGAAGTGGCTGGGGCAGTCTGTGTTGAATGGTCAGTGAATTGAGGAGGGAGTAGGATAAGGGGTGGAATGGAAGGCATGGATGGAAAAGTAAAAGAAGGATGGTCAGTGGAGGTGGATGATTTTGGGTAAGGGAAAAATGGAATGGTGAAGGGTCGAAATGGAAGTGGTGGGATTACAAATATGTGGGGTTAAATGGGAAAGGTGGATGGGAAAGGAATGGGGTCTGTTTGGGTAGAAGTATTGGTAAATTGTGGTGGAGGTAATATGAGTGGGGGAAGGATAGGTAGAGTGGGGAAGGAGTGGTGGGGTATGGTGTCTTGGAGGGTGAAGGGTGTAGGTAAGTCAATTGGGGTGAGGATCTGGCTGGGGTTGTATTAGAGGTCTTCTTTTTAATGTAGGATATCAGGGGAGGGCTGTCAGGGTTTAGGTCAGATGATGTTGGAGATACTGGGGCTGTGTATTGAGGTAAGTTGGGTGAAGGGGGAGTGCTCTCATGGGGTTCAACACTTTCCACCCAAGAACGAATCACAGGAGGAGGTGGAATGGAAAAGGGATAAAAGAGAGGGAAAGGGAGAGATGGAATAGGCAAAGAAACTGATGGAGGGGCAAGTGTGGTGGATGGAGGTATTGCTGCAGAAGCATAGGTGATAGAAGCTTGCACCACCTTCATTGGAGCAGGGGCTTTAGCCTTCTTTTTGGGGGCAGGGGTGGACTTTGCCACAGCAGTTCCCTCTCCTTGCTCAGAAACAATCTGAGCTTCAGCCTTCTTCTTCTTCTTCTTCTAGGGATCCATCAGACTCCTGCTGATCCCCCATTGTCTTTTGGAAAAAGTGGTGGGAGTGAGGTCAGCAGATAACTCCCCCACTGGTATCTTGTACCCTCCCATCAGAAGTAATTTGGTGATGAGTCTTTCATAGGGGAGAGTGTGAATCTTCTTTTGCAGCCCGAGCTTCACCATCATATCCTTCATGGCCTCAAAAATCAACCATGCAGCATTAAATCCATGGCCTAGATAGAAGGAATAGAGAGCATCAGCAATTGGTGTCCTCTCTTGCTGATTGCCGGAGCAATAAATATTCTTCCACAGCACTTGATCAATGAACAACAATTTGGGATCCAAATCTGATGGAGTCCCCTGTGGCCTTCAAACCTTTGGTAAGGGCCTGTGCAATGGTGTCAATGGGGGCACTCACAGGGGAACCATAACCACAGTTGGGATAAGAAATGGCAGGGATGCCCATGACTTCAGCAATCAACGTTGGGCTGAGTAGCATCTCAAAATTGTTAACTAACACAAGGAGGCCTGACTGCCCATGTGTGTCTTGTCTGACCCTAAGGTGCTGGTAAAAGAGTTGCACTAGCCTAGGGTAGGCTAGTGCAGGAATCATTTTCATCAAGGGGATCAAACCAGCCTTGCGCAAGAACTCAATGGCAGGTGCTAACAATGGCTCAGTTTCAAAGAAAGATATATCAAAAATGGCTTCAGGCTCTAAGGGAATGGAAATGAGGAGCTCAAAGGGTGTAGAGTAATCAGGTGTTTGTTCAGCCACCTAAGGAACCACCTCCTTCCCTTTTTGTTGTGTCATAGAAGACTTGGCTTTCTTAGGGGCAGGCTCCACGGTGGCCTGGTCCCTAGCTCTCTTCACAGGTGCACTTTTAGGAGCCATTAAGATTCTCCTTAGTGAGTGTGCAGTTGAAATTTTGAAAGAAAAAATTAAGAGCTGAGTCTTACCCTAAAAGTTAGGGTTCTGTTCAATTTGATGCACGGTAGACCGCAGGAGCTCCTAGCAGGGGGCAACAGTTGATGAAAGCTTTAAGAACAAAAATCTAGAATTTCAAAGTGAGCGATGAACTGTAGACAGGATGCTGGAGGAGAGAGATTGAGAGGAGTGGGAGCTAGAGTTTCGCTAGCAGGAGAGGAAAGAGAAAGCAGTAAAGAAAAGCAGCACGAGGTGGGATTTTAAATATCGCGAGGCTTGGGGTGCTTTAAAAATATCCGCTCGCTGGATAGGCATGAATGGGTCGCGAGATTGGATGTTCATTTAAACTGCGCGAGGAAGCCCACACAACTATATCTGAAACTTGCGACAGCAAAGCAAAGTAATTCTTTATGACCTGCGCGAGAGGAAACCAAACCAAATTTTCACAACCTCGCGATGGCTTAACAGAGTCAGAATTCACACACCCACTAGTCAGCCTTTTGACCTTTGTTCTGTGGGTGGATTCTCTCACAGGCTCTCTTTCAGGGACACCCATAAGCATTATAAAACATTCAAAAATTCCCATACTCTCAAAGCATTAAATTCACACATCATGAAAAGCATTCAAACAATACCATCATCATTTAATCACTTGAAATTATCAAACAAAGGGAACATGAATAAAAGTAGGCATAAAGCACTAAACTCAAACTCCAACAAGATCACTAAAAATTCCTATAAACAGTAAAGTACATAACATACAAAGTGCACAGTTCTTAGCATCAATTCAATGAAAGATCCCCTTCAGGGTTTGAGGATCCTTCACCAATCAAAAATTGGCCCTTGGGATTAACCACTGGTTGACTGGGCAGCCTTTCCTCTTCTCTTTTGGCTAAGGTATTCGCTAGTTGGCCAATCTGTTCTTCCATCTTCTTGATGCTCTGACCATGAGAATTCACAGTCTGAGCCAAGGAACCCAGGTTTTGCAGCGAGGTCAAGACCTGGTCCTCGAAAGAAGTATTTCTGGGTTGAGATGGGGGTAAGACCAATTGATTTTGTTGTTGATGGGGCTGCTGATGGTGCTGAAAGTTAGACTTAGGGGCATTCCCTTGATTGAACTGCTACTGTGGCCTTTGAGGTACAACCAACATCTGCTGGGGCTACATATAATTGTCTTGCCTCCACCTCAGATTTGGGTGGTCTCTCCATTGGTAACCAGCATTTTGGTGCTGGTATCCATATGGCTGTCTATTGTAGTCCCCAGATTGTTGTTGGCCATAAGATTGAGCAGCAACAGCATGTTCCAAAACCAATTCAGGATATTGCCCTACAGATGGACATTCCTCCACTGTGTGCTGTGGGGACTGGCATATTAGACATGCCTTCACCACATGAGCAGCTCTTCTGGGTTGCATCACAGTCAGTAATTTGTCAAACTTCATAGAGAGGTTTGCCATCTGCAGCTGCAGGTCATTGTTCCCAGACACCTCACGAACTTTTCCTCTTGTCAATGTAGCAGGCCCCACTTTTGACTCAGACTCCTGACTAGTTCTTTCCAAGGATAGCTTTTGAAAAGCATTTTCACTAATCACCTCAAACAATTCCCATGCCTCATCAACAGTTTTGTGCATGTAAGTGCCACCACAAGAGGCATCAACCATCTCTACTTTTTTCATCAATCCCATTGTAGAAGCTTTGAACAAGCTGCCAGTCTAGGATCTTGTGGTGGGGGCCTTGTTTGAGCATTACCTTAAACCTATCCCAGGCTTGATTAAAATCCTCAGTTGGGGCTTGGGCAAAAGCAAGAATTGCCTTCCTCAACTAGCTAGTTTTGGTCTCAGGGAAGAACTTGGTTAGGAACTTGGTCTGCAAGTCTTTCCATGAAGCAATGCTATTGTTGGGAAGAGTGGTCAATCAGGTATTGGCCCTATCCTTCAGAGAGAAGGGAAAGAGTTTGAGCCTAGTAGCCTCAGGTCCCAAACCAGTGATATTAAAAGTGGTGCACAAGGCCAAGAACTGGTCAATATGCTTGTATGGGTCCTCCTTGCTAAGCCCATGGAAAGAAGGCAGCATCTGGATGATTGAAGTCTTTATTTTATAATTCCCCTGAACATCAGGGAATTGAATGTTAAAAGGGGAGTTATAGTCATCCGGAGCATTCAACTCCTTGAGCGTTCTGGGTTGTTCTTCACCCATATTTGCTGTCACAGATTCACTTGGGGGCTCTCCTGTGGTGTGCCTGTCTCTTCTAAGTCTCCTTCCCCTTTCTCACTCAGGGTTAAGAGGCTCTAAAGTAGGGCTGAGAGATCTTCTCCCTAGCATACAAGCACACCAATAGCAAGGAGAGCTTCTTGCAGGCACATTGCAAATGAATAACTTTATAATTAACAAATTTATCTAACTAATTTACAGCTATTCAAAGAATACATTTACAACTATCCTAGATACTGCTAGAGAATTTTCAAGAAAGATAGACAGAGTTTTAAAAGTTAGAGAGTTTGCAAAGAGAGGTAGCTAAGCTCCAATTGCAGTCCAACTGTCCTTCACGGCTGCTGTCTAGATCTACAAAAAAAAATAAATTTACAAATACATCGGCAGTATCAATTATTCTTCACTACCAAAGAATAATAAAACTACAAAAACTTAGGGTCTACTAATAGATCAACTCTCCCCGATAGCGGCGCTAAAAACTTGTTGCTACCCAGCTGTGCTTTGTTTATTTGTTTATGGTAAAAGAAATCAAAATAAAACAGGGGATGAAATCAGCACAACTGGGGAGTCCTAGACCTGCAAGATACAGGGTCCATTGTGGCAAGTTTTGATAAGTAAGAGTTTGTCCCACAGGGAAAGATGATCTACAGCTCCAAGGGAGCCATCTCTAGTAGTCCCTTCAGATCTGACTACAGATCTGGCAGTCCTTAAGGGAAGGGAGTTTAAGGTCACTTAGTTTACAGATCCTAAGGTAGCCTAATGTCTAAACTACAGAAAGGGTTGAGAGGATGGATGGAGTGTGGAAAATAAATATAAAAGGGTGAGAAGTATGTTATTGAGCCTAGATCAGAGGAGTTTTGTAACTCAGATTCAGATCTGATGTTATAGAAATCATGTCCAATGGCTACGTTATCACCACTAAGGAGAAGGGATCCAACCCATCTCTCTGCCATGATTCAATCCCTTAAGGTTATAACCTGTTCACTCAAATGGTCACAGACTATCCCATAGGGGAACCACAATCCAGGGATGGGTCAAAACATGTTAATCATTGTAGGCACTATTTCATCCAGGCTACCAGCTCAAGAATCCATAGGGAACCTCAACCTTAAAAGCTCTATGTGTGGGGCTAAGGCTGTATAGGACCATGATAGCCCAGACACATAGAACCAGTAAGAGATTGAGTACAACCTTCGATCTAGCTGTCCATTGCTTGAGTGAGGCTACAATGGTCCAGTCACAAGCCTACAATCTCTATAACCAGATCAGATCTAACATCTGATAGCGGATCTATACAAATATAGGGGAATCTGCCTCTATACAATCTCCCACCAGGCTAATACAAGCTCAAGTGTAGAGAAGAAGGATCCATCTTGGATCGATGGATTAGAATCACCCTAAGGCTATAACCTGTCCACTTGAATGGTCACAGACTATCCCAGAGGCTATCCTCCTCACGGAGCCCAAGATAAAACAAGAATATCGCTGCCACCACCATGGTCACAAGGCTACCAGCTCAATCTCCCATGGGGATTTTAGATCTAGTGGGTCCTGTGGTGGGGCTAAGGCTGTATTTGACCATGATAGCCCAGACACATAGGTCACTTGGATCTGAGTGGCCCTTAGAATCAGTCCTCCATTGCTTTGAATCACAGCTAAAGCAATGGCGGATCACAAGACAGCAGCCTTGCACAGAGCATCTCACATTCAAACACAAATCCTACAGAGTACAAATCCTATTACAAAACTTCCATTGATCTAGTTTAAAAAGCATACAAAGACATAGCCAGCAAGTGCTGGACTATGGAGAGAAGGAAAAGAAAAAGAAAACTAATTACAGCTATAAAAGAAAAGAAAAATGATCTCAGATCAAATCTCTAAGTGATGAGACGTGTTCCCAGATTTATTCCAAGATTTCTAAGATTTTTCAGAAGGTCCTCTGCTGAAGAGATGGAAGTTGATGTTTAGATCTTCACTAGGTAGCTATTATTTTCCATACTTGTCACGTGGTAGCTCTTGCTCTTTGCGAGGATGGTTTGACATTGAAGCTTCAACCGTCATGAGGTTGCCTTGGTTTGCTCTTCAGGCAGTCGCGCGGTAGAGAATTACGCTCTCGCTGGATTGGGCTTCGCGAGGTTGAGTAGACATCAACGCCTCAGATGTCACGGGGTTGGAGTTCACGCAGTTGTGAGGTAGCTGCGCATTCGCTGGGTTGATCTTCGCGAGGATGAATTTGAATAGCGCAAGAACTTCGCGAGTACTTCTCTTCAATGGACTTCGTGAGTTTCCTCGCGAGGCTCTAATGAGTTCTGAACTGCGCGAGGTTCATGTCTTAATTAATCTTCGCGAGGATGGCTCTATCTTCATGAGGATGCTTTCTTCTTGAATAGCGTGAGAACTACGCGAGGAGTTCTCTTCTGATATTTACATCCCGTGGCTACTGCGCGACAACTGCACGAAGCATCTTCTGAAGCTCTCTCTCCTCAGCCATTCTGAGTGAACTGCACGAGGTTGAGAGAGGTCTGCTTTGAACTGCGCGAGACTGCATGATGTGTTATACTCTAAAACTTCGTGAGAGTTGCGCGAGTTTGTGCTTCTGAAGCTCTTCAGTCACTCAACTGTGCGAGAAGTTGTTGTAAAGTCTTGGGAAGCTCAGTTGGACTGCGCGAGGCATATTTCTCCTGAATCCTCTAAAGCTAGGGTCAGCTGCGTGAGGCTCATTTCAGGTCTTGATTCAGAGTTCATCCTTCTGAGGGACTTCTGGTGCCAAAACAGGCTCCTTAGCAGGATTCCTGGCCTTATTTCATTGCTAATTATTACCTACATAAAACACTTAACAAGAACTTATTAGATGGCTAAGGGTCTAATCAAAGGTTAAGTTAAGGGGTGAAAAGTGATACTTTTCAGGTCTTAACAATAGGCCCTAAGACAACAAGGTGCTCACCCAATCAGACCTGAAGCAATAAGGGGCACCCTCGAAGGCCCTCCACCTTGCCCAAAGCAAATGAATCAAGGCATCGATACTGCTCGGCGAGCACCAAATGCTCCATGGATCGGCCCGCCTCCAGCTTCGTTAAAATGTCACAAATTGCCAATGAGAAGCTCCCCCCCAGTAAAAAAGAGGATTTCAGAGATGAGACCGAGTGCTAGAGCTTTCATGTTGAAAATGTTCCTAACCGGCAATTTTTGGAGACTTTCATCACCGAAAAGTTATTTGAGGAATTTTAGCGAACACCTTGTGGGCCCCCCAATGAAACTTTTCTCATACTCAAGTTTCTTCAAATCGAGAGTAAGGTGGATGGATTTGGAGTAGCCCAGTCGAGGCATGACTCTTAGAAGACCCCTGTGAAGCCTTAGGCTAGACATTTTGGATAGCTCCTCAAGGGTTGGGGTTAGCTCCCGCTTCCCAAAACGGAATACATGGAAATTCACATCCCAAAATGAAGCGGCATCATAAAGGAGTTCCCACCGTGGAGGAACCTCTAGAAAGGAAGGAAGGTGATATAGCCCAAGGCACTCCAAGTTGGTGAGCTCACTCTCATTCAAGCTCCCAAACCAGGCAGTTAGAAATTTGGGCCCCAAGCCCAAGGAAGGGGGTGAATTGGCTCTAGGCCCTCCATGTAAGGGAGGGTTTGAAAGTGGATCCATAAACACACAAAGATCTTTTGAGAAGATAAAAATCGATGTATGGTGATGGACCCGCCTTGGAAAAGCAAGTGCAAAAAAAAAAGAACCTGTCAAAGAGGCCAAGTCAAACAAAAAAGAAGTGATTTTTGGACTAACTCGGGTATATAAGGACCCACTGCCCCCCAGGTTAAACAGGGTGCAACTATTAGTTGCGCCAATGTTTTTCTCCCCCAGGTTAAACCTGGCGCAACTAATAGTTACGCCAGTTGCTTTTTGCCCCCATTTTTGCCGGGTGTGTTAAGTAGTGAAAAATACCATTTTTTACCCCTAAACATGAGCTTTGAAAGACCCTTGAGAAGACTAAATAAGTGCTTTAGTGTGCATTTTACAGCTAACCAATTAGACAGGTCCAAGTCCGAAAAGCATCCTAAAATGATCAAAAAGCTGACAACTCATGTCAAGCTGAAAGATGGATTGAAGAAACAACCTCAGCAATGGCTAAAAAGGGTCTAAAAGAGCAGACAAAGACCTGAAAAAAGAGAGAGAGCCATTCGCAAAGAAGAATGGGAGCCTAGAGTCCAATTCGCAAAGAACTTTTACTATTCGCAAAGAACCTTGAACTTTGCGAAAAGAAGAAAACACTCCTCGAATAGAAGATTCACCTCTGCGAAAAGAAGAGAAGTCCTGAAAAAGAACTTCACGAAGCCAAAGTCCTTGCGAAAAGAACTTCAAGCCAAGATGCTTATGCAAAAGAACTTCAAGAAGCCAAAATGCTTTGCGAAAAGAACTTCGGAGCCAAACTACTTTGAAAAGACCCTTAAACTCTGCGAAAATGGCATACTGGGATTTATACCACTTTGAAGGGCATTTCGAAACTCAGACGCTACTAATGTAATTAAAAGCCCAGACATTAGGAAGATTCCAAGCACAAACCAAAGGCATATTCATGCGTGAAAACCCAAAGATGAAATCACTTGGCGGGAACTTCTAGAAGCTCAAACAAACTTTTGAATTCGAATTGATGCTTCTAACGCTGATTGATTGGTGAACGGATCGAGCATTTTCATTGGCGAGCAGTCTGGATCCCCGTGCTCAACGACCATTGGGCAATCCAGATCGACGAGCACCTCTGATTGGTCAATTCAGCGTTGTGCAGGCTACAGGGAAAGCTATAAATTGAGAAGTCATTTGCCCAATTGAGGCATCCAGATTTCCGAGTTTTCATCTCTGTTTCCCCATTCTCGAAAGCTCATCGATTCCCTGTAATCCTTCTTGTATTTTACCTTTGAGAGCCATTGCAGTGATTTGTACTTCCAAGTTCGGATTCAAGATCAGAACTGAGGGCTCTTCGAGAAGCTCAATTTGTAAGTCCGAGGGCTCTCTAAGCCGTGCTGTAATTGTAACGTTGGATTTTAAAAGGTTCTTTGTAATTTGTGTCTTCTCCATTGGAGTCATGTCGAGGGTTACAATGTTCACCTTAGTGCATTAGACTTCTTTAGATTCACTCATCCGCATCCAACTTCCCTTAATTCATCATCCTGCTAATTAGCGTTGGTAACCTAATTCAAGCGGCATTCTGATGATGTTCATGTTCAAATAAAGAATAGGCTACTAGTGATGATCCGTGACAAATCACACCATAAGTCTAAACCTATTCCTTAATTGGATTTATTTCTCTTACATCTGTGGCTGCAGCCGATGAAGATTGAATCTGCTCTGTTGAACTACTGATTCTCCATTAAAATTCAAAGGCTAAAATACATGAAGCTATTATTTCGCATTTGTCTTATTTTAAACACCTCCACAACTCGGATCTGGATCACGTAGTTAGTTCTTTTCTTTATTTGCTTTTAGTTAAACGTGACAAAACCCAACACTCTCTTTTATCTATTCTTTATTTAGATAATTAAGGAGCCAAATCTGGTAGCACAGATCTGGAGGTTTATCTCTCATTTTAGACAAACTTCTCTGTGGACGATCTTGAAATACTTACTTTTAAAACTTGCTACTGGCCCCGATCTTGCAGCGGTTGTTAGCTAATGTGCTGATATCCCTTTCATAAGTTAACATCCATATAATTTAGCATTCTTTAATTCTTTAATTTTTGATTCATAATGCACACAATTATGGCACACTTGGAGCGACAACAAGTTTTGGCGCCATGTTCTTAGGGAAGTTTGTTCTAAAATAGATAGACCTATGTTTATTTTCATTTATTTTAATTTTGCTTTAAACGCACTTTGCATTCCAAGTGCTTGATTAAATGTCTACAGTTTTGTATAGAAAACTGTTTCTTTGCACAGTATTTTTTTATTTTTTTTTTTTTTTTCTGAGTTTTTATTCTTTGCCTTCTAGTTATTTGAATAAATGCTGCTGCCTCTCTTTTCTCTTTTTGTCAATTTTGGGCAGTAGCCTGTGTTTTACTTTTTATTTTTATCAATACTTGAATAAGGTATCTGCAGCTTTTTGAATGTTTGCAGATCTCGAGCAGCCCAACAAGGAGCATCTGGACCAAAGTGGAGCAGATCCGCTTGAGTTTGCATCCTTCTCCTTGGCATTCATTTTCTATTTTTAAATTCTTGAGAACCAGCATTTGTGTTTATTGTTTGTTCCGATTATAATTTCCATTGTCTTTTAGGCATCTTGATTTTTTTTACAAAACGAAATACAAAATAAAAGAAAATGAAAACACAAATAGAAAATCTCTTAGTTGTTTCTCATTATTTTCAGCAGAAGTAAATAAGGGCTCTTGTTGAGCTGGTGATCCAAAACAAGTAAAAAAAAAAAAAATAGAAAATTATAAAAATAAAAAATATATATATATCTTTCAGATAATGCTTTTTCTCCATTTGCATCCACTTTTCCCATCTGGACCTCGAGATCATTTTTTTTTAAGGAATCATGTAGGATAATGAGTAGTGAATCATAGGCTGTTTTGAATATTCAATGGACCCACTTATTTTATTTTCCTTCAGATTTCTTCATCATAAATGGGTCTCAAATTGTATGAACTCTTTTTAATAAGTGCTCCCATGCTTCATCAACAAAGGGTCAATCTTATGAATCTTATGAATCATTTGGCATTAGATTTTCGTTTTAGAAATTTTAGTTTCAAATTCGCTTTTTTAGATCATTTTTTTTTTCTTTCTTAGGTTAATGTGTCCTAGTTTTACTAATTTTCGTCATTTTTTCGTGAGTATAGTTAGTTTCTAACTTTGTTTTCCTATTTTGCATTCACAAATTCGCTTTTTGTATCAACACTTTTCTATTTTTTTTAAAACTTTGTATGCAATCCCTTACCTTGTTTTTCTTGTTTCTCTATTATTAGCATTAGTTTCCTTCCATTTGCATAGCAATCTGCTATTTTTAGATTTTATTTTTTTAGCAGTTCTAGCGTTGTTTTGTTGATTTTCTTGCATTTGTATATCATGTTTTCCATTTCCTTGCTCATATATTCAATTTTACATTTTATTTTCTGCATATAGTTTAGATTTTTCTGTTAGTTTTCTTTCTTCTTTATCCCGACCCTCTCTTAACCCCCCCCCCCCCTCCCAGGACCGGACCCCTTTAGTCCCCTACCACTCCATCCCTCCTAGATATGCCACCCTCTGCCGAGCCATGTTAAGGAGAATGAGGAAGCTGGAGCCCTCTGCCGCACTGCACTCAGCACAACGATCTTCTTGATTCACTGGTATTGAGCCCATTGAAGAACATGCTGCTTTGAACGAGCACTCTTTCTGCTGAATTGAACGAGAACCATTTCTGAAGGCTGCAGAGAAGAGGAGCTTCAAACTTCATGAGCCTCGGCCATTCCCTACCTTCCTCACAGATCCCCGAGGCTCTCACTCTTCTGCACCTCGACCGCCATTGAAAACTGGTCCCTTACACCCCACCCCTCCCTATCCCAGATAGCCCTCCATCTATCATTGCCATTCCAGATACCCTTCCACACCCACCACCCCTATTATTCAAACCCCACCCATCTCACCCAACCTTGCCTTACTCCTGGCAGACTTGCCCATTCCCAGCCCAGAGGAGGTAGCCACCCCCATACTAGCCCCATCCCTTTCCCCCCTCTTTTCCTTTTATTTTCAGAAATTTCGGTTCATGCAATTTGCTTTCGCAATTCTCCATGCTATTATTTTTCTCTGTCTTCCCTAATAATTGTCCACCACCTTTGAACCGGAGGACACTTGCTCCTCATAGGTTTGGGGTGTGCATAAGTCTGCCTAGGGAATAGTTAACATAAGGGCGCAGAATCACCTAAGTAATTAGGAAATGTATTAATTTACTTAAGAATCATGACAACTAGAAAATTTAAAATTCTGCCAAATTTAGACATTCTAAACCTTGCGATATTCTACATTTCCATGATGATTACACCATAAAAACATACCGGTATCAAGACGTAGTAAGTCAAAAGGAAGAGAAAAGGTAAAGATATACTTAAAAGCTCAAGGAAAAACCATAACCGTGAGAATTGAGCCCATATATTTTCCATTGTTGAAGAGTGATCGAGGCAATTTTTTCACGATTCAAAGGATTGGCCGAGGCATTAGATCCACTAGAAGTTAGGAAACTCCAAATTAAAACTCATGAAACCATGGCGAGGAAAGATCAAGGCCTTCTTTGGATGACTTGAACCTAACAGAACCAACCAAGAAAAATCTACCTGTTTGTACCCCATTTGAGTAAATCCTACAATTCTTCATCAAAATACTCAAAAGTACGCGAACCTATGGAACCAATTACTTTCCCTCACTCGAGAATTGAGGAGGTAAAGGAGAAAGAATCAAGATGGACCATTTCGGGCAACATCAAGAAAATGAAGAGAAAATACCTCAAAACACAATATGGTGGTGAGAAAAGAAGAGACAAACAATGTGAAAAAGTTGCAAGCAAAAAGGCAAAAAAGGGACCTTATGTTGAAAAATGCAAGATCAAAGAAAGAACTGATCACTGTGAATGTGAGAATCTCGAAAAGAAGAAGAAAGAAGCTAAACTCAAAAAAGTGGAGTCATGAACCATCTCCTGCACTTCCTGAGTTCTCAAATTCAAACCTCTGTTCAAACTGCCTTTCCTTGAAACTTCACTCCATAAGCCATACAAACAAACCTAGATTAAAAGCCCTTGTGATCCAAAGTTGAGTGAGCTGTCATGTGGAGATAAGAAGTGACCCAATCTATGGTGAGGAGATGTCAATGATGCCATTGCCTAAGAATCATGCCTATGCTCATGCTTACAGATCCATTTGGGAGATGTAACTGCTCTTGAGCTGGAGTGAAAATGAACCCCTCAACAAAAACACTGATGAGAGTATACCCTGGTGAGTATTTGGGTTGGAACTTGAGCACCTTAAGTATGACTTATAACCTAATTTTTATCCATAGGATGAGCTTACTGCTGGCACATTTGTATGATTTTCTATGACTGTTCACAGATTGGAAATATTGAAACATTCATGAGGTTTATAAATGTTTAAATTCCTGTGCAAACAATAATCAAATTTTCTGTTTCATCATTGATTCAAGAGTAACTAAACCTGCTCCTTGATTGCTCATTTGATAATATTGCACTGATGTTAACTGTTTCATGGAGAAGTTTGTGGGTACCTTCACTGAAAACCCTCAGGAGACTTCACTCCTCCTCTAGGGATCACCTAGGGGTTTAAAAGGCTTGTTGCATATGCTAAATGCACCTGTACTTCCTACAAAAGTGGCTCTTTATTTTGCTTATATGTTTCTTTGCTCAGGGACTAGCAAAGCTTAGGTTTGGGGGTGTGGTAAGTAGTGAAAAATACCATTTTTTCCCCCTAAACATGAGCCTTGAAAGACCCTTGAGAGGACTAAATAAGTGCTTTAGTGTTCATATTGCAGCTAACCAAAAAGACAGGTCCAAATCCGAAAACCATCCTAAAATGATCAAAAGTCGACAACTCATGTCAATTTGAAAGATGGATTGAAGAAACAACCTCAAAGAATGGCTAAAAAGGGTCTAAAAGAGCGCATAAAGACCTCGAAAAGAGAGAGAGCCATTCGCAAAGAAGAATGGGAGCCTAGAGTCCAATTCAAGAAGAACTTTTACTATTCGCAAAGAACCTTGAACTTTGCGAAAAGAAGAAAACACTCCTAATAGAAGATTCACCTCTGCGAAAGAAGAGAAGTCCTTTGCGAAAAGAACTTACGAAGCCAAAGTCCTTGCGAAAAAGAACTTCAAGCCAAGATGCTTTCGAAAAGAACTTCAAGCCAAAATGCTTTAAAAGAACTTCCGAGCCAAACTACTTTGCGAAAAGACCCTTAAACTCTGCGAAATGGCATACTGTGGATTTACAGCCACTTTGAAGGGCATTTCAGAAACTCGACGCCGCCTAATGTAATTAAAGCCCAGTAGACATTAGGAAGATTCCAAGCACAAACCAAAGGCATATTCACCACGTGAAAACCCAAAGATGAAATCACTTGGCGGGAACTTCTAGAAGCTCAAACAAACTTTTGAATTCCCATATGAATTGATGCTTCTAACGCTGATTGGTCGAACGGATCGAGCATTTTCATTGGCGAGATCTGGATCCCGTGCTCAACCCATTGGGCAATCCAGATCGAGCACTTCACGATTGGTCAATTCAAATTTTGCGTGATAGAGGGAAAGCTATAAATTGAGAAGACATTTGCCCAATTGAGGCATCCAGATTTTAGAGTTTTCATCTCTGTTTCCCCCATTCCGGTCAGAAAGCTCATCTGATTCCCCTGTAATCCCTTCTTGTATTTTACCTTTGAGAGCCATTGCGAGTGATTTGTACTTCCAAGTTCGGATTCAAGATCAGAACTGAGGGCTCTTCGAGAAGCTCAGATCAGAAGTCCGAGGGCTCTCTAAGAAGCCGTGTGCTCAGTAATTGTAACGTTGGATTTTAAAAGGTTCTTTGTAATTTGTGTCTTCTCCATTGGAGTCATGTCGAGGGTTCCAATGTTCACCTTAGTGCATTAGACTTCTTTAGATTCACTCATCCGCATCCAACTTCCCTTAATTCATCATCCCCGTATGAATTAGCGTTGGTAACCTAATTCAAGCGATTTACAAAGGATGTTCATGTTCTCAAATAAAGAATAGGCCATATTAGGCGATGATCCGTGACAAATCACGCCATAAGTCTAAACCTATTCCTTAATTCGGATTTATTTCTCTTACATCTGTCTTTGGTAGCCGGATGAAGATTGAATCGCTCTGTTGAACTTCTGATTCTCCATTAAAATTCAAAGGCTAAAATACATGAAGCTATTATTTCTGCATTTGTCTTATTTTAAACACCTCCACAACTCGGATCTGGATCACGTAGTTAGTTCTTTTCTTTATTTGCTTTTAGTTAAACGTGACAAAACCCAACACTCTCTTTTATCTATTCTTTATTTAGATAATTAAGGAGCCAGATCTGGTAGCACAGATCTGGAGGTTTATCTCTCATTTTAGACAAACTTCTCTGTGGACGATCTTGAAATACTTACTTTTAAAACTTGCTACAACTGGCCCTGATCTTGCAGGCCAGTGTTAGCCCCAATGTGCTGATATCCCTTTCATAAGTTAACATCCATATAATTTAGCATTCTTTAATTCTTTAATTTTTGATTCATAATGCACACAATTATGGCACACTTGGAGCGACAACAGGGTGCAACTATTAGACGCGCCAGCACAGATTTCTTAGGACTTCAACCTAGTGCAACCAATAGTTGCGCCACACTACAGGTCCCCCCTCTTCAGCCATCTCGGGACCTAGCTATGGGGACTTACACCCCTTTTGTTTTTTTACACCTCCTTTCACTAACAGTTTGGAAATTACTTTATTTATTCATGTGCAGGATTGATCCTACATCAAAGAATGCGACCTAAAAAGTCACTTTCTGAGAGCATTTTGGCAAAACGCGTCCTTCAAAGAAATAGATCTGATATAAAGAAATCATTGCATAAAATCAGAGCAGAAACACTAAAAATATTTTCCAAAAAAATAATGATCCAAGGTATCACATCAACCATCCCCAAAATGTTTAAACAAATCCAAATCAAATCCCAAAGAGTACTAAGTTTTCAAAATAAAAACTAGAAGCTTATTCCTTGCTCGCGCCCTTTGATTTCTTACGACGGCGAGAGGAGCTCTGGAAGGTCCGTATGTCCCCCACCCTAGACCACTCCTGCGACATCCTACTAAGCAAGGAGCGCGACTCTTTGGCACGGGCACGCTGTGAGGCACAATCAAAATCAAGAGTCAGGATCAGTTGAGGGACAAATGATAATGAAATGAATAAGAGAAGTAGAACAACAAGGCACTCACAGTTTCCACCTCCCTAAGCTCTGCAAGGTGACGATGATACTCCGCATATTCCATGGCCGAGTTGAAGTTCTACGTTCAGAATGATACAACATCAATTATCAGGACAATCCCAAAGACATATGCAGAAGGAGGCCAAAATAGAGAGAGATTGAGCCATCAGAAGAATTACCCCTGGGACCACCTCAGGAGGAGGGACACGGGTTGCCTCAGCAGAAAGTCGCGCTTGTCGATCCACGTCTGTGCAGAGGCCGAAAGGAAGCTGTCATCCAGGCGCTTGAAGGTCCCATAGACCATGGGCATATTGCTACTAGGGATACTAGCATAAGAGGTACCTGACGGACCAGCACTCGAAGAGCCCTCGCCCAAGGGACCCACACCAGAAGGGCCAGCACCGGAGGGATCTACCCTTGGCATATCACTTGCACTCGTCCCGTCTTCACCATCTGAATCATCCCCTGGAGCAAACTGTGAACAAAATAAAGATCCGCTTAGAAGGGACGAAGGCCAAATTAAAGCATAAAGGGAACTAATCGAAGCTAAGAAGAATTACCTGATCGAGTGGGCCACCGAACGCAAGAAAATTGGCGCTAGGTACAAAGCGCGACAAGATAAACCGATATGGCAGGCACTCGTACCAAAGATGATAGTCCCCGGGCACTTGGAGAGCATGGATGGGGAGCCCATTTTTGAAGAAGGCCGTCGTAAGCTCCTCAATACTGCCAATGGGATACCAAACATCTGTCGGAGGGTCCACAGGTATGGAATAGTAACCCTAGAACTGGTGCACCACTCGCTCTCCCAAATAATAAAATTTGGCCCATGCTCCATAGAAGAAAATGATGCGGTGATTGTTAAAAAGGTGAGAGGGGCCTACAGCTGCTCAGTCCTAGAAGGGGCATGCAAGGTATGGGTCAAGGAGGATCTGTCCAAGCCAAAAAAAAGAGGGGGGCCAAGCAGTTAACAATCAATAAAAGGAGATTTCCGAGCTGGAACAAACAAAGTTGAAAAAGAGTTTTACCTGCTTAGGAACCATTAGGTCGAGTTGGGACCTCAGACCCATCTCCAAGTGCTTTAGGCCTACGTCACGGCGCCGGGCCTGATTCCAATTGCTGAGTCTAGAGGATAGGTGAGCTCCTCCGAGTGAAGAAGTGGGCACCCAGGGTGAAAGTGGTGATATCCCCATACCTAAAAAGGGGCAGTACATAAGAGTAGGTCAGTAGCATATAAAGTCATTCAAAGAAAATGGCAAAGGCAAAGGAACGAGAAATTACCTCCAGGGCGGCCCAAAAACCAACAGCAGACTTTGAATCCCCGGTCATGACCCGAGCCAAGTTGTACATCAGCCATGCATACCCTACCCCTCCCCAGTCATACCTGTGGACGTCACCCCAGTTGTCCATCACACTCAGCGGGGCTAGGCTGACTCGGCCATCGCTCGCATTGGTGAAAAGGGTCTTACCAAGCAGGACCAAGAGAGTAATGCGGGCTAGGACGATCGCCCGCTCTGGCGTGATGTAGAGCACCCTGTCTGGCTGACCCAGATCCACTAACTCATCAGGTGTATAAAGTGAGGTAAGCCAAGACATCTTGACCTCGTTGCCATGTGTCTGCCCGTGAGGGGGATAGGCCCCGATCAATCAAATGATGTCCTCTTGAATCAGCACCGCGAGATCGAATATTTATATCCCCCCTATCCTAATGTTGGTAATCATGGCTCAATCGACGGTGTCAAAGTCATCTTTGCATACGGCATATGAAAGGTCATCGTCTCGGGGCGAAACCATTCAATAAGGGCCTTTAGATAGTTGGCGTTGGCCCTCATGGCGGGGCAGGATAGAAACTCTCCAAAGCCCACCTGTGCCAGCAAGAAATCTTGGAAGTCGAGCCACCCACCACGGAATACAAATATTGGGCAGGTCTTGCACTCAAAATAAAAAATGCGCTTCAGATCACAGAGGCAAAGCAAAGCTGCATAATAGAAATAAATTGAACCTCTCTTTTACCTTGCCCGCTATGCCAAAATTTGAAATGTGGGTATGTTGGTGAAGGAGGCCGACCCGGGTGGCCTCGCCCTGCATCTCGAGCCATGGGCCCGCTCTCCGATCTACCTAGATGAACTGCTCCCCCCGCAGGCCGTACACTATCTCAGGGCCTTCCTCGTGGCTCTCCTCAGGAATATGCTCACCCTCGCCTAACATGCTGGGGCAACAAAAGGGAATCATATTAGAACAGATCAGTGGTAAAGAACGGTTTTTGTGCTAAATACCAAGGGAAGGTAAGTATGCTCACCCTCTTTCTGTTCATTGTCAGGAAATAAAGATGCACACATACATAGGCAAGAAAAAAGAAGCAAAAAAATAATAATCCCTTTTAGGTTGAAAATGCAAAAAAAATCCCCTCCTTTCTATCTTAAAATGTAAATAAAAAAATAAAATAAACCCCCATTCTTTTATATTTAACAATAAAAGCCATTTAAAAAAAAATCGTCATCAAAACCAAAGAGTCCTTCCTTTATGTCAAAAAAGGGGGGTTTTAGAAAAAAACAAACAAAAAAAAAATCCTTTTCTTCATGGTTCATAAAATCAAAAAACAAACAAAAAGAACCTTCTTTCAAAAAATCCCGCCCCTTATGTCCATAAAATTGAAAAAATCCCTCTTTTATAAAAAAAAACTAAAACCAAAAATATATATAAATTAATGCCTTAGTTTGCAAACAATAAAAAAAATAAAATTTTAGAGGCAAAATCCTTTTCCTTAATTAATGATAAGAAAAAATCGGAAAAAAGAAAAACACATTCCCCTTGATTAGTTTTCAATATATATAGGAATCAAAAATCATTTTTTAATTAATTAACTTTACAAAAAAAACAAACAAAGAAAAAACAATTTTTTTTTTCCTTTTTCCTAACTAGTTTTGAAAATAGTATCCTTGCTTGGCATTCAAGATAAAAACAAAAATAAAAATAACACCCCTTTTCTAAGCACAAATAAAAATAAAAACAAAAATTATTATTGTTTACATATATATATATTATGCATTAATAAAATCCATAAAACCACAAAAGTAAGGCATTATTCATAAAAAACCATTCACACATCATCCATCAACATGCTTACAATGGAAATAATTCTTTTTTATCTAGGAATGCAAATTCATGATCATATTTGCAAGAAAAAGCAAGAAAAATAAAAGAAAATAGGTGTTAAATGGTTACCTCTTAGAAGAAAGGGGGTCTTTGATCTAGCATGAGCCGACAATCGATCCACACAAGCAAAGCAATGGCAATGGGGCATGCGTAGAGGCAATGTAAAGGAACCCTAGGAGGAGTCGGTTTTAAGTTTCAAAGCGAAGAAGGGGGAGAAAATTTGAAATAATGCCCCACCAGCCCGAACTCGGGCTGTTTAAATCCCTCCCCAGCCAAGCCTGGCGCAATTGATAGTTACGCCAGGCAAGATTTTGCCCTCCTTTTACTTGGAGCAACTAATAGTTGCGCCAGGCTATTTTGAGGCCCCTAGTGGCTTGGCGCAACTATTAGTTGCATCAGGCACTTAGGCCGGGTCTTGGGCCTAGTACGAGCCTATCAATAGCTGCGCCAGGCACTTAGGCCGGGTCTTGGGCCTAGTACGGGCCAGATAGGAAGGTCGGTTCCTCCACTCCTTTTTGTTTGTTTTGTGGCTCCCAACAGATGCATGCACTCCCAAGGCGGCATTTCGATTATCCTTCGACTTGCCAAGAAAGTCGTGCTAGAATAAAAGTAGACTGAGATCAATGAGCACCCCGATCCTACACAAGAAAATATAAAGAAAAATAAAAAATAATAGGAAAAATCACATAGAAGAATAATTTGAAAAATCCCATAAAATCACATAAAATAATAGCTTCAAAATTCCAAAAAAAAAATCACATAAAATAGTTGAAAATTTCTAAAAAATCACATAAAACAGTTGAAAATTCCCAAAAAAAGTCACATAAAATAATAGCTTCAAAATTCCAAAAAAAAATCACATAAAATAGTTGAAAATTTCCAAAAAAGCACATAAAATAGTTGAAAATTCCCAAAAAAAGTCACATAAAATAATAGCTTCAAAATTCCAAAAAATTCACATAAAATAACAGTTGAAAATTTCAAAAAATAATAAAATGATAGAAAAATAAAAAACAGATCTGTGCTTCCCCGTACAGACGCACAAGCATAAGGCGATAAAATGTCAATATTTTATCAGCAATGTAGTTGTGCCATATTAAAGTCCTGAGTCGGAGGTTCGCCTCAGATCTTTGGATCCTGCTTTAAGGTAGGAGCAACAGTGTCGGTCTCGGTCAAACAGTCAATATTTTGAGTCAACTCCACTGCTAAATTTTTGGAATGAGCGCTCTGATTTGTATTCATATGAACTTAAGTGTCTTAAGTTTTAGGTCCTCCATTGGAAAAGATCAATCGTTGGTTGAGACCAACCTGTCGAGAATGAGATTACGTATCAATCAAACTATGTACAGTTTCCTTTTATTTTCTGCAGGCTTAAAACCTGTATGGGCAGCGGTATCCCTATAAAGTGTACGCCATGCGTCTGGGTATCCGCCTGATGGTCGTTTATCCTCCTAAATTATACCCGGGCGGGTCCAGATCGGGGCTTCCATCGCCTTTGTTGTTGCTTACTGCCCCTGATGGGTGCATGATTTTGAATAGTTAATTGATGTTTATGATCATTATCAGCAGAGATCATGATTGGATGTCCGTTTAGGGAGACACCCCAATGTCTGGTTAGATCTGTTCAAAGGTAGTTGAAGCTGGATACTCTTAGCATGTTGATCAAGGGCATGCTTTCAAAAATAGCACGTCCTCCCCAAAAAGTATTGTGGCAACTATTCACTTTGCTCGGGCAGTCATGCTAAAAAAACTTTGGGATCGATGGGTCCGCCCAAAGACCTTGAACCCTGCTTTCAGTAGGGGCACCCGCGAATAGTCAGATGGGGTAATCAAATGCCTCGTAGGATTGGACGTAAACTGTGGAGCCTTGCGTATGTTTACTTCGCGCCTATCTTTGAATGTGGGTCGATCACCCCTCTTACTCACAAAGCTATTGCATTCAGAATGAATTTTAAACATCAAATACCTTCAAAATCATCCAGAGAAGCGAATGTCTTTCCTGATTATAGGGAGTTCGCAACTCATTTCACCTTGGTTATGCCCAATAATGTCGCTAAGCGCTTGAGAACCGATTACCTTGAGAAACGAATGTTTAGCCTGACATCCAGGGCTTTCATTTTCTCACCATGTTACTCGTTTGTTGTTTAAAGTTCGTCCTAAATACAGCGGATCCGTCAGTAATGCCTTGGGCCTCTTCAGATGTCTCTTTTCTTTGGCATTCGATCATTAGTGATCGGATACCAAAGAGGGGCATCTATAGACACCCAAATTTGGCCCAAGGCCCGATTGAAACACCTTTCGAGAGAGGTGCACTTCCGAGCTTTTGGTGGCATGCATAGAACCTTTAGGAATCACCTTAGAACCCCTTAGAACCCTTCCAAACCCTTAGGAATCACCCTAGATCCGTTAGGAATCTACCCCGAACCTTTAAAAATCAATCCCAACCCTTAGAACCCGTCCTGAACCTAAACCTAACCTTATCAAGCAATGGATGAGGAGGGATGCATCAGGACTAGCTACAGCCTTCTACTATGATCGAATCTTACACTATTAAAAACTAGAAGTTGTCAGCTCTCTAACGGTCCAAGAATCGCCCCAATCGAAGGTATACATCAAAAGATATGGTAAACCGAGCCCGGATAGCAGAAATGTAAATTCATGTGGCCCCCCTAGGGATTTGGCGCAACTAATAGTTGCGCTAGTTATAATTTTTCCTAGCGGAACTATTAGTTGCGCCAAGCCAATTCTCCTAGATTTTAAGCCTGGCGCAACTAATAGTTGCGCCAAGGTTAAAAGTGGGGCCCACCCTCACGAACCAACTTCTAGGCACTGTTTTACTATTTTACTGCATATAAATAGTAACCTCTAGATTTTTTTCCTGAAAATTGTGATTAGGATTTGACTTGTTGACCACCTTGATCCTTGGGTTGTGTTTTGCTAGTTCTATTGCACCCATTCACTACCTACTTGCAACTCTTTAAGTGGCTTAAGGCGTCACCCCATCATCCACCATTGGAGGACCTTCTCACACATCTTAAGGCTCCAAAATCCCTAGGAATCCTTAAATTTTAGATTACCTAATTGCTAACCCCAATTAGCATTTAAGTGTCTCCTAATCCACCCATTTCCTATAAATAGAGACTCCCACCCCTTGGTCAAGGGGTTGAGAAATTTACTTAAGAGAGAAAGAGCTCAAAGTGAGAAGCTCTTCCTCCCTTTTGTGCACCATTTTCACCAAAATTCCAGAATCTCCCAACCTCATTTCAAGCTTGTTCTTGCATCCAAAACCCTTAGTCTAGGTGTATGTGATCCCCTAGCCTCCCTTCCCTACCTCTTAGCTTCAAGCCTTAGGAGTTAGAACCCCATTTTCCACCATACAAGGCCTTCAAAAGCTTATCAAAGCAAGTAACACAAGGTTCTCTTACTGTGCTACAAGGGTTTGAGGGCTCCGACTCTCTCCTTTCTTCTCCTGTCTCTTTCTAGCTCCCTCCATCCTCCCATTTGTGCCATTATGCCGCCGACTTTTCTATAGGAACGGAGGGGCACAAATAGGATTCGAACCCCTTTTGGGCAAGAGGAAGCTATTTTTCTTTCTTTTGTTTCATTTTATTTTTGGCCATAAGTAGAGACCATGTTAAGCGGGTTGATTGAGTACCTAACGCCTTCCCGATCGCTAACCGAAGCCCCTACCCAAGAGCCTTTGGTTTAGACCGAATTCAAAGTCATATTTTTAGCACTTCGGTGCTCATAAAAATGAACTAGGTTTCTCGGGACACCGAAAGCTCCGGGTGACGACTCTATATTTTTTGTAAGCGAGCGCATCGCCGCAAAGGGATCGTCACAAATCTCATGATTGCATAGTCAATTACTTCTGAAAAACTTGGGATATCTACACTAATCTTTCAGCTCTCAATCTCAGTCGTCAATTGTGATCGAGGAACCTTGGATATCTAAACTACACTAAATAAGTTTTTGATCAAAAGAAAACCCAACCTCAATTATCAATTGATTTTGAGAATTCCTTTGATGAATTTATTCCTATGCCGAGCTTTCTTATTTACAGTGATCTAATCCTAATAAAGGAAACTACTAAAATAAAAGATTTCTAACATACTTCTAATTCTAATCCTATCTTTTCCTTGCTTTTAATGATTTTGATGCGCTTCTTAATTTTCTCCTTAATTTCAGCAATCAAGATCTTTAGGAGTCTTTCTTTATCAATCTTCTCAGATCCGCGATTCGACAGACTTCTAATTTAAGAGATCTTCTAAATTGGTGCATGCCGGTGTAAATCTTCACATGATCAGCAGTGAAGAAGCTTCAATCTATACAATCGTAAATTACGATTTCTCTTCTTTACAGCTTTCTCTTGACGATTCCTTATTACGAACAATTGTTTTCTCTTTGTATCGCCTTCCGCTGGAACGTCTGTTCTGAAGAATCGGAAATTACGATTTTATATTTTTCTCTATAGCGATCCGTTGTCTTTTGCGATTTTTGACTTTCAGCAGTGTCTAATCGTCTTTTTCGTTCAATCGTCTTTCTTATTGCTTTTTGAGTTTATTTTGATGAAAATTAATACTTTGATTCTCTTTTACTAATTATATTTAACATTTGCACATCATTAACTTGTTATTAGCAAATTGAGGTTTAACAGCATTATGTTAAGGGTGATAAAATGGTATATTCTGTGACTAATCACACCCCCAAACTTACGTTTTGCTAGTCCCTAGCGAATAAGGAAAGAAATACTAATCTAAAAGTTAAATGCTACTTTCGTAGGGAGCACAATTGCATTTAGCAGATGCAACAAGCCTTTAAACCCTTAGGTGATCCCTCGTGGAGGAGTTGTAGTCTCTTGAAGGTTTTCAGTGAAATTACTTACAAACTTCAAAATATTTTTAGGTTTTTCAGAATATTTTTCAAAACTAATCAAAAATTAAAATTCTACACTAATTTTATACACCGATTATCTAATCATCACATGGTTGTTATGCTTGTCAAATATAGGATTCTGTTAACCAACTTTCCATCCTAACAATTATCCTTGATCAGAACTCAACAATTTTAATTATGTAAAGCATGGAGTGTGTGCGAACCAGTGAAACGTTTATTCTTCATAAATTTTTTAAAACTGCAGATTTAGAAAACATTATCATTCAAACTCTCACTATTGGCATACTCTCAAATAGATGTCAAAATTTTTGGGTTCTCTCAATATGATATATCTTGAATTATTCAAAGGATAATTAAAAGAACATGAATCTCATAAAAAGGATAATCAATTCTATTCATATGTTTTATTACACAATCAGTAATATCTATTATTCACATCTCTACTAGGCTTATGCTTTTGCAAATCGTAAATCAAAAATGTCTTTCCTCCGGCTTGTAATGGGGCTTTGGGTTTAAAAGGTTTCAAAGAAAGGTAGATAGGATTCAAAGATTTCTAAGAATTTAACTTTTCCTTCTCTATCTTCTTCTCTTCTTTTCTTTTCTACTTCAGTAAGTATCCAGAGAGTTGGATGACTTCTTCCCATTTACTTTTTTTGTTTTCTTGTGTAAATCCCATTTCTTCAATCGATTTTCTTCGATATCCTTTTGATTTTCAGTTTTGAAACTTTTTACTTCACTTTTCTTTTCTCAGAATCGTAATTACGATTTTTGACTCTTTCTCATATTTTCTTCATTTTATTTCTCCTCAGTCGTACCATTTTATTGCATATCCCTTATCTGTTGACTTTTACTCCTTCCACTCCCTCTTCTTCCCTTCTTTTACATTCTAAACTCTCAGAAGTTATAAGGGTTAAGGGTTAAAAGTTTTGGGCAGTAGGTATGATTAAGGGTTTATAAAATCTTGGTACAAAGAAATTCAGTGTAGGCTTCTAATATGGGTTCAAAGGATAAATTGTCTGGGATTTTAGCTTTTCGGCTTTGACTAAATAAAAGATGGCCTTTGATCATTTTCATGATTTACTAGCATAAATGCCTTATTATTTTGATGCTTCTAATAGATAGTTCTAGACAAAAAAAAAGGTTATCATAATCATGAAATATTTTGATTCTAAGTTCAGCAATGTGCGCTTTTTCATAAAAATAGTAGAGAAGTTCAAAGGAACTAAATTGAATAGATAACAGTCACTCTCTCCAAAGAAAGGAAAAGTTAGTCTCTAAAGCTCACTGATTATATAATTTTAAAACTATAGTCTAAATATTGCAGTTCAAATCGACCTATTATTTCAAACATTCATTCTAATACAGCGTTCTTGAAGAGCTAAACATAAATTATAATTATTCTATTTTCTGATTGTTAAACTTCTACTACGATGGGTCGTTAGGTTATTTGGAATCATATTTTTGTCTATCATACTCATAATGTGATGTTTATATAGTCCAAATTCTAAACTAAAAAAATTCTAAACTAAGAAATTCCAAAAACTAAAATAGAAAGAAAAGTTTTTTTTTACAGAAATGCTAAAAGTAATGCAAAAAATAAAGTTTTATTTATAAAATTAAACTAATATATGCACAAGGATATATCCCCCCCACACTTAATTTGGACAATGCCCTCATTGGCACAAAAAAATGGATATTAAAATTAACAAAAGGATCATACCTGTGAGGCTTGTGATGTTCTGAAAATTTTACTCACTTGGCGACGATGGATGTGGTACAAGGGTTGAAGAAGAGGGACCTAGTTCTGGTGCTAGTAAGGCTAGCAGTGAGGAGGAGTTGCTCGATAGGTCTTCCTCAGAGTTGGATACCACATCTGTAGAGTAATCATATTGTTCTGCTGGAAGTGGTTCTCTTTGTGTCTCAGGCTCAGCCTCCTTGTAGGGAGCACCAATGCTTTCCTTTTCAACCTTTTCTTTGTTTTTCAAATCCTTATTGAACTTAGCTATCACAGTGGATTTCAATTGGACCTCAAGTCTCAGTTTTTATGCTTCTTTTTCTTTTTCCTGTAGAGCATCTTTGAGGGTATCGTTATCAGCAGATTTTGCTTTTATCTCTTCCCTTAGCCTCTCTGATTCATCTTTTACTCTTACTATTTCGATCCAACTTTTGGTCGTAAAGGACTCAATATGTTGCTTTTTTTCTTCCCAAATCAGGCTTAGGGAATCTTTATCTTCTTACAATTTGAGCAATTTCTCTTCTATTACTATCAGTTGATGAGTCTTGTCATCTAGCTGAGCATTTAGTGCCTGCTCGTATTCTTGATGGTTTTTTCTCTTGTTGTTTCTCTGACATTTGGGTCTTCAATGAATTCGTTGAATTGCTCCATTAGAGTTGCTAATTTTCCCTCATACTCTTTCTTCTCTCCTTCTCATGCTTGCTGATTGTTTTGCAACATGTCATTTTCTTATTGCAACTATGCAATCTGTGCTTGAGGAGTCCTAGTGGCGTCTTGGACTTTCTTAGTGATTTCTGCTGTGAAATGCGCATTGTGGTCGTAAAGGACTCAATATGTTGGTTTTTTCTTCCCAAATTAGGCTTAGGGAATCTTTATCTTCTTACAATTTGAGCAATTTCTCTTCTATTACTATCAGTTGATGAGTCTTGTCATCTAGCTGAGCATTTAGTGCCTGCTCATATTCTTGATGGCTTTTTCTCTTGTTGTTTCTCTGACATTTGGGTCTTCAATGAATTCGTTAAATTGCTCCATTAGAGTTGCTAATTTGCCCTCATACTCTTTCTTCTCTCCTTCTCATGCTTGCTGATTGTTTTGCAACATGTCATTTTCTTATTGCAACTATGCAATCTGTGCTTGAGGAGTCCTAGTGGCGTCTTGGACTTTCTTAGTGATTTCTGCTGTGAAATGCGCATTGTGGTCTCTGACAACCTTTCGTCGCATATTTTCTAATGTTTCTCGGCATTCTTGAGCAGTGGGCAGGGAATCTAGGACTCTACTTTTCAGTCTGTTAAATTCCTCCATTGGTCGCCTCACCACACTTGATAATGGCATTAAATTTGGTGCATATATGCTTTTCCACTGCTCTACTTCCCTTAGTCTTCTTTCCCAAGCATGATTTTCTCCGAAGGATGTTGGAGTTATTGTACTGGTGACTGGATGAGATGTCTCTTGGGTCATCAACTCTATGAAACCCACCCTTAGATTCTCAAAACTTTGTCTTGCCTCTGCTACGGGAACTGCGGGAGTTTGCTCGGCAGTGGTTGGAATTATAGGTGTAGCAACAGACTCTATGTGTGCACAAGTATGGCTAGAAGTACCCTTTTCAGCAATTTGCTCCACTCTTTATGGAAGGATATCTTCTGCTATAGTGATAATTGGGCACACCAGTTCTGCTGCAGGAATAATTGGTAGTGTGTCTACCGAAGTGGAAGAGGGCAAGGAAGGCCCATTTGGTGAGTCTAGTGCTGAATTGTAAAGATCATGACTTTCAACACATGCTGGTGGTAGACACACTACCAATTGGTTTTTCCCAGACCTCTGTATCTGCCACGGGTCTTGGGTGGTCTCTGTTATAGAAGAGATACCCACTTTTTGTGTAGAGATAGGGACCTTCTTTTTATTTTCGAAACTGTGGGTGCACATATAAGTGGTGGCTGTGAGGCTTTCCTTTGCTCTAGGGAGAGCCTTTTCTTTGGGGTCAAATTCATATCCCACATTCATTAATAAATTGGTAATTAAGCCTCCAAAAGGCAAACTCAATTTATTTATTTCGCACTTCTCTCTATTCAATTTCTCCCTTACAGTATTTATAACTTCTAAAAGGTAGGAAGGGACATCAAATGAGTAACGATTAGCCATCAAGTTTAATGCCCTCATAAAAAATGCTCGCCTCTGTGTGTCATGACCAGTGGGGTGGATGGTCTTATGAATTAAAACATCTAAGAAGTGAAGGGATAAACTCCGTACTTCCAAATCCTTGTGAAGGAAAAATGATCTATCCCAAGGAGGTTTTCCTAGTAGATCGGTTGCCATTTGAACAAATTCTTGGAGAACATTGGTTGGCATCCTTAACATATGGGCTTCCGGATGGTCAGAGGATAATTCAGATATTTGCGCAGGTGCATACATTACCCTAGCGATCATCTCCTTTGTAATCCGGATTGGTAGCCCGTCAATACTGGTGTAGAGATATGGGACTCGACCATTGCTGTTGTTGGTCAAGTTTTTATAAAATAGCCTCACCACTCTAGGATAGACTGGTGTGACTCTCGGTTCCATGAAATATTGTAGTCCAACATCCTTAAAATATTTGATGGCCTCCCCATTAATTTCAAATTTTTCCAAAAGATCAACGTCTACTGAGACTTTGGCTCCCACCAGATGATGTTTCATTGATTTGGGGAGCCGTTCCAATGCCCTATCAGAGGTCATTGGCTTTTTACGTTTATCCATTTTTGCACTCTTTTCAGGGGCATGTATTGATTCAGTTCCTACTCCTTCAGATTGAGTTTCTCTAATAACCACCTTGAGGACCTAGCTTTCTTTCTAGGTTGGTTTGATGCTTTTGATTTAGCTTTGAGGGCAACAAACCATGCAATATGGCTTATAAGTGGAGAGTGGTCTGAACTGTTGCCTCCTTCTTCCTCCCTCTGTCACTTGTTTTGTGCCTCAGTCATGCTGCAATTCCTTTATCTACAAGATGTAGAAGAATAGTGCTTAGTAAGTTTCATATAAATTCATAAATATTTGCAGAGACTCATCCGTTTAAAAATGGAGATTGTTACCTTGCTCTCGGGTAATCACCAAACCCTAGTTTTAAAATATCACCTAAAACTTATATAGGATTCTCTAAATCGGCCAGGAAATGCAAGGGAAGTTTAAGAAAAACAGTTGGGTCTTGATCGAGGGATTTTAGAAAAATAGAGGGAAAAATGGGAGCAAAAATGGAGAGTTCAAAAATGGGGCCGACATATCCTCTCTCGAATATGTAGGCCCTATCTCAGTGATGACTTGCTGAACCAATCATCATGTGTGTTTTAACCTAGAATCGTCGGTCAACTCTAGCTTTCATATTTATATGCGAACTCTCATATCGATTAAATTGTAATCGCTATGCTTCAACTGATAAACATTCCCTAACTTATGAGCAATCGTAAATCCATGCGCTTGTTCGTCGAAGTGTACAATAGGAATTATATTACGATCGATCATTTTTCAACGATTTGGCCCGTAATGTAATGCCTAAACTTAAAAAGAAAGAAATAATTTTACATAGTTTACAAAGGGTGCTACGGATGAGTCGGTAGCTCGATGATTCCTTTACGATTTCAGTTTGGGTTGAGGGGAGTAGATGTCTCCCCCAAGAACACTTGTCCTCTCGGATTATTAACTGGCTGCGTCGGTAACTGGCCATTCTTTCTCTTTGCCACCTGCAAAGATAGTGGGCTAATCTGGCTTTCTAGTTTCGTAATCGATTGTGTGTGTGAATGAAGCACTTGAGAGAACTGAGCAAGCTGATGAAAATCCTTTGTATGTTGATACGATTGTTGCTGCAAATCCTGAAGGATTTGAACAATTGTGGCATCAGGTGCATTACTCGGTGGTCCAAATTAGGGTTGCATAGTACGCAATTGAGGTCTTTGGTGGAAAACTTGGGTTTGGGGAAATCGAGGTTGCGCAACCGATGGTACTAGTTGTGCTCCTCCTGTGGAACCATAATTAAATTGAGGGTGCTTCCTCCATGCTGGTTTATACGTGTTCCCAAAATCTCCTCTCTAAAAGCCCATTACTTGTTCATTTTCCACCACCTCTTGGTATAATGGTGCAGATGGGTTTTCAGTATAAGTTGGATACTAGCAATTAGAATCGTTTGCCAAGGGTCTATCCAGAGTGCTAGGTTTGGCAGCCATTAATGTTGCGATCTATTATTCAATAGCCAAAACCTTCACACTCATATCATCCTCCTTCTTTACTTTATCTTTGCTGATATTGTAAAGTTGTGTAATGAGTAATATCTGGATCAAATCTAAGCAAGGCCTAATTTTGCTTTGAGTTATTGGCCAATTTCTCCAATAGGTTCAGGACTGCTGACCATTTTAAGCCATAAAAGCTCCTCTGCTCATGGAATTAGCTGTCGACTGGTTAGTCTCATTTAACCCTTGATAGAAACTCTGCGCTATCGACCAGTTCAAAACATCATGATGAGGGCACTTTCTCAACAGGTCTTTCATGCGTCGCCAACTTTCATGAAACCACTCTCTAGGCTGTTGCCTGAAATCTTGAATTGCTAGGCAAATCTGGTTAGTTCTATCAAATGGGAAGTACTCATTTAAGAATTTGAATTAAAGATCATCCGAAGTGGTTATTTCCTGGCAGGCAGTGAGGTCAGCCATGCTTTCGCTCTCTTTAAGAGAGAAAGGGAACAACCATAGCTTGGCAGACTCCTCATTAGCCGCTGATAGTTATAACATCATGCAGAGTTCTATAAAATCCCTTAAATATTGATAAGGATCTTTTCTATCAAGCCCATGAAAAGTAGGTACAACTTGAAGTGTATTGAGCTTGATTTCTTAATTGTGTTCGATTGCAACCTCTGATATAACTATACAGGAGGGTGCAGTCAGAGCAACCAAGCTGAAATGTGCTTGAATCGAGCGGTCATCATCCATGGTCCGGGATTCTCTTGCAGAAGATCAGTTTGCTGCTAATGTGTGTAAGAGAGTTCTTTCGATTTCCAGATCACACTCGAAACAATCTAAACTTCGAGATCTAGTGTGATGCGTATACTAAAGAAAATTTGATATTTTTGTGCTTTTAGCTTTATTTGATTTTTATTTTAGAAAGCAAGGAGAGTAACAAATCTGAGCCTCTAGCTTCTTTGATCAGAGAAGTTGACATCTTGATTCGCTGCTCTGAATAAACCTGCAAAAGCTTAATAAGTGATCAAGAAAATAAAAATATAAAGCAAAAAATAAAAAGAGAAAGATAAATATTTGTTTTCTAAAACTAATACAAAATAAAATCCGCTTCCCTGGCAACGGCGCCAAAAACTTGATGTGCTCTTTATGTTGTTCCAATTACGTCTTAACCTATTACAAGCGCACAATGAAAATTGTAATGGTAGTATAGGATCGTTCCCACGAGAAAGTAATTTATCTATGTATTTTGCTTTTTGGAAAACTTATATTTATCTTTAAGGTTCTAAACTACTTGAGAAATATGAATAAAAGAATGGTTTTTTAAACTAAAGTGCAAGAAAATAAATCCTAATCTTCAAACTTCTAGATTATGGTCGTCAATCAGTTTCCTTCTATTCTCAGATATTTATAAAATTAAATACCGTTACACTATCAATACAGATATAATCTAATCAGCAATCTCCTAAAACTTGGGCGTCAATCAAATTCTAGAAAATTGAAGATGGAAAATCAAATACCGTTACACTAATTTGCAAATCTCAACCTGAGTCGTCAATTCAAATCAAAACTTAGAGATGTTTACAATGCAATAAATTGTAATAAAAATAAATCTAAACTAGAAAGCAAAGTAAAAAATATATCTTTCACCCCTCAACTGCATGCGTCAATTGCTTATGAGAAACTACAGATATCTACATTAATTTTCCAGCTCTCAATCCCAGTCGTCAATTGTGATCTAGGAACCTTGGATATCTAAACTAAACTAAACTAAGTTTTTTATCAGAAGAAAACCTAACCTTAGTTGTTAGTTGATTTTGAGAATTCCTTCGATGAAATTATTCCTATGTCGATCTCTCTTATTTATAGTTCATAAGGAGTCGGTTTATAGTGATCTAATCCTAATAAAAGAAAGTACTAAAACAAAAGATTCCTAATATAACTCTAATTCTAATCCTATCTTTTCCTTGCTTTCAATGATATTGATGCGCTTCTAGATTTTCTCCTTAATTTCAGCAATCGAAGTCTTCTTTTTAGGATTCTTTCTTCATCAATCTTCTCAAATTCGTGATTTGACAGACTTATAACTTAAGAGATCTTTTAAATTGGTGCATGGCGGTGTAAATCTTCACATGGTCAACAGTGTAGAAGCTTTAATCTATACAATCGTAAATTACAATTTCTCTTTTTTATAGCTGTAATATCTCAAATATTTACCTCGATAAGTGTGCAAAAAAGTCTTGCGATAACTTTGTGAGTTATGGTGAGATAAACCTTAGAGAAGGTTATTGGTGCAAGGAAAATTTAATTGGACTTTGGGAAGACCTTTAACCATTAATTTATACACCGACACGTGTATGCGTGCCTAACACCGAACCTAAGCTTGACTTAAGTGGATAGAATTTTGGGAAGAAATATCATGATATTTTTAGTCTTAGTTTCACCTTATAAAGAGAAGGAGGGTGAGAAGCAAACTCACCACTCTTCCTCTCGTGAGAACCAGCATGGTAGATTGCAAAATTTCCTTACCTCCTTTGTTGAGATCCATAAGATTTACGATCATGCTTGCTATCTTGACCGTAGAAAAAGCTTTGTAATCCATCATTGATTGGATTGAAGGTATTAGGGGAGAGTGGTGCCAACTGTGTGTGAATCTGGGGGATAATTACACCATTAGCACTGTTAGAGCTGAGTTGAATCTGGAGTGCGACTGGTTGAGGCTTTTTAGTTTTGATCCAGTGCATTGGAATCTAATCATTTGACACCTTAGAATCAACCTTGAAATGATAAGTGACTTAACTTTTCATTTGTGAAAATAGTAGCCTTGAATTAGACTGTTTATATGTACACACTAGGATAGAATTGATATAAGTTGAGAGAGAAATTTAATGTGTGTTTGAAAACGGAGAACAACAGGAATCTGAAAGAATTCGAAGATCGAATCCAAATTCGAAGTTTGAATCCAAATTCAAACATTCAAAAATGGAAATTGAAATTCAAAGATCAGTTCAGTTTTGGCTTCATCAGGTCAGTTTCTTGGGCCACATTGTCTCTGAGACTAGCATCTCTGTTGATCCAACAAAGATTGAGTCGGTTGTCAATTGGGAGCAGCCGAAGATGGTTACAGAGGTCCATAGTTTCCTTACTCTGGCAGGATACTATCAAATATTTGTTGAGGGCTTCTCCAAGACATCGGGTTCATTTACTCAGCTTACGAGAAAGAACGCTAAATTTGATTAAACGAAGCAATGTGAGCAGAGTTTTCAAGAACTCAAGAAGCGGCTGACTACAACACCAATATTTGCTATACCTTTAGGCAGTGGGGGTTTTGCAGTGTACAGTGATGCTTTGTATGGGGGCTTGGGCTGCATGCTTAATCAGAACGAGCGGGTCATTGCTTATGGTTCTAGGCAGCTAAAGAACCATGAAAAGAACTATCCGACACATGACCTTGAGTTAACAGCAGTCATCTTTGCTCTAAAGATCTAGATACATTACCTCTATGCTAAAATATTTGATATATTCATCGATCATAAGAGCCTTAAGTACTTATTCACCCAGAAGCACTTGAATATGAGGTAATGACGATGGATGGAGTTCTTAAAGGACTATGATTCCTCTATCCAGTACCATCTAGGAATGGCAAACGTCATTGCTAATGCACTCAGTAGGAAGCCTTCAGCTCTATTGTCACACCTTGTTAGTAGAATACATAGATGGAAGCTATTGCAAGATATGGCCTTATGCAGCTCGAGGTTTGACGTGAAAGGCTCGGGGGCACTGATGGCTACTCTTGTGATTCGCCCTATGCTCTTTGAGAATATCAGGAAGTTGTAGATGATGGATGATGAGCATATGGCAATTAGGTGAGATGTGACTAGTGGAAGCAAAAAGGATTTCTCCATTCGAGAAGATGGGACCTTACTGTTTAGAGACCAAGTTGCGTACTAACGAGTGCTGAGCTTCGGGACACCATTTTAGAAGAGGCTCATAAATCGATGTATGCTATACATCCTAGTAGTATCAAGATGTATCAGGATTTGAAGAAGAGCTTTTGGTGGAGAGGTTTGAAAAGAGATGTCGCCGAGTACGTATTGCAATGTTTAGTCTATCAGCAGGTTAAAGTTGACCATCGAAATCCTGCAGGGTTGTTACAACAATTACATATGCCCGAGTGGAAATGAGAAGCCATTTCAATGGACTTTATTCTGGGGTTGCCAAAAACTCTAAGGAAGAACAATGCCATCTGGGTCATTGTTGATCGGTTGACTAAGTCCGCTCATTTCCTACCTTATAATATGACGTATACCGCTAGCAAACTCATAGAGTCTTACCTCAAAGAGATAGTTAGACTGCACGGTATACCAGCTAGTATTTTGTTAGATAGAGATCTGTTATTCATGTCTCAGTTTTGGCAGTGGTTCCAAGAAGGAAAGGGTTCTCGACTTGACTTCAGCTCGACATTTCACCCTCAAACCGATGGGTAAACTAAGCGAGTGAATCAGATTATTGAGGACATGCTATGTGCTTGCAGGTTGAATTTTCACAGGTCATGGGACCAACACTTACCTCTGATCGAGTTCGCTTACAACAATAGTTTCCAAGCTAGCATCAGCATGGCACCTTTCGAGGCTTTGTATGGATGGCAGTGCAGGTCTCCACTGAATTGGGATGAAGTAGGCGAAAAGCTCATTTTAGGCCTAAAGATCGTGGAGAGTACCACCGAGATAGTTCGGTTGATCTGCAAGTGACTACACGTGGCTCAAAGTCGCTAGAAGAGCTACGCAGATCTCAAAAGGAGGCACGTGAATTTTAAGGTGAGCTTAATTACATTAATCACCTTACACTCCTTTAAAGGATGAAATTGTTACTAATGATTGCATATTAGGTTGGCAACAATATTTTTGTCTGAATCTCGCCTACAAAAGGCGTGATGTGATTTGGCAAACAAGGGAAGCTAAGTCCTCGGTATGTTGGGCCTTTTGAGATACTTGGCCGAGTCAGAGAGGTTGCTTACAGAGTGGCTTTACCGTCGCAACTATCCAGCATGCACAATGTATTTCATGTGTCCATGCTACGAAGATACATTTGCGACCCGACTCATGTGCTCGATTACCAACCCATTGAGCTTCAGGATGGTTTGACAGTAATCGAGGACCTAGTGCAGATCTTAGACCGAAAGGAGCAGATCTTGCGAACCAAGAGGATTCCATTGGTTCTCGTAAAATGGAAAAATCATACATCGGAGGAAGCCACTTGGGAGCGCGAGGCTGAAATCTTTGAACAATTTCCGCATTTGTTTGAGTGACTTTAAGAAATTTGTAAATATGGTTGTGTAAGCAATGTATGGATATTTTGGGATTGAAATATATGTCATTTGTCTATACCCAGATTCTAAGTTGGATTATATTTTTATTATTTTACACTTCATAAATACTTTTTTTTTAATTTGGCGATGTAATATGCCACCAATCGGGTCGTGTCTTGGTTGTTTTGTTGGTTTGTAATAGAGGTTTATGTTGGTGAAGTTACTTAGATTGAAAGGGTTGAGATGTTAGATTTGAACGGGTTTTCAAATGCCAATACTGAACAATAAGTAGTCTCAAAATTTAAATATTTCAAAATTTTTGAAGTTGGTAGTTTCTGCCAAAAATCGAAATTCGAAATTCAAAACCGAATGTTCGATTTCAAAATCGAATGTCGAAATAGCAAATTCGAAGTTCGAAACTGTTGGGCACCTGACAAACTTTAGGACAAAATTCGAAGTTCGAAAATAAATTCGCAATTTGAATTGAAATTCGATGTTTGAAAATAAATTCGAAGTTCGAATTTATCGATTTAAGTTCTGTTTGGGGTTTTTATTTTTCATTCTCACACCTCTTCTAAGTAGAGCTTAGGGTTTTCTTCCTTTCTTAGGCAAAATCGTGGGGCTTCCAGCCAGATTTACGAAAGGTTTTGATCATTACATGCAAGCTCTTAGTTTAAGCTCTCCAAAAGGTAAAACCCTACCTTATTTTTGTGAATTGCTCTTTCCAAATTAGTTTTATTTGCATTTTAGATGCGACCTAAGAAACAATCTGCTGCTAGAGTCCCTACTTCAAAACGGCCTACATCTAGGGTTGGTTCTTCTAGCCAACCACCACCACCCCAACCAATACCAACCCCACCACCAGCTCGTGAGCAACCAATGAGTGGTGGAGTGCAATGGGTTTTGGTAATGAGTGGGTCTTTGATCCCGAGTTCTTCGATCAACAAGACACCACTCAGTGGGATCGAGATTATTTATAGAGAGCTAAATTAGAATCTCTATTACAACCTTTCCACAATCACTTTTACCCCTGACTGGTCTACCTATTTTCTTAACATATGCGTCGGGGTGATGAAAAGAAGATTTATACCTCTATAGATGGTCGAGATTATGCGTTTGATCTTGATGATATCGCTACGACGATGGCTTGTCCTACCAAGCATTCCACAACCATGGGTTTGGCAGCACTAAACCCCAAACCTGTGGCAGTTCATGTGGTTATTGCAAGAATGACACATGGACTACATGGTTCAGGGAAATCGGTCACCTAAGCCCAACTACCGGATATAATTTTGATGCTTGATGTGATTTTCAAATATGGCCTTTACCCATTCGGGCACCAATATGAAGGGCGGGACATCATTCAATAAGCCTTATTTTTTGCTTTTCATTTTGCTTTTCAAGAGAAATGGTTCAATGCCCCGGAAGTTGTATTTCAAGGTTTCATTAAGGCTCGCGAGAAAATGGGTAAAAAGATGAAGGCTCCTACCAAAGGAATTCCATATGCCTGATTGATATCTCTTATGCTCGAAGATTATCATGCCGGGCCGGTGTATGAGATTCCTAATGATGAACTTAAGTCCACGACTGGTATAAAAACCTATAAGTTGACTAATTGGGGTAGGAGTTATAGCAAGTTAACAAAAGATCCTCAAGAAGCAGCTGCATTACATGACGATGATCATGAAGTCGCTGAGCAGCCGGCTGCTGAGCATGACACTTCAGAGGCAGAGCAGCCCCCACCTATTCAGATACCCCCACTTGTCCATCTCAAGCCCCACACACTGATACGCTCACCTTGTCGGAGTTCACTAGACAGATGACTGCTATGAGCTAGCAGATCCATGCAGTGACTCAGCATACGAGCTCGATGAGCAAGGAGTTAGAGAGTCATGGGGGGCACTGACTTATCTAATGCAGCATGCATATCCTACGGATTATGCTACATACCTGGATGATATCCGCGCATCTGTGACTCGCGCTTCTACTTTTGGAGCTGGAGATGAGGCGACTACGAATGTTAGAGATGACGACGGGGATGATGATCCGGTGCCGACTTATCAGGATGCTGGATCCGATCCGGATAGGGAGGATTAGTGCAGCTACGGTGGACTTATGATTTTTTCTTTTTGCAATCTAAATTTTGAGGTTGTAAATATTTAACTATCGCTTAATTATTAGAACCTGGTGGTTCTACTCTTTTTTATTATACATATAAAATTCTGGTTTGCTTAATTTTACTTGTTAGCTTCGATTCTTTTCAATATGAGATAAATGGGTGCTTTGCATCTGGATTATGAGCTGATTATATATTCATCTATTTGTTACTTCTGGTCGTTACTTGATTTATGCACATGATTTGATTTTGGCTATGCTTATGTGATTAGATCCAATTGAGCATACCTGCCTGATTAGTTTCAAATCCCCATGTGTGTATATGTGTACTTTGACAACATAATTTGATAAAAAAATTTACTGTTAACCTTGAGTCACAGTGAGGTCTTTTTTCCAGCATGTGACACTTGGGGTGTAGGCATCCATGTACAGATACAATCCTCTATGGCAGTATGGGATGCCACATGCAGTACATTCAGGTTACTACGAATCTCGTCCCTTGACTCGCGTGCTTTGTGAAGCCATCGCACTGTGACCCATACTACCTCGACCTGACAACTACCTGCCTGATCTATATTAACTTCAGGGCCTAGTCCACTTTTTGAACCATTGTTTACCCGATCGCATTTTCGAGGATAAAAATTCCTAAGGAGGGGAGAATATAATATCCCAGAGGTTTTAAACCCGGATCCGATTACCTTGATAAGTGTGCCAAAAAAGTCATGCGATAACTTTATGAGTTATGGTGAGATAAACCTTAGAGAAGGTTATTGGTGCAAGGAAAATTTAATTGGACTTTGGGAAGACCTTTAACCATTAACTTATACACCGACACGTGTATGCGTGCCTAACACCAAACCTAAGCTTGACTTAAGTGGATAGAATTTTGGGAAGAAATATCATGATATTTCTCCAAAATATCATGATATTTTTAGTCTTAGTTTTACTTTATAAAGAGAAGGAGAGTAAGAAGCAAACTCACCACTCTTCCTCTCATGAGAACCAGCTTGGTAGATTGCAAAACTTTCTTACCTCCTGAGATCCCTAAGATTTACGATCATGCTTGCAATCTTGACCATGGAAAAAGCTTTGTAATCCATCACTAATTGGATTGAAGGTATTAGGGGAGAGTGGTTCCAACTGTGTGTGAATCTGGGGGATAATTACACCATTAGCACAGTTAGAGATGAGCCGAATCTGAAGTTCAACTGGTTGAGGCTTTGTAGTTTTTATCCGGTGCATTGGAATCTGATCATTGGACACCTTAGAATCAACCTTAAAATGGTAAGTGACTTAACTTTTCATTTGTGAAAATAGTAGCCTTGAATTATAGTTGTTTATATGTACACAGTAGGATAGAATTGATATAAGTTGAGAGAGAAATTTAATGTGTGTTTGAAAACTGAGAAAAGCAGGAATCTGAAGGAATTCGAAGTTCGAATCCAAATTCGAAGTTTGAATTAAAATTCAAACATTTGAAAATGGAAATCAAAGTTCGAATTTGACTCTATTCTGTCAGGATTCAATTCCTCAGGAAATCGAACATTGATTTAAAATTCGAAGTTCGAGTTCAAATTCGAACATTCGAAAAGTGAAATCGAACTTTGATTTTCAACCTGTTTCGCTTGTTAATTTTTCTTGTATGAGAACTTTTGCCTGATGTTTTTAGACACTATTAACACTTATGTGGTGTTAATTACATATAGGTTAAGTGGGAAAAACCTTGGTGAGGATTGTTGGGGTTAGATTTGGATTGGATTCGAGTCTAAGGTAGGGGAACCTTAAAACTTTATTACATTTTGTCTAAAGATTTGATAAATCTGTTTTCAAGCACAAATTCTGAATTTGATTTGAATATAGCATGATTCTGTGTAGCATTAATTTTGAGTTATGAAATCCTAAATAAATCTTGAAATGGCATATGAATTCTGAAAACTCTTAAATTCCGAATTTGACCTCTGAATCTGATCTATGTATTAGAGCCCTGAAATTTGAAAATGTATTAAGTACATAAAACCCTACATGATTAGCATTTGCACTTGATTTGAGGTTAATTAGAATGAAACCCTAAATTCCATGAATCGTGATGACGGTAAATTTGTCTGGCGCAAGTTTCCCTTATAACGTAGGGGCTTGTTATAATTTCAGAAAAATGGTTCATTGAACGACGATGGTTAGTAGGGTTTCTCATCAGCATTACTCTTGCTCTCATGATATATTAACTTGAGAGAAAATTTTAAGTTATGATTTAAGGCAATTAACTAAAGATGCATACATTGAATTAGAATCTGAAACCATATGAACATTAGATCTGTTTGACTTCTCATGCATTACACTATTTTAGAATTGGAATTTAGTAAATAAAGGCATGTTTTGAAAACCATATTTGTTCTAATTTTAGTCTTTGAAAACCCTTACTTATGACAAAATGTGAATAAATAAGTTTCCTCTATTAAGCTTCGATGTTAGCTTGCCCCGACTATACATCACAGGTGTAGAGACTGATTTAGGCTCTGAAGACCTTGATCTTGAGGACTCTGACTATATCCCTGAGGAGGAGCCAGAGATCCCTCCCGACGAGTTCTTTCCTTGACCTAGGCTTGCAAGCTTGGTATTTTTTGTAGTTGTTTTGTATACAATCATTTTGAATTATGGGCCCAAGGCCTTATTTTGGTTACTATTGATATCATTTTTAGGAACCATCATTAGGAACCATTGTTTTTGTGTTGGATTGGCCATCACCGGCGGTTCTTCTTAGTTCATTTATGAGATATATTTTGTATGAGAGTTCGTTCTTTTTTTTTTTTTACTTGAGGGTTATGTTGATATATTTGGATTTAAATTACGCTTTAGCTCTGATATATGTTGTGTTCGTCCGACTTATCGTTTAATTGATAGGTTGGCGAGCCGACCTTTCCTATATCATGAGGATTGGAAAAGTCGGGTCATCACAACAACTTTCTCTTTGGATGATTCTTTATTACGAACGATCGTTTCCTCTTTGTATCGCTTTCCGCTGGAACGTCTTTTATGAAGAATCGTAAATTATGATTTTATATTTTTCTCTATAGCGCTCCATCGTCTGTTGCGATTTTTGACTTTCAGCAACGTCTGATCGTCTTTTTCGTTCAATTGTCTTTCTTACTGCTTTTTGAGTTCATTTTGATGAAGATAAATACTTTAGTTTTTTTTTACTGATTATCTTTAATATCTACACATTATTAACTTGTTAGTAGCAAACTAGGGTTTAACAACATTAAGTTAATGGTGATAAAATGGTATATTCTGTGACTGATCACTCCCCCATAGGTCTCCATCTCCCACATCGAACCTCTCTCCTATATGTTTGGCCTCAGGGCAAGCTGAAACTTTTGAGCCTTCATCAACTCGGTGGCCACGTGTAGAGGTGCAAACCTCGAGAGTCTCATGATCTCAGCTCCATATTCACGCACTATCATATTTCCCTACTCCAGTTTGATGAACTGGACCTCGCACTGATTCCTCATGATCCGGAGAAAGTACTCGTCATTGAAGACCTCCACAAACTAGGCCTAGGTCTATGGAATATTTGGAGTCTCCAGTTCCCTGGCCCTCTTCACAGATTTCCACCATGGGTCAGCCTCTCCATCTAACATAAAAGTCACCCACCTTACCATCTCTACTTTAGTACACTGAAGTATGTCAAACATCTTCTCCATATCATTAAGCCATTTCTCGGCTTCCAATGGATCCGTCTGACCCGAAAAATTAGGAGGACGCATCCTCCGAAACTCCGCAAACTCTCACGGTTGATTCCTGGCAACAAGTAACTGTGCTTGTTGAGCCATAGATGCCATTTGTTGTGCCATGTTGTTGGCCAAGGCCTCCAACACTTGCTCAACACATCCGTCACTACCTCTTCCAACTCCTACAGGGATTGCATTATAACCGGAAGTACCTATACCCTCAAGGGCATCTACTAATGGAATCGTCCTTAGTCCATCCATACCTCTACCTCTACCTCTTCCTCTAAATCGTGTGGCCATACTGGTCTGTCATTGTTAAAACAATAACATTAATTAGTGTCAATTATAAAAACAATCAAGCCCATTGCCCTATAGAATACAGACCTAATGCCACAGCTCTGATACCAACTATGATAATCCGACTTTCCCGTATCGAAAATACTGGGAAGGCCGGCTCGCCAACTTATTGATGAATCGATAAGTCGAACAGAACTCAAGCAAATATCTAAATATAACAAAAGAAAGCTCCATTTCTACACAAAATGCAAAACAAAAATAACGATTCTAATTCCATATAAACACACATGGACAAAAGAACCGAAATGAACCAGCGGTGATGTCTGACCATCACCGAAATATGGTTCACAAAATAAGTTATAATAATTACATGATTCCAAAATACAAAACAAACAGGCCGGATGTACCAAGCCCAAGTATCTAGTCTCACAAAAATCACGCCAAAACAAGACAAAATCTTAATTAGGAAAGAACTCTTCAGGAGGAATCTCAGACTCGTCCTCCGGAATGTAGTCAAAGTCCTCGAGCTCTTCATAATCCAAATCAGTACCTGTGTCTGTGACGTATAGTCGAAGTGAGCTAACAGTCTAAGCCCAGTAGACAAAACTCATCTCAATCACATCATATATTAATTAACATGGTTTTCAAAACATAATTCGTAGCATATTGTTTTCAAAGAAGATATTCAAAATTGACTAGATGAATGAATTTCAAATACAATGATCAGATGCAATTTCATATTTGATGTTTCAAAGCAGATTCAAAATAAGTAAGGACTTTCCGATTTATCAGATGCTCATTATTTCTTAGTTTATATATATGCAAAGCTTGTCTAATTCATGACTTAAATCTCAACTTAAATTTCCTCTCAAGTTACTATATCATGAGAGCAAGAATATATATTGATGGGAACCCCTACCTAACCATCGTCGTTCAATGAACAGTTTTTCAGGAGTGCAACAAGCTCCTGCATTATGAGGGTAACTTGCGCCTGGATAACTCACATTGTGCGGGAATTGAGGGGTTCTTTCGAGTGAACCTTAAATCAAATGCAAATTCTAATACATAATTCAGATGCAGATTATAACACATAATTATGAGTTCTGAGTTTAGGATCTAGGTGTCAGGATTCAGGTTCAAATTTTCAGATGCAAGGTTCAGATTTCATATGCAAAGTTTGAAGATCATGTTTAAAAGCAAAACTGATATTTTTCTATATTCAAATCTATTGCAAAATATTCATGGGAATTAAACTAGAATGTAACTGATTTTGAGATTCTCCTACCTTAAATCTCAAAGTCGTACAAAACGGAAGCAAACTAAAGGTCCTACTAATGATCTCTAATCCTCAATCTACATCACATCATATGATAATGCATTAAGGTTTGATTCCAAATACTATTGACTTCGACACACCTAAGTTTTTTTCTCAACACTGAGGCGGAAATGGGCAAATTCGTGTTAACTTCAAACTTGACCCAAATTCCTGCACAAATTTGACCTTTAAAAAATTTTATTCATAAATTTATTAATTCATGAAAGCTATAGGGCTTATTGTCCTCTTTCCAATGCCATAGAAATCACACCAATCGGAGTTTGAAGTCAAAAGTTATGCGTAAAATACCGATCATGTGTTGGCTGTGAATAGTACCTCGTGGCGGCGAGGTCTTTAGACACTCAAAGTTCGCCGTGGCGAGTTTGTGCAGCACTTTTTTGGCCTGCATTTCTATATAGCACTCTCCATGGCGAGTGCTTTAGAATCACCCTCGCCGCGGCGAGGAACAGGGTCACCGCGACGAGTGCTTCAACTCGTCTCTTTTTGGTTTCTTTTTCTTCAATCCAAAATGCTCAAAAATCGATCCACCCTTCCCACACTTAAATTATAAAACAAATGAAATTTACTTCCCCAAAAATCTAGATTTCTCACCTCTCGAACTCATGTTTGATTGACGCTCATGATGAACGGGAAATCGGATTTATCGGCGCTTTCGTCTCTTGTACGCACAAGGGTTTGAGAATCCGCTTTTCTCGTGATCGTAGCGAAGGCAAAACAAGAGATCAAATCCTTCCTACCATACACAATGAATCCGAAGCTTCTCGCCCGAAGGCGATCTTGAGACAAACTCTTTGCAAAGTCGGTTTTTAATAACAAGAGGGTTTTGTGGGAACGACTTCCTCTCTCATACACGGATTTCAACCACGTGAACAATCGTTGCTTCTAGCATCCATGATCAAAATGAAGGAAAAATCATTAAGCTAGATTGATGATCAATGGTGGAGAGAAATGATTTTTTCTACCTCAAGTTCCCTCTCGCTCTCAATTCTCCTTCTCATGAAATGCGAAAGCCCAAATTGTGGCTTACGTGAGAAGCCAATGCTTATTTAACCAAGGCCTTGCTTCCTTGCGAAGCACAAACACATAACTTGTGTGTTTTAGTTCCTATCCATGGACTTTGGTCTGGTGTAAGGTCTATACACCCAAACTCAAGCACTATCTCTTTCTCAAAAGAGGTTTTGTTTGATGTGGAGCTAGCACAACCAAAGCTACTTATAAATCAGATTCTGTGTGAAGCTATCACACCAAAACGGTGTATTAGCCTTTGCTAAAAATCCAAACACACCCTAGACAGTTCCAAAATAGTTTATCCAAAAAAATCTGAGACGGTAGTGTGTGCCATAACTGACACGTACCTTAGTCGGTGCTTACGGCTTTAAAAAAAATCAGGGCATTACAAATAAGATGTTTTTTTCAATTATTATTTTTCAGGGGGTGGATGTGATCAAGGATCAAAATTTCAGGTAAAATTTCGGTTTCGGGCATGACCGAAACCAAAAATTTGGACCAAAATTTTAGTCAAAAATCGAAAATTTGGCCGAAATTTTGAGTCCCATACAAAATATGACTGAAATTACCAAAACTGATAATTTGGACCAAAATTTCGGCTGAATTTCGATCCTTTGATGTTATTGATCTTGTGCATGTTTCCTCGACACTAGATCTTCGGATTAGGTGTCACTTGGCTTCCAAACTGCACTTGCATAGGGTTGAATGCTAGATCGCTAATAACTCAAGTGGATGACCGTCAGATCAAGTCACATTCAACATTTGACCGTGAACTATCGGTCACCCACTCGAGTCAGATGATCATTACCCTATATATATATATATATATATATATATATATATATATGGCAAAGGGAAAAATGTGCCCAGGCATAGAGATTTCTCTTAGCCTAGCCAATGAGAAGCGGACACGTGAAAAGTGTTTTTGGACTAACTTGGATTAGCCACAACAAAGATATCTCTGATATATCTTGCTAACAGGAGTAGGTTGAGAGGTAGGTAGCATAGGCGGCCACTCCTAACTGAGGTAGGTAGCGTCTTCCAAGCGAAGGCAAAAGGAATGCCAAGTCATATAGGGCGGTAAATGAATTCAAAAATTTTCCCTCTCGTTTCATCTCTCTCTCTCTTGTTTCGTTGTGATACTCTCCATGAATTTTTGCTATCGCTCCATCTCTAAGACAACTCTCTCTCTCTCTCTCTCTAGAGTTATGAGTCGATAGAAGCGTAGCGTAGTGACATCAAAGGTAAGCGCTTCCTCAATAAAGCTTCATGTCACTTATTTACAGGGTATATATCATAATATTTTAAGCAGACTACAAAAAATAAAACTATTAGCAGTAGCCAAAAATTGCCACTGTTAACAAAAAAACTATTAAAAGTAATTAAGACTATTAGCGCCGAGGGTATTAGCGACAATTTTTTATTAATAGCAATAGTTTTGGCTATCGCTAATAGTCTTATCATTTGTAGTGGCATTCAAAATATATAAGGCGGCGTTGATGCAAACGCGTCCTCTGTGGAGAGTTGGGGCCCAATGTAGCCCTGCCTTGCTTCTTATGTGAAGCGACGGAAGTGTCGTCGCCTCATGATAGTTGTGCCATAGCTTCTTATTCGAAGCGACGACGCCTCAGGACTGTCAGGCCATCAAGTCTTATGTGAAGTTTTGACTTATTTGTCCGTTATTGTTCGATCTCTTCATTCACCTATTTACAAGGTATAGATCATAAAATTATAGGATTCGAATAGTATAAATCAGCGTCGACACAGATGCTTCTTCTGTGAAGAGCTGGGGCTCAGCATAGCCCCGCCCTTGCTTCTTATGTGAAATGACAAAAGCATTGACACCTCGTAATAGGAGCGTTATCGCTTCTTATGCGATGTGATGGCGCCTCAGAATAGTCGCGCCATCACTTCTGATGTGTAGTTTTGCCTTACTTCCTTTCTGACGATCGATCTTTTTGTCTAATGTAAGGGTTGTAATAGACTCGATTGGAGAATTTAATTTAGGTGGTCTTGATTTAAACATCTCTCCTGATATTGTTTCTTTAGAAGGAGATTAACTTGATTGTGATGGGGATATCAAAATGTTAGATTGTTGGGAGGGTCCGAGAATACCCGCAAGGAATAGAAGCCACAGATCAGCTTGAAATTTTAAACTGAAGATGAGGCATATAACTTTTACAACTTATACACGTAGAAAGTTGATTTCAGTGTTAGGAAAAGTAACATTTACAAATCGGCAAAGGGGAAATTATAAGGAGAAAATATGTATGTTCGTTCGAAGGTTTCAAGCAGCTAGACACGCGCAAATTATACAAAGATATAAAGTGTTCAAGAGACAACAAATGAGGATGTGAGACAAGGTTGAAGATTCAGATCGGCGAGCAAAAGTTGTGGGAGGTAATGAAATTTAGAGAGTCACATAATCATCAGTTATTTACACCTACGAAGGTGAAGGAATTACGATCTTATAATAAGATGAATGGGACAAGTAAATAGTTGATAGGAGCATTTGATGGCATCATTCCTCCTTCGAAGATTTCTACTATTTTGTTGAGTTTGGATGGAGAGGGTAGCATGATGGTAAACTCTCAGCAAACTCGGGATTACCTAAAGAAGAAAAGAAATGAGAGTAACATTCATCCGATGCGTATGACTGTCATCAAAATTTTATTGATAGGCAGAATAAAGAAAATGGTTTCTTTTTTAAAGCTGAACTAGACGAATAATATCATATGCGAAGTATATTTTGGGTTGATCACAAGTCATGGATTATGTGTCAACATTTTGTTGATGTGGTGGTATTCGACACCACTTACAAAACAAATAAATTACTATTTCCTTTCACCCCATTTACTAGGGTCAACCATCATTGGCAGACCACGCTTTTTGGATGTGCATTGCTCGCGGATGAGACTGAAGAAACATTCATTTGATTGTTTAAAACGTGGCTGTGGGTGATAAGGCACCTAATGTAATTATCACCGATTAGTGCAATGAGATGAGCAAGGCTATCTCTGAAGTCCTTCCGACAATCATGTATCACCTTTGCATATGACACATTGGGAGGAATGAACTAAATCATCACTGTTAGCTGAAACTAAGGTTTAAGATTTTTGCCAGAAAGTATAATCAGTGTAAGTTCAGTCATACGATTGATGATTTTGAAAGAAGATGGGCAGAACTCATCGATGAGTTTCAATTGCAAGACAATGTGTGGTTCAAACAAATGTACGATTAGAAGAAAATGGATTTCATGCTAGTTAAGTGATACCTTCTAGGTTGGCATAACCACTACGCAACGCGGTGAAAGTATAAATTCATTCTTCGATATCTATGTCAGTACCCAGACGATTTGACGAAATTTATCAAGCAATACAATCTTGCCATCCAATCTTGTTGTGATAAAGAAAATAGAGAGAACTTCATCTCAGTGTCTACGACACCAGATCTCTTGTTCAAAAATTCAATCGAGAAGCATGTCGCTATTGTGTATATAAGAACCATGTTTGATAGATTCCACACTGAGTTCTAAAAGTTTGCCTCCATTAAGTCCCATAAGGTGGCCGAAGAGGAAGTCAGGGAGGTTAAAGTATACGAAGTGCGTAGAAGTTATGGGGATGGCACAGAGGATAGTGATCGAACATTCAATGTTCGTTTCGAATGTGTTGATACCTCGACCACTTGTGACTGCAAGCACTTCGAGACCAAGGGCTTGTTGTTTTCTCACATCTTCCATATTTACTACAAGGAAGAGGTAGACCAAATTTCATCTAGGTGCATTCTATCACGATGGATAACAGATGCTAGATACAGTACTATATATTTGGGGGTTGGTGAGAAAGAGGATTTCAATTCTGTATCTACGCTGAAAATATGGAAGGTGAGAGAAGCCAGACTCAGGTCAATTCAGTTGGAAATACAGTCACTTCGGTTGGTGGATTACATGTTGGGAGGGATGATGAAATTATTAGAAGGCATAGAGGTCATTAGAAGGGAAGAGAAGAATGGAACCACTAGCATCGCAGCCTCTCCAGGCGGCTCCCCCCAAGTGAGCCAAGGAATATCATTGCAAGAGCATGCCAACATGACAGTGTGAGATCCAAAATGATGTGCCACCAAAGGTAGGAGAAGCGACAATGATAGAATGAGGCCTAGAATAGAGGTTAATATTAAACAATCAAAGAAGTAGAGAAGGAAGTGTAAGAGTTATGGTGAGTTGGGTGATAAAATCACAACTTGCTCGGTAAAGTGGATCAGGATGATGGCTGCTAGCATTGGACAGAGCAAAACAGATAGGGGATGATAGAAAGTGTAGTATCACAGAGTCACACTGACTCAATTCTATGAAAAGTGTAATCGCTTCAAATTGGAAGCATGGGCACTTGCTCTCAAAAGTGTTGACGCCTCATCTACGAAGCGACAACACTTCCAATAAGATGTTTAAGAAGCGTTGGCTTTCGTTTATGATGCGCGGGCGCTTCATCGACGCTTCGCTTAGAAGCATGTGTGTCTATCCGATCCAAGTTGTATTTTAAAATTTAATGGACTATGGTAATTCTTTCAAGTGTTGATTCATTTTTTTTATATACACATTCAATCTTAATTTGAATGATCGATGACATTTTTAGATACAATTGGTCTACCATTATAATGGATTCCATTTTTTCTTTGAATGAGAGGCTCAATTTGTCAGACTGTTATTTAAGCCACAAAATGATTTGTTAGAGCGTTATTTGTTCTCTAGAGCTAGGAGAAGAATCATCGGCATAGGTGCCACGGCGGCGCTTCCTATATGAAGTGCCGACACTTCGTTGAAGAAGCGACGAAGTGGCGATGCCTCTAATATGAAGGGTGACCCTTCATTATAGATGCGTTGGCATTTCTTTTATGAAGAACAGGGGATTCATGGTGCTTAATTGATGATTAATTTGAATTATTAATATGCGTTCCTTCTTAATTTGATATATGTTCATTCTGTGAATAAGAGGAAACATTTATCACAACGTTATTTTGAATTTTAAGCCACAAAATGAATTCATTACAACCTCAAATCAAAACGATTTCTTTACATTGTCATGTCGTTCTTTACATTGTCGACAAAAAAAGTCTACAAAAACTATGTTGAGCAGCATTGGGAAGCCTTGTGCAACCTTCTGAAAGGCTCACGTCACGGGTCGGCAGGAGATGGTGGTGGGTTTGGGAGATGCGATGGTTGAGGCAGGAGACGTAGCACCAGCTTTAGAGTTGAGAGAAGAAGCACCGGCTTTAGAACCGAGAGAAGAAGAGGCTCTGAAGTCAGTGGGGCTTCCTCTAGCATTATAACAAGCTCGTCATTGTCTAAAATGGCAATAACTTCGCCGGGGGGAGGGGGAACCATATGCTTGTTGTGATCGGGGGCTACGACCAGCTCATTGTCATCAGGGATGTCGATAATCGAATCATCTTAGGAAAGGATCAAATGCTAGCGTGCCAGCCAATGGCTCCTCCATAAATAGTTGTGTTGTATTTTGGTCCTAAGGGCTGAGGTAGATGAGAGGAGAGGAGAGGAGACGAAATGCTAAGGGAGATGTGAGATGAAACAATCTGAGCTCGGTGATCTATTTAAGTCGGTTTCTCTTAAATCCATAGGTGCTTTCATTTATTATGCACTGCCACATAGGACGGCAAACGGTTGGGAGTTACAATGAACTAGTATTTTCCAACATTATTGCAGTAGCTGCTATTTGTATTCCATCATTATAGGCTATTGGTTTTCACGCATTATGGAAACGGATGCCAAGAAGGATCGCTTGCGATTTGAAGATCACCATCAGCGCGACCAATGGGGAGCGCTAGCGTGTTGTGGTAGAAGTGCTAGCGAGTTTAATAAGGAGCGCTGATGCACTGTGGTAGACACGCCAGCGAGTCCAATAAGGAGCACTGGCGTGAAGAAGTAGCGCCCATGGTACAGATAAGTAGAGCTAACCCGTCGTGGTAGAAGCGTCGGCGCTTCGACATAGAAGCACAAGCGCTACCAATAAGAAGCGTTGGCGCCTCGAAATAGGAGGTACAAATCTGTTAAGCATAAATTTTAAAGTCTAAAATGATAAATTGTGAGGGGTAACAACACATCCTGTGTATAAATTGAACTATTTTCAGTTTACAGTGTATCAATCATATGTAAGGAGGTATAACAACAAATTTTAAAGGACATGCTCTGTATAACAACAAATTTTAAAGTACATTTATGTATAATAACAAATTTAAAACAATGATTCAACATCGTCACTGACATCCCAATTCTCTTCCTGGTGTATAGCGATGGCATGCCCAATCTCGACCTTGAAACGAGGGATGCCAGCCTGTGTAAATGTGGGCTAGAGGTTCTTGCTGAAATAATCAATGTACTTCATCACGAATACCCCACAGTCAAAATCATTTTCTTGGCGTGATGCGTTACTTACTGCCTGGCATGCCCAAGGATATTTCTCAGAAATTGCAACGGTTGCACCGTGCATATATAACAGGCTGACAAATACTGCGTCTTTCAAAAAAATGGAGGTTAAACTTACATTTAGAAAATATAACGGGTTGCTAATGCAACATTACAAAAAAACTAGGTGGGTTGAGGCCCCATAGTCGAAGCACTGGCGCTTCTGATAAGAAGCGTCGACGCTTCGACTAGCTAAACGAAGCATCAGCGCTCCTGATAAGAAGGGTCGATGCTTTGTCTAAGAAGCGCTAACACTTTTAGCGATTCTTTGGAGGCTTTTCAATCTTTCCGGGGTCCTAATCTCAAAAAATTTGGTGTTCGGAAGCTAGTCCGGGCACGGGTCCAAGACATCGATTTGATGATTTTAGGGTGGCCAAAGCAAGCGTCTAGTGGAGTGGCTGGTCGATGTGAATTAGAATAAATATCTCTTCACAATTCATCACAGAAAATGCATAATTTTTAATAATGAGAAAATGCTACATCGACTTCGTGCCATGTTGCGCCTTAGAAAATTCGACATAAGCTGTGCTCAGTCCTGCTATGATGACTTGGAGGAAAGCTGCATTCTCCTTATTATTCTTCTCAAATGGTTTAAAATCTCAAACCATGCATTTGAGTGCAATGGGGGACATTCAGAAAGTCTTCTTAATATGTCTAGGTTGCATGTCCTCCCGCTTGCCCATGACCCTAAAGTACGCGGACATTATCGACATACAAAGGTAAAAATATAAATATGGAATCAAGGAAGTGGCGCGTTTCAATAGGGATTAAAACTTATTGGGTCTTTTATTTCCGCTGGGGCTCGTAGGTTGCACAACAGCTCAATGGTAATATGCCAGGACCCAACAGTCGAGATGACAATCCTATATTAAAATTCATACATAAGTTAAAACATAAGGGGATATATTAACGTCTGTGATAACTGTGGTGAGGGGATATACATACACGTTCTCACTGATAAGTTTTTTCCACATAGCCTTCATATAGGTCGTCACTGATGCTCCCCTTGGTTTTGGCCTTCTTTTTGTGGAGCTGGGAGACCAGCTCTCCCTTTCTTTTAGGGAGAGTTTGTGAGCGAGGAATTTATGAGGAGGCTTTACCCCGATTCCTCTCACTTCTCCTGAAGACAGCTAGGTCATCTTCATCGACATCTTCTTCTTCAACTTACATCGAATACTTCTCCTCGATGCATGATTACGTAAGGGGCATCTCAGGACTAAAGTCATGAGACACAGGTTGCAGTGGTGGTGGAGGTCGAGGTCTCGATATGAGTTGCGATTTGGACTTTGTAGGAGGTTGAGGTTTGGACTTTATACGTGGTTGGACTTTGGGTTGGGTAAGAGGTTGGGGTTTAGAGGGAGTTGGAGGATGGGGTTTAAAGGCAGCAAGAGGAGGGGTTGGGGTTGGGTTGGGTTTGGGTTTAGAGGGAGTAGGAGGTTAGGGTTTGGAGGGAGTCGGAGGATGGGGTTTGGAGGCAGTAGGAGGATGGGGTTGGGGCTGGGGCTAGGGTTGGGACTGGGGCTGGGGCTGGGGCTGGGGCTGGGGCTGGGGTTGGGGTTGGGGCTGGGGTTGGGGTTGGGGGAGGGGGGTTGGGACTGGGATTGGGGAGGCCTGAGGTGGGATCGCAATTATTGGTATGTGATGCACAACACCAGAGGAGGAGGTCAAGCCAGACCTTTTCCGTTGGGAGACAACTATCTGATGTTCCCCTGTGAGCCCCACTAGGTTTCTTATCACATTGTTGTCCTACAATATGAGAAAAGAGACTTTTTATTTAGTAACGAAATAGAAGTGTTTGCGCTTCATAAACAAAGCATCGGCACTTCATGGACAAAGCGTCGATGCTTCATAAATGAAGTGTTGGCGCGTCATGGACGATGTGTCGACTCTTCATAAATGAAGCATTGGCGCTTCATGGACGATATGTCAACACTTCATGGATGAAGCGTCGGTGCTTCGAAGAACTTCGTTTGGAAGCGTTGATGCATCGTATTAACAAATAACATACCTCTGCTATTTTTTCAACTAATCCTTCACAGACGCAAGATGCTGGGTGTTCTGTTAATTCAGTTCCTAGTTCTCCTTTTCAAGCTTTAGAACCTGTAGTCTAAGGTTGTGGAAGCTCATGCTTTGCTCTCTGACTAACCTCTAATAATTTGTAATTCTTCCATCTACAAACTGCATCCATTCTTTAACAATCTACGATTTCACGGACTTACAGGTTTTAGGAGCCTCTTCTTCATTCTCTTCTTCTTACTCTTCCTCTTCCTCTAGGTCAATAATATCGATGTCTGACCTCTTCCTCCCACAATAATGGGAGGAACCACAGGTCCTTCACCCGCTTCTGCATATCTCTGCCCTGATAATAGTAAATCTTCTATCACAACTCGAATTTGCTCATAGAGTGCATACTCCAGTTCCCGGAAGGCCTATAAGGAGGTACATTTTCCATATTATTGATGAATGATAAAGCATTAGGAAAACCAACAATGCTTTGTTATGAAGCGATTATGCCTCAAAAAATAGTCACGTCATCGTTTCTTCTGTGAAGTGATTGCGCCTCGAAGTAGATGCAACATCGCTTCTTCTATGAAGCAATTATGCCTCGGAGTAGACACGCTGCCGCTTCAATGTGAAGCAAATATTCCACAAGCGATATCGCCTCGTATAGATGTTACCCTATTCACGAAGTCTTTAATGTAAAACATCCTCGTATACTCTCATTTGCCTCCCATTTCAGCAACCTTGGGAAGCGGAGGGGGGGCTTCTGCCCTCGCTGAGGCGCTCTTCCGATTGATCTCGTATACCCATATCTGAGGAACAACATATTAATGAGATTTTTATGGGCTTCATAGAAAATAAAATAAAAAATTAGAGCAGACATATTATCCTCAAAATTAGAGCAGATAACATTACCTGTAGGGCAATCATGCAGCCATAAATATTATAATCTTGCACAGCCTTTGCCCTCTCTGCTATTCCCCGATTCCCCTTCACTCTATCCATGCATTGTAGAAGGTGCTTGTACTCCGTATCCCCCCATGGATATTCGTTAAAATTTGAGAGATTATCAATGAGATCGAAGTAGAGGTTGTCGAGGGTGTATTTTGTGTTTGAGAAGAGGACAATGGTGAAGATGAATAAATTATAGAGCTTCAGGGAGTCCTCATCAGCACCATCAATTACGCCATTAATGGTGTTGAGGATGTATCCCTTCTTTACATGATTAATGCCCATAAAATACTTATTTCTAATCATCTAGTCTTCAGGAAGGGGCTTGGAGGGAGGGTAACGACAAGGGCCAGTCATTCGAAGACCAGTTATTAAGTGGGCAAAATCTGATAGGTCCCTTCCCAAAAATTCAAATGTTTTTTCCAACTTAGAACTTGATGAGTGCATCCAGGAGGACATTGACGCTTTTCACGCCCATCGGTGACAAAAAGAATTTGCTGACGACTGATTTCATTAGTAGACTTTTCCTACATTCAGTTGCCTTGTCGTAAATTGTCTGGTAGTTGACAATGGTGCACTTAATCGCTAGAGTCTTGATAACCATCTTGAAAATTTGTGAATCATAAGAAGTTTACAAAAGAAAATTAAGTTTTAGTAGATATAAAAAAGGAGCGCAGTAGTGCCTCGACGTAGATAGAAGCGTTGACTCTTCCAATACGAAGCGCTAGTGCTCCTTGAATGATGCGAATGCACCTCCAAATAGAGGCGTAGAGGTGCTAAAAAAACATAAAAGAAACATTAGCTCTCCATCAAGGAAAAGATGGCGCCTCCATCAAGGAAGGGGTGACGCATATTTGAAGTGGCATGAAAATAAATGGACACTCACCTTGTTTCAGAATAAGGCAAAAAGAGTTCACCGCTTCAAAGTGTCTTCTTACTGCACTCTGAGAAGATTAAAATTAGGGCGAAGAAGAAGAGTAATTTGTAAATTTTTAATTCACAAATTTTCCGCCTTAACTAGTTTTTTTGAATTGTAATGATGGCCATTACAAATCATGCTATCATGCACCATATTCCCATCCTCTTCGCCTCGCTTCTCATTTAATGTTCTGATAACAATAATAAATAATATAAGGTCAGACTTCACTTCACATAAAATAGTGCTACACGTCAACTGAGAGACGCTACGCGTCATATAGAAGGTACCTTCCATTCTTTGACGGAGTGCTAACGCTTCATGATAGTCACACTAGTGATGTGCTCTAAATTCGTACTAAAGTCTTAACCTATTATAAGTGCACAATGAAAATTGCAGCACTAATATAGGATCATTCCCACGAGGAAGTGATTATCTTTATATTTTGTGGCATCTAAAAACTTATACTTGTCTTTTAAGATTCTAAATTACGAGAGAAATATGAATAAAAGAATGGTTTGTTTAAACTAATTGTAAAAAATAAATCTAAATACTCCTTCCAGATTATGGTCGTCAATCACAATCCTTTAGTTATCGGATATTTACAAAATTAAAGTACCGTTACACCGTATTGTAGTCCTCTAAAATTTGGGTGTCAATCAAACTCTAGAATTCTTTAACACAGATTTAATCTAATCAACAATCTTCCTAAAATTTGGGTGTCAATCAAACTCAAGAAAATTGAAGATGGAAAAATAATATCGTTACACTAATCTACAAATTTGCAATCTGAGTCATCAATTCAAATAAAAAACTTTTAGATATTTACAAAGCAATAAAATTGCATAAAATAAATCTAAACTAGAAATCAATAAAAAATGTGTTGATCCTCAGCTCTCGTCCTCAGGCTGACCAATTGATCGCGAGAAACCTCAGACAACCTATACTAATCTTCCAGCTCTCAATTGCAGTCGTCAATTACTCACGAGTAGGGCTGTCAATGGGCCAGGCCGGGTACGGGTCGGTTTTTCACCCGGCCCATTTATTTAAAAAAAAAAAAAAAAATTGGGCCCGGCCCAGCCCATTTAGCTAAACGGGCCGGGTTTTAAACAAATTTTAACAAAAATTAAGTTTTTTTTTTCTTGAAGGACCTCATCTAAACGGGCTAGGACGGGCCTTAAACTTTGAAGCCCGAATCTGGGCCCGTTTCTTATCTTAGTCGGGGCCCTTATTAAATTTTAAAAAATTTCGGATATCTACACTAAACAAAATTTAATCGGAAGAAAACCCAACCTCAATCGTCAATTGATGCTGAGAGTTCCTTCGATAACTCTTCTCCTAAGTCGAGCTCTCTTATTTATAGATCAAAAGGAGTCGGTTTATATTATTATAATCTTAATAAAAGAACCTACTAAAAACAATAGTTTTCTAATATAACTTTACTTCTAATCCTAGTTCTTCCTTGGTTTGAATAGTTGATATGCTTTGGGATTGCTCCTTAATTTCAGCAGCAAAGTTCTTTAGGAATCTCTCTTCATCAATCTTCTCGTATCCGTGATCTGCCAGATTTCTAATTCTAGAGGTCTTCTAATTATATGCATGGCAGAGTAGATCTCACATTCAACACCAACAACAAGCTTCTATTTTTGTAAAACCATAGTTACGATTTTCTTTGTTCAGCTCATTACTCTCCAAAAATGATTTGGCATTACGAACGATCGTGATTCTCTTTTGTATCGTACTCCGCTTGAAGTATTTTTTAAAGAATTGTAAATTATGATTTCTCAGTTTCTCTTTCACTACGTTTCATCGCAAAGTACGATTTCTGGCTTTAAGTATGTGTCAAATTGTCTTTTACACTCGATCATCTTTCTTACTGCTTTATGAGTCCATTTTGATGAAGATTGAGACTTTGGTTCTCTTTTGCTATTTATTCTTAATATTTGCACATCAGTATCTCGTTAGTAGTAAACTGGGTCTAGCATTACTAAGTTAAGGGTGATAAAATGATATATTTTGTGATTGATCACACCCCCAAACTTATGCTTTGCTAGTCCCTAGCAAACAAGGAAAGAAATACTAATCTAAATTATAAATTTAAATGTCACTTTCATAGGGATCATGATTACATTTAGCATATTCAACAAGCCTTTAAACCCCTAGGTGTTCTCTAGTAGAGGAGTTATAGTCTCTTGAAGGTTTTCAGCGAAGTTACCTATAAACTTTAAATATTTTTTTGGATTTTCAAAATTTTTCAAATAAAAGCAAAGCTAAAAATTCTATCCTATTGTTGGTATACTAACTAATTTTAATCATTACTTAGTTGTTACGAATTTTCAAAAAGTACAAATCCTTTATCCTTAACTTGCCATAATAGCAGTTATCCTTGATCAGAGCTCAACAATTTTAATTCAGTAAAGCGTGGAGTGTGTGTGTATCAGTGAAAAGTTTATTCATCACAGATATTTCGAAACTGCATATTTAGAAAATATTTTCATTCAAATTATCACTATTGGCATCCTCTAAAAAAAATATTTAAATTTTTGGGTTCTCTCAGTATATGATATGTATGATAGATTCAACGGATATCTGACTAAAAAGATAAATCTCATGAAAAGATAATCAATTCTATTTATATATTTCTTTATTTTTTCATAATATTTATTATAAACATCTATACTAGGCTTGTGTTGTTATCAATCATAAATAAAAATGGTCTTTATTCGGCTTTTAATGGGGCTTTAGGTTACAAGGTTGTAAAGAAAGGTAGAAAGGATTCAAGTATTTATGAGAATTCAATTCTTCTTTCACTTGTCTTCTTCTTTTATTTTCTTTTTCAATTAAGCAAGTATCCAAAATTGGATAACTTCTTCCCATTATTCTTTTACTGTTTTCTTATGTAAATCCCTTTTTTTTAGTTGATTCTTTTCTTCAGATATCCTCTTGAATTTTCAGCTTGTGTTCTTTTTGCGTCTCTATTTTTTTATTTTTTTCAAAATCGTAATTATAATTTTACTTATTTTCCATATTTCTTTTTAGAAAATTTCTTCTCAGTTGTACCCTTTTTCAGAATATCTCTTATCTGTTATCTTATACTTCTTTCACTTCCTCTTCCCTTCTTTTACTCTCTAAACTCTTAGAAATTATAAGGGTTAAAGGTTGAAAGCTTTAGGTAGTGTATATGGTTAAAGGTTTATAAAATCTAGGTACAAAGAAATTTGGTTTAGGCTCTAATATGGGTTCAAAGGATAAATATTTTATGGTATTTTGGCTTTTTGGTTCTGACTAAATAAAAGATGCCCTTAGATCATCTTTATGATTCACAAGCATGAATGCCATATTATTTTGATATATACAATAAATAGTTCTAGAAAGACAAATTATCATAATCATAGAATATTTTATTCTAATTTTCAGCAATATGAGATTTCATTATAATGCAATCAAGAAGTTCAAAGGAAATTTTGAGTTTGAATAGAAAGCAGTCTCTCTTAGAATAAAAGAGGAAATATGGTTCAAAAGCTCACTGGTTTAACAATTTTGAAACTATAATCTAAATATTACAGTTTAAATCAAAGTATAGTTTCAAACATTCATCCTGATACAGTGTTCAAAAGAGCTAGATATGAATCGTAACTGTTCTTTTTTTATTATTAAACTTCTACTACGATAGATCATAAAGATTATGGATTCGTAAAAAAAAAAATTATTTTTTTAGAAAGGTAAACTAACCAATATACATAGAAGTGTAACCCCCCCAAACTTGAATAGGAAAATGTCCTCATTGTGTAAAAATAGGGGATACTAAAAAACTTTTACCTACTATTCTGCTTGTACCGGGTATAGGATTTGCAAAAATATTCAACAATCTCCCTCCCAAACTTGGGAGAAATTACTTTCGACTTATTCAGACAAAAATTGCACCATAAAAAAAATTAGAAACAACAGTAGTAATCAAAAGAAATTTTCATATATTAACTGAAATATTTACAGAAATACAATAAAAGAAGGGAAGATGATAAAAGTTTAAACCTAAGAAAAATCTAACATATCCTATCTACGACACTGGCAGCAACATCCGAGACAAAAGGTTCTTCGATAAAAATCGGTCCTCAGCTTCTAACCAAAATTGTGCTGTCCAAAAGGTGATTCACCCTCCGGCGATGGGTGCAGATATATAAAAAAAAAAAGGGTTACGAAGATGGAGGAGGTGGCGATGGGGGATGAGGTGTACGTGGTGGTGAATAAGTTGGTGAGCGCGGGGGTGCTTGAAGGGCTTCCGGGCTGGTGAAGAGAGAAAAGATTTCCTGAATTAGTCTCGCCCACTCTTCTAGGAGCGCAGTGACTTCTTCTTCATGGCGTCGGAGAAGGCGCTTAAAAGCGTCACTGACCACAGACCAACTCAGTGGTTTTGTCATGGTGAAAGTGTTGATGATGGTAGAAAACAAAGGGAATGGAATGATTTGTTTAAAGATTTGGACGCATATTTATAACTGATTTTGGGGTAGGAATCTGAATAGTCGCCATAAATGTACATTATGGCCTGGCATTGAAGAATGCGATTTGTTAGGTAGCGCCATTAGTTTCATGGATAGGCGTGGTTGCACAGTATAAATCGAGGCGATGCTTTGGTTATCAGAGATTGTGCCTTTCTGATAGCTGAAGATACGCGGCTAGGACAACATAATCTCTCATCAATTGTAAACACTTCGATTTTCTATGGTAGAACTCATTCGCTATAAGATATCGTAATCACTATGATCTTCGTATCGACAGGATAACTATATGATACACCTAATTAACTTACACAAACTTGCCATGGATAAGCGGTAGCGCGACACTACCCGAGGGTATATCAGTCATACTCTGGGTCTTTTAGTGACATTGTGGTAACTGTCCCTTTTTCCTCTAGTGTAATCATCAATTTTAATATCTTCCCATTGACCTTGAACATACGGCCATCTTTAGGATCTTGGATGGTTACAGCCCCATGGGGGTATGCTTCCATAACATTATACTGTCCATCCTAGCGACTTAATTTTCCTGGGAATAGTTTTAATCTCAAATTAAATAGCCAGACTTGTTGACCTTGAGCAAAACTTTTTCGTAAAGTATGATTGTCATGGAATGCCTTAGTTTTGGTCTTATAAACTCAAGAATTTTCATAGGCATCATTACGAATTTCTTCTAAGTTATTGAGCTCAAGTTTACGTTGTTCACTCGAAATTCAGTTCTTTGATAGCCCATAGAGCTCTATGTTCTAACTCCACAGGTAAGTGGAAAGCCCTCCCGCAAACCAACCGGTAAGGAGACATGTCGATGGTTGTTTTATAGGTCGTTCTGTATGCCCACAAGGCATCATTCAATCTCATGGACCAGTCTTTTCTATCAAGTCTAACAGTCCTTTCCTGTATCTTCTTTATTTCTCGGTTAGAAACCTCAACTTGCCCACTGGTTTACAGATGATAGAGGGTTGCGATTTTGTAAGTAACACCATATTTCTTGAGCAAACTCTCAAAATATTTGTTGTAAAAATGGCTTCCTCCATCACTTATGATAGCTCGTGAGGTTCCAAACTGTGAAAATATATTCTCTCTGATGAAAGAGACTACCACCTTATGATCATTTGTTCTTGTGGATGCGACTTTGACCCATTTTGACACGTAGTCGACAGCTACAAGTATATAAATGAATCCGAACGACGGTGGAAAGGGACTCATGAAATCTATGCCCCACATATCAAAGGGTTATGCGACCAATTTTTGTTGGAGGGGTATCTGTTCCTTCAGGACATGACTCCTTCCTTCTGACATCGACCACAGGCCTGACCAAAATTCTGGGCATCCTTAAATAACGATGGCCAATAAAATCTTGATTATAGTACTTTGACGACAATTTTCCTTCCACAGAAGTAGCCTCCACAAGCGTATGTGTGACAGAAAAAATTTTGTGGGTGTCACTGTCGGGCACACGTTTACAAATTATCTGGTCTGAGCACATTTTAAATAGGTCAGGATCTTCCGAAATATAGTATTTTATGTTGGAAAAGAAGATATACCTATCTTGGTTGGACCAGGTTGGAGGAATCTGACCTGTTGCCAAATAATTCACGATATTGGCATACTGTGGCTTGAATGGCAAAAAGCTGCTCGCCAGGGAAGGAATCTTACAGAGATTCTTTACTGATGGATTTAGGCATTTCAATTATGGACAATTGGTTAGCTTTCACATTCTCAACTCCCTTTTTATCTTTGATTTCGAAGTTGAATTCCTGCAAAAGTAGGATCCATCTGATTAGTCTAGGCTTGGCATCCTTTTTGGTCAATAAATATTTCAATGCAAAATGGTCAGAGAAAATGATGATTTTTTATCCCAATAGGTATTGTTCAATGCAAACATGACAGCTAGAAGCTCTTTCTTAGTGGTAGTGTAGTTCACCTGAGCTTCAATTAAAGCTCGACTCACATAATAAATTACAAGAGGAACTTGTCTTTCCGCTGTCCTAGAATTGTGCCTATTGCGTGATCAAAGGCATCGCACATCACTTCAAAAGGTAGGGAGTAGTCAGGAGGTTGGATGATTGGTGTAGATGAAATAAGTGCTCAAAGCTTATTATATGTGCTAAGACAAACATCATCAAAGTCAAAAGGTACGTCGTTTGCTAATAGACGGCATAGTGGTCTCGAGATATTTGAAAAATCTTTAATAAAGCGGCGATAGAAGCCAACATGACCAAGGAAAGATCAAATCTGCCGTACCGAAGTTGGTGGCAGTAGATTGGATATTATGTCAATTTTGACCTTGTCAACTTCTATTCCTATTTTAGAGATAATGTGCCCTAAGACTATGCCTTCTTGAACCATGAAATGGCTCTTTTCCCTACTCAGCATCAAATTAGTTTCTTCACATCTCTCTAAGATGAGGGCAAGGTGATTAAAATAAGAATCAAAAGTTTGGCCAAATACAAAAAAATCATCCATAAACATTTGTAGAAACTTGTCAATCATGTCGAAAAAGATAGTCATCATGCATCTTTAGAATGTTGCTGGAGCATTGTATAACTCAAAGGGTGTGCATCGATAAGCAAATGTTCCAAAAGGCCACATGAAGGTAGTCTTCTCTTGATCTTTCAGGTATACCAGAACTTGATTATACCTTGAGTATCCGTCTAGAAAGCAAAAATATTTCTGACCCACAAGTTTTTCTAAAATTTGATCAATAAAGGGCAGTGGAAAATGATCCTTGCGAGTCATTGAGTTGAGTTTTCGGTAGTCAATACATACGCGCCACCCTACGGCTTTGCGTAATGGTACCAAATCACCAGCTGCATTTTCCTTGACAGTAATTCCATATTTCTTTGAGACTACCTGGATGGGACTTATCCACTCACTATCAGAAATTGAGTAGATAATACCTGCGTCCAGTAGTGTCACGATTTCTTTTGAATAGCCTCCCTCATATTTGGATTCAGTCATCGCTAACTTTCTCGTGAAGTCTTGGCATTGTCCTCTAAATGAATCCGATGCATACATATCGAGGGATCAAGCCCTTTAAGGTCAGCGACAGTCCATCCTATTGCACGCTTATACTTTACAAGTATAGATAACAGCTTACTCTCTTGTTCCTTCTTAAGAGCAGATGAAATGATTACTAGGAGAGTTTCGTCAGGCCCAAGGAAAATGTATTTGAGGGTGTCGGGAAGTAGTTTTAAATCTAAAGATGGTACTTTTTCGATAGATGGCTGTAACGGTTCATTGGAACTAACGGGCAAAGGTCCTATCTGTGGCTTCCAAGTTTTGGATTGGGAATCATGGGAAGAAGTTTCCAATAGATAAGTCACCTCCTCGGATTGTTTTTCAAACTCCCCCAAGTCCATATGCCATAGTGCAATTTGAAGCGCTTCCTTAGATAAGATTAAAGGCAATGTTTCTTCTACAAATTCTTCAATTTCATCTATGCTGAAGCATTCATCGTCGTCGATTGATGCCATCTGGTTGGCTGCCAATAAGACATTTAACTGAATTCACATATCTCCAAAAGAAACTTCCATCATCCTGATTTTACAGTTTATGCACACGTAGGCCATGGCTAAGAATGGTCTACCGAGAATGACGGGGATTTATATTAGAGATTTTGAACTTGGTTCCATGTCTAATACCAGGAAATCAACAGGAAAAATAAATTTGTCGACCCCAACGATTACATCTTTAATAATTCCTACCGGCCTTCTTTCTGATTTATCGACTAACTGAAGAGTTACCGAAGTAGGCCTCATTTCTCTGAGTCCCAATTTTTCATAGACAGATTATGGTAGCAGAATTATGTTGGCTCCCATATCTAGAAGTTTTTTGTTTATTGAATGGTCACCTATGATACATGGAATTGTGGGCACTCCAGGATCCTTAAGCTTGGGCGGAGTTCTAGCTTGCAAGATTAAGCTTACTTTCTCTGTTAAGAAAATTTTTTGAAAGACATTGTTTCGTCGTTTTCGTTTCTGTGTGCACATCTCTTTCAGGAATCTTGCATAAGCTGAGACTTGCTTGATTGCCTCCAAGAGAGGCAAGTTAATCTTCACTTCTTTGAAGATTTCAATGATTTCTTCAAACTTTTTATGGTTTTTATCAAAAGGTGATGGTGCACCAAAGGCATTAGGAAAGGGTAGCTTTGGCACATAAGGTACCTCAATTACAGATTTAAGTGTACCATCTTTATTATTTCTTCTAAGGCTTCCCTCTGTTTTTCCTCTGTCTCATGGATGACTATTGGTGTAGGCATCTCAACCCTATTATTAGCAATTCTGTCACTTCTTAATGTCTGAACAACTTGGATGTGAGATGTGGAAATTGGTGTATTTCTCTCACTGAACTACCCTCCCAAGTTGTTCACTATTAGTGGACAAACTTGGTTATTTTCTTTCTCCACCTATTGTGTGGCTAGTTGCCCAATTTGGGTTTCTATGTTTGTAATGGATTGAGTATAGGAATATAAGTCCTTTGAGATAGCTCCTTAGAATATTGATGCGCCTACTGTTGTAGATCTTGGAGGATCTGAACAACAGTAGCGTCATTATCTTCTTTGAATTGTTGATCAAAGAATTTGTTTGAGGCGTATACTTGTTAGCTCTAAGGATATTGTGGGTGTGAATATGATAATTCTTGTTGAGTTACCCTTGGGAAGTCATAGTAGTTTCCCCATTGATTATAGGAATTCTCAAGACTACCCCAATGAGAGACAAAGGCTTACTATGTTCCTATTGGATATAAGGGGGTGGTCGAGTATTCCATCGGGGCATAAATCGATTGGCAGTTTAGCCAAAATGGTTTGTTGCAGCCTTGTATGACTGTCTATATATATATATATATTTTTAGAAAGCAGGGAGAGAAACAAATATGGGCCTCTGGCTTCTCTTATCAGGCGAAGTGTTGGCACCTGTGATTTGCTGCTCCGAGTAAACCTGCAAAAGCTTAAGAAGTGATCAAAGAAAATTAAAAATATAAAGAAAAATAAAAAGAGAGATAAATATTGATTTTGAAGACAAACAAAAAAAATAATAATAATAATCCGCTTCCCCGGCAGCGATGCCAAAACCTTGATGTACTCTAAATTCGTACTAAAGTCTTAACCTATTACAAGCGCACAATGGAAATTGCAACACTAGTATAGGATCGTTCTCACGAGGAAGTAATTATCTTTATATTTTGTGGCTCCTAAAAACTTATACTTGTCTTTTAAGATTCTAAATTACAGGAGAAATATGAATAAAAGAAATTTTTTAACTAATTGCAGAAAATAAATCTAAATCCTCCTTACAGATTATGGTCGTCAATCATAATCCTTCAGTTCTCGGATATTTATAAAATTAAAGTACCGTTATACCGTATTGCAGTCTTCTAAAATTTGGGCGTCAATCAAACTCTAAAATTCTTGAACACAGATTAAATTTAATCAACAATCTTCCTAAAATTTGGGCATCAATCAAACTCAAAAAAATTGAAAATGGAAAAATAAAACCGTTACACTAATCTATAAATTTTTAATATGAGTCGTCAATTCAAATGAATAATATTTAGATGTTTACAAAGTAGCAAAAGTGCATAAAATAAATCTAAACTAGAAAGCAATAAAAATTGTGTTGACCCTTAACTCTTGTCCTCAGGAGTCAATTGATCATGAGAAATCTCAAACAACCTACACTAATCTTCCAGCTCCCACTTACAGTCATCAATTGCTGTCGAGAAAGCTTGGATATCTAAACTAAACTAAATTAAAGGTGATCGAGAGAAAACTCAATCTCAGTCGTCAATTGATGCTGAGAGTTCCTTCAATAACTCTTCTCCTAAGCCGAGCTCTCTTATTTATAGATCATAAAGAGTCGGTTTACATTATTATAATCTTAATAAAAGAAACTACTAAAAATAACAGTTTCCTAATATAACTCTACTTCTAATCCTAGTTCTTCCTTGCTTTGAATAGTTGCTGCGCTTTGGGATTGCTCCTTAATTTCAGCAGTAGAGTCCTTTAGGAATCTCTCTTCATCAATCTTCTCGGATCCGTGATCTACCAGACTTCTAATTCATGATTATAGACACCCAAATTTGGCCCAAGGCCCGATCAGTCTGTACTCCGAGAGAGATGCACCCCTGTGCTTTCGATGGGACCCTTGAGCCCTTAAGAACCAACCTAGACCTTTAGGAATCACCCTAAACCCATTAGAACCATTCCCCTAACACTTAGAGATCACCCCCAAACCCTAGGATCCCTTCCTAGGTCCGACTTAAACCCTTCTGAGCAATAGATGGGAGGAGAGCTACAAAATTTTCCATAGACCATTGCTGAGGAGGAGTCCCATACCATTAGAAGGAGAACTTCTTTAGCTTTCCAGCAAGCCAAAGATCACCCAATTTGGAGTTGTTGTTCAAATGTTATGGCCGATTGAAGTTTCACATAAAATCATAACTTTTGCTCAGGCGTATGTATTAGATACACCCAGCCAATTTGGCCCCATTTTGATCGGTATATTATATATCGCGACATTTTTAAAAAATTTAGTGTATACATACGCCCAGCATAGGTAGGGCCCACCACGGATACCCACTTTCTCAGATCTCCTCGGGTTTTCATGAAAATCACTATACATAAACTGAGCGTATGTAATAAATATGCCCAGCTTAGCTACAGTAACTATCATCAAATGCTCGAATTTCCTCCATCTGGTTTGACCTTTTGACCATCCCCTTGGTTGAGGTGGGTGTCTTAAGGTTGGTTGCACCCCCTCTGAGCTTAGTGGCAACCCTTAAGTCACCCATGATCTCACCCCATCATCTGCCATTGAAATCAATTTCCCAAACCTTTAGGACCCTAAAAACCTAGAAAACCTTAGATGGAGGATTACCTAATTGCTAAAACAATTAGCTCTTAAGTGACCCTCTAACCCACCTCTTCTCTATAAATAGAGAGGCCCCCCCTCTTCCCAACGGGTTGAAAAATTAAGGTTGAAAGTTAAGCTTAAGAGGGAGAGCCCTAGTGAGAGAAAAAATATATATTATTTTGCATTCTTCAACCAGAATTCTAGCATGCTTAGTTCATCCTTTTCAACCATTAGATCACTCCTTTTTTAGCCAAACTTAGTCCCTAGCTTCATCCTACACTTCCTATCTACCGAATCCTAGCATTAGAACTTATTCCTCTACCGTTTAAGCCACTTAAAGCCATCGGAAGCATGCCGAAGCGAAGGTCTTCCAAGGTGCAACAAGGGCCCATGAGCTCTGGCTCACCCCTCTCTTCCTCTACCTTCTTGGTGTTTCCTCCGTCTAAGGATTCAAGCCATTACGCCGCTGAAATTTCGGTTTGTCTCAAAGCTTGATAAGACCGTATCGCCTTCGGGCAAGGGGAAGCTCCGCCCATTTTTTTTTTTTTGGCCATAGATAGAGACCGCTACGTGCGGGTTGATCGGATGCCTAAACCCTTCCCGATCGATAACCTAAGTCCCTACCCTAGAGCCTTTGGTAAAGACCGGTAAATCAGAGTCATTTTTAGCACTTCAGTGCTCAAAATATTGATTTAATGGTTTCTCGGGTTACCAAAAGCTCCGGGTGGTGACTCTACATTTTATTCCATCGCGAGCACATCGCTGTGACAGGTTTGAGAGAATCCATAGTTGCACAGATGGCGACTCCGCTGGGGATATCACCCTAGTGCTTCCCCTCTTGTTGGCCTTTTTTTTTAATCTTTAGTAACCATTGCTATTTTTTCTAATTTTCTGCTGTTTACTGTCATTTTTGTTGTTTTTACTAACATACTTACCCCTACGTTTCGGCTTTAAATTTCAGTATTTTTGCCTAGTCACTTGATTGGCACCTTTTTTACTTACCCCTACGTTGCGGCTTTAAATTTCAGCAATTTTTGCCTAGTCCCTTGACTGACACCTTTTTTTACTCACCCCTATGTTTCGGCTCTAAATTTCAGCAATTTTCGCCTAGTCACTTGACTGGCACCTTTCTTACTTACCTTTACGATTCAGTTTTAATTTTCAGCACTTTATATTTCCCGTCAAGTCGCTTGACTGACCCCGTCTTTTTTCTTATTTCTTGTCATATCCTAACAGTGGACGCCGGCCTGTTGAGGCGGCACAGGCTTGTCATCCCCGACTCGATTTTGGACTTAAATTCACTCCCCTTTAAAAATCTGTAATTAAAAATGAACCAACAGTGTGGGGACATAATCAAATATATTTTTACGTATTTTGGGTAGTTTTCGAGGGGTTTAGCCACAGATATAACTTACCCAGTTCCCAGTAAGGCGGCAGCCCTAGTGGTGATGATTCTGAAAAGAATCACCCCTTCCAGTACCTGAGAAGGAGCTTGCGCTGGAGGTATATCAGTTGGGTTGCCAATTCCGATCAAGCCGTAAAACCCACAATGATGAGAGCGTAAAGGAGTGACCCGATAACACACACAGCAGTCCCCGGGAGCATCCCTCCCAGGAAACCAGTTCAAAAGACTCATTGTGGGCTTACTGCTCACTGTCAAAACAAGCTGACAGAACTGTCTTTGCCAGGCGTATATAATATATACGCCCAGCCAAAAATTTTCAGAAATACTCAGGCGTATATAATATATACGCCCAGCCAAATCTGATTAGTTTTGGTCAGGCGTAGATAATACATACGCCCAGTATATACTGGGTTCAGGCAGTCCGATCTGAGGCCCAATCCACCACCCAAGCTCCCCGATTAGCGGTATTAGTGCCCAGAGTAGCCTCCCGCATTCTGTAAACGCCCAATACGCCCACGCCCAGTCAAAAGAAGGCGACTTCTCATTGATTTGCTCCGGGGGATCGGGTCGTTTGCGTGGATTACCTCACCTTCAATAGAACGAAAGGGTTCCCTTTCATTTCTTCCAAAGTGTGTTGGATCCCGCCGTGGGACCTACTAAAAGTGCATATATCACTCGAGACGATAATTTTTCTAGGGCACCAGATCATCATTCATTTAAATAGGGGAGATAATTTTCATTTGAAAAATCTAAAAAATAATAATTAAAAAAAATAACAAAAAAATATATATATAGAAAAATTGAAAATTCGTATGTACATATACTTTCGGTGTGACCGTCACTACGGCGACCTCAAACCCAACCCGTAGAAGGAGAACTAGGAAAGTATTCGGCCCTTACCCAAGACATCGGTACAACACTTGTCAGTGGATCATGTCAAGTGCCGATACATCCCCGCCATCATCCCCATCCCATTCCCATATAGGAGAAAACCTGATCTCCAACACCTTCACCCAAACCCGGTTTGATGTCAAAGGGACCATTTGGGGCACCCGTGTTCGCATTCACCCCATCCCCCGCCCTTACATTTTCCAAACATACCCCCATCTCATCCTCTACTGAAACACCTCATTTCCCAACCAACCCATACATCCCCATCTCCCATCCATACACCCTTGCCGCACCCCCTACTCCCAAAGACCCCATCGGGAGCCCCATCCCCCGCCTACCTCCCACATCCCGTCCACTTCATCATCCATGCTTCCTACATCCTATATCCCATTCACCTCATCTCACATTCCTTCCACATCCCATGGCCCATCCACATCCCAACATACCCCCCTATTTACCCAGGTCATGCCCAACTTTTCTCAGGGTCTGACCAGTGACCCACCATCTTCCATAGCCATACATCCACACCGTCCAAGCATAAACATTCATACCCCTCATACCCGAGTCATGCCCAATTTCACCCAACCCCCTCCATCCTTGAATGGGCCATCACCCTCCAATCTTACACCTGAATCCATGCCCTCAATGGAGGACATGAGAATGATGTATGCCCTGTGGGCTACCTCTCGGAGTCCTACATTCCAAACCCCACATCTAGGTCTCCAAAACCTCCATACCCCATTCCCCCATGACCATGCCCAACCACCCATCATTCATACCATCTAAAATCCCCCACCTCAATTCCAGGCCCAGGCCCAAGCCCACTCATCTCAGGCCCAAACCCACACAAATCCATGGGCCCAAGCCCACTCCCAAACCCAAGCTCAGGCCCAGGCCCAAGTCCACTAGACCCATTAAACCCAGGCCCAAAATACTCAAGGCCTATGGGCCCAAGCCCAAACCCATCAGACCAAGGCCCAAAACCCTCAAGATCCATGGGGCCCAGGCCCAAACCAATCAGACCCAGGCCCAGGCTTAAAACCTTCAAGGCCCATGGGCCCCAAACCCAAACTCCACTGTGACCCGTGCCTGTGCCCAAGCCCCAGGGCCCTTAGACCAAAATCTATCAAACCCAAGCCCAAGGCCCATCATCCCACACCCAATACCAACATGGCCCATTAGCCCAAACCCAACAGGGCCCATTGGCCCAAAATCATACCAACCCCCACACCCAGGCCTAAGGCCCATCAACCCAAGCTTTCCAAAACCATCAAGCCCAAACCCAAGGCCCATCCACCCACACTCATCAAGGCCCGTTCACAAACCCCTTACCCCTACACCAGTACCCTTCATTCACCTATACCCCTTATGCCCCCATCCGGCCTCCAACGGAAAATCTGATCCACCCCATGCCTCAAAACCACGCCTAGGGCATCCCGCCACATCAACCACACCCCCCCATCACCCCCAGAATGTACACCCAGCTCAGCACATCATTCATCCACAAACTACTCATCCATTCACTCCTTCCCATCCCCTACAAGCCTTGTGGCCCCACCAGGTCGTCCAACCCATCACTCCCCAGGTCCAAATAGCGGACCTCGAACCTCACCAGTACAATGACCAACTGTACAAGGAGGACGAGATCCACAACAGTGGAGGAGCTGCCAGCTTCAGCTCCCACAGGCCCATCATCGTCACACCCAGGGCCGAATAAAATCAGGGGGAGGCAGTCCCAGCTGCAGCCTCAAAAGATCGCCCACTTAAAATCTTACTGTAGGGATATGTGCCAATACAGCGGAGATGAACGACTCCTCATCAAAGTGTTCCAAAAGAGTCTAACGGGCCCAACACTGAGATGGTTCATGTCCCTAGAACCATCCATGATAAAAACTTGGAAAGACCTAACACACTTATTCCAAGAACAGTATGTCTATAATATAGACATAGAGCCAAGGAAGTCGGATTTGGCCCGGGTGAAGCAAAGGCATGATGAAACTTTCAGTGCCTACTTAGGAAGGTGGAGGGAATTGGCTGCCCAGGTGACCCACCGGATTCCTGATGATGAGCAGATAAAATTGATAACCAAGGGAGCTCACCCAGTCATCACAAAATTTTTGGTATATTAGCAACAGTCTAGTTTTGCTGATTTGGTTTGAAATGCCAACCGTTGCGAAGACGCCGTCAGAGAGGGCAGGTTGGGAAAGAGCATGGCCAACGAGGCCACCGGGGTTCAAAAATCTGTCAAACCAAGAATCGAAAGAAGACCCGAACGAGAGTAGCGTCGTTTACCCCAGTGCCAATACCAATGCCCCAATACGCCTCAGCCGCTACCACCCCCAACCCGTTTCGAGCAAGCACCAAGGCCAAACAACAAACCGAGAGCTGCATTTACCCAGGAATAGATGAGAGCACGATTCGAATGGGTGTTTACGCCGTTAGGACAATCTTTAAGTGTCTTATTGCCAGTGTTGCTTCAAAAGGGTCTGGTCAATTTACTCCAGCCTCGCCCACCACCCAATCCAATCCCAAGAAACTCTGACCCGAACTTGCATTGTAACTTCCACCAGGGGCTGGGTCACCCTACCGATCGGTGCTTCCCACTAAAGCACGCGGTCCAAGATCTAATAGAGGCGGGAAAAATTATTCCCCCACCGCTTCCTCAAGAGCAGAACTAGAACATCCATCAAGCACCTCTACCCCTGCACCTAGGAGGCCCCAGGTCTAACATCCATTGGGTAGAAGAGGAAGAAGAATAGTTTGATCCCTCAGATTACATCAGTAATCAAGAAGAGTTTTCATTTCCCTGGTTAAATAAGGACGAACTATGTATGGGGGTGATCGAGCCATTGTACTTAGCCGATTACTTCCCCACCCCGGCATACCAAGAGGAGCCCTTAGATTTAGGGCAGTATTTTTCCACTCCCACCCCCGCCTATCAAATCCAAACGAGCATAACGCCGCCGCAATCATACACATATCCGCCTCACTCCCAATTCACCCCATATGCCCCTCAGCCACACCTAAATCCCCCCACGCCATACATAACCCCACCATTCCCATACTGCCCTACCCCATACACACCCCCGAATCTCTCCACTCAATACACTACTCCGCCATTTCCAAATTACCCCATCCCGTACACACACCTAAATCCCACCACCCAGTATGCCTCCCCGCCATCCCCAAATCATCTTGTCCAATGCACAACTCCATCATCCCCAATTCACCCAGTTTCATCCCTGAACCCATCATCGCCCCACCCTGCCACCCCATATACAAACCCTGCATGTCCATATCCCCATGCTCCATCCACTACATCGTCATATCCCAATCACCCCACTCCATGCACAACTCCATCATCCCCGATTTACCCCGTTTTATTCTCAAACCCATCATTGTCCCACCATGCCACCCCATATACAAACCCTTCATATCCCTATCACCCCGCTCCACCTGCGCCTCCGACGTCTCCCAGTCACACCCCCACCATCCCTTCGCTATTTCGCCCCCAATCCAACTCCACCCCCACCTGAACAAACAACCCCTCACCCACTCCCCTTATCACCCGCTCCCAATCACCACTAGTCTTACCACGCCCAAGTAGTACCTGTACAAACCCCCTCCACACCCGCCAGTTCAACCCCACCAATTCCCGCCACTACCATTCTGCCCCCTATTCGAGTCAACCTGGTCGGACCCGAGAATTCGACATACCCAGCCCAATCCTCCCCAGAATCACCATGCACTCCCTTCCTCATCCCGAAACCTGCCTATGACCCGCATCAAGTGCCGTTAAGTTATGAACAGATGAACATGAATGTTGGCTGTAACTGAGAGGAGACTATTGAATTCATTACCCGGCCTGGTAGGATTTCTACACAGTCAGAAGCATCGAGGGATGCTAGAGGAGAAGAGAAGAAGAAAGAGCAGGCCGCAGGGAACCCCTTTGAGAAAATGGCCAGAGAGCATGTGTTGGAGACACAGCTCAAGAGGACACCCGCACATATTACTATGTGAGATTTGTTAATCACATCCTCGCTCCACTTTCAAGCCTTAATGGGAGCACTCAAAGATGCACATGTTTCCGCCCACGTGACCCCAGATGAGGTGGGAGAAATAATTGGGCAAGTATTGGCCCCAAATGCCATCTCATTCACTGATGTGGATCTGTCGCTCGAGGGGAACAACCACTCTAAGCCCATGCATATAACAGTGGAAGTAGGGAACTTGGTGGTTCCGTCGGCATTGAACATATGCCCTCTAAGGACGGCAATAAAAGTCGATGCGAACCCCAACACCTTCCGGCCATCCATAACAAGTGTCAGGGGATTCGACAACACCAGGAGAGAAATTATAGGAGAAGTAGACCTCGACCTGATCTTCAGGCCGCAAACCTTCACCGTCCCCTTTCAGGTGATGGACATCAAGTCTACGTTTAATCTACTATTGGGCCGGCCGTGGCTACATGAGATCTGGGCAATACCATCAACTCTACACCAAAAACTTTGATTCATCTCAGGCAAAAGAATCGTCACCATTGTAGGTGAGAGCAGAGAAGACAGGGAGCGGAGTGCTCTGCATATTGAGAATTCGAAAGTGCTTAACATGCCGCATACAGCAGATGACACTGATCTCCATCGATTTGAGTATGACGTTTCAGCCATTACCCTCGAGTCGCCTGAAAAAACCCCTGCCAAAACTGGGGTTGGAATGGATGCAGCTGTGTTCATGCTCCACAAATGGGGCCACCAAAAAGGGAAAGGGCTGGGCCCACGCATTCAAGGAAGAAGAGACCTCGTCAGGGCTAAGGGGCAGCAAACCAAATTTGGCCTAGGCTACAGGCCCCTTGAAGAAGTCAGAGAGGCCAAGGAAAAGATAAGAGCCGCAGCAGCCGCCAGGGCCAGAGGAATCAACCTGGAAGAAGAAACTCCCGCCCGACCCCACATCCGTCAAACCTTTATGAGCACCGGGGTGGTAAAGATTAATCTGGATGAGCAGACAAGGGTAACCCCACACAAGCCTATTTCTGCCCATCCTACCAACCCTTACATCACTCCCCCAGACCTCGAGGTGGACTTAGCCACCCTCTCCTTATTTGAGGAAGAAGAGATCCCCCAGTCCACCCGTCACTCTAGCACCAGCCGCTTTGGGCCCATCCTAACCATAGAGGACAGGGTCCCAGAGGATCCCTCCATAAATATGCTAAGGGAGGAATTGCAAAAGCCTACCGATGTCACTTCCAACCAAAGGGGTAAAGGCCAAACCTCACAGGTAAGTAACTGGGCATCTTTACCCCAACTCCTGGGAACCGCCAAATGCTGTGAATATGACACTGGCTCTCCAACAAAAAAAACAACTTGTAAGAAGTGAGGTTAGCCTCTGGGACACTCTACCCTGTATATATAGAGATCCACCTTGCCAGGGGCTAACCTTCAAAAAATTGTAAAAAACCATAAAAATGAAAAAAATACAAATTTCAAAAATATTTTCTTTTAAAATTCCTAATAAAATTAAAAATGATGTCGTGATACCCGTCCCACGTGAAGCCGACCCCTTTCCTATAGAAATATAAGAAGAGGCAAGAGTCACAAGTCTGGACGAGGAAGGGCAAATCGATGAGCTCCCCAATGAGCTCCTCAAATAATTTGCCGATTTTGAGCATGGCCCGACCCCGATCGTCGAAGAGACAGAGGACGTCAATTTGGGTACCAAGGAGGCACCTAGAATCACTAAAATTGGAACATCACTGTCCCCTGCAGAGAGAAAGGGTATGATTGACTTCCTTCGGTCATACCAAGACGTCTTCGCATGGTCGTATGAAGGCATGCCTTGTTTGGATACCGATCTGGTTGAGCATGAGTTGCCACTCTACCCTAATATTAAGCTGGTTAAACAGAAGCTGAGATGCCTCCGACCTGAATGGATGTTGAAGGTGAAGGACGAGGTCATTAAGCAGTACGATGCAGGGTTTCTCATGGTATCCAAGTACCCGCAGTGGCTGGCCAATATCGTCCCCGTACCAAAGAAGGATGGGAAGGTTCGAATGTGCATTGATTATATGAAATCTCAACAAGGAAAGCCCTAAGGATGACTTTCCATTACCCCACATCGATATCTTGGCCGATAACACTGCTAAGCACGGAATGCTCTCATTTATGGATGGGTTCTCGGGCTACAATCAGATTAAGATGGCAGAGGCTAACCGAGAAAAGACTGCATTCATCACTCCCTGGGGTACCTTCTGCTACAAAGTGATGCCATTCGGACTCAAGAATGCTGGGGCAACCTACCAGAGAGCAATGATGGCCCTATTCCACGACATGATGCACCGAGAGATCGAAGTGTATGTCGATGATATGATCGCCAAATCACCGGAAAGGGACGACCACTTGGTAAACCTTCAAAAGCTGTTTGAGAGGTTGAGAAAGTACAGGTTACGGTTAAATCCCCAGAAGTACGCATTCGGTGCTATGTCAGGAAAACTATTAGGCTTTATTGTCAGTAGGAGAGGGATCGAGGTCAATCCGACCAAGATCAAGGCCATCACTGAAATGCCACCACCATCTATAGAGAAAGAGGTCAGAGGCTTTTTAGGCAGAATTCAGTACATCAGTCGGTTCATTTCACAGTTAACTTCGATATGTGCACCGATTTTCAAACTACTAAGAAAGGATTCACCAGTTGAGTGGAACGATAACTACCAAGTTGCATTTGACAAAATCAAGGGCTACCTCCTAAATCCTCCAGTATTGGTACCACCTGTACCTGGTAGACCCCTGATAATGTACCTGTCCATGACAGAGTTTTCCATGGGTTGTGTACTAGGACAGCATGATGAGACAAGAAGAAGAGAGCAGGCCATCTACTACCTGAGCAAGAAGTTCACTGATTATGAAATGCGTTACTCTCATCTGGAGAAGGCATGCCTAGCGCTCGTGTGGGCTACTCAAAGACTTCGACACTACCTGTTATCCCAAGCCGTTCTACTTCTAGCACGGATGGATCCGTTGAAGTACCTATTCGAGAAACCTGCTCTCACTGGCCAAACTGCACGATGGCAACTTTTATTATCTGAATTCGACATCATGTACGTCACTCAGAAATCGATCAAGGGGCAGGCGCTCGCTGATCATCTTGCGGAGAACCCTCTGCCTGACTACGAGCCTCTAAAGACTGAATTCCCTAATGAGGACATCCTGTTCATGACAGAAGATGATACAGAAGAAGCAGAAGAATCATGGGTAATGCACTTTGACGGAGCATCACATGTCGAGGGCCAAGGAGTTGGCGCCATCCTAATTTCACCAAAAGGATCCCATGTACCGATCTCTATCAAGCTTCAACTTCCCCTGCACTAACAATATGGCTGAGTATGAAGCTTGTGCCACCGGTCTACATGCAGCTATCGATCTGAATGTAACTCACCTTCGAGTATTTGGTGATTCACAGTTAATCATATGCCAGACGAATGGTGACTGGAAGACAAAAGACGAGAAACTGATCCCCTATCATGAACACCTCGAAGATCTGATAGCTTGCTTCCGAGATGTGACTTTCTTGTACGTTCCCCAGATAAGAAATCACTTCGCTGACGCATTAGCAACTTTGGCGTCAATGATTGAAATCCCTTATGGTGTTGAGATGAAGCCGATCATGATCGAGCAGAGGAATGAGCCGGCCTTCTGCCTCCAGATTGAGGAACCTACAAAGCCTAATGATGAGCCACCCTGGTTCTTAGATATCAAGAATTTTCTCAAGACCCTAACTTTCCCGGAGGGTACATCCAAGATAAATCGATGAACTATTCAACGTTTAGCGGCATGTTACGTCATTTGCGGGGAATGCCTCTACAAGCGATCATACAATAACATCTTACTCAGGTGCCTCACCGAAAGTGAAGCGGTCAATATTATGAAAGAAATCCATGAAGGAGTCTGCGGGGCACACGCCAGTGGACACATGCTCGCTAAGAAAATCCTAAGGCAAGGATACTTTTGGATCACTTTAGAGACTGATTACTGCAATCATGTCTAAAAATGCTACAAGTGTCAAGAACACTCCAGTCTAATACACGCTCCTGCCATTGATCTTCACTGCATGACCACTCCTTGGCCATTTGCTACCTGGGGCCTTGACATTATCAGAATGATTAATCCAAAGGCATCAAACGGACATTGGTTCATCCTCGTCGCCATTGAATATTTCACCAATAAAGCGGCATCATATGCCAACATCACGGCCAGTCACATTGAGAAGTTCATCAAGAACAACATCATTTGCAGATACGGCGTGCCCAAGGATATCATCACTGATAATGGCACTAATTTCGCTAATAGGCACATCCAGACCTTGTGTGAGCAGTTCCGGATCAAACATCATCGATCATCCCCATATAGGCCTCAAACGAACGGAGCTGTAGAGACGGCCAACAAAACTCTAGTCCACATTCTGGAGAAGATGGTAGTCACTTACAAAGATTGGAGCGAGAAGTTACCCTTCGCGCTCTGAGCCTACAGAACGTTGATCCGTACCGCTACAGGGGCAACACCATTCTCCCTTATGTATGGAACCGAGGTCGTCCTCCCGGTAGAAGTCGAAGTACCCTCGCTTTGAATCCTCATGGAATCAGGCTTACCCGAAGCAGAGAGAGAGATCCCGCTTTGAACAATTAAACTTATTGGACGAGAAGAGACTCCTAGCCTAATGTCACACTCAAGTTTACCAGGGGAGAATCGCACGCGCTTACAATAAATGTGTCTGCGGTCGAGATCTAAAGGTAGGAGACACTGTGCTGAAGAAGATATTTCCATCCCTCCATGCCGATCCAAGAGGAAAGTTCAAGCCGAACTGGGAAGGACCATACGTCATTTGAGAAGTGTTGCCAAGATACGCCATCCGCCTCACCACCATGGACGGAGATCATCTTCCTGAGCCCATCAACGCTGGATACGCCCAATGGTTCTATTCATAGTCTATCGCGATAAGGTAAGTATTGATGAAACAGATACGTGACTGCTTAAGAATCATCCAAAAGAGGCCATCATTCCAAGCACAGTAGCCCAAAAACATCCCTAAAAATGATGATATCCTTTGCTACCCCATTTGAGCCTGGGCCTTTCTTTCAATAAACCCTTTCCCCTAAAATATATATATATATACGTGTACATATACAAAAAAAAGAGGGAGAGAGGAAAGATACATGAGTGTAGAGCTACTATCAAATCTAAAAAAATTGAGAAAAGCAAAACCACAAAAAGAGATTGCCTAGAGGAGGAAAAAGAATAACAAAAAAGTTTTATAGAAGAATCACGGAGCATGTACAGTAAAAACCCCCAAGGAAGAAAGTATGTTGAGAAAACTAAAGCTGTATCAAGGAAACCCTTTTAGTCCAGCATACCTTCAAATCCAAACCTAACTCATGGCCAAACTACACCTTGAAGGAAGCCCTCTTTGTAGGTTCGCAAGCAGTCATAATATCTGTTAAGTCAACATGAGCCGAGTCGTGAGACGACACCAGAACCCCATCCAGCCGATTATGACGGAATCAATGTCCATGTTGTGGCTTTCTAATTCTTAAAAAGAAAAAGAGAGAATGATAAGGTAAAATAAATAAATAAAAAAAGAAAAAGAAAGAAAATTAATTTGAGTTCAAAGCAAGATGGACGTGGTGAAAACCCGCAAGGGCACCGCGGGTAGAAACAGTGAACTCACGCGAAACAGGTGAAGACCTGAAAAGGTACCTGGGGTAAGAAAGCGGACCCATGGATGTAGTGAAAACCCGAAAGGGCGCTACGGGTAAAAACAGGGATGACAGGCATGGCGAAAACCCGTCTTGGGCGCTGTGAGCAAAACTGTCAAGAAAAGAGAGATCAGGGGAAGATCTGTCTGGCCCACCTATTTTAGTCTGGACCCCTTGAGCCTCTTCTCCCCTTTGATAGGCCGCTCATGTCAAAAATTGGATCAGATCCCGATTAAGTATATCATCTCTACCGTGTCGTCTGACACATGACCAAAGGTAAAGGCAGAAGACCAATCAATCTCGGAGAAGCGGACCTATCCATGTTTAAAAAAAAAAAAAAAAAAAATTGGAGCCTCATAAACAGGGTTTGACCATGCTCAAAAAAGGACCCACCAGTTGGCCTTGAAAATACCGACATCTCAAAAAGAAGAAAAGGAGAAAAAAAAATTTCAAAAAAGATAATAAATTTTCCTTTTCCATAAAAAGCCTCACCCTGTGTAGGAGAAATTTTTTAAAAAGATAATAGATTTTACTTTCCCATAAAAAGCCTCACACTGTGTAGGAGAAAAGTTCAAAAAAAGATAATAGATTTTCCTTTTCCATAAAAAGCCTCACACTGTGTAAGAGAAAAGTTCAAAAAAGATAATATATTTTTCTTTTCCATAAATAGCCTCACACTGTGTAGAAGAAAATTTCAAAAAAGATAATAGATTTTCCTTTCCCATAAAAAGCCTCACACTGTGTAGGAGAAAAATTTCAAAAAAGATAATAGATTTTCCTTTTCCATAAAAAGCCTTACGTTGCGAGACGTATGGAAGAAAATTCGAACACCAAAAAAATATATATATGTATATATAGCAGATTTCATTTCTTTTCTTACAAGCATCACGTATGAAGTGTCACGTCCCAAAAAGATAACAACATGACACTTTCTACTTTCTGCCTTCTGTACAAGTATAAAAATTAAAAAAAATTAAAAAATAAAAAAGAAACAACCCAAAAAAGGAAGGAGATCTCTGTTAAGGGGCATCAACCCCCCCCCCTCTGTGTATATGATTTATGGTATGTGCAGGAACAGGTTAGGGGCAGGAACCGCGCTTCAAAGCACTGATCTCTGTAAGAAGAGAGTCCTCACGGGCATTTCGATCAGTCATCCACCTACCATGAAGACTCTTCTGCCGCCTCCGCGAAGCGTCAGCTGCACTGCGAGACTCAGTCAAAAGCCCAGTCAACCGAAGAACCTCGCTCTCGGCCATAGCAGCTCTCACCTCCGCCATCTCAGCTCTGGCCCTTTCCTTCCCCAAAGCTTCAGTCAAAGCCAGCTTCTCTACAGAAAGAGACTCAATCCTAGTCCTGAGCATCGTTTCCTTGTATGGCCAGGGTCCCGTCTCTATCGCATCTATCGAAATCGGGTTAGGGACAGGTAAGCCCTCAGATGCCAGCCAAACCTCGTAATCAGAAGAGAGGACGCCCCCCTGAACCAAGCTACACATGTGCACCTATTGTCGGGTCTCCCAGAGGGCTGCTATGCGATCTAGGTCACTGAGAGAACCCCGAGAAAATATCAGAGAGCACAAGTGCGGCCTCACAGTGCACGGCACGTGTTGGGTATATCTGAATTGACGGAGCACCCGAGATGAGAAATAGTAGGTGCTACCAGTCAACCCCAAAAGCGTGATACCCTCACAATCCCGGGAGCGGACAATCGGAAAGGTGTCGTCCAGCCAGGGAAGTTGCCAAATCAACTCCACATCAGATAGCCACAGGCTCAGTTCCTCGATGCTCCCATGGGGCAGTCTCGAGCACCGAATCAGAAAGCCCCGAGCCACATCCCCCCTTACCAAGCAAAATCTCGGCACGGGCCCCATAATAGCCAAATGCTCTCCTAGCCAAATCTAAATAAGGAGTGGACTCCCTCTAAGGATCCCAACTCGGCCTGAGGCCGAGGCATCCAGGCCTCGATACATCTCAGCCAGGACCAGGTGCACCAGTGAACGACCTCCCTCCAATTCCGTCAAGACATCGCACAATCCTAGGGAAAATGACTCGCCCCCAGTAAAGAAGAGAACTTCTGACAACAAATAAAGGGCAAAGGCCTTTATGTTGAAAGGATCTCGGATAGGCAACTTTCGGAGACTCGAGTCGCCAAAAAGTTCTCTCAGGAATTTCATCGAGCACCTAGTGGGCCCTCGGCGAAGCCCTTCTCATACTCACCCCTTTTCAAACCAAGAACCGCGTAGACCGCCTTTGCATACCCCAGTCTGGGTACCACTTTTGCAAGTCCCCGATGCATCCTCAGGCCAGTAATAAAGGCTAGCTCTTCCAAGGCTGGGGTAAGCTCCCTAGACCCAAATCTGAAGACGTGGGCCCTATGGTCCCATGATGCCAAAGTCGCTTGCAAGAAATTGGGCAATAGAGGAATAGCAAGGAGGGAGGAAAGGCGGGATAACCCGAGGTGATCCAGAACAGCGAGCTCACCCTCGGCCAAGCTATCACACCATTTCTGCAAAAAACTGGGCCCCGGGTCCAAACAGGGAAGTATACTAGCCCCAACCTCCGTATGAGAATTTGGGCTTTTCTTGGGAAGCGAGTCCATGGACATACAAAGTTGGTCTTTATGGAAATCAGCCAATGTAGGGCGATGGACCTGCTAAAAAAAAAAATAAAGAGAGAGGAGAGAGAAAAGAAAGGAAAAAGAGGGGCAAAAAGGCTAAGCCCGGGTGAAAGGGGAAGCAAAGAGGGCCAGGTTTGGGTTATAAAGAACTCGTCAAGCCTAGTTATATGAGGCGTATAAAATATATACGCCAAGGCAAAATTTTAAAATATTTTGCCAAGCGTATATATTGTATACGCCAAGGCAACATGACAGATGTTTTGCCAGGCGTATATATTATATAAGCCAAGGCAAAAGTTTAAAATTTTTGCCAAGCGTATATAATATATACGCCCAGTTAAAGAGGGCAGGGAAGTGTGACTCCCCTCACATTAGCCCATTCTTTTCTACTTCCCCAAGGAAGGTACGGATTTCTCTTAGCCTACTTTTTTCTCCCGGGGCGGCCCACAGTCGGGCACGCTCACGCACCCATGGGAAACCCTCAGATGACGTGGTATCCGTGGGTCATATGCGGGTAATCACATGCGGGCTCAACCCTGTCATTAGGGGGGCTCTAGCCGGCTTCATGCCAAAAAAAAAGAGGAAAAAAAAAAACACCATAAAGGCGGAGAGATAACCAAACGAAGCATTCATATAAACCATAAAAATCATAAAACCATCCAAAAAGTTGTTGATTCAAAAAATATTACATATCCCCCAATAAATCAAAGTCTAAACTGTTTCACTCTTTCAAATTTTCAGAAAATAAACTAATCCGGGGCAGCCCCCTTTGATTTCTTCCGGCGACGGGTAGCGCTCTAAAAAGTGCGGGTCTCCCCCGCCCGAGTCCATGCCTGAGAGATGCGGCCGAGCAGAGAACGCAACTCCTTTTCACGAGCATGCTGCATAAGCACACGAAGGGCCATTAGGTAGCGAAACAAGCAGAATGTAAACTCATAATGTTGCGGTAGTATTCAGCTTGGTTCACGGCCAACTCATAATCTTACACAGCAAAAAAATAATGAGAGAGGTATCAGCCACATAGGTCATCGGCATGATCTAAGAAAATAGAAGAGCAAGGTAACAAGGGAGAGATTACCCCAGGGATCTGCTCAGGGGGTGGGATCCGAATAGCTTCAGTGGATATGCGTGACTTCTCAGCCACATCGACACACATTCGCGACAGAAAGGCATCGTCCAAGCGCTTAAAAGTCCCCTGGACCTCCCTGGGCAAACTGTCAGAAGCGCCAGCACCGGAAGGGTCGGAAGGTCCAGCACCGGTAGCCTCATCAGGAGCAGCTGCCTCATCCCCCTCATCTGAATCATCATCATGTCCAAACTATGGAGAGAAACAGTTTTTGTTCAAATAGCAGGGCAATTAAGGTAATCATATGGGAAGCTGCTAATAGAAAGAGGAAAAAATATTACCTGAGATCGCAGACCACCAAAAGCAAAAAAGTTGGCACCAGGCACGAATCGGAGCAGCAGGGAGCGATAGGGCAAAGACTCATACCACATCTGATATCACCCAGGAAAGAGAAGGTCATCAATAGGGACCCCGTGGTGGAGAAAGCGAGCAGTAAGCACTTCGGTAGAACCTTCAGGAGCCAATACATCAGCTGGAGGAGCTTGGGGCACAGGCGAAAAGAGGTCGATACTGATGAACCACCCTCTCTCCTAAGTAATAGGCCCTAGCCCAGGACCCATAGAAAAAAAAAATTTATCGATCTAATAAAAGGCGAGAAGGGGCCACTGCAGTCAGGTTCCAGAAAGGGGATTCGATGTAGGGATCAAGGATGACCTGCTCAACAAAAAGGAGGAGGGATATATACATTTGGTCAGAACCCACAACATAAAAGAACTATCAAATTTGCAAAGAGAGAAATTGTTATACCTGCTCAGGGATCAACAGATCAAACTGGGAGCGTAGCCCTAACTCCAGGTGCTTCATATCCACGTCCCAACGGTGGTTCACGTGCCAATTGCTCATAAGGGAGAACGTAGGAACTTCAGAGAGAAGTAGAGGGCGACCAGGTTGGAAATGCAGATACCCCCAAACCTGAGAAAGCAAGCAGATAAAAATAGATATGCCACAAAAAAGGAAAAGTCAGATGAACTGAGATCAAAGGATAAAATACCTCAAGTGCAGGCTAAAAGCCCACAACAGAGCTGGACTCCCCAAGTACGGCTCGCACCAGGCTAGACATGAGCACCGCATAACCAGCACTGCCCCAATCAAACCGATGCACAGTGTCTCAGTTCACCATAAGACTGAGAAGGGACAATGAGACCCGCCCTCCACTGGTATTTGAAAGGAGAGTCTTGCCCAAGAGGAACAACAGAGAAATACGGGCCAGCATCAGTGCATGCTCTGGCTCGAGATAAATGGCCGCATCAGGCTGGCCTAGGTCCACTAACTCATGAGGCTTGAATAAACCAACCAGCCAAGATAACTTGACTTCGGAACCACGAACGTTCCCGGAGGTTGAGTAGGCCCCTATCAGCCAAGCCACCTCCTCCCTATCAGGCGTGCGGGTAGGTGTCACTGGTACCCCTCCAATGCGAACCCTAGTAATCATGGACCAGTCCGCTGGTGTAAGGGTCATCTCAGCCATGGCCATATGAAACATCATGGTCTAGAGACGGAAGCGCTCTATCAGAGCCTTCAGATAGGCCGTGTCGGCCCTCACAGCGAGGCAGGAAATAAAATCCCCAAAATTGGCTTGAGCAAGCAGGTCCTTCACCACTGGAGGAAGATAGAGTACGTGGCGCTGGAGATCGAACCAGCCACCCCGGAACATGATGTGTGGTAGAGGCTGCAAACAAAGGGGATCTGTCAAATAGGAGTAAAATGGTATGATAAAGGCATCAAAGGAAAAGAAAAGGATTCATCAGTTTACCTGGCCAGCAATCCTGAAGTTGGAAATGTGGGTGTGCTGACAATGGAGAAGGCCAATGCGGGCGGCTTCACCTTGCATTTCGTACAATGGTGAACTGCTCCCCATGAGGACCCTAGGTCATCTCTGGCCCCTCCTGTGGATCCCGCCCTTCGTCACCAGACATCTAAAAATATGAAACACACCGGTATAAGAAATGGCTGCTAAAAAAAAAGAGAGAGAGAAGGAAAAATAACAAAAAAAAGGGGGGCAGGCAAGGACAAAAAAAAAAATTAAAAAGAGAGAAAAGAAAAAAAAATGTGTGCACTAACCCATGGTAAAGAAAAAAACAACAACCAAAAAAAATAATGATGAATGAATGAAAAAAAAAAAATGATGATGAATGAATGAAAAATGAATGATAATGAATGAGGAAGGAGAATTATATGTATATAAAAAAATGAGAGATAAATGATGAATAAAAAAAAAAAAAGAAAAAAAGAGGAGCAAGGAATCACATATACTAAAAAATAAAAAAAAGTGAGAGAGGCACTAACAGGAAGAGCATCAAGCGTTTCAAACAAAAAAGAAAAAAAAAAGAAGAGAGAAAGAGAAAAATAACAAAAAAAAATGCAAAAAAAATATATGCACTAATCCATAAAAAAAAAAACAAAAAACAAACAAAAACAACAAACAAATAAGAACAAAGATGATGATGGATGATGAACGGTGATGATATATATAATAATAATATGATGAATGATGAATGATGATATAATAAAAAAGGGAAAAAGGATGATGATGAATAAAAAAAAAAAAGAAGAAAAAGAGAAAAGAAAGAGAAGAGCATGGGCACAAGGAATCACATATACTAAAAAAATAATGCCTTAATTTGTCACCACAAAAAGGAAAAACATCAAGCATTTAAAAAAAAAAATAAATAAATAACAAAAAAAAATATTATCAAAATTCAAAAGAAAGATGAAAGAGGGGTTGATGATTACCTTCAATGGGAGAAGAAATAGATCCAAAATTGGCGGAGAATGAATATTTTTTTCAATCCGCACACACGGCTCCCGGTGATAGAACTCAAACAAAATCAAATGCAAAAACCCTAGGGGGCTGTCCCAAACTTGAGAAGGAAGGAGGGAAGAAGATAGAATTTGAAAGAGAGGGCCCCTTTTGTGCTCGGGCTCGGGCAGTTTCATAACTGCCAGATTTTGGTCAGGCGTATATAATATATACACCCGGCCATTTTTTTCGCAGATCTAGCAGGCGTATATAATATATACGCCCGACCATTTTTTCTAAAGATTTGCCAAGCGTATATATTATATACGCCCAATACCAACTTTAATATTATGTAGCTCTATATGCTCTAGATCAAGGCCCGGTCCCTCTTAGAAGCCCATGTATCACTGGGCGATGGTGCGCGCATCCCCAAATGGCCCCTCGAGCTCCCTTCGATTGGCCCAAAGGGACCGTGCTACAGTAAACGGATCTAGATCTGTAAGCGCCCGCCGAGTGCTCCCATAAAATCATAAAATCATAAAAAGAAAAGGAGAGAGACAAGAGATTCACATAAAATAACAAAAAGAGAGAAAAAAAATCCTGAAACACGACACTAGTTCTCAAAAGAGCGTCGCAACGCCTGTTTGCCCCACTCAGAGAGCCGTGTTAAATCAATTCGGAATGATCGGGTTCACCCGAAAATTCTCAAACCCTATTTTATACAGGGACACCTCAGGCCTGATCCGGCAGGCAAATAAACTCGTCCATCACCGGTCGCTCCTGGGAACATATACCTAACCCAAAATCTTCTCAAACATGAGGCGAGACCTGATCCGACAGGCAAACCAAGGACCTATCACCGGAATGCGCACGTCCTTGAGGTGTATCAATATGGCAAGTTGGTCTGCCCAAGGATACATGCAAAAATAAAAATGGTTTGAGCATGCTCAAAGTCTCGAACTGACATGTGCAAAAGAAAAAAAAAAGAAAAAAAAGAAGAAGAAGAAGAAAAAAAAAAAAAAAAAAAAAGAAGGAGAAGGTTCGGGATAACAACCTTTTGTTATGTAGTTAAAATCCTGAGTAGGTTGACCCCACCTTCCAAGCTTTGGCTCTGATCATCCACCTTCGAACCTATGATTGACCAAGAGTGCACCTGACTTCAGATCATTCGAAAAGTCTATTGTCAGTTGAAACTGACCCGTCAAAAATAAAATTACAACCAACCAAACTATGTGCAAACATACAGACCGCAGGGTCCATTCCCTTTTATTTCCTTTTACACAGGCTTAAAACCTGTATAGGCACGGTGTCCCTGTTGAATGTATGCACTTGCGTCTAGGTATCCGCAGGATGGTCGTTTGTCCTCGTAAATTGTACCTTAGGGTCAAGGCTTCTGTCCACGCCTCTTTGCTGCTTATTGCCCCTGATGGGTGTCTGTCTGTGCATAGTTAGTAAGATGTGATTTCATTGGGGACGGAGGCTAGAATTGGCCATCTCTTTCAATGGATGCTTGGTCCTAGCCTGATCTTTTTAGCTTTGTCTCAAGTTAAGGCACTCCGATTCGGGTGAATCAGGAGCACCTCACCACCGGAAGGTGCACATCCCCAAGGTGTACCTATCCCCGACAGAGCGCACACACTCTCAAAGCGTATCAACTAGCATCTGATCCACCTAAAGAGTTGTGCAAGAATAAAATTGACTGAGGTCCTTGAGCTTTGCTTAGAGGCCTCGAAACAAAAGAAAATTCAGAAAATAACATATAAAAATTCACTTTGAAAATGGGCATACATTCCCAAGAAGTGTCGCGACATCAATATTCGCTTCACTCGGGTAAATCATGCTAAAGAAACCTCGAGGCTGATGGGTTCGCCCAAAGACTTTGAGCCTTACCTAGGTAAGGGCACCCGTGGCCAATCCAATGGAGTTGTCGATACCCCATAGGATTGGACACAATTTGTAGGCCTTCGCTTCATGCACTTCGCGTCGATCCCAAAGCATAGACCGATCACCCCGTTTCATGGAGCTGTCTGGTTCAGATTAATACTCAACATCACACATATATAATTTCCCTCAGGAAGTGGACGATATCCCGGCTAGCGGGCTTACACTTTCTGTGATCATCGTAGTTATGCCTAGTAATGTCGTAATGCGCTTGGGGACTGTTAGCTTTGAGGTATGGACGATATCCCGAAATGAGAGGGCTTACGTACACTCACCATCACCATGGATGTTTGAGAATTGAGTTGAACCAGGCGGACCCATCAAACGTGCCTTGGACCTCTTCGGATGTCTCTTGTCTTTGGCATCTGATCATTAGTGATCGAATACCAAAGAGGGGCATCTGTAGACACCCAAATTCGGCCCAAGGCCCGATCAGTCTGTACTCCGAGAGAGATGCACTCCTGTGCTTTCGATGGCACCCTTGAACCCTTAGAAACCAACCCAGACCTTTAGGAATCACCCTGAACCCATTAGAACCATTCCCCTAACCCTTAGAGATCACCCCCAAACCCTAGGATCCCTTCCTAGGCCCGACTTAAACCCTTCTGAGCAATTGATGGGAGGAGAGCTACAAAATTTTACACAGACCATTGCTGAGGAGGATCCCCATACCATTGGAAGGAGGACTTCTCCAGCTTTCCAGCAAGCCAAAGATCACCCAATTTGGAGTTGTGGTTCAAAAGTTATGACCGATTGGGAAGTTATGATCGATTGAACTTTCACATAAAATCATAACTTTTGCTCAGGCGTATGTATTAGATACGCCCAGCCAATTTGGCCCCATTTTGGTCAGGCGTATATATTATATACGCCTGGCATTTATGGGCCAAATTTGGCCGGGCGTATATAATACATACGCCCAGCATAGGTAGGGCCCACCACGGACACCCACCTTCTCAGATCTCCTATGGTTTTTATGAAAATCACTGTACATAAATAGGGCGTATGTAATATATATGCCCAGCTTAGCTACAGTAACTGTCATTAAATGCTCGAATTTCCTCCATTTGGTTTGACCTTTTGACCATCTCCTTGGTTGAGGTGAGTGTCTTAAGGTTGGTTGCACCCCCTCTGAGCTTATTGGCAACCCTTAAGTCACCCATGATCTCACCCTGTCATCCGCCATTGAAATCAGTTTCCCAAACCTCTAGGACCCTAAAAACCTAGAAAACCTTAGATGGAGGATTACCTAATTGCTAAACCAATTAGCTCTTAAGTGACCCTCTAACCCACCTCTTCTCTATAAATAGAGAGGCCCCCCCTCTTCCCAAAGGTTTGAAAAATTAAGGTTGAAAGTTAAGCTTAAGAGAGAGAGCCCTAGTGAGAGAAAAAAAAAAATTTATTTTACATTCTTCAACCAGAATTTCAGCATGCTTAGTTCATCCTTTTCAATCCTTTTCAACCATTAGATCACCCCTTTTTTAGCCAAGCTTAGTCCCTAGCTTCATCCTACACTTCCTATCTACCGAATCCTAGCATTAGAACCTATTCCTCTACTGTTTAAGCCACTTAAAGCCATCGGAAGCACGCCGAAGCGAAGGTCTTCCATGGTGCAACAAAGGCCCGTGAGCTCCGGCTCACCCCTCTCTTCCTCTACCTTCTTCGTGTTTCCTCCGTCCAAAGATTCAAGCCATTACGCCGCCGAAATTTCGATTTGGCTCAAAGCTTGACAGGACCGTATTGCCTTCGTGCAAGGGGAAGCTCTACCCATTTATTTTTATTTTGGCCATAGATAGAGACCGCTACGTGCGGGTTGATTGGATGCCTAAACCCTTTCCGATCGATAACCGAAGCCCCTACCCTAGAGCGTTGGCAAAGATCGGTAAATTAGAGTCATATTTAACACTTCGGTGCTCAAAATATTGATTTAAAGGTTTCCCGGGTCACCAAAAGCTCCGGGTGGCGACTCTATATTTTATTCCATCGTGAGCGCATCGCGGCGACGGGTTCAAGAGAATCCATGGTCGCACAATGAGGTATTCTAATTATATGCATGGCGGTGTAGATCTCACGTTCAGCAGCAACAACAAGCTTCTATTTTTGTAAAATTATAATTACGATTTTCTTTGTTCAGCTCATTACTCTCCAAGAATGATTTGGCATTACGAACAATCGCGATTCTCTTTTATATCGCACTCCGCTTGAAGTCTCTTTTGAAGAATCTTAAATTACAATTTCTCAGTTTCTCTGTCACTATGTTCCATCGCAAAGTACGATTTCTGGCTTTAAGCATATGTCGAAGCGTCTTTTACGCTCGATCTTCTTTCTTACTGCTTTATAAGTTCATTTTGATAAAGATTAATACTTTGGTTCTCTTTTGTTTTTATTCTTAATATCTGCATATCAGTATCTCGTTAGTAGCAAACTGTGGTCTAGCATCACTAAGTTAAGGGTGATAAAATGGTATATTTTGTGACTGATCAGCTAGTGCGCCGTCAAGAAAACAATTGCGCTTCTTGTTAAAAGTGCTAGGGCTTCTTACAGAAGTGCCATTAATGCTAAAAAATAGGGTAATAAATGGTCTCCCTAAAGGGCTGCCTCAAATTGTCATTTTGAATGGTAATGATGGACATTACAAACCATAATGTTACGCGCCGCTTCTCATTTAAGGTTCTGACAAAGGTAATCAATGATATAAGGTCAGACATCGCTTCACACAAAAATGTACTAGGTGACAATAAAAATGTGCTACATGTCATATTATAGGCGCTTTCCATTCCTTAATGGAGCGCCACCGCTTCATGAAGGAGGCGCTAGCGCACCATAAAGGAAGTGATTGCACTTCTACAGAGAAGCGTAAGCGCTTCGTAGATAAAATAGAAAAAAAATGATAGAAATTGTGGTAATAAGGGTCTTTTCGAAAGATAATAATTGTCATTTCAACTTCCGATGTCAGGAATGTATCCTCAGGCGCTTCGCACCACTTTGCTTTTATGATCCTGTCGGTGCTAATTATGATTAAAATAGGATTAAATGAGAAAAATATTGAAATGTCACATCAGCCAAAAAGGCGTTACCACTACAAAAAATGTGTTTATTGGAGACGGCTTTTGGCCGTCTCCAAAGGTGTCTAAGTCGTCTCCAATAGTATTGGAGACGGCTTCCATGTAGTCTCAAATAGTCCCGTCTCCATTATTTTTGGAGACTAAATGGAAGCCGTCCCTCATAGTCAAAGTTATTGGAGACGGCATATGACCGTCTCCAAAGATATGTTGGAGACAGCTTAAAGCCGTCTCTAATAAGTCATCTCTTATTATTAGAGACGGCTTTTGGCCGTCTCCAATAAGTGATTGCCTGTTATTGGAGACGACCAAAAGTCATCTCCAATATTTTTTTTATTTTTAATGCTATTTAATTTTTTTGCTCCAGGACAATATTGTCTAGCAGTACACATCTATAACCTGCATTTTATTTTATTTTTTTTATGAAAATCCATAACATGCATTTATATACTCACATTAGCATAAACATTAACATGGTCATTCAGAAAAGTAAATTTTAATTCACGACACCGCAATTTCATTAACAACAAATTTATTTATACAAATAACGACTCTCATTTTTAGAGGTATCCAGTAGTCATGGCTTCGTAAGCTTGTCCAGTAGTCATGGCTCCATCTCCAATTATAGAGATTATATGGTTGTTCTTCCCTACTAGATCTCTAGCAACTGCCATTCCTATCAAATTCAAAAAAAAAAAAAGTTAATAATTTCTCCAAGAATCGAGTCATAGAGTGTAAACAACATAGTAAGGATTAAAATATCAATATTGGTTTGTGCCTATACCGGGAAGTATCTTCCCAGTACACAACATAGTAAGGAATGTCTCTACTTCAAAGTAGAAAAGACATTTAAATTTTCAAAGGACGACGGTCACGCTTAGCTTAAGGACCATAGAAATTCAGGAAAGAGACCACAAGAAAACTAAAATAAATGTCAAACAAAAAAGCCCATAACAAGTTTTCAGTTGAAAAAATTACCTAGAAAATGAAGATATTCCAAGCCAATTGCAACCTCTGCAACATAAAACCTGGACAAGGAAATTATTTTAAAATGCCAAAACGCAAGGTTTTCAGCAGTAGAAATGCCCAACAAAAGCAACCAAAGGTCCCAAAGCACAATTGAAAGTTCCAACGATAACGATATAAGAGCACAAAAAGACTTATGATGCAGGGAATTCTGCTCTTATTTGCAAAAACCAGATTTCATTGGTATCTACCACAATTACTTATTTTACCCTCCAAATTTAAAAATAAATAAAATTCCACATCAGTTAAGTTCATTCCGCAACAGAATGCTAAAAGAGAGATTCTCACCTCTTTTCCACCCAATTCAGTGAAGAAGTGATCAAGTAGGGTGTGTTTGGCTTCACGAACTTGACAATAAACAATAGACTTCGGAATAGAGTTCCGCAAGCTTGCACAAACCATATTTACATATGACAAAACAAATGTCCTCGCTCATGTTGAGAAGAAAAAGTAACTGGATAATTACCGTCGCATGATATAAAGAATTAAAACAGACCTGACAGATAAAATGCTAAAACAAAGGTACATATGACTAAAAAAACCATTAGCTACAAAACAAATCTAATAATCTGGAAATGATTTAAGATTACATTATATTGGTGGGGGGTTTGTAATATGCTTATTTAATCACAAAATGAGTGGTTATGTGTTTCGATAAAAAATTACTTGCATGGATAACCCATTTTGGTTTTTAACTCCCAACTTTTTTCCAAGTATAACGATTATGTTGATATCGCTGAAAAATTACCTAGAAAATGAAGATATTCCAAGCCAATTGCAACCTCTGCAACATAAAACCTGGACAAGGAAATTTGGATTAAGACTGAAGTTCATACCACGTAAAAAGTAACAAACCAAAACAGTGACAGTACACTTCTGACCTTCAACTGATTTGGTGCTCAACAATATCCGCCGGCATTTGGTTCGGGTTACCTAATACCAACTCTTTTAATATGTATACATGCCAAGAACTGGAACATGTAACCAATAAGAACTGAATCACACAGATTTTGTTCCAATTATCAGATGAATAAAACCATCAAAAAGTGGCCATTACACAGCCATGAACTCATAACTATAAACTATTGGGAAAACAATAGTGGTTTACATTTATGAAAATTAAATAAAAATGGCAAAAGCAAAAGCTAATGACAGGACCCACCACAGTACTTTTTTCTCTTATATCCCCCCCAAAAATGGCTCATTTGTAAAAGGGCACCTGAGTTAAAAAACCTGTAAGGCACCACATGATTGGGTGCAAGAAGCAGGACCCACCCCCAAAAAATGACATAATTTGTGCAACATGGTTGGTGAGATCCGCTTCTTTGGAAAAATCACGCCACCTGAAATATGAAAATCTCGTGCAAATGGTGAAACCATTTCCCATGTAAAAAGCAGAATAAAGAAAACTGAAATTGAAATCCCAAATCTTTGATATTTGCCACTCCATCTTCACCGTTCTTGTTGTCCTTGACTCCAAACAGCGTCCAAACAATGAAAAGCTTCCAGGCTTATGTGAAGGAACACGAGTTCCTTGCTTAACCTAGTTTAATATATAAACAAAAAAGACTCATGTCCCTTGTATGCTAAAATTAAAGGTTTACTGACAAAAAATATAAATAAATAAATTACCTGAAATACTAAGAGATACAATAATGTTTGGTGGTTTACCTTTCCTTTATAATGTTTGGTGGTTTGCCAACAAAGTAGTCCATTGCAAGTGTGTCCCTGATTCATATCCTCAGAAAATAAAGGCAATCAAATTCCATATAACGAGCTTCCGAAATTACAACAGTTAGCTAAGAACCCAATAGCCAAGAACTTCTTTTTAAAGAGGCTTGTCTTTTTCTGTGTGTTGTATTATTAGCAAAGCTTTTCTTCTGGCTTTAAGCTCCTGTCATTTACTTTGCAAAAGGCCTCTTATGGAAATTGTTACATGCTTTTAGAACTTATATTTAAGCTGGTATAAATGAATCTAACACCATCGACCAGTCAATCTCAAAAAACTACAAATAAGAAAAATGAATCTACACTACCCATAACCACGTTCAAGAGATAAGTTCCAATCACGAACTCAATGAACATGCAATCCAATACATAGTGGCATTTTAAGGATAAATAAATAAATGGGCAGAGACTCTGCAACTCTCTTAATACATGTGATCATGAAACCTCATCAAAGGAGATTACAAGCATTAGGGAGGCATTTCAAGGACCATTCAACTATCCTCACGGGTAGTCACTGCCAGAGCCATGATTTTTTCTAAGGGGGTCCCTCATGATGAACAGTTTAAGATAACACAAATTTTCAAAAATGAAATCAGAGCTTCCAGCAAGTATGATAACAGTTTAATAATTTGGTATAGAACTGAAATAAGCTAGGGAACAGTAGAAAAGCAGAAATTTGATAAAGTCGCATAAGGTACCTCACAGACTCCTCTTTAAAAGTCTTCATAGGTTGCATATCAAGCAATGCAAATAGCTCACCACCAGCGCAAAAGTCTGTTATCAAACACACGTGTGTAGGAGTCTGAAATATAAAAGATGCATCAGTATATATCATCTAAACAAGTAAAAAGATCTAGTAAAAAGGAAAACTCCGTTTATAAAATTATAATTTTCATAAAAGCATACAGCATTAAAATTTAGAAATTAACATGGGAAATTAACTTTGAACTAGCTTCAGCATCCTTTGTTATAATGCCTTAGAAGGGAGCAATTAAAATACCTTTGTTATAATGCAATCACATGCGCCCATCCATTTCTCCATCTGGGTCTCAAATCCTTCAGATTGGCTAAAATGCCTGCGGCTAAGACTTTAAAGATCCTCCAAAGTCGTTAAACCTAGAAACTTTGAGCAACTCAAATTAAATATGGGACCTGTTGTGGTGAAGGCTTTTTGTAAGTGGCCTCTCTCATACACATGGGACCTGCTGTAAGCACATCCTTACATATTGCACTTCCAGATATGCAACCCACTTGCTACTTATCGTGCTTCAGAATCAAATGCTATTACAGAAAAACCAAACAATTTGTGTCCCTCCTTTTTTTAAAATGAGAATCTTCAACTGCCTTGTATAAACCTTCTTTTTTTAGACTATTTATTAATTAATAAATACAGACCTTAAAAGCTGATAACAGAAAATAGGGACTTGCAAAGCTAAATACCCATTGATTGGCTGCTTAGAAAACAAATAAGAAACAAAGCAATATATTTAATTTTGTCATATCAGAAAGTGCACCAAATGCTACAAAAGTGTTGACCAATCCTCAAATGGACAAAATATGGAACCTCCTTTCTCTAAACAAGGTTCTTAAGTTACCACCATCTGCAAAGTTCCTCCTCCACGTGTAGCTTATCGATTAGACAGAACAGACCAACAGCATGCTTGCTATGTGTTCAATTTCACAGACTCCGCTGGCATGAAAAACCACATCAGTCAAACAATTCTAACCATCTGAAAGATACTAATGTAAATAAACTGTTGGATCAAACCTGCTAAGCATTCCTTACTAGGTTTCCCACGTGCATCTGTATCACTACAATGACAACAAGATTAATCATAAATAAATGACAATGATTAAACACCAAATTGACGGCCCCAAATTCAAAAGATGACAATAAAAATAAATAAATAAAACCTACTTCATGTAGTTTTGGAAATAAAGATCCTCGCGCACTTTCAAAGTCAAATCCATCGTAAGGTCTGGGTGTTTCAGTTTCAGATGCTTGTGTACAAACTCAGCAGCATGGAACAGGTTTGTGCACCCCTTGGCTCCACAACTGTACTTCCACCTATACTTTTTGTTTTGTGAGAAGTTCTCCGGCAATTCCATTAGTCTGAAGGAATAGATAGCCTTGCCTATGATTATTGTCACTTAGGGGCAGCACCATTAGTCAAATCTACTTATTTTTTTGGTCCAAACTGCCCCTAAACGAGGTATTTAATTCGCTAAAAACTGATGGCAGCTCTAATGCAAAGTATTTAGTTTGCTAAAATCTGATGACAGCTCTAATGCGCTAAAAAATAAAAAATAAGATTGTCAAACCAATGTATTAGAATAACAAACCACCACAATCACTAACAATCCACCAACGATCACCACAATCACCAACACTGCCATTACCATCCTCACTCTTCCACGTTATCACCATTTCATGAACATCAGCACGATCATCCTCGCCTGCTTCAGTCTCTTCAGCTTCACCTACTCCAATCTCCTCTTCAACTTGGTCATTTTTAGAACCTAAAACAGCTAAATGAATTACTCAAATCAATAGTCGTTCACCCCATCACTCAATAGAATAACAAATCAGTGAACAATATGCAAAAAAAGCACAACATTATTAACTTAGAATATGGAGAAGATAACAACAGGAACAATCTAAACATATGAAGCAAGATAATTTCAGAGGTTATGAACAAAAATTATCTTCTGAAGCTCCCCAAAAATTAGCCTTTTAAAGATTAAAAAATCAATAACTTCATCAATAAATAACATACCGATCCAAAATGTGTACCCATTCAAAGTGTTGTGGAGGAGAGCCTATTGTTGAGGCGGCGGTGGAGGGGGCTACAGAAAGAAAATGAATGTTTGTTAGCATGACAAATTATAGAAAACTACAAGAGAAAAATTTGTATAGAAGTTTTAAAGTAATGTTTACCATTGTTCCGATCAATCAAGTGATCAACCACTTCATTGCTTCAAGCTCTTCTCTCAAGGTGCTCACTTCTTCTTTTAATTGGCGGACCTCCTGCCCCCCTCCCCTAGGCAGACGGTCCGAAATGCTTGTCTCACCCCCTCAAAGCCGGACGCGACCACGTGTGTCTGATCCCAATACCTGAGATAATACATCATCTCGTCCAGTGGACTCTTGTGAGCCCTCTGCAAGTCGTTCATCTATCTTTTGCTGAAATTTTTTCATATAAATTAAATATTTAATTATTATTTTAAAAAAATCTTATAAATTAACAAATCATCTTACCATTATCTCTGCTGCTGCGTCGTTTACCGGTTTACCATCTTTTTTTGTGTGATTCAACTTCCAGTTCCGCATCCTTGAGGGTGATTTCCCCTCTACCTGCTTTAACTATAAAAAATAACGAGTTTAATGTGTAACTATAAAATACTCATTGTCCGAAATGGGTTGAAACCGTCACTTGCTAAACCCAATCTTATATTGCGATTTTCCTCTGCAAATGTTGGATTGATCTTGTCAAAGTGTTTCCATGCTGGAGAATCTGCAGGATGTCTTAACACCCCATCTTTAGTGCGTTTCTCATCGTGCCATCTCATGTCAGCTGCAGTTTTTGATGACAAATACAAACGTTGCAATCGTTGTTTTAAAGGGAAGTGACGAAGAATCTTTGCAGGCGTCTTCTTGTCATCCTCAATCTCATGATTTTTCCATCGCGATGTCCCACAGATGTCACATTTTTCTTTTTTCTCAGACTCCTTCCAGTACAACATACAATCGTAAGGGCATGCGTCGATTTTATTGTAATTTAGTCCCAAGCCTGAAATAATCTTTTTGCTTTGTGAGAAGTTTTCCGGCAACGTCGACTCTTTAGGCAAAACCTCCCTTAGTAAGTCAAGCAACAACGTAAAAGAGTTGTTGCTCCATCCACCAAGGGCCTTGATATGCCAAAGTTTCACAACGAAAGACAACGTCGTATGCGTGTTACATCCAGGATACAAGGGATTCCCCAAATTATACGCATATTTGTAGAATTCAGAAGCACTAGCATTGGGTACATCACTTTGTTCCTGCTCCAAACCATCTGCGTCTTCATTTGGGTCCGGAAATCTAAAAGCATCTTGCATCATCCCCTTGATGTCATCAACCAAAACGTTCTCATTGTCATCGGCTCTAATATCTACCACAATTTCATGTCTAGGCAGTGGCCCTCTCTTCTCTCCGTGATAAGTCCATACAACATAACTTTTCATCATCCCGTTTATTACCAAATGCTCCTTCAATAAGTCGGGTTCTAAGTAAACGCAATTACAACATCTTGTACAAGGACACTTGAGCCTCCCATTACAAGTAATTCCATGGGCTAAACCGTGATCGACAAATCCAGCTAACCCTTTGTCATACTCTCTAGAATATCTCGACTTTTTTACCCAACTCTTTTCCATCATATAAAAGTTTCAAACCCCTAAAAGTATAAGAAATGTACAGTTTAATATTTTTTTAAATGATAAAGGTTTATATTTCTTATACCATATTCATTAGTTTTGCCCATTCGAGAATATCAAGTCATTTAATTGTTCACATAATATGAGTTCAGAGTTTCTCTAAAAATTTCGACAGCATCTCCACGTAGTTCTTCAAATACGCGGACTTTTCATACTATTTTATACTTTTCATTATCCACAATGGACAATGAAAAATACAAAATAATATATGAAAGTACGTATCCGAAGAACAAAGGAGAAATTGTCAAAATCATTTGAGAAAACTCTAAAAATCATATTAGTGAACAAGTAATGTACATGATATTCCCAAACTATCTATCTTCAGATAGATAATCCGAAAGGTTATATGTCATAATTCGACATATAACTTTTCAGACAGGCACTTATTAGCGGCCATTGCAAGTCATTGATTTTGCAGTGACAGAATCAATACAAATAAATTTTAGACAAAAAACTGTTATTGGAAGCATAATTGCTTTAGATTACCTTATAATTCTGCAACAAAGGTTAAAGTGTCCAAAAAATTGAACTATCTATTTTTATTTGAAGTGAAGAATTTATCTCAAATCATGATTTAAGGTTACTTTTGATTTGTCTAAACAAAAACAGTTATAGTAATACTTAACGAAAAGCTGCATTTCTGTTTGGACAGGAAATATAATTATATTAGATTAATGATGCTGCCTCTAAGTTAAAATCATCAAAGGCAGCACTACTTGAAAGTTGAAACAGATGTGATCATGATTTGGGGCAAGTTGCTTATGATGAATAGTATAAGATAGCCTACTTTTGATGGAAGCACCATTAATCTAATCTACGCTAATCAAATGTTCTGCCCAATCTGTCACTTACTCAACAATTTGGATCATGATCAACCTGCTTAAGTGAGCCCATACCTGACCAACAGATTCACAGAGAATTGATGGGTCGAAATAAATAGCATATTAACAAATTCGCAATGCTATACGCTGATCATTCTTGTTGATATAATGCTATATTTCCTAAATCTATTTATTTTTAATTTTGAAAAGAAGAGCCAAACCGAATGGATAATATTACGGAACGAAGTAAATATAATAATTGGAATCAAGACAATGCAAAGGTCGTATAATATAGGGATGAGGAGGTGTCACCGGCTTCATAAGCTAATCGAGCCTTTTACCCCATCGGTCTTGTCTGCCCGAGATTTTGGGGGCCCTAGGCAACCACCTCGTGGGCCTATGCTTAGGGCTGGCCTTCCTATCGAGAGCTGTTTACGCATATGTGGTGTCCCTGCAAATCTATATGTATGTCCTTTTTATAAAGTAGTTAAAAAGTTCAAAAGCTGTTGGAAAAACCTTAAGTTGGGCAAGTTTAATCCCAACTTAATCACATTAGAAGTTCAATACCATGTATTAGATGGGAATTTTTCAGGAATAGTATTTATAATATCTACAGGGGGAGTAACGTCCATGGATCCTTTTCTAGAGAAATTTTTCCCAGAGGTTTACAGACAGAAGAACAACCAGTCCACGAACAACTATCGCAAATGCGATAATCAAGGACTAGCAGCATTTACTTCTTCCCTCTATCTCGCTGGTCTGGTTGCTTCTCTAGGCGCCTCACCCATAACTAGAAAGTATGGGCGCCGAGTAAGCATTAAGTTTTGAATAACATCACCACGCTTGGGTAATTAGTCCTAATCGGAATATCTGAACTACTCAAACAAAGCATCCACATATGATGCTCTGATTTTTGCATTTACAAATGCCTAGAAATGAAAAAAAAAAATGTAAATAAAACCAAAACAGATCAATAATTTTTACACGAAAAAATCAGATCAGTGAGTATTTTGCCATGTAAAAAAGTTCTACTAATTCCAAAAAAATTGCAAACAAATTCAAAATCGAAATTCAAAACAGATCAGTAAATTCGAAATGCAGCTTGAATGAAAATCGAAATTGAACCACACCTTAGATCTGAACTTTGTCTACTCAGATTTAAGCAATTAAATGAACGATCCCTATCAAATCCGATTCAAACTGTTGGCCTGAGATCCCTACCAAATCGCATTTAACGATCTAATTAGATTGACGATATTGATTACATCTAGTACACTAGTAAAATCACAGTAGAATGAGGGATTACAACGTAACAGTAAATTAGTAATAATAATATCATCAGATGTAAACAATTACAAAGAAAATCAAAGGATAAATAAATATAAGCGTGGATTTGAGATAATTTAAAAGAAAATAAATGAAAGGGATAAAAACTAAATGAACGATTTGAATTCTCTACCAATTAAATGAACGATTTTCCCTACCAATCGCCTTTGAATCAAAGTGTCACCGATTTTCCCTACCAATTAAATGAACGATTCCTCTCAAACCTTAGTTCTCTGCGTCAAACGTCACGATAAAAATCAAACATATTTCAGAGAGCTTGTTTGGATTATAGGGGAAGGAAGTTAGATCTACAGACCTGGATTCATCTCAAACCGAAAATTTATAGGGCCGCCTGCAATGGCCGCTATCTACAGATCTCTGCTTCAAACTGCAGTGGCCTCTATCTACAGATCTCTGCTTCAAACTATAAAGAGAACTCTACGTCGGAGCTCAAACGAAGGCTACAAGGTATTGACAGATCGAAAACGAAGAGAGAGGGAGATTGCAGATTTATAGGCTGAGATGATGAATCTGATTGCAGATTTAAGAGAGAGGGAGATTGGAGAAAGAGATCAGACAGAAAAATTGGGAGATCGATTAGAGATTCACCATTTCAAAGAGATTAGAGAGAAAATTTGGGAGAACGAAAGAGAGAAAGGGTTTCGGAGATCAGAGCGATTCACCTCTCGCGACGAGCTGCAGAAAATAAAATGAGTGAATGGTTAAGCGTTGCCTATTTATAAGAGAGGTTGAGTTAACTTATTTGCAGCCTCAAAACGTATAACGACTTAATTAAAAGGATTTAACCAAGGACTAATCTAAAGATTGTTTGGAGCCGGCTCTCGGGCTTTTTGAGACCGTTTTTCAAATAGTCTCTTAAGGTTTCACCTGCTTATTTATGAAGCAAACCTTAGATAGAACAACTCTATATGTTATTTTATCTAAGGAGACGACTACAGCCGTCCCTAATAAAAGGATTCGAGACGGCCTTTGAAATTATCGTCTCTAATAAATGGTTATTGGAGACGGCTTCGAAAAGCCATCTCCAATACTAGTCTCCAAAAGTCTTTTTTTTTGTAGTGTATGTGTCGACCTCCTATCAATAGGCTCGGTGATATATATCTCTACCTGGGCAGATATCCATTGAGCCACATGTACGCTCATTTCAGTCAGGATAGTTCTTTTGCGCCTACCAAAACTCTAAAAACACCGACCAGCCACCGTCAGATAATTTACAAGTGACGTTAGAGGGTGCTTTTAGAGTTTTGGTTGGTGTAAATAAAGGTAGCTTTTCATTTATACGACCCTGTTCCGTACCGCATGCTTTTTCCTATTCATCCACAAAAGACAATAGAAGATGGAGTTTCTTTTTTATTTTATTTTTTTCAGAAAAAAAAGAAAATAATGGAGTTTCTGATATTTAACAATCTTTCAAAATCTGAAGGAGTCAATCATGTGTGAGCCATATGCGCGACTCCCTAGCAAAGTTTTAGTAGGCAACCTTGTTGACCGTATCAGCCTATAAGATATATATTAGCCAATTCGGGACTTTTTATATTTTTAACAAAGCCCGAGAACCCAGCATAAACAAGATATAGAACATTTTTTATGGTATTTGTTGATATGTTAAAAATACTCTATACCATATTATTTTAGATCAGTATCGGCATATACTTGTACTCGACAACTGTTGGTGCATTGATACATGTATAGCTTTATGAATATATAAACATAAGTGAAGTGTGCTATGAGGTTTTGCTTCATGGGTACCTATAAACGCGCCAATACCTTTACTGAAAGCGCCAACATCCCATACCTCTTGAAAATGGTAAACGGTTGATTCCTTTGAATTAGAAGATAAAGATCGGTTTGCCCCGATCTTCCACCCAACAGATATTCCAAGTGTCACGGATTCCAGAAAAATGGCCCTAAAATCACTTTTGAGCTTGACGTGTGCCATATGAATCAAGGGCCATTTTGTGGGGATCTGCGACACATGAAATAAAAAATTGGCCCTCTGATAAGTGCCCCATGATCTAAAGATCTACTATGTGGAAGATCGGGGTGAAACCAATCTCCATCATTTGATTCAAAAGAATCAACAGTTTTCAAGGGGCCTGTGATGTTGGTGCTTTCAGTAAATGCATTGGCGTGTGTAGAGGTACTCATTTCTCATTTGTATTTTCTTTTTCTATCTATGCATAGGGAGTCATTTCTTGCACACACAAATCTCTGAAAGCGCCAACTGCGAAAGCGGTATTTCTCGAAAGGCGCCCACTTAATGAAACCAATTTAATTTCTCTGAAAGCGCCAACCTAATCTCGCAATCACGTGCACCTCTCCTTCATTCCCACCTATTTGAAGCACTCACTGTCCTTCTTCTTTTTCGGCCATCACTTGTTTGTATCACCGAATAACCATCTTCTTATTTTATTTTTCTTCCCCTTCATCTTTTTTTCTTCCTCTTCTCCAGCGACTCTTCTTCTCCGGCGACTCTTCTTCTTTGGCAACTTGCAACGTCAACAACAATCAAAAAAATTTAAGAAACCCTAAAAGACTCTAAACTACAAAGACTTTGAAGCAATCAATGGTTTTCAAGGGGTCTGAGACGTGGACGCTTTCTAAAAATGTGTGGGTGCAAACAGAGGTACCTTAAATAGAAAGACTTGACATTTTGATGATTTGTGCCATGCGACAACGCCCACACACGTTCTTTGAAAGCACCCACATCCCTGACCCCTTGAAAACCATCGATTCCTTCGAATCAGATAGTTTTCTTTTTCACCCCAATATTCCACACAATAGATCTTCAGATCATGGTGCATCTATTAGACGATTAGTTCTTGAATCCACGTGTCACAAATCCCCAAAATATGACCCTTGAGTCATATGGCACACATCATGCTCAAACGTGATTTTAGGGCCATTTTTTGGAATATGTGACATGTTGAATCACAAACCTATCGTATGATAGGTGTGCCATGATCTCAAGACTTATTGTGTGGAAGATAGGGGTGAAAATGATCTTCATCATTTGATTCGAAGGAATCAATGGTTTTCAAGGGGTTGGGAAGTGGGTGCTTTAATAGAATGTGTGGGCGCGTTTAGAGGGACACCAAAATAACAAATCTTTCTTTTAAATTGTGTGCAATGGCCAACTTCTACTTTGCAGTTCGTCGCGACGATGCGCTCGAAAATGGAATTGCCACTCGGAGCTTTTGGTGTCTCGCGATACCCAAAATCAATATCGTGGGCACCGAAGTGCTAAATTTGACTCCGAATCACTAATCAACGCCAATGCCTCTTGGGTAATGACTTCGGTTATCAATCGAGAAGGTGTTAGGCACCCGATTGACTCGCTTATAAGCATTCTCTACTATGGCCAAATGTAAGAAAAATATATAAAAATTGAACAAAATTTCCTCTTGCCCGAAGGCACTTTGATCCTATTAAAGCCCCCCGCAATCACAGATATTTTGGTGGCGTAACGACTCAAATTATACGATAGAGGAAAAATAAAAGAAGGTAGAGGAATAGAGAGGTAGAGGAATAGAGGGTAGAGCCGGAGCACTCGAGCCCTTATAACACTGTTGTCGGATCGTCGTGCCGATGCTATATAACTCCGGTGAGCTTCTGAAAGCAAATGGTTTAAGAGAAGTGTTCTAATTTATAAGGCTTGGAAGAGGGGGATTATGAGAGGTGAGCTAAGGTCTCTCTAAGGCTAAAGCTTGGAAGGAGTGATAGAGGAAGGGTGATGGTATGAGCAGGGGCGAACGCAAGATTTACTTGATGGGGGGGCCGTAGTCGATATATATTATTTAAAAAATTTTACCTCTCATATTTAAATAGAGAAAAAATAAAAAATTTCCTCTTAAAATCATAAAATATAAAAAACGGTAAATATCTCTCCAAAAAGTCATTCTACTATTATAATAAAGACATCTTTTAAAAATTACAATTTTCCTCGACGAGGTTTCATCTTCTAAAAGCGTTGGAGAATTTTCATTTTCGATGCTATAAAAAATATCTCTCTCAATGTATGTGATCAAACAATCATTCATCCACTCATCTGTCATTTGGTTTCGAAGTCTATTCTTTACAATATGCATAGCAGAAAATGCCCTCTCAACAGTAGCAGTGGCAACAGGTAGGGTTAATGCTAATTTTATGAGCAAGTAAACTTGTGGATACAAAACATCTTTTTTCTTCTCAACCATTTTCTGAGCAAGCCCACTAATCCCATCCACCTTCTAGAACTCACTTTTAGAGCGTACATCAAGAACGTAAGTCGCAAGTTGATTATCAAGAATCGCGAGAGACATTGCAGAAAATTCAATCAGATAAAATTCTGCAAGCCGAACTAATTTTTCCTTGTCAAAAGCTGAGAATGAATTGCTTGGATCTAGGCATGCCATACAAAGAAGTAATTCGGTATTCACTTCATCGAAACGGTTGTTAAGCTCTTGTAGTTATTGATCAATAACAACATAAAATAATTCAACACGATAATGATGTAAATAGGTTATTTCTTCAGCTCTACGTCGCGGCCGCCCTAGTTCTTTATACTTATCATTCATGTTAGGGACACTGATTTTATGTTTATTACAAAATAAAGATACTTCTTTGATGACAGAATCCCATCCGACATCTCTCATAAGTTGCAATCTCACCTTAGCGACTTTAACCAGATCTATGGCATTCACAATATCTTGTTCTTGCTTTTGTAATGCCTTTGATAGATCATCTATGATTCCCAATATTTTTTCCATTATATGAAAGGTGAATACAAACTCAAAAGAGCACATTGAGATTATTAGGCCCCTTGCTGCAGCTCTTTGATCATAATTTGAGCTATCTTCTCGGACAATTCCAAGTACATCAATCACAGAAGAGAATAAGACTCTAATGCTTATCAATGACTTATAGTGTGAGCCCCAATGTGTATCACCGGCCCGTATTAACGTAGTCTCCTGATTCAAACCCTGCCCAGTTGAAAGGTCCCCACTCTCAATTGCATCAATGACTGTAGCAGTTCGATTATTTCAAAGAATATCACGACGTTTGGTAGATGCTCCAACAATATTAACCATAGCAGAAACCACACTAAAGAGTGTCCCGATTTTAATGTTACGTTTTGCAACTCCAACAAGTGCCAATTGAAGTTGATGAGCAAAACAATGAATATGATAGGCATATTCATTCTCCTTCATTATGAGCATCTTAAGTCCATTATACTGACCTTTCATATTACTGGCACCGTCATAACCTTGCCCGCGTAATTTCTTTATACTCAATCCATATTTGGCAAATAATGCATCAATCGCATCCTTCAATGCTATAGCGGTGGTTTCCGTAACATATACTATTCCAAGGCATCGTTCAATTACACATCCCCTCTTATCTACATAACGTAAAACAACGGCCATTTGCTCTTTAATAGATATATCACGAGATTCATCAATCAAAATAGCAAATACGGCATCTCCAAGATCCTCAATGATAGTTTTTGTGACTTCACTCGCAATTGCACTTACAATATCTTTCTGGATATGAGGTGCAATCATTTTGAGATGGCCAGGAGCATTATTTAATGCGACATTTCTAATTTCTTTATTATGATCGGCTAGAAATTGTAGGAGTACACGTAAGTTTTCTTGATTGCTTGAAACATCTGATTCATTGTGCCCACGAAAGGTAATCCTTGACAAAGAAGATATCGAACGCAGTCTACTGAAGCCGTCAAACGGATTCTATATTCCCTTGTGTCTTTATCATGTTGCTTAGAAATTTTGACACTTCTGATGAGCTAGGTTGTAAGCACTGTTAGGCTCTCCAACATGAGTCGTAAATTTATCAGGCTTCTTCCAATTGTCAAACCCTTCAACCGTAAAACATTCAGTACCCCCTTGCACCCCTATTGTTATCGTTGGTCTAAAAGGATAGCAACATAAGCAAAATGCTTTTTCCTTTGATATGTTATATTCTAACCAACTTCCATATATCTTAAACCACTTGGGTTGAAATCGTCTTGGTTTTCCTGATATTTTTCTCTGAAAAAATGTGTGATTATGAGGCTGACATGGACCTTTTTGCAAATATGCTCTTCGAACTAATTCTTGATCATTAGGATGGGACATTGAAATTGGAATACGTAATTCGGGATCTGCTGAAAAATTTGTTAAATCAACCTCTACATGACTTCGCTTTGAGCTAGATTGGACTTGTTCATGCTAATCATTTTCTAAGGCAGTAGATGTATCATCATTTTCTATATAGGTCCGCTTTGAGCTAGGACCCCCTTGCTCAAGTTCATCATTTTTTAAATGAGTAGACACGTCATCATTTTCTACATGACTTCGCTTTGAGCCAAGTTGGGTTTGTTCATGTTCATCATTTTCTATGATAGGAGGCATAATGTCAACCTTTCTTTTAAAGTATCTATGCATGACTGCTCCAATGGTCAAGAAGGAAGAATATAACCTAACGAAAATAGTCTATATACAAATAATCTCGAGTAAATATTTAAAATAAATCTCAAGCAATATCTAATAAATGTTTCATATAAAAAAATACGTCGCCTAGATCAGATTTATCCCAAAATTGCATAAATAAATAAATAAAAATAAAAAAATCAAACTTGTACCATATATTTAAAAGTCTAAAAGTGCAAAAAACCAACCAGCTATGATATATCTCATTTCAATTCGATCTTCGCCAACCCCATGCATTAGATACGCAACAAGTGCCTTAATTTTTGCATTAGATACTTAACAGATGCACAAGCAAGTGAAAATCTATCATAATCAAATTGTTAAGGGTCAATTTTTGGGAAACATCTAAACATAGTATCGTCATGACTCATGAGTGTTGTAACTACAATTTAAAGACTGATCTAAATACTTATCATGTGAAAATTTGAGTAAAAAACCACCATCTAAAAATTGAGCAAAAAACTACCATCCATCATGTGCTTTGAACCAATAAAAAATTATTCAATCTAAAAAATTAGGGCTTTAGCCTTTAGGGATTTCCACATTTTCATACCAATAAAAATTTGACATTTCATATATCACATTCAAAAATCAAAAGTCACTATATTTTTAACTCATTAACATAAAATTAAATCAATTTTAAATTAAAAAATTAATTTTACCTCCAAGGCACCAAGACTCCAATCTAGCGTGAGACAAATGCATCAATGCCACAAAGACGCTTGATCAACAAATCCAACTAAAATCCTGAAAAAAAATTGAAATAAATAGTTAGGGTCGGAATGAGTGCCAAAATTAGTGGAAGGTAAAAACATTCTTTTTTAAAAGGAAAGTTTAAATTAATTAATCTTTAGTTACTAATTAAATAGATAAAATGTGGGGAAATTTTAAGTACATGTTTGAAGCTGATTGCCGGCAAAACAGAGTTCCAATACTAGCACAATTGTCATTCAGAGATTTGTTTCATCTAGATTGGAGTGACTACTTTCTTACATTGAAATGCAGACTTTTCATATTTCCTTGCATTTAATATGTAAGCTAGTGTGCTTTTGATCATCTAGTCATTCAGTGAACTTGTTTAAATTTTCAAGAAATTTGAAAATGTTGCAAATGAAAGAATAGGTAATGGGTGATAATGATATGCAGATGCACAACTTAATCGGTCCGACCTTCTAAATGTGAAGGGTTGTAAGAGTTTTTTTAAAAGAATGCTTCTGGACGCATCAGACTATCGTTAGGTCGCATACAGAGGGACCCAAGATTTACACCATAGCAGTGCCCCCTTCTAACATTGGTCAGCATTATGGGGAGCTGTTGGAAAGCGAAAAGGGAACCCATGTAAATTTATATTGATGGGGAGATTGCAGCCCACAAGTTGATAGTAGCTGCTCGCTCACCGGTGTTCATAGCCCGATGAAGGATAAGAACACTCAATGTATAAAGGTTGAAGACATGGAACTGGCCATGTGGGGATCACCGGATCAGCTGTGTGGTGTGGGCCGTGTGGCGGCTGTGGCCGTGTGTCGGTGTGTGGGGATCACCGGATCAGCTGATCAGGGGATGATTGCCGTCGGCGAATCAAGGAGAGGGGAAAGAGAGAGGAAGAAGATGATGATTAGATAAAGAAGAAGAGAGAGACAGAGGGAGATAGAGAGAGAATCAGAGAGACAAATGGAGAAGAAGAGAGAGAGAGAGAGAGAGAGAGAGAGAGACAAATGGAGACAAATGAGGAAGAAGAGAGAGACAGATGAAGATGAAGAAGAAGAAGATGATTACCTGGTTGAATCTGGCTGAGGCATCATGCGTGAATCTTTGCTCCGACATCGGTTTGAGAGTAGAGACTAGAGAGGATGAAGTCTGAAGGGGCTACGGGTTAGGGTATTTTTTAGAGAGAGAGGGTTTTAAAACCTTTAAAGCTAAAGCTTATAAAATGGGGGGGTTATCAATATTGGGGGGTCTTTAGAGAAACCAAAATTTTAAATTTTAAATATAGTTTTTTTTAAAGAAAAAATAAGTTTGGGGGTCCTGACACCCCCCACGCAAGGCGTCCGCCCCTGGGTATGAGATGGACTAAGGTTCAAAGCTTGGAGATGGAGTGCTATTTTTCTTGGGTTTTTCCTCTCGGATTTCAAAAGTCATTAAATAAGGGGGGGTGGCCCTCTATTTATAGAGTTGGATGGGATTAGTGGGCTCTTAAGGTTGTTAATTGGTTTAGAAATTAGATAATGCTAGATCTATTATTTTCTAGGCTTTTGGGAGCTAGGAAAAGTGTGAATGGGGTTTAATGGTAGATGATAAGGTGATGATTTTAAATGGCAAAAGTGTGAAACTTAAAGTTGGGAGGGGTATAATAGTCCTAAAGAAATACTCCCAAACTTTTGGAAAGTCCACAAGTCAAACTTGAAATATGAAATCTGCCATATTTTTAGAAAAATAAAATTTTAAGGCATGCACGCATATTATGCATGCATGCCTTAGGAACAATGTTTTGGTTCAGAAGTTGGAGGTTCAGAGCCCGTGCTGGGGCCCAAATTGTGAAGCAAAAGCCAAATTGGCTATGCGTGTATATTAGCTAATTTCTGTCAGAAATTGCCTATGAGTGCATATTATGCACGCATAGGCAATTTTTGGCAGAAAACTAGCAAGCTGGTCCTTGGGCCTGGGATAGGTCCAGTATGGGTTTGACAGGTTTGGTGTTGGGATTCTAAGGTTTCGGGAAGGGTGTGTAAAGGTTCGGATTAATTTCTAAGGGTTCAGGAAGTGCTTACGGAAGATCAGAGGTACGCCGTTATCGAAGTATGGTGGGCCAATTTTAGGTGTTTACAGATGCCCCTCTTTGGTATCCAATCACTAATGATCGAATGCCAAAGAAAAAGACATTCGAAGAGGCCCAAGGCAAACGCTATTAGGTCCGCCGTATTCAAGGCCAAACTTAAACATCAATTGGTGAAAACATGGATAGTGACAGAAGCTCATATCATTGGGAAAACGTTTGTCGCTTGAAATTATCAGTCCCCAAGCACTTAGCGATATTACTGGGCATAACCATCTAATGGTGTGATTGATGATGCATGATGTTTTAGCTTTATTTTGAACAAAGTAGCCCTACGAGCGGGTGGGTGATCGACCAAATACTTAAAGATTGGCGTAAAACAACAACACGAAGATCCAACGGTTTGTGCCCAATTTCATGAGGCATTGGTTGCTCCATTTTGATCTGTACGGGTGCCCCTACGCGAGGTAGAGTTCAAAATCTTTGAGGGAACTCATCGGCCCCAAAGTTAATTTTGCACGACTACCCGTGCAGAGCGAATATTGATGTCGCAATGCTTTTTGGGAGTGTGTGCCACTTGACAATATATATATATATATTGTTATGTTTTTCTCTTTCTTTTTATATGTTTTTCTTTTCTTCCCCCCTTTTTTCTATATTTTTCTAAATTATGCGTGCATAATATGCATGTATAGCCATTTTCTGACAAAAATAAGCTATGCGTGCATATTATGCACACATAGCCATTCAATTACTTAAAACTGGCGGCCGCGGGCAGAGACCTGAAAATCCTAAAAATTTTCAAATTTTCCTCTCCTCACTTTCTCAAAACTAAACCGGGCACTCTCCTTTCTTCTCCGTTGATCCGATCCGTCCTCCGGCATCACGCCGGTGTCGATTTTGCCGATTAATCACGCACCTTTTCGCTGAATCTAGGGTCAAACAAGGTACCTTTTATTTATTTATTTTTATTTTTTAAAATTCATTTTTTTTGAATTTTTTTCAATTTCTACACCAGTGTGGCTAGGATTTCTGTTCCTTCATGCTACATAGACATTTTTCTTTTAAATACAATTACCTATGGCTTATTCGATGTATACTTGCATGAATTTGGTGGAAATTCGATCCTTTTCACGCTTGTTTTTTAAAATTTTCTAATTTTTATGCATTACTGCATTAGGGATTTTGTAGCTAGGTGTCAAAAAGGATTTTTCTTGCAAGTGCCATTATCCTCAACCCTTCCCATGTTGTATATGCATGTTTGTATGGGGCTTTTGGCGAAAAATTGGTCAATTTGTGCCTCTTTTGGGTTTTTCTTGACTTTTTAAAGTCCTATGGTTTTTCACATAAAATGATACCCCTTTTTATGAATGCCACCCCTTCCCATCCTATATTCGTGTTGAGGGAATTTTGGACAGAAATTTGGGAAAATTTTGGAGAGAGGAAAAAAGTGGCTTTTCCAAGCCCAAAATGCAAGATCTTTCTTGAATTTCTCGCTTGGTATTCCCCTTTCTTCGAATCTTATGTAAACATCATGTATTTGTAAAATTTTTGAAACGTCATTGCCCCACGTGTGGGATGCAAATGCACGCATATTTTTATGGATTTTCTCGCTTTTCTTGGTAGAAATTTTGAAATTTAAAGGAACTGCTTGTTTTTGTTGAAATAAAATGTCGGGACCTGCCCTCCTTTGGCTCTTTTTTTTGTTTGAAAATTTTGACCGGAGTGAGATATACTTACTATCATTTTGTCTTATGTTTCTGACATGTCACCTGATTGCTATCATCCTCTAACATTTTGCCATTTATGTACCGCCTTTTCAGGATTCCACGTGGACAACTAGGTGACGGGGACCAAGGTCAAGGGGCTGGCCCCATCGAGGTTATGGGGAGTAGGGGTGAGCACTTTATTCAAGTGCACCGCAATACCAAAAGGCGCACCCCAACCTAAAAGAAGAGGTGCTGTATCGAGATGCAGAGAGATGCGCTCATAGCGGCTTGCTCCATCACCAGTACACCCATACATCAAACTTTGGGATCGTTAGCGAGGTACATGTCTTTCTACTCATGACTTTGATGATGTAGCCTCTACCCACATTCAACTTCCGAGGATGGTGGTTCGACCTTTAGTGCTTCTATACTCGTCTCCCCTATACCGTGAGGATGCTCTTGAGTCAGGCCGGCTTTGGGGACATCCTTTCTTGCCCTGCCATCCGGGGGGATTACTCATATGTGATGGCTCTTGTGGAGAGATTCCGTCCCGAGATGATGACCTTCCGTATGTCCACTGCTGAAATGGTCATCACGCCAGTAGACTGGGCTATCATTATGGGTATTTCGATGGGGAATTTTCCAGTGGTCTGTCCTCGCTTTATAGACTCGAAGGATGTGATCTGTTTGATTGGGGCTTATCCCCCTCTTGATTGCATGACCGGCCCCGAGGTCAAACTATCATGACTGGCGGACCTATTTGAGGTTGATGAGTTGCTCCCTTTGGGCTAGCCTGGCATGGATATTCCTCTTGCCCCTCAGTGCGCCCTGGTGTTTGCTCGTGCATCCCTCCTCTTTTTGCTATGTATGACTATCCTTACGAATACAAGTGGTAGGCGGATCCAACTGTCTCTTCCTCTTCTGACAGAGAACTGGATCGAAGTTCATCGAATTGACTAGGGGCGTTGGTTATACTATTTTGATGGATAGCCTAGTTCGAGCCTCTGTGGGGACCCTTTCCTCTCTCTGTGGCTTCTGGCATGTGATAGAGGTGATCTTCCTCTGCCCTTTTTACTTTTTCTATTTTTATTGGTACACACTTTTTATTTTTGATCCTCTTTTGTTTATCTTTTCAGATCTGGGGCTACCTTCATTTCCAACTTGGTTGCCCCAGTCTCCATCCATGGGAGGTTGAGTAGCCTTTGCTACGATGTTGGCATACGGACCACCGCCGAGATCCCGGAATGAGTCACCTGGAGCTGGGTTTGAGATCCCAATTCGATTTGATGCTCCCGGAGCAAGTTTGCACTTCTTTGTTCTCTTCCTTATGTCTTTTGAGATTCATACATGTTTTTAGGGAATTGTCTCTTTCTTTGAACATGTGACATTTGATCCCTACATCGGCTCCCCATTTCTATCCTTGGATGTAGTCAAGTAGGCACATATTTTAGTTTATTACTTAAGGGAGTGGGTGGTCCATCAGTACTGTGACTACACTGTTGTTCCCTTGAACCCTCCTGGTGGGGTGATGGCGCCAAGGGTATTAGAATATACCTTATTAGATAACTATCCACTTACCATATCCACTTCGCCATGTTCATTCCCACTTCTAGATAACCGCTGACGGTTATATTTGTAATCTTATTTATACACATTCTTCTCTGAGAATAGAGTAACAAAATCGTAAACAATGTAATTGATTGTGGCCATTTGTCTTCTTCTTCTCTCTTTCATCTTCTTCTTCTTTTCTTCTTTATTTTATAATTTTAACATGGTATCAGAGCCATGATCCTGGCATTGCTTCCGCTATCATATTTTATTGAAGTTTATTGACGCATAAACTTTTCATTTTCCTTTCATCTCTTCTACATGAAATTGACTCATGTAATTTTCATTTTTTTTATCTTTATCTCTTTTACATTTAGTAAGAGATGACTTCTTATTCATGTGGATGCATTTTCCACATTGATTTGCTTAATAGATGTGAGTTTTCTACTTTGGTCTTAATGACCTTTTCTATTCCATGTGGATGTCTTTTCCCACATTTTCTGCCTTCTATATTCTACATGGATGTCTTTTCTCACATTTTCTCTGGCCTCTATATTCTACGTGGATGCCCTTTCTCACATTTTCTCTAGATTTTCTCTGACCTTCTATATTTTACATGGATGTCTTTTCCCACATTTTCTCTGGATTTTCTCTGGCCTTATATATTCTACGTGGATTTCTTTTTCCACATTTTCTCTGGTCTTCTATACTCTATGTGGATGCCTTTTCTCACATTTTCTCTAGCCTTCTATATTCTACGTAGATGTCTTTTCCCACATTTCTCTGACCTTCTATATCTATATGGATGCCTTTTCCCACATTTTCTTTGACTCTTTATTTTTTTTCAAGATCTCTTTAAAGAGACTTATCATATGATTCGTCTTTAATTGTTGTTGGGAGAGATCATGGCAGACTTGATCTAGCCACCGGCCTTGACAGACTCTAAGATGAGCGGGATGCGACAGTGATGGACTTCATAGACAAGCGGTGACCACCAACAAGCAAGATTGAGTTTAAGAGATATCATCCTGAATCTCTTTGTGGTTGTTTCGTAATTGCGTAACTGTTTATCTTCCAAGTTGGATGTTCCCTATCAATGCATCCTCCCTTGGTTTGCGCCTGGTGCCAACTATGTGGCCTTCGGGGGCCCACTCAGCCAGGTACTCTTTCTTTCTACTTGGATTTTTTGTTTCACTTCCAGCTTCTATGATCATTATCTGATGGTTGCGTTCTTCCTTTTCAGTTTGGAGCTGCCGATGCCTTCAGCTTGGATATAGATGAGGGGCCTTCTGAGACAGTCAGAGCAGGACCATCTGGGACCTCTGGCGTTGGACCTTTTGGGACCACAGCCGGGTCCTCTGGGGTTTCTAGACATAGGCGTTTTGATGATGGGTGGCTCTTGTAGCTATGTGACAAGGTAGCAGAGCGTGCTCGTCTTTCTACCGAGGCTGTTAAAGTACCTCCACCTGAGTTGATCCCTGAGGTGAGTTTATTGCCTTCTTTTAGAAATGCATTGGTTCTTTTAATTCGCTCATTCTCTTCTTACTTCTTTTTGCGTAGGATTATGCATCTGCCGCCCAGCAAGCAAAGTATTATTGTCATATTGCCTACCTTCGGGAGGCTGAGGTGGTTCGGGTTGCCTTTTTCTTCATTTTGGTTTACCAACATCTCCCTTGTCTGACTCTTTTGGGTGATATTTTTAGGAAGCTCGTGAGAGGGAGTCGCATTCTTTGCGTAGTCGACTGACTCAACTATGGTCTCATATCGGAGATACCAGAGCCATGACATACCAGAGGACGCAGCGACGACGGAGGAGGGAGACTTGAGGATGATCGGTGCTTTTTTTAGGAGATGCTACTACCTTTTCTTTTTGCTTTTACACACTTGAACTATGAATTATATGGATGGTGTATAGAGACACCAATCAGATGATAGTCTTTATGTGCTTTGGATTTTTCAATGAATGGATGCTTTCACTTTATCAGATATGATGTGATTGCCTGTAAAACAAGTCATAAATTTAGATGATATAAATTTGTTCTAAACTTTCTGCAAGATGGGTGTGTAAGGAAGTTCCCCCTTTCTTTTTGTTTTTGTTAATAGGGTGATGACCAATTGGTCACAGGTGGCTGAAAAGTGCTAAGAATTGTGCCCTTTCTCTTTTCTGCGAGGGTGACACCTGAAACAAGGTCAACAGGTTAGGTGGCAACAATTAAATGCCCCTAGCTCGTGGTTTGGGGTGCCAAATATTAGGTTATATGAGTAGGGATAAAAATGGAATGGGTTCATACAAGTCCTACAACAGGTTTTTTTTCATCCTTTTCCATTTTTCATTTTTCCATTTTATCGCTATACGTGCATATTATGTACGCATGCCTAATTTTTTTAATTTTTTAGGCGAGCATGCATATTATGCACACATGCCTAAAAATGCCCGAGTGTGCCTATAAGGCTCGGGAATGGTTCTTTTCTCCTCTATTTTCACCTGGGTTCGGATTTTTTCTCTAATTTTTTTATCTATTTCCCCTGACAGTGGGTCCATCATTCTACATTGATTTGTGATCCGTTGGGACAACTTTGTAAGGCCATGGACCCACCTCACGACCCCTCCTTTTCGGTGGAAAATTGGGTTTTTACACTTCCCTCCTTGGGTATCGGACCCAAGTTTCTTAAATAATGGTTTAGTAGTCTGAATGAAAGCGAGCTCGTGCGCCTGGATCAACTTGGGCTTGCCCGTCTTCCCTCTTTTTTTGATGTTTTGTATTTTTGGGACCTCATTCACATGGTGGTTTCACATTGGGATGCAAAAACTCATGTCTTTCGATTTGGTGGTTTCACATTGGGATGCAAAAACTCATGTCTTTCGATTTGGTGCTCATGAGCTAACCCTGACCCTCGAAGAGATGGCTATTTTGACGGGTCTAAGACTCCATCGTGGTCTAGCCAAGGTGGTACCAAAATCAGGCTATGCTAAGATCGTCCATACGATTCTAGGCTTGAGGAAAAATGAATATGAGAAAAGCCTTTCCAGTGGGCCCACCAGGTGTTCGGTGAAATTCCTAAGAGAAGTTTTTAATAATGAAAGTTTGTGAAAAACTGCTTATTCGAAATATTTATAACGTGAACGCCTTCACCCTTGGCCTTCTCTTGGAGGTCCACTTCTACATGCGGGGGGGGGGGGGGGGGGAGTTTCTCTCTTGCACTCTACAATGTACTGTTAGTGCTTGAAAAGGGTCGTTCTATCTTACATTTTGTACTGGCCGAGCTCTATTGGGGACTTGATGCCTTTGCATCAGGCAAGGTGGAGAACTTTTGGGGATGCCCTATTTCCCTTCAGATCTGGCTTGGTGAGCACCTTGCTATTTTGGGATCCGTGTCTCACTTGTATGTGGTGCACGGAGAGGTTGTCAGATATTTTTTGGGCCGATGTTCTAGGATACCTCGAGGGAGCACACACGAGATGCGCCTATGGCTAACCGATGTTGAGCTTGTGTGGAGGCTCTCATGGCTTGATGGGACCTTCTCGATAGTGCGAGCAAGGGATCATGAGGGTATCACCCTTCTAGGTTTGATCGGGAGTATTCACTACTTCCCCTCGTGGGTATTGCGCAAGTTTGGATATACTCAGCATGTGTTGAGTGAGGCGAGACCTCCCCTATGTGACCTGCTCTTCACTCGAGGATCTTCGGGGGATCTAGAGAAGATAGCGGTTCCTTGGGAAGTGTGTCAGTCGACAGATGTGTGACTTAGAGCGGGGCCATGTTCTTTCGACTTCTCTAGAGTATGAGCCCTAGTTATCCTCGGCGATACCCTCCACATGACAACTTATTCCGACTGAGAGCAATAATTTGGGGGAACCTGGCCAAAGAATGAAGCAACGCTTCTGACCCGAATAGAGCTACTTGTAGATGAAAAGCAGGTTTGGTAGGAGCGCTTTGAGAAGGACCAAGTGAAAGCTGATACTGCTAAATGTGAGGTCCTCTCCACGGTCGGTGGATGAGCGACCGAAATTCTCGTGAGGACACTTTACTTGAGCAGATTCGTGACCTAAAGCGTGAGTTGGGCTGATGACTTGTTCCTGCACATACTTTTTGCACGGATCAGATACTACATGGAGGGGGTATGAAAAACCCTCTGACAAATATTTTTTGGTTTTACATATGTATTTTTATTTTTTTTCTTTTTCAAATTGTAAAAGTAAAAATAGGGTGCCACACTGATTATCTTTTAAGATGTGGTGCAAGCAAAGTACAAAAATGAAAAAAAAAAAAATCCTTTTGGGTATATACACTTTTCTTTTTGTTTGATGCCTTAAACGTGAGAGGTAACGGGTCTCATTTTGAGAATAGTCGAACACCCGTTCATGTGGTTGGGCCTGAGTGAGGTTCAAAATTTTACCCAGGTCGAAGTGTCCATCCCTTTGGATTGAATCAACCTTTTATCCTTACCTCGAGTCATGCATTTAACGGTGCAGTCTGAAGATCTATTTGATCATGACCCAATTTGAGTTGTCATGAGCGGCCTAATTGATAACCAGATAATCCGAAAGTGTAACAAAAGGGGTAACCGATTTTTCCTCTCTTCTCTTTTCGTAGCCTTTTTACTCACAGCTCCCAAAATGGGTTTTCTCCATGCCCGTTATCGCCATCTTTTTACCTGTAGCGCCCTTTTGGGTTTTCACTACTTCCATGAGTATTGCATTTTTATCCCAGGCGCCTTTTCAGGTTTCACCTGGTCTGCACCAGCTCGTTCTTTTTGCCCGTGGCACCCTCGCAGGTTTTCACCACGTCCTTTTAGCTGAGTTTGTATCCTTTTTTTCTTTTTTCTTTTCTTTATATTTTCAAAGACCACGACATGGTTGTCGATTCCATCATAGCCAACTAGATGAAATTCTTTGTTGTCTCTCAGCGTGGCTCGAGCTGACTCAACAGATACTATGACTGCTTGCAGACATTAAAGAGGGCTTTCTCAAGGGATATATTGTGGCCATGAGTTGGAAGGGATAGATTAGGAATTTTGAAGGTATTATTGGTTTTAAGGGTTCCAACTGTCATAATGCACTTCTTCCTTGGGGGATTTTTATTGTACATGCCCCATAATTTTTCCATCTCTTTTTCTTTTATATTTTTTTATTCTTTTTACCTTTTTTTTAAACATCCTCTTTTTGGGATTTTGCTTATTGATTTTTTTTGAATTTTGATAATAACTCCTTTCTGTTTTGCTTTGGGAGTTTCTCTCTTTTCTTTCTTTTTTTTTATATATACACATTTTATATTTTTTCTAGGAAGGGTTTATGAAAGAAAGGCTATCGGCTCAAATTGGGTTGCAAAGGATATGAGCATTCGGGGACGCTTTTTGACTACTTGGCTTCAAAATGATGGCCTCTTTTATAGGGTCCTTAAGCAGTCACACATCCATTTTTATCAGTACTCACCTTACCGCGGGAGACTAAGAGTAGAAATTACGTACATATCCAGCGTTGAATGGCTTAAGAAAATGTTCTCCATCCATGGTGGGGAGACGAAATGTGTATCCCGGGAGCACCTGTCTGATGACATAAGGCCATTCCCTATTTCGCTTGAATTTCTCTCTCAGATCAGCGATGGGAGAAGGGAAGATTTTTTTTAGTATCGTATCACCCACCTTTAATGCTCAAATGTGGACACGTTTGTTGTAAGCTCCCGTGATTCTTCCATGATAAACTTGGGTGTGACACAAAGCTTGGAGCCACTTCTCTTTGATCAGGTTCAGCTATTCAAAATGGGACCTCTCTCCTTCGGCCTTCGGTAGATTGGACTTGATGAGGATACGGAGTGAGGGTACTTCGACCTCAACTGAAAGTACGACCTCAGTTTCATATACAAGGGAGAATGGTGTTGCCCCTGTAGCGATACAGATCGACGTTTGATAAGCCCATAGTATGAAAGGTAGCATCTCGCTCCAGTTTCGATATGTGACAACCATCTTCTCGAGGATGCGAATGACTGTCTTGTTAGCAGCTTCTATGATTCCATTAGTTTGTGGCTGATATGGTGATGAGCGGTGATGTTTGATTTTGTACTGTTCGCATAAGACCCTGATGTGCTTGTTTGCGAAGTTTTTGTCATTGTCCGTGATGATATTCTTAGGCATGCCAAATCGACAAACGATGTTATTCTTGATGAACTTCTCGACGTGACTGGCCATGATGTTCGTGTAGGATGCCACCTCTACTCATTTGGTGAAGTACTTGATGGCGACGAGGATGATCTGATACTAGTTGAAAGCTTTCAGATTGACTTTTTCGACGACGTCGAGGCCCCAAGTGGCAAATGGCCATGAAGTGGTCATGCTGTGTAGATCTATGGCTGGAGCATGTATCAAACTGGAGTGTTCTTAGCATTTGTAGCACTTCTAAATGTGTTTACAACAGTCTGTTTCCATGGTGGTACAGAAATACCATTGCCGTAAGATCTTTTTAGTGAGCATATATCCATTGACGTGGGCCTCGCATACTCCTTCGTGAATCTATTTCACGACGTTGGCTGCCTCACTTTTGGTTAAGCACCTGAGCAAGATGTTATTATATGATCGCTTATAGAGGCACTCGCCGTAGTTGACATCATTTGTCACCAAATATTAGATGGTCCGCCTATCTTCCTTGGATGTTTCCTCTGGGAAAGCTCATGTTTCGAGGAAGTTCTTGATATTTGAGAACCATGGAAGCTCATCATCTGTCTTTGTTGATCCCTCGATCTGGAGGTAGAAGGCCGGTTCAATCCTTTGACCATTCATGATTGGCTTCATCTCCATACCATACGAAATTTTGACCATTGATGCCAAGGTTTCTAGTGCGTCGGCAATCAGTTTCTCGCTTGTGGGACATAGGAAAAAGTAACATCGTCAAAGCATGCGATTAGATCTTCAAGGTGCTCATGGTATGGGATTAACTTTCCATCCTTTATTTTCTAATCTCCATTGGTTTGGCATATGATCAGTTGTGAGTCATAAAATACCCTGAGATGAGTTACATTCAGGTTGAGAGCTGCTTGTAACCCGACTATGAATGCTTTGTATTCGGCCATGTTATTGGTGCAAAGGAAATTGAGTTGACGGAGACTGGTACTGAGACCCTTTTGGCGAAATTAGAACAACACTGACTCCTTGACCTTCAACATTCGATGCCCCGTCGAAGTGCATTACCAAGGACTCTTTTGTCTCTTCGTTGTCATCCTCTGTCATAAACAAGATGTCCTCATCTGGGAACTTAGTTCTCAGGAGTTCATAATCAGGTAAGGGATTCTCAACAAGATGATCAGTGAGTGCTTGTCCCTTAATTGACTTTTGAGTGACATACGTGTTTTTCCCAATTCTGATAAGAGGAGTTGCTAGCGTGCTGTCTGCCCAGTAAGAGCTGGCTTTTCGAACAGGTACTTCAACAGATCCATTCGTGCCAGAAGGAGAATTGCTTGAGATAGCATGTAGTGACGAAGCCTCTGTGTCGCCCATACGAGAGTCAGGCATGCTTTCTCCAAATGAGAATAACGTGTCATTTAATCAGTGAATTTCTTACTCAGATAGTAGATGGTGTGTTCTCTTCTTCCGGTTTCATCATGCTGCCCTAGGACACATCCCATTGAAACTTTCACCCTGGAGTGGTACATTAAGAGTGGTCTCAAGGGTACTGGTGGTACCAAAACTGGAGGATTAAGGAGAAAACTTTTGATCCTATCGAATGCTGCTTAACAGTCATCATTACATTCAATGGGCGAATCTTTCTTTAGTTGAAAATCAACGTGCAGATAGGAGTTAACTGTTCAATGAACCGACTGATGTGTTGTATTCTGCCTATGAAGCCTCTGACTTCTTTTTCGATAGATGACGGAGGCATTTTGACTATGGCTTTCACTTTGACTGGGTCAACCTCGATACCTCTCCTGCTGACGACGAAGCCAAGTAGCATTCCTGACATAACGCCAAATGCACATTTCTAAAGGTTTAAGCACAATATGTATTTTCTCAATCTTTTAAACAGCTTTTGGAGGTTTATCAGATGATCACCTCTCTCCTGTGACTTGGCGATCATATCGTCCACGTACACTTCAATTTCTTTATGCATCATCTCATGGAATAGTGCAGTCATTGCCCTTTGATATGTTGCCCCAGCAGTTTGCAATCCGAATGGCATTACTCGGTAGCAAAAAGTCTCTCATGGAGTGATGACCGTTGTCTTTTCTAGGTCTGCCTCTGCCACTTTGATTTGATTGTACCTTAAAAATCCATCCATGAATGAGAGCATCCCATGCCTGATAGTATTATCGATCGGGATGTCGATGTATGGCAAAGGAAAGTCATCTTTTGGGCTCGCCTTATTAAGATTTCTAAAATCGATGTACATGCGAACCTTTCCATCTTTCTTCGGTACTAACATGATGTTGGCTAGCCGCTGCAGGTATTTGGAGACCATAAGAAAATCGGCATTGTATAGCTTGATGACCTCATTTTTTACTTTTAACATCCACTCTGGTCGGAGAGGCCTTAACTTCTGCTTGATCGGATTGACATCGGGATACAATGGCTCCTCATGCTCAACCAAATCGGTATCTAGACAAGGCATATACTCGTATGTCCATGCGAAGACGTCTTTGTATGACCAAAGAAAATCAATCATACCTTTTCTTTCCTCGAGAGATAGCGACGTTCTGATCTTGGTGATATTAGGATCCTCCTCAGAACCCAGATTAACGTCCTTAGTTTCTTCAATAATTGAGGTAGGGTCATTCTCAAAATCGACATATTGCTCAAGGAGCTTGTTGGGGAGTTCCTTGATTGGGACCTTCTCATCCAGATCTGTGACTCCTACCTCTTCTTGTATTTCTACAGGAAAGAGGTCGACTTCACATCGGATGGTTCTTCTTTTAAGACATTAATTTTCTTGTTTTCGGGAATTTTAAAAGACAATTTCTTTAGATTTTATATTCTATATTTTTTTAGGTTTTTCTTTTTCTTCGGAAGTGGGCCCTTGACAAGGCAGATCTTTATACATGTTGAGTGTTATTTTTCAAGGGCTATCCTCATTTTTTATAGGTTTTTTTTTAGAAGCGGGTACCAAATTTTAGGCCACCAAAAGCTTTCAGAGTGATGGGCGTTGAGGCCAATTCCTTACCTTGGAGGTTAATGCTTTACCTTGCTTGGAGGAGGGGGAGTTAGATGGTCCTCCAGGGTCAGCTTTTAGCATATTTACCATGGGTTCATCTAGAACTTGGTCCTCAAACATTAACACAAGCCTGGGATGGTTTAGGGCAGGTGATTGTACTAGAAAGGGTACTTCCTCCTCAAAAAGTGACGGGAGGCCAGGTCTATTTCGATTTCAGGGGGAATGATTTGGGGATTGGTTTTGTGGACAGTGGCTACTCTGTGTGGGGTCAGTTGAGTTGCCCCATTCTGGTCTATTTTGATGATCCCCACACTTACGAAGGTGCTTCTAATGTGCGGTCGCAGTTCATCTTCCAGATCTATCCCCTGGTCTTGGCGGCAGCAATGGTTCGAGCCTTCTCCTTGGCTTCATGGACCTCTTCTTCGGTAGGCTTGTATCTTAATCCGAATTTTATCTGTTGTCTACCTCTCATTCTGACCGGGTCTCTCCTTCCCTGTAGGCGACTTAAGCCTTTTCCTTTCTAGTAGCCCCATTTTTTGAGCATTGCTACTGCAGCGATCATTGCTCCTCTAGTTTTTATGGTGACCTTCCCGAGAGGTTCAGGTGTTGCTGTTGATATGTCATTCTGAAAACTATGGAGATTCATGTCTTCAGCTGTGTGCGGTACATCTAGCACTTTAGGATTTTCTATGTTGTCCATGACTCTTTCTCCTTCTTCTCGCCCCTCACCTAAGATCGTTATAACTTTCTCCTCCGAGATAAACTTGAGCTTCTAGTGTCAGGTGGAAGGCACCGCCCTGATATCATCTAGCCATAGGCGCCCCAATAGTAAATTGAAGGTGGGCTTAATGTCCATGACTTAGAAAGCGATAGAGAAGGTCATTGGCCCAATGGTGAGCTCAAGATCAACTTCTCCTATTACTTCTCTTCTTGTGGTATCGAACCCTCGGGCTCCTGTCATGGTTGACCAAAACATGGATGGATCGACCCTTATTTTGGTTGCAGTTCTCAGTGGGCATATATTTAATGTTGACCTGTTGTCCATCAATACAGCGGTATCACAAAATTTCCCATTTTTGTCGTGATATTGAGGGATCGAAAATGATTGCTCCCTATGCAAACGTGGGATTTTTTACGATCCCGTCACGACGATGCGCTCTCTAACGAAAAATATAGAGTCGCCACCCGGAGCTTTCGGTGTCCCGGGATACCTAGTTCATTTTTATGAGCACCTAAGTGCTAAAAATATGACTCTGAATCCGATCCACACCAAAGGCTCTTGGGTAGGGGCTTCAGTTATCGATCGGGAACGTGTTAGGCACCCGATCAACCCGCTTAATGCGGTCTCTACTAACGGCCAAAAATAAAATGATGTAAAAGATAAGAAAATGGTTCCCTCTTGCCCAAATGGGCCTCCAATCCTATTTGTTCCCCTCTGTTCCTACTGAAAATTCGGCGACGTAACGACACAAATGAGAGGATGGAGGGAGCTAGAAAGAGATAGGAGAAGAAAGGGGAGAGCCGGAGCCCTCGAGCCCTTGTAGCACCGTAGAGGAGCCTTGCGTGGCTTGCTTTGATGAGCTCTTGAAGGCTTTGTATGGTGGAAAATGGGGTTCTAACTCCTAGGACTTAAAGCTAAGAGGTAGGGGATGGAGGCTAGGGGATCACACACACCTAGGCTAAGGGTTTTGGATGTAAGAACAAGCTTGAAATGAGGTTGGGAGGTTCTAAAATTGGGGTGAAAATAGTACACAAAAGGGAGGAAGAACTTCTCACTTTGAGCTCTTTCTCTCTTAAGCAAATTTCTCAACCCTTAAACCAAGGGGTGGGGAGCTCTATTTATAGGAAATGAGTGGATTAGGAGGCTACTTAGATGCTAATTGGAGTTAGCAATTATAGGTAATCTCAAATCTAAGGTTTCCTAGGATTTTGAGAGCTTAGAACGGTGTGAAGGTGGTTCTAATGGTGGATGATAGGTTAGTGTTTCAAATCACTTAAGGGTTGCAAATAGGCATTAAAAGGGTGCAACAAAGTTATCAAAACACACCCCAAGGACTGAGGTGGTCAACAAGTCAAACCCCAATCATGAATTTCGGGGCAAAAACCCACAGTCACTGTTCATATGCCTGGCGCAACTATTAGTTGAGCTAGGCAAAAGCACAGTAATACAGTGAGGAACAGTAGCCTGGAAGTTGGCTTCGCGAGGGGTGGGGTGACCCATTTATACCTGGCGCAACTATTAGTTGCGCCAGGCAAATTTAGGGGGAAAATGGCTTGGCGCAACTATTAGTTGCGCCAGGCAAAAATCCCTCTAAAAAAGCCTGATTTTTAAACGGCCATAAAGTTTGATATACAACTCCGATTGGAGTGATTCTTGGCTCGTTGGAATGGCTTGGCGCAACTATTAGTTGCGCCAGGCAAAAATCCCTTTAAAAAAGCCTGATTTTTAAACGGTCATAAATTTTGATATACAACTTCGATTGGGGTGATTCTTGGCTCGTTGGAAAGCTGGAGAAGTCCTCTTTCCAATAGTATAAGATTTAATATCAATAGAAGACCTCAGATAGTTCTGGTACACCACTATTCATCCATTGCTCAGGAAGGTTAGGTTTAGGGTTCGGAATGGGTTCTAAGGGTCGGGATTGGTTTCTAAAGGTTCGGGGTAAGTTCCTAAAGGATCTAGGGTGACTCCTAAGGGTTTGGGGTGATTCCTAAGGGTTCCATACATGCTATCAAAAACTCAAAATTGCACCTCTCTCGAAAGGTGTTTCGATCGGGCCTTGGGCCAAATTTGGGTGTCTACAGATGCCCCTCTTTGGTATCCGATCACTAGTGATCGTATGCCAAAGAAAAGAGACATCCGAAGAGGCCCAAGGCATTACTAACGGGTCCGCTGCATTCAGAACAAACTTTAAACATCAGGTGAGTAACATGGTGAGAAAACGAAAGCCCTGAGTGTCAGGCTAATCATTCGTTTCTCGAGGTAATCAGTTCCCAAGCGCTTAGCGACATTACTGGGCATAACTGAGGTGGAATGAGTTGCGAACTCCCTATAGTCGGGAAAGATGTTCACTTCTCAGGATGATTTTGAAGGTATTTGATGTTTAAGATTTATTCTAAATTCAACAGTATCGTAGGTAGGAGGAGTGATCGACCCACATTCAAAGATAGGCGCGAAGTAAACATACGCAAGCCTCCACAGTTTGCGTCCAATCCTACAAGGCATTTGATGACCTCATTGGATTATTCACGGGTGCCCCTGCAGAAAGCAGGGTTCAAGATCTTTGGGCGAACGCATCGATCCCAAAGTTTATTTAGCATGACCACCTGAGCGAAGTGAATAAATGTCACAACGCTTTTTGGGAGTACGCGCTATTTTTCTTAAAGCATGCCTTAGCTCAACATGACCTAGAGTATCCAGTTTCGACTCCCTTGAATATATCCAACCAAACATTGGGCACCTCCTAAGGGAGGGGGCATCCAATCCTGGCCTCTGTTGACAATGATCATAATCATCAATTAACTATGCATAACTATGCACCCGTCGAGGGCAATAAGCAACAACAAAGGCGATGGAAGCCCCGACCCGGACCCTCCCGGGTACAATTTACGAGGACAAACGACCATCATACGGATACCTAGACGCAAGGCGTACACTTTACAGGGATACCGTTGCCCATACAGGTTTTAAGCCTGTAGAAAATAAAAGGGAAATGAGCCCTTCCAAATGCATGGTTGCACATAGTTTGATTGACACTTAATTTCATTCTTAACAGGTTGGTTTCAACCAACAATTGACCTTTTCAAATGAAGAATTTGAAACTTAAGATGCTTAAGTTCATACGAAAGCAGAGCGCTTATCGTAAAGATTTAGTAGTGGAGTTGACCTAATTGAAACATTGACTGTTTGACCGGGACCGACACCTTTGCTTCTACCTTAAAGCAGGATTCGGGGATCCGAGGCGGACCTCTAACTCTGGACTTTAATGTGGCACAGCTGCATTGCTGATAAAATATCAACCTTTTACCGCTTTATGCTTGTGCGCTCTGTGGGAAATGTAACTCCATTTATGTGATTTTTTTGAACTTTCTGATTGCTATTTTGTACGATTTTCGGGATTTTTTCGTTCTCTTTTTTTTTTTAAAAAGTTTATCATTTTTATGTGAATTTTTTAAAGTTTAAAAGCTATCATTTTATGTGAATATTTTGGATTTTTTTTTTTTTTGTGAACACTTCCGGCTTCTCTGCTGGGGATTTTTTATAGGACCGAGGTGCTTACTGACCCTGGTCCATTTTTATCTTAGCACGGCTTCCGTGGCAAGTCGAATGATGATCGAAATACCATCTTGGGGGTGCGCGCATCGGATGAGAGCAGCGAAATGAATCATCCAAGGGGAGCAGGGGACCCGGTCTCCTCATCTAGCCAGACCCGACCTAAGACTTGGCCTAAGTGTCTAGCGCAACTATTAGTTGCGCCAGGCCACTAGGGGCCTCAAAATAGCTTGGCGCAACTAATAGTTGTGCCAAGCAAATGAAGGGCAAACTTTTGCCTAGCGCAACTATTAGTTGCGCCAGGCTTATCTGGGGGTTTTTAAAACAACCCGAACACGGGCTGGGGGGCTTTTAATTCGAAATTTTCTCCCTCCCTTCTTCTTTCTTACAACTGAAAACTGCCCCCTCACCTAGGGTTCCTTTACATTGCCTCTCTGCGTGCCCATTGCCATTTTTTTACTTGTGGATTGATCGCGGGCGCGCGCTAGATCAAAGACCCCTGGTATCTATCTTGAAATAAAACTGAACAGATCCAGCCAAAATTGGGTGCCTACCGAAGGAGGCACTCAATCTTGGTCTTCATCAACGATGATCTTATTATCGAACAATTATGCAAAAATATGCACTCATCAGGGGTAGATAAAACAAAGGGGAATGAAAGTGCCGACCCAAAACTCGTCCGGGTACAATTTACAAGAACAAACGACCATCCAACGGATACCCAGATGCAAGGCGTACACTTTACAGGGATACCATACAAATGCAGGTTTTAAGTTTGCACCCTAAAGTGAGCCCTTCAGAATGCATATTTGAACATAGTCATTCGATAGGTAATTTCCTTTTTGATAGGTTGGTTTTAACCAACAATTGATCTTCTTCTGAGGAATCTGAAGCTTAAGACACTTATGTTCACATAAATCCAAAAACAGAGCGCTTAGCTCGAAGATTTAGCAATGGAATCAACTTGATTGAAACATTGACCGCTTGATCGGGATTGACACAGTCGCTCCTACTTTAAAGTAGGATCCCAAGTTCCAAGGCGATCCTTAGACTCAGGACGATAATGTAGCATAGCTGCGTTGCCGATAAAATATTGGTATTTTTACCGCATTGGAGCACGCATGTGCGTAGCTGTGTATGGACATGAAAACATAGATTTTTTCTTTTCAAAATGATTTTCATCATCATTTTTTTTGTTAGCCCTGACGTCGGGGGTGAGATGCTTTAGCTTATTTGTCCATCACTGAGAAGTTGCCCGCTTCGAGGCTTTGGACCGTGTGATGTTTCTGCACATTCTCGAGAAAACGTCAGTCCCTTTTTTGTTTATACATATGAAGAAAATGCATCCTAAACAACAGAAGAAAAAAAAGTAGATTTCTACCTACACTTTTTCAGTTTCGAGATATTTTTTTTAGATTTTTGTTTTTGGAGATTTTTTATTATTTTTCTTTATTTTTTTAGATGGAAGTATGATGCTGTAACTATGTACAAGGGAATGAGTAGAAATATATGCATATTATTTATTATTATTATATATATTTTTTTGGTGTTTGGATTTTTCTTGATTTTTTTGTTTTTAGCTTTTCTTCTTTTTTTTGTTTTTGATGCCTTGACAGTGAGACAGAGTAACGGGTCCCATTTTGAGCATAGTCGAACTCTTTCATGCAGTCGAACCTGAGTGAGTTTCCGGATTTCACCAAGGCCGGAACATTAGTCCCTTCGGATTAAGTCAAACCTTTCTCCTTACTTTGAGTCATACATTTGACAAAGCAGTTCTGAAGACACACTTGGTCGGGGCCTGATTTGAACTAACATGAGCGGCCCAGTCAGATAAGAGGGTACAGGAAGAGTAACAAAAGGTTTTCTCAAGCATCAATCTTCTCAATTAGTCCAAACGTTTCTTTTTTAATTTTTTTTCTCTTCTTTTCTTTTTTTTTTTTTTTATCTCCCTCTTTTTACCCGTGGCGCCCTTTCGGGTTTTCACCACGTCCATGGGTTCAACTCTCTTACCCCAAGCGCCCTTTCGGGTTTTCACCTGGTCCGCACAAGCCCGCTGTTTTTACCCGTAATGCCCTTTCGGGTTTTCACCACGTCCATCTTGCTTTGAGCTTGTATTTTTATTTTATTTCATTTTTTATTCTCTTTTTTTATTCTTTTTTTTTTTTACAGTCACGACATAGACGTTGATTCCATCATAGCTGGCTAGATGGGGTTCTGGTGTAGTCTCACGACTCGGATCATGTTGACTTAACAGATATTATGACTGCTTGCGAACCTACAAAGAGGGCTTCCTTCAGGGTATAGCTTGGCCATGGGTTAGGTTAGGATTTGAAGGTGTGCTGGGTTAAAAGGATTTCCTTGATACGGCTTCAGTTTTCTTGACATACTTTCTTCCTTGGGGGTTTTACTGTACATGCCCCGTGATTCTTCTTCATTTTTTATTTATTTATTTTTTGCTTCATTTCAGGCAATCTTTTTTTGAGGTTTTGCTTTTTCGATTTCTTTAGATTTTGGTAGTAACTTTATACACATGCATCTTTTCTCTCTCTTCTTTTTTTTTAATATATGTACACGTATATATATATTTTTTTTTGGAGAACGGGTTTATTGAAAGAAAGGCCTAGGCTCAAATGGGGTAGCAAAGGATATCATCGTTTTTAGGGATGCTTTTTTGGCTACTGTATTTGGAATGATGGCCTCTTTTGGGTGGTTCTTAAGCAGTCGCGTATTTGTTTCATCAATACATACCTTGTCGTGATGGACTAAGAGTAGAACCGTCGGACGTATCCAGCGTTGATGGGCTCAGGAAAATGATCTCGGTCCATGGTGGCGAGGCGGATGTCATATCCCGGCAGCACTTCTCGAATGATGTATGGTCCTTCCCAGTTTGGCTTAAACTTTCCTCTTGGATCGGTGTGGAGGGATGGGAAGATCTTCTTTAGCACAGTGTCTCCTACCTTTAGATCTCGACCGCGGACACATTTATTGTAAGCGCACGCGATTCGCCCTTGGTAAACTTGAGTGTCGCATAAGGCTAGGAGTCTCTTTTCGTCTAGTAAGTTCAGTTGATCAAAGCATGATCTCTCTCTTTCTGCTTCAGGTAAGCCTGGTTCCATGAGGATTCAGAGCGAGGATACTTCAACCTCCACCGGGAGGACGGCCTCGGTTCCATACACAAGGGAGAATGGTGTTGCCCCTGTAGCGGTATGGATTGACGTTCGATAGGCCCACAAAGCAAATGACAACATTTTGCTCCAATCTCGGTAAGTGTCGACCATTTTCTCAAGGATATGGATGACTGTCTTGTTCGCAGCTTCCACGGCTCCATTAGTTTAAGGCCGATAAGGGGATGAGCGATGGTGCTTGATCTTGTATTGCTCACAGAAGTCTCGGATGCGTTTATTTGCAAAGTTTGTGCCGTTGTCCGTGATGATATCTTTGGGTACTCCAAATCGACACACAATATTATTCTTGAGAAACTTCTCGACGTGACTGGCCGTGATGTTGGCATATGACGCCGCTTCTACCCACTTGGAGAAGTACTCAATGGCGACGAGGATGAACCGATGTCCGTTTGATGCTTTTGGATTAATCATTCCGACAACGTCAAGGCCCCTGGTAGCAAATGGCCAAGGAGTGGTCATGCAGTGAAGATCAATCGCAGGAGCGTGTATCAGACTGGAGTGTTCTTAACACTTGTAGCATTTTTGAACATGTTTATAGTAATCCGATTCCATAGTGGTCCAGAAGTATCCCTGTCGTAAAATTTTCTTAGCGAGCATGTGACCGCTGGCGTGGGCTCCGCATACTCCCTCATGGATTTCTTTCATAATGTTGACCGCTTCACTTTCAGTAAGGCACCTGAGTAAGATATTATTGTATGATCGCTTGTAGAGGCATTCCCCACAAATGGCATAACCTGCCGCTAAACGTTGAATGGTTCGTTGGTCTGTCTTGGATGTACCCTCTGGAAAAGTCAAGGTCTCGAGGAAACTCTTGATATCTGAGAACCAAGGTGGCTCATCATCAGGCTTTGTAGGTTCCTCAATCCGGAGGCAGAAGGCTGGTTCATTCCTCTGCTCGATCACGATCGGCTTCATCTCAACACCATAGGGGATTTCAATCATTGATGCCAAAGTTGCTAATGCGTCGGCAAAGCGATTCCTTATCCGAGGGACATATGAGAAAGTCACATCTTGAAAGCAAGCTATTAGGTCCTCGAGATGTTCATGATAGGAGATCAGCTTTTCGTCTTTCGTCTTTCATCTTCCAGTCACCATTTGTTTAACATATGATTAACTGTGAATCGCCAAATACTCGAAGGTGAGCTACATTCAGATCGAGAGTTGCCTGCAGACCAGCGACGCAAGCTTCATACTCAGCCATGTTGTTAGTGCAAGGGAAGTTGAGCTTGATAGAGACCGGAACATGGGATCCTTTCGGTGAAATCAGGATGGCGCCAACTCCTTGGCCCTCGACATTTGCTGCCCCGTCAAAGTGCATTACCCATGATTCTTCTGCTTCTTCAGTATCGTCCTCCATCATGAACAAGATATCCTCATCGGGGAACTCGGTCCTTAATGGCTCATAGTCAGGTAAAGGATTGTCAGCAAGATGATCAGCAAGTGCCTGCCCCTTGATCGATTTCTGAGTAACATATTTGATGTCAAACTCAGACAATAACAACTGCCATCGTGCAGTCTGCCCAGTAAGAGCCGGCTTCTCGAACAAGTATTTTAATGGATCCATTCGGGCTAGAAGTAGAACGGCTTAAGACAGCAAGTAGTGGCGGAGCCTCTGAGTAGCCCATACAAGAGCTAGGCATGCTTTCTCCAGATGAGAGTAGCGCGTCTCGTAATCAGTAAACTTCTTGCTCAGATAGTAGATGACCTGCTCTCTTCTTCCCGTCTCGTCATGCTGCCCCAAGACACATCCCATTGAAACTTCTGTCGTGGAGAGATACATTAAGATTGGTCTTCCCGGTTCAGGTGGTACTAAAACAGGTGGATTCAGGAGGTAGCTTTTGATTTTATCGAATGCTGCCTGACAATCATCATTCCATTCAACGGGCGAATTCTTCCTTAGTAACTTGAAGATCGGTGTGCAGATTGGAGTTAGCTGTGCAATGAATCGGCTGATATACTGTATTCTGCCCAGAAACCCTCTAACCTCTTTTTCGGTAGACGGCGGTGGCATTTCAGTGATGGCTTTAACTTTGATTGGGTCGACCTCGATCCCCCTTCTACTGACGATGAACCCTAGCAGTTTTCCTGACATAGCACCAAATGAGCACTTCTGTGGATTTAGACGTAGTCGATATTTTCTCAGTCTTTCAAATAGCTTCTGAAGGTTTACCAGATGGTCGCTTCGCTCTGGTGATTTAGCTATCATGTCGTCGACATACACTTTAATCTCTCTGTGCATCATGTCATGAAATAGTGCAGTCATAGCTCTCTGGTACGTTGCACCAGCATTCTTCAGCCCGAATGGCATGACTCGATAGCAAAAGGTTCCCCAGGGGGTAATGAACGCTGTCTTCTCACGATCAACCTTTGCCATCTTTATCTGATTATATCCTGAAAATCCATCCATGAAAGAGAGCATCCCGTTCTTAGCTGTGTTATCGACCAAGATGTCGATGTGTGGTAGTGGGAAATCATCCTTTGGGCTCGCTCTGTTCAAATTGCAAAAATCGATGCACATGCGGATATTTGGATACCATGAGAAACCCCACATCGTATTACTTGATGACCTCATCTTTGACTTCAGCATCCATTCGGGTCGGAGACGTCTCAGCTTCTGCTTGACTGGCTTCATATCAGGGTAGAGGGGCAACTCATACTCAACCAAATCAGTATCCAGACCAGGCATGTCCTCTTACGACCAGGCAAAAATGTCTTGGTATGACCGAAGGAAGTCAATCATGCTTTTTCTTTCCTCAGGGGACAATGATGTTCCGATTTTGGTTATTCTGGGAACTTCCTCAGTTCCTAGGTTGACATCCTCGGTCTCTTCGACAATGGGGGTAGGGCCATGCTCAAAGTCGGCAAATCGGTCAAGGAGCTCATTGGGGAGCTCCTCGAGGGGGATATCCTCGTCCAGACTTGTGATCCCTATCTCTTCTTGTATTTCTACATGGAAGGGGTCGATTTCACGTGGGACGGGCATTTTGATTAAGGCATCTTTTTGTGGGACATTTTCTAGAATTTTAAATGACAATATTTTTAGACTTTGAATTTTTTCAATGTTTTTGAGATTTTTATTCTCTTCTATGTTTTTGAGATTTCCGTTTTCTTCGGAGACGGGCCCTTGGCAAGGCAGGTTGCTATATACACAGGGTATTGCCTGCCAAGGGCTTATCTCACTTTTTATAGGTTGTTTTTTTTTTTGGAAATAGGCGCCAAACTTTAGGCCACTTCCTGCTTCCAGAGTTTGGGGCAAAGATGCCCAGTTGCATACCTGAGGGGCCGCTTCTTTACCTGTTGGGATGGAGGGTGCTGGTTGATATGGCTCATTGGAGTCAGCCTCCATCATGTTAGTCCCCATTTCATCTGAGATGATATCCTTAAATGTTAACACAGCTTTATGGTGATTCACCACAGGGGGAGCTTGTTCAGGTACCGACCGTTGTTCCTCAAAAAGGGATAATGCGGCCAAATCCATCTCCAAGCTAGGAAGGGAGATTTGGGGATTGGTGGGATGAACTGGGGCTTTGAGTTTGTGTGGGGTCAAATGGGTTGCCCCATTCTGATCAATTTTCACGACCCCTGCGCTGACAAAGGAATCTCTGATGTGTGGCCTAGGGCGAGGTTTCTCTTCTATGTTGATTCCTTGAGCTCTTGCAGCTGCGACGACCTTGGCTTTCTCTTTGGCCTCTCGGACCTCTTCTTCTGTGAGCTTGTATCCCAGTCCGTATCTTACTTTTTGTTCCTTAGCCACGACTGGTTCTCTTCTACGGGTCCCAAACCCCTTCCTTTCTGATAGCCCCACTTTTGGAGCATTACCACTGCTGCTACCATACCACCTCCTGTTTTAGACATGATGCCCTCCATGGGCTCCGGGAGTATTGCCGACACCTCGTATTCGAAACTATGGAGGTCGACATCCTCAGCAGTGTGCGGTATATCTAACATGTTGGGCTTTTAGACGCTATTGGTAGCTTTCTCTTTCTCGCTGTGCCCCTCGTCGATAATTGTAACAATTTTGTGCCCAGACACAAACTTAAGTTTCTGGTGTAAGGAGGAAGGTATGGCTCCAACCTCGTGCAGCCACGGGCGCCCCAATAATAAGTTAAACAAAGATTTAATATCCATGACTTGAAACAAGATGGAAAAGGTCATTGGTCCTATCAACAGCTCAAGATCAACTTCTCCCATTATTTCTCTCATGGTATTGTCAAACCCTCTGGCACTGGTTCTAGTGGGCCTTAACATGCAGGGATCGACCCCTATCTTGGTGGCGGTTCTCAGCGGGCAAATATTTAATGCTGACCCATTATCAATTAGTACTAAGGGACTGACCATATTTCTGGGTTAAATAGTTATGTTCAAAGACTTGGAATGACTACACCCTTCTTCTGGCAAATCTGCATCAGAAAATGAAATGGCATTCGGAGCCATCACTTGCCCAATTATCTGCCCAACCTCATCTGGGCTGACCTGGAGCGATACATGCGCATTCTTTAACGCCCCCATTAATGCTTGGAAATGGAGTGGGGAAGTCATCAGTAGATCCCATATAGTGATATGGGCTGGCATTCTTCTCAGCTGAGTCTCCAATATGTGTTCTCGACTGTTCTTCTCGAAGGGGATCATCGCGCTGTCTTTCTTCCCTTCGGGTTGGGCTTGTGCTATTGTTGGTACTTACAGGTCGCTGATATCCTCCTGCACCTAGTAACAAAAATCGCCCTTCTCTGCTGCTGCCGGCATTGACATCTGTTTGTTCGTAGCTCAGTGGGACCTGATGAGGATCATAGGTTGGTCTCGAGAGCTGGAAAGGTATGGCTGCTGGTACTTGAGACACTTGTACTATCGGCTCAGGAGGTGTGGGCAACACCTGATTTATTTCGGTGGTAGATGGTTGGGTGGAAAGATTGGGCTAAATGGGGGTGGTGAAGCTTGAGGGTGGTGGCATTAGAGGGAAGGAGGTAAAAGTAGGCCATTGATACCCGGTGGGTGTTGACGGCATATGAGGGGTCTGATGGGCCTTTAGGTAGTTGATCGGGGTGATGGGGCTTACTGGTGGCTGAATTGGGGATGATGGGATGGGCACAGGCCTTTGATAACTAAGGGGTGCGGGTGTTGGATTGGGGGTTTGGGGGTTTATGGGGTAGTTGATGGGGGTTGTGGTATATGGTGGTAATTGGAATGGGACTGGTGCCGGCTGTTGGTAATTGGCAGGTGCGGGTGTGGGATTAGGGGCCTGGTGGCTTATCGGGTAATTTGTGGTATATGGTTGGTATGAATTTATATTCACATAATTAACAGGTGTGGTGGGTGGAAAATATGCCTTGAGATCCAACGGTTCCAATTGCGGAGTCGGGTTGGGAAAATAATCTGACAAATTCAGGGGTTCAACAACCCCGATATTCCTTTCCTCAATATTTTTTAACAGTGGTGCTACATAACTCTCCCGATCATTGATATAATCGGACGGGTCAAACTCAAATTCTTCCTCATCCTCTATCATTCCGATGGTGGGTCTGGGACCTGCTCCTCCGGTGGGATGTGGGGGGAGTGGCACCTGATGAATATTAGGGTGCTGAGAAGGTGCAGGGGGGATGATTTTTCCGGCATCGATCAAGTCCTGGATTGCGTGCTTCAAGGGGAAGCAGTGATCAGTAGGGTGACCCGGACCCTGATGAAAATTGCAGTGGGTATTCGGGTCATAATTCTTTAGGATCGGGTGAGGGGGAGGTTACGGTTGGCGGATAGCCACTAATCCCTTTTCTACTAACAGGGGCAAAAGTACACTCAAAGATTGCCCCAAAGGTGTGAAGACTCGGTCGTAGCGGGCTCTCCTCTATTCCGGGGTCATCTGCATTCCTTGCTCATTCCCTGTCCTCTGATTCACGGCGACTGGTGCTAGTGGGTAGTGTTGGCTATGTTTTGGACATCGCCCCCTATTTTCTTCTTGTTCCTCTGCTCAGAAAATCTTCTAACCCCACTTGGTCCGCTCGGTATGTTCTTATTTAGACGCCCCTCCCTGATGGCATCCTCACATCGGTTAGCATTTCTTACTAGATCAACAAAGCTAGACTGCTGCTGGTATACCAAGAAGTCTGAAATCACTGGCAGAGTGCTCTTCGAAATCATCTCAATCTGTTCCTCGTCAGGTATTCTATTCCTGATCTGAGCTGCCAGCGCTCTCCATCGCCCCAAGTAGTCGCTGAAGGTCTCGTTCTGATTCTGCTTTAAACGAGCCAAGTCAGACTTACGTGGCTCAATGTCTATGTTGTAGACATATTGTTCTTGGAAGAGGTGCGTTAAGTCCCTCCATGTTTTCATCATAGATGGTTCTAAGGATGTGAACCATCTCAAAGCCGTCCCAGTCAAACTCTTCTGAAAGACTTTTATTAGTAGTCTTTCGTCCTCCCCATACTGGCACATGTCCCTACAATAGGACTTGAGGTGTGCAATAGGATTGCCCGTGCCATTATATTTGTCGAAGGCGGGCATTTTAAATTTGGAGGGTAGGGGGACCTCACCGAACAGGCATAGGTCTGTGAAGTCTGTGGCGTGGATCTCAGCACCACCCATTTTCATTAGCTGCTTTTGTATTTTATCCAACTGTTCTTTTAGCTGTTCTGATTCTTTGGACACGGGAGCTACTTTTTCGACAGTTGGCTGGACTTCACTCTAGGCTATCAGGGGATGGGCAATTATGGGAGGAGGGTGGAGGCTGGTCAATGCCCCAGCATAGGTCCCGCTATTTCTAATCTCGTCCTCTTCATACTGCTGGTCGGCATAATGTGCAGCGAGGGCGGGATTCTCCTATTGTTGTTGCATGGGCTAGATGGGAATGATATGAGTGGGGGTTGGGTGAGCCCATTGGGGGTGAGGAAAGGTCTGTTGGGTGATGGAGATTTGGTTTTGAGGTGGGGCCTGATGGGGCCATTGGCTATGGGGGAAGGTTTGGAAATGGCCTTGGGGTGTGGGGCCATGGGAAACTTGGGTTTGGCCCGGGTGTGGAGGTTGGGTTAGAAGTTGGGGGTATTATGGAAGGTATGGGTGTGGGGTTTGGTTTTGGGCCATGAACCCTTGGCCATTTTCAGTCATGGGCCATTGATGGGTTTGGGCCATGGGCCCCTGGTAGGTTTGGACCATTGGCCCTGGGTAGGTTTGGGCCAATGGGCCTGGGTAGGTTTGAGCCATGGGCCCTTAGTGGGTATGGCCCAATGGGTCTTGGTGGGTCTGGCCCAATGGGCCTTGTTGGGTCTGGGCCATGGACCCTTGGTGGGTATGGCCCAATGGGCCTTGTGGGGGGGGGGGGGTCTGGGCCATAGGCCCTTGATGGGTTTGGGCCATGGTCCCTTGATGGGTTTGGGCCATGGGCCATTGGTGGGTTTGGAATTAATGGGTTTGGGCCAATGGGCCTTGGGGGATATGGGTAATGGGGGTTTGCGCCAATGGGCCTTGGGGATGATAGGTAGTGGGGTATTGGGCCATGGGGCCCTGGAGATCATGGATGGAGGGGTATTGGGCCATGGGGCCCTGGGATGTGTGGGAAAAGGGGGTTTGGGCCAATGGGCCTTGGGGTATGTGGGTGATGGGGGTTTGGATGGTGTGGATTATGGGAGGTTGATAGGGGTCATGGGGGAGTGAAGCATGGAGGTTTGCCAAGGTGTGGGATGGATTCATGAATGTGGAGTGTGGAGGAGAGATATTTTGGAAAGCCCTCCATGAGGAGTATGCTTGGAACATCTCCTCCATCATGGCCATGGAAGGAGGATGGGATGTGGATGGTGGATGGGGTATAGAGGGGATGGAGGTGGTGGAAAAATTGGGCATGGCCCCGGTATAATTGGGCATGGCCATGGTAGGGGGGGGTGTATGGGGTGGATGAGGGGATGTATTTTGGGATGATGTGGGGCATGAAGAGGAAGGATGTGGAAAATTGGGCATGGCCCCAGTATAATTGGGCATGACCTGGATGGATGAGGGATCTTGTGGGGGGTTGGATAGGGTGAAAGTAGTGTATGTGAATGTGGGTGGATTGGGTCTATAGGGGGATGATGGGAATTGGGGCATGGATGTGGATTGGGAAAATGGGTTAGGGTTTTGCATGGGCATGGTTTGGGCAATGGATGGAGAATGGGGGGTTGAACTTTGGATATTTTGGGGGGTAGTGGTTGGGAATATGGGGGCGCCAAATGGGCCGGTAATGGTAAAAGAGGGTTGGGTGAGGGGGATGGTGGAAAAGACTTCTCCCGAATGGGAGTGGGTTGGAGAATGCAGTGGGGATGAGTCGGGATCGGCGTAAACCGGGTCCACTACCCACGACATTCTACGGGAGCGGGTCAGGTAAGGGTGCCTTGGATAAGGCCCAAAAATCCTCCTCCTTCTTCCCCTACGGGATGACGGAGGACAAGATGATGTCGTTGTGCCGGCACCACAAACTATCTATTTCTTTTTGGGTTTTAAATTATATATTATTTTTTAAATTTTAAATTATTTATTATTTTTTGAAAAATAGAGGTTCCGAGGCCTTGAAATTCCCTTTTCGGGTGGCCTTCGTACCTTAATTCAAGACCTGTGACGACGTTTCCGATGCACTTCGGAAGGATCAAAGGAGAACCTTCGATCTATTGAAGGCACGGAAATCGAGACAAATGACCCGATCCCTCGAAATGAGCCAAAAAGAAGTTGCCTTCTCTTGACTGGCGGGGGCGTATTGGGTGTTGGAGATGGCGGGGCCTGAACAAGACACTAAGCACACTGATCGAGCAATTCGGGAGGTGGAAAGGCCACAGATTTGGGCTGGAGGGCTGTCAACCAAACCTGGCACAACTAATACTTACGCCAAGGTTGCAGGGGACAAATTTTACACTGGCACAACTATTAGTTGCGCCAAGGTAAAATTTTGGGATTTAAAGCTGGCGCAACTATTAGTTGCGCCAGTTATAAATGCCAGATTTTTGTGCTGGCGCAACTAATACATGCGCCAGCCAAAAATAGAACTTCCAGGTTGTTTGACAGCAGCTACCAACACCTGAAATGAGTCTCTTTTTTGGCTTTTGTGGAAGCTAGGCTTCCGGAAACTGAGCAGTTTTCTTGATGACCGATTCTCTCCTCACTGCACCTAAATGGATTGAGTCCGATATAACTCGCTAGCGCGCTCCCCAAAGGTTTTAAGCTTCGGAATGGGAACCCACCCAATATTCCTCCGGCACGAGCGCCTTCTCAGATACTAGGTGGGCTGGGACTTTTCTAGATCATCACCGGGTGTTTATATGTTTGCCTAATCCAACCCCTTTAAAATCTAACCCGCAAAAACAGATTGATTAAGCTCCCTAACTTGGTTCAATTTTAATTTTTTTCAAAGCTTTTCTTTTTTTTTTGGAAGTTTTTTTTAGTTCAAAGACCGGGGGTGATTATCCCGTGCCGCCACTACGGGCCGGCGTCAACTAGCGGTATATGAGTGCACAAGTAGGCCCGCCAATCGGCTAAGGCACTTTAAATGACGGAAAATTAAAGAAATTGAAAGACAATGCCCAAGTAGGCCCGCCAATCGGCTAAGACACTAAAATAATAAAAAAATAAGAAAAATAAAGACTATGCGCAAGTAAGCCCGCCGATCGGCTAAGGCATGTAAATGACGGAAACGTAGGGGTGAGTAAAATGACTTAATCGGAGGGGTGAGTAAAAAAATAAAAATAAACTAAAAAATAGTAATAAAATATTAGGAAAATAATAAAACAAAAAGGCATAGTTCAAGGGGAAGCTCTACAAGCTAAAATCCCCAGCAGAGTCGCCATCTGTGCAACTGTGGGATTTTTTACGATCCCGTCATGACGATGCTCTCTCTAACGAAAAATATAGAGTCGCCACCCGGAACTTTCGGTGTCCCGGGATACCTAGTTCATTTTTATGAGCACCTAAGTGCTAAAAATATGACTCTGAATCTGGTCCACACCAAAGGCTCTTGGGTAGGGGCTTCGGTTATCGATTGGGAAGGTGTTAGGCACCCGATCAACCCGCTTAATGCGGTCTCTACTAACGGCCAAAAATAAAATGATGTAAAAGACAAGAAAATGGTTCCCTCTTGCCCAAATGGGCCTCCAATCCTATTTGTGCCCCTCCGTTCCTACCGAAAATTCGGCGGTGTAACGGCACAAATGAGAGGATGGAGGGAGCTAGAAAGAGATAGGAGATGAAAGGGGAGAGCCGGAGCCCTCGGGCCCTTGTAGCACTGTAGAGGAGCCTTGTGTGGCTTGCTTTGATGAGCTCTTGAAGGCTTTGTATGGTGGAAAATGGGGTTCTAACTCCTAGGAATTAAAGTAAAGAGTTAGGGGATGGAGGCTAGGGGATCACACACACCTAAGCTAAGGGTTTTGGATGTAAGAACAATCTTGAAATGAGGTTGGGAGGTTCTGGAATTTGGGTGAAAATAGTGCATAAAAGGGAGGAAGAACTTCTCACTTTGAGCTCTTTCTCTCTTAAGCAAATTTCTCAACCCTTAAACCAAGGGGTGGGGAGCTTTATTTATAGGAAAGGTGTTTATTAGGAGGCTACTTAGATGCTAATTGGAGTTAGCAATTAGGTAATCTCAAATCTAAGGTTTCCTAAGATTTTGGGAGCTTGGAAAGGTGTGAAGGTGGTTCTAATGGTGGATGATAGGTTAGTGTTTCAAATCACTTAAGGGTTACAAATAGGCATTAAAAGGGTGCAACAAAGTTATCAAAACACACCCCAAGGACTGAGGTGGTCAACAAGTCAAACCTTAATCACGAATTTCGGGGTAAAAACTCACAGTCACTGTTCATATGCCTGGCGCAACTATTAGTTGCGCCAAGCAAAAGCACAGTAATACAGTGAGGAACAGTAGCCTGGAAGTTGGCTTGGGACAAAAGCCTGGCGCAACTATTAGTTGCGCCAGGCAAATTCAGGGGGAAAATGGCTTGGCGCAACTATTAGTTGCGCCAGGCAAAAATCCCTCTAAAAAAGCCTGATTTTCAAACGGTCATAACTTTTGATATACAACTCCGATTGGGGTGATTCTTGGCTCGTTGGAAAGCTGGAGAAGTCCTCTTTCTAATGGTATATGATTTAATATTAGTAGAAGACCTCAGCTAGTCCTGGTGCACCACTCTTCATCCATTGCCCGACAAGGTTAGGTTTAGGGTTCGGAATGGGTTCTAAGGGTCGGGATTGGTTTATAAAGGTTCGGGGTAAGTTCCTAAAGGATCCAGGGTGACTTCTAAGGGTTTAGGGTGATTCCTAATGGTTCCATACATGCTATCAAAAGCTCAAAATTGCACCTCTATTGAAAGGTGTTTCGATCGGGCCTTGGGCCAAATTTGGGTGTCTACACTCCCTTTAGCTGGAAGATCAACGTCTAAAAATGAGATGGCATCGGGAGCCAACACTCGCCCAATCATTTGTCACACCTCATCTGAGGTCACTTTATCAAAGATGTGAGCGACTTTCAGGGCCGCCATTAAAGCTTTGAAGTGTGGCAGAGACTTCATTAGTAGGTACTAAATGGTGATTTGAGCTGGGGTTCTTCTCAGTTGGCGTATTCTCAGCTCATCCTCTCCATGGGGTGTACTATTGCGGGTTCCCTTCTTTCCTCAGGTTGAACTCGTACCGACACCTCTGGCTACTTATAGATCCTCCTCGATTGTGTGATAAACTCAACTGCCCCTTCACTATTGCTTCCTGTGCTAATATCTGTTTGATTGTAGTTGAGCAGAACTTGGTGGGGGTTATAGGTTGGTCCGGGGACCTGAAACGGAGCAGGTGGAGGCATCAGGGATGGATGGATTGGTGGTGTGGCAAAGCTAGGCCAAATATGGTTGACCTAAGTTGAAGGTCGATGGAACAATGGGGGCAAAGTAAAGTTGGGGAATGCATGGATAGCCGAGTTTGGTATTGGTAAGGGCTGGTATTGTGGCGATGGAACAAAGCTGGGCTGAACATAATTGACGGGAGCTGGTGGTGGGAAATATAATCTCAAATCTAAGGGTTCTGCCTGGGGTGTAGGATTGGGGAAGTAATCAGTTTGAAACCGCCGCTAAATCCTTTCCAACTGTTGCTAAAATATTCGGTAGCGGTCATCCAAATTGCCATGCTTGGAGCCGTCGAGAAAAGTTTTGCCAGGCAGTTCGACTCCAACTGCCACTAAAAATGCACCTTTTTAGTAGCAGTTTTTTACCGCCATTAATTATTTTAACCAACGACTAACTAACACCAGTCATTATGAATAGTTGTTATAAAATTAATGATATTACCAATGTTTTGTAATCGCCGGTAAAAATTAAATATTTTAATGGCAATTTATAACCACCGGTAATTGATAATAATTAACGGTTTGTAACCGCCTATAATTGATATAAGTGTCTGCTGACATTTGAAAACAATAGCGGCGATTTTAACTCGTCGAAAAAAAAAAAAAAATTCCTTCTTTAAAAGCTATTAGTTACTTATTCAGAACATTGCCTTCAATCTCACCTATAAATGAAAACTTGGAATCATATATACATATAGTTCAATAAAACATAATACAAGTTTTATAAACCTGTAAATTACAATTCTATGTCATTCAAGAAAATTAATTAACGTCATCTATTATAAAAGGAAACCTAGAAAATCCATTTCCCAATTCAGAAAAGCTATAGGAATTTCACCACCTGTTATGAAGAAAACCTATACAATGTAAATTCAACAAAAAATAATAAAAATATCACAAAACCTGTAAGCACATGATTCCCATTGCTACAAAATGAGAGTTCAATATTACTTGACAATTTCCAACACAATAATAACAGCTAGAACATTAAGTCTTAATCAAAATGTATAAAAATGTCTTAAGATAGGTAAAATGTTGATAACCAACTGACAAATTTCACCATGTTATTACTACAAATTCCTCAGATTTTATTACAAGCAATAAACCAAATATAATCACATCTACCCACCAATATTCAAATAAAACCTACAATCTATCTACAATTTATCTTCATCGTCTTAGATTGTTACACTTCTTCCTTCACCTAGAGAAATTCCTACAAGAAATCAGCAAGTATGGTTTTAGCTAAATATTCAAAAATTCAAGGTTCGGAAGCATCATATCAATAAATGATATCTCATCAATAAATAAATATTTGAAAATATTAATTCAATTTAATTGACTAAACGATCAAAATATGAATACAATTTAATGAGAAGAAGCATGTGATTACCAAATATTTATCATGTTTGTGCATGTACGCCATCAGAATCCCTAGTTGGCCCTGAAATGTAACACCAAAGAAAAAGTGCATTTGATCAATTGGAATGGCCCCAGGCTGTGCAAAATTTCTTTTTATCTGCGGTCACTCTAGACTATAATTCACTATCTTAGTTTGCCAAATTTCTCCACCACCACTTACCTAAAAAGTTAAATTAAATAGTTCAAGCATCTTATTCCAAGAGGCCCCTCCGCCCTCTTCACTAGGTAAATTAGACCTTAGAGCAATTGACCAAGTGAACTACGAGGATTGTTTTTACATGTTTCCATGAGTTTGTTTTTAGCCAAACTAACTAATGGGAACAATTTTAACATGATAGTTCCAAAAAAGAATCATCCAACTGAAACTATAAAATTCCACCTATATTCTATTTCGCTTTTTTTATAGCTAAGTTGGGATTGAACTTGCAACATGGAGGTTACAATATTGTCAACCTCGGGCTAGAGCCCAATCCCAAAAACCACCAATTGGCACTTCATTATATACCGAAATTAAGCCATTACATTTCTAATAGAAGCTTTGCAGTGGTTCAAAGAAGATTGGAGCTCTCCAATCAAACAAAATGCTTGTGCAAGATTGTCCTGTGCCTGCAAAATTACTTTCTATCATTATAATGCTCAAATAAAAATATAATAGTATATAATCATGAATTTTCCTATTATTATTATGATTGTCATTCTTATTGCCCGTAGTTAAAATACAACTTACTGGTTGTCTGTGATAGTAGTAGTCTGAGACATTGTCCCAGTCAAGACGGTTGGGATGCCCAAGATGTAAATCCGTCGGAATGGCTTGGTCCATTTTTACCTGCAATTTATCATATGTAAGAAGCAAACTAATCGACTATGGCATCTGAAAATTTTGAAATGTTAAAGACTAGCAGCATACTAATGGGATATTGCATTTGATGCTAGGACTGGGAGTACCTCAAATCTGACATGTTTTGTCATCATATGACCTGAGTAGTAAAAGAACAATTAGTCTGCAAAGACATTTGTAATTATCATTAAAATAATTTCTAATGTGATCATAGTGATTTTGTTATCAGATATGACCATGGACTGTGTTATCATATGAACTGAATAATAAAAGAACAATCAGTCTTCAAATTAAAATAATTTCTAATGAAATCATAGTGATTGTGTTATGAGGTCTGTTCATGGACTTAACAAAAAATCAGATGGCATCAATTAAGTTACTACTCCAATAGTAACCATCCAAGATGTAGTTATTATCATTAAAATAATCATTAGTCTCCAAGAAATTAGTAATCATTAGCAATTTAGCTTATTAAGTTACTAGTGCTCTTCAAAGGCAAGGTGTAGGTGATGGTAGATAGCAGCACTCATATCCCTTACCGTAGCACATGCACATCACCTCTTGGTCATGATAGTTCCTAATGTGATCATAGTGACCGATCGTGGTGAAAGTATGATGATATTCCAGTGATCACAATAGCAATGAGGAGCTGCTCAAATAGAAATGATGGGCTGATCACAATCAAAATTGAATTCAAGCACCAACCAAACATGAAGATAGAAATCTCACCTTTGCAAAATGACCCATCAAAAACCCCTTCATAACTCAGTTATGCCATCATAAATCGTTTTCAGATTCATAAAAGAAATGAAAATGAGTGGTGTATCAAGGAGATAATACATCAGAAAGCCAATTTTATTCTGCTAAACATAATTGAAAACAAATAATTCAACATTACAAAAAAAGACATCCACTCCTATGCCGTGGCAGCTATACTGGCGAAGACTGTAGGGTACATGTATATAGCAAAAGCACCCAAATACTCTCAAATCTTCAGAAAAGTAGGTATATAAACTACAGATAATATTAGTGAGTAGAAAAAGGCTTTTAAATCCAATTATTTCCTTATTAAGGCATATAGGGCAAGTCACTGACATAGACACATGCTTTAAGAATAATTGAAATGCCAAATTTTCATATCAGTCATAGCATTGGAAATTTCAAAGTAGAAGAATTTTCCAAGAGTGCTTAAATGAAAAGGTCAATAAAAGTATTTAACTTCTAGAGTCCTTAAATGATTCTATGATTCTATCAGTGAATGGAGAAGGGAATAAGTGATACAAAGGATTCAATGATTCTATCAGTGAATGGAACAACAATCCTTACATAAGAAGGTGGAGGCATGGAGAAACTCTTATTTAAGAGCAGTACGAAGCAAAAGACAGATGCCAGATAAGGTATTAAGGAAGAAGACAGAGCTCTTGCAGCTTGAGTCACAGAAAGAACTTTGTATGAATCAAACGGCACCAATCTTCATGGTCATACAAAAGCAGCATATATAGTAAGAACCAAAGTGCGACAGAGATAGCAGATAGCAAATTTCTCTTGAATTATCAAAATTGAAAAGGACTAAAAGCAAAACCTTGTATCTTGTGTCCTAAGTAAAAATTTCCCATGGAACTAAACAAGATCATATCCCAAGTAAAAATTTCTCAATCACAATCAAAATGTTTTTGAGTTTTGGTGTGGGCGTATTTCAAGATTCGGTGGGCGTGAATAAAGCTACCCTAGTAATTTTTACTTTTTTTTTTGCTGGCTCGAAAGTGAGCAAACACTATAACTGAGCCTTTATCATTTTTGTATCAGACCGTGTTCATGATCTAAAAACTAACATAAAAGTTTAAGCACAAAAGGATACAAACTTCTAGAAAATTCCAGAAGATAGCAGCACTTGATTAGATTTGAAAAAAGAAAAAAAAAAATACTCTTTATTCTTTGTTTGTACAAAGTGCAATAGACTTACTAGTCATTAAACAGACATGGCTATAAAGGCCATCACCTCTAATCTCTATTCTAAAATAGTCTATTTGGTTACTCTGAAGTTGATTAAAGCTTACCCATTTCCAGCACAACTTTGTCCAATTGCATGAGGACTTGTGGTTGTCCTTATTGTTAGATAAAAAGTTTAATTTTAATTAAATGAGGGTCAGGAGCCATTATCCCATTCTTTTTTTTATATGAACTATAGTATGTTATATTAGTTTCATTGCAAACATTTAGTGGATTAGGCCATTCGAGTATTATCTACGATCTAGTTATTATTTGTTTTAGAGAAATAGATCGAATATTCATTGAAATAGCATAAATACATAAGTTTTTCACAATTGGAAACATAACTAACCTGGAAAAGAATGAAAGGTATCAAAGATAAAAGTAGCTCTGGTTTCTTAAACCAGAAAAGGTCATCTCGAGGCTTTAATTTTTCCCCAGTGAAATATCTAGTTATGCCAGCATTCTCCAATGCCAAGGTTGCAATAACATGCTGTAGCTTTATGCCCACAAGAAGAACAAGCTGCATGATAAATGAAACCCACACCAAACTCTTCTAAACGTTATGAAGTCTTCCTATTGCCTATTCAGGTCTCCTCTACTGCCAGATTAAACCTCCCTACTATTGCCACTAGTTTGCTTACCTCAACTGTTGTACAAATCCACATAAACCAAGCCAAGCCCCTTCTGTTACTAACTCATGCCCCCTAGACCAAGACAAATTATCTTTTTGAATAACAAATATCAATCATGTAATTTTTCTACATCATACATTTATACATCAATTTTACTAGAAATTTCTTTGGAGATTCTGCATAACTGTAAATATTTAATATAGCCATATATTTTACACCCTATATCTTCTATTTAATGCCTCATGGCTCTTTCTATTGCAGAAGAAAATCAACATTCATATACTGAACAAAGGCTGAGTGAATGTTCGTAGAAAATATAAATTAAAGTGGGTGTTCCATGATCTGTGGAAAATCTGTGGCAGTTCATATGAGGTGTGGTAAGAACGAACTAGGCAGCCAGTTAGTTATTTGGTGCATTAGAAATAGTGGTGGCACATACCTTCGTTAGAGACCTATCTCCGTGAAAAGCCAAAGAAAGTGTCCTTGGAAAAGGAGTTGCTTAGCAAGAACATGAGGAGCCATATAAACCTTAGCCACAGATGACTCAAACAAAATTGGACCAGTAATTTTTAAGCACTATAAAATTGGAGATACAAGAATTATTGAAGAATTAAATAATCTATGCAATGTAATAATTTTTAAAAATGGAACCTACATGTAAAACAACAAATAGAAAGTCAGAAGAACTTTAGTAGTGATAATCGCATACCTTTTTAGCACTATGTGATTTGTTGATTTCCCCATTGGTGTTGGAGCTTCATGATTCACTATTTCAAAGACAAGAAACTCATTTGATCTTCATATAAACACCAATTAGGAACAAAGTTCCCCAATCATCTCATTTAAAATACTACAATAATCATTTCCCAAGCATATTAAACCTATCAAAGCAATAAATCAAAGCAACACCCATAAAATACATCATCGATCAAATCATTCAAATAAAAAAGAATTGATCTGCATCTATCAAATTGAAGTAAAAAAAATAATAATAATAAATAAATCTAATTTGGCAAATTAATAAATAGGGGGATTTGGAAACCCTAACCTCTAAAAGAATCTCGAAAAGCGAATCCCAGTGCTGAAAAGTTAGGAGAAATGAACGATCGGGAGCCATCCGATGAGGAAGAAGGAGAAGAGAAGAGATCGATCGGTTGCATGCAAATATTCTTGAATCCGTTGCGGTTGGTTGGAGAGAATCAGATGCTTCAATCTGTTGCAGAGAGGCTAGATTTAATCGATTTCATTCTGTGAGAGAGAGGATCTTGCAAATGGGTTTCTCGTGCAAAAGGTTTCTCGTGTAGATGGGTTTCGAGATTGGTTTCTTACGCAGATGGGTTTCGATGAGAGGCCAGATTTCTATCGATTCCGTTCGGTGAGAGAGAGGCTCATGCAAATGGGTTTCTCGTGCAGATGAGCTTCGAAGTGTAGATGGGTTTTTCTCGCTGATGTGTTTCGATGTTTTCCAAAGGAGTTTTCAGGACTCTTAGTTAAGAAGTTGAGAGGAGAGAGGAGAGAGGAGAGAGGAGTAGAGGACTCTTAATCTTCTGGCATTGGCACCAACAAATAGACACGGGAGGAGAAGGAATAAAAATAGTGGCTCGAGTGGTTGGCGCTTCGGCGTTTGAGTTTCGATATTTCAGTAGCCGTGTTGCCAAACCGAGGTATTCATTAAATGTTTCATTAAACTTTTATTTTAGTCGAGCCAAATTAGATTTGTGAAGCTCGATATCAATGTTATATATGTACTGTTATTGAAATAGGTGGGTAAGGTCCCTCCATGTTCTTATCATGGACGGTTCGATGGAAGTGAATCACCTTAAAGCTGGACCTGTGATACTTTTTTGAAACACTTTGATAAGGAGTAGTTCATCTCTACCATACTGGTGCATGTCTCCATAGTATGATTTCAGGTGACCAATAGGGTTGTCGGTGCCATTGTATTTATCAAATGACAGCACTTTAAACTTGGGTGGTTGTGGCACCTCGGCAAACAGACATAAATCAGAGAAATCGGTAGCGTGAGTTTTAGCTCCTCCCAACTTCATTAACTGCTTTTGGATTTTGTCCATTTCTTCTTTCAATAGTGCTGATTCGCTAGATTGTAGAACGGGGGTATACACACCCCATTTTCGCCCTCTCGGAATATACAAACCCATTTGGTCAATCTTTGACCTTGGCCACTACTCTCAAAAAGGGACTGACCCTCTCCGGAAGCCCTAAAACCCTAGACACGAGGACTATATACTGAAACAATAGTACATAGTAGAGACCTGGACTGAAATCTCAACTCATAGACTCAAACCTGACCCAATCCAGGAAGATCCCAAAATACGCGCCTGTTGCAAGGCGGGTAATTCAATTGCGCACATCACCTATGGCACACAATTGGTCCCACTCAGACCAAGTCCCCCCTTCCTTTGGACCACCTTAAGACTCGAATTACGTGCCTGCTCCAGGACACACAATTCGATTAAGCACATCACTTGTGGCGCGTAATTGGTCCCACTTGGACAAGGTTTTCACCTTCCGTAGACCCCTTGGTCCATGGCACGCAATCGATTGCCCACTTCTCCGCAAGCACACAATTGGTCCAAGTTAGAGCAGACCCTGTGACTGGCCAATTCCTCGATCGCGTGGTTGACTCCCCGCACGCAATTAGATTACGCGCGCACCATGCGGCGCATAATTAGATCCAAGATAATTGGAACTGGGATTCCTGGCTCAGCTAGCCAGCCAGCCACCCTCGAGTCAGTGACTGACTCAAAGATAGATTACACGCCCTGGGCAAAGTGCGCAATCCAATTCTGCCCTGGTGGCCATGCACGCAATTCACCAATTGCGCACTTGCCCCCGAGTGTGTAATTGACCCGTTACCTATAAAAAGACCCCCTACCTCACCAACGTAACACAATTTTCATAGCAATCTCTCTCCTCATAAGCTTAGATCTTCTTAGAAATTTTAAGGTTTTCTCTGGGCTCAAAGAAAGGGGTTGAGCTACTTTTCTAGGCTTCTAGAATTACAGACTCTTCTCAAGGATCCCCAGGTAGTCAGGTTAGTGATACTGGCTATCTAGCCTTGACTCTCGAAGTAGTATTAGAAGAATAAGCGCCCTCAACCTTAGACCCTTAGGAAACCCCTGCCCAAATCTTTAGCCTAGAGCCCATTAGGTCCCTAACCTTTTCTAGTTCTTTAGCCTTAGCCACCTGATTTGCCTAAGGAAGCTTACAGAGGGTACCTGGGAACAGGGCCAATCCTCCTTAGCATAGAGGGCCACAATCCCCCTTTTTAGATAGGTTGAAAACCAAACTAGATAGACCATATGTCATCCATAGCTGTTGAAGTTGGCAGGCTAGCGCTCAGTAAAGGAGTCAACCCGCATCTCCGTGCGTGATCAGTGATGTGTTGCAGCGTCGATAAATACCTGTAGCTGGTGATCACATCAACCTAGGTATTATTCATTTAAAATTCACATTTTCCTTTCAGTATTTAATATTTCATAGTCTATTATTCTATCGCTTTCCACTAGAGTTTATGTGGATCAAATTGGGCAACTTCTTTCGGGGACCAAAAGGAACTTAGAAAAAGCACATACCAACAGACTGACAATCGTGGTGGGACTCTTTTTGCTAGGGTTACCCCGATTTAATTAGTTTGGTTTTTATTTTTTCGCTTTATTTTTCACTTTTTACACATACAAATTGGCTTTTCAAAAACAATAAAAAAAATGTCAGGCATTAAAAAATTGAACTCTAATGATATCGACCCACCCTCATGGGGCTCCCATAGAGACCCCAAGTATAATGTTAGGCCATCTCCATGGAATTAGGTAATGCTAGATCTATGATTTTCTAGGCTTTTGGGAGCTAGGAAAAGTGTGAATGGGGTCTAATGATAGATGATAAGGTGATCGTTTTAAATGGAAAAAGTGTGAAACTTAAAGTTGGGAGGGGTATAATAGTCTTAAAGAAATACCCCCCAAACTTTTGGAAAGTCCACAAGTCAAACTTGAAATATGAAATCTGCCATTTTTTTAGAAAAATAAAATTTTAAGGCATGCGCGCATATTATGCACACATGCCTTAGGAACAGTGTTTTGGTTTAGAAGCTGAAGGTTCAGAGCCCGTGTCGGGGCCCAAATTCTGATGCAAAATCCAAATTGGCTATGCGTGCATATTTTTGGCAGAAAACTGGCAGGCTGGTCCCGAGGTCTAGGATAGGTCTAGTATAGGTTCGACAGGTTTGGTTTTGCATTTCTATGGTTTTGGGAAGGGTTTCTAAAGGTTCAGGTTAATTTCTAAGGGTTCGAGAAGTGCTTTCGGAAGCTCAGAGGTATACCGTTCTCGAAGCATGGGTTAGTCAAGCCTTGGGCCAATTTTGGGTGTCTACCGATTCCTTAGGCATCCTATCTCCTTCTACAATTTTTAACATCAATATAACATTACATGCATAATGGCTATTTTCTTCAGGGAGAAAATTAGGTTTTTCCTCCATGTCATTCCCAAAATGGAATCTTGAGATTGCATCAAGTAAAAATTAGAATTTATGATTCATCATCGATTTGGGACAGGGGTGTGATCATTCACATAAAATACATGCTTTGATACCCTATACAAAGCCTTGTTAGTTCAAACTAAGGTACTAATGTCATCTCTTAAGTGATTCTTAAGTCTTAAACAGATAGAAGGTCATTAATGAGAAATCTGTCACGCCCCTCCCCTGCCCTGCAGTCCGTTAGCAGCGCCAAGGTGGATGCGTGGTGCACGCTCATTTCTATTCATATCCATACTCTAATTCGTATAATTATATTTCAACTACATAATTTATTTCTTTTTTCTTAAAACTCGTGAATTTTCACCAACAAATTTTTTGTTCTAAATATAGCGAGAAATAGTTAAAATGTGGAAACAATTTATTTTCATTTATCAATGTAGTTTTACGGAAACATTAGTTAAAACTCTATCGGTTTAACTTTCCATTTTCGTTAACCTGGTCGGGCATGTTCAGGTTTACGACTTGTTCATAACAATTTCAAAAAAATACAAAAACATAAATAAAGCCATTTCAAGAGATTTTTCCAAACTAAAACTTTTAAAGGAGTTGATTTCCATACAAGCCCAATTACAGGGATAATAAAATTGCTTTCAAAAGTAATGGACTTTAAACAAAAACAAAAACAAGAGAGAAAGATCCTATCAAAACGAAGTGCAAGTGATGGTATCTCTATAGACAAAATGAGTTCTAAACTTTCAGCTCGGTTGTCGTTCCTGGATTCTTCCTTGTCCAACTCCTCTAACTCGGGCTAAGTGGCTGCTGACTGACCTTTGAAAGTTTTGGGTCATGAAACAACTATAAGCGATGAAACTCAATAAAGTCTTAGTTAGAGTTGTAATAGGTTTTCAGTACAAGTAGTATAGGAATATTCCATAGGTGCAAGTGCAAGTGGGGTTTCCAGCAGATGTGATAGTATAAGCAAGCATTACGCAAAAACTTGAAGTATAAATAGCATGAGTAATTTCTATTACCAAGAAAGTAAACACTCACGAAATATTAGCAGTTTCATAACTAAGGCAAGAACTGAAAAGATTACAATCTAAGTATGAATTGATATTCTACAAATTACTTGCAACAATATTAGCTAGGAAAGATTTACAATTATGATCTTAACAATCACAAAGTTACAAGTTTCATTACAATTCTTCTGAAATTACCAAGTGACATTTAGATTATTTTAGGTATTAAATGCTTATTATTAAAGTTATAATCTATGAGTTAATTATTAGTGTCTTTTAATTAATTCGGTATCGATACCAGAACACCAACCACGGTCCAAGATTCAAGATGTCAATATTTACGCGAACAAAGGCCGACACTCTCCGCCGTTTAGTCAATCAAGATAAGGATCAATGACCATGTTAGTCTTACTTGTGACAGCTCAAATTTTCCCAACACTATTTTTTTTTTTCATTTGGAAAAACCCGAACTGTCTAGTCGCAGATCATGATCCAAATATAGAAATTACTTGGCACATCTGTATAAATGCAGAAATCAATGCAGTTATATTATATAGCAAATTAACAGATTCCATTTTGTGCGAAACATGAAAACAAAAGAAATGAAATAATCGCTGGTGACGGCCGACCGTCACCTAAACAGTGGTATACAAAATGTGTATTCAAAAACTGGTTCTATCTTTATACAAAATTTACTAGATGCAACAAGTTTAAAATTTAAGGACCAACAACTATACCAAGTCTAATACCACGATCTTTGGATAGAACTTCTCGAGCGGAAGGTCTATTTCTTGCTATGGGACAAAGCAGGATCCGAATCAAACTGAGGGTCCTAATCAAGATTTGTACCTGGGATGTATAGTCGGGGTGAGTTAATAGTCTAAGCTCAGTAGGAGAAGATCAATACTAATTACACTTTATCCATTCAATGCATAGTTTTAGTGACTAAAGTATAAATATGTGACAAAATTTAAGGCATTTTCATAGTAAGCTGAAATTCTAGGTCTTACGTTCAAATACAAATTCGTAGTTCATGCTGAAATTCAAAGCTCTAGTTCAAGTTTGGACTCAAACTTCAGAGTGATATTCAAGATTCTAGTTTCAAATGCGGCTTCGAAGTTCGGAGTTTAAAGTCAGATGCAGAGTTCAACGTTCAAGGTTCAGAGATCAGAGTTCAGAATTCAGATTTATATCCATATTTAAGATTCAAATCCCATCATGCCGGTCCAAATTACAAATTCAGTGCCATATCAGTCCAAATCATGGAGTTCATATTATGGAGTTTGGAGTTCATCAATTTATATTCACAACCCAATCTATAAGTTCAATGGATTCGATCTTTCAAAGATTCAAGTGCAATCCAATAATCCAAGTATTTCAAGTTTTCAATGCGGTCAAACAAAGCAAATGTTATTTTAGTTCTCATGATCACAGTTCAATTCAATCCTACCTTAGTTTGTGTTCAAAGTTTGATGGCTTCGTATTCAAGTTCCCATCCAAAGTTCATGTTCACATACAAAAATTCATATTCAAGGTTCATGTTCGAGACTCAAATTCGCATGCCAAGTTCAGATTTAGAGGGTTCAATAATTCAGAAGATTCGATGTGATTCAATAGTCCAATGATTCAAAACATCAAAGATTCATTATTCAGAGGTTCAAAATTTTCAAGATTCAACGCATTCTAGAGTTCAAGATTTACATTAGTACTGATTTTGAAATTTACATCGTTCAAAGATTTCAAAATTTAAACATTCAGTGTTAGCCAGAAAAATAACTTCCAAATCAATTTTAAATCAGCATACTATGAATTGAAGTCTAAGATGCACTTAGGTATTGAGTTCCCCTACCTTAATTCCGACATCGAACAAAAATAATGCAAAGATTCTATTGATGGCTTCCCGCCCTCAATCTACATCACATAGTATTCGTAAAATACATATCAATGACTGAAGAATCATACATGTCAGAGTTTCTTTAAGTTTTCTCAAAGCTGGGGTAGAATGGACAAGTTCATGCTAACCTCGGATCATGTGGAACTTTCCCCATCTTGCCACTCAATTTTGACCTTTAAAACATTGGATTTGTGGAATTGCTAATTCACACAAATTATATAGCTCGTTGTCCTCTTTCCAATGTTGCAAGAATTACGTAATTCTGAGTTCGAGATCAAAAGTTGACTAAAATTCTCAGCCTGTGTCAACACATCGTTCCAAGTCGCCCCGGCGAGTTCATCAGATTACATGTGGCACACTCCAGCTCCCCCTGGCGAGAATTACTAGAAATATTTTTCCTGGAAACTGGCTCGGGTGAGTTTCACTTCTTTGCATTATGAAGGCATCTCGCCTGGGTGGCATTTCACTCGCTCAGGGGAGTTTGATAGTTTCAAAATTCTCTCAAACTCATTCTTCTTCTCTAATTTGCCAAAACCATCAATTTTTCTCACACGCGTATCTCGATTCCTCTACTAATCAGGCATAATCTATGCTACACTGGCCATACACGATTCTCACCTTTTAAGCTATTTCATGCGACGATCCACATGATCAATATCAAAAGATATCGACACCTAGGCTTCTTCCTCATCGGATCCTCAATCTTTTTAGGTCGTGCATGTGGATATAAAGCCACCGATGTCACGAGAGATTTACGCCTAAACTCCATGCTCCTACGATGACTCGATCCTCTTCACCCGAGCTTGATTCTCTTGAAGGTCTATTTAGAAAGCCTATAGCCACCGAAATTGAAAGAATCAACGATAAGGCTTGCCGTTCGTTCGATGCTTGATCCTACGACATCGAATTCGAGGGTTTTCTCGTGGTACAATACAAGGTAAAAGGGGTTTAAGAGAATATCGATGGTTGGGTTTCAAAGAAGAACGAAGAAGGAAAGTGGAGGTTGGTTTCTCTTCTTCTTTTGAGCTCTCCCTCTTTTTTTCTCAAATGGGTGTTACAATCCAATCCTACATGGGTTTTGCCCTTTATAAAAAGTGGAGTTCGATTAGGAGTGGGGCTAGTACACCAAGAGTCGGTGCATGGGCCTTCATCAAAAGGTCCAAATTGAAGTATAAAATGCACTTAAAACGTATTGATCCCTATACCTCTCATTTGCTAACCTAGTTCCTCACCACTGTGTCATTCACGTGGCTTGCTCAACTAATTATACCAATATATATTTATACACTTAGGAATGCTAAGACGTGTATTGTGTACCTCACCGGGCATGTACACAAAGTTGGGTGTGTGGAGAGGGGATCAAACCTGGTCTGATCCTGGGTTCGAGTCGTGTTCAACACACACGTCACCTAAGGATTCGAGATTCGATTTAGTGCTCAAATTAGGGGATTGGTTTTCCGAATCGTGTATTGGGTACAAGCACCCAACTAAGATAGGTGGGTAAGAGACTGCGTCTTAGGCATCAAAAGTTTGACCAAAGTCATCTCAGTCTAAACAATCGTATCATTGTCACAGGCCAACGATTCAACGTTAGTAAAAAATCAGGATTGTTAACTAGACCCAATCCTCAGCTGACATTTCAAGAACTCTTTCAAATACGAGATATTCATATGAGCCTGTTCATGAGAACATCGATCAACTATGCGAGGTTTCAAGATCAAGATAGTATATCTTTTCACTTTCGAGATTTCAGGATTCATTACTAATAATTAATATCCAGGATTTCAATATATTCAAGGTTTACATTTTCAAGTTCAGTATTCAAGTATATTTCTTCTTGAAGTTCAAGTTCAAGTTCCCATTTCGAGTTCAAGATTCAAGTACCCATTTCGGGTTCAAGATTCATGTATCCAAGTACCCATTTTGGGTTCAAGATTCATGTATTCAAGTATTCAAGTTTGAGTTCAAATTCAAGTACAAATTCATGTTAAATTTCAAGTTCTTGTTTCAAGTACAAGTTCAAGTACAATTTCAAGATCAAGCTAACATTTCAAGAACTCTTTCAAATACGAGATGCTCATACGAGACTGTTCGTGAGAACATCGATCAGCTATGCGAGGTTTCAAGATGAAGATAGTATATCTTTTCACTTTCGAGATTTCAGGATTCGTTACTAATAATTAATATTCAGGATTTCAATATATTCAAGGTTTACATTTTCAAGTTTAGTATTCAAGTATATTTCTTCTTGAAGTTCAAGTTCAAATTCCCATTTCGAGTTCAAGATTCAAGTACCCATTTTGGGTTCAAGATTCATGTATTCAAGTACCCATTTAGGATTCAAGATTCATGTATTCAAGTACCCATTTCAGGTTCAAGATTCAAATATTCAAGTATTCAAGTTCGAGTTCAAATTCAAGTACAGCTTCATGTTAAATTTCAAGTTCTGGTTTCAAGTACAAGTTCAAGTACAATTTCAAGATCAAGCTCAAGTTCCAGTTCAGATACAAGTTCTAGATCAAGTTCAAGTTCAAAATTCCAGTTCTAAATCAATTTCAAGTTCAAAATGCAAGTTCTAGATCGAGTTCAAGTTCAAAATACAAGTTTTAGTTTATGTACATATTTAAGAATCTATCTATCATGTACTGTATTCTATATACATTCAAGATTCTATCTTAATGTTCAAGCATGCCACCATCTATTAATCATTTGTATTTCAAGCATTTCAATATCCCATATCTAGTATCCTATTCCATGTCCAAGCATGTCGAGGAAGAAGTCAAGTCTGAGATTCAAATCATATGACTTGATCCTAAGGGAGGATCTCATCGGCTTACACTTATGTCAAGTGTCACCTCAGTTTAAACTCCAAAGGGGACTTATGTTTATCATCACCGATAAAATAAAACTCGGTTGTCTCTAACAAGGGTTGAGGCATCAAAGTGTCTGTTTCTAAGAATTCTATATTTTCAAGTTAATTCAACTAACTGACCATTCATTACTTCTCCTATGGTTTCGGTATGGGCCTTAGGTCTAATAAGTTATATGTCAAATGGATTACGAGTCCAATGGGTCCAAGGAGTTATGGGTCCAAAGGGTCCAATGAGTTATGAGTTATGGTTTCAAAGGGTTATGGGTCATATTGGTCCATTGATTTGTGGGTCCAAAGTGTTATGGGTCCAATGAGCCATTCCTTATGTGATTCGGGCCATTGCTAGATCTAAAACTAGGTACACGGGCCTTTCCAAGGTCCAGGCCAATCGTGGTCATCCATTATGAGCTTTTATCAAAAAAAATTTAGACTAGACTCGTATCTTACAAAATCCTTTACGATTTACAGAGTCATGGGTCGGTTCTTTAAACTAGGCTCTTGTTCACCTTATCAATCATAATTACTACGGGTGTAGGATTTGGGCCTGATTAGGTTGTCAAAAGGTGGGTCTTTTGACTCGGTTGACCAGATTCACATGGGTCCTATCACAAGTTAGCTTCATGGTGATCATGTGATTGGGCCTTTTCCAAATAGCCACAGTTCTGGGTCAAAATTCAACTACTAGGCCTTTATCCTTTCAATTTTCAGATATTTCATTAGTGTGGCAGTTAGCCTACAGTAAATCGCCCGCCATTTTTGACTCCGATCAAATTTTTGAGTGCTTCCAAAACCGAGTGAAAGAGCACTATAAATTGTATCTCTCCCAGGTGGTGGCACTCAAACATATGATCATGATTGATCATGGTTAGCAGATCACTGAGTTATGTTCTGTTTTATCAAGTTTTTGGGTCAGATTTATTGGGCTTTAGTGTCAAGTCCGTAACTATTACTGTAGAATCGAGCACTCAGCAGTTCTTTGGTAAGATCCACAAGTTACATAACTTTTTTCTTCATATTTCAAAGGTCAAAGGTCAAGGTATTAGGATGTCATCGAATCCATCTGATCAAAGGTCAGGTCTGGTTTCTGACCGGGTGCCATTTTTCGCAATTCTGCGTTACGTTTATGCCGATTTTCTCGCCGACAATTCTGATAGAATGGTTGAGTGAAAAGTTACCCAAGTCTTAAAGACAGGTCAGGGTCTAGTCATAATTTATCCCAGATTTTTTCAATAAGTTTTCAGGCACGGAAATCATATCTTTTTATACCTCTGTTTTCAGGTGCAAGAGGGCAGCTTTGTTGCCTTGTGCTCCAGGTGTTGTAACTTTCAAACCGTACGGGGTTCGGGTCTAAAATTTCAAACCGTGCGGGGTTCGGGTCTCGGTCAAGGCATTCCTACGTCAATCTCAGGTTCATCGGGACCTATTTTGGGTTCATTAAATCTATTTAAGCGGCAGTAATCGCTTGCCAGTAATTTCCTAGCCACCAATATCAATTTATTCAAAAATGTCGGATTGGGCTTGAAGATCCATCTGATCGGCCAAAGTGTCAGGCATGTTTACCTTTTTCAAAACACATTTTTCTTTTTTGAATGCCCATTTTACAAAGTCACTTTTCTTATAATCCTTATTTGATCAGTCTTTCAAATTCTATTCTCATCTATCACATATATAGCCTATACATGCATCTACTACCATTAAATTTTCATGATCAACTATCGAAAATCTATCGTATCATTCTAATGTTTAGTAAATTCATTTTTTTAAAATCAAGAAATTAATCTATAATCAAAATTGCATAAGCAAAATTAAGCATTTACCGAACATATCGAACAAATCAAGCTATCTATCAAAGCTTTCAATCGTGACCATCCAATTTGGCACGTCTCATCTTATGATCGGGCTAAAATTCTCTGAGATGTAACTTATGACCTCAGTGTATTCCAGCCCCCAAGACATGTCAAAATCTTATTTCAAAATTATAAGTATTCATTGCAAACATTTTAATGCCCATTCACACACAAGCTATCTATAAATCAAGTCAATCAAGACCACTCATTCTATCATGATCAAATCAGATAAAAAATGATAAATTTTGAGGAATTTTCATGAATCATTCATCAAGACAAACATGTAATGTCATGTCCATATATCTATAAAAATTTTCATGCAAAGATGCACAACTATACTATGCTACACTATACAATAGAGCAACAATGTATCTATAACCACAAGTTGACCTAAAATTCCTTGAAAATTAGGATGAATTCAAGAGATAAAAAATTAACATTTATGACCTACAGTACCTATGTTTATCATCCATAAAGATCATTTGGTTTAACTTGCATGTTATGATCAAAGAAAGTCAAAATTACTAATTTCTTACATATTCATGTATAGTGGTTAAAATTTACCACATCATGACTATTGGATAGCCTTTGATGATCATGTAGATCTCATGCTTACAGGTCCATCATTCATTAAAAACTTTCCCTCATATTCAAATAAAATCACATTTAAATCCTCTATTTTTCAAGAAAAGTCTTGTTTTGACAACTAGGTCTAATGTTTGACGTATTTGATCCAATGTGGACCATTGGATGACCTTGTATGATCACACAAATCACATGCATGAAATCCCAGGTCACTAGTCCATCTTTTTATCAAAAAATTTTAAAGTCTTTAATCAAAACTCTTTTTATTTCATAAAAATCCAAGAAAATCCAAGGAAAATACAAGTATTTCCAAGTTTTGGCCTCTTGGTCAACCTAGACCATTGGATGGCCTTGCATGATCATGATGGTCACATGCATGGCATCCAACATCTCAGGTAAATATATCATTCCATAAATTTCAAAATTTCCATATAGAAATCCTATTTTTATTCACAAAAATGCAAGAAAATCCAATGGTAAATGCAAAAGTAGCATAGTATGATCTCAAGGGTCAATCTAGACCATTAGATGGCCTTGCATGCACTACGTCAAAATGATAAAAAAAAAAATTTTGGAATATCAAAAGAAATCACCGCCCAAGCAATAGTATACTAATCCACTGCTAAAATCGATCATTTATTATATTACGACGGTGGTTTAATTCCTTAACCTCATCCCACGCCATAATATATCTGTAATATCTCGAAAAATTGAGCGTTTAACTTTGACCTCGGGATCCGCGCTCGATTGGTCGTAGGTTTGACTAAGTGATTGTCAAACATTGAATACATGAAGTGATGAACTGATGTGATACAAATGTGACTAAGTATAGTAAATGGTATTGGTTTAGAGCTACATACACCTATCTCTGGTGTATGAGTTTAACACACAAGCAGGAAAGGGGATAAAAAGGTTTGATAAACCTAGGTTTCATTTATTTGGTGGTTGAAGAGAGAGTTAAGAAGAGAGAGAGAGAGGGAGTGAAGAGGAGTTATTGTGGTTGGATTGAGGGAAGATTGAACATTGATTGCCGGATTCAACGCCTTTGGGGCCGTTGAAGCTAAAGCTGGAGCCCTAGCCATTCCAACCTAGATATTGATCAATTTGAGATAAATTGAAAGTGAGTTTTTTATTTAAATTAATGCATAGATTGTTGATGAGATTAAATTCAGTCTAGCATAGTTAATATGATAGATTAAAGACTTAGAAAAAGATGGAAAAAGTAAAGGAATGAGTTTTGGAAGAACAGCTCGAAAGGGGGCTGAATCTGGCTAAATCGATTAATCAAAATAGAGGTTCGATTAATTAATTTTGGCCCAGAAGTTGAAAAGTTAAGAATATCCGATTTCGATTAATCGATTTGAAAGTTCGATTAATTAATTTAGGAATCGACTAATCGACTGAGTACCTCCAGTGGCTGGAGAAACAAGACCTGGGAAAATTGACTAATTGAGTTGGAAAATTGATTAATCGATTTTGGATTTTGATTAATCGATTTGGCATTGACTAATTGATTTAGGATTTTCGACCACTCGATTTGAGAATCGACCTCACTATGTTAGAGATTTCGATTAATCGATTTGGGATCGATTAATCGAATTTGAATCTTAATTAATCGATTTTGGGAATCAATTAATCGATTTGAGTTTCGATTAATCGATTTTGAAAATCGATTAATCGATTTGGGTTTCGATTAATCGGTCTTGGGAATCGATTAATCGACTTTGACAGTTTTACTATACTTTCTAGTTTTACTTTGAGATTCATGGAGGGTCCAAGACCTTCTTTACTACATCTTTAGTGATGTATTGCATGTGTTGTGATATACCATAGGTGGTACGTGTGAAAGCGGGCACAAGGAGCCGCATGGGACCTTGATGCTTGGACCTTCAAAGACTTGAGGTAGGGAATACCTTGAACATGTACTTTAATTGCAAGAGCATGTATGTAGTGATATATTTATCAGAATTAAAAATATTTTAACCATGAAAAGCCTTGTGAAAATGGGTGTGTGTGTGACACCAAGAATGTGATAAAAGCATCTGTGTGATGCGAGTAACTAAGATCAAGTAATCTAATGAGAATGAGACATCCCCAAGGGATGATAAAGTAATAAAGGCATCAGTGTGATGCGAGTACGTTATACATCCCAGGGATGTATATATATGATTAAATAATTACTGTTGAGGCCTAACTGATATAAGATAGCACTTTACAAGGTGAACAATTATATGTAAAGCATATGTTATTTTTATTATTTGAAGTTTGTTTAGAATATCCCACCGACGTGGTGGGATACCCACGACTGACGCGGTAGGATATCCGTGACCGGTATGATGGCCAATCTGTACACCAGTGCGGAGGTCTATCCGTACACAGTAAGCACATCCCAGGGATGTTGAATTGAGATTTAACCCCGCTGCCTAGTGAGAAAGGGGCTTGGGTAGTATTCCCATGGAATATATTTTTACAACTATCTATTTAGGCGACGATGGTGGGTATTCCATCAGGGCTCGATGTTATATTGCTCGAGGATTACTTAAGTTGAAGATTTAAGTTTTGCTTTAGGCTTGTTCAGTGTCATTCATGATAAATCAACAGTAAAGTAAGACATGCTAATTACTAGTAAACTTGAATGCAAATCATCAACTTTTAAACTATTTTTCTAGCAAATGCATAGACACATCATGCTTAGAATATCATGGAATATATGTGAGATTTTAATTTATATGTTCATTATGATTGTTCCCTATTGAGCTAGGATGTAGCTTACCCTTTAGACTATATGTCACAGGTCCATTGTTAGCAGCAGCTGAGGCTTCGGGAGACGTAGATCCGAGCTATTCAGATTACGTGCCTGGGGACGAGTTGGAGCCTCCTCCTGAGGACTTCTTTTAGGAGACTCTACTATGTACTTTGACAGAGAGTAGTTTTGAGAGCAGATTGTACAGCTTGGTATGCCAAGCCTTTATTTTTGATGGACAATATAATTAAATTGATTATTTCTTTTGGCGAACCATCTGGGGTGATCTATTTATCACCGATGGTTCGGTTCGGTTCTCTGTTCATACAGTGGCATGAAAGTAAAACTGTCTTTTGTTGTGCCAGATGGGCATGTTACTTTTTCGCTTTATGCAATTATTGCTTTATTTATTTATCCTTGCTTGTTATACCAATGTTCTGTGCATAGTTTTGGGGCACGGTCTGGAGGATCGTGCTGATGGCACGAGTTTTGGGGTGTCGAAATTCGGGTTGTCACAAAATCGGGAAACCAAAAATTCATTTCCTTGTTTAGTTGAAACCGCCTCCTCCCCTCTCTCTCTCTCTCGCTCTCTCTTCCTCTTCGAAACCCTAGCCTCCATCTCCCTCTTCGAAACCCTAACCTCCATCTCTGAAACCCTATTTCATTAGTTCGAAACATGGCGCTACAACCTTCTTCCGAGATCTTCTTCCGCTATCTATGGAACTTATAATCTGGCCGTTAAATCAGACGTTATGGCAGCGTATCAACCAAAATTTCTAAGTTTCAACACCAAGTTTCGTTTCTCGAATCGATTGCTCAAGGTATGTGATTTTTTTCCTTCTTACAATTTATTGATTTGGAGGTTGTTCTCAAATTAGTTATTTTTTCATTATTCTCGATCCGATTTACTTTAATAATCATCTATGGTGATTTCAATATTCATTTTGTCTGTAATCTTCTGATCTAGAACATATAGCTTATGTTTTCCCGATCGGATTTAGTTTTTTATATATGCTCATAATTAATTTTTGTAGTTAGGTGATTAATTTATATGGGTGCTCTAAATATGTAGGGTTTATCGATTTGTTCGAAAGATAATGTCATGATTTAATTAGTGTTAAAAGTTCTTACCTTTTACTTGTAATTGTTTGGTATATTAGTTGTTTCCTTGAATTTGTTCATATATTTAGGGACAATTATTTGATAAAGTAATAAAATTATTGTTCGGCAACATTTTCCTTCTATCTCTATCCCTAAGCAAGGGGCAAAGGTGATCCTTCTTCATAACAAGGCGAAACACCATTGTTAAGGCATCATCATCTTACAATGATTCTGGATCCTCATTTCTGATCGCTCCCCTTAGGTTAGAATCCCCGATCGGACAGTTCCTGTCACAGATCTTGGTAAACCACCTGCCTCTACTTCCTACAGCTATGGATCAACAGCTACAACAACTCCAATTCGATCTCGAAATCGAAGATTAGAAGGAAGAGGCTTCTAGTTCCAGTGGAACAGATCTCGTCTTGTACAGGTCTGCACTAAACAAAAATATTTTTAATATCGATTTTAGCTGAAAATCTTAGCTGTATCACTGATAAAAATGGTTCTATTTTGTAGGAGAATCGCTGAGTTGAAAGCTGCTGAGAGACTAAGGCTTTTGGAGGAGATATTGTATGCTTTAGTAGTCCAAACATTCATGAATGCTGAAGTGCCTTTAGTACTCACTATATCTCCATCAACCAATCTATCTGGTAGGGTCAACGGTTGGCTAGGGTAGGAGGAGAAGCTTGAAGGCGTCCATTTGCTAGAAGCTTACCAGATGATAAAAAATCACCTCGCCCTTATTTTGGGGAACTGGTTGGGTGACTCAAATTCTATTGTACATATAAGCAAACTAAGGGTTGGACAACTCTACACTGCTTCAATCATGTACAGGTATTTCCTCAAGAGGGATCAAAGGTTTCAACTCGAGAAGTCGATCAAGACTCTTCCCTTTGGGTTGGATGAAGAGGAAAGTGCCATCCAACACTCTGTGACCGACGAATTTAAGCCCGTTGGTGGCAAGGATTCTCAACCTAAAAATTCATCTTGGCCGTCGGATAACTTTAGCCTTGGTGGGTTTCGGCATGGAATCAAGCACTCTCCGTTGAGATCCTATGTTATGTCGTTCGACCAGGATACTCTGAAGAGATATGCAACAATAAGGTCTAAGGAACTTGTTGGAATAATTGGGAAACACACAGAGACCTTGTTCGGGAGACCTTGTTCAGGGTTGACGAGGCTCGTGTTGGAAGCTGTGACATTTGGATCATTCCTCTGGGATTTTGAGAGCTATGTAGATTCAAGGTACCATTTTATGACCAATTAGCTCTGTAACTAAAAATGCTAAGAAGATACTAAGCTCCCCATGGAAGGGAAGCTGATATACTATATTTACATTCCATCTTAATAAATAACTTTTAAATTGAATTGATCTTAAAGATGGTACTAGTTCAATTTATTCGATCTAGAACGTTTCAAATTTCTCACTTGTTTGACTATAGTAATATCTTAAATTGAATTGCATACAAAGATACACTCCTTTGTTGTTTCGCTTACTTCTTGTTCTTTTTTGCTTAAGGATCATTACCCTAACTTTAGGCCCAATTTTGTTTAATCAGTCCACATGCACATTGATGGGACACTCCTCTGATGAGACATAGTTAAAAAATTGTGCCGTTTGGGGTTATTAATTTTTTCCATCTAGAAACTCATTTTCTTGTTTCATTATGAAAATGTTTGTGGGCCAGGCCTAAATGTGATTACAGAGTTTATTATAGGGTTGGTTTACGTTGGGAGGCCCCTTTCCAATGTGGCTTTCAAAACTTATTGTTATATAAGCATGACACAAGCTATTATGTTCCTTGGAGATTTCAAGCTAGGGCACTACATGAAAATTCTTCCCAAGTCCATGTTCATGTTCATTGTTCAAGTACAACTCCTGATCCTATAATTTTTGTGTAAAGATTTTTAATAAGTTAATATAATTATGTATCTTAAAGTTAACAGACATCTAATAATACCCAATAGTTTCATACCCTCAGTTGTTGGGCACATGCATCCTCAGCCGGTTAGACCTTTTAGGCTCAGAGCCAACAATTGGCAATGCTTGGTGAAAACAGGTAATGGGTTTAAAACATAAAATGTGTTGTGCCTATACCTGTGCCAATTGGAAAAATCATATGATATTTTCTATTGTCTGACTATTTTTAGTCTTACTATAGATGACAACTTGAATCAAAATTGGACCAGGAAAATCAAGTGTCCTCGCCTCAAGAAGAACCAGAAGCTTTCTTTTCTTTGACAAAAGCTTGGCGACCACCAATCATAATAGGTGTAGCTTGAATTCAAAGAAACAAAATTCCCATGTGAACCTTTAAAGATACCCAAACGGATGGAAACTATTGGAACATTGAAACTTCATGAATTCCTTAGCTCAAGTCATCATTGCAGCTTTTGGACAAGATAAAATAGCATTTATGAGCAGCTTTCTTATGTTTCAATTTTCTTTATTATTAGAAACAAGTTATACTTAAAAGATTTCCTTCCTTACGAAAACCTTGCTGCATATTCTATTCTAGTAGTGCACATGATAAAATGAAACTCAAACTAGACTCCCAATATAAATACTACTCAAAATGCTGAAGGGGGCCAATTTGAAAGTTTAATAATAAGGATCATTGGGAGCAATTCTTTTAACAAAGTGAATAGGAAGGCTGACTATGGGTCTTCCTGCATGCAGAGAAAATCCCTAAGGGGCCCTTCTCTTCATGTGATCCCCCATAGAGCCAGCACACCATGACCAATGATAAGCACCAACAAATCAACCTTCACTACAGAGTTCAGGTCACTCAGATAGAAACAAAAATTGACTAGAAAACTACACCATATCTATTTCATCATTCTTAAGATATTTATTTTGTTAAAAATTGTGTACTAGGAGTACATGCCTTGTATATATATTCTGCTCTTTGGCTGATTCTTTCTGAATTCTAAATATTTAATGACGCATAAATTTGGGTTTCAATTTTATTTGGTGCAAAGTCTTTTATTTTTTATTTTTTTGTTTTTGCTAATTCAAATCTATGTCAGCCTTAGTGAACTATTTTATTCATTAATTGTCAATTATAATTCACAGTCATTTTCTCTACATTCCTTCGCTATTTTATTACTAGATACAGGTCTGCAACACCAGTCTATTTTCTTTCTCTTTTCAACTTTTTTCAGTCATCTTATGGAAGTGTATGTATCTCATTCTTTCTTAGGCCCCATAAGCAATGGACTCTCTAGCCTTTTTAAGCTTCTGATGAGAATATATAGCCTTTCATTTTCTGATATGTTGTCACAAGTGTCATCATATGAAGTGTAAGTCATTCTTATTTTGGGCATTTAATAATTTATGCAATGGACTCACTAGCCTATATGTGAGTCCTCAAATAGATCAACAGGATGCTCTGCTCCTCAAATCGATCAACGCCACTCTCACTAAACCTGTTTTGGCCCATGCGTATGGTATCTCCAACTCACGAGATATGTGGTTGTGACAGCCTGGATTTTGGCACCCCGAAACCCGCGCTGTCAGTGGGTTGGCGCTAAGGCCGAACCCTGAACGAAACACATGGCATATCATTTGCACAGCGGAAACAAAACAAAACCATAACTAACGAACTAACATAAATGAGATAAGGGGAACTAGTACTATCCCAAAAGCGCAAAATGACGGTTCTAATTCCATACTAATATATATATAGAAAAAGAACCGACAAGAACCACCGGTAAGGACCAATCCTTACCGAAACATGGTTCACCAAAAAGAATTACAATCACTATTCAATCTAATACATATCCTTTACATTAACCAAAACAACTCTAATCTGTTAACCTAAGGCCAGACATACCAGGCCTAGCACGCAGAAAACAATCCTCGGGGTGGATTTCTTCTAATTTCCTTTCAGGAGAATAATCAGGATCCTCCTGCTCAGAAATCTCAGCTCCAACGCCCTCACCTGAACCTGTGACATCTAGTCAAGGAATGAGCTTCATCCAAGCTCAGTAGGGAAAAACTCATAGCATGTGTATCATAAACATCAAACATATATCTTGTGGGATGATAAAAATGAAGCTTATCTAACATATGCACATTTGTGAGTGTCATGGCATGAAACACATGTATTGTACTTGCTTGGAAATATAAACACACACTCACATCTTCATTTCAATATATGAAAGGAAACTTAAAAGTGTTTTACTTAATTTATTGCATTAGGAACTATAGCCTTGAGCCCCCGATGGAATACCCACCATCATCATTCACATGAACCATTTTTACATATATCCAAGGTCCCATAAAGTTGGACACTTGGCCGAACATAATTTATCATATAACGGTAGGATTCACAAGATCACATATAGTACAAAGGGTGTACGGATTGGCCACCGTACTGGTCACGGATATCCTGCCGTGTCAGTCACGGCTATACCGCCGAGTCGGTCAGGTATTCATATATAAACCTCAAATCATGGTGCATACATATAGCTTATCGCCGTGTAAAGTGATAATTATAGCTTAGTTTGAGAGTTTGAATAATTTCTCACTCATGAATCAAACGGATTGAATCTTGAAAGATTCCACATATTCATTCCTAATTTCAAAACACATACACATGCTTATTCTTTCTCAAATTCGGAATCGTAACAAAACACACATGATTTGATCAAAGAACACATCATAATATAACACACATGCTAATGTATTGAATGCACATGATATCAAGTTTTCCCTACCTCAAAATCTCAACTTGCAAGCACTCATTCTACGGTTTGAGTTTGCTTTGTATCACACGTCACCAGTTCACCTAAACACATCAAATGCATGGTTCACACATCAGAATGATGCTACACATACCATGAAAAATTCCCCCAAAGTCTCACAACCAAAACACAACAAAATCCCGAATCTGAGAATTTTGATCAATCAAAACCCAATTTCAATAGATCGAACTCATTTTGATTGGTTGAACTCCTCAGAGCTCACATATCAACTTCTCAGTTCGATCGAATGATTTTCTATTTCGATCGAACGAGTCACAAATTCGAACGATCAAAAATAATTTCGATCAGTCGAATCCCACAGAAACCAATTGACCAATACACAGTTTGATCGAACGAATCTTAATTCGATCGATCAAAAATATTTTGACCGGTCGAATCCCTCATAAGCTAATTAACAAATCACACTATTCGATCGAACATATTTTAATTCGATCAATCGAAACGAAATTTTGATTGATCGAAATTAATTTCGATCGGTCGAATCTTCACAGCAGTCTTTCAAAATCTCTGTTTTATTCGTTTCAATTAATCGAGTGTGAGATTCGATCGATCGAAACACATTTCGTTCAATCGAAATTATTTTGATTGAACGAATTTCCTCAGACATTTGAGTTCTTCTTTTATTAGTCCATTTTGATCGATTGAAACAAATTTTGATCGGTCGAAATGAATAAATTTCATCTGTTCTTAGATTTTCACATTAGTTCTCCTTTCTTTCTCAAATCGCACCTCGTTTCATATGATTGTTTTTATCATAATCATAATAATAACAACAACTAGCAAAATTCCACAATCTAACCTTAAATTCGATACCTTAATTTCACCCAAATCCCTAATTTTTGCCTCCGAATCTAGTTAGGGTTTCACCAGGCGAACAGTGGCCCTTCTTCGCTCTAAACCCTTAGTTGCTAGCTTTGAGAACGGATCATTCTCGCATTCAACTATAATCAATACCCTCAATTCCTCCTCTCTCCTCTTAACTCCTAATGATAAGCAATAAAAAGGGTATTGAATGTCAAAATGAATAAGGGTATTTATTTCCTTTCATAACCCAACTTTAGGCTCAGATGCAAAACAGTTATACCTATGCTCAGTTTATGAAGGTCCACTAACCTCTTAACCTAGCCTCACTTCATCTCTTACGCCAAATCTGTTCCATAAGATTTGATCTACAGATATTACTAAATCCATCGGCACGGTCTTCGATGTGCGAATAGTCGGGCATGCGTACCGAGGCATATTGTTCATAGGTCAAAACTTAGGGACGTTACATTCTCCCCACCTTAAGAATTTTCGTCATCGAAAATTAATTTAACGGTGGAAGTTAGACACAAGAAGGGTGGCCTCAAAAGGTACCACACATGGCTAAACAATTCATTTCGTAATAAAATCTCAACACACGCATACAAGCCATACATAACAATTCCTAGCAATTTTCATTTAGATGTACCGTTGACCATCAAAAGATTAGCATATCCATATATGAAAATTCAAAGGAAATAGGTCATCGTGGCAACCATGCCACCATAGTTATAACGAACTAAAAGTAAGTGTGGCAACCATGCCACCATAGTAAAATTTATACATAACCATTAAAATTTAATTTGTCAAAAAGAAACCCCTTACGCTCACAAAACTCTCAAAGTGTCTCAAGCGTCAGGACCGCCTGTCGGTCCAGTAGGATCGCCCGCACCCTCCGTCTCGTCATCAGCTCGGCCCTTGTCGGCTGCCTCACTAGGCTGTGGGTCCTTAGCATTAGTGCCTGATGTAGAAGCGCCGAAGACCCGTGCACATATTATCGCCATCCTCTGAAGGTAATTGGTAGGGTACATAGCGTGTAGAGTGTCCTCCACTATCAGCTCTTGGTAATCAAGGCGCTAGTGGAGCTGGCGATTGCTCTCCTGTATGAGAGCAGCCAACTCCTCATTGGTCATCGGAGCCGCTTGACGATGAAGTGGTGGTATCGGTACGTAAGCTGGCTGATGCACTGGGGGGACAACATCTGGCTGATTTTGAAGAGGAACATCGAGAGCCGGTTGGTCATGCCCTAACACATCTTGAGCGGGCATATCCTAGGGCTGAGGAGGGATAGGAGGCATTTGTGGCACTGGTTGGAGGTGTGGTTTCAACCGGTTATAGGTCTTCCTCCACTGTCTAAAGGTATAAATTCCACATTATCGGAGGACTTTCTCTCATGTGGAGAAACCTTATGTGCTGGGCTCGCTGCGTATTCGTCAAACAGCCGAAATAAGGCCCACATATGGAATGCAATCTTTAGGCTTATCGGCCCCTTGCAACATCTTCACTCTCCCATGCCTCATACCCTCAAAACTATTTCTACCAGATTGAACCAGCGGCCCTCAAACATGGCGAATAAGGCTTGCATGAGTACCCCCAGTCTCTCGGTCTTATGGCGAATCGGGTATAGATTGCACTTAAAAATAGTGTCGAGCATCCACATATAGCTCGACAAGTGGGCTCGTCTAATGGCTTGACCCGGTGCAACCCGTCCCCGAGTCATTCTCTCCGCTATGTAATCATGGGCTAGATCTAGAGGGTTTGGGGGCAACAAATTAATTCCCAAACCATACCCGTCGAAACATTCTAAATCGTTACAGGCCATTTGATGGGTAAAGACATACGTCTTCCCATCGATCTTGGTGCAAATGGTGGTTTTAGGGTTTGGGCCATCAAACATGTTCTGATAAAATAAGCGCACAAGGCACGGATAGTAGTATTTATGGAGGGGCTTCGGAAGGTTTTCCAACCCGACCTTGCTCAAGTAATCCAATGCCCAAGCATCTATGCCTGGCACATTGGGCATCTCAAACAGGGCCGGACCAATGGTGTACTCAAATGCAAATCCTTTCTCAGCCCACCACTCGTTTGGCTGCTCGGGTTGTGGTGTTTGTGAAGTAGATGGTGGCTCGGGTATGGGTTGTGGTGGAGGGTTTGGTGGTAGTTGCGGTGGTGGTCGTGAAGAACCCAATGTGGGTTTAGGCTTCTTGGACGTGGTCGGCTTGGATGCTACCTTTTTCTTAGGGGCCATAGCTTAACAAGCAATTGTAGGGTTTCTCTAAGATCAAATGGAAATAGACGGACACAACGCAAAATCGCAAGGAAAAGTTAGGGCATTACCTTGTGGAGAAGATTGGATTCGATTTTGTGATGATCCGTGCACAAACTGTCAGTCGTTTGATCCTCCAAACGAAAACCCTCAAAAACCCTAAGCGGAAACCCCCAAATTTTTTGAAAATTTTGAACTAAAGAGGTCACTTAAACACATAAATCCATGCTCGATCACTTAATATCCGCATAGCTCTTTTGCCGACTCTATGCCATCTTAATTCTTTCTCGTATAATATGTACGGCCTCGGCATTTTTCTTTATGACCTCCGGTCCCAATATAAATCTTTCTCCTGATTCCTCCCAGTTGATCGGAGATCTACACCTCTGTCCATAAAGTGCTTCATACGGAGCCATCCCGATGCTTTGCTGAAAGCTATTGTTATACACAAATTCAATCAACGGGAGATGTTGATCCCACGATCCCTGAAAATCAATCATGTACGCTCGAAGCATATCCTTAATAATTTAATTGACTCTCTCTATCTGACCATCAGTCTGGGGATGGAATGTCGAACTAAAGTCCAGTCTCGTGCCCATACCTTCTTGAAATCTTTGCCAGAATATCAAGGTATACAATGATCTCGATTGGACACGATGCTTGTCAAAATACCATGTAGTTAGACAATTTCTATCATATATAACTCCGCCAATTTGCTTGTAGTCTACGTTGTGTTGTAGGGCGGGAAGTGAGCCGACTTCGTTAGTCGATCCATTATCACCCATATAGCATTGTGACGCCTCATCATCCTCGGTAATCCCACAATGAAGTCCATGGAGATAGACTCCCATTTCTATTTCGGTATTGGCAGAGGTTGCAATAGACCTGCTGGGTATCTGTGATCCACCTTTACTTACTAACACACCAGACACTTCGACACATATTCGGCAATGTCTTTCTTCAATCCTCTCCACCAATAGCTTTTTCCCAAACCCTGGTACATTTTAGTGCCACCAGGATGAATGGCATACTTAGACTTATGAGCTTCGTCCAATATGGTTTGCCTCAATTCGACTTCAACTGGTATGCATAAGCGTCCACGGAATAGCAATGATCCATCCTCTTTGAAAAAACAATCCCCACTTTCACCAGCAGTCACCCCTTGTCGGATCTTTACGAGCTCTGCGTCTTCCATTTGAAGTTCATAGATGCAATAAAAAATGGTTGGTCTGATCGTGAGATTTGCCAACAACACACTAGAGTCCTTGACCTCTATATTCTTATCATACAGGGAAAGATCTTCCAATAGTTTCCATTGTCGAAGTTCCGTAATGAGACTAGCCAACTGAGCTGTATTCTTCCTACTCAACGCATCCGCCATTACGTTTGCTTTACCTGGGTGATACTGGATAGCGCAATCGTAGTCCTTGAGAAATTTAATCCACTGCCGTTGCCTTATATTCAATTCTTTTTGTGTAAATAGTTACTTGAGGCTTTTGTGGTCCATGAAGATCTTAAAGGTCTCACCATATAGGTAATGTCTCTAAATTTTAAGCGCAAAATCACCACGGCTACCTCTAGATCGTGCGTCGGGTAGTTCTTCTCGTGCTCTTTCAACTGTCACGATCCATAGGCTATGACTTTACTGTTCTGATTTAATACACAGCCCAAACAACCATATGACGCATCGCTATAAACAACAAATCCCCCACAACCTGATGGAATAGCTAACACTAGAGTGGAGGTAAGCAGTCTCTTGAGTTCCTGGAAGCTCTCTTCACATTCACTGATCCATTCAAATTTAACCTTCTTACTTGTAAGTCGCATGAGTGGTCTGGAAATCTTAGAGAATCCTTCCACAATTCGTTGATAATACCCGGCTAGACCGAGGAAACTGTGAATCTCAATCACAGTCCGTGGTTGTTCCCAATCTACTACTACCTCAATCTGAGTCAGATCTACTATCACGCTTGCTTCTGAAACTATGTGGCCGAGGAAACTCCCTTGCTCTAGCCAGAACTCACACTTGCTAAGTTTGGCATATAACTGATGCTCACGTAGAGTCTACAAAGCGATGCGCAAATGCTGCTCGTGTTCCTCTCTGGTCTTGGAGTAATAAGAATATCGTCCACGAACACTACTACGCATGTATCCAGATGTTGCTTAAAGACCCTATTCATGAGGTCCATAAATGAAGCAGGTGTATTCGTCAAGCCGAAAGGCATCACTAAGAACTCGTAATGCTCGTATCTAGTTTTAAATGCTGTCTTCTGAACATCTTTTGCCTTCACCTTCAGTTGATGGTACCCTGATCTCAAGTCGATCTTCATAAAGAATTTTGCCCCTTGTAACTGGTTAAATAAATCATTGATCCTGGGTAATGGGTACTTGTTCTTGATCGTCAATTTGTTTAATTGACGATAGTCGATGCAAAGTCTCATCGACTCGTCCTCTTCTTCATGAATAAGAACGGTGTTCCCCAAGGGGACACACTGGGTCTTAGAAGCCCTTATCCAACAACTCTTGTAATTGCTCCTTAAATCTTTCAATTCAGTAGGAGCCATTCGATAGGGAGCTTTGGAGACTGGTTCTATGCCTGGAGCTAAGTCTATCGCAAATTCAATCTCCCGATCAGGTGGTAATCCAGGCAGCTCGTCAGGAAATACGTCCTCAAACTCATAGGCAATCAGAATATCGTTGATGACATTCTTCATCTCTTTTTGTTTGTGTAAGAATGCCAGGTATCCCTTGCATCCATTCTTTATCATTCGTGTAGCTCGCACTGTGGAGACGATCGGTACTATCTTGCCTTTATCGCCATACCCTCTTTTCTCATCTAAGGACAGTCTCTTATCACGTGGCCCATCTTACCGCACTTATAACAACCTCTCGTTTCCCATCTACAGTCTGACATTTTATGTGGTTTGCCACAATGGGCACATTTGACTTGCGGACTATTCAACGCCGCTTTTGAAGATCCCTGCGTGATTGATGCTCCGAGTGTCTGGATCTGAACAGGGCCCTCTATGCGAAATGGTCTTGTGTGAGCAGATGTTGTAGGCCTCTGAGAACTCGTATAGGGTGGTCTTTGAGTTGGAGCAGGTGCTGATAACCTCGGCTTTTTGTTCCCCGAGCAGTCATAGTCAGTTGCTCTCCCTTGACTGGACTTGTTCTTTAATTCTCGCCTCTTATACATGTTATTGATATCTCTCTCAGCAACGATGGCCTTTCCTATCACCGCGACGTATGTTTCAAGTTCAAATATCGACACCCTATTGTGAATATTTGGTCTCAGGCCTTCCTCAAATCTATTGGTCTTCATCTCTTCGGCAGCTATCAATTCTGGAGCAAACCTTGACAAACGTACAAACTCATTACCGTACTCCCTTATGGTCATGCTCCCTTGTACGAGATTGGCAAAATCTTTCTTCAATTGATTTTTGACTTGTTTAGGAAAATACTCCCTATTAAACATCCTTACAAATTCAGCCCATGTCCACTGGTCTTGTGGACCCTCAACTTTCCTCTTCCTTAACACTGACTTCTACCAAGTGACGGCGTCACCTTCAAGTTGGAAGGAAGCCCAACCAACTTTCTCACTCTCTGGGCTCTAGAGTCTTTCTAGTAACTTTTCCATTTGCTTCAACCATTTCTCTGCCTCCAACTGATTTGTCTGCTCGTGGAAACTCGGAGGTCTTAATCTCCTAAAGTCCACGAAAGATGATTGTAGTAGTGCAGGAGGAGGTGGTGGTGGCTGTTGATGATGACTCGCATTATTGGCGGCTAACAACGCAGTCTGCTCTGTCAACAATGCCGTCTGCTGAGTCTATTGAGCCATGGCAGTAGCGACTGCCTCCATAGCTCTCGCCATCCTATCAGTGGATTCATCTTGATAACCTCTCTCCTCCTTAGGAGGTGATCTCTGCTCTCTACTAGATCCTGAAGGAATATCATCTATCCTTCTCACGTTCCTTTGGTTACCTCCTCTAGGCCGACCTCTACTGCATTGATCCATTGGAATCTGTTACAATGAAACAAAGGTCTCAGTAACAGACGGTCCCTAGTATCCAACAAAATCTCAAATCTCGAAATGGTTTAAGACTTGTCAGACGTCTCTAAAGTCGTTGCTTTGATACCAACTGTGACAGCTTGAATTTTGGCCCCCCGAAACCCGTGTCGTCAGCGAGTTGGCGCTAAGGACGAACCCTGAACAAAACACGGCATATCATTTGCACAACAGAAACAAAGTAGAACCATAACTAACTAACTAACATAAACGAGATAAGGGGAACTAGTACTATCCCAAAAGCGCAAAATGACGGTTCTAATTCCATACTAATACATATAGAAAAAGAACTGATAAGAACCACCGGTAAGGACCAATCCTTACAGAAACATGGTTCACCAAAAAGAATTACAATTACTATTCAATTTAATACATATCCTTTATAATAACCAAAACAACTCTGATCTCTCAACCTAAGGCCAGGCATACTAGGCTAGCACACAGAAAACAATCCTCGGGGTGGATTTCTTCTAATTCCCTTCCAGGAGAATAATCAGGATCCTCATGCTCAGAAATCTCAGCTCCAACACCCTCACCTGAACTTGTGACATTTAGTCGAGGAATGAGCTTCATCCAAGCTGAGTAGGGAAAAACTCATAGCATGCGTATCATAAACATCAAACATATATCTTATGGCATGATAAAAATGAAGCTTATCTAACATATGCACATTTGTGAGTGTCATGGCATGAAACACATGTATTGTACTTGCTTGGAAATATAAACACATACGCACATCTTCATTTCAACACATGAAAGGAAACTTAAAAGTGTTTTACTTAATTTATTGCAGGAGGAACTATAGCCTCGAGCCCTTGATGGAATACCCACCATCGTCGTTCACATGAACCATTTTCACATATATCCAAGGTCCCATAAAGTTGGACACTTGACTGAACATAATTTACCATATAACAATAGGATTCACAAGATCACACATAGTACAAAGGGTGTACGGATTGTCCCCGATCACGGATATCTGCCGCTTGATCCATACTAATCTGCCGTAGTCATCGGGTATTCACATATAAACCTCAAATCATGATGCATACATATAGCTTATCGCCGTGTAAAATGATAATTATAGCTTAGTTTGAGAGTTTGAACAATGTCTCACTCTTGAATCATATGGATTGAATCTTGAAAGATTCCACATATTCATTCCCAATTTCGAAACACATACACATGCTTATTCTTTCTCAAATTCGGAATCGTAACAAAACACATGATTTGATCAAAGAACACATCATAATATAACACACATGCTAATGTATTGAATGTACATGATATCAAGTTTTCCCTACCTCAAAATATCAACTTGTAAGCGCTCAATCTGCGGTTTGAGTTTGCTTTGTATCACACGTCACCAGTTCACCTAAACACATCAAATGCATGATTCACACATCAGAATGATGCTAAACATACCATGAAAAATTCCCCCAAAGTCTCACAGCTAAAACACAACAAAATCCCAAATCTGGGAATTTCGATCGATCGAATCCCTATTTCGATCGATCGAAACCCAATTTCGATCAGTCGAACTCCTCAGAACTCACATATCAACTTCTCAGTTCGATCAAATGATTGATCAAAAATAATTTCGATTAGTCGAATCCCACAGAAGTCAATTGACCAATACACAGTTCGATCGAACGAATCTTGATTCGATCGATCGAAAATATTTTGATCGGTCGAATCCCTCAGAAGCTAATTAACAAAGCACATTGTTCGATCGAACGAATTTTAATTCGATCGATTGAAATGAAATTAATTTCGATTGGTCAAATCTTCACAGAAATCTTTCAAAATCTCTATTATATACGTTTTGATCGATCGAAAAACATTTCGTTCAATCAAAATTATTTCGATTGAACGAATTTCCTCAGACTTCGAGTTCTTCTTTTATTAGTCAATTTCAATCGATCGAAATGAACAGATTTCATCTGTTCTTAGATTTTCGCATTAGTTCACCTTTCTTTCTCAAATCGCACCTTGTTTCATATATTTTTTTGATCATAATCATAATAATAACAACAACTAGCAAAATTCCACAATCTAACCATAAATTCTATACCTTAATTTCACCCAAATCGCCAATTCTTGCCTCCGAATCCGGTTAGGGTTTCACCAGGCGAACAGTGGCCCTTCTTCTCTCCAAACCCTTAGCTGCAAGCTTCGAGAATGGTTCGTTCTCGCATTAAACCGCAATCAATACCCTCAATTCCTCCTCTCTCCTCTTAACTCCTAATGATAAGCAATAAATAGGGTATTGAATGCCAAAATGAATAAGAGATAACCCAGCTTTAGGCTCAGATGCAAAACATTTATACCTATGCTCGGTATATGAAGCTCCACTAACCTCTTAACCTAGCCTCACTCCATCTCTTACACCAAATCTGTTTCGTAGGATTTGATCTACAGACATTACTAAATCCATCGACACGGTCTTCGACATGTTGACAGTCGGGCATGCGTACTGTTCATACGTCAAAACTTAGGGATGTTACAGTGGTTGTGCCTTGAACGTCACACCACTCCGCCCGTTCAAGAGTTATGCAACTATGCCAAAAACTATAAGCCATGAAACGAGGAGGTATGTCCATCACAGATTATTTGGATAAGATGAAGACTATTGCTGATGCATTAGATGTCATTGCTCAACCCATTTCAGAATAACGATCTGGTCGTACTCATTCTAAATGGCCTTGGCCGCGAGTATCACCTTTTCATCACCTCTATGAACAATCAAGAAAATCTGACTTCCTTTGATTACTTATATGGATACCTACTCACATTTGAATTGCGGCTTTAGTCACAATAATAGCCAAAAAATATTAAAGCTACAACCACAATTTTTACTAATAGTGGGTCCTCTTCATATGGCCAGGGTGGCTCTTGTGAATACTCATCCCGCAATCGAAATCAAGGTCACAACAATGGAGACTGTAAATTTTTCCATTCCACTCCTCACAGTAGGAAATCCAAAACAGAGCAATAATCTACCTATTTATCGGATCTACAATCATGCTAAATATGTTGCTTGGGATTGCTTCCATAGACTCGATTAGTCATATAAAGGCCGTCAACCTCCACACAAAATTCAAGTGATGGCTACTACCAAGAAATATAATATTATGTAGTTTCCTAACACCAGCACCTCCAATCACATCATTACATATCTCGGCAGTCACTCCCTTCACTCCCATGCCAACTCAGCTAAAGTGTTGGGCCAATACATGATAGTCAGATTTGATGTTGCAATGAGCAACCATTGCTTTCTTTTATCACTTCAAGAGATCATAAGAGACTCTAAAAAAGACTCAATGACCACTTGTTAAGAAGCAATCATCAAGACTTCCTGCCCAGTCAACATAGGAGTAAGCGCTTAAGGATGGTGAACTAGATTGTAAGTGTAGACCAAGTCTGATAGTGCACTCGAGAAAGCCCCGAACTCCTTAGATCACTTCTCAAGAGATCATAAGAGACTCTAGAAAGGCCCAAAAACCACTTTACTGATATCTTGAACCAATATATATATATATATATATATATATATATATATATATGCATATAATTTTCTCATTGCTGCATTCATTAAAATCAAATCTTATATAATTTGAGTTACAACTATTTATTTGCTTGCGGCAGATAATCCCTGTTTTACATCCATCCTTTCTTTCCCTGCAATATGTTTCAAAGATCTAGAGTTGGAGTTTCAAATTATTTCTTAGCCATTGGTCTCCATATATAGTTTTGTTCCTAACCTCCCTTAGTGTTTGTTCATTTTATTACTGACTGGCATATGTGGAATAAGTAATCACATTATAAACTTCAATATTGTTCACAATCAGCTTATATGCTTGTGCTTAAAATTATAATTCAATTTGCGCACTTTGCTGGGTGATTTAAAAATATTGAGCATTTTGTACTAAAAATAGTACTCAAGGAGGAGACTCATCAGTCTCTTTGAACCCAAGAAGCATTAGTGACCAATTAAAGATCATTTTTGTTGCTTTGTGCAAAGGTTTTGAACAACAATGGCTGTCTTTGACATTCTCCAAGGCAATTTTTGTTTCTTATTTCTTTGTTGGGATCTATAGATACCAAAAAGCGAAATTTTTTCAAATATATGAAGTCCTAGAAAATACAATTGGGTTACTTCACCGCAATGAAAACTGTTGTGTCACATATTCAGATTTGAGCTATGATTTTATGGGCTCAGTTATGTTGGAAATTTTTGCACAAGCCCAAGTAGTATCCTTATGATGCTGAAAAGTTTAGAGTAGAGATGGAAATTTGGAAGTGTAAATTCCTGCAATCATCTGTATCCAAAACTCCTATAATATCTTGTTATATGTGCCCTGAACATGAAATCAGATGAGAGAACTAAAAATAGGAGCTAAAAGCAACCATATATATCTATATATATTATTGGTAAACAAGCAATTCATTAAATGGTTGCTGAAAGATTACTCTTTTCAAGAGATACTACTGAGATGTGCGCGATGTTCAAGCATGTGAAGAGTACCCAAAAACCACTTTTCAAGAGATCAATTGGTGGAAATTGTTTTGGTTTGAAAGAATATTTTTTATATTTTTTAATATGGAAAAGTAGATGTCTTGAAATCCAATTCATTACAATATATTTTGAGTGACAGCTTCACCATCTTCTCTCTCTCTCTCTCTCTCCCTTCTCTTCTTTAACTTGAATCTTAAGCATGATTTCCTCTCCCCCTTTAAATCCACAAAAAATTATATTAATTTCTTCAATCAGACCCCAATAACAGATCACTCTCCATCTCCTACCTCTTCATGTTTGAATTTTTTAGAGTACTTAGCAGTTGAGTAGTTTGAATGTTCTTATCTTTCCATCAAGAATGGGGCGCCATTCTTGTTGCTACAAGCAAAAGCTAAGAAAAGGTCTATGGTCACCTGAAGAAGATGAGAAATTGTATAATCACATCATTAGATTTGTTATTGGTGTTGGAGCTGAGTGCCTAAACAAGCAGGCAGTTCTCCACAATCTGTTTTTTGAATTATTTTTTTGTACTCAAATACTGATTTATTATATATATTTATGTATTTTTTAGACAACTCCTAACAATATCATACAAATTCTAGGCCATACTTCTACATATAGAGAGCTTGCTGCTACTACAGAAAATTTTAGACACTACGTCAAAATGAGGGAAAAACCACTGCAGCAATATAAAATAAGCCATTGCTTAAAATAGTGGTGTAATATTCCACTCCCTAAAATAATGGTTTTTGAAGTTAAAACAGTGGTTTAATATATTACCCTCTCGTCACGTGCCTATTATCCACTCTTCACGTGCAAATCTATCGAGCCCAAGCGACGCCTCTCGTTTTCTCTTTATATATGTACAAAACCGCCTCTCTTCCTTCTTTCTCTATAATCACTAGCCTCTCTCTCCTCTTCTTCTCTCTGTACAAACCCTAGATTGCTATATGGTTGAGATGGATCAGAGGATTTGAGATGGATTAGGAGATCGGGAGCCGGTGAATGCTAATCTAGTATGTTTTATGATTTTGATCTCGTGGAGCCGAGGATTTGAGATGGATTGGAAGCTGGTTATCTCTGCAAACTCAGATTTCTCTCCCTAAAACCCTAGTTGTTCTTCACGCATCAGAGATCATCGCAATCCACGCATCAGTGATCCTCAAGCATCTCTAAACCGATCTCGCCTCGACAGTCCGAGATCGTCTACTACAACACCCTCGCGTCTGACCAAGGCACGTTGATTAGAGCTGCGAACTCTCGCCATATCCCATTCTTCTCGATCGGATCTTGAAACCTCACGAAGAAACCCTAATCGAAACTTCTGTTCAAATCCTAATTGCTTTCTCTCAATGATCATTTGTAAAACCCTAGTCATTATAGTTCTTTCAAAACCCTAGAACACTCCTTAATTTGAGATTTGCACCGATGCCGCCTCTCGCTATCTCCAAAAAATCCTCCGATTAGAGGTAGAGAACTTCAAATCCTACAAAGGCCACGGATCATCGGCCCTATCTATTTTTTCACGGCAATTATTGGTCTGAATGGCGCCAGGAAATCGAATCTCATGGACGCCATCAGTTTTGTGCTGGGGGTTCGGTCAGTTCAGTTGCGTGGTGCTCAATTGAAGGATTTGATTTACCCCATGGACAATAAGGAGGAGCAGAAGGGGAGAAGAACATTCGTGCGGCTCGTGTATCAGATGGGGAATGGATCGGAGCTGCAGTTTATGAGTACCATCACGGGGTCGGGTGGTAGCGAGTATAGATTGGATGGGAAAATTGTGCCCTGGGCTGAGTATAATTCAAAATTGAAGTCACTAGGGATTCTCGTCAAGGCGAGGAATTTTCTCGTGTTTCAGGTATGCAATTGAGTTTTGAAATGTTGATTTTTCGGGTTTTGGTTTAGTATTGTTTTTGGTTTTGTGGAAAGTATAGTTGTAAAGGCATTGATGGGAGTTCAACCTTGAGTTCGGTGCTTAGTAATATTATTTATTATATATTTTTTGAGACACATAGCTTTACGTGTACATTTCATTTTGTCTTAAAATTGGCACAGTTAAAAAATTGGGAGAATAACCTCAATAAACCATTTGCTGATTATTTCTTTTTACTATTAGAAAAAATAATGGCTTATTAAAAGGTTATCATAGGTACCTTGTAGCATAGTGACAAATTTCATCTTGAATATATGGGTTGGGGTGGATCTCTAAATGTTCGTAAAAAATTTTGGAAAAATTTCAGAGTATAAACAATATAAAATATATATTTGTATTTACAATAATATTATTTATTATTTAAAAGGACCGAATTTCATTAACTTTGATAAATTAACTAAATTTTGAAAATTTCTAAAGCACCAAAAGTTTTGCTCAACTCCTATTTTGTGACTTTTTGACAAAGTTTTAAATATTATTTATTATTTAAAAGGGACCAGAATTCACTATGCCTTGTAGGTATTTTAGTCTGTGTTTCGGTCCTTGCTATTTTAGTGGATTCCAGCTCTCCGCCAGCTCTCTGCTAGAGCAGGTTTTACCTACTATGACGGAGAGCTCGTTTTATCACTTAAAACAGCTCCCCCGCCGGGGAAAATGGGGTGGAAAGCTGGTATACCAAATGTGCTTGGTGGTTAATAGCTCCCCGCCATAGCAAATGGGGTGGAGAGCTGCTATACCAAATGTGGTTTTTGGACCGAAATCTCGGCCAAAAACAGATAACTTGGCCGAAATTTCGGCCGATAATTTGAATCCCATACAAAATATGACCGAAATTTCGGGTCAGCCTCTGTAATTTGTAGTTTTTAAGTGTTCGGGTCAGCCTCTGTAATTTGATCATAAAATTTGTTCTAATGAATGAAATATTTTGCACTATATCTTGATGGAAAGCCTGAGAAGTCCTCTAAAACTTCTCTGCTTATACCATCAGCAAAAAGTCTATGGGTTGACCATCATTCTTTGATTTCAGGGCAGGTATCTTTCCAGAAATTCCTTCGCCAATGTGCTTAAAGTTTAAAATTCTTGACCCAAGATTGAAGGTTCAAGGACAGGAAAACCCGCTTTTCAAAAATATAATCATATTATTTCACATTGTTCTAGTTTCTATTTACATTATGAAATAGCTGGTTTTCTGAGATTGAATGCTGCCAATTTTATTCTATGTGTCTTTTTAGGTTTGTGTTGGATGTTATCAATGCAAATCAATCTGTCTAGTCTGATCCCTGGGATAGGTTTATGCATCAGAATGTGTGTATGTGTATATATTTTATATATATGGTAGGTGAATGTATATGATTCTTTGACAGTACTGTTATGCAACTCTAATTTCTTTCGATTTGTTCCTCAGCCATTTGGAGTTCATTTGAGTAAGCAATCATGCCTAAAATTTCACAGTTGAATTATATTAAATATGGATGTCACGAGCCGGATTTTGGCCTTGGTCTGTCCAATCCTGGTTTTAAATGGCCAAAGCTGAGCCTAGCATGGCTATAAGCCCTACCGGGCTTGAACTGCCCACTTGGCCTAGTGACTTGTTTCAGCGCTGGTTCGGGCTTGGTAATATTGATTATGGATTGTTTTCCCTTATTATTATCTTCTTTACTTATTTATTTTCCTTTATTTACTTTTTAGGCTTGACCTAAGAAGGCAGCTTTCTTATTTATTTCACCATCTAATTTAATCACTTAACACTTGAACAATTCCATACACTATTTAAATAGAAATTCACTTCATCAAAAATAAGAATAGAAATAAATATATATAATGCAAAGCATATATATTTCTAAAATATGAAGACAAGCTTCATTGAAAAGGGATAAAGAAATCGCATTCTATAATCCAGCTTTCAACTTTTAAAACTCTCATACTAGTACTTCACAAAATTCATGCTGGGTAAACTTCCAAGTTACTTTTTAATCAAGCACAATTGTTATAATAATAATAATAATAATGAGGATGAAACCCATGTTTAGACTGCACATAAAGACCACCCGTGCAGTCTCAAATTACTTAGAAAGTGAACCCTTATTCAAATATGAAAAAAATGAAAAAAAAATTGAATATCTCTAGTGCCTCTATAGATCTAAACCCATGTTCTGGCTTCAATATATATAATATTAAAAAATAGCATTTGAGTGTCTCGCAGTGATAAGAACTTTACATGAACAAAAACAATATAATAGTGCTTGGGCATGGCATGTGAAGAACTCATTGGGAGGCCACATCTGACAGGCTTCGTATAGAAAGTCCTATGATCTTGAGCTGTTATATGATGGTGCTTAGCATCCTCAATGACAATAGTGCTCCTCATCTTTACTAGCATTTGGCCCATGCGCTTTTGGATCTAGAGCAGCAGATTGATGGGGCACCTCTTAGGCAGGTCAAACTAAAATCGTACTGTTTGGTAAATTTAAAGAGTCCAATAAATTGCTTGCTTTTAGAATTTCAATATAGAAGTTTGCAATGGTCCACAAAATAATTTCTTTGACAATGGTTATGATCATCCAATCGGCACAATAGCTGTTGCCATATGACAATGATGGCCTTAAGCTATAATTACTATTTTGGCATAATATACTTTATTTATACTTCGATGTGTTAGAGTGTGTGTGACAGAATCCTTGACAATGTGTTAAGACTGCTTGGAAGAAGAAAGAAGGATAATGGATTGAATCCTTGAGGAGGAGTGTATAAGGACACAATCCTCTCTTGATTATCTAGCTGTTCCACTGATGGAAAGAAATGAGAAAAGTGCAAAACAATCGTTCTTGGTATTCGTTTAATCGTTTTCTATTGGGGGGAAGAGTCGGGGTTAATTACCGAGTTGTACCTAGAATTTGAGCCCTTTCAACCTAATTAAGATAAATAAGAAGCTAGCAATTTTTTGAATACTCACTAAAAAGTCTTAAAACAAATTCTGTGTTTGTCTACTCGTTCAATAATGAAAATAGAAAACAAGTATTTCTCAGGAGGGTAGGGTGATCATAAGCCATGGAGGGGCCCAAACAGGGTACCAATTAAATCAGAGAGAGAAGCAATAGATCTTTGAACTTGTCTACTTAAATCACCTTGATGGCTAACATGTCAGCCTTTTTTTTTGTTTTCTTTTAGGGGCCTTAACAAGTCTGCTCGCCAAGGGAAAATTGATGCCTATGCTGCCATGGTATGTAAGGGTCTGTTTGATAGCAGGGAAATAACAGGAAATGAATTCAATTTCCTAGTTGATTTCATGCGAACTGATTTCCTGTGGGAACAAAATTATTTTTGTTCGATTAGGCTATCTGAGAAATGATTTCCAGTGGAAATTGATTTCTCTTGTTTGATTAGTGTGTCTGGAAATGAATCTGGAAAAGGGATTTTTTGTCCAAGCGGTAAAACAATAGCTCTTATTATTTGGAAAATGGGTTTTTTGTTTTACCAAAATTAGTGTTGAAATGACAAAAAAGTCATTATTGTGTTAGTGAGAAACTCAGTTTCAGCCACTTAAGAGGTTGAATTAATTTCTTAAGAGTAAGATTACGCTGTGCTTTATTTTTTAGTAAAATTTGGTTTTGTTTGCTACTTTCCTGTTCTATTGTAGTGGGTGAGTCTGCTATGTGATGACCGTGGCCTGGTTTTAGGGCTTTAGTAAATTTATATGCAATGAAAATAGTTTTACACTGAAAAAAAATTTAGATTCTACGAGTAATGCTTATGGGTGAAGATTCCTCTGGTTTCTGCTTGAAGAGTTCTTGTAGTGGGTTTGTTGCTTGAATCTATATTTTTCTGTTCCAGAGCACTAGTTGATCACCCAATTTTTTGTCTCCTTTTCGATGCATGTATCACGATCTCTTTTGTTGAAAAAAGTTGATAAAATAGAGGAAACAAATATTATTTTATACCATAAATATAATTTATTTCTTTGTGTATATCTAGTTATATAAATCATATCAAGTTAATATGGGTGATCCAATGGTGTGTTTGTGTTGTGTATTTAATCCAGAAACGAAGATATACACTGCAGCATGCATATAGTGTAAGGGGGGATTTTGAATGATGGTTTTTGTATCCATTGGTTGTGGGTGAAGTTCTGGAGCCAGTGTTCCTCACCCTTTTAGTGAAACCGTAGGGTACCTGAATGACTTCAATGAGTTGGTATAATGTAATCGAACGGTTCATTCTCAATTGTGAATGGGTCAATCTCCTTGTGCTAAAATGCTTAAACCTATGCTTTCACTGAATTTCATGTTCATGAATGATTGGGCACCTCTCAAAGTTTAGCGAAATTTGAATATGGAGATTGACCCACCCGTTCACCCGTTTAGAGTGAATGGCAGTTACTCTATAATAGCTCTTCTTCAATAACCTTTGAATACCCATTACCAATGTGACATGACATGGATATGGGTGTGGAATCTATTTTGGATATGCCTAAGCCATACGTCACATGTGCACCTGTCAATTTTGTCTTGTGTTTTGATTGGTCAGTTGAGTAACATGTGCCTGCCGCACGACCTTTTTTGCGAAAGTAAACAATAGAAAGGCACTCCAATTTTTCTTTACTATTTTTGGGAAAATTAAAAAAATAGTGAAGAAAGAATGAATATTTGGAAGCAACATTGCATAATAACTTTTGCACTATCTTACACTGTTTATTAAGCGTGCATGATTTACCAAATAGCTGTAATGAACATTGATATAACAAAAAATGATCTACCCAACATTCTTATATGGTTGAAGTAAAAGTTTCTTTTGCGTTCTTCTAAGAATGATTTGCTTACTTCTTTTAATATATTCTTCAGATTTTACTTCCTATAAATAAGTTCTAGTAGTCTCATGCAGGGTTACCTAATTTGCGTAGGTAACCAGTTCATAGTTTGGTTTGCTCTGATTTTCTCAGTATGAGCGAAGCGGCCCACACATTAGCTTTTTTTCCTTTTATGGATAATGGAAAAAAAAGCTCATAGAGGGATTTGAACCTTGCACTCTTCATCAGAGAGACATATGGATGACCAGCGCTCCATCCTTGCAATTCATGTGCTACTTACATATACTACTTTATATATTGCAAATTTAAAGTGAGTTTGCTTGGATATAGCGAATCACGAATTACGAACCTGAATTCGAACTGAGCTAACCAACGAATTATGTAACATTGGTCTAATGTCATATGCATGTAAAGATTTTTTTCGAGAAATTTGTGCTTTCCTCTTTTAATTTTTTATTATAGAAAAACTTCTTTTATTAGAGATATGCCTATGGTGTTTTTCTTTTTCTATTTTTAGATTTGCTAATGGTCCTTCCAGTTTTGCTAAGAAATTATATTTTTGTATATTTTTATGTCAGCTTTGTTGGGTGGCACCTAGACACACAGTGGGGATGGTTGATCTTAGGAGGGTTTTTTTTTCTCTTTTTCTTTTTTCTTTCAAGTATCAATGTTTCAAGAATGGGAATAGGAGGTTGAACGGAGTTAGACAAGAATGCATGGAACTGTATTGGATTGGATTGTTTCAATAAATTTGTCCCAATGAGCATAGAACTTGTAAAATATCAAAATAAAAAGCAAACAAACTTCTATAGATGAGTTTAATGAGGAAAATAGCCCGAAGGGGCTTGAGCGTTGAACATACTGTCAAAAATGAATAGGCCATTAGGGGTATCTTTGTTATTTTCATCAAGAAAACTGAAAAAAAAAAATCTACTCTGGATGGATTTGGCTGTTTTCATGTCCAGATGCATTTCAAGTATAACCAAGGTGTGTTATGCATCATACAAAGCATTTCTTGAAGCAAAATATGAATTGATTAAAAAATTAATAAATAATGGTCACTTAGAAAAGTTAGAAAGTTTAAAGGAACACTAATCCTGCCAATTGGGTTGAACTGGCTGCTCTGGTGCGGTTGCTAAAACAATGATTGATTTACTGTTGTGCCGAATGACACAACCCAATATTCTACAAATAGCACTGAGCAGTGCATTTACCTTGTATTTATAGCTGCACTAAAGTAATATAGGTGCACCCTTTTTGCAGGAGGGAGGACCTAGCCTTCTGCAGGAATTTGTGTGATTTTTATTAATTAATGTACATGTTTGCAAATTAGCATAAGCTCTGTTGTTTGAAACTTTGAGTTTTATGGCGAAATCAGTTGCAATACCGCCACCATGGCGAGGCTATAGTGGCACTTTAACTAGATTAATGAAGGATTTTAAGTTGATTTGCGATCATCTGTTTGACTTTTGGTGCTCTTTTTGCCAACATTCCCTCATGTTAACCAGCAATCCTATTCCCAGTTAGTTGCATTTTTAAATGGGTAAAGGTAGCCTGGTACCACAGTTGATAAATTGATATAAAAATTTAAATATTTCTGAGGATAATTATGTCATCTGCAAACTTAACAGCATGCCATGGTGCAACTTAATCTATCACTTCTGGAGACATCTCAAAACAACAAACTACCATCTTTTGAAGTTTTGGCCTGCTAAGCCTCTAACCTCTTGTAGGACTGCAACTCCCTTCTTGATCATCTGTGTCCAAAATTGTAATATGCTGTCTTGAGTGGTGGTTCTATTTGAATTGCTTTAATATTATTTACCTGCCAGGAATTGGTGCATCTCCTCCTCTTGTGCTTGGCTCACCTGACTATTTTTTCCCCTTCCTATGGAGAAATGAACTAGTAAAATTTTACTCTATTTTCTTTTGAAGGATTATGTAAAACGCCAAACTCGTTTCATCTCATGCCAACCAGCAAAAATCATTACATCAACCATTGAAGCTGTTGCACAATCCATGCACCTCAAGGTCCATTCCCATAACTACAAGGTAATCCTTTCAAACTTTTATCCAATCGTTTATCTATCATTTTATAACACACTGAAAATTTCCAACTCTGAAACTGACATGATTTTACATTATAATATTCTCATTGGATACATGTCGTATGGGGATTTTTTTTTGTCAAGAAACCCATTTGAGACTTTTGGAGTGTGTATATGGGCAAACATGGTTTGTTAAATTATCTGCCATCGAACTCTTTTGTCGGGAATCGTTGTCCTTTTATCTACATTAACTCTATTTTTTTAAACCAAAATTTCAGAGTCTTGATAAGAATTGCTTGTGATTGATACGCTACACAAGTGTATCAATCAAGACCATGGATTGCAGCCATATTCAAAATATCAACAACAGTCCATATTCAACTCATGTGGGTTGTGTTGGATTCTGAGGTTTTTTGCATTTGTAGTATGAAAATCCAGGAAGAACAAAATAACAGAGTGGGATTAGCTTTCAAACAAGGTACTTATTATTGCAGGATATTTTTGGGATCATTATTTTAGAGCTTTGGATTTTTCATATATGGCTTGATATTTGTACAGGATGACAGGGAGAGAATGATCGTACGCAGATTTAAATTTGAGGAGCCACGACCTGAGCAGATTCAAGATCTCGAGGTTTGTATTTTAAATGCTCATAAAGTGATTTCTTAATTTCTAATATATCCTAAAACTTGGTATCAATTTCCTTAATCTTAATTTTATCTAGAGTGATTTTGTGAAGTATTTGCGAGAAGACTTACACAGGAGGCTTCTAAGCACAGACTTTTGGAAACAAGTAGACGGGGTTGAATTATTACAAAAGGTGGTTTTACTATTTCAATTCTCGTATGTAAGAGACACTTCAAATTTCTGAAGGCCATTCTTAACTTTAGATTTTGTTTGTCTGTGCTCTTCCATCGAGTATAAAGGAAATAATTGAAGTTGTTGATGTTCTTCTAAGATGGTTTGTTTTGCGGTTCTGCGAGTCAAACACAACATGCTTGTTGAAGGTACAATTTCATTTAGGAAATTTATTATTATTTTTTAAGGTATAATTAGATTCAATCTTGATTGGAAATTTTCAACCATGGATTTGAATCAGTTGCATTTTAATTTTTTTTGCTGTAGATTCTTTTGAAGTGTGGTCCTTATGGATTCTACATCCAGTTGGGAGAAGATAGGAGGGGACAATCACCAAAAAGAGCCTCTGTTTCCCAGGTTTCCTTCAACTCTTTTTTAACCTAGATGAATATCTCAATGTACGGAAGTTTTTTTAAAAAGCTTGTAACCGTTTGTTAGAGTAGGATATGGTATCCATCTCTGTGCATCCAATTTTTTTTTTAAATTCATCTTGAAAAGAGAGAAACTTTGGTGACTGCTTATACACAGATAGGGCCATGACCAGCCAGTTTATCACACGTGGTGCACATATTTAATCAATCCAAGTTGTTCAGCTAGCAGCCAACCATTGAAACATGTCTCAGCCAAAGATATACACCACTTCCCATATTAGAGTTCATAGATCGGATGGTTCAAGTCCTCCGATGAGTTGACTTCCCAGAGTTCCGTATATGAGCTGCAATTTTGAATTCGAGCATGTGAGGCGTTATTGTGCGGTCATCAAATAGCTTTATAAAATAAACTCTTTGCTTTAAGCAGTTAGAGCATGTGGCATAGGTCCCTTTTTTGTAGTGAGAAGTCATCAATATCTCAATTTAATTGCTTAATATCATAAATATTTAATTACGTTCTCCTTTTGATTTCAGGCAAAACTTTTCGATTTGAAGCCCACCTCAAACGGATCACTAGGGGACGGGGATATTTGGCAGGAGAGGCGAAGCATATATATATTTTTTTAATTATGAAACTAGGTCATGGGGTCCTTAGATTGTTAACTCTTTTTTTTTTTTGGAATAAAAGGATTGAGCATGTAAAGTTTAAAATATTTGATTGATTTGAAAGGTTGGATCATAGGTTGAAATGCAATATATTGTTTGAATAAAAGAATTTGGCATCTATTTTATTTATGGATGTGCTTGAATATGAGATTAATAGCTTTTTTTCTTTATATAATTTTTTTTAAAGCATTAAAAATTACATTAAAAAAAAGTATTACAAAAAACATAAAAAATATTGCATTAAGAAAAAGCATAAAAAAAATATTATTTAAAAAAAATTTGCATAAAAAATTGTCGACGTAATTTTTTTTTTTTAAAAATTTTGTATAAAAAAGCCACTCCTTTTTTTACAATTGTTTAGGGCAGTGGTTTTTTGAAAAAAAACCACTGTCAAAGACAGTAGTTTTTTGAAAAAACCACTATTTAAGGCAGTGGTTTTTTGGGCTTTTTCACGTAGTGAGAGAAGAGTGCCTTTTGGGTGAGGCTGGGCTTGGACGTGTATATAAGGGTCGCTTAGAGAGCACTGGAGACGTCAGTTGAGATTAGTTTACAAATATTATACACCACAATTTGATCAATGTATAATTTTTTCTTATTCGATATGCTTAACGTGGCAGGTAGTTGCTATGAAATAACTCAACCGGAATGGTCATCAAGGAAATTAAGAATTTATTGTGGAAGTTTTCATGGTCCGCCGCCTTCAACCTTGTCAATTTGATAGGCTATTGTACTGAGGAGGACCACCGCCTCCTTGTTTACGAGTTTATGCCGTTGGGATCTTTGGAGAAACATTTGTATGGTTAGGTCCCTCATCCCAACAGCTATAAATGTATATCATATAATGTTTCTTTTGTTACCCGTAAAATTTGGACCATTGATATATATTTGAGCACCAAGAATACATGAGTGTCTTTTTTCTGTATATGTGTTTAAATAATTGCATATACTACCGTTGGTTGATAGAGATGGAGTGGCACCATCATCTTTGATATAACTCTCATATATGCTTCCTTTTTTTTCCCCTCGTTTTGTTCTTCCTTTTAAGAATTTGAAGTTACATTGTGTATTTTAGGCTGCGTGGAAGTCGGCCCCAACCACTGGAGGAGTGAAGAAGCCCCATAGATACCATCCTGGAATTGTTTGTATTAGTGTAAAATGTATAGAGACAGTCTATAGATGGGGGATACACATCAAAGACAAAGACTCCTTTAGTTTGCGTCGAATTTGTCTTGCATTGCTGCTGGTCATTAATATGCCTATCAAGGTCAGTTTGAGGTCCATATGCTTTGAAGAATATTTTCATTTGCAATTTGTTGGGGTTTGGAATAGCAAGAAATAACAAATTTTGGAAACAAAGTGGTAAAAGAAAAGTTGTTATTAGATAGCATAGAAAACAGAGGCAGTTTTCCACCATTCGAGTTCTTTTGAACTTAAATTGGATGGAAGCTCTTAGGGTAAAATATGGGCCTGGCTGGAAGGTATACTCTGAAGTCTGACCAAAGAAATTATGTGATTATGTATTTATTTGTTTATTTTTTAGTCTTAATGGAATCACTGCCCAGTAAGGTGGAGAATAGAATGCTTTTAGTATGGATTTGTAAGGAGGCAGCCTTTTATTAAATGTGGATCCACATGTGAGGGCAGCCTTTTTGGTACTATGTTGCCAACTGGAATTGATGATACTGTTAGGAGGCAGCAAAGAAATCTATCTTTGATTCCTAGAGGTATCAAGTATTATTCAAGTGGGGGCAAGGGCACTATTATAAGCCCTGCAAATATTTAATATGGATTTGTAAGGATATTATTCATATTAATTTGTGTGTTTTCACTTACAATTTCACATAATAGTGTGGAACACCCATATAGAGGCTAATTATATCAATGTTTCTTTCAGAGAACTGTTTGAGCAGGCTGAGCTGGACATTCCCCATGCGATAAATGTGATACCAGCAGAACAGGCGGCTATTGAACGAGTATGCTCTCTCTTTTCCTTCGATTCATGCTTGTTTTCGTACCCATTTTAAGTTTATTACAAAACACCATCCATGGTTGGAAGTTTTGGGAATGTGGAAATAACATGTCATATCACCAGATTACTTGGACATGTGGTGGGCTATGCTATCCCCACATCATATAATTACTCAATCATGGATAGGACGATGTTGGATTTGCTTTTGTCTAGCTTAGATAATACAAAAGGTCAAGTTAATACCAGAGCCATGTATCTTGATTGGTACTACTACTGACATGACCATGAGACAACGTCAATCAGTTAGAGTTTGTTATATATATATATATATATATATATATATATATATATATATATATATATATATATATATATATATATATATATATATATGCCCATCAGAGTTTATAATTCTATTGATTATAAACTCATAAGTCTTATGCAACTTAGATTATATATATATACCCATCAAATGTTTGATATATTGCCTATAAAAGTCCCTAATTCAAGCATTTATGGTTATATATATTTGTGATTGATATATTGGCATTTGATTTGCTGATTCTTAATTTTTTTTTTTAAGAATCAACAAATAGAATGGTCGCTTCCTTTGCGTAGTTAAAAGCAAGAAGGTGTGCCTTACTTTCTTTTTATTTTAGATTTAAAAATGCTTTCTATCTTAAAAAAACCGACTTTTGTTTTTTCTTGTGTGAAGGAATGGCTTCATCTTCTTCTCCAAAACTTGAAGTTTTCTTAGGTGGTGCAACCATGGGAGCTCATTAGTATGGAAACAATGAAAGAGAAGCATGGCTCTTAGCTTCGATAGCATGTCTTATCACCAAAGCACATAATCTGAGAACACTAGGCACCATTCTTTGAACATGATTCAACAACAACCTTATTTTCAGCCATTGCAAGAAGGGATTTGTAATGGGTTACCAGGCCATCAGATGTACCAAACATCTTTAGAAGATCAGCAGAAAGATTCTTTTTTTATAATGCTATAAAACTCTTTGCAGTTTATCTAGGTAAGCCTTTTTTTCTCAACTATACTGGCAAACACCTTAATCATCTCTCTATGTTAACAACAAAACCCTATTTATTTTACTTATAGTAGAAATTTGTAATTGGTTGAGGAGGTTATGATTTGGAAGAGAAAGTTGCAAGAGCTTACGATTCAGTGGCGCTCAAGTATTGGGGGCCTTCGACTCATATCAACTTCTCGGTATGATTGATTCCGATAAAAATGCAAGTCAATTTCTCATTTCCGAATATTCGGTTTGATCAATTTGCTTAAAAATGGTAATTTTGAGCTGAGTCCCATCTACAGGTGAGCCTTGGGTTTTGAGTAAAAATAACTTATGTTACTGGGATTTAAAAATAGCCATAAACCTGATTCTCTCTTTATTTTTTTTGTGTTGTCCAAGTACTCCATTTAGATTGGCTTTTTGAAAATTTTACATGCTTGTTTGAATTTCTAGAGTATTGGATTGAGTTTTGGGGTTTTAAAGAACTACAGACACCCCTCTAACTCAATCTGTTTTGATCAAATTTGAGTTGACTCAATTAATTTCTCAAGTAGTTAAATAATTTTTAGGAAGATTATGTGGATGTTGTTGCTCCCCCAGCTGCTGCTTTCTTTGTTTGTTTGTGGTAAAAGAAATTTAAAATCAAAATAAAACAAGGGATGAAATCAGCACAACTGAGAAGTCCTAGACCTGCAAGATACATGGTCCATTGTGGCAAGTTTTGATAAGAGTTTGTCTCACAGGGAAAGATGATCTACAGCTCCAAGGGAGCCATCTCTAGTAGTCCCTCCAGATCTGACTACAGATCTTGCAGTCCTTAAGGGAAGGGAGTTTAAGGTCACTTAGTTTACAGATCCTAAGGTAGCCTAATGTCTAAACTACAAAAAGGGTTGAGAGGATGGATGGAGTGTGGAAAATAAATATAAAAGGGTGAGAAGTATGTCATTGAGCCTAGATCAGAGGAGTTTTGTAATTCAGATTCAGATTTGATGTTATAGAAAGCCTGTCCAATGGCTACGTTATCACCACTGAGGAGAAAGAATTCAACCCATCTCTCTGCCATGATTCAATCCCTTAAGGTTAAAACCTGTCCACTCAAATGGTCACAGACTATCCCATAGGGGAACCACAATCCAAGGATGGGTACAAACAAGTTAATCATTGTAGGCACTATTTCATCCAGGCTACCAGCTCAAGAATTCATAGGGAACCTCAACCTCTAAAGCTCTATGTGTGGGGCTAAGGCTGTATAGGACCATGATAGCCCAGACACATAGAACCAGCAAGAGATTGAGTACAACCTTCGATCTAGCTATCCATTGCTTGAGTGACGCTACAATGGTCCAGTCACAAGCCTACAATCTCTATAACCAGATCAGATCTAACATCTGATAGCGGATCTATACAAATATAGGAGAGTCTACCTCTGTACAATCTCCCACCAGGCTAATACAAGCTCAGATGCAAAGAAGAAGGATCCATCTTGGATCGGTGGATTAAAATCACCCTAAGGCTATAACCTGTCCACTTGAATGGCCACAGACTATCCCAGAGGCTATCCTCCTCACGGAGCCCAAGACAAAACAAGAATATCGCTGCCACCACCATGGTCACGAGGCTACTAGCTCAAGCTCCTATGGGGATTTCAGATCTAGTGGGTCCTGTGGTGGGGCTAAGGCTGTATAAGACCATGATAGCCCAGACACACAAGTCACTTGGATCTGAGTGGCCCTTAAAATAAGTCCTCCATTACTTCGAATCACAGCCAAAGCAATGGCGGATCACAAGGCAGCAGCCTTGCACAGAGCATCTCACAATCAAGCACAAATCCCATAATGTAAAAATCCTATTACAAATTTCCACTAAACTAGTTCAAAGTGCATACAAAGACATAGCCAGCAAGTGCTGGACTATGGAGAGAAGGAAAAAGAAAAAGAAAAACTACTTACAGCTATAAAAGAAAAGAAAAGATAATCTCAGATCAAATCTCCAAGAGATGAGATGTGTTCCCAGCTCTGTTCTGAGATATTCCAAGATGTTAAAACCTAAGCTAAGTATGAGTTTATATAGCAGTGGTGTGGTGGCACATTAGGGTTAGGAAACCCTAATTTTAACGATGCCACATGGCAAATAGTGATCATTGGATGCCTCGGGGCATGTGCACAGAGATTTAAGCATGGGAGTGCGTGCCCTAATCGCTGGAAATTCCTAGAAAGTCCTCTGCTGAAGTGATGTAAGTTAAAGTTCAGAGCTTTGCTAGGTAGCTATTGTTTCCCAGACTTATCGCATGGTAGCTCTTGCTCTTCGCGAGGATGGTTTGACATTAAAGCTTCAACCGTCGCGAGGTTGCCTTGGTTTGCTCTTCAGGCAGTCGCGCGATAGAGAATTGTGCTCTCGCTGGATTGGGCTTCGCGAGGTTGAGTAGACATCAAAGCCTCAGATGTCGCGGGGTTGGAGTTCAAGCAGTCGCGAGGTAGCTGCGCATTTGCTGGGTTGATCTTCGCGAGGATGGATTTGAATAGCACGAGAACTGTGCGATCACTTTTCTTCAATGGACTTCGCGAGTTACCTCGCGAGGCTTTAATGAGTTCTGAACTGTGCGAGGTTCCATGTCTTAATTGATCTTCGAGAGGATGGCTCTGCCTTCACGAGGATGCTTTCTTCTCGAATGGCGTGAGAACTGCGCGAGGAGTTCTCTCCTGAAGCTCTCTCTCCTTAGCTGTTCTGAGTGAACTACGCGAGGTTGAGAGAGGTCTGCTTTGAACTACGTGAGACTGCATGATGTGTTCTACTCTTGAGCTTCGCGAGAGCTATGCGAGTTTCTGCTTTTGAAGCTCTTCAGTTACTCAACTACGCGAGAAGTTGTTGTAAAGTCTTGGAAAGCTCAGTCAGACTGCGCGAGGCTCATTTCAGGTCTGGATTCAGGGTTCATCCTTCTGAGGGACTTCTGGTGCCAAAACAGGCTCCTTAGTAGGATTCCTGGCCTTATTTCACTGCTGATTATTACCTACATAAAATACTTAACAAGAACTTATTAGATGGCTAAGGGTCTAATCAAAGGTTAAGTTAAGGGGTGAAAAGTGGTACTTTTCAGGTCTTAACACACCCCCAAACCTAATCTATGCTAGTCCCTTGCAAAGCTACATTAAATTTACTATAAAAATTAAATGCCACTTTAGTAGGGAGCACAGATACATTTAGCATATGTACCAAGCCTTTTAAACCCCTAGGTGATCCCTAGTGGAGGAGTGAAGTCTCCTGAGGGTTTTCAGTGAAGACACCCACAAACTTCTCAATGAAACAGTTAACAAAAGTGCAATATCATCAAGTGAGTAGTCAAGGAGCAGACTTAGTTTACTCTTGAATCAGTAATCATAAAAGAAATTTAATCCATTGGTTGCACAGTAATTTAAATAGCATAAACTTCTTATGAATGCACAACATTTCCAATCAGTTTACAACCATAGAAAACTGCACAAGTGTGTGCCTGCACTGAGCTGATCATCAGATTAAAAATTAGGTTATAGGTCATACAGAATGCACTCAAGATCAGACCCAAAACTTTCTAGGGCATACTCTCATAAGGGTCTTGTTGAGGGGTTCATTTTCTCTCAGGCCCAAGAGCAGTTACATCCCCCAAATGGGTTTGTAAGCATGAGCATAGGCAGAGTTCTTAAGTGCTGACATCATTAACAGATCCTCACCATAGATTGGATAACTCTTTATCTCTACATGACAGCTCACTCAACTTTGGATCACAAGGGCTTTTAACTGGGCTGGAATGTGGCTTATGGAGTGGGGTTAAAAAGAATGGAAGGTTGAAAAGGGGTTCAACATTGAGATATCAGTAGGTGGAAGAGGTGATTCATGACTTCACCTTCTTGATTTTAGCTCCTTTCTTCTTCTTTGAGATTTTCAGATTTGAAGTGTTCAGTTCCTCTTCTTGATTTTGATTTTCCAGAAGAAAGATCCTCTTGACTCCTCTCATACTCCTCTTCATTATTATTTTTATTTCTTTTGATAGAATTTTCTTCTTTTTATTTTTATTTTTGCTTTTCAGAAATGCTATTATGTCCTCAGTTACCATACTGCCAGAATTTTGAGATACTTCTTCTCCATTCACCTAATGTTGACCATAGCTAGTCCATCTTCAACTCTTTCTCCTTTACCTTCTGAATTCTCAGAGTGAGGGTAGACAGAATCAGGTTCATAGGTTCAGGTACAAGTACTCAGGTGTATTTTGAAGAAATTCAGGATTTAAAGCTCAAAGGGGTATGGACAAGGGCAGTTGCTTTAGGGTTGATCTTTTTTGGCTCAAACTGTCCAAGAGAAGGCCTTGATCCTTTCCTAAGTCTCATGAGTGCTGTCAGTTGTTTCAACTTGAAGTTGCCTAATTCTAGTGAGCACAGTGACTCAGCCAGTCCTTAGAACCGGAAGAAATTGCCTTAGTTATTCCTCAAAGAATAGAAAAAATAAATTTTATAGGCCCAATTCTCACTGGTTATGGTCTTCCTTTGCACATTTAAGTATGTCCTCACCTTTTTCTCTCTCTAATGATTCACTTAGTGCTGATACAAGTGAGTTTCCTTAGTGATCTCATCATGGAAATGTGAAAAATTAAAAGTTTATAATGTCTAAAGTTTGCAGAAATTTTCAATTTTTTATTTTTCATGATTCTTAAGTGATCATAGATTCATTTCTATATTACTCACATGACTCTGCTGCACTTAGGTTAACTATTCCATTGGCAGGGTCTGCCTGCCACACCCCCAAACCTATGAGGAGCAGTGTCCTCACTGATTCAAAGGTGTCTGAGCAGCAGATTTATTGATGGTAAAAAGAAAAGGAAAGAATAGGGAACAAAACACAACAGACAAAGCAAAATAGTAATGACAGAAGAAGAAAATCTATTAAAAATGTGAAATGTACAAACTACAAGAAAATAGAAGCAAAAGAGTGCAGAAACAAAAAAAATCCTAGGTACAATCTAATCAGAATCTGGCTCAAAACTTGTCCCAACCCATCTTCTTGGCATGCTCTTGAAGGTAAGCCTCCTCTTTTTTCTTTCGTTCCCTCTCTTCCTTTCTTTGGGCCGCAGTTTTGGGTATGGTTGGTGCCCTAACCCTCATTTTTCTGGTCTTTGGTGGAGGAGGGGTCACTGAAGATTTATCTGTGGTTGGCTCAGGGGATTTGATAGGACTTTTGCCTTTGGGACTCTTCCCTTTTGGGCCTTTCCCTGGCTGAGGCTGAGGGGGAATGAGAGGGGATTGGGCCTGTGCTGGCTCAGGAGGGACAACAGGGGATTTATCTTTTTCTTTCACCTGAGGCAGGAGAGGACTTTTCCCTTTGTTAAGCTTAGGGGGAGCCACAGAAGACTTTTCTTGTTCCTTTGCTGTAGGAATGGCTGGGCTCTTCCCCTTCACTGGCTGGCTCATTGGTGTTGCCTCCTCAGACTGGGCAGATGTTTCTTTTCCAATTTTTAGAGAGCGTGAGTGTGAAGATCGTTTAGCTATAACCTTTCCTTCTCCGAGGATAGGTTTGTTCGAGGGCTGATGAAGGAGCGACAGGAGGCTTGGCCTTTGGGATCCATAGGTGGTGTGCGAATCAGTCTGAGTCGGAAGGAAAACTTCAGTGGGATCAATCTAATCTTTGGAAAGTAGGCGACCATGGGGATCATCCTGAGCAGAAGCTCTGGTGACCTTTGGAGGTGGAGATGGAGGGGCTGGCCTTTTTCTTTTTTAGGCTGCAGTGGCTCTTTTGGAGGTGGGAGGTTTCTTGGAAGGAGTCCGGTTTCTTTTGGGGGCAGGAGATTGAACAGGGGAGGCCGAGACAGAGGCAGGAGGCTGGAGTAGGGACTTTAGCAGGAGGTGGAGGAGGTGAGTTGGGACTATAGGAGGTGGGGAGCAGGTTGTGTGAAGGTGTAGGGGGTGGAAGAAGATGGGCTGGTTGTGTGGAAGAAGATGGGGCCTCGAGGGTGTCTTTGTGGCGAGAGGGGTGGCCTGAATTGGTTGGGATAGTAGGAAGGCAACCCTCTGTTCCAAAATCTCAATTTTCTTGGTAGCATACAGGAGATTGGTATCTGAAAGCTCCTTGCTGAGTTTGTTGATCTCCTGAGCATTGTTTAGTTTCCTTTCTAATAACCTAGCTCCCTTTTTCGCCATTTCGGCATTGGCTTTTTCCATCTCCATAGTCATTCTGTAGTAAGTTGCTGCAGCCTTGTTCGCATTGAGTGTCTCCAAAATTGCCTCCCACCCCTTGGAAATATCTCTCAGCTGCTCACTGTGAGCAAGCTTCAAGTCACTCAGCTTCTGCCGCCAAGGGGATTCAATGGATTGGCCGGTGTGCCATGCCCTCTTGATATAGGCTTTGTCCCTCATGAGGTGGAGGAGGTTGAAGTAGGGAGGGGGGTAATAGGGTTGTCGGGGTAAGATTGATAGAAATGGAGTGGAAGAGGTACAAGCTGATTGATCACGGGGGTAAAGTGGGTGTAGGATGAAGTCAAGGAGGGTGGAAGTGGTGGGCGGTTTGTGTTGAAAGGGGTAGGATAAGGTGGAATGGAAGGCATGGGTGGAAAAGAAAATGAAGGATGGTCAGTGGAGGTGGATGGTTGTGGGAAAGGGAAAAATGGAATGGTGAAGGGTCGAAATGGAAGTGGTGGGGTTACAAATATGTGGGGTTGAATGGGAAAGGTGGATGGGAAAGGAATGGGGTCTGTTTGGGTTGAAGTGTTGGTAAATTGTGGTGGAGGTAATATGAGTGGGGGAAAGATAGGGAGAGTGGGGAAGGAGTGGTGGGGTATGGTGTCTTGGAGGGTGAAGGGTGTAGTTAAGTCAATTGGGGTGAGGTCTGGTGGCACTGTAGAGTCAGAGGTGGAAGGGGGTTGGATGAGTGGGGTGGTAGGAGGTTGTGTAGAGATGGGTGGGTTTGTCAATGTTTGAAGGGTGGATTTTATGTTAGTGATGTCAGTTTGCATTTGGTCTTGGGTTTGTGTTGTGGTGGATAGCTGGGTCTGGATGTCATGTATTAAGGAAAGGATATGGGTAAGGGTATCTGAGGTTGGTTGGGGTGGAGTATGAGAAGAGGAGGGAACAGGTTGGAAAGGGGAAGTGGGGGCATGATGGAAAGTTGTGGGGGGAGAAGATGAAAGGTCTGGTGAGTGATGTGGTGAAGGGAGTGGGGAATCTGGGAGAGGGATGTCATGGGTCAAGCAAGGTAGTCATGAAGGCCTGATACCCTGAAGTGGTGGCTAGGTTAAAGTCAAGGTCTATGAGTGGAGATGTAGTTGGGAGGGGTTGGACTAAGGGTTGGTTAATATGTGGTGTGTCTGTGGGAATGACAGGGGAGGTGGAGGTAGGTAAAGATAAGGCAGGGGTTGTGTGAGAGGTTTTCTTTTTAAGGTAGGTTACCAAGGGAGGGCTGTCAGGGTTTAGTTCAGATGAGGTTGGAGATACTAGGGCTGTGTATTGAGGTAAGGTGGGTGAAGGGGGAGTGCTATCATGGGGTTCAACACTTTCCACCCAGGAACGAATCACAGGGAGTGGTGGAATGGAAAAGGGAGATAAGAGAGGGAAAGGGAGAGATGGAAGAGACAAGGAAACTGATGGGGGGGCAAGTGTGGTGGATGGAGGTATTGCTGCAGAAGTAGAGGTGACAGAAACTTGCACCACCTTCTTTGGAGCAGGGGCTTTAGCCCTCTTTTTGGGGGCAGGGGTGGCCTTTGCCACAGCAGTTCTCTCACCTTACTCAGAAACAACCTGAGCTTCAGCCTTCTTCTTCTTCTTCTGGGGATCCATCAGACTCCTGCTGATCCCCCATTGTCTTTTGGCAAAAGTGGTGGGAGTGAGGTTAGCAGATAACTCCCCCACTGGTATTTTGTATCCTCCCCTCAGAAGTAATTTAGTGATGAGTCTTCCATAGGGGAGAGTGTGGATCTTCTTTTACAGCCCGAGCTTCACCATCATATCTTTCATGGCCTCAAAAATCAACCATGCAGCATTAAATCCATGGCCTAGAGAGAAGGAATAGAGAGCATCAACAATTGGTGTTCTCCTCTCTTGCTGATGGACGGAGCAATAAATATTCTTCCTCAGCACTTGATCAATGAACAGTAATGTTGGATCCAAATCTCTTCTTCTGATGGAGTCCCCTGTGGCCTTCAAACCTCTAGTAAGGGCCTGTGCAATGGTATCAATGGGGGCACTCACAGGGGAACCATAACCACAGTTGGGATAAAAAATGGCCGGGATGCTCATGACTTCAGCAATCAACGCTGGGCTGAGTAGCATCTCAAAGTTGTCAACTAACACAAGGAGGCCTGGCTGCCCATATGTGTCTGGTCTGACCCTAAGGTGCTGGTAAAAGAGTTGCACTAACCTAGGGTAGGCTAGTGCAGGAATCATTTGCATCAAGGGGAACAAACCAGCCTTGCGCAAGAACTCAATGGCGAGTCTTGACAAAGGATATATCAAAAATGGCTTCAGGCTCTAAGGGAATGGAAATGAGGAGCTCAGAGGGTGTAGAGTAATCAGGTGTTTGTTCAGCCACCTCAGGAACCACCTCCTTCCCTTTTTGTTGTGCCGTAGAGGACTTGGCTTTCTTAGGGGCCAGCTCCACGGGAGCCTGATCCCTGACTCTTTTCACAGGTGCACTTTTAGTAGCCATTAACATCCTCCTTGGTGAGCGTGCAGTTGAAATTTTGAAAGAAAAAATTAAGAGCTGAGTCTTACCCTAAAGGTTAGGGTTCTGTTCAATTTGATGCATGGTAAACCGTAAGAGCTCCTAGCAGGGGGCAACTGTTGATGGAAGCTTTAAGAGCAAAAATCCAGAATTTCAAAGTGAACGATGAACTGTAGATAGGATGCTGGAGGAGAGAGATTGAGAGGAGTGGGAGCTAGGGTTTTGCTGGCAGGAGAGGAAAGAGAAAGCAGCGCGGGGTTGGATTTTAAATATCGCGAGGCTCGGCGCGCTTCAAAAATATCTGCTCGCTAGATAGGCTGAATGGGTCGCGAGATTGGATGTTCATTTAAACTGCGCGAGGAAGCCCACAAAAATATATCTGAAACTCGCGATCTTTATGAGTAAACCAAATTTTCACAACCTCGCGATGGCTTAACAAAGTTAGAATTCACACACCCACTAGTCAGCCTTTTAACCTTCGTTTTATGTGTGGATGCTCTCACAGGCTCTCTTCCAGGGACACCCATAAGCATTATAAAACATTCAAAAATTCCCATACTCTCAAAGCATTAAATTCACACATCATGAAAAGCATTCAAACAATACCATCATCATTCAATCACTTGAAATTATCAAACAAAGGGAACAGGAATTAAAGTAGGCATAAAGCACTAAACTCAGACTCCAATAAGATCACTAAAAATTCCTATAAATAGTAAAGTACATAACATACAAAGTGCACAGTTCTTAGTATCAATTCAATGAAAGATCCCCTTCAGGGTTTGAGGATCCTTCACCAATCAAAAATTGGCCCTTGGGATTAACCACTGGTTGACTGGGCAACCTTCCCTCTTCTCTTTTGGCTAAGGTATTTGCTAGTTGGCCAATCTGTTCTTCCATCTTCTTGATGCTCTGACCATGAGAATTCACAGTCTGAGCCAAGGAACCCAGGTTTTGTAGTGAGGTCAAGACCTGGTCCTTGAAAGAAGTATTTCTGGGTTGAGATGGGGGTAAGACCAATTGATTTTGTTGCTGATGGGGTTGCTGATGGTGCTGAAAGTTAGACCTAGGGGCATTCCCTTGATTGAACTGCTGCTATGGCCTTTGAGGTACAACCAACATCTGTTAGGGCTGCATATAATTGTCTTGCCTCCACCTCAGATTTAGGTGGTCTCTCCATTGGTAACCAGCATTTTGGTGTTGGTATCCATATGGCTGTCTATTGTAGCCCCCAGATTGTTGCTGGCCATAAGATTGAGCAGCAGCAGCATGTTCCAAAACCAATTTGGGATATTGCCCTGCAGATGGACATTCCTCCACTGTGTGCTGTGGGAACTGGCATATCAGACATGCCTCTGCCACATGAGCAGCTCTTCTGGGTTGCATCACAGTCAGTAATTTGTCAAACTTCATAGTGAGGTTTGCCATCTACAGCTCAGGTCATTGCTCCCAGACACCTCACAAACTTTTCCTCTTGTCAATGCAGCAGGCCCCACTTTAGACTCAGACTCCTGACTAGTTCTTTCCAAGGATAGCTTTTGAAAAGCATTTTCACTAATCACCTCAAACAATTTCCATGCCTCATCAGCAGTTTTATGCATGTAAGTTCCACCACAAGAGGCATCAACCATATCTCTACTTTTTTCATCAATCCCATTGTAGAAGCTTTGAACAAGCTGCCAGTCTGGGATCTTGTGGTGGGGGCATTGTTTGAGTATTTCCTTAAACTTATCCCAGGCTTGATTAAAATCCTCAGTTGGGGCTTGGGCAAAAGCAATAATTGCCTTCCTCAACTGGCTAGTTTTGGTCTCAGGGAAGAACTTGGTCAGGAACTTGGTCTGTAGGTCTTTCCATGAAGCAATGCTATTGTTGGGAAGAGTGGTCAACCAGGTACTGGCCCTATCCTTCAGAGAGAAGGGAAAGAGTCTGAGCCTAGTAGCCTCAGGTCCCAAACCAGTGATATTAAAAGTGGTGCACAGGGCCAAGAACTGGTCAATGTGCTTATAAGGGTCCTCCTTGCTAAGCCCATGGAAAGAGGGCAACATCTGGATGATTGAAGTCTTTATTTTATAATTCCCCTGAACATCAGGGAATTGAATGCTAAAAGGGGAGTTATAGTCATTCGGAGCATTCAACTCCTTGAGAGTTCAGGGTTGTTCTTCACCCATATTTGTTGTCACAGATTCACTTGGGGGCTCTCCTGTGGTGTGCCTGTCTCTTCTAAGTCTCCTTCCCCTTTCTAACTCAGGGTTAAGAGGCTCTAAAGTAGGGCTGAGAGATCTCCTCCCTAGCATACAAGCACACCAACAGCAGGGAGAGCTTCTTGCAGGCACATTGCAAATGAATAACTTTACAATTAACAAATTTTATCTTACTAATTTACAGCTATTCAAAGAATACAGTTATAACTATCCAAGATACTGCTAGAGAGTTTTCCAGAAAGATAGACAGAGTTTTAAAAGTTAGAGAGTTTGCAAATAGAGGTAGCTAAGCTCCAATTGCAGTCCAACTGTCCTTCACTGCTGCTGTCTGGATCTGCAAAAAAAATAAAAAAATTCACAAATATATCAGTAGTATCAATTATTCTTAACTACCAAAGAATAATAAAACTATAAAAACTTAGGGTCTACTAAAAGATCAACTGTCCCCGGCAATGGCGCCAAAAACTTGTTGCTCCCCCAGCTGCTGCTTTCTTTGTTTGTTTGTGGTAAAAGAAATTTAAAATCAAAATAAAACAGGGGATGAAATCAGCACAACTGATAAGTCCTAAACCTGCAAGATACAGGGTCCATTGTGGCAAGTTTTGATAAGTAAGAGTTTGTCCCACAGGGAAAGATGATCTACAGCTCCAAGGGAGCCATCTCTAGTAGTCCCTCCAGATCTGGCAGTCCTTAAGAGAAGAGAGTTTAAGGTCACTTAGTTTACAGATCCTAAGGTAGCCTAATGTCTAAACTATAAAAAGGGTTGAGAGGATGGATGGAGTGTGGAAAATAAATATAAAAGGGTGAGAAGTATGTTATTGAGCCTAGATTAGAGGAGTTTTGTAACTCAGATTCAGATTTGATGTTATAAAAATCCTGTCCAATGGCTATGTTATGACCACTGAGGAGAAAGAATTCAACCCATCTCTCTGCCATGATTCAATCCCTTAAGGTTATAACCTGTCCAATCAAATGGTCACAGACTATCCCATAGGGGAACCACAATCCAGGGATGGGTCAAAACAAGTTAAAATTGTAGGCACTATTTCATCCAGGCTACTAGCTCAAGAATCCATAGGGAACCTCAACCTCTAAAGCTCTATGTGTGGGGCTAAGGCTGTATAGGACCATGATAGCCCAGACACATAGAACCAGCAAGAGATTGAGTATAACCTTCGATCTAGCTGTCCATTGCTTAAGTGATGCTACAATGGTCCAGTCACAAGCCTACAATCTCTATAACCAGATTAGATCTAACATCTGATAGCGGATCTATACAAATATAGGAGAGTCTGCCTCTGTACAATCTCCCACCGGGCTAATACAAGCTCAGATGCAGAGAAGAAGGATCCATCTTGGATCGGTGGATTAGAATCACCCTAAGGCTATAACTTGTCCACTTGAATGGCCACAGACTATCCCAGAGGCTATCCTCCTCACGGAGCCCAAGACAAAATAAGAATATCGCTGCCACCACCATGGTCACGAGGCTACCAGCTCAAGCTCCCATGGGGATTTCAGATCTAGTGGATCCTGTGGTGGGGCTAAGGCTGTATAGGACCATGATAGCCCAGACACACAGGTCACTTGAATCTGAGTGGCCCTTAGAATCAGTCCTCCAAAGCTTCGAATCACAGCCAAAGCAATGGCGGATCACAAGGCAACAACCTTGCACAGAGCATCTCACAATCAAACACAAATCCCATAATGTAAAAATCCTATTACAAATTTCCATTAAACTAGTTCAAAGTGCATACAAAGACATAGCCAGCAAGTGCTGGACTATGGAGAGAAGGAAAAAGAAAAACAAAGACTACTTACAGCTACAAAAGAAAAGAAAAGATGATCTCAGATCAAATCTCTAAGAGATGAGATGTGTTCCGAGCTCTGTTCCGAGATATTCCAAGATGTCTAAACCTAAGCTAAGTATGGGTTTATATAGCAGTCGTGTGGCGGCGCATTAGGGTTAGGAAACCCTAATTTTAATGATGCAACGTGGCCTAATAGTGATCCTTGGATGCCTCGGGGCGCATGCACAGAGATTTAAGCGTGAGAGTGCATGCCCTAATCGCTGGAAATTCTTAGAAAGTCCTCTGCTGAAGCGATGGAAGTTAAAGTTTAGAGCTTCGCTAGGTAGCTATTATTTCCCAGACTTGTCGCGTGGTAGCTCTTCCTCTTCGCAAGGATGGTTTGACATTGAAGCTTCAACCGTCGCGAGGTTGCCTTGGTTTGCTCTTCAAGCAGTCACGCGATAGAGAATTGAGCTCTCGCTGGATTAGGCTTCGCGAGGTTGAGTAGACATCAAAGCCTCATATGTCACGGGGTTGGAGTTCAAGCAGTCGCGAGGTAGCTGCGCATTCGCTGGGTTGATCTTCGTGAGGATGGATTTGAATAGCGCGAGAACTGTGCAATCACTTTTCTTCAATGGACTTCGCGAGTTACCTCACGAGGCTTTAATGAGTTCTGAACTGCACGAGGTTCCATGTCTTAATTGATCTTCATGAGGATGGCTCTGCCTTCGCGAGGATGCTTTCTTCTCGAATGGCACGAGAACTGTGCGAGGAGTTCTCTCCTGAAGCACTCTCTCCTTAGCCGTTCTGAGCGAACTGTGCGAGGTTGAGAGAGGTTTGCTTTGAACAACGTGAGACTACGTGATGTGTTCTACTCTTGAGCTTCGCGAGAGTTGCGCGAGTTTGTGCTTCTGAAGCTCTTCAGTTACTCAACTGCGCGAGAAGTTGTTGTAAGGTCTTGAGAAGCTCAGTCGGACTGCGCGAGGCTCATTTCAGGTCTGGATTCAGGGTTCATTCTTCTGAGGGACTTCTGGTGCCAAAACAGGCTCCTTAGCAGGATTCCTGGTCTTATTTCACTGCTGATTATTACCTACATAAAATACTTAACAAGAACTTATTAGATGGCTAAGGGTCTAATCAAAGGTTAAGTTAAGGGGTGAAAAGTGGTACTTTTCAGGTCTTAACAGATGTTTATGTTCTATAATCATGAAGTCTAGCTTGCAAATTGACAATTTCTTTTTCCTTGCAGCTATGCTAGGTGCACGCGCTCTATCGATTGGTATGTTGTTTCACTTCTCAATTCAATATACTTGTTTTGGATTTGCATCAGCTTAGCATGGAACCTAGCTGCAAAAATGGTGTGATTCGTCAGGGGTGGTGATCAACCATTTTTATGGCCTCACTCAGTTCGTCGAAATGGCTAATGTTATTGGTATCTGATGATCCCTTCATGTCCATTGCAGTGCCTCTGGCGTATTATGCCCATTTGGCTGCTTTCTGTGTGCGTTTTTACTTAGACTCAGAGACATCGGAAAGTGACTCAATGGCAAGTGGTGTAGCAGGACGCCCTGGTGGTCGTGGGCGAAATACACATGCCCCTGTGACTTTTTTCTTTTATTTTGAAAATGGGCCATGAGATCTTTAGCTTATTAACTCTCCTTTTTTTCTTCTTCTTTTTGTTTGAATAAAAGGATTGTGCATGTAAAGTTTAAGATGTTTGGCTTATTTGAATCGTTCGATCATAGGTTGAGATGCAATCTTTTATTTGAATAAAAAAATTGGACATCTATTTTTTTATTAATGGCATTGAATGATTTGCACTTGAGTTGAATGGATTGAAATATGAGATTAGCAGTTTTTTTATATAATTTTTTTTTAAGCATTAAAAAAACATTAAATAAACATTAAGAAAAGCATTAAAAAAATTTCATTAAAAAAAGCATAAAAAAATTGCATAAAAAATTTTTGATGTAATTTTTCTTTAAAAAAAAATACTATTTAAAAAAAAACATTTGCATAAAAAACCATTGCCAAAAGCAGTGGTTTTTTCTATGATTGTTAAGAGTAGTTGTTGTTGAAGTTTATAAACCATTGTCTTGTATAGTGGTTAAAAAAAACCACAACTTTTTTTATAACTGTTTAGGGCAGTGATTTTTTTGTTAAAAACCACTATTTAAGGCAGTGGTTTTTTTGGCTTTTCATGTAGTGATGGTCACATAGATCATATGGATGGCATCCCACATCCCAGGTCTAGTGTCCTATCTCAGATCAAGCATAAAACTTTGCGCAACTGTAGATTTTGATCAAATCCGTTGCGACGATGCGCTCGTTAATAAAAACTAGAGTCACCACCCGGAGATTTTGGTATTCTGGGATACCCAAATCAATATTAAATGCATCTAAGTGCCAAAAATATGATCCTGATACGGTCTATGCCAAAGGCTCTTGGGTAGGGGCTTCGATTATCGATTGGGAAGCTGTTAGGCACCCGACCAACCTGCTCGTAAGCGGTCTCTACTATGGCTGTTTAGATGTGTATAATATATATATATATATATATATATATATATATATATAAAATTATATATAGAAAAAGAAAAGAAAATGAGCGGCACTTCCGCTTGCCTGAAGGCCTACGATCCTATAAGCTCTCCGCCAACATAGAAATTTCGACGGCGTAACGGCTTGAATCCTTGGATAGAGGAAGATCAAAGAAGGTAGAGGAATAGAGGGGAGAGCCGAAGCTCTCGGGCCCTTGTAGCACCACTGGGGACCGTTGCATGGCTGCGTTTGATGAGATTCCGATAGCTTTGATAGTCACGGGAAGGGTTCTAATCTCTAAGGGTTGGTAGCTAAGAGGTAGGAGAAGAAGGCTAGGGGGTAGTCCTAGTTAAATCTATAGGATTTATGATGGAAAATGGATGGTAAAGGATGAATATCAGTTCTGAAAATTTTATGGGTGAAACGCTATAAAGGAGGGCACTCTAATATTTTCTCTCTTTTAGAATTTTTTCAAGCCTTTAATCCAAGGGGGGTGCCTCTCTATTTATAGGAAAAAGGGAGGGTTATGGGGGTGCTTAGAAGCTAATTAAGGCTACCAATTAGGTAATTCTAGCATCTAAGGTTTCCTAGGATTTCAAAGGCTTAGAAATGTGTGAATTAGGATCAATGGTAGATGATAGGGTGAGGTTTTAAATGACTAGAGGGCTACAAATAGGGTAAACATGGGTGCAACAGTCCTAATGAAACCCATCCTATACTTTGAGATGGTCAATAAGTCAAACCCCAAAAGTAAAATTCAGGCAAAAAACCCATGGTTACTATAGCTAAGCCTGGTGCATGTATTAGATGCGCCAAGCATAGCTACAATGCTTAGAAGTTCAGAGCCCGTGATGGGACCCACCTGTAATTGCGCAAATATTAGATGTGCCAAGCCATTTCTGAGACAAAATGGCTTGGTGCATATAATACATGCACCAAGTATGCCCAACTTCGCGAGAGGTCCTCATGAGGTTCTCATGAGCCTCTGATCTTGTCGAGGGAAAATGCTATCAGAAGCTCAGGGGTACGCCTCTCTCGAAGTATGTCTCAATCAGGCCTTGGGCCAAATTTGGGTGTCTACAAACTTATAACAAAAATCAATTTCAAACTATAAAATTGCAAGAAAAGCTACAAGATTTCCATACTATAGTAGTGTAGGCCTATATGGCCATCTTAGATCATTGGATGGACTTGTATAATCTCATAAATCACAAACATGGCTTCCAATGTGCTGGTCTCTTATATGGATATGATCATCCCAGAATTCCAGCCATACAAATAAAAAAGAAACTATAGAAATCCATGGAAAAACCTTGATCCACCACCACCAAAGATTCCATGCGCCCAAGAGGTTGACCCCACTTTGACCCTTTCCACACTACACACCAAGTGATTCTCTTGTCTTTTGTGGGTCTCTAGGCCCTTAAAAAATTTTGAATTTCAAATTTCTCACAAATCTTGTGGTGTATGTATCTTAGTGCATCTTACACCCTAGATTTCTCAAATGTAAAATTCATGGTATAAGATGGGTCAAATCCTAGTCAAACTAATCAAAGGCTTGGATTTGCTAGAGATTTGAAAAATCCAAAATTTCAATTACAAAAATTAGGTATTTTCTTTACAAATGCCCTTGGGCTTTAATTGAAATTACAAGAAATGCCACTCTTCTATGAAAAGCACAAATACACAATTCTATGTGTTAGCTCATCTCTAAGCTTCTATTCTATAGGTCAAGGTTTGACTCGACATATCTATAAATCTCATGATAATTTTTAAAATCCGATCCGTTGGCGATGATCCTCACATCACCACCAAGGCTCAGGCCCAATTCGGGTTAAACCTCGGGTCAAAGTTCATCAAGAGATAATCCAGGATGATTTTTAGGGCATAAGATGTGGTGTGTGTCTTATAAATTTTCTAGCACACCCATCCAATTAAATGGGATGCCCTATGGGTGCCACTAGTAATAGCAAGTTTTCCTATTATTTTAAGGTGGTTGCCTCAAGAATTGTGGTAAACCTGGCCTTAGGAAGTCACCTGGCACAATCAGGTCACACCAGTGTTCAGTCAATAGTTTGACCAACACAGGAATCGAAGGACAGGTGTTACATCCGACCCTCCTTAAAGAAGATTCCATCCTAGAAATCTGAACTATCAAGAATGTTTCAAAAATACCAACGATTTCCATCAGAGTTTCGGTTCTAGAGATAACAACGTTGAGCTTATCGATCTAATCTCGGATTGTCGTCAGAATTCCCTCACTCTAGCCACGTTCAACAACTTCTTTAGTGAGGTGCCATTTACAGTGTCGGAGTCTCAGTTTCACGTCATTCATGTGTCGGACAGTTTCACGTTTGCCGGGTGGATTTCGTCTGAGAAGAGAAATGCGGATTGCTAAGATATGTTTCGTGCTAGTCAGGTTGTCGATTCAAGTCTCAAGGTATTGTATCGACGATCGGTGTAAATCACATTGGCGAAAGAAAAGGAGTTCTCCCCGTTCCATTTTCTTCTTTTACGTTTTAGTTCCATCATCATTTCTAAAGGAGCCATTTCACTTCCCAAATGTGAAATCATCAAAATTATTTTAGAGACATGCTCGATTTTAGTGATTTTCAATCAGGTATCAACAATAGTGACCTTGCATATAAAATAACGGAATTTCAAGAGTTCTTACAAATTATAAGCAGTCAAGATTTAGTGATCATTTTAGTTCAATCAAATCTTATTACAATTTATACCTTTTTTCTTTTCACATAAAGTTCATTCATATGAAAGGATTAACTATTGAGTTCTATGTAAGTGAGATCGGGTTCTTTCATAGGTTGTCTTTTCCATGCGCTAAAAGTAATCTTCCCATTCTTGGCAGGTTTCTAGAATATTAGGATGTTACTTACTTCGGTATGAGCAATAGGAGTCGTAGTGAAGTGCTATACCGTATATCTTTCTCTCTTTATATTGTCCTTTTCTTTTGAACGTAGGTCAGCATGTTTTCATGGTCCTTTATTTGTCGTAAGTACATTTTTTCGTATCTACGCAGCATCTTTCTTCCTAGTTGGATTTCATGCAGTGTCTCAAAAATTCCAGTGCATGCATCCATCGGTAGGAGGTTTATATTTATAGATGATGCTGTGCAACCGTAGGAATCGAGATGATCCCGTCACGATGATGCGCTCTCTAACGAAAAATATAGAGTCGCTATCCAGAGCTTTCAGTGTCCCGGGATACCTAGTTCATTTTTATGAGCACCTAAGTGCTAAAAATATGACTCTGAATCCGGTTCACACCAAAGGCTCTTGGGTAGGGGCTTCGGTTATCGATTTGGAAGGTGGTAGGCACCCGATCTATCCGCTTAACGCGGTCTCTACTAATGGCCAAAAATAAAATGAAATGAAAGAAAAGAAAATAGCTTTCTCTTGTTCAAAAGGGCTTAGAATCCTATTTGTGCCCCTCCGTTCCTACCAAAAAATCAGCGACGTAACGGCGCAAATGGGAGGATGGAGGGAGCTAGAAAGAGATAGGAGAAGAAAGGGGAGAGCCGGAGCCCTCGGGCTCTTGTAGCACCATAGGAGAGCCTTGAGTGGCTTGCTTTGATGAGCTCTTGAAGGCTTTGTATGATGGAAAGTGGGGTTCTAACCTCTAAGGCTTGCTAACTAAGAGGTAGAGAGGGAAGGTGAATGGGTAGCATATACCTAAACTAAGGGATCTAAGGTAAAAAATATCACTAAAAGGAGTTTTTAAAATTCTGGAATTTATATGGGAAGTGTGCACCAAAGGGAGAAAGATCTTCTCACTTTAAGCTCTTTCTCTCTTAGGCCAAAATTCTCAACCCTTAAGCAAGAGGGGTGACTCTCTATTTATAGAGAAAGGGAGGATTAGTGAGGGGTTAAAGTTCTAATTGGATTAGCAATTAGGTAATGAGAAATCTAAGGTTTTTTTGGTTTTATAGAGCTTAGAGAAGAGGGATTTAGGTTTAATGGTAGATGATAGGGTGGCGACTTGAATGACAAAAGGGTGATAACTTAAGCTAATAGGGTCACTAGGGTCCTAAAGAAACACACCCTAGACTTTAGGATGGTCCACAAGTCAAACCCCTAATGTAAATTTTGGCCATTTTTTGAAGGAAAACCAGGTCCAAACTGTTGGAAGTTGAAGGCCCACAGGGGCCCGGCCCGGTTTGCAATTTCCTATGCAAATCCACATTTTTCAAATTGCCATAACTTTTTATGTATAACTCCAAATGAGGCGACTCTTGGCTGGTTAGAAAGCTGGGAAAGTCTATTTTCAATGGTATAGGCCTTAGGTTGGGCAACTATCCATAAAAACTTTAGCACTCCTCTTTCTAAACATTGTTCAGGGGGTTCGAATCTTGCCTGAGAAGGGTTCTAATAGGTCTGAGAAGGCTATGGTTGATTCCTAAGGGTTTGGGATTGGTTTCTAAAGGTTCGAGATAAGTTTTGAGAGATCTAAGGTGATTCTTAGGGGTTTGGGGTAATTCCTAAGGGTTCCATACATGCCATCAAAGGCTCAGAATTGCACCTCTCTCGAAAGGTGTTTCGATCAGGCCTTGGGCCAAATTTGGGTGTCTACAGATGCCCCTCTTTGGTATCTGATCACTAATGATCGTATGCAAAATAAAAGAGACACCGGAAGAGGCCCAAGGCATTACTGACGGGTCCGCTATATTCAGAACGGACATCAAACATCAAGTGAGTAACACAGTGAGAAAACGAAAGCCCTGGGGTGCCAGGCTAATCATTTGTTCCTCGAGGTAATTAGTTCCCAAGCGCTTAGCGACATTATTGGGCATAATTGAGGTAGAATGAGTTGCGAAAGCCCAATAGCTGAGAAAAACGTTCGCCTCTCGAGTTGTGAAAACCCGTTAGTCGGGAAAAACGTCTGCTTCTCGAGATGATTTGAAGGTGATTGATGTTCGAGATTTATTCTGAATACAACAGTTTCGTAAGTAAGAGGGGTGATCAACCCACATTCAAAGATAGGTGTAAAGTAAACATATGCAAGGCTCCACAGTTTGTGTCCAATCCTACAAGGCATTTGACAACCTCATTGGATTATTCACGGTGCCCCTGCTGAAAGCAGGGCTCGAGATATTTGGGCGAACCCATCGATCTCAAAGTTTATTTAGCATGACCACCCGAGCGAAGTGAATAGATGTCACAACACTTTTTAGGAGTACGTGCCATTTTTCTAAAAATGTGCCCTTGATCAATATGAGCTAAAGCATCCAGCTTCAACTACCTTGAACAGATCCAACCAAACATTAGGTGTCTCCCAAAAAGGGGCATCCAATCTTGGCTTCCGTCGACAATGATTATAAACATCAATTAACTATGCGTAATCATGCACCCATTAAGGGCAATAAGCAACAACAAAAGCGATGGAAGCCCCGACCAGGACCCACCCGGGTATAATTTACGAGGACAAATGACCATCATACAGATACCCAGACGCATGGCATACACTTTACAAGGATACCGCTGCGCATACAGTTTTTAAGCCTGCAGAAAATAAAAAGGGAAATGATCCCTTTTGAATGCATGGTTGCACATAGTTTGATTGACACATAGTCTCATTCTCAACGGGTTGGTCTCAACCAATGATTGACCTTTTTCCAACGAAGAATCTGAAGCTTAAGACACTTAAGTTCGTATGAACCCAAAGACAGAGCGTTTGGCTCAAAAGATTTAGCAGTGCAGTCGACTCAATCGAAACATCGATTGTTTGACCAGGACCGATGCCGTTGCTCCTTCCTTGAAGTAGGATCCAGAATCCAAGGCGTGCCTTAGACTTAGGATGTTATTATAGCACAGTGGTGTTGCTGATAAAACATCGACATTCTATCGCATCAGAACACGCATGCGCGTTGCTCTGTGGGGAAGCATAGATTTATTTTTTTTCTCTTTTTTTTTTTTTTTAAAGATTGCTTTTTTTTCATTTTTTTTAAAGCATTATCTAGACCTCGAACTCCGGGAGGCGCACGCCTAGACAACGCATACCAAGAGCCCGTGCCTCCACAATAGTTTGTAACGAAACTGAAGTCAACGTACTCAAGTTCACTTGAAACCGAAATATGGAACGATCAGGGCGAAGATTTAGCGGTGTAATCAATCCGATCCAAGCATTGACTGTTTGACCGAAATTGATACCGTCGCTCCTATTTTGAAATAGGATCCATGGATCCAAGGCGAACCTTAGACCTATGACAATAATTTTACATAGCTGCGTTGCTGGTAACATATTGACATTTTACCGCATCGAAAATATGCGAGTGCATAGCTGTGCGTAGCATGAAAATATAGATTTCTTTTTCTTTTCAAAATGATTTTCATCATTAATTTTTTTTTAGACCTGACGTCGGTGGTGAGATGCTTTATCTAATTTGTCCATCGCTGAGAAGTTGCCCGCTTCGAGGCTTTGGACCATGTGATATTCCTGCACATTCTCGAGAAAATGTCAGTCCCTTTTTTGTTTATACATAAAAAGAAAATGCATCCTAAACAATAGAAGAAAAAGTAAATTTCTACCTACACTTTTTCATTTTCAATATATTTTTTTGGATTTTTATTTTTGGAGATTTTTTGTTATTTTTCTTCATTTTTGAGATTGAAATATGATGCTGGAAATATGTACATGAAAATGAGTAGAAATATATACACATTTTTTAGTGTTTAAATTTTTCTTGATTTTTTGTTTTTGTTTTTGGCTTTTCTTCTTTTTTTTTGTTTTTGATGCCTTGATAGTGAGACGGAGTAACGGGTCCCATTTTGAGCATAGTCGAACTCCTTCATGCAGTCAGACCTGAGTGAGTTTCCGAATTTTACCAAGGCTGGAACGTTGATCCCTTTGGATTGAGTTAAACCTTTCTCCTTGCCTCGGGTCATACGTTTGACGGTGAGGGCTTCACAAAGACAATTCTGGTCGGGACCCGATTCGAACTAGCATGAGCGGCCCAGTCGGACAAGAGGGTACAGGAAGAGTAACAAAAGGGTTCCTCAAACATCAATCTTCTCAATCAGTCCAACCCTTTCTTCTTTTCTTTTTTTTTTCTTCTCTTTTTTCTTTTTTTTCTCTTTTTTTATTTTTTATTTATCTCCTTTTTTTACTCGTGGCGCCCTTTTGGGTTTTCACTACGTCCATGGGTTTAGCTCTCTTATCCCAAGAGCCCTTTCGGGTTTTCACCTGGTCCGCACAAGCCCGCTGTTTTACCCATAATGCCCTTTCGGGTTTTCACTACGTCCATCTTGCTTTGAGCTTGTATTTTTATTTTATTTTTTATTCTTTCTAGTATTATATATATTTTTTAAGAGCCACGACATAGACGTTGATTCCGTCATAGCCGGCTGGATGGGATTTTGGTGTCGTCTCACGACTCAGCTCATGTTGACTTAACAGATATTATGACTGCTTGCGAACGTACAAAGAGGGCTTCCTTCAGGGTGTAGCTTGGCCATGAGTTAGGTTAGGATTTGAAGGTATGCTGGGCTAAAAGGGTTTCCTTGATACGATTTCAATTTTCTCAACATACTTTCTTCCTTGGGGGTTTTTACTGTACATGCCCCGTGATTCTTCTATACACATTTTTTTTGTTATTCTTTTTCCTCCATTTCAGGCAATCTCTTTTTGAGGTTTTGCTTTTTCAATTTTTTTAGATTTGATAGTAACTTTATACACATGCATCTTTTCTCTCTCTCTCTCTCTTTTTATTTTTTTGTATATGTACACATATTTTGGGGGAATGGGTTTATTGAAAGAAAGGCCCAGGCTCAAATGGGGTAGCAAAGGATATCATCATTTTTAGGGATGTTTTTAGGCTACTGTGCTTGGAATGATGACCTCTTTTGGGTGGTTCTTAAGCAGTTATGTATATGTTTCATCAATACTTACCTTATCGCGTTAGACTAAGAGTAGAATCGTCGGACATATCCAGCGTTGATGGGCCCAGGAAGATGATCTCCGTCCATGGTGGCGAGGCGGATGGCGTATCCTAGTAGCACTTCTCGAATGATGTATGGTCCTTCCCAGTTTGGCTTAAACTTTTCTCTTGGATCGGCATGGAGGGATGGGAAGATCTTCTTCAGCACAGTGTCTCCTACCATTAGATCTCGACCGTGGACACGTTTATTGTAAGCGCGTGCAATTCTCCCCTAGTAAACTTAAGTGTGACACAAGGCTAGGAGTCTCTTCTCGTCCAATAAGTTTAATTGTTCAAAGTGAGATCTCTCTCTACTTCGGGTAAGCCTGATTCCATGAGGATTCGGAGTGAGGGTACTTCAACCTCTACCGGGAGGACAACCTCGGTTTCATACACAAGGGAGAATGGTGTTGCCCTTGTAGCGGTACGGATCGACGTTCGGTAGGCCCATGAAGCAAATGGCAGTATTTTGTTTCAATCTCGATAAGTGATGACCATTTTCTCAAGGATGCGAACGACTGTCTTGTTCGCGGCTTCCACGGCACCATTAGTTTGAGGCCGATAAGGGGATGAACTATGGTGCTTGATCTTGTATTGCTCGCAGAAGTCTCGGATGCGCTTATTTACAAAGTTTGTGTCGTTGTCTGTGATGATATCTTTGGGTACTCCAAATCGGCACACAATAATATTCTTGAGAAACTTATCAATGTGACTGGCCGTGATGTTAGCATATGACGCCACTTCTACCAACTTGGTGAAGTACTCAATGGCGATGAGGATGAACCGATGTCCGTTTGATGCTTTTAGATTAATCATTCTGACAACGTCAAGGCCCAAGGTAGCAAATTGCCAAGGAGTGGTCATGCAGTGAAGATTAATGGCAGGAGCGTGTATCAGACTGGAGTGTTCTTGACACTGGTAGCATTTTTGAACATGTTTGCAGCAATCTAATTCCATAGTGGTCCAAAAGTATCCCTGTCGTAGGATTTTCTTAGCGAGCATGTGACCGCTGACGTCCCTCATGGATTTCTTTCATAATATTAACCACTTCACTTTCAGTGAGGCACCTGAGTAAGATGTTATTGTATGATCGCTTATAGAGGCATTCCCTGCAAATGACGTAACCTGCTACTAAACGTTGAATGGTTCGTCGGTCTGTCTTGGATATACCCTCTGGGAAAGTTAGGGTTTCGAGGAAATTCTTGATATCTGAGAACCAAGGTGGCTCATCATCAGACTTTGTAGGTTCTTCAATCTGGAGGCAGAAGGCTGGCTCATTCCTCTGCTCGATCATGATCGGCTTCATCTCAACACCATAGAGGATTTCGATCATTGACGCCAAAGTTGCTAATGCGTCGGCAAAGCGATTCCTTATCCGGGGGACGTATGAGAAAGTCACATCTTGGAAGCAAGCTATCAGATCCTCGAGGTGTTCATGAGAGGGGATCAGTTTCTTATCTTTCGTCTTCCAGTCACCATTCGTCTGACATATGATTAACTGTGAATCGCCAAATACTCAAAAGTGAGTTACATTCAGATCGAGAGCTGCCTACAGACCAGCGGTGCAAGCTTTGTATTCAACCATATTGTTAGTGCAAGGGAAGTTGAGCTTGATAGAGACTGGTACATGGGATCCTTTTGGTGAAATTAGGATGGCGCCAACTCCTTGGCGCTCGACATTTGCTGCCCCGTCAAAGTGCATTACCCATGATTCTTCTGCTTCTTCTGTATCATCTTTCGTCATGAACATGATATCTTCATCTGGGAATTCGATTCTTAACGGCTCATAGTCAGGTAAAGGATTATCAGCAAGATGATCAGCAAGCACCTGCCCCTTGATCAATTTCTGAGTGACGTATGTGATGTCGAATTCAGATAATAAAAGTTGCCATCATGCGGTTCGTCTAGTGAGAGCTGGCTTTTCAAATAGGTATTTTAATGGGTCCATTCGGGCCAAGAGCAGAACCGCCTGAGATAGCAAATAGTGGCGGAGCCTTTTAATAGCCCATACAAGAGCCAGACATGCTTTTTCCAGATGAGAGTAGCGCGCTTCATAATCAGTAAACTTCTTGCTCATATAGTAAATGGCCTGCTCTCTTCTTCCCGTTTCATCGTGCTGCCCCAAGACACATCCCATCGAAACATCCGTCGTGGAGAGATACATCAAGAGTGGTCTCCCTGGCTCAGGTGGTACCAAAATAGGTGGATTAAGGAGGTAGCTTTTGATTTTTTTGAACGCTGCTTGATGATCGTCGTTCCATTCAACGGGCAAATTCTTCGTTAGTAACTTGAAGATCGGTGTGCAGATTAGAGTTAGTTGTGCAATGAACCGACTGATATACTGTATTCTGCCTAAAAACCCTCTAACCTCTTTCTTGGTAGATGACAGTGGCATTTCAGTGATGGCTTTGACTTTGATTGGGTCGACCTCGATACCCCTCCTGCTGATGATGAACCCTAGAAGTTTCCCTGACATAGCACCAAATATGCACTTCTGTGGATTCAGTCGTAGCCGATACTTCCTCAGCCTTTCAAACAACTTCTGAAGGTTTACCAGATGGTCGCTTCACTCTGGTGATTTAGCTATCATATCATCGACATATACTTCAATCTCTCGATGCATCATGTCATGAAATAGTGCAGTCATAGCTCTCTGGTACGTTGAACCGGTATTCTTTAGCCCGAATGGCATGACTCGATAGCAAAAGGTTCCCCAAGGGGTAATGAACGATGTCTTCTTGTGATCAACCTCTGCCATTTTGATCTGATTGTATCCTGAGAATCCATCCATAAAAGAAAGCATCCCGTGCCATTGCAGGTATTTGGATACCATGAGAAACCCTGCATCGTATTGCTTGATGACCTCATCTTTGACTTTCAGCATCCATTCGAGTCGGAGACGTCTCAGCTTCTGCTTGACTGGCTTCATATCAGGCTAGAGGGGTAACTCATGCTCGACCAATTCAGTATCTAGATCAGGCATGTCCTCGTACGACCAGGCAAAAATGTCTTGGTATGACCGAAGGAAGTCGATCATGCTTTTTCTTTCCTCAGGAGACAATGACGTTTCAATTTTGGTTATCCTGGGAACCTCCTTTGTTCCTAGATTGACGTCTTCAGTCTCTTCGACAATGGGGGTAGGGCCATACTCAAAGTTGGCAAATCGGTCAAGGAGCTCATTGGGGAGTTCCTCGAAGGGGACATCCTTGTCCAGACTCATGATCCCTACCTCTTCTTGTATTTCTACCAGGAAGGGGTCGATTTCATGTGGGACGGGCATTTTGATTAAGGCATCCTTTTATGAGACATTTTCTGGAATTTTAAATGATAATATTTTTAGACTTTGGATTTTTTCAATGTTTTTGGGATTTTGTATTTTTTCCATGTTTTTGAGATTTTGTATTTTTCCTATATTTTTGAGATTTTTGTTTTCTTCGGAGATGGACCCTTGGTAAGGCGGGTTGCTATATACACAAGGTATTATTTGCCAAGGGCTTCTCTCACTTTTTATAGGTTATTTTTTTTTGGGAAACGGGTGCCAAATGTTAGGCCACTCCCTGCATCCAGGGTTTGGGGCAAGGATGCCCAGTTGCGTACCTGAGGGGTTGCTTCTTTACCTATTGGGATGGAGGGTGCTGACTGATATGGCTCATTGGAGTCAGCCTCCATCATATTGATCCCCATTTTGTCTGAGATCATGTCCTTAAATGATAACTCAGTTTTGTGGTGATTCATAAAAGGGGGGGGGTTTGTTCAGGTACCGACCGTCGTTCCTCAAAAAGGGATAATGCGGTCAAATCTATCTCCAAGATGGGAAGGGAAATCTGGGGATTGGTGGGATGGATTGGGGCTGTGGGTTTGTGTCGGGTCAAATGGGTTACCCCATTTCAATCGATCTTTACGACCCCTGCGCTGACAAAGGAATCCCTGATGTGCGGCCTCAGGCGAGGTTTCTCTTCTATGTTGATTCCTCGAGCTCTTGCCGCTGCGGCGACCCTGGCTTTCTCTTTGGCATCTCGGACCTCTTACTCTGTGGGCTTGTATCCTAGCCCGAATCTTACTTTATGTATCTTAGCCACAACTGGCTCTCTTCTGCCTTGTAATTTGGGTCCCGGACCCCATCCTTTCTGATAGCCCCACTTTTGGAGCATTGCCACTGCCGCTACCATACCACCTCCCGTTTTAGACATGATGCCCTCAATGGGTTCTGGGAGTATAGTCGACACCTCATATTCAAAACTATGGAGGTCGACATCCTCAGCAGTGTACGGTATATCTAGTATGTTAGGTTTCTCCATGCTATTGGTGGCCTTCTCTTTCTCACTGTGCCCCTCTTCGATGATTGTGATAATCTTATGCCCAGATGCAAATTTGAGTTTCTGGTGCAATGTGGAAGGTATGGCTCCGACTTCATGTAGCCACGGGCCCCCCAATAACAGGTTAAATGAGGATTTGATATTCATGATTTTAAAGAAGATGGAAAAGGTCATTGGCCCTATCAACAACTCAAGATCAAATTCTCTCATTATTTCTCTCCTGGTATTGTCAAACCCTCTAGCGCTGGTTCTGGTGGGCCTTAGCATGCACGGATCAACCCCGATCTTGGTGGTGGTTCTTAACGGGCATATATTCAATGTAGACCCATTATCAATTAGTACCAAGGGGATAATTATATTTTCGAACTCAACGATTATATTCAAAGATTTTGAGTGACTACCTCCTTCCTCAGGTAAATCGGCATCAGAAAATGAAATGGCATTTGGAGCCATCACTTGACCAATTATCTGCCCGATTTCATCTAAGCTAACTTGGAGTGATACATGCATATTTTTTAACGCCCCCATTAATACTTGAAAATGGAGTGGGGACGTCATCAACATATCCCATACAGTGATATGGGCAGGCATTCTTCTCGGCTGAGTCTCCAGTATATGTTCTCGACTCATCTTCTCGAAGGGGTTCACCGCGCTGTCTTTCTTTCCTTTGGATTGGGCCTGTGCTGCAGCTGGTGCTTCTGGCTGCTTTGATATCCTCCTTGACTTGGTAACAAAATCTACTGCCCCTTCTCTACTACTGCTGTCGGCATTGACATTTGTTTGTTTGTAGCTTAGCGGGACCTGATGAGGATCATATGTGGGTCCCGAGAGCTAGAAAGGTATGGTTTTTGGTACTTGAGGCACTTGTATTGTCGGCTCAGGAGGTGTGGGCAATACTTGATTCACCTTGGTGGCAGAGGGTTGGGTGGAAAGATTGGGCCAAATGGGGGTGGTGAAGCTTGAGGGTGGTGGCATTGGAGAGAAAGAGGTAAACGTAGGCCATTGATAGCTGGTGGGTGTTGGCGGCAGATGGGGGGTCTGATGGGCCGTTAGGTAATTGACTGGGGTGGTGGAGGTTGCCGGTGGCTGAACTGGGGGTGATGGGGTGGGCGCAGGCCATTGATAACTGATGGGTGCGGGTGTTGGATTTGGGGGCCTGATGGCTTAAAGGGTAATCGATGGGGGTTGTGGTGTATGGTGGTAATTGAAATGGGGTGGGCACAGGCCATTGATAACTGGCAGGTGCGGATGCAGGATTGGGGGCCTGAGGGCTTATAGGGTAATTGATGGGGGTTGTGGTGTATGGTTGGTATGCATTGATATTTACATAATTGACGGGTGTGGTGGATGGAAAGTATGCCCGGAGATCCAAGGGTTCAAATTGCGGGGTTGGGTTGGGGAAATATTCAGACAAATTTAGGGGTTCAATTACCCCAACATTCCTTTGTTCATCATTCCTTGGCAATGGTACCACATAATTCTCCCGATTACTGATATAATCAGATGGGTCAAATTCAAACTCCTCCTCATCTTCTATCATTCTGATGGTGGGTTTGGGACCTGCTCGATGTGGGGGTAGTGGCACTTGGTGAATATTAGCATGCTGAGAGGGTGCAGGGGGAATGATTTTCCCGGCATCGATTAAATCCTGGATGGCTTGCTTCAATGGAAAGCAGTGATCAGTAGGATGACCCGGACCTTCATGAAAATTACAGTGGGTATTTGGGTCATAGTTCCTTTGGATCGAGTGAGGAGGAGGTTGTGGTTGGCGGATAGCCACTAATCCCTTTTCTACTAACAGGGGCAAAAATACACTCAATGATTGCCCCAGAGGTGTGAAGACTCGGTCGTAGCAGGCTCTCCTCTATTCTGGGGTCATTTGCATTCCTTACCCATTCCCCATTCTTTGCGTCTGCTCAGGCCTAATAGGTGCTGGTGGGGCAGCCTAAAATTGAAATGGGGTAGTATTATTATTGGTCCTGGTATTGACTATGTTCTGGACATCACCCCCTGTTCTCATTCCTTTGCTCTGAAAATCTTCTAACCCCACTAGGTCCACTTGGCATGTTCTTATTCAGACAGCCCTCGCTAATGGCATCCTCACATCGGTTAGCATTTTTCACCAGATCAACAAAACTGAACTATTGCTGGTACACAAAAAAGTTTGAGATTACTGGCAAAGTATTTTTTGAAATCATTTCTATATGCTCATCATCAGGTATTCTGTTCTTGACCTGAGCTGCCAATGCTCTCCATCGCCCTAAGTAGTCGTTGAAGGTCTCGTTCTAGTTCTGCATTAAACAGGCCAAGTCGGACTTACGCGGCTCGATGTCTATATTGTAGACATACTATTTTTGAAAGAGATGCGTCAAGTCCCTCCATGTTTTCATCATAGACGGTTCTAAAGATGTGAACCATCTTAGAGCCGGACTGGTCATACTCTTTTGAAAGACTTTTATTAGTAGTCTTTCATCCTCCCTGTATTGGCACATGTCCCCATAGTAGGACTTTAGGTGCACAATAGGATTACCAGTGCCATTATATTTGTCGAAGGCTGGCATTTTGAATTTAAAGGCGGGGGACCTCGTGAGCAACATGTATAAGTCTGCGTGGATTTTAGTACCACCCATTTTCATTAACTGCTTATGTATTTTGTCCAACTATTCTTTTAGCTACTCTGATTCTTTGGACACGGGAGCTACTTTTTCGACAGTTGGTTGGACTTCACTCTGGGCCACCAGGGGATGGGCAATTATGGGAGGTGAGTTGAGGTCGGTCAACGCCCCAACATAGGCCCCGCTATTCCTAATCTTGTCCTCTTCATACTGCTGGTCGACAGAATATGCAGTGAGGGCGGGATTCTCCTATTGTTGTGGCATGGATTGGATGGGAATGACATGAGTGGGGGCTGGGTGAGCCCATTGGGGGTGAGGAAAGGTTTGTTGGGTGATGGGAATTTGGTTTTGAGGTGGGGCATGATAGGGTCATTGAGTATGGGGGAAGGTTTGGAGATGGCCTTAGGGTGTGCGGCCATGGGAGAATTGGGTTTGGGGGATGACATGGGTTTGACCCAGCTGTGAAGGTTGGGTTAAATGTTGGGGGTATTGTGGAAGGTGTGAGTGTGGGGTTCGGGTTTGGGCCATGAACCCTTGGTCATTTTGGGTCATGGGCCACTGATAGGTTTGGGCCATGGACCCTTGGTAGGTTTGGGTCACGGGCCCTTGGTGGGTCTGGGTCAATGGGCCTTGATGGGTCTGGGCCATGGGCCCTTGGTGGGTCTAGCCTAATGGGCCCGTGGTAAATCTGGCCCATGGGCCCTTGATGGGTCTGGGCATGGGCCCTTGGTGGGTCTGACCCAATGGGCCTTGATGGGTCTGGGCCATAGGCCCTTGGTAGGTCTAGCCCAATGGGCTTTGATGGGTCTAGGCCATGGGCCCTTGGTGGGTATGGGCCATGGGCTGTTGGTAGGCCTGGGTCGTGGGCCCTTGGTGGGTTTGGCCCAATGGGCTTTGATGGGTTTGGGCCATGGGCCCTTGATGGTTTGGCCCAATGAACTTTGATGGGTCTAGGCCATGGGCCCTTGGTGGGTCTGGCCCAGTGGGCCTTGATGGGTTTGGGCCATAGACCCTTGGTAGGCTTGGGTGGTGGGGTATTGGGTGGTGTGGATTATGGGGGGTTGATGGGGGTCATGGGGGAGTGAGGCATGGAGATTAGCTAGGGTATGGGATGGGTTCATGGGCATGGGGTGTGAAGGAGGAGGGGGGGTGTTTTGAGAAGCCTTCCACATGGAATAGGCTTGGAACATCTCCTCCATCATGGTCATGGAGGAAGGGTTAGATGGAGATGGGGGATTTAAGGGGTGATGGGGTATAGATGGGATGGAGGTGGCGGAAAAATAGGGCATGGCCTCGATATAATCGGTCATGGCCACGGTAGGTGGGGGTATGGGGTGGATGAGGAGATGTATTGGGTATGTTTTGGGATGATGGGGGGCATGATGAGGAGGGATGAGGAAAGTTGGGCATGGCCCCGGTAAAAATGGGCATGACCCGGATGGATGGGGGATTTTGTGGGGGGGTGGATAGGGTGGAAGGGCTGTATGTGAATGTGGGTGGATTGGGTCTATAGGGGGATGATGGGAATTGGGGCATGGATGTGGATTGGGAAAATGGGTTTGAGATTGGCATGGGCATGGTTTGGGCAAAAGATGGAGAATGGGGGGTTGGATTTTGGATATTTTGGGGGGTAGTGGTTGGAAAAATGGGAGCGCCAAATGTGCCGATAACGGTAAAAGGGGGTTGGGTGAGGGGGATGGTGGAAAAAACTTCTCCCGAATGGGAGTGGGTTGGAGTGTGGCGGAGATGAGTCAGGATTGGCGTAAGCCGGGTCCACTACCCACGACATTCTTCGGGAGCGGGTCGGGTAAGGGTGCCTTGGGTAAGGCCTAAAAATCCTCCTTCTTCTTTCCCTACGGGACGGTGGAGGGCAAGATGATGCCGTTGTGCTGGCACCACAAACTATCTATTTCTTTTTAGGTTTTAATTATTTTTTTTGTGAATTTTTTTTAAAGAGTTTTGAAAAACAAAGGTTCCAAGGCCTTGGAATTCCCTTTTCGGGTGGTTCTCATACCTTAATTCAAGACCTGCAGCTACGATTCCATGGCACTTTGGAAGAATCGAAGGAGAACCTTTGATCTATAGAAGGCATGAAAATCGAGGCAAATAACCCGATCCGCTGGAATGAGCCAAAAAGAAGTTGCCCTCTTTTGATCGGTGGGGGCGTATTGGGTGTCGGAGATGGCAGGGCCTAAATAAGGCACTAAGCATACTAATTGGGGAACTTGGGAAGTGAAGAAGGCCACAGATTCAGGCTGGTGCTGTTAAACAGACCTGGCGTAACTAATACCTGCGCCTAGGTTGCAGGGCACTATTTTTACACTGGCATAACTATTAGTTACGCCAAGGTAAAAAAAGTGGATTTTAAAGCTCGCACAACTATTAGTTGCGCCAGTTATAATATCCAGTTTTTTGCACTGGCGCAACTAATGCATGCACCAGGTAAAATCTGTTGCTCCAGAATGTTTGACAGTAGCCACCAACACTCGAAATGAGTCTCTTTTTTTATTTTTTGTGGAAGCTAGGCTTCCGGGAACTGAGCTATTTTTTGGTGATCGATTCTCTCCTCACCGCACCTAAAGGGTTTGAGTCCGGTATAACTCGCTAACGCGCTCCCCAAGGGTTTTTAAGCTTTGGAATGGGAACCCACCCGATATACTCCAGCGCAAGAGCTTTCTCAGATACTAGGTGGGTTGGGACTTTTCTGGATCATCATCACTGGGGGCTGCCGCCATACTAAGACCCGGGTAGTTGTATGTGTGCCTAAACCCAACCCTTTGAAAATCTACCCCGTAAAAACAAATTAATTAAGCTCCCTAACTTGGTTCAATTTTAATTTTTTCAAAGCTTTTCTCTTTTTTTTTGGAAGTTTTCTTTAGTTCAAAGATCGGGGGTGATTATCCCGTGCTGCCACTATGGGACGGCATCCACTGTTAGGATATGACAAGAAATAAATAAATAAATGACGGGGCCAGTCAAGAGACTAGGCGGGAAATATAAAATGCTGAAATTTAAAAACGAATCATAAAGGTAAATAAGAAAGGTGCCAGTCAAGTGACTAGGCAAAAATTGCTGTAATTTAAAGCCGAAATGTGGGGGTAAGTAAAAAGGTGACAGTCAAGTGACTAGGTAAAAATTACTGAAATTTAAAGCCGAACGTAGGGGTAAGTAAAAAGGTGCCAGTCAAGTGACTAGGCAAAAATTGCTGAAATTTAAAGCTGGAACGTAGGGGTAAGTAAAATGACGTAATCAGAGGGGTGAGTAAAAAAAAACAACAAAAATACACTAAAAAAATAGCAATAATATGTTAGCAAAAATAAAAAATAACAAAGCCAAGTTCAAGGGAAAGCTCTACAAGCTACTCCCCAGCAGAGTCACCATCTGTGCAACCGTGAGAATCGAGATGATCTCGTTGCGACAATGCGCTCTCTAACGAAACATATAGAGTCGCCACCCGTAGCTTTCGGTGTCCCAGGATACCTAGTTCATTTTTATGAGCACCTAAGTGCTAAAAATATGACTCTGAATCCGGTCCACACCAAAGGCTCTTGGGTAGGGGCTTCGGGTATCAATCGGGAAGGTTTTAGGCACCCGATCAACCCGCTTAACGCGGTCTCTACTAATGGCCAAAAATAAAATGAAATGAAAGAAAAGAAAATAGCTTCCTCTTTCCCAAAAGGGCTTAGAATCCTATTTATGCCCCTCTGTTCCTACCGAAAAATCGGCGGTGTAACGGCACAAAGGGGAGGATGGAGGGAGCTAGAAATAGATAGGAGAAGAAAGGGGAGAGCCGGAGCCCTCGGGCCCTTGTAGCACCGTAGGAGAGCCTTGCGTGGCTTGCTTTGATGAGCTCTTGAAGGCTTTGTATAGTGGAAAGTGGGGTTCTAACCTCTAAGGCTTGCTAACTAAGAGGTAGAGAGGGAAGGTGAATGGGTAGCATATACCTAAACTAAGGGATCTAAGGTGAAAAATATCATTCAAAGGAGGTTTTAGAATTCTGGAATTTGTATGGGAAGTGTGGACCAAAGGGAGAAAGATCTTCTCACTTTAAGCTCTTTCCCTCTTAGGCCAAAATTCTCAACCCTTAAGCAAGAAGGGTGGCTCTCTATTTATAGAGAAAGGAAGGATTAATGAGGGGTTAAAGTCCTAATTGGATTAGCAATTAGGTAATGGATAATCTAAGGTTTTTGTTGTTTTCTAGAGCTTGGAGAAGAGGGATTTGAGTTTAATGGTAGATGATAGGGTGGTGACTTGAATGGCAAAAGGGTGATAACTTAAGCTAATAAGGTCACTAGGGTCCTAAAGAAACACACCCTACACTTTGGGATGGTCCACAAGTCAACCCCCCAATGTCAATTTTTGCCATTTTTTGAAGGAAAACCAGGTCCAAACTGTTGGAAGTTGAAGACCCGCAGGGGCCCGGCCCGATTTGCAATTTCCTGCACAAATTTGTATTTTTTAAATTGCCATAACGTTTTATGTACAACTCTAAATTAGGCTATTCTTGGCTCATTGGAAAGCTGGGAAAGTCTATTTTCCAATCATATAGGACTTAGGTTGGGTAGCTATCTACAAAAAACTTTAGCACTCCTCTTTCTAACCACTGTTCAGGGGGGTTTGAATTATGCCCGGGAAGGGTTCTAATAGGTCTGGGAAGGCTATGGTTGATTCCTAAGGGTTCGGGATTGGTTTCTAAAGGTTCGGGATAAGTTTTGAGGGATCTAAGGTGATTCCTAGGGGTTTAGGATAATTCCTAAGGGTTCCATACATGCCATCAAAAGCTCAGAATTGCACCTCTCTCGAAAGGTGTTTCGATCAGGCCTTGAGCCAAATTTGGGTGTCTACAAATGCGAGTTTCCCTTACAAGATAACGTTTAAATACAAGATAGTCATGTGCAATTAGATTTAAAAATTCGATTACTCTTTAAAAAAAAAATTCATATCATTCCATTAGATTTTCATTTTAAAGTCAACAATCAATGTTCTATAAGTCTTTCTGCTCAGCTAAGCATACATCAAGACAAAATAGTTAAATCAGGATATTTCTAGATCCTATCTCTATGGTCCAGGGGTATAAGTCTCGGTCTGTAGCCTCTCTATGTTTTCTGTAAGGTTTTTAAGGCTCTTTTCGAGGTTCTTTAAACATTTCACGTCCTCTTTAAAGTTTTCTTCTATGCGCTTTAGTTCTAACAGGAGTCGAGCTCTCCTCTCTTTGTCTGCTCAAAGCACACTCAACAACTCTTGGGTAGAAGTCCGCATCTAGCGGTCTTCAAGTACATTCTGACGCATGATCTTTTCATTATACTCCAGTGATTTTTGTAGGATGGTAAAATGCTCTAGTGTTGTCTTCTTATTGATGTCCATAGTGTATAGGGGATCCATATATGGGTTCATGTGAAATAAGGTCAAGTTTTTCTAATAAGAATTTTAAATACAGAAAAAGTTCATAGGATCTTTAAATGTTTGGGTTTCTAAACAACCAAAGTTTTCATGACAATGCTCTATAGATGTTTATTTTGACCAATTCAAGACAAAAATTTTGGGTGATAAAAGTTTTCAACATGACGTGTTGTGCTCAGTCATATGAGAAAATAAGGATGAGCAAAATTTCAAAAGATATTTTACCCAAATATTTGTTCACATATTTTCCACAATACTTACTATTGCCTTCCAAAACAACTAGGCAAATTATCTAAGTTTTTAAACAGACCCGAAATAAAATTCCAACCATAGAGTTCCAAAATTTTCTAAAATACCCGCATTTGCCGTAAAACAGGTGGCAAGGCATACCACAAAATACCATAAAATCAAAAAGAAAGTTTTGTTCTCCCAAAAATCATTTTCCACCAGCCAGTCTTTTCAAATAGTTTTTGATGCTCAGCAATTTGGGCTATCCTTTATTCAGTTTGGTAGATTAGGGTCCTAGCTGCCCTAATGTCTCTATTGTAGTCTTTGATCATTAAGAAGGTGATTTCCTAGTCCTCCTTCATGTTGTGGTTGTTCCGCAGGTTATTGGTGAGAATTGCTTTAATTTCTCTGTCTCTTTCTAAGGTCACTTTCATGTCAAAAGTTCAAATTCTAGTTCCTTCCTCTCAGCTTTCAGGGTTGCTGTTTCTTTCTCAGCTCTACCAGCATGGTTACCTAAAAGTTTACATCAGGTAAGTGAAAGGTTAGGATCAAGGCAAATTTTCAGTTATGTTGATTATAGGTGCGATCTGTCTTGTTTTCAAGTTTTCTAGGAGGGTATATTGGTTGACTGGCCTTGATAGTTATTGCCTATGGTCTAAACCCTAAAGTTTTTTTTACTCATGGTAAGATCTGTTTGTTGACAAGCAATGGTTTTTCTTTTTCAATCAATCAAGAAAATTGTATTAATTAAAATCTCTCAATATGTGGTCGATCGGTGACTTTTATTTATTATGCCAAATCGACTCAAAGTGGTCAATGTCAATCAATCAATCTATATCACCGTTTATTGTTGTATCAAACAATCTAATCACACCTATCAAGCATAAACTATATGAATATAAGCAGGATCCAATAGTAAAATCATATCATGTCTAGAAAATCGATCTATATCGAAAGAAGTGATGCAAGAAAAGATCATGACCATATCAATCTATCAAAACCAAATTATGTAGCATGAGCCATATCAAAAGTCAAGTCACTATCAAGAAATCGTATGGTGCCAGACTATATCAAGAAGTCATGTAATCAAATCCATATCATGAAACCACATTCATATCATGTAATCAAATTCATATGCAAAACGAATTCAAAGTCAAAATCAAACAATCGGATTCATATTCGAGCAATCATATCCAGAGAATCAAAGACATATTTAGGTGATCATATTCAAGGATCAAGACATATATTCAAGCTAGCAAAACTATACTCAAGCTATTTTATCTAGGTAATCAAAGTCATATTCAAGCAATCAGAGTTTACAATTAAAATTCTATAGTAGTTCTGGTACCTTCAAATAATTGAGGGTAGTTCATTAGCATTTTAGATTCCAACTCCCAGGTAGCACTTTCAACGTCATAGTTCCTACAAAGTACCTTCACTAGGGGATAGTTTGGGAATGCAACCGTTGTTCTTTCTGGTCTAGAATTTGCACAAGTCACTTCGTACAAGGCAAGTCTTCTCGTAGTTTGACTACTTCTTCCGAAAATAGGTGACTCTGATCCAGAATATATCGTCGTAATGTAGAGACATGGAAGACATTATGTACTTATGCCATCTCTTCAGGGAGTTGTAGCTGCTACGCTACAACTCCAATCCTTTCGATTATCGGGTAAGGTCCAATATAACGGGGCTTCAGCTTACCTCATTTACCGAACCGAATCACACCTTTTGTCAGGGATATTCTAATAAAAGCCTTCTCTCCAACTTCAATTTCTAGGATTCACCTCTTCTTATCGACAAAACTCTTCTGTCGATCATGTCCGACTATCAACCGGGATCGAATCAGTTTAATCTTCTCGACAGTAATGTGGACCAATTCGGGGCCAAGTATCGATCTCTCACCAACTTCACTCCAGCAAAGTGGAGATCGACAAGGTCTCCCATACAAGGTTTCATAAGGTGCCATTTATACTAGTCTAATAACTGTTATTATAAGCAAATTCTCATAAGGGCAAGTATTGGTCCCAACATCCTTGAAAGTCGAGAACACAAGCTCTCAGCATATCTTCTAGAAACTAGATCATCCGTTCGGATTGTCCATCAGTCTAGGGATGGTATGTTGTACTCATTTTGATCTTGGTTCCCAGGGATTTCTAAAACGGTCACCAAAATTCTGAGGTTAAATGGGAATATCGATCCAATATAATGGACAAGGGAACTCCATGGAGTCGTACGATTTTGGAAATGTATAAACGGGCTAATTGCGGAAGCAAAGCAGTTTGCTTCGTAGCCAAGAACTATGCTGATTTCGTTAGGCGATCAACAATTACCCAGATCTTATCATAACCTTTGCTGGTCTTAGGGAGTCTTGACACAAAGTCTATGGTAAAGTTCTCCCACTTCCAGTGGAGAATATCTAATGGCTGTAAAGGTCCTGCAGGTCTCTGTTGTTCTGCCTTCACTCATTGATACACTAAGCATTGATGAATGAATTCAACAACATCCTTCTTCATTTTGGACCACCAATAGTTTCGTCTCAGGTCATGATACATCTTTGTGCCTCCTGAGTGAATGGCATACTTGAAATGATGCGCTTCCATCACCTCAGCATTATCGAAACACAGTCTCCTTTGAAAACAAAGGGCTTTGTCAGAGGAAATAGAAAAGTTAGGAAGTGTGCCATCACTCACCTTTTGTTGGTAGGTCTCCAACTGAGGATCTAAGTGCTGTACTTCGATCACCTTAATCCTGATCAAACGCTTCAACTTTAAACTAGCTACTACAAGCTTCAGAATATTACCATTCAGGGGTGTCGTACTACCTGATAGATGAACAAGTGTAGAAATGCGCTCAGCTTTCCTGCTCAGGGCATCGACAACCAAATTCTCTTTCCCCTCGTGATACCGAATCACACAATCAAAATCCTTAACGGTTTCCATCCAACATCTCTATCACAAATTCAACTCCTTCTGAGTGAAAGGGTATTTCAAGCTCTTGTGGTCGGTATAGATGACCAATCTCTCACCATATAGGTAGTGTCACCATATTTTCAAGGCAAACACGACCGCGACCAATTCTAAATCATGCATTGGATCGTTCCTCTCATGGTCCTTCAATTTTTGTGACGCATAAACAATCACTCTACCCTTCTACATTAATACACAGCCTAATCCAAGCTAGGATGCATCACAGTAGACTTCATAACCATCACTTCTAGAAGGAAGAGTCAAGATTGGTGCAGTAGTCAACCACTTCTTTAGCTCTTGAAAACTATGTTCACAAGCAAGGGTGCATTCAAACTTGGTCTTCTTCTTAGTCAGTTCAGTGAACAATTTTGCCAACTTAGAGAACCCTTCCACAAATCGATGGTAATATCCAGCCAATCTGAGGAAAGTGCGTACCTCAGTCATACTGGTCAGTCTCTTCTAACTCATCACAGCTTCGATCTTAGCGGGATCAACAACAACTCCATCTTTGGACACTGCATGTCCTAAGAAGGCAACTTTCATCAACCAGAAGTCACATTTCAAGAATTTCACATATAATTGGTGCTCTCGAAGGGTTGTAAGGGTAATCCTCAAGTGTCTCTCATGTTCTTCCAGATTTGACAAGTATATCAGGCTATCATCGATGAAGGCCAAGATGAAGTTATCAAGATAGGGTTTGAAAATTTGACTCATGAGGTTCATAAATGCTGTTGGGATATTCGCCAGACTAAAAGGCATAGTGGTAAATTCGTAGTGACCGTATCAAGTTCTGAAAGCAATCTTTGGAATATCATCTTCACGAACTCGCAACTGATGATAACCGGTACGTAAGTCAATCTTGGAAAAGAATCGAGCGGCTTGCAGTTGGTCAAGCAGGTCATCAATCCTAGGGAAAGGGTATTTGTTCTTACCCTCTTTCTTCTTGACGAACAAGACTGGAGCTCCCCAAAGTGAGGAACTTTGTCTAATATACCCTTATCTTCAAGTTCTTGCAATTGCTTCTTCAACTCGTCCATCTCCTTCGGTGCCATTCGATAAGGCGGTTGGGATACAAGATTCGTTCAAGGTATCAAGTCGATTCAAACTTGATTTCTCGGGGTGGCAGTAAGCCAGGAAATTCTTCAGGGAATACGTCCAAAAACTCTCTAATTATAGGGACTCTATTGAGGGTAAGTTGAGTTTCCTTGTGTACAAGATTAGAAGAAAAAACAAAGACATGTTGTAGAGATGAAGGTTCTTGGATCAATGACAGAAATGCCACAGGTCAACTAGGGACTCTCAAGATTAAGGTCTTATCATGACAATTCAAACAGGCATGATGAAATGAAAGTCAATCAATTCTGAGGATAACATCGAAGTCTCTCATGTTCAATAAAAAGAGATCGGCTTCTAGAGAATGGTCTTTAATATCTAGAGTACATGACAGGTATACAGTTCAAATCTTAACTTGTTCACCAGTAGAAGTAATCACATACCAATTTTCAGCAAGTTTCACAGGTTTTATCTTTATCTTACTAGTAAAATATGGTGATATAAATGAATGAGGCGATCTAGTGTCAATCAAAACTTGAGCTAATTATTAGGAAACAAACATCGTACCTACAATAATGACAGGGGATGCTCTCCATTGGTCTACTTGAGTCTCCGATTTCTTCCCTTCAGCTATCTCTTGCTTCACTTGGTGAGTCAGACAGTCTCTCATCATATGTCCTTTCGGACCGTAGTTGAAGCATGCACCTAGTGCATTACGATAAGTTGTTGTGGTATGGTCGACTTTTCCATAATGCTTGCAAGGTCCTGTCGTAGGTTTTGGTTTCTCAATAGGAGTTACAACCACCACTTTCTGTGTCTTCTCCCTAGGTTTCTCTTCCTTCCTGGCCTAAGGGTTAGGTATGGATTTTCTAGTTCGAACCTTCCGATTACTCTTATTCCTCATTTCATGGCTTGCGAGGAACTCAACGTTCTCGAACTCGATCAAAAGGGCCTTCTCAATCGTTGTTGTGTAAATTTTGAACTGGTACAGACACACAAAGCGATGAATGATGGGTTTCAATCCTCTTTCGAATCTCCTCGCCTTCCATTCCCTGTCTTAGACTAGGCAAGTAGCATAACGAGTGAGTGAATTAAAGTGGACACTATACTGCCTTCCGTCCAAAGAACCTTGCTTTCGCTTGAGGAATTCGGTCTCCTACTTCTGTTGCCGCACCTTGGTGAAATAAGCTTGATGGAACAACCTCACAAATCATGACCACATGATAGGGAATTCATCTATCGGGATTCCCTCTACAGTCGTCTGTTGGTATGCGCTTTTCTGGGTTCCTTTCGGTCCCCGAAATTAGTGGCCCAATTCGGTTCTGTGGACTCTGGCTAGGGACGATGGAATGATGAACTGAGAAGTATTAAGTTACTAAAATTAAAAGGTAAATATTAAATGAAGAATACCTGTGTGATGCTATCGCCAACTGTAGATATTTATAGACGCAACACATCACTGATCACGCTTTGTGGAGATGAGCGAGTGTGTGTTAACTCCATTGCTAAACGTCGGCTGGCCGACTCCAACAACTATAGTCTGTCTAACCTAGTTTTCTAATCCTGCTTTAAGTCTAATTATCTTTATCTTCTTATCCTACTATGAGTTTGATTGATTGCGAGTTTCCTAGTACTACTTTAACTCTACTGACTGAATTTCATACTGTTGCCCTAATTCTAAATATTCTAGTCTCCTAATGTTACTCTAATTCTGATTTAGTCTCCTAATACTACTTTAATTCTCATTAAGTTGATCTCCTAATGCTATTTTAACTAGGAAAAATAAGGGGGTCGTGGCCCGTTATGCTAAGGAGGATCAACCTCGTTCTCGGGTACCCTCCGTAAGCTCCCTTGGGCAAATCAGTTGGCTAAGGGGTATTTTGTAAATATTAGAGATTAAAAAATTGGATTTTCAATCGGGAGTTAGGAATTTAAGGATTGAAATTAAGGAGTTTGGAGATTAAGAATTTTGAATTTCAAGATTAAAACCTTGGATCTAAAACTATGAACTAGAACCAAGAACTAGAGCTAGAAATTAAGAATTGAGATTAAAAACCTAAGAACTAGAACTAGAAATTAAGAACTAAAATTAAAAATCTAAGAACTAAAACTAGAAATTAAGAACTAGAAAGAGATTAACTAAATCTATGTGCTTCTTCCTCCTTCCAGGATCGGAGAGAGAAAGGACTTGAGCTTGGGAGAGGCCTGAGCTCGAGGGAGGGGAGATTTCTCATTAACTTGAGGTGTCTGGGTGAGGTAGGGATCTTTTTATAAGGGTACGGGTAATTCCACATGTGAGGAGATGTGCGTGATTACTGAATTCTGCGCATGCTCATTCGCGCTTAATTGAATTTCGTGCATGATATAATGCGCTTAATTCTATTTGAGTCGGTCACTGACTGGGGAGTGACCGGCCGAGTGAGGTTCCTAGTTCCAGTGTACTTAGGAACTAATTTTGCGCATATGGATCTACATGGAATCCAATTTCGCGTAGGGGTGTCTGCGTGAGATTGGGGAGTTCAGGCAGCCTTGGGAATTAGAGTCCTGGTCCGCCTTTGGATTGATTTTGCGTGTAGGAGAACACGTGAAATCAATTTCGTGCACCTCTGTATGCACGGGATCGGGGTCTTTGGATGGTCTACGAAAAGCAAGTTTCAATCCAAGTGGGACTGATTTCGCATAGTCGGGCCTGCGTGTAATCAAATTAAGCGAATAAGCATTTGTGCGAAATTAAGGTCCTAGGGCGATTCGCGGGAATAGTGGGCTTGGTTCAAGTGGGACCAATTGCGCGAGTGTGTCCATCCATGCAATCGAGTTTCACACATCTGTATATACACGAAATTCGAGATCTTCTTGAGTCAGGTCAGGTCTGAGCTGCAGAGCTATTGTTTCAACCTGGGTCTCAACCATATGCTATTGTTTCAGTACATGGTTCCTGTATTTAGGATTTTAAGGTCTTCAGAGAAGGTCAGTCTTCTCTGGAGATCGTGGGCAAGGTCAAAGGTTGATCAAACAAGTTTGTATATTCTGAGAGGGCAAATTTTGGGTGTCTACAGATGCCCCTCTTTAGTGCATTCTTGTGGAATAAGAATGCGTCGAAGATGTAGACACCCCTTTTCCGAGGTTCCTTCTCATTTCTTTGGGAAAGTGTGAACTGGGGAGCTGACATGAGATACCTGGCATTCTTATCTATCAGCGCAAGCTAAAAAGAAGAATCCGGGGACCCCGTGGTAGCTGTCGAGAGGTATATCCACATCTATGGGTGCAAGTGGTATCCCACCGCATATCGTGACCTACTGCAAGGGGCAGTCAAATAGAGGGAAATTGACGCAATTGAGGTACCGGGGGTGGACATACGAAGTTTTAGAGACAAAGTCAAGTGATCAGATAATATGATGTAATATGATGGCGAAGGCTTTCGCAAGTCATGAATGATCGGGCGCGCCATTGCTCACACCAACGGTGCATTTTCCAGTGGACATTTGTGATTTCTAAAGGTTGAGTATACTCGGTGTTCGATTTCCCAAGGGAATGAAAGGATTGGGGTGATGAGAAGTGAAGGCAGGAGTTTTTTTTTTTTTTTTTTTTTTTTTTTTTTTTTTTTTTTTAAATTTTGGGGTTTTTTAACATAAGATCAATTCGGTGGTAAAACTTCAGAAAATGTGGCTTTGGAGACGTCGTTGAGCAAATCCATCGGTAATGGGATTTGTACCCAACCTGTGCTTGGTTGTCAAGACAGTGCTTGGTATGTCAGATACTTTGTCTAACCTCCTCGCGGATACTGATGATTATCTCTTATGGGAGGACTACAGTGATTCGCGAATTGGGAGAGACGGGTTTTAAAAACATTTGACTTAATATTAGCTAACTATACATTCTACTTTACAAGAATATCGAGGGGGAAGGGAATGATACTTACCTGATTCATCTCACTATGGGATGTCCTGATTGCCTGATGAGATGCTCGCGATGGGACTTGATGATTGATGGGCATTGTTATTTCATGGTGATTACGCGATGGGGCATCGGGGTGCATGATGAGAGGCTTGCGACAAGGCTTGATATTTGTTGGGTGCGATGGGATGTCGGAGAGGTTCCTCTCTTTTCCTGGTTTCTATAGTGACAGGGTCTGGTGATTGCTGGTGTGATGGTGCCTTGGTGATTGTCGCGATGGGATTTTTAGAGAGTTTGAATTTACTACTTGTTTCTTCGTGATGGCACATTGATGGATCTCCCCTTCTAGTTTGTTGAATTCTGGGCTTAGTGGTGAGTTGGTTTGGTTTATCATGACAGGTCATTGGTCGAGTCTTCCTTTGGTCACATGGTGTGCGAGACCACGCGGTGGGGTTTGATGGTTATGTGATGGAGTTTGCTATGTTTATTTCTTTCTTTGGCATATCTTGGGTTATATGATGAGGTCGGGTTGTAGTTACGTCGTGACGGGGCTTGTCTTCAGTGTTTCGGTGTGGCAGGGTTTTAGCGATGGTGTGCTCGTGGGTGTATGGAGGGCGCATGCGAGGCTACGTGGTGGGGTAGTGTCACAATGGGACTGCTATGGGTGTGTGATCAGACGAGGCAGCCTTTTGATCGACGCGTGGAGCCATGCGATGGGACAAGCGAGAGTGATTCTGATCGTGGTGGGATAGGTAGCGAGAGTGCGATGGGGATGGTTTGACTTTTGGCTGTTTCGCCCTAGTTCGGGTGTCATTATTGTGTTGCGATGGGACTTCTATTATTTATTTTCTATTTTTTAAGGTCCTGATCGTGGGGGGTGTTTTAAAATCTTTGGGTTGCGTTATGGCGATAGGACTATGAGGGATGATTTTATTTTATTGATTTATTTACTGTGGCGGAGTGAGTAGCTATGATGGGACTGTAGGGGGGTGATTTTCCCTATTATTTTATTTTATTTTATTTTGTCTATTTTATTATGTCCGCTTTTTAAGGCTCTGGTATGAGTGACGGGTTTCATTTTTTGGGGCATTTATTTTTGGATTAAATTTTGTTATTGGGTATTTTAATTTTGGGTTTGGGGAACTTCACTTTTTCATGATGGAGGGGATCCCATGTGTGTGTTTAGGGCATTTTTTTTTGGTCTTATGTTTGATTTGGAATGCCACTTGTGTGAATTTGTGTGACTTTGGATTTCTAGATCAGTGTGTTGGGTGTTTTAATGCTGTTGGCTTATCTATTTTGTCATGAATTTGTCTTTCTTCTAGGGGTAAATGTCTTATGCCTATTAGTCTATGGATTGGTGTTTCTTTTGGGGGTAAGTATTGCATGTTTATTGGTTTATCTTGGTTTGTCATGGATTAGTGTTTCTTTTAAGGGGCTAGGTGTCTTGTTTTAGTTAAGATAGATGAAGGGGGCTACTTGTCTTTTTTTGGTGAGGGGGAATAGGTTATAAATGGGTGTTTAGGGGTTGAGCTTTGTTTTTTTATTTTGCTATTTTGGTTTTGTTTTGTAATTTTGGCATTTGGAATCTTATACATTTTATTTTCGTAATGTCTATTCTTCCATTTTATTTTGTATCTCGGGTATTAAATCCTAAGGGGTTTGTAATGGTGACTTATTTATTTTGAGGATGAGCAGTATTGGGAATGTGTGGTAGCACTCAAAGTGGTACTATGTTGGGAGAAGAGATGGAAGAGTTAAAGGTGGCGGGAAGAAAACCAAGGAAAAGAGTTGGGTCAAAATTCCCGTGATCGATCCCAATTGCTCATTGGTAGGCTCTGTGGGTTGACCTTTTGTGAGCCTTCCTTTGGGGGCTTTCCAAATCGACTTTCCATAGGTGTATGCCCTAGATCCTAAGTGGCCTTCTATGAGTCACACTTTTTTTCTGTCGGCCCGGGGTTTTGGGATGCTGCTGCTTGATCGTGCAACTAGGAAGATTGCATCTTAAGCAACATCTTAGGGGGAAAAGGAGGCGAAGATGGGATTTATGTTAGAACTCGTTCAGTGTATGCTTCCTCTCCGGGCCTCTCCGTCATCTCTCCCCCTCTTGTGGACTACTACTCAGGCAGCTTTTCCCGGATGCTAGTGGGCTCAGGTGTTTTTGAGTGTTTGTCCTAAGTTAGAATTCATCTTTCATTTTGGATTTGTATATTCAGCGGGGATGCCTTCGGTGCAACTTGTAATAATTTTGTCATATAAAAGTGAATATGTTTATTTATCATGTTATGACTTTATTTTGAGTTTCTTACATTCTGGCTTGCTTGGATTTGGTTTGGTTCTAGTTTGGTTTAGTCTAGTTAATCTTGATTCGGTCATAGGTGTGTTTTGGTTTAGTTTGGTTTGCATTGGCGTGATTAAGGGTTAAGTTTGAAGGGTGTGTAAAAGGGTAAGGGCTTTCTTTCAGTTCTCAGAGCGTGGGCACTTAAGTTTAGTGCGTCCCCAGGGTAGTATGAACGTACGCATAAGTTTTGTGTTGTAGGCATTGTTTTATGTATGGCTTTAAGTCTGCAACTCCCTCTCTAGCTGTTGATGGTTTGGGCATATTTTTTTGTTATACCTAGGGAATTATGCGTAGGTTTGGTGGTGTGAAATTCAATTTTGCGCAGGTTCAGCAGCGTGTAATTGAAGGGTCGACAGGCCTATTCTGCTTATCAGGGTTCATGTTTAACTCGATTGCGCGCAGGTTCAGTTGCACATAATTAAAAGGTCAACGGGGTTATTCCATGTTTTAAAAATTGTGTGTAATTGAATTTCATGTAGTTGTGGATGTGTGGGATTGAGGAGTCAGGTGTTATGTAGCGCAGACTTTCATGCGTCGGTTGAGATTCCCAGTGACAAGATTGCCGCATATTTCTTATTTCCAGTGGAGGGTGATGTGTGAGATTGGATCGTCGCATGCATGGGTCAACGATGGTTGGATTTTGCGCGGAGAAGTTCAGTGTGGCTCTGAATCCTCGTGATGGGAACGACGCTTAATTGAATTGCGCGCAAGGTTATTAGCGAGTAATTCACCGGGTGTCTATATATTTGTAGGGCTTTTCCAAATTTATTCATTCTTTTCATTGGTTTCTCATCATTCAAAGGCCAATGTCTCTCCTCCCTTTCTTCGTAAATTCTAGCGTCCTTCGGCCTGTGATACTATTTGATGACGATGTCGCTTGGAAGTGCCGCTGTAGTTGAAGGGAGGCGTTATTAGAAGCACCGCCGTAGTCGATGTGGTCGGCTAGCGGGGTGGTACCTCTCCGTCGCTGTCTGCACGAAGCAGTGAAGGCAGCGTAGGAGGTGAAGATGGCGGAAGGAGGCGGTGTTACAAGTGGAGGGAAGGTTTTTCCCAACCAATCCTCTTTTGACATCTTCCGTTGCTTCTGATTGGGCACTACTCCATGCTTTGTGTCCTTTTTGGGTCCCCTATCTTCGTTTTGGGTTGTAGGTTAGGTTCTAGGTCTTCGTTTTGGGTTGTAATTCATGGGGTATGCCCCGGTGACATCTGTACAAAATTTTAATTATTAATGAAATTTTGTTTGTTTTATCCCGTTTCTTTCATTCTTTTGATCTGATCAACATGTGTGCATGTGTTAAGGGGCCTCCCTGCCTCGGTATATATATATTTGTCCAGATTTGGTGATTTCGCACATGCTCATTGGCGCATAATAGAATTTTGTGCATAACCTGACGCGCGAGATCCAATGGTTGGCGGGTTTATTCTGCGCAGAAGGGCATACGTTTAATCCGATTACACTCATTAGGTATTGCGCGAGATCGAAAGGTCAATGGTTAACAGGCTGGCTGAGTCGAGGTGACTTTTTGGATTCTGCACATCGGCGGGTGAAATTTGAATCTCGTGCTAGTGGGATTGCGTGGTTTTGGTTTGTCGCTCGCTCGGGTTGATGGAGAGCTAATTCTGCACAAGAGGGTTAGTGCGGGAATTGAAATTCGCGTATCGTTTATTGTGCTCGATTCGATTCCGCGTTCTGGGGATAGCGCGCGATTGATCGATGTCTATAAAAGCTGAAAATTCCCCTCACTTCACTTGCGTTCTAATTTTTCTTGATTTCTATGCTTCTCTACTCTCGAGTGCTCTAGTTTCTGTGTGACTGTGATATCTCGCGATCCATCCGTCGGATTTTGACGCGATTTCTTGCGTTCCTCTCTATTTTTCTAGTGCTTTCTTGTGAGATGGAGCCTGTGGGTAGCATGACTATCTCAGAGTTAGTGGAGATTATGGATGGCGCGGGTGCTCTAGAGATTCCTGTCGGTGGTATCAGGAGGCTCCCGCTGTTGCTAAGGAGGGTGTTGTTGAGGTGACTGCGGTAGCCGAGGGGGATGAGGTTCCTTCTGGTGATGAGGGTGTGGAACCTCCCATTTCTGAGTGTGTTGACCCACCTCGGGCCAAGCCTTCGATACGAATTCCATTAGCTGATGCCTTTGCATCGAATTGGGTAAGCATTTGAAAACAAGAGTCCCTTTTATTTTCCTAGGGATTTAGCCTATGATGTAGATCATCTATGACATGGAAACCTCTTTACTTTTACGTAGAACTTGCATTTAGTTCTGGTGTGTGTGCGCATTCATGTATCATGCCTATATATAGCTCTACGTCACGCTTATTTATCGCTTTGTTTTTCTCATTGTTTGCATGCCATATTTATTGGTCATCATAAATTTTCTTCTCATGATTACTGCCACTCATACTATTATCATCTAGTTAGTCGTTATCTTTTGTGTTCATTACATTTCTTTTATTCTTTGTTGTGCGTTTAGGAGCCCCTTTCCTTGTTCATCAGTTCTTCATGGGCCAAGTCCCATGCGTGGTATCGGGCTCTCCCTTCATTCCAGCAGGAGAGACTCGCGTCCTTTAGTTTTCGGTCCATCCTAGACATCAAGCCTTTCCACCCTGACGTCGATTTTGTTGGGGCCATAGTCGAGAGGTGGAGGGAAGAGCACCAGGCATTGCTTTTCCCTACAGGGATGATGTTGCTGACCCCTGAGGACTCAGTCTGCGTCACTGGGGTGAGATTTGAGGGTGAGCCTATGACTAGGTAGATGATGTCTGACTATCAGGCGGCGGGTGTTTTGGGTTGGAGTTTGCTTCTAGTGGGTCTAGGCTAGGACTGATCCAGACCACCTGATTTCTGGATACGTTTGGAGCTGGATTCACTTCTACGAGGCATCACCCAGAGTCTACGGTGGCATATGAGGAGCGTTGCAGGGCTATAGCGGCTCTTGTTCCCGTATTGGAGGTAGGGGTAGAGGCAGATCGCGTCATCAGGGCTTTCCTGATGCATTTTTTTTGAAGTAGTTCTGTTTTCATCTTCCACCTGGGGGTGTATCACTAGGTTATTTCTGCAATTGCTTGTGGACTTGGTGCGAGTTATATGCATGGGGGGTGGTGGTGCTAGCCCACCTCTGCGGGCTGTTGTTCCGTTGAGCAAGGGAAGTCGCTACCATCGGTGGCTTCATTCCCTTCCTATAGGTGAGGTTTCAATTTTATTTTATAAGTTCTTAGGACTACATGTCTTCTTTTAGGCTAATGTGGTTTTGCTATGTCTTTACACAGTTCTGGGCGTACGATCATTTCTTATTCCTTCGCCCCAGGGTCCCTCCAGGGACGACGCCCACGTTTCCGCTTATGTATATGTGGTGGACATTGATGGGAGATCAGTGGAGGATTACGGTTCTCCAGACTGCGAGGTGGCTATTAATTCGGATCTCAAATCTATGAATATATTAAATATTAAAAATCAGAAATCATGAATCAGAACATGAGATAAGCGAGAGATCTAACCTTTTGTGATGATGAAATTTTGGAGCCTTCAATCTAATAGACCTTTAATCAACACAGCCTTCTAGCAGTTGTGATTTGATAGATCTAAAATATATTGATAAAAATCCCCAAAAAAGTTAGAAAAATTTAGATCTCAAATCTATGAACATATTAAAATCTAAAAAATCCCCATAAAAGTTAGAAAAATTCAGATCTCAAATATATGAACATATTAAAATCTGAAATCACGAATTAGAACGCGAGATTCACAAATCGAAACACGAGATCTAACCTTTTTGTTCAACCGTTGACCTTGCAGGTCCGTTGCAACGATACGCTCGTAAGAAAAAATATAGAGTTGCCACCCGGAGCTTTCGGTGTCCCAAGAAACCCAAATCAATATTGAAAGCACCGAAGTACCAAATATCACTCTGATTCGCTAGTCTACGCCAAAGGCTCTAGAGCAAGGGCTTTTGTTATCAATCGGGAAGGTGTTAGGCACCCGACTGACCCGCTCGTAAGCGGTCTCTACTATGGCTGGGTCTATGTGTGGCTGGTTTATATAATATATCTATATATATATATAATTATATATATATATATATATATATATATATATATATAAAATAAACAAAGTGAGCGGCACTTCCCCTTGCCCGAAGGCACACCGATCCTATTGAGCCCTTCTCGCTTTCTAACATTTGTGTAGCGTAATGGCTCAATTCTAGGGCAGAGGAAAAGTAAAGAAGGTAGAGGAATGGAGGGGAGAGCCGGAGCTCTCGGGCTCATGTAGCACCGATGGATCTTCGCACGAGAGGATCTTTGATGGGCCTCCGAAAGAAAATGGTTGAAGGATAGGTCTTAAACCCTAAGGTTTAGGAGCTAGGAGGAAGGAGAGGTAGGCTAGGAGGTGGTTCTTACCTAAGCTAAAGGATTGATGGTGGAAAATGGGATCTAAAGAGCTAAAAGGGGTGCTGGAATTTTGAGGGATATATGCTGGAAAATGGAGAAGGAACTCTCTAATATTTTTTATCACTTAGGAATTTTTTTCAATCCTTTAATCAAGGGGGGTGACTCTCTATTTATAGAGGAAGGTTGGATTAGGGGAGGGTTTAAATCCTAATGGGTTTAGCAATTAGGTAATGGGGATCTAAGGTTTTCTAAGTTTTCTAAAGCTTAGAGAAGAGGAAACTTGGGTTTAATGGTAAATTATAGGGTAGGCATCTAAGTGGCTAAAGGGTTGCAAATAGGCTTAATGGGGGGTGTAATAGTCCTAAAGAAACCTACCCTAAACATTGGGGTGGTCAACAAGTCAAACCCCAAAAGTGATTTTCGGACATTTTCCCAAAAATCACTGTTCCTAAGACCAGCGCGTGTATTAGACATGCTAGGTATGGGAACAATGTTCTCTGAGAATTTTGGATGTTCAGAACCCGCCATAGGGCCCACAAAAAGCAAATTTTACCTAGTGTGTATAATCTACATGCTAGGCAAAATTCCTATATTTCTACACAATTTTTGAATCGCCATAATTTTTTATATACAAGTCGGATTCAGGAAATTTTGGGCTCATTGGAAATTCCCATATTTCGGAAGTTCGAAGGGTATGCCTTTCTTGAAGTGTAAGTTAATCAGGCCTTGGGCCAAATTTGGGTGTCTACTGATGCCCCTCTTTGGTATTCAATCACTAATGATTGCATGCTAAAAAAAGAGACATCTAAAGAGGCCCAAGACACTCTAACGGGTCCGCCGTATTCAAAGTGAACCTTAAACATCAAATGGTAACATGGTGAGTATACGGAAGCCCTGTATGTCAGGAAAAAATATTCGTTCCTCAAGGCTATTAGTCCCTAAGCGCTTAGCGACGTTATTGGGCATGACCGATATGGTGCGAGTTGCGGAAGCCCAACGTGTTGGGAAACAACGTCCGCTCCTCGATATGATTGGTAAGTTGTGATGTTTGAGTTCCATTTTGAACAAGACAACCCCGTAAGCGGGAGGGTGAGCGATCTATACTTCAAGATGGGCGTAAAGAAAATGATGCAAAGATTCACAGTTTGTGTCCAACCTTACAAGGAATTGATTGCCCCATTTGATTGGTCATGGGTGCCCCTACGCGAGGTAGGGTTCGAGATTCTTGGGCGAACCCATCGATCTCGAGGTTAATTTAGCACAACTACTTGAGTGGAGCGAATACTAATGTCGCAACGCTTTTTAGGAGTGTGCCATTTTTGATAATGTGGCCTGGATCAACATGACCTAGAGTGCTAATCTTCAAATAATACTAAACAGATTCGGCCAAAATTTGGTCCCTACCAAAGGAAGCACTCAATCTTGGTGTTCGTCAACGATGATCTTACTATCGAACAATCATGCAAAAACATGCACTCATCAGGGGAAAATAAAAATAAAGGAGGATAAAATTCCGACCCAGAACTTGTTCGGGTATAATTTATGGGAACAAACGATCATCCAACGGATACCCAGACGGAAGACATACACTTTACAGGGATATCGTACAAATGCAAGTTTCAAAGCCTACACCCTAGAATGAGCCCTTCGGAATGTATATTTGAACATAATCATTTGATAGGTAATTTCCTTTTTGACAAGTTAGTTTTAACCAATGATTGACCTTTTTCTGAGGAATTTGAAGCTTAAGATACTTAAATTCACATGAATCCAAAAACGGAGTGCTCAGCGCAAAGATTTAGTGGTGGAATCAACCCGATCGAAACATTGACTGTCTGACCGGGATTGATACCATTGCTCCTACTTTAAAGTAGGATCCAAAGATCTAAGGCGAACCCTAGAGTTAGGACATAAATATAGCACAGCTGCGTTGCCGATAAAATATTGACATTTTATTGTATTTGAAACACGCATGTGCGTAGCTGAGGGTCGTGAAAAGTGATTTTTTTTCTTTTTCAAAATGATTTTCTTTCTCCATTTTTTTTTTGAATAGACCGATCGATGCGAGTTGTGAGATGCTTCCTCTGCTCTGTCTATTACCAAGAGGTTGCTTGCCTCGAGGCTTTAGGCCATTTGATGTTCCTGCACATTCTAAAGAAAACTTCAGTCCCTTTTTTGTTGATGCAGATAATAAGTGTGCATTCTATTTAATAGAAGAAGCAAGCTTTTACCTATATTTTTTTTTATTGATTTTGATTTTTTTTCTTTCTTCAAAACTTGTTTTTTTCGGATTTTTTTGGTTTTTCATTTTTCTCTCTTTTTGAGATGAAAGTGTAATGCTATAAATATGTACATGGAACAAAAGAGTATATTCTTGGATTTTTATCTTTCTTTCTTTTCTTGTTTTTTCTTGTTTGATGCCTTAACAATGAGGGGAGGTAACGAATCCCATTTTGAGTATAGTCGAACCCTGTTCATGCGGTCGGACCTGAGTGAGGTTTAAAATTTTTCGAGGTCCAAATGTCCATCCCTTTGGATTGAATCAACCTTTTATCCTTTCCTCTGGTCATTCGTTTGGCAGTGCAGTATGAAGATATAGTTGATCAAGACCCGATTTGAGCTAACATGAGCAGCCCAGTGATGATCAGATGGCTCGGGTATGTAATCTAAAGAGTAACTGAATGATTTTTCTTTTTAACCTTTTTTACTCACAACGCCCAAGATGGGTTTTCCCCATTCCCGTTATCAGCCCTTTCGGGCTTTCACTACGTCCATGGGATTTTGCATTTTTACCCCAAGTTTCTTTTCAGGTTTTCGCCTGGTTGATACACGCTCGTTCTTTTTACCCATGCCGCCCTTTCAGGTTTTCACCACGTCTTTTTTGCTTTAAGCCTGTATTTTTTCTTTTTCTTTTCCTCTTTACTTTCTCAAAGGCCATGACATAGACGTCGACTCCTCATAGCCGGCTGGATGGAGTTCTTTTGTTGTCTCACATCTTGGCTTGTGCTGACTCAACGGATACTGTGACTGCTCGTAGACCTTAAAGAGGGATTTCTTTAAGGATGTATCTTGGCCATGGATTTGAAAGAGATAAGTTAGGAGTTTTGAAGGTATTCTGGGGTTAAAAGGTTTCCATGATTGGGCTCCAACTGCTGTAATACACTTTTTCCTTAGGGGATTTTTTACTATACATGCCCCATGATATTTCTACCTCATTTCTTTTCTATATATACTTTTTTGTTCTCTTTTTTTTTTTTAGACAATCTCTCTTTTTGGGGTTTTGCTTTTCTGATTTTTTTGGATTTTGATGATGACTCTTTTCTTGGTATAAACATACATTTTTCCTTCTTCTGAGATGGGTTGATGAAAGAAAGGCTAATGGCTCAACGAGCGTAGCAAAGGGTATGAGTATCCAAGGACGCCTTTTGGCTACTGGGCTTTGAAATGATGGCCCTCTTTTATGAGGTCCTTAAGCAGCCACGTATCCATTTTTATCAATACTTACCTTGCCGCGGGAGACTAGGAGTAGGATCAACATACGTATCCAGCGTTGATTGGCTTAGGAAAGTGATCACCATCCATGGTGGTGAGGGAGCACGTACCCAGGGAGCACTTTTCTGATGACATAGGGTCCTTCTTAGTTGGGGCTGAATTTTCCTCTTGGATTAGCGTGGAGAGACGAAAATTTTTTCTTGAGTACTGTGTCACCCACCTTTAAAATTTGAATGCTAACACACTTGTTATAAGTACGTGCGATCGTTTACTGATAGGCCTGAATGTGACACAAGGCTAGGTGCCTTTTCTCGTTGATCAGGTTTAGCTGCTTAAAGCGGGACCTCTCTCTTTCGGCTTCTGGGAGATTGGATTCCATGAGGATACGGAGTGAAGGCACTTCAACCTCAATTGGTACTACGGCCTAAGTTCCATTCACAAGGGAAAATGATGTTTCCCCTATAGTGGTATAGATGGACGTTCGGTAGGCCCATAGTGAAAATGGCAGCATTTTGCCCAATCTCGGTATGTGACAACTATCTTTTCAAGAATGCAGACAATTGTCTTATTGGTGGCTTTTATGGCCCCGTTGGTTTACGGCTGATACAGAGGCAGCTCATGCTCGATCAAATCAGTATCTAAACCTGGCATGTCCTCGTACAACCATGCAAATGCATCTTAGTATGATCGAAGGAAATCAATCATGTATTTTCTTTCCTCGAGAGTTACTGACGTTTCGATCTTAGTGATTCTAGGAACCTCCTCGGTACCTAGATTAACATCTTCAGTCTCTTCAACGATTGGGGTAGAGCCATGCTCAAAATCATCAAATTGGTCAAGGAGCTCATCGCGAAGATCCTCAAAGGGGTCTCCTTGTCCTGACTCATGACTCCTACCACTTGTATTTCTACAAAAAAGGGGTTGATTTCACATGGGACGAGTTTTTCAATTAAGGCATCATTTATATATTTCTCGAGAATTTTAAAAGATAATTTTTTTGGATTATTTTGTATTTCTTTTATTGTTTTAGATTTTTTTTTTCTTCGGAGATGGGTCCTTGACAAGGCGAGTCGTTATATACACATGGTATGGCCTGCCAAGGATTAACCTCACTTTCTACAGGTTATTTTTTTTTTTAGAAAGTTGGTGCCGTATTTGCAGTCATTTGATGCTTCTAGAGTTAAGGGTATTGATACCCAATTCCATACCTAAGGTGCCGCACCTTTACCTGCTTTGATGGAGGAAGCTAATTGAGATGGTTTTTGGGAGTTAGTCTTCATCATGCTTATCATGGGCTCGTCCGGGACCTGGTCCTCAAATGTTAACACATGCTTGGGATGGTTTTGGACAGGTAGCTGTGCAGGTAGGGTTATCTCTTCCTTGAAGAGTGACAATGAGGCCATGCCGATTTCAATCTCGAGAGGGATGATTTGGGGATTGGTTTCGTGAATGGGTATCTGCTTATGCGGGGTTAGCTGTGTTTCCCAATTCTGGTTATTTTTATAACCCCGTGCTTACAAAGGTGCTTCGGATGTGAGGTCTTGGGCGGGGTTCATCCTCTAGGTCTATCCCCCTGGATTTTGCTATGGAAATGGTTTGGGCCTTTTCCTTGGCCTCCTGGACCTCCTCTTCGGTAGGGTTGTAGCTTAAGTCGAATCTAGTCTGATGTTCGCCCTTGTCTCTAACTGGGTCCCTCCTTGTTGGTATGCACTTTTTCTGGGTCCCTTTCAAGTCCCAAAATAAGTGGCAAAATTCGGTCCGAGTGGACTCTGGCTAAGGGTGATGGAGTAATAAACTAAGAAATATTAAATTAATAAAATTAAAGAGGCGAATATTAAATGGATGATACCTATGTTGATGCGATCGCCAGCTGTTGGTGTATATTCAGGTGCTGCTATTTTTATTAGAGAAGACAATGGTAAAAATAAAGCAAGAAGAAGGAGGTGGAATGAATTGAAAACACAATAGCAACTAAAATATACACAGTCCTGGAAGATCCAGGGCCTGTTGTAGCAAGTTTTGAAAGTAAGAGTTTGTCCCACAGGGAGTGATGATCTAGAACCACAAGGGTTATTTAGTAGGCCTCCAGATCTGACTACAGATCTGACAATCCTAAAGAAAGGAAGGTTTTTGGGGTTGCCACAACTAAAACTAAAACTAAGAAATCAAATGCAGTCCTATACTATAGAAAGGATTTTAAAGAAGATGCTAATGGTGTGGTAAAATAAAGGTAAAATGATGAAAAGTATGTAGCTAAGATTAAATCAGTTGTGCAACTCAGATCTAGAGGTGACTCTGCAGTAGTCCATCAGATGTCTGCAAGCACATCTGCAAGGTAGAGGAATCCAAATCAACCCCTGTGAATTAACTGCTCTCTTAAGGCTATAATCTATCCACTTAAATGGTCACAGATTATCCTAGGGAGATGATCCAATCACATGGATAAAACTCATAAAACTAACCTAATCCAAGGGAATGGATTGATCTTAAGGCTATAATCTGTCCACTTAAATGGTCACAGACTATCCTAGGGATTTCCTTCAACCAATGAATTAAATCAGAATATGAATACCATTACCGACACTATGTTTGCAAGGCTACAACCTTATACATTCATAGGAGCAAACAATCCTCAAAAATCTAGTGGAAACCACAGACAATCAGAGGTTGAATGGGGACTTAGATTCAGGTGGTCATTGTTACAAAAGGCCTGCAATGACCTAGCTCACAAGTCTACAATCTCTACAGAATATCAGATCTACAATCTAATGATGGCATTACAACACAAAGGAGAGTTTGGATCTGCACTATCTCTCCCTTGGCTCCAAGCTCAAGTGCAGAGAAGAAGAATATATCTTAGATCTGTAATTTAGACCAGCCTTAGGGCTATAGTCTGTCCACTGAAATGGTCACAAGGTATCCTCAGAGGTTATCCTCCTCACTGTTGGCTGATATAGAAGAAGAAGACTGCAATTACCACCATGGTTGCAGGGCTACAAGCTCAAGCAACCATGGGTGTATCAAATCCATAGAGATCCATGCATAAAGTATAAAATAAATATATATTCAAATAAGCTATACAAATGGCATTGCATTGATTGAAATGAAACTTACAATGTATGCCCGCAAGGCAATAGCCAGTGTAAAAGCCCAAATCAGCTCCCAATGCTCACACAACACCCATTACAAACTGAAATAAACTAGCTACTTACTATCTGAGCCAGCAAATGCTAAGCTAAGGAAGAAGAAAAGAAAAATGGATGATCTAACCCTAACCCTAATAACCTAAGCATTCTCGAGCTCATAGCCAATTTAGGTTAAAGATGAGATAGGTTTCTGCTAAAACATTACAGGTTATATACACATTGTCCCACTGCCTTGGCCAATAAGAAAATAGAAGAGAGAAACCCTAGATGTTGCTTGAATACGTGGCCCAGTTGTGACCCTTGGATGCCTCGGGATGTGTGGAATCGATTAGAACCTCAGGATGTGTGCCTTAGAAATGGAAAAATCCCCAAATTGTCCCTGAGGTTCACTAAGAAATGAGGAGCCCGAGCCTCGCGAGGCTAGGTTTGCTGGCTCTGCTTCTCGTGTGGCTCTTCATGTGGATGAAATAGCTATAGAAGAGGGCTCACGAAGTTTAATTTGTTGTGAACAACATAGCTCACGAGGATGAGCTTCAGGAGGTTCAGGTCCGAGGGTCTCGCGTGGATGTCTTTTCCTTCTCACTAGGATGGAATGTGAAGTTCGCGTGGCTAGCTCTATCCCTGAAGTGCGCAAGACTTGCGCGAGAACATTTTCTCAAGCTCCTTCTTCTTGAGTTGTGCGAGATGTGTGCGAGAGGATATTGTGCTGCATGCTCCAACTATGCGAGTGTTGGTGGGCGCTTTTTCTGGGTTCCTCTTGGTCCCCGTTGAATCAGTGCCCCAATTCTATCCAAGTGGACTCTAGCAATGCGGAGTTTGGAATGGTGGAGGTAAAGATAAAAAAAAGGGTTTTCTAAGAAGATTCCTAGTTTGTTGCGATTGCCAACTACGCAAATATTTAACGACACTGCAACACGTCAATGATCACACTTTAGAGCGGGTGTGGGTTACTTCTTTACTGAATCTTCCGCCTACGAACGTCAGTAGCTGTGACTCTTCTTATAATTTAGATAATTTAATTTTCCTTTTCTTTTCCGTTATTGTTGTAGTTCTAATCAGTTTAGATTTCCCAATTCTATTGTGAGTTTAGTTGTGTGGGAATTTATTATAGTGAGTTAATTTAGTATTCTAGTTCTATCAGGAGTCTAATTAATCTTGGTTTCCTAATCTTATTAAAATTCCAATTAATTTAGTGTCCTAATAATACTAAAAGTCCAATAGATATTAGTCTCATAATTGTATTAGGAATGCAAATATATTAATTTTAATGAAACTTTAATTAAATCAAGTATGCTGATTATACTGAAATTTTTAGTAAAGCAATATACTAGTCCAACTGCAATTCTAATTGAAATGGGAAACTAATTTTACCAGAACTCTAATTTAAGTAATGAATTAATTTTATTAAAATCTAATTAAAATAAATAAACTAAATTTATTACAAATCTAATGAAAATAAAGGAACTAATTTTATTAGAATTAGAATCAGAGCAATTATTCTAAGGATCTAATCAAAATAAAGCATGTAAATTATTTATACTAAAAATCTAAGAAAATTAGGGACTTAATTTTCTAATTCTAATTAAAGCAATAAAATAATTCTAGAAAAAGGGGTTTTGGGCCCGCTATGCTAAGGAGGATTGGCCTCGTTCCCGAGTACCCTCCGTAAGCTCCCTTGGGCAAATCGGGTGGCTGAGGTTAAAGCAAATTGGGTTTTTGACTATAATATTATATTTTTAACTTTTTAGAGTCAATTTTGAGATTATAATTATGGATTAAATTAAGAAACTAGAATTATAGAAACTAAATTAATACTTGGGATTTTAAAAATATTAAACTAAAAAATTAAAACTAAAATTCAAAATTTTAGGACTGAATTCGAGTTCGAAATCAGAAAATTAGACCATATGATTAAAGACTGGTTCCAGAACCTAAGAACAAGAACCAGAGATTAATGATAGGGCTGGAAATTAAGATTTTTGAATAGAATTAAAGCCTAGGGTAGATAAATTAGACCGTCAAGTTAAGGACTGATTCTAGAAATTGAGAACTAGAACCAGATATAAGAGATTACGATATAAAAAAAGGGTGCTACGGTCTAAAACTGAAAATTCAATATTAATAATTAAAACTAAGAGAAATCCTAAGTCTAAAACTAAGATTTATACCTAGGACCGGGGCTGCGGAGAGAAATCTCGAAGATTCGAAGCTTGAATCTCGAAATCATGGCTATGTTCCTCTATGGGTTTGTTCTCAGAGTTCTCTGGTTTTGAAATCCCTAAAAAAATCTATTCTCTCTTGAAATTGCCAACCTCTCCCGGGGTGAAGTAGAAAAAAATATTTTATAGGTTTTTCTCCCATTAAGCGCCCTGTTTTAGACGTTTAACTAGATAGCGCGCCGGTCTCCCGGTGCTTAATCGCTTTGAGTCAGTCACTGACTCAGTGTGCGACCGGCTGACTTGCTCAGCGAGTTTCGTAGTTCTAATCACGTTAGAACTAATTGTGTGCCTAGTGTGGAGTGCGTAATCCGATTAAGCATCTCATTTGAAGCTCTTGATCGAGGATGCTTAGGGGTCAAGGACGGTAAGACTTGGTTGGGCGTAGGCCGATTGCGCGCCGGTGGTGGGGAGCTCAATCCGATCGCGTGTGCCACGTGGCACGCGTAATCGAGTTTCGAGGTGGTATGGGAAAGGGAGTTTGGTTTGAAAGGGGGACTGATTGCATGTTTGTAGTTTTGTGTGCAATCAAATTACGTGTATGGTTTTAGGAGCGTAATTTGGGGTTGTCTGGGTTCGAGTCAAATCTGAAATGCTAGACTATTGTTTCAGCTTGCATTTCAACTATATACTATTATTTCAGTATATAGTCTCCCTACGTTGCGATCTGAGCTACAGAGCTATTATTTCAGCCTGTGTTTAGCCATGAATATTATTTCAGTGCATGGTCCCCGTGTCAAGGTTATGGGGCCTGAGCCATAGAGCTATTGTTTCAGCCTGTGTCCAACCATATACTATTGTTTCAGCTTATGGTCCTAATATGAGGGCAAAGGGGTCTGAAATGTAAGACTATTATTTCAGTCAGCATTCTGACTATATACTATTGTTTCAGTATATAGTCGCCCTACGTTGGGATCTGAGCTACAGAGCTATAGTTTCAGCCTGTGTTCAGCCGTGTACTATTGTTTTAGTGCATGGTCCCTGCGTCAAGGTTATGGGGCCTGAGCCACAAAGCTATTGTTTCAGCCTGTGTCCAGCCATATACTATTATTTCAGTATATGGTCCCACATTAGGATTGTGAAACTTCTAGAGAAGGTAAGTCCTTTTCGAAAAGTCATGGGTAAGGTTAAAGGTTGACTGAACATATTTATATATTCTGAGAGGGAAAAATTAGGGTGTCTACAGCGAGATGCTCGCGAGGCTTACTTCTGGGTCAATTGAACTGCGCGAGAGCCTTGCAAGTTTGCTTTCAACTGCACGAGAATTCCTCTATGCATAGCTGCTACTGTACACAGATTGCTGCAACAGTCTCCTCTATATGGGTCCACTCTTCTTTCATCTACTTAACTTTTAGTACACAGTTGGGCTACCAAAATGATCACCAAGGTGTATAACACCATGGTGTATCCTTTGTTCTTGCATCTGCTTCAAGGCTGGGCTTTAAAATTCTCTTCTTTGGCTTCCAAATGAGTGGACTATTGTACTAAGCTGCAAATTAATTCTTAACTACAAACATACTCAAAAGAGGTTTATTAGATGGCTCCCAGGTGTAGTAAAGGCTAGGTTAAGAGGTGAAAATTGATATTTTTCAGTGCTTAACACACTCCCAAACCTAATCTTTGCTAGTCCTCGAGTAAAGTAAAATTCAAACAACTACTCTACAAATTTAAATGCCACTTTCGTAGGGAGCACAGATGCATTTAGCTTATGCATCAAGCCTTTTAAAACCCTAGGTGATCTCTAGTGGAGGAGTGAAGTCTCCTGAGGGTTTTCAATGAAGATACCCACAAACTTCTCAATAAAATAGCGAACACAAGTGCTAGCATGCTCAAATCAGTTTTCAACAAATAGAGTATCAGTCCACTTTTGATCTTTCAAATTTTGAGGAGTTTCAAGACATTGAACGCCAATAGTTAACACCTAAATCATGCATGTATACTCATCAAACCAATCAGTTTACATTAGGAAAAACAATATCTGCATATCAATATTTAGCTTACCATTAATTTAAAATAGAGGTTTAGACAATGCCCAATACATTCAATTCTCAGACCCAATGCTCACTAGGGTTTTCTCTCACAAATGACTTAAAAGGTGTTCCATTTCACTCAAGCTCAAGAGCAGTTACAGACCCCAAATGGGTCTGCAAGCATGAGCATAGGCATATGCTTATAAATTCTGACATCATCAAGCTCTTCTCACCATAGATCAGACAATCCCTTATCTCCACATGACAGCCCACTTCACTTTGGATCACCAAGGTCTTGTAGCTGGGTTGTAATGTGGCTTATGGGTGAGGTTTTAAAGAATGGAAAGGGGTAAAAAGGATTCAAAGATTGATAAATTAGCAGTTGTAGGAGGTGATTCATGACTTCACCTTCTTGAATTCAGCTTTCTTCATCCTATTTAATATTTTTCATATTCAAAGTGGCCAGCTTCTCTTCTTCTTTTCAATTTTAAGAAGAATTTGTCCTCTTGACTTCTCTTTTTCCCTTTTTATTTTATTTTATTTTATGAATGCCACACACCTACCATTGCTACACTGTTGTTTATAGATTGCTTTTTCTTCTCCTTCCACCAAATGTTAGACCTAGCTTGTCCATCTTTAACTTCTTCTCCTTTACCTTCTGAATTCTCAGAGTGATGGTAGGGTTGAATCAGGTCTATAGGTTTAGGTGCAAGTACTTTGGTGTATTTTGAAGAAAACTGGAATTGAAAGCTCAAAGGGTGTATGCACAAGGGCAGCTTTAATGGGTTGGTATTTTTAGGCTCAAACTGTCCAAATGAAGGCCTTAGATTCTCTCCTCAGTGTCATCAGTACTGTCAACAGTTTCAACTTGGGGTTGCCTAAATTTTAGTGAGAAAATTTTGAGTTCATTAGTCCTTAGAGCAGAAAAGATTTGCCATATACACTCTTCAAGGAGAAAAATTTTGTAGGTCCAAATCTCACTAGGTATGGTCTTCAATTAAATTCTTGAGCATGTCCTTACCTTCTCTCTCCTCACTGGTTCACTCAGTACTAAAATAAAAAATTTCGATGTTCACCTCATGGCAACATTTTAAAAATTTCTTAGGTGAACTTCACTCTATTTATTTCTTCCTCACTTAATACTGCTGCACTTAAGTTTACTATCCCATTGGCTTACCCTGCCACACCCCCAAACCTATGAGGAACAGTGTCCTCACTATTTTAGAGATATAACATGTAGGAACAACAAAGCAATAAAACAGAGATATAATTTCACTAACAATTAAAAATGGAAGAAATAAAGACAATGTATAGAGGCACACAAACAACTAATTTCATTAATTAGAAAAACGTACAAGGCACCATACATGCAAAAGACTGAAATTAGACACTATATTACAAACAGACCTGGAAATTAACATCTAATTAGAAACTGACTGAACTACATCCTAGAGCTAATCTGAATCTGAATCTAAGCTTAATAAAATAGTTGTGTCCCATTCATATTTTTATGTTATTTTCTAATACTCCAAATTTTCAGTTTTGGTAGTACCAGCCTTTGATCTTTTGGCAGCTGGCTTCTGTGGCTTGGTGTTACCCTTCTGTTGAGAGGGCTCCTTGATGGACACCCCTGTTGATGAGGGTGGTGTCATGACTGAAATGGTTCTTTGGAGTGTGTCCATGAGTTTTCCCAACATCTCTGATTTCTGCTTTTGCTCTTCATATAAATTTAGGATATGCAACATTGCTTGCTCCATCTTCCTCTTTTCAACTCTGTGGTCCAACTGTAGCTGGGCAATCTCAGCTAGGAATGGCTGCTTGATTGCAGTATTTATCTCAGCCATCCCTCTAATGACATCCCTCCTGATGTATGGGTTTTCATCCATCACTCTTTTGAGAGTGAAAAATGGAGGCATTGGATTTGAAGAAGCAGGAATAATGGCCCTTTCAGTAGGGTCCTAAAAACTATAGGAAGGAGTGGCTGAGGATGATGGGAAGGTTGATGGAGGTGGAAGGGTGGGTGTCAGTTCCTCCTCAAGATCGGTTTGGGTGGAAGTGGAGGTGTAGGATAATTGGAAAAGGGGTAACTCCTCCACCTCAGTTGGGGTGGAGGCAGAGGTAGAGGGAACAGGGACCATGGTCAGGTCCTCAATATGAGGATCTATTAGGGTGGCAGCTGTGATTGTAGGGATTGAAAATGAAGGCTGAGGTGAAGGAGGGGGGTAGTTACAGGTGTGGAGATTTCTGTAGGTGGGTGGAATGGTGGGGTAAAGGTGAGTAGTGTGGATTGGATTGTAGGCTAGTTAGTATGGTGGACTGGTTTTGGGTATTGGTAAGAAGTTGGGTTTGTAGTGAGGTAAGTAGGGAAAGTATCAAGGGTAAGGGGTCTGGAATGCTGGGGACTGTGGGTGGGGTTGTTAGGATGGGTTGGAAAGGTGAGGTTGGGGCATGGTTGAATTGGGTTGGTGGTGGAGAAGGTGGGTCAGGGGTGAAATGGGTAGGCTGTGGTGAATCAGGTAGAGGTGTGAACTCATGTCTGATGTCTCCCACAATGGAGTCCAACATGCCTGAGAATCCCTCAGTGGTGTATGGGTCTAGGTCATGGGATGGGGAAAAGTGAATGGAATGATCAAGGGAGTCAAAGGTGTCAGGTTCAATGGGTGTAGAGGTATTGGGTTGGTCAATTTCAGTGGCCAAAGGCTCACTGTCATTATAAGGAAAAGGTGATGGTGGAACTGGTGAGAAGGGAGGTAGGTCAGTGATTATTGAGGTTGGAAGAGGGCCTAGTATGGGGACAACTGTAGTGGTTGGGTGCCTTTGGGTTTGAATGGGCTGAAGTAGAGGAGTAAGGTCTGGTAGGGTAATGGGTTGGTGAGGTTTAGTGGATGCTTTGGTTTGTTTGGAGGATTTTTGTTTGGTGTATTTTCTGGTAATGGGTGGAGTGGGTAAAGTAAATGGGAATGTGGGTTGACTTGGAGCTAACACTGGGGTAGGAGTTGGTGTGGGTTGTGGATTAGGGACTAATGGTATAGGGATAGTGATGGAGGGGGTACTGATGGTGGCCACTAGTGATGGAATGGGGGTGGAGCAGGAACTGGCATTGGGCTGGTGGTGATGACTGAAGATGTGGCAGCAGAGGTGGCAGTAGTGGCGGCAGCAGAGGTGGTAGCTGCTGCTGCCTCTTGAATGGTTGGTGCTGCAGACCTCTTCTCCTTTTTCTTCTTCCCAATCAAGGACATGCTGATTTTCCATAGTGTTCTTCCAAATTCCACAGGGGTCAGTGTCTCGGTTCCTCCCCTTCTTCCATAGATAACCTCCTTTTTTTAGAAGGGCTGTGATCAACCTGTAGTAAGGTAGTGCATAGAGTTTTTGCTTCTTTTTATCCTTCTTAGAAATATCTTTTATCCCTCTTATGATCACAACTAGGCTGCATTGAAGCAATGCCCTTGAGACGAGTAGATGGCATCAGCTATGGGTGCCCTTCTCTCTTGTTGGTGCCCAAAACAGAAGATTTTCTTCCTCAACACTTGATCCATGAAAATTAGGCATGGATCCAAGTCCCTTCTTATAGAATCTCCTGATGTTTTTATCCCTCTTATGATCTTCTCAGCTATCTCAAAAATGGGGGCAGTCAGAGGTGCCCCCAAGTTACACTCTGGGTTGTAGTATGCTGGAATTCCTAGGGCTTGGGCTATCTCAGTTGTGCCCACAATCATCTCAAAATCATCCACTAAAATCAACAGCACAGGGTGTCCCTTATCAGATTTTTTTACCCTGATGTTCTGGTAGAACAATCTAACTAACCTAGGGTACACCAATTCAGTGAGATGTGTCAGCATGGGCACCAAGGAAGCCTTTGTCAGGAACTCTATAGATGGAGTAGTTAAAGTTTCTTTCTCAAAATAGGCCTTATCTCAGGCAGTCTTAGGCTCCAATTTAATGGCAGTCATGAACTCACTGAGAGTTATTAGTGGATTAACTTCAGGATAACCTCCTTGCCCTTCTTATGCTTCTTTGACTTCTAAGGGCTAGCAGTAACAACCCTAGCCCTCTTTTTTGGTACATTTTTCTTTTTAGGATTCTCAGGTTGGGAATAGGGGCATCAATGCCCTCCACACTGGATGCCTTAGCAATCCTCACTAATTTTCTTATTGCTGTGGGGATGTCTTTTCGAGGGAGGTTCAAAAGATCTTCAAGGTTCTCCACAAAGGGGGTTTTGTCAGTCATTTCACAAAATCCTAAGGTTCTAGGGCTGGAAACACAAACCCTAGGTACCTACAACTCCACTGAGGTGTCTCCACACAGATTTCTCCCATGAAATCAAACAGCAAAAAAAAGGAAATACAATTGAAAATAACAGCTGAGGAAACAAAGCACTTACCCTCTGAAAGCTTGGGTTTTAGTTTAAGAGCTACACAGTGAACCAATCTGTACTTTGCCTGGTGTGAAATGATCGGAAGCTGACATAGAGCAAAGTGACAGGAGTAGGGTGTAAGAGCAGGGGCAAAATGGGCAGTGAAGATGAAAGAATGGAAATTACAGCTCTGTGGTGTGCGTTGGAAGCTAGGGCAGAGAGATGAAATGAAGAAGAAGCAGTTGCAGGGTTTAAATCAATGAAACCTGCGCTTCACGAGGCTCTCGCAAGGTTGTCACGAGGATGGGATTAAAGGAATTGAGCCTCACAAGCTGAAATAAACACTGGAGAACAATTGTCACACAGTCGAAAATGAGCTTCGTGATAGGCAAATTTGCTGAGAACAAGGGGCTTTGCGAGGCTCATTACAGTTTCGTCTTTAGGCAGTTTCCTCGCGAGGTTCTCACGAATATAAGATTTGCACATCAGAGCCTCGTGAGCATTTTATGTTTGCCTGAACTGCGACTCACAGGGTTCAGTTAGCCACACAAGAAGGCCAAATTGGCCTTCATAACTGCTCGCGCAGTTGCCTGAGCTTAACGACAAGGCTAAATTGACGTCTTTTCAGTTCCAACTCACCGGCATGTGCATTTAAACTGTCATGCACCCTGCCATGGTGCACCAGCACAAAATTTCTGTCACATCTCAACTAGCTCATAGCTGTGAGACTATTGCCCACTGCATACTTCATGCACACATATGTTCTCAACACAGATCATAGCAGCCAATCAATATAAACCCCATATTGCAAAGTCTACTCTACACTCAAAACTCACATGCAGACGGCTCAATCCATAGGTGAATACTCAAACCTAGATTCAAATTTTCTAGACACTCAAATACTTTTATACAAAATGTAACAGCACACACAAACCAATAGGGACAATAAATAACAGAATTTTAAAAACACAAACTAAGCACACAAAACAAAACAACTATGGTACACAAGTTACAAGGTTGTGGATCACTTATTAGTGGGAGGTTCTTGAAGGTAAATGGTCTCAGAGGGCTCCACAGATTTTTCTACACAAAGTTTAAGCCTCTGACCATTTACTTTCATGATCTTCCCAGAAGTGGGGTCTATTATCTCCACAGCCCCAGATGGGGATGCATGAGTTACAACAAAAGGGCCATCCCATCTGGATCTTAACTTTCCTGGGAAGAATTTCAGTTTGGAGTTGAACAGCCATGCCTTAGCACCAACCTCAAAGTTCTTTTTCAGCAGGCTTTTGTCAAAGAAAGCCTTGGCTTTCTCTTCATAAATTCTTGAATTTGCATAGGCCTCCAATCTCAGCTCCTCTAGCTCAGCCAGCTGCAATTTCCTGTGTGAACCAGTAGCAGTTAGATTAAAATTTAGAGTTTTAATAGCCCAGTAGGCTCTATGTTCTAACTCTACTGGTAGATGACAAGCCTTGCCATAAACCAGTCTGAAAGGGGGTATTCCTATTGGGGTCTTATAGGCAGTCCTATAGGCCCACAATGCATCATTAAGCTTCACAACCCAGTCCTTCCTATCTGTCCTCACTGTCTTCTCCAGGATATGCTTGATCTCCCAATTAGAAATTTCAACTTGTCCACTAGTCTGTCGGTGGTAGGGAGTAGCCACTCTATGTGTAACAGAGTACTTCTTAAGCAGTTTCTCCAAGTACCTGTTACAGAAATGACTCCCCCCATCACTAATGATGGCTCTGAGGGTGCCAAATCTGGAGAAGATATTGTCCTTCAAAAATCTAAGGACAACTATGTGGTCATTGGTTCTTGTGGGAATGGCTTCTACCCATTTGGACACATAGAATGAAATTAAATCCATAGGAAGGAGGAAATGGACCCATGAAGTCTATTCCCCATACATCAAACAGTTCTACCACAAGGATGGGGTGCAATGGCATTGAATCTCTTTTGTATATGCCCCCCATTTATTGACATCTTTGACAGGCCTTGCAGTGCTCCATTGCATCCTTAAACAAGGATGACCAATAGAATCCACTTTGGAGTACCTTGGCAGTAGTTTTTCTTCCCCCAAAATTACCTCCACAGGACTGATCATGGCACATTAAAAGAATGCTGTGAAATTCATTTTTAGGAACACACCTCATAATTTGATCTGCACAACACTTGTAAAGGTAAGGATCCTCTCATAGAAAATATTTGACCTGAGAGAAAAACGAGTCTTTGTCCATCTTGGACCAATGTGGGGGAATCCTTCCTGCAGCAAGATAGTTTACAATGTTTACAAACCAGGGAACACTCACAGTGATGGTAAAAAGTTGCTCATCCGGGAAAGAATCATTCACAGGTATGTTTGTACAGTCAACAATTAAAATTCTAGACAAGTGGTCTGTAACAAAATTTTCCACACCATTTTATCTTTGATCTCTAGATCAAACTCTTATAACAGGAGGATCTTTCTGATCAACCTAGGCTTGGCTTTTTACACAATAAGTATTTCAGGGCTGAGTGATCAGTGAAAATAATAATTTTAGACCCTAAAACATAAGGTCTAAATTTTTCCAAGGCAAAGACAACTGCCAACAGCTCTTTCTCAGTGGTGGTATAGTTCAACTGAGCATCAATCAATATCTTGCTGGCATAATAAATTACACTGGATAATTTATCTTTCCTCTACCCCAAAATTGCTTCAATTACAAAATCTGAAGCATCACACATCAACTCAAAGGAAAGGGAGTAATCTAGGATTGGGATGATAGGGGCAGAAGTCAAGCAATTTTTCAGAACCTCAAAGGTTGTTAAGCACTCAACAATGAATACAAAAGGCACATCCTAACACAGCAGGTGGCACAGAGGTTTAAAAATTTTTGAAAAATCCTTGACGAATCTTCTATAGAAACCAGCATGCCCAAGGAAAGATCTCACTTGCTTGACAATTTTTGGAGGAGGCAAATGTGAGATCAGATCAATTTTTGCCTTATCTACCTCAATTCCTTTGTTAGAAACCACATGACCAAGAATAATTCTATGGGTAACCAGGAAATTGCTCTTTTCCCAGCTCAATACTAGGTTGGTTTCCTCACATCTTTGAAGCACAAGGGATAGATGATGCAAACACTGATCAAAATCATCACCATAAATAGAAAAATCATCCATAAAAATCTCAAAACACTTGGTCTAAAATGCCAAAAAAAATTACAAACATGCATCTTTGGAAAGTAGCAGGAGCATTATACAGTCCAAAAGGCATCCTTCGGTAAGCAAAGGTGCCAAAGGGACAGGTAAAAGTTATTTTCTCCTAATCTTGTGGATACACAGGGATCTGGTTGTAACCAGAGTATCCATCAAGAAAGCAATAGTAAGCTTTGCCTACTAACTTATCCAGAATCTGGTCAATGAAAGGCAGTGGGAAATGGTCCTTCCTAGTCTTGGAGTTCAATTTTCTGTAGTCAATACAGACCCTCCAACTAGTGGTCTCCCTGGTTGGCATTAATTCTCCAGACTCATTGGGCACTACAGTGATGTCAGACTTCTTAGGCACCACCTGTGTAGGTGACACCCATTCAGAATCAGAAATTGGATATATTACTCCAACATCAAGTAGTTTTACCACTTCCTTCATCACTACCTCCTGCATATGAGGATTTAACTTCCTCTGTATCTCCCTAGAGGGTTTGGAACCCTTTTTCAGATGAATTTTGTGCATACACATAGGGGTTAATTCCCTTTTAGCAATAGTCCATCCAATTGCCTTTTTATGCATCTTGAGCACACGAATCAGTTTCTCTTCCTGCTCCTCAGTGAGGGAAGATGAAATAATCACAGGTAGTTTTTTATCTTGCCCCAAGAATGCATATTTGAAAGTGTTGGAGAGCTCTTTCAACTCCAAATCTGGTGGACTGACAAGAGAAGGCAACAAAGGGGACTTTGATGGCTGAGGCAGGGGCAACAATTTTGATTTACGTGTGGAATGCTGCACTAGGCCCCTAGAAGACTTTGATGTGTTGTTGTCTTCAACCATGTAAATTGGGGCCTCCTCCTCATGAGCTTTAGTCCAAATATGTTCAAACTCCTCACCAATTATATCTCAATCCAGCAGATTGGATATATTTTCCTCCACTAGGTCATCTAGTACATCTACTGTAAAGCAATCCTCATTGTCCAGTTGAATGAATTGAACACAGTGACAAAAATAAAGTAAGAAGGAGGAGGTGGAATGAATTAAAAACACAACAACAACTAAAATATACACAGTCCTGCAAGATCCAGGGCTTGTTGTAGCAAGTTTTGAAAGTAAGAGTTTGTCCCACAGGGAGTGATGATCTAGAACCACAAGGGTTATTTAGTAGGCCTCCAAATCTGACTACAGATCTGGCAATCCTAAAGAAAGGGAGGTTTTTGGGGTTGTCACAACTAAAACTAAAACTAGGAAATAAAATGCAGTCCTATACTATAGAAAGGGTTTTAAAGAAGATGCTGATGGTGTGGTAAAATAAAGGAAAAATGATGAGAAGTATGCAACTAAGATTAGATCAATTGTGAAACTCAGATCTAGAGGTGACTCTGCAGTAATCCTTCAGATAGCTACAAGCACATCTGCAAGGTAGAGGAATCCAAATCAGCCCTTGTGAATTAACTGCTCTCTTAAGGCTATAATCTGTCCACTTAAATGGTCACAGATTATCCTAGGGAGATGATCAAATCACATGGATTAAACTCAAAAAACTAACCTAATCCAAGGGAATGGATTGATCTTAAGGCTATAATCTGTCCATTTAAATGGTCACAGACTATCCTAGGGATTTCCTTCAACCAATGAATTAAATCAGAACATGAATAACATTGTAAATACTATGTTTGCAAGGCTACAAGCTCATGCATTCATAGGAGCAAACAACCCTTAAAAATCTAGTGGAAACCACAGACAATCAGAGGTTAAATGGGTACTTAGATTCAACTTGTCATTGCTACAAAAAGCCTGTAATGACCTAGCTCACAGGTCTGCAATCTCTACTGAATATCATATCTACAATCTAATGATGGCATTGCAACCCAAAGGGGAGTTTAGATTTGCACTATCTCTCACTTGGCTACAAGCTTAAGTGTAGAGAAGAAGAATCTATCTCAGGTTTATGATTTAGACCAGCCTTAGGGATATAGTCTGTCCACTTAAATGGTCATAGGATATCCTCAGAGGTTATCCTCCTCATAGATGGCTGATATGAAACAAGAAAACTGCAGTTACCACCATGGTTGCAGGGCTACAAGCTCAAGCAACCATGGGTGTACCAAATCCATAGATATCCATACATAAAACATAAAATAAATACATATTCAAATAAGCTATAAAAATGGCATTACATTGATTGAAATGAAACTTACAATGTATGCCCGCAAGGCAATAGCCAGTGCAAAAGCCCAAATCACCTCCCAATGCTCACACAACACCCATTACAAACTGAAATAAACTAGCTACTTACCAAAGATCTTAACCAGCAAATGCCGTGCTAAGGAAAAAGAAAAGAAAAATGGATGATCTAACCCTAACCCTAATGACCTAAGCACTCTCGAGCTCACAGCCAATTTAGGTTAAAGATGAGATAGGTCTCTGCTAAAACATTACAAATTATATACACATTGTCCTACTGCCTTGGCGAATAAGAAAATAGAAGAGAGAAACCCTAGTTACTACTTGAAGACGTGCTGTAGTTGTGACCCTTGGATGCCTCGGGATGTGTGGAATCGATTAGAACCTCAAAATGTGTGCTCTATAAATGGGGAAATCCCTAAAGTGTCCCTGAGGTGCACTGAGAAAGGAGGAGCCCAAGCTTCGCGAGGCTAGATTTGCTGGTTCTGCTTCTCATGTTGTTCTTCGCGCAGATGAAATAGCTGTAGAAGAGGGTTCGCAAGGTTGAATTTGTTGTGAACAACATAGCTCACGAGGATGAGCTTCAGGAGGTTCAGGTCGTGAGGGTCTTGCATGGATGGCTTTGCCTTCTCGCTAGGATGGAATGTGAAGTTCGCGTGGCTAACTCTATCCCTGAAGTGCGCGAGACCTGCGCGAGAACATTTTCTGAAGCTCCTTCTTCTTGAGCTGCGCAAGATGTATGCGAGAGAATACTATGCTACATGCTCCAACTACGCGAGATGCTTGTGAGGCTTACTTCTGGGTTAATTGAACTGCGCGAGAGCCTTACGAGTTTGCTTTCAGCTGCACAAGAATTCCTCTATGCATGGCTGCTGCTATGCATAGACTGCTGCAATAGTCTCCTCTACATGGGTTCACTCTTCCTTCATCTACTTGACTTCTAGTGCACACTTGGGCTACCAATGATCACCAAGGTGTATAACACTATGTTGTATCCTCTGTTCTTGCATATGCTTCAAGGCTTGGCTTTAAAATTCTCTTCTTCGGCTTCCAAATGAGTGGACTATTGTACTAAGCTGCAAATTTATTCTTAACTACAAACACACTCAAAAGAGGTTTATTAGATAGCTCCCAGTTGTAGTAAAGGCTAGGTTAAGAGGTGAAAAATGGTATTTTTCAGTGCTTAACACCAGTTGCAGATGTTTATCGAAGTTAAAACATGTCACTGATCACGCTTTAAGAAGAGCGGAGGCTTGCAGGTTGAACTCCTTTACTGAACATCGGCCGGCCAACTTCAGCAGCTTTGGGTTACCTTTAATCCAACTAATTTGGCCTTCTTACTTCTGCTAGGATTATAATAATCTAATCTCCTAGTCCTACTGGAAGTCTAATTGACCTAGTCTCCTGATCCTAGTTGGAGTCTAATTAATCTAGTCTCCTAATCCTACTGAGAGTCTAATTAACCTAGTCTCCTAATCCTAATAGGAGTCTAATTAAAAAAAGAGTTGTGGCCCATTATGCTAAGGAGGATCGGCCCCGTTCCCCGGTACCCTCCGTAAGCTCCGTTAGGCAAATTGGGTGGCTAAGGGCTATTTTATAAATATTGAAGATTTTAAAAATTGAATTTGAACTTGGAATTGAGAATTAGGAATCACAAACCGAGATTGAGAATTAAGAATTTAGAAGTAGAACAAAGAATTCGAACTAGCATTAAGAACTAGAAAAGAAATTAAGAATTAGAAAGAAAATTAGGAACTAGAAGAAAAATTAAAAACTAAAACCTAGGAACTAAGAACTAGGAACTAGGAACTAGAAATTAAGAAATAGAACTAGGACTAGAACCTAAGAATTAAGAACCAACACTAGAAAGAGAACTAGAATTTAGAACTAGAACTAGAATTTAGGGATTAAGAACTAGAACTAGAAGTTAAGAACTAGAACATAAGTGATTACCTGAAGACTATTGCTTCCTCCCTAGCTTCTGGCGCTACAGAGAGAGAGAACCTCGAAATCTTCATATGGAAGAAGCTTGAGAATGAGGATTGTGTAGAAGAGAATTGAGTAGAGTGGCTAGAGGGTAGTGGTCTATTTATAGGATTTTTACTAGAAATCTTAGTGTAACTCTAATTCCTAAGTCTTCTAAAGAAATAAGGAAACTAATCCTATTTCTAATAAAAGAAATAAACCCTATGAAGTAATAAAAGAGACTAATCCTAATTCGATTAGGAATCTTGAAATTCGTCACTTTTGTGTAGCTTCCGAAAACTAATCATAACTTCTTCAATACCTGTCAAAATTGTATGATTTTTGGCTCGTTGGAAAGCTACTTCGATAAGCTTTCAAATGTGACTAATTTCACATCAATCTGACTTTGCTTGATATTTAAAAATAGGCCAAACATAAAAGTGACGGGATTGACAATTGGGAAAGGTTGGGGAGACCTATTTGGCTCTAAGCTAGGCGCTTCCTCCTTTAATACTACTTCAAGAGTCAAGACTAATGGACTAGTGTCGCTAGCTTGACTACTTGGGGTTCCTAGAGAAGAGTCTGCGATTCTAGAAGTCTAGAAGGCAACTCGATCCCTTTTGGGAAGCCCCAGAGAGAACCTCGAATTTTCTCAAAGGGAGAAGCTTGAGGGAAAGAAAATAGAATAGTAAATTATTTTTATGGCTAAGAGTAATTCTGAAAAGACTAAGTTTGAATTGATGATTAAAAGCTCAAGGATTAAAAATTGGGGATTTAAAATTTTAAGGGCTAGGGATCAGGAATTAATGACTGAAATCTAGAACTTAAGAATTAAGAACTAGAATAAAAATTAAGTGCTAGGGCCAAAATTATGAACTAGAAGCTAGAAGTTAGAACTAGAAACTAGAAATTAAGAAGTAGAAACAAGAAACTAGAAACTAGGACTAGAAGCTAGAACTTAAGAGATTACCTGAAGTCGGGCGCTTCTTCCTCCCTGCTGCAGAGAGAACTTCGAAACTCCTAGGAAGGCCTGGCCTAAGCTCGAAAGGAGAGAGATTACTATCAAAATTGGTGTGAATTGGTCGAGGTAGGGGGGTCTATTTATAAGTAATCGGGTAATTATGTGCCCTGTGGGAGGTGCGCAATTGGATTACGCGCCCTGTCTAGTGCACTTAATATAATTTGAGTCGGTCACGGACTCAGTGAGTAACCGGCTAAGTGGCTCAGCCGGGTATCCTAGTTCCAACTCACTTGGAACTAATTGCATGCCTTGTGTAGCACGCACAATCTAATTAAGCACCAATTTACATGCGCTTAATCAAGGAATTCTAGCGGTTACGGGGATTAAAGGTCAGGTCCTACTAGGTACTAATTGCGCACTAGTGCTGGGCCGCGCAATCGATTATGCGCGCTGGTGAGGGTCCGCAATTGGGTCTCAAGGTGGTTTACAGAAGAGCAGGTCTAGTCCAAGTGGATCTAATTGCGTGCATAACTCCATGCGTTCAATCTAATTATGCGCGACTATTAGGGTGTATAATTTGAAAGCTTCCCCAGGTTAAGTCGGGTTCGAATCACAAGGCTATTATTTCAGCCTGGGCTTTGACCATATACTATTGTTTCAATACATAATCCTGTCTTTAGGGTTTTAAGATCTTCGGAGAAGGTCAGTCCTATTTCAAAGATCGTGGGTAAGGTCAAAGGTTGACTAAATAGGTTTGTATACTCTGAGAGGGCAAAATTGGGGTGTCTACACTCCTACCTTGCAAGCGAGGGCTTAACCCTTTCCCTTTCTGGTAGCCCCATTTTTGGAGTATTGCTACTACCACAATCATTCCTCCTTCAATTTTTTGGGTGACCATTCCAAGGGGTTCGGGCGCCACTACTGACACATCATACTGAAAATTGTGGAGATTTGAGTCTTCAGTTGTGTGTGGCACTTCTAATACCGTAAGGTTCTCGATGTTGTGGGCCATTTTCTCTCTTTCTTCTCGCCCTTCTCCCATGATTGTTATGACCTTCTATTTTGATATGAATTTGAGCTATTGATGTAGGGTAGAGGGAACTGCCCCGATTTTGTGCAGCCATGGGCGCCCTAGCAGCAGGCTGAAGGTGGACTTGATATCCATAATTTGGAAGGGGATGGAGAAGGTTATTGGCCCAATGGAGAGCTCAAGGTTAACTTCTTCAATGAATGCCCTCCTGGTGTTATCGAACCCTCTCACCCTTATTCTGGCCGGCTTGAATGTGGAAGGATCGATCCCTATTTTGGTCGTAGTCCTCAAAGGGCACACATTTAATGCCAAGCTGTTGTCGACAAAACCAATGGTATCACCATATTTCCTTTTTCAATTGTGACACTGAGGGATCGGGAATGGTTGTCTCCTTTGGCCGAGAGATCAATGCCTGAGAACGAGATGGCATTAGGAGCGAACACCTGTCCAATCATCTGTCCCACCTCGTCTGGGAAAACTTTGTTAGATACATGAGTGTCTTTTAATGCTCCCATCAGGACTTGGAAATGGAGTGGGGACATCATTAATAGGTCCCAAACAATGATGTGGGGTTTGCATTCTTTTCAATTGTGTTTCCAGTATGTGCTCCCTGCTCATCTTTTCAAAGGGGTGTACTGCAGTTAGTTCCTTCTTCTCTTCTGACCAAGCTAGTACCGATACGTCAGGTTGTTTATAAATCCTCCCTAATCAAGTAGCAAAATCAACTGCCCCCTCTATGCTGCTACTAGCATTGGCATTTGTTTGACTGTAGTTGAGCGGGACCTGATGGGGATCATATGTTGGCTCGAGATTTTGGAATGGGATGGATGGCGACGCTAGATATGATTGGACCGGCCAAGGCAAAATGGCGAATCTGGTTGTTGGTCTTTGAAGATGGGTATGGAAAAATTAGGCCCATTGTAATAGAGTGGTACTAGAGATGGATTGATTGGGGGTGGAGCAAAATTGGGCCAACTGTATTGGATTGGTGCTAGCGATGGATTGGGTGACACATAGTGATCGACTATTGGTGTCGGGAATGGCTGATATATCAGGGGTGAGTAAATATTAGGCTCCACATAGTTAACAGGTGCGGGTGTAGGAAAGTACATCCTAAAATCCATAGGTGTTGCTTGTGGTGTAGGGTTTGGGAAATAATCGGCTAAGTTCAATGGCTCGTTCACCCCTATGACCTCATTCCCTTGGTTCCATTGCCCTGGTGACTTTAAACTCTCTTCTATGCTGATGTATTTTGAGGGATCAACCTCTTCCATTCCTTCCTCCAACATATTAATGGTGGCCCTTAGGCCCATTCTTCCCTGTGGGTGTGACGACAATGGTGCTTGATAGATATTGATGTGAGGGTTTACTTGCGAAGCTATCGGAGAAATGAGCTTCCCCCCTTCTATCAGATCTTGGATCGCATGCTTTAATGGAAAGCATTGATCGATTGGGTGACCCGATCCTTGGTGAAAATTGTAGTGTATATTCGGATCATAATTTCTTGGGATTAGATTTGGTGGAGGTCGAGGTTGAAGCTAAGTGACAAAACCCTTCTCGATCAGTAAAGGCAAGAGGATATTTAGGGATTGTCCTAAGGGAGTGAACAATCGGTTATATCAGGCCCTTCTCTAGTTAGGGGTACCCCCAGGGGGCATTGTTCTGAATCAGAGCTTGATTTGTTGGTGCTGGTTGTGCTGCCACGAACCGAAAGGGTACCATGCTGGTGCTGGGCTGTGTGTTTAGTATTGTCTAGACATCTAGCTCGGTTCCTCTTTGCTCAGCAAATTTTCATACCCCACTGGCCCCACTAGCCGGATTTTTGTTCAGCTGCCCTTCTCTCAATGCGTCTTCACAACAGTTGGCATTTCTTACCAGATCAGTGAAACTAGCTTACTGCTGGTAGACCAAAAAGTTGGAGATAACAGGTAGGGCTATTTTCAAGATCATCTCGATCTGTTCATCATCCGCGATACAATTCTTTACTTGGGCTGCTAGGGCCCTCCATCTTCTCAGGTGCTCGTTAAAGGCCTCATCGGGTTTTTGTTTCAACCGTGCCAGATCTGATTTGCACGGTTCGATGTCTATTTTGTAGACATATTGCTCTTGAAATAAATGGGTGAGGTCTTTCCATGTTTTGAGCATAGATGGTTCAATAGACGTGAACAATCTCAAGGCCGGACCCGCAAGGCTCATTTGAAAAACTTTTATGAGCAAATGCTCATCTCCTCCATACTGGCACATATCTCCACAACACAATTTTAGATGGGCAATTGGGCTGCCCATGTCATTGTATTTATCGAATGTAGGCATTTTAAACTTGTGGGGTAATGGTACTTCTGCGAACAAGCATAAATCTAAAAATTTGGTGGCCTGAATCTCGATCCCGCCCAGCTTCGTTAACTGCTTTTCAATCCTATCTATTTGTTCTTTTAGCAGCTCTGACTCTCTTGAGGGCAATGCTGAGGTTGGTCCCCCTTCATTCTGAATGGTATGTGGATTGGTAATTGGGGGCTATGGGGGATTGAAACTAGCGAATGCTCCTGCATATGCCCCACTGTTGCTTATCTCATCCTCCTCATATTGTGGATCAACATATGGTGGTGGAAGGGTGAGATTAGCCTGTGAGTTTTGGATGGGTTGGGCAGATGCCTAATGAGGCCATTGGGGTTGATATGAGTTTTGGTGATTTATTTGCGGGGTAAGGGGATGAGCGAATGAGGGATTTTTGTGGGGTGCCTGATGTGGCCATTGCGCTTGGTGGGGATTTTGCTGGCTAGGTTGGGAGGTAAGAGGACAGGTATGGGGTGGATCCCCTTATTGGGTTGGGTGTGAGGGATGTGGATAAATGGGGCCCATGTTGGGTTGAGTGATTGGATGAGAGGGGTGTACTATCTAAGGGGGAATGGGGGTTTGTTGGGCATAGGTGAATGTGGGATATTGGGGTAATGGTAGAAGGTTTGTAAATGAAGCTCTTGGGTTTAGCCCTTGGTGGGCTTGAGTATGGAGTATTGAGCCTTAATGGGCCTGGGTATTGGGTATTGGGCCTTGATTGGCTGGGGTGTTGGGTATTGGGCCTTGACAGGCTTGGATATTGGTTATTAGGCCTTGATGGGCTTGAGTATTGGGTATTGGGCCTTGATGGGCTTGGGTATTAGGTATTGGGCCTTGACGGGCTTGGGTATTGGGTATTAGGCCTTGAGGCCCACTTGGATGACACCATGATTGATGAGAGGGGTCTCCTGTGGTGTGGATTTTGGGAGGTTGATTGGGATTGACATTTTAGATGAAAGAGGTGTGGACATTTTGGAGGGTTTGTTGGGGGTTGGGCACTTGGGGTGTATGAGGAAGGCTTTGGGAGGCCTTCCACATGGTGTAGGCCCTAACTATGTCTTCCATCATGGCCATGTGATCGAGTAGGGGGTTGGAAGTAGATGGCTCACCTGATGAGGGGGATGTATGGGAGAAAATGGGCATGGCCTGGATAGATGTAGATGGAAAATTGGGTATGACCTAGGTAGATGGGCTATGTGGTGGATTTAGGTTGGGGGGCAATGAGCAAATTGGGCATGGTTTGTATGGATGGAGAAATTGGGGACATAATTTGGGTGGCTGTGTGGGGAAAATGGGGTGCATTTTGGGTAAAGGTAGAGAATTGGGTTGGACCTTTGGGTGGATGTGGAGGTAAGATGGGGGAGATTTTGAGTGGATGTAGAAGAGAAATTGGGCATGGCTTGGGTAGATGGGGAAAAAATGGGTGTGTGCTAGGTGAATGAGGGGAAGGAGGTTAGATTTTGGATGGATGTGGGAGGACAATGGGGTGAATTTTGAGGGAATGGGGAGGATGTGGATGGGATTATGGGTGCACTATAGGGTCCGGTGCCATCGAAACAGGATTGGGTGGGGGAATTGGAAATGGGGATTTCCTCCATGTGGGAATGAGTTGGGGAACGTGGTGGGGATGAATCGGGATCGGCATAAGCCGGATCAACCGCCCATGACATTGTTTGGAGGCGGGTCAGGTACTGATGTCTCGGGTAAGGCCCGAACAATTTTCTCCTTCCCTACGAGATGATGGAGGGTAAGGCGATGTCGTTGTTCCGGCACCACAAGATCCCTTTTTTAAGGTTTTGATTTTTTTAATTTTATTTTAAAATGACAAAACAAAAATTCTCTCCCTTAATTAAGGTAGTGCTTTATCCGGGGCCTTGGGGAACTCCCTTTTCAGGCGGCGTTCACGCCTTCGATGCCTCCCACGGCGGGACTCCGATACTCTTCGAAAGAACCAAAGGAAACCCTTTGATCTATGTGAAGAAACAGAAATTAGCATGACGACCCGATCCCTCGGAGGAATCAATAAGAGGGGTGACCTCTTTTGACTGTCGAGGGCATTTTGGGTGTTGAAAGGTGGGGGAACAATCGGGAGTATGAAAATCACTAAGCAGTGGGCTCGGGAAGGGTGAAAAGGGCCTCTAATTTGGGTTGTCTGCACCAGAACAATCTAGCATATGTATTATATACTCTAGGCTAAAATCCTGGAGATTTGGCTTAGTGTGTGTATTACACATGCTAGGCTATATTTCTGGGATTTTGGTTTAGCGTGTGTATTAGACACGCTGGGCAAATTCTAAGGGTTTTTGGCTTAGCGTGTCTATTACACACGCTAGGCAAAAATAAAGTATATATATATATATATATATATTCTATAAAGCAACAACAGACCTGAGTTGGTCCATTTTTTCAGGTTTCTGGAAGCAGTGCTTCTAGGGACTATTTTTTCTTGTTATTTCGGGTCCCTCCTTACCGTACCTAGGGATACAAGGCCGTTTTGGGGTATTCTAACGCGCTCCCAAAGATTTTAAGGCTTTTTCTTAAGCTCGGTCACCCACCCGATATACCTCTGGTACGAGCGCCTTCTCAGATACTGGATTGGGTGGTACTTTTCGGGATCATCACCACTAGGGGCTATCACCGTACTAAGAATCCAGACATTTATATCGCTGCCTATTTCCCCCCTTTTAAAATCTACCCACACAAAAATGAATTAAGTCCCTTGTTGGTTCAATTTAAAGTTCAATTTTTTTTTAAGGGAGTTTTCTAAAGTTCAAAAATGGGCGGTGAGAAACCCGTGCCGCCTCTATAGGCCGGCATCCACTGTTGGTATATGAAGCTAATTTAACAAGTAGCCCACCAAATGGCTAAGGAGTGTAAATGACGGAAAAGTGGGGATAAGTAAAAACAATGCTCAAGTAGGCCCACCAATCTACTTAAGGCTTATAAATGACGGAAAAGTAGGGGTAAGTAAAAACAATCCTCAAGTAGGCCCACCAATTGGCTAAGGCTTGTAAATGACTGAATTGTAGGGTAAGTATAAAAAGTGCGGAATCGAAGGGGTAAGTAAACAAAAATGAATAAAAAAATTAGTGAAAAGAAAAACACATGCAACAAAGGGGACAAAACTTTAAGGAGAAGCTCTACAAGCTCTCCCTAGCAAAGTTGCCATCTATGCAACTGTGGACCTTGCGGGTCTGTCGTGACGATACGCTCGTAAGAAAGAATATAGTGTCTCCACCCGGAGCTTTTGGTTTCCCAGAAAATCCAAATCAATATTGAAAACACAGAAGTGTCAAATATGACTCTAATTCACCGGTCTACGCCAAAGGCTCTTGGGTAGGGGCTTCGGTTAGCAATCGGGAAGGTGTTAGGCACCCGATTGACCCGTTCGTAAGTGGTCTCTACTATGGCCAGGTCTATGTGTGGCTGATTTATGTAATATATATATATATATATATATATATAATTATATATATATATAAAAGAAACAAAGTGACTGACACTTCCCCTTGCCTGAAGGCACACCGATCATATTGATCCCTTCCTGCTTGCCAAAATTTGGGCAGTATAACGGCTCAATTCTAGGATAGAGGAAAAACAAAGAAGGTAGAGGAATAGGGGGGAGAGCTGGAGCTCTCGGGCCTTTATACCACCGATGGATCTTCGCGCGAGAGCATCTTTGATGAGCCTCCAAAAGCAAATAGGTTGAAGGATAGGTCTAAAACTCTAAGGTTTAGGAGCTACGAGGAAGGAGAGGTAGGCTAGGAGGTAGTTCTTACCTAAGCGAAGGGATTGATGGTGGAAAATGGGATCTAAAGAGCCAAAAGGGGCACTGGAATTTTGAGGGATCTATGCCAGAAAATGGAGAAGGAACTCTCTAATATTTTTTCTCTCTTTGGAATTTTTTTCAAGCCTTTAATCAAGGGAGGGTGGCTCTCTATTTATAGAGGAAGGTTGGATTAGGGGAGGGTTTAAGTCCTAATGTGTTTAGTAATTAGGTAATGGGGATCTAAGGTTTTCTAGGTTTTCTAAAGCTTAAAGAGGAGGGAACTTGGGTTTAATGGTAGATGATAGGATTGGCATCTAAGTGGCTAAAGGGTTGCAAATAGGCTTAATGGGGGTGCAACAGTCTTAAAGAAACCCACCCTAAACATTGGGTGGTCAACAAGTTCAACCCCAAAAGTGATTTTTGGACATTTTTCCAAAAATCACTGTTCCTAAGCCTAGCGTGTGTATTTGACACGCTAGGTATGGGAACAATGTTCTCTTAGAATTCTGGAGGTTTAGAACCCGCCATGGGGCCCACAAAAAGCCAATTTTACCTAGCATGTATAATATACACGCTAGGCAAAATTTCTGCATTTCTATACAATTTTTTTTTGAATCGCCCTAACTTTTGATATACAACTCGGATTGAGGAAATTCTTAGCTCGTTAGAAAGCTAGGGAACTCCTTTGTCCAATGGTATCGGTATCAGCTCCAGTAGAGGTCTGTGTAAACATTGGCATTCTCCTTTCCACCTACTTCTTAGGAGGGTTCAACACTAGTCCAACAAAGGTTCTATAGGGTTAGGATTGATTCCTAAGGGTCGGGGAAGGGTTCTAAAGGTTTTGGGATAATTCCTAAGGGTTTGGGAAATGCTTTTAGAAGCTCGGTGAGTACAACTTTCTCAAAGTGTAAGTTAATCAGGCCTTGGGCCAAATTTGGGTGTCTACACTTTTGTGAGGATGAAATCTTGGAGCCTTCAATTTAAGAACAAAGACATCGATGCAGCCTTCAAGTTGCTGTGATTTGAGAAAATTTTTGAGAGATTAGAAAGAGTTAGAGATTGGAGAAAGTGATTAGAGTGAAAAACTGAGAGAACAGTTTGGGTTTTGCAATTTGAATATGAGGAAACGAAGGAGAAAGGGTTTGCGTTTCACCTTTCTCGCGGATGGGTTTCGCATTAGATGGAACGACGGAGTGTTGGGGCTGTTCGGTTGGGTTTCGCATTAAATGGAACGAGGGAGAGTTGGGGCTGCTCGGTTGGCTCCCTTTATATAGGTATAGCTTAATTAGTAGGAGAGTTTTATTTAAAGACCATTTAACTGACTAAAATGCACAACTTAACAGCTCAGTTGGGTTTCCCTTTATAAAGGTTCCCTATAGGCGCTGCTAAAACGCACTACTTTTGTAGTGTGTACTTTCAAATCTACTTTTGACTTTGAAGGTAAGAATTTTAAGGTCTTTGAAACCTAATTTCATGAAACATGAAAAACGAAGAGCAAAAACAAATCTCGTATCTTTTATAATGCTATTGATCATGTCGCGAATTGACTTGTAAAAAACTTGAAAAATTATTTTCTTAAAGATGGCACCAGTAAATTTTAAAATTATGTTTCATCATCATGTTTACAATTTTCAAAACTCTACAAGTAGATCTACACTAGCAGTTCATTTGGATAAATTACTTCATTATCATATAACAAATAATTTGTCATATTATTTTTATATAAAATGGGAAAAGGGATTGCCTTTGAACGTCAAGAGCCTGCCATGCATGTGTCTTATGGTAAGTTCTAAATTGCAATTTATGCCTAGCACTACCAACAGTTAGGGTTGTTATTGGGTCGGTTTTCATGTTATTTCTAAAATCGACCCTGTCACATTCGCCTTTTCTGTTAGAGACCCTATAGTTTCACCTTTAACCAAACCACCAGCTTGAAGCCCAACCGGCGCTCGTCTTTATGAATTGCCGAAATTACCACCAAGGCAATAAATAGCCGTCAAAATTTTCAAATCATTATAGCTTTTTACTTTTTACATTTCATTCGAAGACAGTGTCATGTCGAAGGCGGTGACAACCCATTGTTCAATCTTCAAGCTACAAAACAATAAGTTTGAATTCAAATTAGCCAAAAATTGTGTAGAAATTGTTCATTTTCTTTCGATGGTCTATATTTTGAAATAATTTTAGGGAAGTTTTATTGTTTTCCCTATAATGGAGCAATATCACACCTTTAAATAATCGGCACCGACTGTATATAAGGTCAATATCGACCGAGCAATCATGTGATAAAGATTGCTTATATGGTCAACATCGTTCTCTTAGCCTGATTATATATTACAGTTCATTTAAGAGTACGGTGTTAGTGTGTGATTCACTCATTTCCTTTTTATAGTCCATTTAAACAATCTATGTTAGTCTGTTGCTTGTCAAGATGGTCGTACAGCGGGCTATTACTAAATGTTCCCCTAGCGGCATTTGGAAGATCTACGATAACGCTAGCCCAAGGGAAAAGAAGTTGCTGAGAGCATCAATCTTCGGAGGAATATTTCAAATGCCAAAGGTTGTGGGTTTTCTTGGAGATGTCGTCGATGTGATATTGAGTTTTTGGGTTAAAAAAAAACTACTTTCGAATCGGGAAGCATGATGTCTATCTTCAAAAGATGGACATTTCATTAATATTGGACATTGTCATGGTTGGGCTCGAATAGTATACCCCCTCCGCTAAGCCACCAAAAGATGAAACCATTAGTTACAAATATTTTCGTGGAGTGCTTAGCGGGAAAAACGTCTGGTCCCATATAAACTTTGTAATGAGGTGAGCGAAAAGTGACGACGACTTCGTAAAGTTGTCTCTTCTATTTGCATTGTTTACCTTTCTTTTTCTCGGGTCTCACCATCAACTGAGGGAAGTGCACGTAAACCTCATTGATGACGTCGAGAATTTCAATTGAACTCCGTGGGGTCTCCACGTGTACCAAGAATTGCTCAAGTATATAATAAAGGGAGTGGCAAGTAGAAAGGCTGCCGACGTGGATAAAGTCTTTAAGATGATCAACATTTATGGATGCATTTGTGTATGTCAATGGTTGGCATATGAAATGCTTCCAAAAATCGCCCCAGAACGAACACCCTTTAAGAACCCTTTCCCCCGATTGTTGAAATAGGAAGAGAAGGCGCAATCAAGGATGAAAGGCTACACTGTTGGAAAGATGTTGAACAGCAAGGGATGATGTCCATTTAAATACTTCAAAGTTAATTTATAACGTTAAGGATTGTATAAAGTACCAATGCCGACCTCTTAAAGAGGCGATTCTGGCCTCTTAAAGAGGCGATACCGTACGCTTATATTCTAATTTCGATTTACTATTATGATATTTTGAGTCTTCCCTTTCTGTAAAAGGTTTGCGCTCTTTAACCAGTTTCCTTTGAGTTAGAGATACTCATCGTACGAGAGTATCTGCGGGCCCTAAAGGGTGTTGGAACGAAGAGGAAAGAGGTTGTGGAGTGAATGTGAGGCCAAAGAAGAAGAAAAATAATAATAGTGAACAGATCCGGCCCAAATTGGGTGACTACCAAAGGAGGCACTCTATTTTGGTCACCACCAATGATTATCTTAGAAACGAACAATTATGCAACAACATGCACACATCAAGGGCAAACAAAAACAAAGGCGAATGGAAGTCCCAGCCCAGATCCCGTCCGAATACTATTTACGAGAACAAACGACCATCTAACGGATACGCAAATGCATGGCGTACACTTTATACGAATATCGTACAAATGCATATTTTAAGCCTGCACTCTAGAATGAGCCATTCTGAATGCATATTTGAACATAGTCGTTCGATAGGTAATTTCCTTTTTGACAGGTTAGTCTTTAACCAACGATTGACCTTTTCCAACAAAGTTACCCGGACCTCAAACCCTGTAGGGTTCACGCCCAGACAATGCAGACCAAGAGTCCACACCTCCGAAAAGTTTGTGATAAATCTGAAGCTTATATACTCATGTTTTTATGAATCTAAAAACAAAGTGATCAGTGCAAAGAATTTAGCGGTGGAATCAATCTTATCGAAACATTGATTGTCTGACCGGGATTGACACTGTTGCTCCTACTTTAAAGTAGAATCCAAAGATCTAAGGCGAACCTTAGATTTAGGAAATTAATTTAGCACAGTTGCATTACCGGTAAAATATTAACATTTTGCTACATTGAAGCACGCATGTGCGTAGCTGTGCATTGTAAAAAATTATTTTTTCTTTTTCAAAATGATTTTCTTTCTTCTCTTTTTTTTTTCTCTTTTTTGAATAGACTGGACGTCAATAGTGAGATGCTTCATCTGATTTGTCCATCGCTGAGAGGTTGCATGCTTCGAGGCTTTGGACCATTTTAATGTTCCTGCACTTTCTTAAGAAAACGTCAGTCCCTTTTTTATTTATATAGGTAACAAATATGCATCCTAAATAACAAAAGGAGAAGCAAACTTTTAACTACACTTTTTCAAGATTTATATATTTTTTGGATTTTTGTTTTTAGATTTTTTATTCTTGTTCTTCATTTTGAGATGGAAGTATGATATTGTAAATAGGTACATGGACATAAAAAGGAGTATATTTTTTTTTCTATTTTTGGATTTTTTCGGATGATTTTTTTTTTCGTTTATTTTTTTTTTATGCCTTAACAGTGAGACAAAGTAACAGGCCATTTTGAGCATGATCGAACCCGTTCCTACGGTTGAACCTAAGTGAGGTTCAGAATTTTTACCAAAGTTGGAACATCCATCCCTTTAGATTGAATCAACCTTTTATCCTTACCTCAGGTCATGCGTTTGACAGTGTGATCAAAAGATCTACCTGATCAGGACCCAATTTGAGCAAACATGAGTGGCCCAGTTGGCAATCAGATAATTCTAGAATGTAACCAAGGGAGTAATTGATGGTTTTCTTTTTTTCACTTTTTCTTTTAACCTTTTTACTTACAGTGCCAAAGATGGGTTTTCGCCATGCCCATTATCACCCTCTTTTTTATGCATAGCACCCTTTGAAATTTTCACTACGTCCATGGGTTTTTGCATTTTTATCCCATGAACCTTTTCAAGTTTTCACCTGGTCCGCACAAGCTCACACTTTGAACCATGGCACCCTCGTGGGTTTTCACCACATTCTTTTCCACCTTCAAAGACCACAGCATGGACATTGTTTGCGTCATAGTCGGCTGGATGGTGTTCTTTTGTTATCTCTTAGCTTGGCTTGTGCTGACTTTATGGATATCATGACTACTCATGGACCTTAAAGAGGGCTTTCTTCAAGGTTGTATCATGGCTGTGGGTTAGAAGAGATAGGTTAGGAATTTTTAAGGTATTCTTTAAAGGGTTTTCTTGATTGGGTTCCAGCTACCGCAATATACTTCTTCCTTGAGAGATTTTTACCGTACACGCCCCATGATTTTTCTATCGCTTTTTTTTTCTATTTTTTATTCTTTTTAATTTTTTCAGACATCCTCTTTTTAGGATTTTGCTTTTCTGATTTTTTTGGATTTTGATGGTAACTCTTTTTCTTTTTTTTTTGTTTGGTATATACACTTTTTCTTTCTTCAAAATTGGGGAGGGGTTTATGAAAGAAAAGCTATTGGCTCAATGAGTGTAGCAAAGGGTATGAGCATTCAGGGATGCTCTTTTGCTACTTGGCTTTGAAATGATGGCCTCTTTTATGGATTTCTTAAATAGTCACATATCCATTTTTATCAATACTTACCTTATCGCGGGAGACTAGGAGTAGAATCGTCGTACGTATCCAGCATTGATGGGCACGGATAAATATTCTCTGTCCATGGTGGCAAAGAGGAGTGTGTAACCAGGGAGTACTTCTCGGATGATGTAAGTGTTGGTGCGCACTTTTTCTAGGTTCCTTTCAGTCCCCATTGAATCAGTAGCCCAATTCTGTCGAAGTGGACTCTAGCGATGCGACATTTGGAATAGTGGAGGTAAAATAAAAAAAAGGGGAATTTTCTAGTAAGATTCCTAGTTGTTGCGATCGCCAGCTGTAGATATTTAACAACGCTGCAACACGTCAATGATCACGCTTTAGAGCGGGTGTAGGTTACTTCTTTACTAAATCGTCTGCCTGTGAACGTCAGTAGCTATGACTCTTCCTTATAGTTTAGATATTTTAGTTTTCCTTTTCTTTCCATATTATTGTTGTAATTCTGATCGATTTGAATTTCCTGACTCTATTGTGAGTTTAGCTGTAAATTTATTAGAGTGAGTGGATCTATTCTATTATTATAATTCTATTATGAGTCTAATTAATTTAGTTTCCTAATCTTATTAGAATTTTAATTAATTTAGTGTCCTAATACTACTAGAAGTCCAATTGATATCAGTCTCCTAATTGTACTAGGAATGCAAATATGTTAATTTTAATGAAACTTTAATTAAATCGAGCATGCTAATTATATTGCAATTCTTAGTAAAGCAAGTATACTAGTTCTACTGCAATTCTAATTGAAGTAGAAAATTGATTTTTACTAAAGCTCTAATTAAAGCAAGTGAATTAACTTTATTAAAATCCAATTAAAATAAAAAAACTGATTTGTTTCTAGAATTAGAATCAAAGCAATGAATTAGTTATACTAAAACTCTAATTAATAAAAAGGAATTAACTATACTGGAATATAATAAATTAACGATTTAACTATGTTAAAATTATCTAATTAAAATAAAGAAACTAATTTTATTAGAATTCTAATCAGAGCAATTATTCTAAGGATCTAAATTAAAATAAAGCATGTATATTAATCATACTAAAAATCTAAGAAAAGGTCGTGGAATTGATTTTCTAATCCTAATTAAAGCAATAAAATAATTCTAAAAAAAGGGGTTTTGGGCCAGCTATGCTAAGGAGGATTGGCCTCATTCCAGTGTACCCTTCGTAAGCTCCCTTGGACGAATCGGGTGGCTGGGATTAAAGATAGATTAGATTTTGAATTATAATATTGGTACTTTTGGATTTTCATAGTCAATTTTGGGATTATAATTGTGAATTAAATTAAGAAACTAGAATTTTAGAAAACTAAATGAATATTTGGGATTTCAGAAGTATTGAATTAAGAAATTAAAACTAAAATTTAAAATTCTAGGATTGAATTTAGGTCTGAAATTGGAAAATCAAACCGAATGATTAAGGACTAGTTCTAGAACCTAAGAACTAGAACCAGAGATTAATGATAGGACTGGAGATTAAAATTTTAAAACGGAATTGAGTCTAGGGTCGGTGAATTAGATCGTCAGATTAAGGACTGGTTCTAGAAACAAAAAACTAAAATCGGATATTAAAAATTACGGTCTAAAAAAAAGGGGTGCTACGGTCTAAAACTGAAAATTCAATATTACAAATTAAAACTAAGAGAAGTCCTAGGTCTAAGAACTAAAATTAAACTAAGGGGTCGAGGCTAAAGGTTGGATTTTTACCTAAGGCCGGGGCTGTGGAGAGAAATCTCGAAGATTGGAAGCTTGAATCTCGAAATCACGGCTATGTTCCTCTATGTGTTCATTCTCGGAGTTCTCTGATTTCGAAATCCCAACAAAATCCGTTCTCTCAAATTGTCAGCCTCTCTGGGGCGAATTAGAAAAAAATCTTTTATAGGTTTTCCTCTAATTAAACACCCTATTTCAGGCGTTTAACTAGATTGCGCACTGGTGTTGGTTCGAGCTTTTTCTGGGTTCCTCTCAGTTCCCGTTGAATCAGTGGCTTCCAATTCTGTCCTAGTCGACTCTAGCGATGTGGCATTCAAAATGTTAAAAAAATTAAAGGGGTTTCAAGCAGGATTCCTAATTTATTGCGATCGCCACCTATAGATATTTATCGACGCTGCAACACATCAATGATCATGCTTAAGAGTGGGTATGGGTTACTTCTATACTGAATCGTCCGCCTACAAACGTCAGTAGCAATGCCTTTTTCTTAATTTAGATAGTTTAATTTTCCTTTCATTTCCCTTCGTGGTTATAGTTTCAGTTAGTTTAGGCTCCCCTGATTCTGGTATGAATTTAGTTATATAGGTTTATTCTAATCCTGTTAAGAGTCCAGTTAATATTACTTTCCTAATTTCATTGGAAGCCTAATTAATATTAGTTTCCTAATCTTATTAGAAGTCTAATCAATATTAGTATTCTAGTATTACTAAAAGTCCAATTAATTTCAGTCTCCTATCGGTACTAGGAGTGCATGTGTAATGGTTCTAGTAAAACTTTAGTTAATTTAAGCATGTCAATTATACTGAAATTCTAAGCAGAGCAAGTATACTAGTTGTATTAGAATTATAATTAAATCAAGTATACTAATTGTATTGAAATTCTAAGTAAAGCAATTATGACAATCCTACTAGAATTCTAATTGAAATGGAAGACTAATTTTACTAAAACTCTTATTTAAAGCAAAAGAATTAATTTTTTATTAAAATCTCATTAAAACAAATAAACTGATTAAAGCAATGAAATTAATCAATACAAATTCTAATTAAAGCAAGGAATTAATCAATTAAATTCTAATTTAAAACAATGAAATTAATCATACTAAATTCTAATTTAAAGAGATTAATCAGTCATACTAAGGTTTAAGGCACTTAATTAATTAAATATGCTGAAATAAAATAAACCTACTAATTAATTATACTAAAGAGATAAAATAAAAGTAATTAATTAATTCTAAAATTTCTATATAAAAAGGGTTTTGGGCCTGCTATGCTAAGGAGGATTGGCCTCGTTCCCGAGTACCCTCCGTAAGCTCCGTTGGGCAAATCGGATGGCTGAGATTAAAGATAAATTGAATTTTTGGACCGTAAAATAGTATTTTTTAAGATTTTTCAGAATTGCTTTCAGAATGTTAATTATGAATTAAACTATGAACTAGAATTATAGAAAAACTGAAATCATATCTAGGATTTTTAGAAGTATTAAATTGAGGAATTAAAATTAATTTTTAGGACTGAATTCGGGTCCGAAATATGAAAATCAGACCGTATGATTAAAGACTAGCTCTGAATCGACGGATTAGAACCAAAAATTAATGATGGGACTGTATATTGAGATTTTAGAACGGAATTAGAGCCTAGGGTCAGTGAATTAGACTGTCGGATTAAGAATTGGTTCCAATTTCGGAGAATTAGAACCAGTTATAAAATATTTGCGGTCTAAAAAGGGTGCTATGGTCTCGGATTGAAAATTCAAATCTATGATTAAAACTAATAGAAATCTTAAATCTATAGGCCAAAAATTATGGTCGGAAACTAAAAATTAAATTATTACCTAAGGGTCGAGGCTGCGGAGAGAAATCTCAAAGATTAGAAGCTTGAATCTCGAAACCATGATTAAGGCGCTCTATGGATTTGTCCTCGGAGTTCTCTAGTTTTAGAATCCCGACAAAAATCCGTTCTCTCAAAAATAGCCCAGCCTCCTTGTCCTAGTGTTTTAAAATTTTTTTTATAGGTTTTTCTTCAATTACGTGCCATTTTTCAGGCATTTAACTGAATTACGCGCTAGTTTACCGGCGCTTAATCGCTTTGAGTCCGTCACCGACTTAGTGAGCGACCGGTTGACTTGCTCAGCGAGTTTCCTAGTCTTAATAGCGTTAGGGCTAATTGCGCGCTTGTTAGTATGTACACAATCTGATTAAGTGATTCTTCAGAAGCGCTCAATCAAGGAAACTTTGGGGTTAAGGACTGTGAGGCTAGGTCGGGTGTAGGCCAATTGCGCGTTGGTGATATGGTGTGCAATCCGATCGCGCATCTGATTTCAGGCGTGTGATCGAGTCTCGATATGGTCTGGGAAAGGAAGTTTGGTCTGAAAGGGGGACTAATTACGTGTTTGCGGTTTGGCGTGCAATCGAATTACACGTGAGGTTTCATGCACTTAATTCGGGGTTATTCGGGCCTGGTCTCTAGTTTGAAATGCAAGAGTATTTTTTCAGTCTACATTCTGACTATATATTATTGTTTTAGTATATAGTTTCCTTACGTCGGGATCTGAGCCACAGAGCTATTGTTTCAGCCTGTGTTCATCCATGTACTATTGTTTCAGTGCATGGTTCCCATATCAGGGTTATGAGGTCAAAGGTTGATCGAATAAAATTGTATATTCCGAGAAGGAAAAATGGGAGTGTCTACAGATGCCCCTCTTCGGTGCGCTCTTGCGAAGTAAGAACGCGTCGAAGAAGTAGACACTCCTCATTCAAGGTGTCTTCTCGTTTCCCTTGGGAAATCACAAATGTGAATTGGTGATGCTAATATGACATGCTTGGCTTTCTTATCTATTAGTACAAGCTAAGATGAAGCATTTGAAGGGCAAATGGTAGCTGTCGAAGGGCACATTCCAGGTCTGTGGGTGCAGGGCGCATCCCGTCGCATGGCGCGAACTAACAGAGAGATTTTATGCAATCGAGATATCGAGGCGTCAATCAAATATTCGAAACAAGGTCTAGGGACTGATAATAATAAAATGAAGTATCATGTAATATTGAAGGCTTTTGCAAGTCATGTCAGACCGGGCGCGTCATTACTCACACCAATGCGCATCAGGCATTCCTTTTCTAATAGGCATTTGTAAGTTCTTAGATTAAATATACTCAATGTTTGGTTTCCCAGGGGAATGGTCGATTTGTGCTGATAATTGAGGTATGGGTCTTGTGAGGTGTGCTCAATTTGAATTTTGCGCAGTGGCGTGTGCGCTTGATTCATCCGGAGTCGGCCTCTAAGTTGGGAATTTTAGTGATAATATGTCTGAACCAATGTTCTGTGCAGTGGCATATACGCTCGATCTGATTCTGCGCAGTGGGATATGTGCTTGATTGCGAGTTCAGGGTTGGTCTGTAGATTGGGTATTTTGAGTTGGGTATTCTAAGTCGGGTATTCTAGTCTTAATGTGCCTGAACAAATGATTCTGCGTAGTGGCGTTTGCGCTCGATCCAATCTGCGTAGTGGAATATGTGCTTGATTACAAGTTCAGGCGGTCTTAGGAGTTGCAAGTCGGGTTTAAGCATAATTTATTATGCGCGGGTGATGGGGCGCATAATCAATTTTTTTTGGTATTTAAAGAAGGGTGAGTCGAGTCTATTTATCTTGTTGCTCTGTTCTTCTTTTCTTCCTTTTTTCTCTCTTGCTTTTTTATTTGTTTTGTGAAGTAAAGGTTTTTATTTTGTGAAATAAAGGGGGTTTTGAAAATTTGAAATTTTAAGGATTTTAACTTAAGATCAATTCGGTGGTAAAACGGCGAAATGCATGGCTTCCGAGACGTCGCTGAGCAGATCTACCGGTATAGGATTTGTGGACCCGACCATTATTGTGGTTGTCAAGACAACACTTGACATGTTGGATACTCCATCTAACCTTTTCGGAGAGTGCTGATGATTGTCTCTTATGGGAGGACTACAGTAATTCGCGAGTCGAGAGAGACGAGTTTTGAAAACATTTGATTTAATCATAGCTAACTATATTTATAAGCAATATCGAGTGAAATAAAAGTGGGTAGACTTACCTGGGAGTGATACTTACCTAGATTGTGCGTAGCTTGTGGCAAGATTGGTGATGTTGTAGCGCCGCAATGAGACTTTGGGGATTTCTCCTCTTCAGGTTTGTTGTGGCAGGGGTTGGCGGTCGCCGGTGTGATAAAACGTCTTGGAGGAATGATGTGGCGATGGGACCTGGGGGATTCTTCTTTTTTTTTTGGCTACATGCTGGGTCAGTCCTGGTGGGACGTGGGGATCAATTCAGGAGAGAGAGAGAAGCTTATGCCTTAGCAGTGGGACATGATCGAGCTTTCCCTCTTTTCGTCATACGGTGCAGTGTGTGCTATCTGAGCTTTCTTTTTTGGGTAGTGATGTTCACAATAGGATGTCAACTGAATGTAGTTAGCGATGGGACGTTGGTAAGATATTTGCATGACGGGACGTTGGTAAGATATTTGCATGACGGGACGTTGGTGTCTTTCTTTGGCAAATCTTGGGTTATAAAAGAAATCACGTTGTGGTTATATTGCGATTGCCTTCGTCTTTGGGCGGTTTGCTTTCGGCTTTTCACGATGGGATATGAGGGTATGGTTAATTTATTTTGATGGGACTGAGTATTGAGGTGATATCGCATGTGTGCACGTTATCACGGTGGGGTCCTCCTTCTCTGGGGGGATCGTGAGGGTATTATGGTAAAGGGTACATACCTTGCCGCGACGGGACTAGGGGATGATCGATGTTATAGGATAGGTGCATAGGTCTTTCTTTTATGTCGGGACAGCCTGTGAGGCTACGTGATGGGACAGGAGAGTCTTGACCGCAATGGATAAAAGGTCTTGAGGGTGTAAATTTTGTCCAAACTCAGGTATTACGCACTTGTTTTTGAACGCTCAATGTGATTGCGTGCTTGCGTTCAGGCATGCGATCTCAGGCTTTATGGATCGTTTACGCGCGTGTATGTGTGTGTGCAATTGGATTATGCGCTATAATCATAGCGCGTGATCGAGGCATCACTAGGTCAGTGCACGGTTAGTATACATGTGAACTTTCGTATTATGCATCCAAAGTGTGTCATTTGATTAATTTGCGTTGTTCACGAACTGTGCGCGATCTTAGCATTGCGCCGTTGGCGCAAGTGATGGTTTCATTATGCGCTCGGATCGGAGTGCGTGTTTTGGATTGTGCGCCACGTGCGTGGCGCATGATCTAATTAAACGCATGTGTTCAGGCATGTGATTGAGTTCGTACTCTATATAAGCGACAAATCTTCATTTGTTTTTAATTCTTTGATTTAGTCTCGAGTTTTGACCTTTTCTATATATCTTGTTTTCTAAAATTCGTGTTTTAGTGATATCGAGTGATCCGACCTTTCGATTGTGATGTCATTTCTTTCTATATTCATTATTTCGTGTGATCTCTGTCCTAAGGTGGTGCTCGTGGACGGTGCTATTTTTGAAATGGGCGGGATTGGGAATGAGTGAGCTTGTCTTCACATTGATCCTTTTTAGGGAGCAGCGAAGATAGCGTTGAGGCAGCGGCGATGGAGGAGGTGAAGATAGCAGAAGAGTAGGCGTAAAAAGTGGAGGGATGTGTTTCCCAACCAATGCTCCCTGAAGTCTATAATTGGACGATCCGGGCAGGATCTGCTCCTCACTTTGTCTCAGTTTTGAACCCAGTCTTCGTTTTGGGTTGTAGGTTAAAGTTTTAGGTTTTCATTTTGGGTTGTAAATTTAGGAGGTATGCCTCCGGTGATACTTGTAAAATTTTAAATTATAAATGAAGGGGCATTTCTTTTATTTTGTTGTACTTGTTTATTCGTTTAAATTTATTAGTGAATTAGTTGGATTTATTTGATTTATTTGACTTATTTCTGATTTAGTTTAGCTTGAGATTAGTTTATTTTATGGGGTTTGTTTTAGCAGGTTTACTTGGTTTTGTTTGGTTTGTTGGGGGCATTTTCTTGGTCCTAACCAAGCTAGGGTCTCACTTTAGAGAGTTTTTTTGTTTAAAGTTTTTGTCTGGTTTAAGGTTTGATTTTAACTTGAGTTTTGGTCTTCTGTTTGATTCAACATGAGGTTAAAAGAAGTATGAGTTTTCAAAGGTTCTAGATGGGTGTTAACTATTTAAATCCTATTGGTTTATCTTGGCTTGGGGGGATTGGTGCTTCCAAGGGGGGTTAAGTGTGGTGTAATTATTGGTTCATCTAGGTTTGTCAGGGGTTGTGGTCTTTCAAAGGGGTATGTGTTTGGTTTGGATTTAATTAGATTGGAAAGGTTTAAAAGTGTGACACTTGTCCTTCTACAGTTTAAGAAAGTATAATTTATAAATGTGTGAGTTAAAAGTTTTGGGTTCTTGTTATTTTGAAATTTTATTTTAAGTTTGGGATTAAAAGTTTTGGGGCATTTTCTTTTGATTTCGGGCATTTTTTTTTTATTAATGTATTTTCTTTCTTTCTTTTCTACATCCCGAGTGTTGGACCCAAAGAGCTGCGCTTATCGTGAGGATTCTTGAGAATGGACGGAATTGGGAATGCAAGGTAGCGGTCGAATTGCTGCCATGCTAAGGGAAGAGATGGAGGAGAAAAAGGTGGTAGAAAGGAAACCCAAGGATAAGGCAGGGTCAGAATTCTTGTGATCGATGCCTATTTTTCCTCGGTAGACTCCGCAGATCTCGTATTAGTTGCTCTTCCTTGTCATGGTTTCCAAGGTGAGCTCCTAAGGGTGGATCCTGCAGGTCCTGGGCCGCTATCGGTGAGCGACTCTTTCTTTTCTGTCGGCTCGGGGCAAGGGGAAGAGGTTATTACGGCTAGAATTTATTCAGGGCGCCTCCTTTCTCCGGGTTTCTCCAAGATTTCAAGTTTCTCGAATGAATCCGGATTCAGGGACTGCCTAAACGTGTGGATTTCTACATTTTTTTTTTGTTTTAAGTTGTATATTCAGAGGGTATGCCCTCAATATATTTTGTAAATATTTTATTTATTTATGAAGAGATTATGATTTTAATTTCTTTTGTAAATTCAGGTTTAGTTTGTTTTACAGCTTATTTGACTTATTTTGAGTGCGAGGTTTACTTGTATAATTTATTTATTTTGGATCGGGGCATGTTAGGACTTAGTTTGGGCTTAGTTTGAATGTATGAACGATGGGGGTATTTTAGTTTCGCCTTAGTTGGGGCAAGTTTTTTTTTTGTTTATTTATTTAGTTTTGCTTCAAATTGAATGGATGATGGGGGGCATTTTTTGGTATTAGTTTAGTGTATTTTCTTTTAGTTATTTGGGGCGAATATTTCTTTGGGTCTAGAATGTTTCGGATCGGACTTACCAGGGGCGTGGTTTAGGCTAATAATTAGTGTCAGAGATTACTAATTCAGGGCTGTGAACGTACTGTCCTGGGTGTATTTTTTTTCTTTTTTTTGTGTTTCTAGGGGATTGTGTGCTTCACTCCGAGTGCATAAATTAATTGCATGTTGTTGGAGTGTTTGCCATCCCTCAAATGAGGGTCTAAAATCATCAATAAAACTAGGCAGAACACACTCACACAGACCTGCAAGTAATCAGGATTTGTTGCAGCAAGTTTTACAAGAATGGTGAGTAAGGGAATGTTCACAGGGAGGTTGGTTTTAAAATATGATAAATCTCCAGATCTGTATGAGATTTGGCATCCTAACTATTGCTAAGTTAGCTCAAAGACAGGGGAGAGGTTTAAAATGGATTGCCACTTAAACTAAGCTAAAATTAAACATAGACTAGCTTGGATCGAGTTTGGGAACTTAGATCTTGCAGGGGAAAAGAGTAAAGAACACAGAAAATGGAGAAGAGTCGCTTGGAGATTGGTCTTCACTGAAATCAAATTTAATTAATCATGCTACAGAGGTTCAGAGTACACATTTCCCTCAACTGGCTATAAGCACAGCTGTAGGGTAGAAAGCTCCACTTCAAATCGCAGGATCCACCTGGTCTTAAGGCTATGATCTATCTACTTTAATGGTCATAGACCATCCTATAGACTTTATCGAATCCATGGATTTGCAGCAGACGAATCCAATTGGAGCCTGAGCTTGGACTAATCTTAAGGTTATGATCTGTCCACTTTAATGGTCACAGACAATCCTAGGGATCTCCTCCAAAGCTAAAGCATCAATTAGAATAATTAAAACCACTACAGATGCTGCAATTCCCAGGTCACAGACTCAAGGAATCACAGGAGTATCAGATCCAGGGAGATCAGGTGGTATCCAAGAGGCCTACTAGTTAAGTAGGTGAGCTGATCTACAGACTCCTCTGAACAAATCCGATCGATCACCAAAGGAAACCAAAGGAACTTTAGATCTAATTAAAGCATTAAAATCAGTATTTACATTGCAATCAAAATCACTCTACAATGGAAATACTCTCATATCTGTAGTCTGTACAGCTGGGAACCCACAATAGCAATCTTAACCTTACCCAATTACAAATCTAACCTCTCTCCTCACTACTCTAGGGAAATTAGCCAACCATTGTTGGGCAAAAGGAGGGAAAATAGAAGTGCTCTGCAAGCGCTAATCTCTAGAATTTAGCTCAGATCTCGATCTCCCCCAATTGCAATTGGGGGTCTCTATATATAGCTTTCTCCTCTATTTTTTCCGCCAAAAATCCCTTCTAGAAGGTCCTCAGAGTTTGTTAGAGTTCTGTTAGAGTACGTAGGTCGATTAGGGTTTCCTAGGGCATCTTTTGGAACCGTCATGCCGGTCACCAAGTGCCTCGGGTTGCGTGCAGTAGGTCACTAAATCACAACATATGCTCAACTAAATTTTTGAGAAGTTTTACACACGATTTTGACAGGTTCATGAAGCTTTCGACAGGTTCAAGTTTCCTTCGATAGGTTGGAGAACCATTTCGCCAGGCTCCGCTCTACATGCCATCATTTCGATAGGGTTGCTCTCACTCCTATCGCAAGGCTCAAGTTTCCTTCGATAGGTTCTGTTTCAGCGTCTCCATCTCGATTGGTTTAAGAAACCATTCGATAGGTTCCCTTGACGCCTCAGGCAGGTTTTCGATAGGATGGTTTCTTCTTTCCTTTCAGTTGCTCGATAGGTTCTTGTTGAGAACTGGAAAATACCATTTTTCACCCCTTAATCTAAGTCTTGATAGACCTTTGAGAGAACTAAATAAGTGTTTTAAGTGCCTATGTTGCAGCTAACAATAAAGACAGGATTAACCATAAAAGCAGCTTAAAAGTGCCAAAAAGATGACAATCCATGTCAGTCCAAAGAAAGGAAGTGAAGAAACAACCTCATCAGCTATTGAAAGGTCTAAAGTAAAGAGGCAAAGACCTGTAAGCGAAGCAGGGAACAATTCGAACAGAGAAATGCGCTACGGAGTTCTTTTCACAAAGAACCTGCACTTTTCGTAAAGAACCTTGAACTCTGTGAAAAGGACTAAAACTCCAGGCGTAGCTTTCGAAGAGCATCTGAACTCCTCGAAGAGAAGATTGAACTTTGCGAAAAGGAGAAAACACACTTCGAAGAGAGATTGAACATTGCGAAAAGAGCTTCAGAAGTCATAGCACTTTGCGAAAAGGCCCCTAAGCTCTGCGAAAAGGTATTCTGGAGATTCGTAGCTTTAACAAGGGCAATTCAATAATATGCTTATTCCAGAGGGTTCTAAGCATAAAGCGAAGGAATATTCCACCCCACGTGAGCACCTAGAGAGGGAATAACTTGGCGGGAACTTCTAGAAACTCTAACAAACTTTCAAAATGCATAACAGAATTGATGCCTTTTTCTCCTGATTGGCTGAAATAGATCTCGATCCCCGTGCTCGACTACCATTGGTCAATACAGATCTGAGAACCTCTGATTGGTTGATACACATCTGAGCTGGACCTGGGGAAAGCTATAAATTGACGAAGCATTTGCCCAATTGAGGCATCCAAATTTTGAGTTTCATTTCTAATCCCCCATTTCCAAACCAGATAGTTTGTCTGAAATCCATGTAATAGCTTCACTTTGACTTGCAATTGAGAGCTGTGAGACATTTCTGTAATTCAAAAGAGAGTTGTATTCAAGACTACAACTCTGAGAGCTGTTTAAGCTGCGCTCTGTAATTGTAACGGTGGATTTTAAAAGGTTGCTGTAAACTATGCATTCTCCATTGGACTCATGTCAAGGGTTCCCTCTGATCTCCTCAGTACATTAGACTCCTTTAGATTCATTGTTTTGCATGCAATTTCCCTTGATTCATTAATCCTATAAGAATTAGTGTTGGTAACCTAGTCTCTTACGGCATTTGTAGTGATGTTTCCTGTTCTGAATTGAAGATTTGGATTAAAGACTATTGGATGGTTTGTGGACATTAAAGTGGACAGACCATAGCCATAAGTGTAAGCCTAATCCTTGAATTAGATTTATCTCTCTTACATCTATGCTTGTAGCCAGATGAAGATTGGATCACCTCTGCTGAGCTGCAGTTATTCTCATTAGATTTCAAAGACCAAATCAGATTTAGATATTACTTCTCCATCTTTGTTTCAATCACTCCCCTAACTCGGATCTGGATCATTTAGTTTAAATTTTTCTTTGTTTTTAGTTTGTTAAACGTGACAAATTCAAACCTCTCATCTTATCAGCTTTCTAGATAGGATAAGAAGCCAAATCTGGTAGCTCAGATCTGGAGGTTTATCTTAAATTTTAAATCAATTCCCTGTGGACGATCTTTTACTCACTTACATTTAGAACTTGCTACAATTGGCCCTGATCTTGCAGGCTAATTATGTTCTCTCTGTGCTGATATTTTCTTATTCTTTTTAATATTCAAGATAATGCATCATTTGCAAGTATGTTTTCAAAACACAAATAAATCATGCACACTTAGAACAACAACAAGTTTTTGGCGCGCTGCCGGGGAATAGATTTTAAAATTGGTAGACCTAAGTTTTTCTATTTTGTAGATTTGATTTTTATTTTGCTTTAAACACACTTTGCATTCCAAGTGCTTGATTAAATGTCTCACAGTTTTGTATAGAAAACACATTTCTTCTTGAGAAATTTTTTATTTTTACGAGTTTTTATTCTTTGCCTTCTAGTTATTTGAATAAATCTTTCTTTGCCACTCTTTTGTCTTTTTGTCAAATTTGGGCGTGCTTTGAGTTTTTCTTTTTATTTTGTCAATATACTTGAATAAGGTACTCTGCAGTTTTGGATTTTTGCGGATCTGGGCGGTAGTCAACAAGGAGCATCTGGACTAAAAATTTGGAGCAACCGTCAACAAGGAGCATCTGGACTAAAAGTAGCAGATCGCTTGAGTTTGCATCCTTCTCCTTTGCATTCATTTCTCTTTTAAATTCTTGAGAACCAGCGATTACATTGTGTTTAATGTTATAATTTCTGCATCTTTTAGGCATCTTGATTTTTTTACAAAACCAAATACAAAATAAAAGAAAATGAAAACACAAATAGAAAATCTACGAGTTGTTTCTCATTATTTTCAGTAGTAAATAAGAGGCGCTTGTTGAGCAGGCTGATCAAAACAAGTAAAAAAAATAGAAAATTATAAAAACAAAAATATATATATATATATATATAAATATCTTAGGATGGACTATTTTCTCCATTTGCATCCACTTTTCCCATCTCGGACTTTCTTGAGATCATTTTTCTTTTTAGGAATCATGTAGGATAATGAGTAGTGAATCATAGGTCGTTTTGAATATTCAATGGACCCTTGATTTTATTTTCCTTGAGATTTCTTCATCATAAATGGGTCTCAGTGTGAACCCTGCTTTTAATATGTGCTCCCATGCTTCATTATTTTTTTATTCATATTTATCATCAACAAAGGGTGGGTCTTATGAATCTTGCTTTTCTTGTATTCTGCTTATCATTTTAATAATCACATAGATTCATGAGTATCTCAGGCTTTTGGGTTTTGTTTCTTTCTTTGTGCATAGGATGTATCATTTGGCATTAGGTTTTCTGTTTTAGGAATATTAGTTTCAAATTCATTTTAGATCGTGATTTTTTTCTTTCTTAGGTTAATGTGTCCTCGTTTCTTGATTTTCGTCATTTTTACGTGAGGATAGTTAGTTTCTAACTTTGTTTCCTATTTTGCATTCACAAATTCTGTTTTGTATCAACACTTTTCTTTTTCTTTTTAACTTTGTATTTAGTCCCTTACCTTGCTTTTCTTGTTTCTCTGTTATTAGCATTAGTTTCCTTCCATTTGCTTTGCAGTTCTTTTATTTTTAGATCATATATTAGCGTTTTAGATTTTATTTTGTAGCGATTCTAGCTTAGTTTTGTTATTTTTCTGTTTTATCTTGCATTTCTATATTGATATAACATTTTTTCCCTTTTCCTGCTCATATATTGATGTTATTTTCTTTATTCTGCACATATAGTTTAGATTTTTTCTTAGTTTTCCTTTCTTCTTTTATCCTGTTGCCCCTCGTTTCTCATTGTCTAGAACATTGAGGACAATGTTCATCTTAGGTTTGGGGGTATGGCGGTATCTGAATAAAATAAGTTAATGCTTGATGCGACTTATGATCACCAGAATTTTGAAAATGAAGTAATCTCACACTGTTTTTTGAAAGTTAAAACTTTTAAAATTGATTTCTAGTGTAATTCTAATACTTTCATGAAGTGAAGGTCGAAAATTTCTAAAAAAAAAATTGATGTTTTAGTAAACCTAAAAAGAGAAACGTGATGATATACCTCAAGAATTTGATATGAAAACCACACCCAGTGAGATTTGGGCCTGTTGAAATGTATTCTTTGGAGGTATGAATTGGCAATTTTTACGCTCTAGGATTTGTTTGAACACACTTGGCATCACTAGAAGTTACACATATCCAAGTTCAAATAGCTTGGCAATCATCATATTAAAGACATGATGTAGGGCCTTCTTTTGGACGGTTGAACTTCAAAAGCCCTACCTTTTAAAGCGCCCTTGATACACACCATTTGAGTTTTATAAATCAAAGATTTCTTTGAAACCTCATCAACCTCATTTAGCCTAACCCTCACCAGAATTCGGAAGGTAAAGGAGAAAAGAAGAAAGGTGAGTTGGGTAATAGTTTGGTAAAAGAAAAGAAAATAATTGAAGGCAATGATGTATCCTCAGAAGAAATGTGGCATTCCGGTCAATGTTGATTTGAAAAAAAAAAAAAAAAGAAAAGCAAAAAAAAAAAGGAAGTCATTTCATTGAAAATTCAAGAAAAGAAAGAAAAAGATAGAAGAAGATGAAATTGTGCTTAAATAAAGAAGGTGTCCATACCACCTCCTTACCTTGACTGACTTCTAAAATTTTGAATTCCATTCCAACCCTTTTATTCTTGATAAATTTCACCCATAAGCCACATTACAACCCAAGTTAAAGTCCTTACTGATCAAAGATGGATTGAGTTGTCACATGGAGATAAGGATTTGTGTAATCTATGGTGAAAAAAGTAGTAAATTCAGAACTGAAAAGCAATGCCTATGCTCCTGCTTACAGTCCTATTTGAGGGCTGTAACTGCTCTTGAGCTGTGTGAAATAGTGCAACCCTCATATTTGCATGGTGAGTGAAAACCTTGGTGAGAGTTGAGTTTGAAATCAAATTATTTTGGGTAACATCAAAACTGAATTTTCAAATAGAAGGCAAACTTTTCATTAATTTTTCTTGTAAAAACTTTTTGACACCAACTGAGTGAATGGTAAAGGAATTACAGCAGAATTTTAGTTTTGAACTGATGTTTTCTTGAAAATCTTCTTACAACTTTGTGATGCAGGTGTGAATAATCTGATTGGATGAAAGTTTGCTTTAATAGAACTGCATTGATCTTAACTGATTTATTGGAGAAGTTTGTGGGTACCTTCACTGAAAACCCTCAGGAGACTTCACTCCTCCACTAGGGATCGCCTAGGGGTTTAAAAGGCTTGTTGCATATGCTAAATGCAACTGTGCTCCCTACAAAAATGGCTTTTCATTCTATTTTTAAATTTTGTTTTTGCTCAGGGACTAGCAAAGCTTAGGTTTGGGGGTGTGTTGAAGGCTGGAAAATACCATTTTCACCCTTAATCTAAGTCTTGATAGACCTTGAGAGAACTAAATAAGTGTTTTAAGTGCCTATGTTGCTAACAATAAAGGCAGGCTTAACCATAAAAGCGACTTAAAAGTGCCAAAAGATGACAATCCATGTCGTCAAAGAAAGGAAGTGAAGAAACAACCTCATCTTGAAAGGTCTAAAGTAAAGAGGCAAAGACACATGGAAGCGGGGAACAATTAGAGAAATGCGCTGAGTTCTTTTCGCAAAGAACCTACACTTTTATAAGAACCTTGAACTACTGTGAAAAGGACTAAAACTCAGTAGAGCTTTCGAAGAACATCTGAACTCCTCGAAGAAGATTGAACTTTGAAAAGTAGAAAACACGCCTTGAAGAGAAGATTGAACTTTCGAAAGGAGAAAACACACTTGAAGAGAGATTGAACATTGCGAAAAGAGCTTGAAGTCACAACACTTTGCGAAAAGGCCCCTAAGCTCTGCGAAAAGGTATTACGGAGATTCGGCTTTAACAAGGGCAATTCGATGTCATTGCACGCGTCCCAATGCATTTAAAACCTAGGGACATTCGGAGGTTCTAAGCATAAAGCGAAGGAATATTCCACCCATGAGCACCTAGAGAGGGAATAACTTGGCGGGAACTTCTAGAAACTCTAACAAACTTTCAAAATGTATATGAAATTGATGCCTTTTCACGATTGGTGAAGCAGATCTCGATCTGATCCGCTTTCGACTACCATTGGTCAATCTGGATCCGAGAACCTCGATTGGTTGATACACATCGAGTTGGACACAGGGAAAGCTATAAATTAATGACATTTGCCCAATTAAGGCATCCAGATTTTGAGTTTCATTTCTAATCCCCATTTCCAAACCGGATAGTTTGTCTAAAATCCATGTAATAGCTTCACTTTGACTTACAATTGAGAGGCTGAGACATTTGTAATTCAAAAGAGTTGTATTCAAGACTACAACTCGAGGAGTTGTTAGCTTTGTAATTATCATTGGATTTTAAAAGGTTCTTGTAAACTATGCATTCTCCATTGGACTCATGTCAAGGGTTCCCTCGATCTCCTTAGTGCATTAGACTCCTTTAGATTCATTGTTTTGCATGCAATTTCCTTGATTCATTAATCATGAATTAGGGTTGGTAACCTAATTCTCTTCTGACATTTGTAGTGATGTTTCATGTTACGAATTGAAGATTTGGATTAAAGACTATTGGATGGTTTGTGGCCATTTAAAGTGGAGATGACCATAGCCATAAGTAAGTGTAAGCCTAATCCTTGAATTAGATTTATCTCTCTTACATCGTGCTTGTAGCAGATGAAGATTGAATCACCTGTTGAAATTGCGGTTATTCTCCATTAGATTTCAAAGACCAAATCAGATTTAGATATTAGTTCTCCATCTTTGTTTCAATTACTCTCCCCAACTCGGATCTGGATCATTTAGTTTAAATTTTTCTTTGTTTTAGTTTGTTAAGCGTGACAAATTCAACCTCTCATCTTATCGACTTTCTAGATAGGATAAGAGCCGGATCTGGTAGCTCGAGATCTGGAGGTTTATCTTAAATTTCAAATCAATTCCCTGTGGACGATCTTTTACTCACTTACATTTAAAACTTGCTACAATTGGCCCTGATCTTGCAGGCTAATTATGTTCTCTCTGTGTTGATATTTTCTTATTCTTTTTAATATTAAGAAATGCATCATTTAAGTATGTTTTCAAAACACAAATAAATCATGCACACTTAGAACAACAACAAGTTTTTGGCCTGTAGGGAATAGATTTTAAAATTAGATAGACCTAAGTTTTCTATTTTGTAGATTTGATTTTATTTTGCTTTAAACCACTTTGCATTCCAAGTGCTTGATTAAATGTCTCTGACAGATTTTGTATAGAAAACTTTTGTTTCTTTTGAAATTTTTTTATTTTTTAGTTTTTATTCTTTGCCTTCTAGTTATTTGAATAAATCTTTTGCCACTCTTTTGTCTTTTGTCAAATTTGGGCGTGCTTTGAGTTTTTCTTTTTATTTTGTCAATATACTTGAATAAGGTACTACTGCAGTTTTGGATTTTTTGCGAGATCTGGGCGGTAGTCCAACAAGAACATCTGGACTAAAATTGGAGCAGATCTGCTTGAGTTTGCATCCTTCTCCTTTGCATTCATTTTCTCTTTTTAAATTCTTGAGAACCAGCAGTTCAATTGTGTTTAATGTTATAATTTCTGCATCTTTTAGGCATCTTGATTTTTTTTACAAAACCAAATACAAAATAAAAGAAAATGAAAACACAAATAGAAAATCTCGAGTTGTTTCTCATTATTTTCGAGAGTAAATAAGGGCTCTTGTTGAGCAGGCTGATCAAAACAAGTAAAAAAAATAGAAAATTATAAAACAAAAAAAAATATATATATATATATATAAATATCTTAGGATGGACTATTTTCTCCATTTGCATCCACTTTTCCCATCTGGACTCTTTGAGATCATTTTCTTTTTAGGAATCATGTAGGATAATGAGTAGTGAATCATAGGCTGTTTTGAATATTCAATGGACCCTTGATTTTATTTTCCTTGAGATTTCTTCATCATAAATGGGTCTCATGTGTGAACCCTGTTTTAATATGTGCTCCCATGCTTCATTATTTTTTATTCATACACATCATCAACAAAGGGGTCAGTCTTATGAATCTTGCTTTTCACTGTATTCCTGCTAATCATTTTTATAATCACTTAGATTCATAAGTATCTTAGGCTTTTGGGTTTGTTTCTTTGGGCTTAGGATGTATCATTTGGCATTAGATTTTACATTTTAGGAATTTTAGTTTCAAATTACATTTTAGATCGCTGATTTTTTTTTTTTCTTTCTTAGGTTAATGTGTCCTCGTTTTACTGATTTCCGTCATTTTTCTGTGAGGATAGTTAGTTTCTAACTTTGTTTCCCTATTTTGCATTCACAAATTCTGTTTTTGTATCAACACTTTTCTTTTCTTTTTAACTTTTAACTTTGTATTTAGTCCCTTACCTTGCTTTTCTTGTTTCTCTACATTATTAGCATTAGTTTCCTTCCATTTGCTTTGCAGTTCTTTTATTTTTTGATCATATATTCAGTTTTAGATTTTATTTTGTAGCGTTCTAGCTTAGTTTTGTTATTTTTTGTTTTGTCGATAATTTCCTATATTGATATAACATTTTTTCCTTTTCCCGCTCATATATTCGTTATTCTTTATTTTGCAAATTTTTTCTTAGTTTTCCTTTCTTCTTTTATCCTGTCTAGAACATTGAGGAGAATGTTGATCTTGGGTTTGGGGGTATCGCAGGTATGCGAATAAAATAAGTTAATGCTTGATCGACTTATGATCGTGAAATTTTTGAAAATGAAGTAATCTCACACCTGTTTTTTTGAAAAATGTGGAAGTTAAAACTTTTTAAAATTGATTTCTAGTGTAATTCTAATACTTTCATGAAGTGAAGGTCAGAAAATTTCTAAAAAAAAAAAAATTGATGTTTTAGTAAACCTAAAAAGAGAGAAAACAGTGATGATATACCTCAAGAATTTGATAGAAAACCACACCCAGTGAGATTTGGGCCTGCTGAAATGTATTCTTTGGAGGTATGAATTGGCAATTTTTTCTGCTCTAGGGACTGTTTGAACCTGCTTGTTATCACTAGAAGTTACACATATCCAAGTTCAAATAGCTTGACAGCAATCATCATATTAAAGACATGATGTAGGGCCTTCTTTTGGACAGTTTGAACTTCAAAAAGCCCTACCTTTTAAAACTGCCCTTGATACACACCATTTGAGTTTTATAAATCAAAGATTTCTTTGAAACCTCATCAACCTCATTTAGCCTAACCCTCACTCTGAGAATTCAGAAGGTAAAGGAAAGAAAGCTGAAGAAAGGTGAGTTGGGTAATAGTTTGGTAAAAGAAAAAGAAAAATAATTGAAGGCAATGATGTATGTAAGAAATGTGGCATTCACAATGTTGATTTGAAAAAAAAAAAAAAGAAAAAAAAAAAAAAAACAAAGGGGGGGAAGTCATTTCATTAGAAGTTTGAATTCAAGAAAGAGAAAAAGATGGCCACTTTGGCTCGAGAATTCAAGAAGAAGATGAAATTGTGCTTAAATAAAGAAGGTGTCCATACCACCTCCTTACCTTGACTGACTTCTAAAATTTTGAATTCCATTCCAACCCTTTTATTCTTGATAAATTTCACCCATAAGCCACATTACAACCCAAGTTAAAGTCCTTACTGATCAAAGATGGATTGAGTTGTCACATGGAGATAAGGATTTGTGTAATCTATGGTGAAAAGAGCAGTAAATTCAGAACTGAAAAGCAATGCCTATGCTCCTGCTTACAGTCCTATTTGAGGAGATGTAAGCTGCTCTTGAATAGTGCAACCCTCATATTTGCATGGTGAGTGAAAACCTTGGTGAGAGTTGAGTTTGAAATCAAATTATTTGGGTAACATCAAAACTGAATTTTCAAATAGAAGGCAAACTTTTCATTAATTTTCTTGTAAAAACTTTTTGACACCAACGAGTGAATGGTAAAGGAATTACTGAGAATTTTAGTTTTGAGCGATGTTTTCTTGAAAATCTTCTTACAACTGATGCGTGTGAATAATCTGATTGGATGAAAGTTTGCTTTAATAGAACTGCATTGATCTTAAGCGATTTATTGGAGAAGTTTGTGGGTACCTTCACTTGAAAACCCTCAGGAGACTTCACTCCTCCGCTAGGGATCACCTAGGGGTTTAAAAAGGCTTGTTGCATATGCTAAATGCAACTGTGCTCCCTACAAAAATGGCTTTTCATTCTATTTTTAAATTTTGTTTTTGCTCAGGGACTAGCAAAGCTTAGGTTTGGGGGTGTGTTGAGAACTGGAAAATACCATTTTTCACCCCTTAATCTAAGTCTTGATAGACCTTTGAGAGAACTAAAAAAGTGTTTTAAGTGCCTATGTTGCACTAACAATAAAGACAGCTTAACCATAAAAGCGAGCTTAAAAGTGCCAAAAGATGACAATCCATGTCAGTCAAAGAAAGGAAGTGAAGAAACAACCTCATCAATTTGTTGAAAGGTCTAAAGTAAAGAGGCAAAGACACATGGAGAACAATTGAGCAGAGAAATGCGCTCTGAGTTCTTTTACAAAGAACCTACACTTTTGTAAAGAACCTTGAACTCTGTGAAAGGACTAAAACTCAGTAGAGCAAGAAGACATCGAACTCCTCGAAGAAGATTGAACTTTGCGAAAAGTAGAAAACACACTTGAAGAAGATTGAACTTTGCGAAAGAGAAAACACACTTGAAGAGAGATTGAACATTGCGAAAAGAGCTTGAAGTCACAACACTTTGCGAAAAGGCCCTAAGCTCTGCGCGAAAAGGTATTACGGAGATTTGGCGGCTTTAACAAGGGCAATTCGAAACTTTGCACGCGTCCCAATGCATTTAAAACCTAGGACATTCCGGAGGGTTCTAAGCATAAAGCGAAGAATATTCCACCCCGTGAGCACCTAGAGAGGAATAACTTGGCGGGAACTTCGAAACTCTAACAAACTTTCAAAATGTATAATTGATGCCTTTTTCACGATTGGTGAACGGATCAGATCCATCTGGATCCCCGTGCTCGACTACCATTGGTCAATCTGATCATCCGAGAACCTCGATTGGTTGATACACATTTGAGTTGGACACAGGAAAGCTATAAATTGACGAAGCATTTGCCCAATTAAGGCATCCAGATTTTGAGTTTCATTTCTAATCCCCATTTCCAAAAGATAGTTTGTCTAAAATAATAATCCCTTAATAGTTTACCTTTGACTTACAATTGAGAGATTTGTGAGACATTTCGTAATTCAAAAGAGGTTTATTCTTCTCCATTGGACTCATGTCAAGGGTTCCCTCTGATCTCCTAGTGCATTAGACTCCTTTAGATTCATTGTTTTGCATGCAATTTCCCTTGATTCATTAATCCTGTAAGAATTAGGGTTGGTAACCTAGTCTCTTACAGCATTTGTAGTGATGTTTCCTGTTCTGAATTGAAGATTTGGATTAAAGACTATTGGATGGTTTGTGGCCATTAAAGTGGACAGACCATAGCCATAAGTGTAAGCCTAATCCTTGAATTAGATTTATCTCTCTTACATCTATGCTTGTAGCCAGATGAAGATTGGATCACCTCTCTGTTGAGTGATTATTCTCATTAGATTTCAAAGACCAAATCAGATTTAGATATTAGTTCTCCATCTTTGTTTCAATTACTCCCCCAACTCGGATCTGGATCATTTAGTTTAAATTTTTCTTTGTTTTTAGTTTGTTAAACGTGACAAATTCAAACCTCTCATCTTATCAGCTTTCTAGATAGGATAAGAAGCCAGATCTGGTAGCTCAGATCTGGAGGTTTATCTTAAATTTTAAATCAATTCCCTGTGGACGATCTTTTACTCACTTACATTTAAAACTTGCTACAATTGGCCCTGATCTTGCAGGCTAATTATGTTCTCTCTGTGCTGATATTTTCTTATTCTTTTTAATATTCAATTACAATGCATCATTTACAAGTATGTTTTCAAAACACAAATAAATCATGCACTTAGAACAACAACAAGTTTTTGGCCTGAATAGATTTTAAAATTGGTAGACCTAAGTTTTTATTTGTAGATTTGATTTTATTTTGCTTTAAACGCACTTTGCATTCCAAGTGCTTGATTAAATGTCTCTGACGTTTTATATAAAACACATTTCTTTCGCGGAATTTTTTTTATTTTTACGAGTTTTTATTCTTTGCCTTCTAGTTATTTGAATAAATCTTCTTGCCACTCTTTGTCTTTTGTCAAATTTGGGCGTGCTTTGAGTTTTTCTTTTTATTTTGTCAATATACTTGAATAAGGTACTCTGATTTTGGATTTTTGCGGATCTGGGCGGTAGTCCAACAAGGAACATCTGGACTAAAGTGGAACAGCAGCATCCTTCTCCTTTGCATTCATTTTCTCTTTTAAATTCTTGAGAACCAGCATTCTGTTGTGTTTAATGTTATAATTTCTCATCTTTTAGGCATCTGATTTTTTTACAAAACCAAATACAAAATAAAAGAAAATGAAAACACAAATAGAAAATCTCTGAGTTGTTTCTCATTATTTTCAGCAGTAGTAAATAAGGGCGCTTGTTGAGCCCGGGCTGATCCAAAACAAGTAAAAAAAAAATAGAAAATTATAAAAACAAAAAGAAATATATATATATATATATATAAATATCTTCCGGATGGACTATTTTTCTCCATTTGCATCCACTTTTCCCATCTGGACCTGCTGAGATCATTTTTTCTTTTTTAGGAATCATGTAGGATAATGAGTAGTGAATCATAGGCTGTTTTGAATATTCAATGGACCCACTGATTTTATTTTCCTTCGAGATTTCTTCATCATAAATGGGTCTCAGCTGTGTGTGAACCCTGTTTTTAATATGTGCTCCCATGCTTCATTATTTTTTTTTATTCATACACATCATCAACAAAGGGGTCAGTCTTATGAATCTTGCTTTTCCTTTGTATTCACCTGCTAATCATTTTTATAATCACTTAGATTCATAAGTATCTCAGGCTTTTGGGTTTGTTTCTTTGGGCTTAGGATGTATCATTTGGCATTAGATTTTCTGTTTTAGGAATTTTAGTTTCAAATTCTGTTTTTAGATCGCTGATTTTTTTTTTTTTTTTTCTTTCTTAGGTTAATGTGTCCTCGTTTTACTGATTTTAGTCATTTTTCGTGAGGATAGTTAGTTTCTAACTTTGTTTCCTATTTTGCATTCACAAATTCTGTTTTGTATCAACACTTTTCTTTTCTTTTTAACTTTGTATTTAGTCCCTTACCTTGCTTTTCTTGTTTCTCTGTTATTAGCATTAGTTTCCTTCCATTTGCTTTGCGTTCTTTTATTTTGATCATATATTCAGTTTTAGATTTTATTTTGTAGCAGTTCTAGCTTAGTTTTTGTTATTTTTCTTGCATTTTTATCATAATTTCCTATATTGATATAACATTTTTTCCCTTTTCGCTCATATATTCGATTATTATTTCTTTATTTTTCTTTATAGTCGCAAATTTTTTTCTGCTTTCTTCTTTTATCCTGCGCCCTCGTTTCTCGTGTCTCTAGAACATTGAGGACAATGTTCATCTTAGGTTTGGGGGTATGGCAGGTATGCGAATAAAATAAGTTAATGCTTGATGCAGCTTATGATCAGCAGAATTTTTGAAAATGAAGTAATCTCACACCTGTTTTTTTTGAAAAATGTGGAAGTTAAAACTTTTTAAAATTGATTTCTAGTGTAATTCTAATACTTTCATGAAGTGAAGGTCAGAAAATTTCTAAAAAAAATTGATGTTTTAGTAAACCTAAAAAGAGAAAAGCTGATGATATACCTCAAGAATTTGATAGAAAACCACACCCAGTGAGATTTGGGCTCTTTGAAATGTATTCTTTGGAGGTATGAATTGGCAATTTTTTTCGCTCTAGGAATTTGTTTGAACACCTTGTTATCACTAGAAGTTACACATATCCAAGTTCAAATAGCTTGACAGCAATCATCATATTAAAGACATGATGTAGGGCCTTCTTTTGGACAGTTTGAACTTCAAAAAGCCCTACCTTTTAAAACTGCCCTTGATACACACCATTTGAGTTTTATAAATCAAAGATTTCTTTGAAACCTCATCAACCTCATTTAGCCTAACCCTCACTCTGAGAATTCAGAAGGTAAAGGAAAGAAAGCTGAAGAAAGGTGAGTTGGGTAATAGTTTGGTAAAAGAAAAAGAAAAATAATTGAAGGCAATGATGTATCAGCAGAAGAAATGTGGCATTCCAGTCAATGTTGATTTGAAAAAAAAAAAAAAAAAAAGAAAAGAAAAAAAAAAAAAAGGGGGGGAAGTCATTTCATTAGAAGTTTGAAAAAGAAAGAGAAAAAGATGGCCACTTTGGCTCTGAAAATTCAAAGAAGAAGATGAAATTGTGCTTAAATAAAGAAGGTGTCCATACCACCTCCTTACCTTGACTGACTTCTAAAATTTTGAATTCCATTCCAACCCTTTTATTCTTGATAAATTTCACCCATAAGCCACATTACAACCCAAGTTAAAGTCCTTACTGATCAAAGATGGATTGAGTTGTCACATGGAGATAAGGATTTGTGTAATCTATGGTGAAAAAAGTAGTAAATTCAGAACTGAAAAGCAATGCCTATGCTCACCTTACAATCCCATTTGAGGGTCAGAATCGCTCTTGAGTCAGTGAAATAGTGCAACCCTCATATTTGCATGGTGAGTGAAAACCTTGGTGAGAGTTGAGTTTGAAATCAAATTATTTTGGGTAACATCAAAACTGAATTTTCAAATAGAAGGCAAACTTTTCATTAATTTTTCTTGTAAAAACTTTTTGACACCAACTGAGTGAATGGTAAAGGAATTACAGCAGAATTTTAGTTTTGAACTGATGTTTTCTTGAAAATCTTCTTACAACTTTGGTGATGCAGTGTGAATAATCTGATTGGATGAAAGTTTGCTTTAATAACCATTGATCTTAACTGATTTATTGGAGAAGTTTGTGGGTACCTTCACTGAAAACCCTCAGGAGACTTCACTCCTCCACTAGGGATCGCCTAGGGGTTTAAAAGGCTTGTTGCATATGCTAAATGCAACTGTGCTCCCTACAAAAATGGCTTTTCATTCTATTTTTAAATTTTGTTTTTGCTCAGGGACTAGCAAAGCTTAGGTTTGGGGGTGTGTTGAGAACTGGAAAATACCATTTTTCACCCCTTAATCTAAGTCTTGATAGACCTTTGAGAGAACTAAATAAGTGTTTTAAGTAACAATAAAGACAGGCTTAACCATAAAAGCAGCTTAAAAGTGCCAAAAAGATGACAATCCATGTCAGTCCAAAGAAAGGAAGTGAAGAAACAACCTCATCAGCTGTTGAAAGGTCTAAAGTAAAGAGGCAAAGACCTGTAAGCGAAGCAGGGAACAATTCGAACAGAGAAATGCGCTACAGAGTTCTTTTCGCAAAGAACCTACACTTTTTGTAAAGAACCTTGAACTCTGTGAAAAGGACTAAAACTCCAGGCGTAGCTTTCGAAGAGCATCTGAACTCCTCGAAGAGAAGATTGAACTTTGCGAAAAGTAGAAAACACACTTCGAAGAGAAGATTGAACTTTGCGAAAAGGAGAAAACACACTTCGAAGAGAGATTGAACATTGCGAAAAGAGCTTCAGAAGTCACAACACTTTGCGAAAAGGCCCCTAAGCTCTGCGAAAAGGTATTCTGGAGATTCGCGGCTTTAACAAGGGCAATTCAGTAATCTGTTGCACGCGTCCCAATGCATTTTAAAACCTAGGGACATTCGCAAGGGTTCTAAGCATAAAGCGAAGGAATATTCCACCCCACGTGAGCACCTAGAGAGGGAATAACTTGGCGGGAACTTCTAGAAACTCTAACAAACTTTCAAAATGTATAACAGAATTGATGCCTTTTTCACCTGATTGGCTGAAACAGATCTCGATCCCCGTGCTCGACTACCATTGGTCAATACAGATCTGAGAACCTCTGATTGGTTGATACACATCTGAGTTGGACCTGGGGAAAGCTATAAATTATTGAAGCATTTGCCCAATTATTGGCATCCAGTTTTGAGTTTCATTTCTAATCCCCATTTCCAAACGGCCAGATAGTCTAAAATGCGCAATCCTTATAATAGCTTCACTTTGACTTACAATTGAGGCGTGTGAGATCTACTGTAATTCAAGAGAGTTGTATTCAAGACTACAAATCGAGAGGCATTAAGCGTGCTCTGTAAATTGTAAGATGGATTTTAAAAGGTTCTTTGTAAACTATGCATTCTCCATTGGACTCATGTCAAGGGTTCCCTCGATCTCCTCGTACATTAGACTCCTTTAGATTCATTGTTTGCATGCAATTTCCCTTGATTCATTAATCCTGTAGAATTAGGGTTGGTAACCTAGTCTCTTCTGACATTTGTAGTGATGTTTCTGTTACGAATTGAAGATTTGGATTAAAGACTATTGGATGGTTTGTGGCCATTAAAGTGGGAGACCATAGCCATAAGTGTAAGCCTAATCCTTGAATTAGATTTATCTCTCTTACATACGTACTTGTAGCAGGATGAAGATTGAATCACCTCTATTTGATGCAGTTATTCTCATTAGATTTCAAAGACCAAATCATTTAGATATTAGTTCTCCATCTTTGTTTCAATTACTCCCCAACTCGGATCTGGATCATTTAGTTTAAATTTTCTTTTTTTAGTTTAGTTAATGTGACAAATTCAAACCTCTCATCTTATCGACTTTCTAGATAGGATAAGCGGATCTGGTAGCTCGGTCTGGAGGTTTATCTTAAATTTTAAATCAATTCCACAGTGGACGATCTTTTACTCACTTACATTTAAAACTTGCTACAATTGGCCCTGATCTTGCCAGGCTAATTATGTTCTCTACATCTTGATATTTTCTTATTCTTTTAATATTTGATACAATGCATCATTTGCAAGTATGTTTTCAAAACACAAATAAATCATGCACACTTAGAACAACAACAAGTTTTTGGCGCTATTTGAATAGATTTTAAAATTGGTAGACCTAAGTTTTCTATTTTGTAGATTTGATTTTATTTTGCTTTAAACTGCACTTTGCATTCAAGTGCTTGATTAAATGTCTCTGTGATTTTGTATAGAAAACTTTTTCTTTGAAATTTTTTTATTTTTACGAGTTTTTATTCTTTGCCTTCTAGTTATTTGAATAAATCTTGCCACTCTTTTGTCTTTTGTCAAATTTGGGCGTGCTTTGAGTTTTCTTTTATTTTGTCAATATACTTGAATAAGGTACTCTAGCGTTTTGGATTTTTGCGGATCTGGGCGGCCGTCAACAAGGAACATCTGGACTAAAAGCTGAGCAACTGTCAACAAGAACATCTGGACTAAAAGTGGGCGAGATCTGCTTGAGTTTGCATCCTTCTCCTTTGCATTCATTTCTCTTTTTAAATTCTTGAGAACCGGATTACATTGTGTTTAATGTTATAATTTCTTCTTTTAGGCATCTTTGATTTTTTTTACAAAACCAAATAAATAAAAGAAAAATGAAAACACAAATAGAAAATCTCCGAGTTGTTTCTCATTATTTTCAAAGAAGAGTAAATAAGGGCGCTTGTTGAGCCCGGGCTGATCCAAAACAAGTAAAAAAAAAATAGAAAATTATAAAAAAAAAAAAATATATATATATATATATATAAATATCTTCCGGATGGACTATTTTTCTCCATTTGCATCCACTTTTCCCATCCGGACCTTTCTTTGAGATCATTTTTTCTTTTTAGGAATCATGTAGGATAATGAGTAGTGAATCATAGGCTGTTTTGAATATTCAATGGACCTTGATTTTATTTTCCTTCGAGATTTCTTCATCCTATATGGGTCTCAGCTGTGTGAGAACCCTATTTTTAATATGTGCTCCCACGCTTCATTAATTTTTTTTTTATTCATACACATCATCAGCAAAGGGATCTTATGAATCTTGCTTTTCACCGTATTCTGCTAATCATTTTTATAATCACTTAGATTCATAAGTATCTCGTGCTTTTGGGTTTGTTTCTTTGGGCTTAGGATGTATCATTTGGCATTAGATTTTCCGTTTTAGGAATTTTAGTTTCAAATTACATTTTAGATCGATTTTTTTTTCTTTCTTAGGTTAATGTGTCCTCGTTTCTTGATTTCCGTCATTTTTACCGTGAGGATAGTTAGTTTCTAACTTTGTTTCCCTATTTTGCATTCACAAATTCTGTTTTTGTATCAACACTTTTCTTTTTCTTTTTTAACTTTGTATTTAGTCCCTTACCTTGCTTTTACTGTTTCTCTGTTATTAGCATTAGTTTCCTTCCATTTGCTTTGCAGTTCTTTTATTTTTCTGATCATATATTCAGTTTTTAGATTTTATTTTGTAGCAGTTCTAGCTTAGTTTTGTTATTTTTCTGTTTTATCAGTAATTTCCTATATTGATATAACATTTTTTTTCCCTTTTTCCTGCTCATATATTCAGTGTTATTTTCTTTATTTTCTGCTGCACATAGCTGCAAATTTTTTTCTGCTTAGTTTTCCTTTCTTCTTTTATCCTGCTGCCCCTCGTTTCTCAGTGTCTAGAACATTGAGGACAATGTTCATCTTAGGTTTGGGGGTATGGCAGGTATGCGAATAAAATAAGTTAATGCTTGATGCAGCTTATGATCAGCAGAATTTTTGAAAATGAAGTAATCTCACACCTGTTTTTTTTGAAAAATGTGGAAGTTAAAACTTTTTAAAATTGATTTCTAGTGTAATTCTAATACTTTCATGAAGTGAAGGTCAGAAAATTTCTAAAAAAAAAAAAATTGATGTTTTAGTAAACCTAAAAAGAGAGAAAACAGTGATGATATACCTCAAGAATTTGATAGAAAACCACACCCAGTGAGATTTGGGCCTGCTGAAATGTATTCTTTGGAGGTATGAATTGGCAATTTTTTCTGCTCTAGGGACTGTTTGAACCTGCTTGTTATCACTAGAAGTTACACATATCCAAGTTCAAATAGCTTGACAGCAATCATCATATTAAAGACATGATGTAGGGCCTTCTTTTGGACAGTTTGAACTTCAAAAAGCCCTACCTTTTAAAACTGCCCTTGATACACACCATTTGAGTTTTATAAATCAAAGATTTCTTTGAAACCTCATCAACCTCATTTAGCCTAACCCTCACTCTGAGAATTCAGAAGGTAAAGGAAAGAAAGCTGAAGAAAGGTGAGTTGGGTAATAGTTTGGTAAAAGAAAAAGAAAAATAATTGAAGGCAATGATGTATCAGCAGAAGAAATGTGGCATTCCAGTCAATGTTGATTTGAAAAAAAAAAAAAAAAAAAGAAAAAAAAAAAAAAGGGGGGGAAGTCATTTCATTAGAAGTTTGAAAAAGAAAGAGAAAAAGATGGCCACTTTGGCTCTGAAAATTCAAAGAAGAAGATGAAATTGTGCTTAAATAAAGAAGGTGTCCATACCACCTCCTTACCTTGACTGACTTCTAAAATTTTGAATTCCATTCCAACCCTTTTATTCTTGATAAATTTCACCCATAAGCCACATTACAACCCAAGTTAAAGTCCTTACTGATCAAAGATGGATTGAGTTGTCACATGGAGATAAGGATTTGTGTAATCTATGGTGAAAAAAGTAGTAAATTCAGAACTGAAAAGCAATGCCTATGCTCCTGCTTACAGTCCTATTTGAGGGTCAGAATCGCTCTTAATTTGTGTGAAATAGTGCAACCCTCATATTTGCATGGTGAGTGAAAACCTTGGTGAGAGTTGAGTTTGAAATCAAATTATTTTGGGTAACATCAAAACTGAATTTTCAAATAGAAGGCAAACTTTTCATTAATTTTTCTTGTAAAAACTTTTTGACACCAACTGAGTGAATGGTAAAGGAATTACAGCAGAATTTTAGTTTTGAACTGATGTTTTCTTGAAAATCTTCTTACAACCTTTGACCGATGTGTGAATAATCTGATTGGATGAAAGTTTGCTTTAACAGAACTGCATTGATCTTAACTGATTTATTGGAGAAGTTTGTGGGTACCTTCACTGAAAACCCTCAGGAGACTTCACTCCTCCACTAGGGATCGCCTAGGGGTTTAAAAGGCTTGTTGCATATGCTAAATGCAACTGTGCTCCCTACAAAAATGGCTTTTCATTCTATTTTTAAATTTTGTTTTTGCTCAGGGACTAGCAAAGCTTAGGTTTGGGGGTGTGTTGAGAACTGGAAAATACCATTTTTCACCCCTTAATCTAAGTCTTGATAGACCTTTGAGAGAACTAAATAAGTGTTTTAAGTGCCTATGTTGCAGCTAACAATAAAGACAGGCTTAACCATAAAAGCAGCTTAAAAGTGCCAAAAAGATGACAATCCATGTCAGTCCAAAGAAAGGAAGTGAAGAAACAACCTCATGAAAGGTCTAAAGTAAAGGCAAAGACAAGCGAAGCAGGGAACAATTCGAACAGAGAAATGCGCTACAGAGTTCTTTTCGCAAAGAACCTACACTTTTTGTAAAGAACCTTGAACTCTGTGAAAAGGACTAAAACTCCAGGCGTAGCTTTCGAAGAGCATCTGAACTCCTCGAAGAGAAGATTGAACTTTGAAGAAAAACACACTTCGAAGAGAAGATTGAACTTTGCGAAAAGGAGAAAACACACTTCGAAGAGAGATTGAACATTGCGAAAAGAGCTTCAGAAGTCACAACACTTTGCGAAAAGGCCCCTAAGCTCTGCGAAAAGGTATTCTGGAGATTCGCGGCTTTAACAAGGGCAATTCGATGTCTGTTGCAGCGTCCCAATGCATTTTAAAACCTAGGGACATTCCAGAGGGTTCTAAGCATAAAGCGAAGGAATATTCCACCCCACGTGAGCACCTAGAGAGGGAATAACTTGGCGGGAACTTCTAGAAACTCTAACAAACTTTCAAAATGTATAACAGAATTGATGCCTTTTTCACCTGATTGGCTGAAACAGATCTCGATCCCCGTGCTCGACTACCATTGGTCAATACAGATCTGAGAACCTCTGATTGGTTGATACACATCTGAGTTGGACCTGGGGAAAGCTATAAATTGACGAAGCATTTGCCCAATTAAGGCATCCAGATTTTGAGTTTCATTTCTAATCCCCCATTTCCAAACCAGATAGTTTGTCTAAAATCCATGTAATAGCTTCACTTTGACTTACAATTGAGAGCTGTGAGACATTTCTGTAATTCAAAAGAGAGTTGTATTCAAGACTACAACTCTGAGAGCTGTTTAAGCTGCGCTTTGTAATTGTAACGGTGGATTTTAAAAGGTTGCTGTAAACTATGCATTCTCCATTGGACTCATGTCAAGGGTTCCCTCTGATCTCCTCAGTACATTAGACTCCTTTAGATTCATTGTTTTGCATGCAATTTCCCTTGATTCATTAATCCTGTAAGAATTAGGGTTGGTAACCTAGTCTCTTACAGCATTTGTAGTGATGTTTCCTGTTCTGAATTGAAGATTTGGATTAAAGACTATTGGATGGTTTGTGGCCATTAAAGTGGACAGACCATAGCCATAAGTGTAAGCCTAATCCTTGAATTAGATTTATCTCTCTTACATCTGTGCTTGTAGCCAGATGAAGATTGGATCACCTCTCTGCTGTGATTATTCTCATTAGATTTCAAAGACCAAATCAGATTTAGATATTAGTTCTCCATCTTTGTTTCAATTACTCCCCCAACTCGGATCTGGATCATTTAGTTTAAATTTTTCTTTGTTTTTAGTTTGTTAAACGTGACAAATTCAAACCTCTCATCTTATCAGCTTTCTAGATAGGATAAGAAGCCAGATCTGGTAGCTCAGATCTGGAGGTTTATCTTAAATTTTAAATCAATTCCCTGTGGACGATCTTTTACTCACTTACATTTAAAACTTGCTACAATTGGCCCTGATCTTGCAGGCTAATTATGTTCTCTCTGTGCTGATATTTTCTTATTCTTTTTAATATTCAGTACAATGCATCATTTGCAAGTATGTTTTCAAAACACAAATAAATCATGCACACTTAGAACAACAACAAGTTTTTGGCGCGCTGCCGGGGAATAGATTTTAAAATTGGTAGACCTAAGTTTTTCTATTTTGTAGATTTGATTTTTATTTTGCTTTAAACCTGCACTTTGCATTCCAAGTGCTTGATTAAATGTCTACAGCAGTTTTGTATAGAAAACCTGTTTTCTTTACGTGAGAATTTTTTATTTTACGAGTTTTATTCTTTGCCTTCTAGTTATTTGAATAAATCACGCCACTTTTGTCTTTTGTCAAATTTGGGCGATGCTTTGAGTTTTTTCTTTTTATTTTTGTCAATATACTTGAATAAGGTACTACTGCAGTTTTTGGATTTTTGCAGATCTGGAGCAGCCGTCCAACAAGGAGCATCTGGACTAAAGCTGGAGCAACCGTCCAACAAGGAGCATCTGGACTAAAGCTGGAGCAGATCTGCTTGAGTTTGCATCCCCTTCTCCTTTGCATTCATTTTCTCTTTTTAAATTCTTGAGAACCAGCAGTTCTGTTGTGTTTAATGTTATAATTTCTGCTGTCTTTTAGGCATGCTGATTTTTTTTTTTTTTTACAAAACCAAATACAAAATAAAAGAAAATGAAAACACAAATAGAAAATCTCTGAGTTGTTTCTCATTATTTTCAGCAGTAGTAAATAAGGGCGCTTGTTGAGCCCGGGCTGATCCAAAACAAGTAAAAAAAAAATAGAAAATTATAAAAACAAAAAGAAATATATATATATATATATATAAATATCTTCCGGATGGACTATTTTTCTCCATTTGCATCCACTTTTCCCATCTGGACCTGCTGAGATCATTTTTTCTTTTTTAGGAATCATGTAGGATAATGAGTAGTGAATCATAGGCTGTTTTGAATATTCAATGGACCCACTGATTTTATTTTCCTTCGAGATTTCTTCATCATAAATGGGTCTCAAATTGTGTGAACTCTGCTTTTAATATGTGCTCCCATGCTTCATTATTTTTTTATTCATACACATCATCAACAAAGGGAATTGATCTTATGAATCTTGCTTTTCACTTTGTATTCACCTTTAATCATTTTATAATCACTTAGATTCATAAGTATCTCGTGCTTTTGGGTTTGTTTCTTTGGGCTTAGGATGTATCATTTGGCATTAGATTTTCTTTTAGGAATTTTAGTTTCAAATTCTGTTTTAGATCGATTTTTTTTCTTTCTTAGGTTAATGTGTCCTCGTTTTACTGATTTCCGTCATTTTTCTGTGAGGATAGTTAGTTTCTAACTTTGTTTCCCTATTTTGCATTCACAAATTCTGTTTTTGTATCAACACTTTTCTTTTTCTTTTTTAACTTTGTATTTAGTCCCTTACCTTGCTTTTACTGTTTCTCTGTTATTAGCATTAGTTTCCTTCCATTTGCTTTGCAGTTCTTTTATTTTACGATCATATATTAGTTTTTAGATTTTATTTTGTAGCGATTCTAGCTTAGTTTTGTTATTTTCTGTTTTATCAGTAATTTCCTATATTGATATAACATTTTTTTTCCCTTTTTCCTGCTCATATATTCAGTGTTATTTTCTTTATTTTCTGCTGCACATAGCTGCAAATTTTTTTCTGCTTAGTTTTCCTTTCTTCTTTTATCCTGCTGCCCCTCGTTTCTCAGTGTCTAGAACATTGAGGACAATGTTCATCTTAGGTTTGGGGGTATGGCAGGTATGCGAATAAAATAAGTTAATGCTTGATGCGACTTATGATCGGAGAATTTTGAAAATGAAGTAATCTCACACTGTTTTTTTGAAAATGTGGAAGTTAAAACTTTTAAAATTAATTTCTAGTGTAATTGTAATACCTTCATGAAGTGAATGTCAGAAAATTTGCAAAATAAAAAATTGATGTTTGAGTAAACCTAAAAAGAGAGAAAACAGTGATGATATACCGCAAGAATTTGATAGAAAACCACACCCAGTGAGATTTGCGCCTGCTGAAATGCATTCTTTGGAGGTATGAATTGGCAATTTTTTCTGCTCTAGGGACTGTTTGAACCTGCTTGTTATCACTAGAAGTTACACATATCCAAGTTAAAATATCTTGACAAAGAATCATCATATTAAAGACATGATGTAGGGCCTTCTTTTGGACGTTTGAACTTCAAAAGCCCTACCTTTTAAAAGCGCCTTGATACACACCATTTGAGTTTTATAAATCAAAGATTTCTTTGAAACCTCATCAACCTCATTTAGCCTAACCCTCACTCGAGAATTCGGAAGGTAAAGGAAAGAAAGTCAAGAAAGGTGAGTTGGGTAATAGTTTGGTAAAAGAAAAGAAAAAATAATTGAAGGCAATGATGTATCGTGAGAAGAAATGTGGCATTCAGGTCAATGTTGATTTGAAAAAAAAAAAGAAAAGAAAAAAAAAAAAGGAAGTCATTTCATTAGAAGTTTGAAAAGAAAGAGAAAAGATGGCCACTTTGGCTCAAAAATTCAAAGAAGAAGATGAAATTGTGCTTAAATAAAGAAGGTGTCCATACCACCTCCTTACCTTGACTGACTTCTAAAATTTTGAATTCCATTCCAACCCTTTTATTCTTGATAAATTTCACCCATAAGCCACATTACAACCCAAGTTAAAGTCCTTACTGATCAAAGATGGATTGAGTTGTCACATGGAGATAAGGATTTGTGTAATCTATGGTGAAAAAGTAGTAAATTCGAGCGAAAAGCAATGCCTATGCTCCTTACAAGTCCTATTTGAGGTCAGAATGCTCTTGAGCTGTGTGAAATAGTGCAACCCTCATATTTGCATGGTGAGTGAAAACCTTGGTGAGAGTTGAGTTTGAAATCAAATTATTTTGGGTAACATCAAAACTGAATTTTCAAATAGAAGGCAAACTTTTCATTAATTTTTCTTGTAAAAACTTTTTGACACCAACTGAGTGAATGGTAAAGGAATTACAGCAGAATTTTAGTTTTGAACTGATGTTTTCTTGAAAATCTTCTTACAACCTGACTGATGCAGGTGTGAATAATCTGATTGGATGAAAGTTTGCTTTAATAGAACTGCATTGATCTTAACTGATTTATTGGAGAAGTTTGTGGGTACCTTCACTGAAAACCCTCAGGAGACTTCACTCCTCCACTAGGGATCGCCTAGGGGTTTAAAAGGCTTGTTGCATATGCTAAATGCAACTGTGCTCCCTACAAAAATGGCTTTTCATTCTATTTTTAAATTTTGTTTTTGCTCAGGGACTAGCAAAGCTTAGGTTTGGGGGTGTGTTGAGAACTGGAAAATACCATTTTTCACCCCTTAATCTAAGTCTTGATAGACCTTTGAGAGAACTAAATAAGTGTTTTAAGTGCCTATGTTGCAGCTAACAATAAAGACAGGCTTAACCATAAAAGCAGCTTAAAAGTGCCAAAAAGATGACAATCCATGTCAGTCCAAAGAAAGGAAGTGAAGAAACAACCTCATCAGCTGTTGAAAGGTCTAAAGTAAAGAGGCAAAGACCTGTAAGCGAAGCAGGGAACAATTCGAACAGAGAAATGCGCTACAGAGTTCTTTTCGCAAAGAACCTACACTTTTTGTAAAGAACCTTGAACTCTGTGAAAAGGACTAAAACTCCAGGCGTAGCTTTCGAAGAGCATCTGAACTCCTCGAAGAGAAGATTGAACTTTGCGAAAAGTAGAAAACACACTTCGAAGAGAAGATTGAACTTTGCGAAAAGGAGAAAACACACTTCGAAGAGAGATTGAACATTGCGAAAAGAGCTTCAGAAGTCACAACACTTTGCGAAAAGGCCCCTAAGCTCTGCGAAAAGGTATTCTGGAGATTCGCGGCTTTAACAAGGGCAATTCAGTAATCTGTTGCACGCGTCCCAATGCATTTTAAAACCTAGGGACATTCCAGAGGGTTCTAAGCATAAAGCGAAGGAATATTCCACCCCACGTGAGCACCTAGAGAGGGAATAACTTGGCGGGAACTTCTAGAAACTCTAACAAACTTTCAAAATGTATAACAGAATTGATGCCTTTTTCACCTGATTGGCTGAAACAGATCTCGATCCCCGTGCTCGACTACCATTGGTCAATACAGATCTGAGAACCTCTGATTGGTTGATACACATCTGAGTTGGACCTGGGGAAAGCTATAAATTGACGAAGCATTTGCCCAATTAAGGCATCCAGATTTTGAGTTTCATTTCTAATCCCCCATTTCCAAACCAGATAGTTTGTCTAAAATCCATGTAATAGCTTCACTTTGACTTACAATTGAGAGCTGTGAGACATTTCTGTAATTCAAAAGAGAGTTGTATTCAAGACTACAACTCTGAGAGCTGTTAAGTCGGCTTGTAATTGTAATTATGATGGATTTTAAAAGGTTGCTGTAAACTATGCATTCTCCATTGGACTCATGTCAAGGGTTCCCTCTGATCTCCTCAGTACATTAGACTCCTTTAGATTCATTGTTTTGCATGCAATTTCCCTTGATTCATTAATCCTGTAAGAATTAGGGTTGGTAACCTAGTCTCTTACAGCATTTGTAGTGATGTTTCCTGTTCTGAATTGAAGATTTGGATTAAAGACTATTGGATGGTTTGTGGCCATTAAAGTGGACAGACCATAGCCATAAGTGTAAGCCTAATCCTTGAATTAGATTTATCTCTCTTACATCTGTGCTTGTAGCCAGATGAAGATTGAATCACCTCTGAGTGCGATTATTCTCATTAGATTTCAAAGACCAAATCAGATTTAGATATTAGTTCTCCATCTTTGTTTCAATTACTCCCCCAACTCGGATCTGGATCATTTAGTTTAAATTTTTCTTTGTTTTTAGTTTGTTAAACGTGACAAATTCAAACCTCTCATCTTATCAGCTTTCTAGATAGGATAAGAAGCCAGATCTGGTAGCTCAGATCTGGAGGTTTATCTTAAATTTTAAATCAATTCCCTGTGGACGATCTTTTACTCACTTACATTTAAAACTTGCTACAATTGGCCCTGATCTTGCAGGCTAATTATGTTCTCTCTGTGCTGATATTTTCTTATTCTTTTTAATATTCAGTACAATGCATCATTTGCAAGTATGTTTTCAAAACACAAATAAATCATGCACACTTAGAACAACAACAAGTTTTTGGCGCGCTGCCGGGGAATAGATTTTAAAATTGGTAGACCTAAGTTTTTCTATTTTGTAGATTTGATTTTTATTTTGCTTTAAACCTGCACTTTGCATTCCAAGTGCTTGATTAAATGTCTACAGCAGTTTTGTATAGAAAACCTGTTTTACTGCAGCAGAATTTTTTTTATTTTTCTGAGTTTTTATTCTTTGCCTTCTAGTTATTTGAATAAATGCTGCCACTCTTTTGTCTTTTTGTCAAATTTGGGCGTGCTTTGAGTTTTTCTTTTATTTTGTCAATATACTTGAATAAGGTACTCTGCGGTTTTGGATTTTTGCGAGATCTGAGCACCAGTCAACAAGAACATCTGGACTAAAGCTTTGAGCAACCGTCAACAAGGAGCATCTGGACTAAAATTTGGGCAGATCTTGAGTTTGCATCCTTCTCCTTTGCATTCATTTTCTCTTTTAAATTCTTGAGAACCAGGATTCATGTTGTGTTTAATGTTATAATTTCTGTTGCATCTTTTAGGCATCTTGATTTTTTACAAAACCAAATACAAAATAAAGAAAATGAAAACACAAATAGAAAATCTGAGTTGTTTCTCATTATTTTCATGATAGTAAATAAGTAGCTTGTTGAGCGATCAAAACAAGTAAAAAAAATAGAAAATTATAAAACAAAAGAAATATATATATATATATATATAAATATCTTAGGATGGACTATTTTTCCATTTGCATCCACTTTTCCCATCCGGACTCTTTGAGATCATTTTTTCTTTTTAGGAATCATGTAGGATAATGAGTAGTGAATCATAGGCATTTTGAATATTCAATGGACCCACTTGATTTTATTTTCCTTGAGATTTCTTCATCATAAATGGGTCTCAAATTGTGTGTGAACCCTGTTTTTAATATGTGCTCCCATGCTTCATTATTTTTTTTTATTCATACACATCATCAACAAAGGGGTCAGTCTTATGAATCTTGCTTTTCACTGTATTCCTGCTAATCATTTTTATAATCACTTAGATTCATAAGTATCTCAGGCTTTTGGGTTTGTTTCTTTGGGCTTAGGATGTATCATTTGGCATTAGATTTTCTGTTTTAGGAATTTTAGTTTCAAATTCTGTTTTTAGATCGCTGATTTTTTTTTTCTTTCTTAGGTTAATGTGTCCTCGTTTTACTGATTTCCGTCATTTTTCTGTGAGGATAGTTAGTTTCTAACTTTGTTTCCCTATTTTGCATTCACAAATTCTGTTTTTGTATCAACACTTTTCTTTTTCTTTTTTAACTTTGTATTTAGTCCCTTACCTTGCTTTTACTGTTTCTCTGTTATTAGCATTAGTTTCCTTCCATTTGCTTTGCAGTTCTTTTATTTTTCTGATCATATATTCAGTTTTTAGATTTTATTTTGTAGCAGTTCTAGCTTAGTTTTGTTATTTTTCTGTTTTATCAGTAATTTCCTATATTGATATAACATTTTTTTTCCCTTTTTCCTGCTCATATATTCAGTGTTATTTTCTTTATTTTCTGCTGCACATAGCTGCAAATTTTTTTCTGCTTAGTTTTCCTTTCTTCTTTTATCCTGCTGCCCCTCGTTTCTCAGTGTCTAGAACATTGAGGACAATGTTCATCTTGCGGTATCACGAATAAAATAAGTTAATGCTTGATGCAGCTTATGATCAGCAGAATTTTTGAAAATGAAGTAATCTCACACCTGTTTTTTTTGAAAAATGTGGAAGTTAAAACTTTTTAAAATTGATTTCTAGTGTAATTCTAATACTTTCATGAAGTGAAGGTCAGAAAATTTCTAAAAAAAAAAAAATTGATGTTTTAGTAAACCTAAAAAGAGAGAAAACAGTGATGATATACCTCAAGAATTTGATAGAAAACCACACCCAGTGAGATTTGGGCCTGCTGAAATGTATTCTTTGGAGGTATGAATTGGCAATTTTTACGCTCTAGGAATGTTTGAACACCTTGTTATCACTAGAAGTTACACATATCCAAGTTCAAATAGCTTGACAGCAATCATCATATTAAAGACATGATGTAGGGCCTTCTTTTGGACAGTTTGAACTTCAAAAAGCCCTACCTTTTAAAACTGCCCTTGATACACACCATTTGAGTTTTATAAATCAAAGATTTCTTTGAAACCTCATCAACCTCATTTAGCCTAACCCTCACTCTGAGAATTCAGAAGGTAAAGGAAAGAAAATTTGAAGAAAGGTGAGTTGGGTAATAGTTTGGTAAAAGAAAAAGAAAAATAATTGAAGGCAATGATGTATCAGCAGAAGAAATGTGGCATTCCAGTCAATGTTGATTTGAAAAAAAAAAAAAAAAAAAGAAAAGAAAAAAAAAAAAAAGGGGGGGAAGTCATTTCATTAGAAGTTTGAAAAAGAAAGAGAAAAAGATGGCCACTTTGGCTCTGAAAATTCAAAGAAGAAGATGAAATTGTGCTTAAATAAAGAAGGTGTCCATACCACCTCCTTACCTTGACTGACTTCTAAAATTTTGAATTCCATTCCAACCCTTTTATTCTTGATAAATTTCACCCATAAGCCACATTACAACCCAAGTTAAAGTCCTTACTGATCAAAGATGGATTGAGTTGTCACATGGAGATAAGGATTTGTGTAATCTATGGTGAAAAAAGTAGTAAATTCAGAACTGAAAAGCAATGCCTATGCTCACCTTGGTCCTATTTGAGGGTCAGCGCTCTTAGTGTGAAATAGTGCAACCCTCATATTTGCATGGTGAGTGAAAACCTTGGTGAGAGTTGAGTTTGAAATCAAATTATTTTGGGTAACATCAAAACTGAATTTTCAAATAGAAGGCAAACTTTTCATTAATTTTTCTTGTAAAAACTTTTTGACACCAAGCGAGTGAATGGTAAAGGAATTCTGAGAATTTTAGTTTTGAATGATGTTTTCTTGAAAATCTTCTTACAACTTTGTTGATCACAGTGTGAATAATCTGATTGGATGAAAGTTTGCTTTAATAGAACTGCATTGATCTTAACTGATTTATTGGAGAAGTTTGTGGGTACCTTCACTGAAAACCCTCAGGAGACTTCACTCCTCCACTAGGGATCGCCTAGGGGTTTAAAAGGCTTGTTGCATATGCTAAATGCAATGCTCCTAAAAATGGCTTTTCATTCTATTTTTAAATTTTGTTTTTTGCTCAGGGACTAGCAAAGCTTAGGTTTGGGGTGTGTTGAGAACTGGAAAATACCATTTTTCACCCCTTAATCTAAGTCTTGATAGACCTTTGAGAGAACTAAATAAGTGTTTTAAGTGCCTATGTTGCAGCTAACAATAAAGACAGGCTTAACCATAAAAGCAGCTTAAAAGTGCCAAAAAGATGACAATCCATGTCAGTCCAAAGAAAGGAAGTGAAGAAACAACCTCATCAGCTGTTGAAAGGTCTAAAGTAAAGAGGCAAGACACATGAAGCGGGAACAATTGAACAGAGAAATCGCTCTGAGTTCTTTTAGCAAAGAACCTGCACTTTTCGTAAAGAACCTTGAACTCTGCGAAAAGGACTAAAACTCCAGGCGTAGCTTTCGAAGAGCATCTGAACTCCTCGAAGAGAAGATTGAACTTTACGAAAAGGAGAAAACACACTTCGAAGGGAAGATTGAACTTTGCGAAAAGGAGAAAACCCAATTCGAAGAGAGATTGAACATTGCGAAAAGAGCTTCAGAAGTCACAACACTTTGCGAAAAGGCCCCTAAGCTCTGCGAAAAGGTATTCTGGAGATTCGCGGCTTTAACAAGGGCAATTCAGTAATCTGTTGCACGCGTCCCAATGCATTTTAAAACCTAGGGACATTCCAGAGGGTTCTAAGCATAAAGCGAAGGAATATTCCACCCCACGTGAGCACCTAGAGAGGGAATAACTTGGCGGGAACTTCTAGAAACTCTAACAAACTTTCAAAATGTATAACAGAATTGATGCCTTTTTCACCTGATTGGCTGAAACAGATCTCGATCCCCGTGCTCGACTACCATTGGTCAATACAGATCTGAGAACCTCTGATTGGTTGATACACATCTGAGTTGGACCTGGGGAAAGCTATAAATTGACGAAGCATTTGCCCAATTAAGGCATCCAGATTTTGAGTTTCATTTCTAATCCCCCATTTCCAAACCAGATAGTTTGTCTAAAATCCATGTAATAGCTTCACTTTGACTTACAATTGAGAGCTGTGAGACATTTCTGTAATTCAAAAGAGAGTTGTATTCAAGACTACAACTCTGAGAGCTGTTTAAGCTGCGCTTTGTAATTGTAACGGTGGATTTTAAAAGGTTGCTGTAAACTATGCATTCTCCATTGGACTCATGTCAAGGGTTCCCTCTGATCTCCTCAGTACATTAGACTCCTTTAGATTCATTGTTTTGCATGCAATTTCCCTTGATTCATTAATCCTGTAAGAATTAGGGTTGGTAACCTAGTCTCTTACAGCATTTGTAGTGATGTTTCCTGTTCTGAATTGAAGATTTGGATTAAAGACTATTGGATGGTTTGTGGCCATTAAAGTGGACAGACCATAGCCATAAGTGTAAGCCTAATCCTTGAATTAGATTTATCTCTCTTACATCTGTGCTTGTAGCCAGATGAAGATTGGATCACCTCTGCTGAGCTGCAGTTATTCTCATTAGATTTCAAAGACCAAATCAGATTTAGATATTAGTTCTCCATCTTTGTTTCAATTACTCCCCCAACTCGGATCTGGATCATTTAGTTTAAATTTTTCTTTGTTTTTAGTTTGTTAAACGTGACAAATTCAAACCTCTCATCTTATCAGCTTTCTAGATAGGATAAGAAGCCAGATCTGGTAGCTCAGATCTGGAGGTTTATCTTAAATTTTAAATCAATTCCCTGTGGACGATCTTTTACTCACTTACATTTAAAACTTGCTACAATTGGCCCTGATCTTGCAGGCTAATTATGTTCTCTCTGTGCTGATATTTTCTTATTCTTTTTAATATTCAGTACAATGCATCATTTGCAAGTATGTTTTCAAAACACAAATAAATCATGCACACTTAGAACAACAACAGTTCTTGGATCCTATCGAACTCCTCAATCCACACGAATCCATCCTTCTTCTGCCTTCAGATCCTATCGAAACCCTCTTCAACTGCATGAATTCTTCCTTTCTTTGCTTTCGGCTCCTATCGAAGTCTTTAGGTGACCAATCGATAGGATGTTTTCAGCCTGTTTCACTTCCTTTGCCTTGCCCTACTGTAGCCACACGCTCCAAGGGTCCAGTGATGTGCTACCCTCTGGTGTGCTGCTGCTGGGTTTATCCTGTGCTAAGAGATAGCCCCTTTTTGGACATTCTTGAGTGGTTTTTCTGCATTAGTGTCCTCTTTTATTGCTGTCTACAAAATGCACTTGACAGAGGCTTATTAGTGTGCTCACAGGTCTATCAATGGTCAGGTTAAAGGGTGAAAAGTGGCATTTTTCACCACCTAACACACCCCCAAACCTAAGCTTTGCTAGTCCCTGAGCAAACGAGAATAAAAAAGAATTAAAATGCCACTTTCATAGGGAGCACGGATGCATTTAGCATATGCACCAAGCCTTTCAAACCCCTAGGTGATCCCTAGTGGAGGAGTGAAGTCTCCTGAGGGTTTTCAGTGAAGGTACCCACAAACTTCTCTAATAAGGTTAGGTAATAATAGTGCATCCTACTAAACAGAGTTCAAGTGAACTAGAATAAATTCTCATCATGTCTTTTCAGTTTTAGAGGGCTTTCGGCAGAAAAATCACCAACTTAAAACATAAAATTTTGCAATAATTCCTTCATCATCGATCAGTTCATGTCAAGGCATTGTGTCTGAAGATTGGTGCATGGCTTACCTTTCACTTGAGAATTCTGTTTTGATACTACCCCCATCAAATTGGATTTCAGGCCCAAGTCTCACTAGGGCTGTTAACTCACAACAAAAATGAAGGGTGTAGAATTTCACACAGCCCAAGAGCAGTTACAGTCCTCAAATAGGGCTGTAAGCATGAGCAGAGGCATTGCTCTAATTTCTAAAATTTTCTAATTCACCATAGATTACACAATTCTTTATCTCCACATGATAGCTCAATTCATTTCACATCAGTAAGGTCTTTTTATTGGGTTGTAATGTGGCTTAGGGATGAGGTTTGTAAAAGAATGAAAGGGTAAAAGGGATTCAAATTGAGAAATCAGTAAAGGTAAGGAGATGATTCATGACTTCACCTTCTTCATTTCAGCACCATTCCATCTACTTCTTGAATTTTCATATTTGAAGTGACTAGTTTCTAATCCTCTTTTCAATTTTTCAATGACATGACTTCTCTTTCTCATTCTCTCTCTCTCTTTTTTTTATTATTATTTTTAATGGTTCGGAATGCCACAAATACCACCAACTGTGTTTTTCTTCTGTTTCAACCACTTCTCAAACCAGCTCTACCTTCTTCCATTCCTTCACCTTTTCCTTCTGAAATCTCAGAGTGAGGGTCAATCTATATCAGGTCACTGAGGTTTTGGGTTCAAATTTTCTAGTTTTCATCAAAGAAAATTGGGACTTTTAAGGCTCAAGTGGTGTGCATCAAGGGCAGTTCAAAGGTGGGTCATTTTAGGGTTAAACTGACCAAGGGATGGCCTTACTTCATATCCTCAATGTCATGCATGCTGTCAAGCTGTTTCAACTTGGAATTGCCTAACTTCTAGTGATTAGAATTGGATCCCATCAGTCCTTAGAGTAGAAAAAATTGCCAAGACACTCTTCAAAGAAACTTTTTCAGGCCTAAATCTCATTGGGTATGACCTTCCATCAAAATTTTCAGGGGTGTATCTTGACCATCTTCTCTTATTTCAAGTTTACTGCACATCAAAATTATTTTTCACAACTTGTTGACATTTGCCTCATGAAGTTTGTTGGACTACAACTTATTTCAGTTTCAAACAGTTCTTTTTAATTTCCTCTTTTTATTCAAGTGAGAATTTATTCTAATTAATTCCAAACACTCCTTTTTAGCTAAGCTGCACTAAAATTAACTAATTTATTAGCATACATGCCATACCCCCAAACCTAAACTAAACAGTGTCCTCACTGTTTGACACTGATAAAATTAGGAGAGAGGCATGGGTGGAAAGAGTGATACAGAAAAAAAAAAAAACTACAAGAAGACAAAATTGTATTAAAATGCCAAATATATACATGAGACAAGTGAGAAGAAACTAAAACAACACACTGCAGAAGGTGTGTTGTTTTGCAGAAGGTGTGTGGTTGAAAGAGAGAGGAAAAGAGCTGGAGTTTTGCAGAAGGTATGGAATGAGGCACAATTGACCTATCGACAGGTATATAAGGGGTGAAATACGATTCCGATAGGATGAACTGGATGGTTTCGATAGGTTCATGTGTCCCGTCGAAAGTATAGCAGACAAAACCTTAAAAGGGGATGATTCGATAGGATCCCGATAGGTGGAACTATCCTTCCGATAAGTTTAAATAGCAGATGAGTCATCATTTCGATAGGTTCCCGAGTGGTATCCAGAACCTATCGACATCTCCATTTTGCCCTTTTTAACCTATCGAGAAGTTAGTTTCGCCTGTCGAGAAGTTCAGTGCCCATCGAAACCATCGAACATCCTGCCGAAATCACCATGTGACCTATCGAAAGGTGAACTTGACCTGTCGAAGACTTATAAAAACCAAATAAGGCTGCATTTCTGGGCACTCGCAGTCTCAGTTCTCAGCAGGCTCTGTTGCCATGGTGCCCCATGATTAGATTCTCTTGTGGACATCTCCCATTACCTTAGGACAACTGATAATGATGGCCTAGTACTAAGCATGGCAGTTTTGTTTTTCTTTTATTATTGTAAAAAAATAAAAAAAATCAATTAACAACTAAGTATGGTACATATGATACATACTGACGTCAGGGGATAATCTGGAAGGTCTGGAAGGTCCATAGTCTCCTCAAGCTCATCAAACTTGGCACCTTTCGTGGATCTTTTCCTCAGCCAGTGTCCATTCCCTGGGTGCAGTTTTCCATTTGTGAACCAAGCATTGTCCTACACCAGCCAATGTGGATTATCATGAATCACTTCCTTTTGGGCATTAATGGAAAAGCAAGCCTCTTCAGGAGAGGGTTGATAGCCAATGTTATACACATTCAGCTTAACTTTCATATTTTCAAATGACACTTCCATGATTCCATACCTGCATTGTATGTGAGCATTGGCAGCGGCCAAAAAGGGCCTGCCTAGAATCACAGGTATGGAAGAAGCACATTTGCTTGGTTCCATGTCCAATACCAAAAAGTCAGCAGGATAGAAGAATTTATCAACTCCAACCAAAACATCCTCAATTATCCCCACATGTTTCCTTTCAGATTTGTCGGCCAGCTGTAAGACCACATGTGTGAGCTTTAATTCTCCTAAGCCCAACTTCTCATATAGTGAATATGGAAGCAAATTTACACTGACTCCCAGATCTAATAAGGCTTTGTCAATGATGTGTTCCCCAATGATGCAGGGGATAGTGGGGGTTCCGGGGTCTTGAAATTTGGTTGGGGTTGCAATCGACAAAATTTGTTTCACTTTCTTTGCTGAAAAGACTTTCTTGGGTATGTGTATCCTGGATTGTCTTTTATGGGTGCATATTTCTTTTAAAAACTTGGCATAGGTTGGGACTTATTTAATGGCATGAAGTAAGCGCAAATTGATCTTTACTTGCTTGAAAGTATATCATTTCCTTAATTTTTCCTTGCCCTTTATCAAAAGGGGAAGGTTCTTGTAGTGCCTTAGGAAATGGCAAATGTGGGATTGCTCCCTCACTTGCAGCCTTAACCAATGGGGCCTCATTCTTTTTTATTTTTTCTTTTCTTGAGGATCCTCATTATCCTCTTTATTCATAGCTGATTGTTCCTTCAAGTTCACCACTAGTGGTCTTTGTTGTGTTCTGGTAGAAATCACTTCATTTTCTTCCTCCAAGTTCCTCACAGGCTCATAGCCCACTTGGTTGTCCACTAGCTTACCACTTCTCAAAGTTGTAACAGATTTGGCTTCATCATAGGTGGAGGAAACTTCACCCACTACAAACTACCTTTGTGGATTATCCCGTGGTTGGCTAGGTAACCTTCCTCCCTCTCTCCTAGTTAGGGCATCAGATAGCTGACAAAGTTGGTCCTCTATCTTTTTGATGCTCTGGTTGTGAGAGTGCACAGTTTGGGATAAGGTGTTCAAGCTCTATAGTGAAGATAGAACTTGTTCCTCAAAGGATGGTGCTCTCATAGCTGAAGGGGGTGCAGATTGCTGCACAGGAGGAGCTACAGGTTGGGCCATGGGTTGCTGATACTGAGGCCTTGGGGCATAACCTTCTTGATGGGGTTGAGCATTTCTGTAGGGCATGGGCTGCTGGGGCTGCTGCTGCTGCTGGCTGGGGTATGCATCTCTTCTCCACCTCAGATTGGGGTGGTTTCTCCATTGATACCCAGCAGCAGGTTGCTGCCCATAAGACTGAGCTGCAGCCACATGCTCTGTTATAAAATCAGGAAATTGGTCAGCAGATGGGCATTCTTCAAGGGAATGAGCAGGGGACTGGCATATGGCCCATGCCTCCTCCACCCTAGCAGCCATAGGTGACTGCATTGCTCCCATCATCCTATCAAATTTCAGGGCTAGGCTATCCACTTTCCTTTCCAACTCACTTGACACACTCACTTCATATATCTTCCCTCTTGAGGTATTCTCCTTCACCAACCTAGGAGGCTCTAGATCTCTTGCTAAGGTTTTCCTTTGCATAGAGTTCCTACTAATAATATCAAAGAGCTTCCATGCCTCCTCAACAGTTTTATGGAGATAGATGCCACCACAGGAAGCATCTATCATATCTCTGCTTTTAGCATCAATTCCTTGATAAAAGCTTTCAACCAATTACCATTTAGGGATTTGATGGTGGGGGCATTTCTTTAGGAGTTCCTTAAATCTCTCCTAAGATTGATGAAAATCTTCAGTTGGATCTTCGGTAAAAGAGATGATACCCTTCCTCAACTGGCTGGTTTTTAACATAGGGAAGAACTTGGCCAGAAATTGACATTGGAGATCACTCCAGGACTGAATGGTGTTGGGTGGAAGCAGGGACAACTAGGTCCTGGCTCTGTCCTTTAATGAAAAAGGAAAGAGTCTCATCCTAATGGCCTCTTCCCCCAAACCTGTGATATTAAATGTAGTGCACAGTCCCAAGAACTCATCAATGTGCTTGTAGGGGTCTTCTTTGGTTAAGCCATGAAATGAGGGCAGCATTTGAATGATGGATGATTTTATCTCATAGTTTCCCTAAGTAGCTGGGAATTGAATGCCGAAGTGGGAATTATAGACCCCTGGTGCATTAAACTCCTTGAGGGTTCTCAGCTGCTGTTGCTCACCCATTTCTACAGAGTCAATTGCAACAGATGTGGGTGTAGTCGGTCTAGATCTGAGAAGTCTTTCAACCTCTGGATTTAGTGAAATAATCTGAGGTTGGAGGGTTCTCCTACCAAACATACAACACTCAAAATCTGAATGCAGAACAGATCCTCAACACAACAGGCAGAATCAATCAAAATTTCTAACTACTCTAACAAAAAATATCAGGGGAGTAGAGGGATGCAAACTACAGAGCAAACCCCAACACGAATCTCCTCTCACTCGTAGCCTTAGATCTGATGAAATGCACACAAAATACTGAAAAATAACACAACTTACAAATGTAGTTAGTAAAATCAAATAAAACTATAGATCTGTGATCAAAACTTAGATCTATCAGTTTCTAAACATGCCTCCCCAGCAGCGGCGCCAAAAACTTGTTGGAGTGTTTGCCTTCCCTCGATTGAGGGTCTAAAATCATCAATAAAACTAGGCAGAACACACTCACACAGACCTGCAAGTAATCAGGGTCTGTTGTAGCAAGTTTTACAAGAATGGTGAGTAAGGGAATGTCCACAGGGAGGTTAGTTTAAAAATATGATAAATCTCCAGATCTGTATGAGATCTGGCACCCTAACTATTGCTAAGTTAGGTAAAAGATAAGGGAGAGGTTTAAAATGGATTGTCACTTAAACTAAGCTAAAATTAAACATAGACTAGCTTGGATCGAGTTTGGAAACTTAGATCTTGCAGGGGAAAAGAGTAAAGAAAATAGAAAATGGAGAAGAGTAGCTTGGAGATTGGTCTTCACTGAAATCAGATTTAATTAATCATGCTACAAAGGTTCAGAGTACACATTTCCCTCAACTGGCTATAAGCACAGCTGCAAGGTAGAAAGCTCCACTTCAAATCGCAGGATCCACCTGGTCTTAAGGCTATGATTTGTCCACTTTAATGGTCACAGACCATCCTATAGACTTTATCGAATCCATGGATTTGCAGCAGACGAATCCAATTGGAGCCTGAGCTTGGACTAATCTTAAGGTTATGATCTGTCCACTTTAATGGTCACAGACCATCCTAGGGATCTCCTCCAAAGCGAAAGCATCAATTAGAATAATTAAAACCACTATAGATGCTGCAATTCCCAGGTCACAGACTCAAGGAATTATAGGAGTATTAGATCCAAGGAGATCGGGTGGTATCTAAGAGGCCTACCAGTTAAGTGGGTGAGCTGATCTACAGACTCCTTTACACAAATCTGATCGATCACCAAATGAAATCAAAGGAACTTTAGATCTAATTAAAGCATTAAAATAAGCATCTATATTGCAATCAAAATCACTCTACAATGGAAATACTCTCAGATCTGTAGTCTGTGCAGCTGGGAACCCACTATAGCAATCTTAACCTTACCCAATTACAGATCTAACCTCTCTCCTCGCTACTCCAAGGGAATTGGCCAACCATTGTTAGGCTAATGGAGGGAAAATATAAGTGCTCTGCAAGCGCTAATCTCCAGAATTTGGCTCAAATCTCGATCTCCCCCAATTGCAATTGGGGGTCTCTATATATAGCTTTCTCCTCTCTTTTCGTCACCAAAAATCCCTTATAGAAGGTCCTCAGAGTTTGTTAGAGTTCTCTTAGAGCACGTGGGTCGGTTAGGGTTTCCTAGGGCATCTTCTGGAATTGTTGTGCCGGTCACCAAGTGCCTCGGGTTGCATACAGCAGGTCACCAAATCACAACATGTGCTCAACTAAGTTTCTGAGAAGTTTTACACATGATTTCGACAAGTTCAGGAAGCTTTCGACAGGTTAAAGTAGAGCTTTTTAGTCCTTTCACTAGGTTCTCAGATCTCTTCGATAGGTTCCGATAGGATGAGCCTTCTTTCAGAGTTTCAGCATTCTTAGCCCTTGGCCTAGAGTATTCAACAGGTTGGAGGGGCTTTTCGATAGGTTGGAGAACCATTTCGCCAGGCACCGCCCTGCATGCCATCATTTCAATAGGGTTGCTCACACTCCTATTGAAAGGCTCAAGTTCCCTTCGATAGGTTATGTTCCAGCATCTCCATCTCGATAGGTTTAAGAAACCATTCGATAGGTTCCCTTGACTCCTCAGGCAGGTTTTCGATAGGATGGTTTCTTCTTTCTTTTCAGCTGATCGATAGGTTCTTCGATCCTATCAAACTCCTCAATCCACACGAATCCATCCTTCTTCTGCCTTCAGATCCTATCGAAAACCTCTTCAACTGCATGAATTCTTCCTTTCTTTGCTTTCAGCTCCTATCGAAGTCTTCATGTGACTAATCGATAGGATGTTTTCAGCCTATTTTCACTTCCTTCGCCTTGCCCTACTATAGCCACATGCTCCAAGGGTCCAATGATGTGCTACCCTCTGGTGTGCTATTGCTGGGTTTGTCCTGTGTTGAGAGATAGCCCCTTTTTGGGCAATCTTGAGTAGTTTTCAGCATTAGGGTCCTCTTTTATTGTTGTCTACAAAATGCACTTGACAGAGGCTTATTAGTGTGCTCACAAGTCTATCAGTGGTCAAGTAAAAGGGTGAAAAGTGGCATTTTTCACCACTTAACACATGCCGGGGGGAGCACGCACATTCAGAGCATCAAAAGATAATTGGGCGCTAGTTTCCAGTCATTTGATCGAATTAAATGCAGGGTACTGAGCGTGCGATTAAGGCGGTGGTTAGTCACTGTACAGGCGACCATTGGCATTCGCGCGCCACCGTATGGGCACTTGAAGTGATTACGCGCTTAACAAGATGCACGCAACCAAATGATCGGGTTAGTTTGAGTGGGCGACGATTATATTACGCACTCAAGGTTAATCATATAATCCAAATTAAGCGTGATAAGAGTGACGCGTGATTGGTTTGTGCGCCAGAATTTAAGCGTGTGATTTTGGTATGTCTTATAAATAGTTTTTAAAATTTTCATTTTTGTCGTGCGATCCGTGTTAGTCTTCGATTCTCTATTTCGTTGTTTCTTGGTGCTCTAGTTTTCATTTTTTCATGAAATTTCGTGATCCGATCGTCAGTTTCAGGTGTCATTTCTTACATTTTCTTTAGTTTTTTTTAGCTCTTTGTTCTAGGATGGAGTCCGAGGGTGGTGATAGGCACGATATTACCGTTTCTGAATTAGAGAGGATGTTAGGGGCGGAGATGGGTGAGACTTTCGAGGTTCGGACCGAGGTCATCAGGGAGGTAGATGTTGAGGAGGTAGTTGGAGAGGGAGTATTGGAGGTTCACCAGTTGGGGGTCAGGGAGGAGGCACTCGAGTTTGAGCAGGGGGTCACTGAGGATGATGGTGAGAGACCTGAGGGTGAGAGAGTCGAGGAGCATCGAGATCGCAGACACTTCCAGCTAGAGGATTTCTTCGCTCGAGGTCGGGTAAGTACCCATGAGCGAGAGTTCTTCCAGGTCGGGTAAGTACCCATGAGCGAGAGTTCTTCCATTTCATTTTAGACATTTAGGTTATAACATAGGCTTATCAAGCTCTGAAAACCCTTCAAATTTATGTCGAACCTGCATTGATGATTGATTGTGCGCTCACCCATACATCATAACGGCTTCTAAAGATAGGTTATGTTTCTATTCAGTCATTCTTATCACTCTCTGTATGTTTGTTGTAACTTGTTATTATGTTTGGGGCATATTTGACTTGCTTTTAGTTTTAAATTCATTTATCTTTCGTCATAGGTATGTGTTAGTTTTACTATTATTATTTATGATTCGTTCGATAGGAGCCCCCACAACTGGCTATCAGCTCGGCATGGGTCGAGTCTCATACTTGGTATCATGCTTTGTTGGAGTTTTAGTAGGCACGGCTGGTGTCTTTTGGTTTCGAACCTATCCTAGAGCTGGAGCCCTTTCAGGTCGATCGTGGCCTAATCGCGGCAATCTTGGAGAGGTGGAGGGAGGAGCATCAGTCACTTCTCTTTCCAGTTAGTATGATGCTGCCAACTCCAGAGGACTGGGTCTGCATCACTGGTCTTCGTTTCGAGGGTGAGCCAATCACAGGGCGGATGGCAGGACATTATTTAGAGGTGTTTAAGGATATTTTTGGTGTGCCGTATAGATCGAGCGGCTCGAGGCCAGGTGTAGTTTGAGTCACTTGGTTTTTCGATACGTTTGCGAGTGGCTTCATCTCCCTGAGGTGTCATTCGGAGGCAAAGGCAACCTATGAGGCACATTGTGCAGTAGTGGTGGGTCGGGAGACCGTGGTGGAGTCGGGATTGGCTGTAGATAGGGTGCTTCGAGCATTCTTGATGCACTTCCTTGGTGCAGTGCTCTTCTCTTCTTTGACTCGGGGATGCATCACCGGGTTATTTTTAATGGTGCTTGGGGACTTGGATTTCCTACACATGGGGTGTGGCCGCATTGGCGCATCTCTATGAGTAGCTTTACAGTCAAGGATAGGGCGTCACATCGATCAGATGTTTCCTTCTGTTCATCCAGGTGAGTTTCAGTTAATTAATGTCATAACGCCTCTTTTTTTGGTCTTTTAGTGGTGACTATTCAACACTTCTTCTATTTTTCTTTCCAATTCGGGGCATAAGACCATTTTACTTTTCTTCGTCAGGGAGTTCCATTGGAGGTGACATTCACGTTCCCGCGGATGCACGTGTGGAGGGAGGCATTGAGGGGTCGCCGCTAGTCTTCGAATCTTTAGACCGCACGAGGCCTCTTCGAGGATATGCATGCGAGGGAGGTATAGATTATCATGCGTACACTATTTTCATTTTGGTGTTTTAGGATCTGAGTCTTCATTGAGGGGTCTGCTCATTTATTTGGTTGTAGGTGATTTGGAGGCCCTATGAGGATGAGGAGGATGTCGACATGCCAATGATTCAGTCTAGCCAACCCTTCTTTGATGTGGACATATGGGTCCATTGCTTTGAGAGGGTGGAGAGGATCCATACTTCTCGCATGGTATGACAGCTGGGGCTCACTCAGGGAGTCCCTCTAGAGATTCGCCATAGAGTGGAGAAGAGGATGATCGACCCTCCTGGCAGGAATTTCATAGAGCGGATGGCACTTCAGATAGAGGATTTTAGAGTTGGAGGGACCAGGGTTAGGGGGCCACGTGACGAGGCGGACGCCCGGGAGTATGTGTGGTGCTTTAGTGCGTTGGGTGGTGGGCGCCTCTTCACACGTCCCTTCCATGGGAGTGGCTCTTTCACGATCGGTGGGCCAAAGTCGGCGCCAACTTTGAGGGAGAGGTTGGCTATGCTGGAGCAAGGCCATCTTATCGCGAGTGTGCGAGGGGCTTTAAACACTCTCCATAGGGTGATGGAGTGGATGGGGTGTGCTCCCTGTCCGGATGAGGAGCTATTGTAGTCTTTAGCCTCTTCGGTTTCTCAGGCTAGGGCAACGGAGAATGAGTTAGGGGCTCGGCTAGCGAAGGCTCGACAGCTCCTGGTGAGTTAATTTATATATTTTTTTCTTTATGGATTTGATCTTCTGGTCATTTTGATATGGTTGTAGTGTCTCATTTTATTTTATTTTAGACAGTCTGCGAGGGAGGATGAGGTTGCTCGTCAGACGGCGATGATTGAGTTATTATGCGGTCAGTAGCAGGTCAGCTGAGAGGTGGAGGCTAGCTTACAATCTAAGATTGACCGATTGGTAGGTGTCTTCACAAGTATGGCTTTGTTAATTGTTAGCATTGTTAGCTTGCCAACTGATGTGTTTATTGTTATTCGTAGAGAGCTAAGCTCACTGCCGGAGGTCCCGTTCCGACATTTGATCCATCTTCAGTTGCTTCCTCTAGTCGGGAGGATTCAGCAATGGCTCAGCTTCTAGCCAACTAGATCATTGGGTATGTTCCATTCAATCTTTTTTCTTGTTTGTGTCATTGCATTAGTTTGTTGGATGTCATTTTTTTGCTTTCTTAGTAGCTTAATAACGTCATGTGGTATTTCAGCGTTGGGTTACCGAGGATCTTCAGATGAGGGAGGCGGCTGCTGCCTCCCTACGCCTGGAGAGTCAGGTATAGTTTCTAGTGTGGTGTAATCCTGTTTTGATTAATCCATCTTTATTTTGTTCTGACATATCTTATGTTGGTTTGTTTGATTCTTCATACAAGCCATTCCGGATTCTGCTCTCGAGGCTCCCCCTCAGGAGTCTATTCCTATCCCTACTCAGGTATGTTTTAGTTATTGTGTTTGTAGTTTACTTGTCATTATAGTATTTTTCTGATATATACATTTGTTCTTACTGCAGTCGCCTATGTTTGCTATTGGTTTTGTGCCTCCTACTGATCTAGTGATTGCTGAGATGGTCGAGCAACTTCTAGAGGAGAGGCAGGCCCTGGTATAATCCTTTTCCTCTTTTTTTTTTAAAGTTTCTTATTTTGTTCATTTATATATTAGTTTTCCTTTGACTTAGTGCGGTTAATCAGGTTCGTCAGCTAGAGGAGGCGTGTCTAGAGGCGACGCGAGCGTGAGCCACTCCCGAGGTGAGACGAGTCCTTGGGGAGACGCAGAGTAGGGAGGACTTGTTTGCCGAGATGATGGCCACACAGAAGACTCAGACTAAGGCATTAGAGGTAGCTCGTCGGACGATGCGAGCGGAGATGCAGGCGTCCCTAGATTAGCTGTAGTATTGTCTAATGAGGAGTGAGCGAGGGATATATAGGCTAGCTCATCAGCTTGGTGGACCGAATTTGAGGGCTGTGGGTTCCTCAGTCGGGCAGTCTCGTCAGGCATCACATGATCATGCCAGGGGTGATGCTCATGAGGATCTCGTTGTTCATGAGGTTCTTGCGAGGTAGCCTCCTCATTCTTGATTGAGGCGGTCTGCTAGTCAGGCGACTAAGGGAGGATTTGTGGTGGGGCCTCGTCGTTTAGAGGTTTCGAGGACTCCGGGTATCAGGATTATATTTTTAGAGGACTAGTCTACGAACCTCCAAGTTGATGATACCGGGGGCAGCAACCCTCGACCATCCCAGTGGTAGCGTAGGGAGTAGGGGTGTGTGTGTGTTTTTGTATCCATAGCATGTGTGTTGTTGTATATATAGGGGGGATACCCCCGATGATAAGTGTAAAAAAAATGAAAATATTTTGACATATATATATATATAAAGATATTTTTGGTTTAGATGTATCTGATTGGCCCCTTTTCTTTTAGTTACCTTTTACATCAACTTTTGCTTCTTTTTTTTTTGCTTTAGCGCCATCGACCGTCATTGGGACTTCGATGCTTCCTGAGCTGGCCCGGTGACGGTTGAAGTTTGCCTCATATCCTCACATGTGAGAGTGATATTGTCAGTAGTTTTGTTCTCCCCCTTTCTAGTTGTCAAGGGGGGTAAGTGTCTCAAACTGGAGTTCGGTAGCAAAAGATGGATATGTGCTCTTCTTTTTTCTTCTCTTTTTTTCTCTCTTTTTTTTGTCTTTCTTTTTCTCTTTTTGTGAAATGAAAATAATGCAATAGGGAAAGCAAATAGCAAAGATAAAAATAATAACAAAACAATAAAAAATAAAAATGCCCCAGTGTGGGAGCGTGGTATGATTGGCAGTATGGTATCTTCGGTAGCACTTTTCGAGTGGTAACTTCGTCGTTTCTTATTTTCTTTATGGACAATCCGGCACTTTTGATAAGATTCTTCTTCTAATCCAAACAAATGTCCTAGCGTCAAGATGCAATGGAGCTTTACTGAGTTTCGAGATGATCACTTTGAGTCTATAAGCAGTCATGGGTATTTGGTGAGTTAGTTTTAAAGAAAAAGTTGATCTGTACTGTCACCAAACCGGGGAGGTCTCTTTGCTTAGGTCAGTTGTATACGGGGGTCTATTCTAGGGTGGTGGTCATCCTATCCCATGGCTATTAGGGAGAAGTATGGTAGGTATAGTAGGTGATTGCATCAGTCATCATTCATCGATTTTCGGTTTCATTTCTAGGAGTACCCTATAAGTCTTCTGATTTATCATCCAAAATAAAAATAGCAGGGGGGTAAGGCTCAGTGATGCGAGGAATAGTTTGTATCTAGTACTTCCTAAAAGGGATAAGTAACAATCTTTTTCTCAGAGGGGATACGAGATTCTATGATCGAGCTCTTCGTCATGCTTTAGCACCATCAAAATCTCATATTCTATGGTTAGCAAGAGTTTATCCTCCTCCCGCCATCTTACGACTACATCTAGTAGTTTGGGGACATCAGGGATGCCCTCACAGCTTGCTTATACACTTCTAGTAACGTTACCAGGGATGTCCTCACAGTCTGGTTATGCTTCCTTGAGCTCATTGACTTGTTCATTCGTCGTAATGCTCTCACTCAACTTTTGACATATAAATGCATTTTTTTTTGAAAGCATCCTGCTAGCGCAAGAATAATGAGTTTTGATTGAACCTAACATTTTAATTTTTTTTTGCTCTAATATCTCCTCCAATGGTGGGGGAAGGGAAATGAGGATTGGGTGTTACGTATGCTTTTAAAAGGGGTTAGAAAGGTCACTAGTCCTTTAATCAAATTATCCGAGCGAGAAAAGGTGGGCGATAAATCAGAGGTCTTAAGGATATTCTGAGAATTGAAGGCGTACGACCAATGAATGGGTCGTGACGACTACGGGAGTGATAAGTATAAGTATTTAACCACAAGATGTGACGATCATAGGGCTAAGGGTAATATTTTCTAAGGTACATCGCGTTCTAAGGGCTAGAGAGTTCTTCCCCATCTTGGTTCGCCAGTTTGTAGGCATTTTCAGGGTATGCGGCTGTTATGACATAAGGGCCTTCCCAGCTCGGTTTCAATTTTTCTTTTTGGTGGGCGTGCTTGGAAGGCATGATTTTCTTCAAGACTAATTGTCTAATATTAAAGGTTCATTCAAGGACTTTCTTATCATAAGCCCTGACCACTCTCCTCTGATATACCTGAGCGTGATTAGCTGGCCTTAGACGTATTTTATCAAGCTGCTCTAGCTGCGTGAGTAGGGCAATTATCCTCTCATTTAAGGATAGCTCATCATCGAGTTGGATGCGTAAAGATGATACTTATATCTCATATGGTAGGACTGCCTACATCGCATAGGTAAGGAGGTAGGGAGTTTGGCCAGTGGCCGTACAAATAGAGGTCCTATAAGCCCAGAGTACTTTTAGTAGTCGTTCAGGCCAATCAGCCCCATTGCTTGCTTCTACTGTGTGTTTTAGGATTCGAATCAGTGCTTTTTTTGTAGCTTTTGCGTGTCCATTGCCTTGAGGGTAGAATGGTGATGAGTGGCATAGATCGATGTCGTACTTCTTGTATAACTTCTTTATCTTCTCAGTGATGAACTGTGGTCTGTTTTTAGTGACAAACATCCTGGGTACTCTAAACCTAGTGATGATATTCCGATCGATAAACCTTATGAGTGTCAAAGCAGTAATCCTGACATAGGATTCAACTTCTACCCATTTTGTGTAGTACTCGATCGCTGTAAGAATAAAACGCGTGCTTGTGAGTGTTCCCAACGGTGTTTGTGAAAGGTCCAATGATATCGAAGGCCCACATCGAGAATGGCCATGGTGAGGTTATAGTATTTAATGCAATTGATGGAGCTTTGATGAGTGCACCGTGTTCTTGGCATTGCTTGCAGGATTGGATGTAGAGGTGGCAATCTCTAATCATTGTTGACCAAAAGTAGCCTTGTCGTGTAACTTAATCGGCGAGTCTTTGTCTATTGAAGTGGGAGCCACAGGTACTAGAGTGTGCTTCTCGAATTATGTATTGTCCTTCGACTGTTGTAACGCATCGTAATAGTACTCCTTTGGTGAAGGCTTCCTTGTATAATATTTTGTCGAGTATACAGAATCGGGTGCATCGGTTCCTTATAGTCTTTTGCTCAATCTTCGTGGCATATGGAGGGACGTGTTGATGTTTCAAGAAGTTTCAGATGTCAAAATACCATGGTTGTCCATCGTCGATCGGTTATTTTTCAAATCTAAACATAGCGACTTCGGTTTCTATCTTGACGTGCTTTTCTGGGGTGATTGCTTCTTTTGGTCCTATACTAGTGGCGAGGATGGGTAATTCTCTCTTGACGGTCTATGCTACCTTGTGGGCAGGTACTGTCAGCTTTTCAATGAAGAAGGCCTTGGTATTTTGTCCGATTTGGATGACCGATGCTAGTGTGGCTAGGGAATCTGTGAGCTCATTTTCTAATCTAGGGATGTGCGTGAAAGAGATTCGTTCAAATTTCTTTACTAAATATTGAGCGGTTTCTAGGTATGCCATTAGTCTCCTTAGTTTTTTATTCTCTTATGACTTGTGAAATTACTAGTTTAGAATCACTGATGGTTTTTAATTGTTTAACACCTAATTGAAGTGCTGCTCGTAGTCCAACTATAAAGACTTCATATTCTGTAACATTATTAGTGACAGGGAAATCTAGTTGAAAAGCTTTAGGTATGACAGCTCCTTTTGGGCTTAGGAGGACTATCTCGATGCCTTTTCCTTTGTGATTTAGAGAGCCGTCGAAATAACGGATCCATGAGGTCTTATCGGGCTCTTCGTTATGAATCATGAATAGGTCTTCATCGGGAAAATCTGCATGTATGGCTTCATCATTCGGGAGTAGGAGATCTGTAAGGTAATCAGTGATTGCTTATCCTTTGATCGATTTCTATGTGACGTAAGTGATATCAAATTCTTGCAAGAGCATATGCCAGCAAGCGATCTTTCCTAATGTTGTGGGCTTTTCGAATATGTACTTCAGAGGGTCCATTCAGGCTAGTACTAGTATTTTATGTGCTCTGAAGTAGTATCATAATTTGGTGGAGGCCCACACTAATGTGAGGCAAGTCTTCTCCATTGAGGTGTATTTTCGTTCTATTCGACTATCATCCTACTGAGGTAGTAAATAGCCTTCTCTCTCTTGCCATCTTCTTCATATTGTTCGAGGATTACTCCCATTGCTTTGTCAAATTACGGGTCTTCTGAGAACCGGTGGTGATAGTATGGCGGATTAAGGAGGTACCTCTTGATGTTGTCAAAGGCTTGCTGACACTGGTCATCCCATTTGTATTCAGCTCCTCCTTTAAGTAACATGTAGAAAGGATCATTTCTGTCCGAATACTGGGAGATGAATCTCCTGATGAATTGCAATCTTCATATCAGGCCTCATAACTCTTGGATATTACTGGGAGGCAACATCTCGAGGATGGCTTTGACTTTTGCAGGGTCAACTTCGATCCCTTGATTGCTAACTACAAAACCTAGTAATTTTCCGGAGGTGACCCCAAAGACACATTTCTTTGGGTTCATTTTAGCTGGTATTTCTTAGCTCTTTGCAACACTAGTCGGAGCACTTCAACATGCACTACTCACATTTGGGACTTCACTAATATGTCATCAACGTAAACTTCTAAACACTTATGTATCACGTCGTGAAAGATAGCTATCATGGCGCGTTGATACATGGCTCCTATGTTTTTAAGCCCAAAAGGCATGACGACATAATAGTAAGTTCCCTATGGTGTGGTGAAGGAAGTCTTCTCTTGGTCGGACTCTGATAATTTGATTTGATTATATCCAGAGAAACCGTCCATAAAGTATAGCATCTCATGTCCAGTGGTGTTGTCAACTAGAGTGTCAATGTGTGGGAGTGGGAAGTCATCTTTTGGGCATGTCTGGTTGAGGTTTCGACAGTCGATGCAAACCCGTACCCTACCATCTTTCTTGGCGACAGGCACTATGTTGGTGACTCACTTTGGGTAAAGGACGACTCGGATAAATCTGACATTGTGCAACTTGTCGACTTCCTCTTTAAGTTGAAGGGCAGTTTGTGGGTGCATCCTACGGAGTTTCTGCTTAACAAGCTTTGCATCAGGTTCTAAGACGAGGCGATGTTCTACTAAACCTGGGTCTAAACCGGGCATGTCCTTGTAGGACCATGCAAAAGAGTTAATGTGTTTTTGTAGGACTTATGCAATTGTTGGCATTCCTTGGAGTTGAGCATTGCGCTAATCAGTAGCTTCTTGGGTTTCTCTTCAGTGGTAAAGTTAAGTTCTTCTGTGAGTTCTGTGGTAACTTAGGTTTGCTCATCGAAATGCTTGATAGCCTACTGGAAGTCCGGTGCCTCCTCGGCATCTGGTGTTCTTTCTTCATCCTTGGTAACTTCATATACTGCGAGGTTGCTACACTGGGGATCTGAATTTGCAAAAGGTGACTCTTCATCAATACAACTTATGACTGAGAGATCTTTGGTAAGGTGAAGGTCAAGACTACTGATCTTCTCTCAAAGTCATGAAGTATCTCATCTGGTATGATCATTGGCCTGTTGTTTAGCCAGGATGCTTTAAGTCCTTGTGCGGGTAATGGGATAGAAACCTTAGGAGAAAAGTCTCCTTGTTGGCCATAAATTTGGTTCGAGACAAAGAGTTTCCTTTCTTTTCCTGGCTTTTCTGATATTTTTAGATTTTGTATTTCTGAATTTTTAGGATTTTCTTTTCTATTTTTTTGACTTTTGACAATAAATATGGTACAGGGTTGGTCACCTCAAGGGGCACCGGGAGAATTGCTTCCCCTAGTTGAGGGAGCGAGACGGCTGCTGGAGCCATTCGGGTGATTCTTCAAGAAATGTGGACTTGTTGTGAATTTGGTATTTTTTTTTAGTCCTTAGCTAATGAGACCTTTCGAATGAGTGATGCGGGTGATAGTGGCACCAACGTTCAGATTTCCTCTATCACGTTAATGGCTTCTTCATTGAAGAAACTCTGAAGATTGTAGTCGATCGAACTATTTGCTTCTAAGTCATAATATGGTTGTTCTTCACACTGAGGGGGATCTCCCAAAGGATCCTCAGGGGTAGCGAGTTCATTCCCTTGATCTTCATGATACATTAGGATGAGCACTCATGCTCACAGTGAGGTTGATAATGGTGAAGAATGCAGGGGGATCCCCAAGGGCATTCCCATCCTTCTAAGTTAGAGTCAGAGACAGTGTCGAACTCACTTTCTTGATCTGATAATGCTTAAAGTTCTAAATTGGCTTGCTCCGCTAACTTGGGTGCAGGGAGATCTATCCAGTAGTCTTCGTCATCAATTGGGGGAGGGTGCCATTATTCTTTGAGGGATTTCTAGAATATCTGGAGTTGCAGTAAATTCGGGGATGTAGAAGTTCCTAGTTCAAGTTCCTCTTCAAACTCTATACGAGCGTGTTGGGTGTTTCCTTCTGGATCAATCAAATAACCATCGGGATTTTCTGCTTCTTGTGCGGGTAGATGAGTTGGTATGTCATTGCTGGTCTCTCTCGTCGCAGGGTTGGAGTTGTTCGATTCCTCCATCGTAGAACGTCGGGTCCAACTGGCGAAATATTCTATTATACTAGTGCATGCCCTATAGAGGGGCTGGTAAGGGTGAACGATATAAGGGAAACCCACGGGCATTCCTACCATCTAAGGCTAAGGCCGAGGCGGATGCTATACGGGTTAAGATTCTCTCGCAGGGTGTCATCCTCTTCCCAAGTTGAGGGCAGGTGCTCTTCGTCACCCTGCAAGGCTGCTATGTGAAAGCTTTCATCGTCGGTGGATTCCCAATCTTCTGATCATGGCTCGATTTCTGAAGGATCTCTCTTCCGCTCCTCTATGGACTCTTTAAGATCAAACAAGGGTTTGACTCCTTCGAGCGATTCATCCACGTTGTCATTGAGACTTGTCAAATTATTAAATGCTTTGGCCATTTATTCAATTTTTGTTTCCTGGGATTTGGTGAAGGACACTTCCTTCTGGCTCGATACATTTGCTTTCTCAGTGGTCCCATAGACGAAGTGGTCATATAAAGACCATTTTGGTGAGGTAGGAAATAAGTCGGCTTGTGGGCCGTCAGATTGATAAACTAACCCTATGTGTTTGCATATTTTTATTGGGACGACAGGTCCTATACGACCTTGCTTATTTTTTTCGAGTTTGGTGTAGGGAACATATCCAAGTTGGTACATAAGGTCCCACCCTTTTATCGCGGTGGGGATGTCATAAAGTTTGGTGAGGTCTGGATCGACCTCTCTCCTCGCTTATTTTTATTGACGCATTAGGGGAGAATCAGGATGGACAGGGGGATAGACTTTCGCAACGGTTGCCTCTCCAAGGGTTTAGGTCTTTTGAATGTGGCCTGTGTTTAATACGAAATCATGGACTGTCAAGATGCTTGCCACGTAATCAGTATCCATCTCCTGGACGGGTGCATTAGCGTATATATAGACAATAGAGTCCTCGTATGGGAACTTGACGTATTGATGATATGTGGACGCGACAGCCTTCATCGACTCTAGCCATTTCCTTCCTAAGATAAGATTATATGTACTAGCGGAATCGAAAATATGGAAAGTAACGTCTTTCGTCATAGGTCTGAGGCAAACTTGGAGTTTAATAGTTCCTTTCATGAAACAACGCGAGCCATCGTAGGCTATGAGTGACAGTGTGGAGGGCTTGACGTCTTACTCTGTGTATTCAAGCATCTTTAACACTGTAAGAGGGAAAATATTGAGTTCCGCTCTCGTATCAACCAGTGCATGGGGTACAGAGAATCCTCTAACTATGACCGTGAGATATATGGGAGCTGCACTTTCAAGGAGTGACTCTTTAGGCATTTCTGCATATGTGAACGTAAGCGGTGGAGGTTGCGTCATGACCGAGGTGATTTGATGAAGCTCATCTAGGGTCGTATCCTCATCTACTTGTGTGCCTTCAAGTGTCCTTATCAATAGTTGGTGATGGTCAGGCGATTTCTTGATGAGTTCTAGTATGGATATCTGGGCCGAGATCTTCTAGAGATGCCACAGAAGGTCATATTCTTGTCCTACCTCAAGTGCAATTTCTTCACCTAGTCAGTGAGCCCTAGGTGCAGGTGGTTGGAGTGATTGAGGCGTAGGGATTGGTGGAGGGATGATGTGAGGTGGGGGAGGTAAGTTAACCTCTCTTTCTCTCACATTCCTCTCTGGTGGTTGTGCGCTCGTGAAATCCTTACTCCGAGGGAAAGGAGGAGGTGGGTAATTAGTTCCTGACTTGAAAAATCAGGTACGTCGGTTGTTGTCCAAACCTGACATGACTCGATGTTGATGTGTTTATGAAGCGAGTGAAATTGGAGGTTGGAGCGTGTGCCTGCACGGCATCGTTCCAAGGTGGGAGATACTGCGCGTAGTCCTCCTCTTCTATGAAAGTAGAGACCAGCGTCTTGCACTGGTCGGGGTGTTCTTCTCGCTCACTTTCTCCTGCGTTCAGTAAACACTCAGTCTTTGTTTCACTCTCTTGGCTTGGAGTCTTACGGGTGACACTTTCTACCCATGCGGCAACTTGCGCTTCAGTCCAAAGAACGTGCTCTCCGTACTCGGGTTCAGAATCAAACGAAGGGAGTGGTAAGGATGTTGGTTCAAGATTTAGAGGGGTTGAATGTTCTGGTGGGTGACGATGGAGGAATGGTCTCCTGGACCTGAAGGAATGGACTCGTATCTAAGTGAATTTTAGATATGGAGGCGGGCTCAGCGGGGCGATGCGAGTGATCAAGGCCGAGGGATGTAGGGGTGAGGAAGCTCTTACTGGTGTGGCAAAAGCGGTAGAGGGTTGGATGCGAGTGATAAAGTAGAGGGCTGGAAGAAAGGTTGACCGGGGAGATCCATGGTAGTGACTTGGGCCGGTGTTGCTTGGTTGTGGTTGGGCATGGGGCTGTTTATGATCCCTAAATTTTATTGGGGTTGGTTATTATTAGGGTTGGGATTCCTAAGTGCTTCCCAATCAATTTGATTTCAGTCATTCATGTCATAGATTACGTCCCTGAGGACCCAACAATCTTCTAGGTTGTGCCCCGCATATCGATGGAAGACAAAGTATTTACTAAAGTCTAGGTTTGCAGGCCATGGGCGAGGTTTTTCTTACGGGAATCAGAGGAGATTTTGAGTGCTAAGGAGATGAAAGATGTTGGGAATTGTATTCGATAAAGGGGGATAGTGTTCCCGCCTTGGTTGGTAAGGGCCTTTAGCTAGGTTGAAGTTCTGCGGTGGGGGGTACGTTATTATAATTTGGCACGTGGGCCGGTTGACTTCGTGTCATGTTTTGATTCTGATAGGTGTTAGGATACTGGTTCCTATTTTGGTATTGGCCTTGATTTTGATTCTGGCCTTAGTTTTGGTTTGCGTATCTCTGCTGACTAGCAGCTTGATTTTGGTTGGTATACTGTTGTTGGTTTTAATTCAGTCCGAAATTTTACGATTGGAAGTTTCCATTACCAGAGCTTTATCCTTGGTTGATAACGGTGTTAACTTGCTCAGTTCCTAAAGCTTTCTTATTATTTTTCAATTTTGATTCGTTGGAAGAGCCTACTTTTGACGTGACTATGGATAACGCGAGATCTCCACCTTTAATGTGTCGCACTAGTCGAGATGCCCGAGAGTGGAGTGCAATGAAGTCAGGGCAATCACTTATGACGAGTGCGCTCTTTAACGGTTCTCTAGTGTTATCAATGATAATGTCTACCAAATCTTTCTCTTTCATTGAAGTGCCAGTCCTAGCAGCGAGTTTTCTCCATCTGGTGACGAAGTCGGTAAACTCTTCATTAGGTCCTTGCTTAGCTGCCATTAGATCACTGAGACTAACTGTCTCTTGGATCAAGTGTTTGTATTGGTCTAGGAATTGACCGTCTAATTCATCGAAGATTTCTATCTTATAAAGCGGGAGTCCCGCAAACCAATCTAAAGCATCTCCTTCTAATGAACGTTGGAAATAGTAGATCAGAAGTCCTTGATTATCACATATGGGTCGACAATCATTACAAAAGAGGGCTAAGTGATGATTCAGATTTTCGGTGCCATTATATTTGGTAAACTTTGGTGGCTTAAATCCTATTGGCAAATTGAACTCGATATCCCAACAAAATTTGTCGAATTCGAACGAATGACCGGGGCGCTCTCTCTTGGCCATGTACTCATCGAGCATTTTAGGGAGATCTTCGATTTTAATGGTGCTGTCTCTTGGAGGAACCCATGAATAAACCTTGTCCAGAGGGTCATTGTTGAAGAATGTGTGGGCAGGTTGTCTCAATGGGGTGACGCTAGCTGACACTGTGCTCGGGGTAGGAGGTGGCCTCTCTTGTCTCTCTTTTTCTTCTAAAAATTATCGTGACCTAATGGTTTCGTATGTGGCAGCCAACCCTCGAAGTAATTCTTCGGAGTCGTCATCTCCTCTTTGTGTTCTTTAGGTACTAAGTTCTAAAATTTGTTGGGTAGTAAGGTTTTGTCCGATGCCACCATCTGTCCCATCATGATTGTTCCCGGTGTGTAGGGTAAAGAAGGGATTCTCTTACTCACCAGCCATATTAATCTCAAGTTGTTGTGGGCTATAACCTTGAAGTGGTTCTTCTCTGTACATGGGGTTGTCATAATATCCCCATAATGGTAGGTCTCCTAAACTCACTCTTCGTATACCAGACATCTCGAGTAAAGGGAATCTAAACGACACGATGGAAAGAAAAAAAAAAAAAGGGAAATAGGATGGAAACTAACTATCTAGAAAGAGAGTTTGCAAAAGTGTCCCAATGTGATCGCTAGTCTGTTAGTGCGGACTTTTTCTGGGTTCCTCTCGGTTCCCATTGAATTAGTGGCTTCCAATTTTGTCCTAGTGAACTCTAGCGATGCGGCGTTTGGAATGTTAAAAAAAATAAAGGGGTTTCTAAATGGATTCCTAGTTTGTTGTGATCGCCAGCTGCAGATATTTATCGACGCTACAACACGTCAATGATCACGCTTAAGAGCGGGTATGGGTTACCTCTATACTGAATCGTCCGCCTGCGAACATCAGCAGCAGTGTCTTTTTCTTAATTTAGATAGTTTAATTTCCATTTCATTTCTCTTCGTGGTTATAGTTTCGGTTAGTTTAGGCTCCCCTGATTCTGGTATGAATTTAGTTATATAGGTTTATTCTAATCCTGTTAAGCATCCAGTTAATATTACTTTCCTAATTTCATTGGAAGCCTAATTAATATTAGTTTCCTAATCTTATTAGAAGTCTAATCAATATTAGTATTCTAGTATTACTCAAAGTCCAATTAATTTCAATCTCCTATCGGTATTAGGAGTGCACGTGTAATGGTTCTAGTGAAACTTTATTTAATTTGAGCATGCAAATTATACTGAAATTCTAAGCAGAGCAAGTATACTAGTTGTATTGGAATTCTAATTAAATCAAGTATGCTAATTGTATTGAAATTCTAAGTAAAGCACTTATGACAGTCCTACAGGAATTCTAATTGAAATGGAAGATTAATTTTACTGAAACTCTAATTTAAAGCAAACGAATTAATTTTTTATCAAAATCTAATTAAAACAAATAAACTAACTTTTTATTTGAATCTAATTGAAATAAGTAAACTAATTTTATTGAAATTCTAATTAAAGCAATGAATTAATTATACTAAAAATCTAACTAAAGCAATTAAATTAATCATACCATATTCTAATTAAAGCAAGGAATTAATCAATTAAATTCTAATTTAAAGCAATGAAATTAATCATACTAAATTCTGATTTAAAGAGATTAATCAGTCATACTAAGGTTTAAGGCAGTTAATTAATTAAATATGCTGAAATAAAATAAACCTACTAATTAATTATACTAAAGGGATAAAATAAAAGCAATTAATTAATTCTCAAGTTCCTAAAAAAAGGGTTTTTGGCCCGCTATGCTAAGGAGGATTGGCCTCGTTCCGAGTACCCTCCGTAAGCTCCCTTGGGCAAATCGGATGGCTGAGATTAAAGATAAATTGAATTTTTGGATCGTAAAATAGTATTTTTTTAGATTTTTCAGAATTGCTTTCGAAATATTAATTATGAATTAAGCTATGAACTAGAATTATAAAAAACTAAAATCATATTTAGGATTTTTAGAAGTATTAAATTGTGGGATTAAAATTAATTTTTAGGACTAAATTTGGGTTTGAAATCAGAAAATCAGATCATATGATTAAAGACTGGTTCTAAATCGACGGATTAGAACCAGAAATTAATGATAGTACTGTATATTGAGATTTTAGAACAGAATTTGACCCTACGGTCAATGAATTAGACCGTCAGATTAAGAACTAGTTCTGAATTCGGATAATTAGAACCAGTTATAAAATATTTGTGGTCTAAAAAGGGTGCTACGGTCTCGGAATGAAAATTCAAATCTATGATTAAAACTAATAGAAATCCTAAATCTATAGGCTAAAAATTATGGTCGAAAACTAAAAATTAAATTATTACCTAAGGGTCGGGGCTGCAGAGAGAAATCTCGAAGATTAGAAGCTTGAATCTCGAAACCATGATTAAGGTGCTCTATGGATTTGTCCTCGGAATTCTCTAGTTTCGGAATCTCGAAAAAAATCCGTTCTCTCTCGAAAATTGCCCAGACTCCTTGTCCTCGTGTTTTAAAAAAGTTTTTATATGTTTTCCTTCAATTATGCGCCATTTTTTAGGCATTTAACTGAATTACGCGCTGGTTTACTGACGCTTAATTGCTTTGAGTCGGTCACCGACTCAGTGAGTGATCGGCTGACTTGCTCAGCGAGTTTCATAGTCCTAATAGCGTTAGGGATAATTGTGCACTTGTTAGTACGTGTGCAATCCGATTAAGCGATTCTTCAGAAGCGCTCAATCAAGGAAACTTAGGGGTTAAGGACTGTGAGGCTAGGTTGGGCGTATGCCAATTGTGCGCTAGTGATATGGCATACAATCCGATCGTGCGCCTAATTTCAGGCGCACGATTGAGTCTCGATATGGTCTAGGAAAGAAAGTTTGGTCTAAAAGGGGGACTGATTGCACATTTGTGGTCTGGTCTCTAGTCTGAAATGCAAGACTATTGTTTCAGTCTGCACTCCGACTATATACTATTATTTTAGTATGTAGTCTCCCTACATCGGGATCTGAGCCACAGAGCTATTATTTCAGCCTGTGTTCAGCCATATACTATTATTTCAGTGCATGGTTCCCATATCAAGGTTATGAGGTCAAAGGTTGACTGAATAAAATTGTATATTTTGAGAAGGCAAAATGGGGCTATCTACAGCTGGTCTCCCAGTGCTTAATCACTTTGGGTCGGTCACCGACTCAATGAGTGACCGGCTGACTTGCTCAGTGAGTTTCCTAGTTCTAACAACGTTAGGACTAATTGCGTGCTAATTATGGGGTGTGCAATCCGATTAAGCGCCTATTTTGAAGTGTTTAATTGAGGAAGATTAGGGGTCAAGGACTATAAGACTAAGTCGGGCGTAGGCCGATTTCGTGCCGATGGTGGGGCGCTCAATCCGATCACGCATCTCATGTGGGGCGCGTGATCGAGTCTCGAGGTGGTCTGGGAAAGGAAGTATAGTCTAAAAGAGGGGCTGATTACACATGTGTGGTTTTACGTGCAATCAAATTGTGCTTGTGGATTTAGGTGCGTAATTCGGGGCTGTCCGGGTTTGGGTCGAGTGTGAAATGTCAGACTATTGTTTCAGTCTGTATTTCGACTATATACTATTGTTTCAGTATATAGTCTCCCTATGCTGAGATTGAGCCACAGAGCTATTGTTTCAGCCTGTGTTCAGCCATGTACTATTGTTTCAGTGTATGGGCCCCACTTTAGGGTTATGGGGCCTGAGCCACAGAGCTATTGTTTCAGCCTGTGTCTAGCCATATACTATTATTTCAGTATATAGTTCCAAATTAGGGTTAGGGGTATGAAATGCTAGACTATTATTTCAGTATGTATTTTGACTATATACTATTGTTTTAGTATATCGTCTCCCTATGTTGGGATCTGAGCCACAGAGCTATTGTTTCAGCCTGTGTTCAGCCATGTACTATTATTTTAGTGCATGGTTCTCACGTTAGGGTCATGGGGCCTGAGCCACCGAGCTATTGTTTTAGCATGTGTCTAACCATATACTATTATTTTAATATATGGCCCCACATTAGGGTGATGGGTCAAAAGTTGACCAAACAGATTTGTATATTCTGAGAGGGCAAAATGGGGGTGTCTATAGATGCCCCTCTTTGGCGCACTCTTGCAAAGTAAGAATGCGTCGAAGAAGTAGACACCCCTTATTCGAGGTGTCTTCTTATTTCTCTTGAGAATTCAGAAATATGAATTGGGGATGCTGACATGACATGCTTGGCTTTCTTATCTATCAGTGCAAGCTAAATTGGAGCATTCGGGGGCCTAGCTGTCGAAAGGCGTGTTCCATGTCGTGGATGCCCAGGGGCTATCCCGTTACGTATCACGACCTGCTATCATAGACAGTTAGCAGGGGAAGTCAATGTATCCTATTCCGCGAGTGCAAGGGGCATCCCCTCGCATGGCGCGATCTGCTGCGAGTGACAGTCAAACAGAAAAGAGAATAACCATATCCTAATCTATGGGTGCAAGGGGCATCCCACCGCATGTCACGACCTACTGCAAGGGGCAGTCAAACAAAGGGGTATGATATAGTTGAGGTACCGGGGGGGCGTCATATAAATGTCCATAAGGTCCAAGGGCCAATAATATTACAATGCAATATAATGTCGAAGGCTTTTGCAAGTCATGTCAGACCGGACGCGTCATTGCTCACACCAATGCGTATCAGGGGTTCCTTTTCCAATAGGCATTTGTAAGTTCTTAGATTAAATATACTCATAGTTTGGTTTCCCAGGGAAATGGCCGGCTTGGGTTGGTAATTGAAGTAAAATTTGATAGATGAGTAAAAGATTTATTTGGTTTCTTTCTGTTTTTGTTGTTTTGGGAGTAAAAGATTTTTGGTTTTAAGAGTAAGTGGTAACGGTTTTTTTTTTTTTGGTTTGTGATGCTTTTTTTTTTTTTTTGGAAGTAAAAGATTTTTGTTTGGGAGTAAGGGATTTTGAAAATTTAAAATTTTAGAGAATTTAACTTAAGATCAATTCGGTGGTAAATCGACAGAAAACGTGACTTTCGAGATGTCACTGAGCAGATCCACCGGTACGAGATTTGTGGACCCAACCGTTGATGTGGTTGTCAAGATGACACTTGGCATGCCAGATACTTCGTCTAACCTTCTCGAAGAATACTGATGATTGTCTCTTATAGTAGGACTACAATGGTTCGCGAGTCGAGAGAGACGGGTTTTGAAAATATTTTGACTTAATCATAGCTAATTGAATTTTACAAGAAATATCGAGTAATTGAAAAGTTGGTAGTACTTACCTTGGAGTGATACTTACCTGAATTGTGCGTAGCTTGTGTAGTCCATGATGGGACTGATAGGTTCTTGGGGTGATGCTGCGATGGGACTTAGGGATTCTTCTCTTTTCCTCATGTTCGTTGCGGCAGGGCTTAGTGAGTCCTGGTGGGACGTAATGTCTTGGAGAAGTGATGTCGCGATGGGACTTGGCATTGGTCGGATGCAAGTGGACATGGGAGGAGTCCCGAATCTTCATGCATTTCTACTGTGGCAGTGGTGTCTGGTGACTATTACGTAGCGAGCAATTTGGGAGGAGGGCTCTGTGCTTTAGCAATGGGACATGATCGAGCTTTCTCCCTTTTTCATATGGCGTGGCAGGTATTGTTTGAGCTTTCCGGGTAGTGATGTTTGCGATGGGACATTAGCTTAGCATAGTTAGCGATGGGATGCTAGTAGGATATTTACACGATAGATATGTCCTGTTTCTTTCTTTGGCAGATCTTGAGTTATATAAGATCATGTTATGGTTGCGTTGTGATTGGCTTCAATTTTTTTTTTTTGGCTTGTCACGAGAGGGTGTTGTAGTGGCATGATTGATTTATCGTGATGGGACTATATACTGAGGCGGCATCATGTGTGTGCCTCTTATTGTGATGGGATGTATGTGACGGGGCTATGTGATGGGATAGGAGTAAGTGGCTGTCATTCTTTATGAACAGCGTGTGAGGCTACGCGATGGGGCAGGAGAATTTTGATCAAGGTGGGGTGAAAAGGTGAGAAGGTGGATTAATTCGGGTATTGCGCGCTTGGTATGCGCCGCTCAATATTATTGCGCACCTATTTTTGGGCATGCGATCATAGGTTTGAAGGGCTATTTACGCGTATGTGAGTGTGTGTGTGTGAATGTATTATGCGCTCTAATCATAACGCGTGATTGAGGCGTTACCAGGTCATTGAGCGGGCGACCTTTCATATTGCGCGGCGTGGTCGTTTGATGAGGTTGCGCATTTTTCAATAGGCGCGTGATCAAAGCATCGCCGGGTCAATGTGCGGGCGACCTTTTGTATTGTGTGACATGAGTATGACGTTTAATAAGTTTGCATGGTATATAGTTGGCGCATGATCGGAGTGTCGCGCCGTCGGCATGGGCGATGGTTTCATCACCCGTTCTGGTCAGAGTGCACGTTTTGGATTGAGCGCAGTGTGTGTTGCGCATGACCGGAATAAGCACACGTGTCTGGGCGCTTGATTAAGTCTGTACTCTATATAAGCTAAAGAGCTTTCATTTGCTTTTCATCCATCGATTTAGTCTCAAGTTTTACTTTTTCTAGGTCTCTTATGTTCTAAAATTTGTGTTTTGGTGATATCGGATGATCTAACCGTCCGATTGGGATGTCGTTTCTTCCTATGTTTGTGATTTCACGTGATCTTCGCCCTGAGGTGATGCTCGGGATGATATTATTCTGGGAATGGGTGGTATTGAGATTGAGTATGCTAGTCTTCACATCGATCCCTTTTAGGGAGCAGTGAAGGCAGCGTAGAGGAGATGGCAGTGGAGGAGGTGAAGATGGCGGAAGAGAAGGAGGAACAAGTGGAGGGATGTGTTTCCCAACCAATCCTTCTTGAAGTCTCTGATTGGTTATAAATAAAAGAGTATTATTTTTGTTTATTACGCTTAGTACTTGTTTAATGGATTGGTCATGCATATTTGATTTGATTTAGTCTAGGATTTAATTTAGCTTAGAGTTTATCTTGAGATTAGTTTTCTTCTATGAAATTTTTTTTAGAGGGTTTACTTGATTCTAATGGGTTTGTCAAGGACATTTTTTTTTGTGGGGTCCCCAAACAAGTTAGGGTCTCATTTTGGAGGGCCATTTGTTTGTCGCTTGTTTAGTTTAAGGTTTGATTTGACTTGAGTTTTGGTCTTTTATTTGATTCAACATGATACTTATTAACAGGTGTGAGTTTTCAAAGGTTCTAGATGGGTGTTAAGTGTTTGAATCCTATTGACTTGTTTACTTTGCTTTGGATTTGTGTTTCCTTGAAAGGATAAGTGTTGCATGATTATTGGTTTATTAGGTTGGTCATGGATTGTGCTTTTTTTTTTAAGGGAATATGTGCTTGGTTTGGATTTAATTAGATTGGAAGGGTTCAAAGGTGTGACACTTGTCATTTGGTAATTTAGGAGGCATAATTTATAAATGTGTGAGCTAAAAGCTTTGAGTTCTTGTTGTTTTGAATTTTATTTCAAGTTTAGAATTAGAAGTCGTGGGGCATTTTTTTAAGGTCTTTTCTTCCTTTCTCGTTCGTATCCCGGGTACTGAACCTTACGTGGGTTATTGAAAATGGACGAGATTGGGAATGCAAGGTAGCAATCGAATTGCTACCTTGCTAAGGAAAGAGGTGGAAGAGAAAAAGGTGGTGGTAGAAGGAAACCCAAGGATAAGGTATGGTCAGAGTTCTCGTGACCGATGCCTATGTTTCCTCGGTAGGCTCTGCAGATTCAGCATTAGTTGCTCCTCCTTGTTATGCTTTCCAAGGTGAGCCTCCAAAGGTGGATCCCGCAGATCCTGGGTGGCTTTCTGTGAGCCACTCTTTCTTTTTCGCCAGTTCGGGGCAGGGGAAGAGGCTGTCATCGTTAGAATTCATTCAGGGTGTGTTCCTCCTTCGAGCTTTTCCGATATCTCTAGTTTCCCGAATAAATCTGGATTCGGGCATTGCCTGAACGAGCGGATTTTAAGTTTCTTGTTTTAAGTTGTATATTTAGAGGGTATGCCCTCGGTGTGTTTTGTAATCATTTTATTCATTTATGAAGTAATTATGTTTTTAATTCTATTTTGGTTATTTATATTTAGTGAATTTTGACTTGGTTTATTTTATAGCTTACTTGATCTGGTTTTGAACGTGACGTTTATTTGTTTAATTTTGGTTTGGTTTAGTTCATTTAGTTTGGTTCTGGGGTATGTTGGGGATAGTTTTTTTTTCTGGTTTAGCTTAGTTTAGGATCAAGTGTATAAACGATGGGGGGGCATTTTTCAGTTTAGTTTGGTCTCAGTTGTACTGTGTACGTGATGTTGGGGGGCATTTTTTTTCATTTTGACTCGAGGTGTGTATGTCCTAAGTCAGAAGTGTTTTTGGATTGGCCTTAACAAGGGCATAGTTTAGATTGGCAGTCAATGTCGAAAGTCTCCTAATTTGGTCCTATGAACCTGCTGTTCTGGGCACATATTTTGTGTTTATGGGAAATTGCCCACTTCACTCCGAGCACATAAACTATTTGCACGTCAGAATGGGAGCGCGCGTTTTGAAGGTTCGAAAGGTCATTAAGGGTCGGCGTCCGATTGTTTAATCGAGTTTAGCACATATCATGGGGCGCAGGATTAGGGCGGTGGCTGATCACTGTTGCAGTGACTGTTGGCATTTTCGCTCACGGGTTCAGGCGCTTGAGATGATTACGTGCCTGGTGGACGACGCGCAACTAGGTGGTTAGCTTAGTTTGAGCAGGCGACAATCCGTTTGCGTGCTCGAGGATGAGCGTTTGATATAAATTAAGCGCAAAAATTGTGGTGCGTGATTGGGTTGAGTGCATGAGTTCATTTGCGTGATTCAGCCATGTCTTATAAATAGTTCAAAAATGATTCATTCTTCCTGCGCTATTCGTTTTGTCTTTGATTCTTTGTTTTCTTGTTTCCTTGCGCTCTGTTTTTCATATTTTCGACTGGTCGTTCGTTTTAGGTGCCGTTTCTTTCGTTCTTTCCAATTTTTTGAGTTCTTTGTTCTAGGATGGAGGGTGAGAGTGCTGATGGGCGTGATCTTACTATTTCTGAGTTGGAGAGGATGATGATGGGGAGATAGGTGAGACCTCTGAGGCTCGGACCAACGCCATTGTAGGGGAGGTGGCTAGAGAGGAGGCACCAGAGGTTGACTTGCTGGAGGTTAGGGAGGAGGTACCCGAGATTGAGTAGGATGTAGCTGAGGAGGAGGGTGAGAGGGTTGAGGAGGAGAGAGCTAAGGATGAGGCCGAGGAGCACCAGGGTGAGGAGCATCGTGATCGTAGACACTTCCCGTTGGAGGATTCTTCGCTCGAGGCTAGGTAGGTAATCGTGAGCAAGAGTTCCCTCATTTTCTAGGCATTTAGATCATGACATAGACTTATTAGGATCTGAAAACTCCTTTTTAATTTATGTCGAACCTGCATTGATTATTGATTATGTACTCACTCATGCTAGAGATAGGTCACATTTATATTTTGTTGTTCTTATCATGTTTTGGGTACTTGTTATGAGTTGTTATTGTGTGTTTGGGGCATATTTCATTTGCTTTTTTCTATAGATCTATTTGTCTTTCGTCATAGGTATGTGTTAGTCTTACTGTCATTATTTGTGTTCCGTTCAATAGGAGCCCCCACAGCTGGCTATCAGCTCGGCATGGACCAAGTCTCATACTTGGTATCATGCCTTGCAGAGTTTCAGCTGGTGCGGTTGGTATCTTTCAATTTTAGGCCGATCCTGGAGCTGGAGCCTTTTCAGGTTGATCATGCCGTGATCGTGGTGATTTTGGAGAGATGGAGGGAGGAGCATCAGGTGCTTCTCTTTCCAGTTAGCATGATGTTGCCGACTGTAGAGGACTGGGTCCGCGTCTTCGATCTTCGTTTTGAGGGTGAGTCAATCACGGGGCAGATGGCAGGAGAGTATTTGGAGGTGTGTGAGGAGATTTTGCATGTGCCATATAGATCGAGTGGATCGGGGCCAGGTGTAGTTCGAGTCACTTGGTTTTTTGATATGTTTGCGAGTGGCTTCGATCCTCCGAAGTTTCATTCAGAGGCAAGGGCATCTTATGAGGTGCGGTGCATGGTGTTGGCAGGTCGGGAGCCGGTGGTTGAGCAGGGGTTGGCTGCATATAGGGTGCTCCTAGCGTTCTTGATGCACTTTCTCGATGCGGTACTCTTTTCTTCTTCAACTTGGGGATGCATCACCAGGTTATTTTTTATGGTTCTCAGGGACTTGGATCGAGTCCCTACCTATGCATGGGGTGCGGCCGCATTGGGGCATCTCTATGAGCAGCTTTATCGTCGGGGACGGGGCATCATGACGATCAGAGGTTTCCTTCCCTTCCTCCAGGTATGTTTTAGTTAGTTAATTTCATAGTGTCTTTATTTTCTTGGTCTTTTAATGGTAACTATTCAGCATTTCTCTTTGTATTTTTTTTTAGTTTTAGGTGTATGACCATTTTTCTTTTCTTCGTCCGGGAGTTCCTTTGGAGGTGACGTTCACGTTTTCACGGATGCGCGTGTGGAGGGAGGCATTGAGGGGTCGTCACTGGTCTTCGGATCTTCAGACTGTGTGCGGTCTTTTCGAGGATATGCATGCGGGGCAGGTATATATCATCGTGTGTATATTTTGTATTGTTTTATTTTGGTCTTTTAGGATATGAGGATTCATTGATGGGTTGGCTTGCTCGTTTGGTTAGGTGATTTGGAGGTCATATGCAGTCGAGGAGGATGCGGGTGTGTCGGTGATCCAGTCTGGCCAACCCTTCTTTGATGTGAACATATGGATCCATTGTTTTGAGAAGGTGGAGAGGATCCACCTGTCTCGAGTGGTGCTGCAGCTGGGGCTCGCTCAGGGAGTCCCTCCAGAGATTCGCCACAGGGTGGCGAAGAGGATGACCGGCCCCTAGGGCTAAAATTTTGAGGAGCGGATGGCGCTTCAGATGGCCAATTTTTTGGCTGGGGGGACCAGGGTCATAGGGGCGCGTGACGAGGCAGACGTTCGAGAGTGTAGGAGATGGTTTAGTGCATTGGGTGGTGGTCGCCTCTTCACACGTCCCTTCCATGAGAGTGGCTCTTTCACGGTCGACGGGCCTGAGTCAGTGTCGGCATTAAGGGAGAGACTGATCGCATTGGAGCAGGGCCATCTCACTACGAGTGTGTGGGGGGCATTAGACGCCCTCCACAGGGCGATGGAACAGATGGGGTGTGCTCCTTGTCCCAATGAGGAGATGCTGCACTCCTTAACCCTCTCGGTTGCTCAGGCTAGGGGAGAGGCTCGGTTGGTGGAGGCTCGATGGCTCCTAGTGAGTTGATTTATTGGTTTTTTTATGTATTTTATTAACCTGGTCTTCCAATCGTCCTGACATAGTTGCGGTGTCTTTTTTTTTATTTTGGGCAGTCCAAGAGAGAGGCTAAGGTCACTAGTCATGTGGCGATGATAGGGTTGTTACGCGGTCAGCAGCAGGCCGGTCGAGAGGTAGAGGCCAGTTTGCGATCTAAGATCGACCGATTGGTAAGTATCGATATGAACTTGGTTTTATTAATTGTTGGCGTTGTGCGCTTGCTGACTGATGTGTTTACTATTATTCATGGAGAGCTGAGCTTGCTGCTAGAGGTCCTATTCTGGCATTTGATCCATCATCAATTGCTTCCTCCAGTCGGGAGGATCTAGTGATGGCTCAGCTTCGGGCTGAGTTAGATCATTGGGTAAGTTCCATTCAATCTTTCAACACATTTATATAATTATAATAGTTCGTTGGGTGTTATTGGTTTGCTTTCTTAACATTTTACTAACATTACGTGGTATTTCAGCGTCAATTTGCCGAGGATCTTCAGACGAGGGAGGCGATTGCTACCTCTCTACGTCCTGAGAGTCAAGTATAGCTTTTGGTTTGGTGTAATTTAGTTTAGGTTATTTCCTTTCATTTTGTTTTGATATATTTTGTGTTGGTTTTTTTTTTTTTTTTGCAGGCCGTTCCAAGCTCAGCTCCTGAGGCTCCCCCTCAGGGGCCTGTTCCTATCCCTACTCAGGTATAACTTAGCTATTGTGTTTATGGTTCATTTGTCATTATAGTGTCATCTAATGTGTTTGTTTATTCTCATTGCAGCCACCTATGTTTGATGTCCCTTCTGTGCCTCCTGCTGATCCAGTGACTGTTGAGATAATTGAGCGACTTCTGGAGGAGAGGCTGGATCTAGTATGATTCTTTCCTTTTCAAAGTTCCCTTTTTTATGTTCATATATATATATATAGGTTTTCTTTGACTTGGTGTAATTACCTAGGTTCGTCAGCTTGAGGAGGCGTGTCTAGAGGCGATGTAAGCGCGCACCACTCCCGAGGTGAGATGGATCCTTTAGGAGAGTTAGAGTCGCGATGACCTATTTATTGAGATGATAGTTACATAGAAGACTCAGGTTGAGGCATTTGAGGTGGCATGTCAGATCATGCAGGTAGAGATGCAGGTGTCCCTAGACCAGTTGTAATATTATCTGGCAAGGAGTGAGCAGGGGGTACGTAGGTTGGCTAGTCATCTTGGTGGATTGGAGTCAAGGGCTATAGGTTCCTCGGCTAGGCAATCTCGTCACACATCTCGTGATCGTATCAATGGTGATGATCGTGAGGATTCTGTCATTTATGAGATTCTTGCGGGGTATCCTCCTCATTCTTGATTGAGGCGGTCTATTAGTTAGACGAGTAGGGGGTTCTGTGGTGGGGCCTCGTCGTTTAAAGGTTTCAAGGACTTCGAGTGTCAGGATCAAATTTTTGGAGGATCAGTCTACGAACCTCTGAGTGGATGATACTGGGGACAGCGGCACTCGTCCATCCCAGTGGTAGGGAGTAGGGGTGTGTGTGTTTTTTTTGTCAATTGTGTGTGTGCGTTGTATATAGGGGGATGCCCCCAATGACAAACGTAAAAAGAAAACTTTGATATATATATAGAGATAATTTTTTTAGTTTAGATGTACCTAATTACCTCCTTTTCTTTTAGTTACTTCTTGCGTCTACTTTTATTTTTTAGTTTCTTTAGCGCCGCCGACCGTCATTGGGACTTGGATGCTTCCTGTGCTGGCCCGATGGTTGTTGGAGGTTGCTTTGTATCTGCACATGTGAAGGTAACGCTATCAGTAATTTCTATTCTCCCCCTTGCTAGTTGTCAAGGGGGGTGTATCTCAGACCGGGGTCTGGTAATAAGGGTGGATATGTGCTTTCTTTTCTTTTTTCCTTTTTTCCTTCTATTTTTTTAAAAGGAAATAATGCAATAGGGAAAGCAAGTAACTGAGACAAAAACAGTAAAAATAATAAAATAAAAATGCCCCAGTGTAGGAGCGTGGTAGTGTTGGCAGTATAGCATCTTTGGTAGCATTCTCTGGATGGTAATTTCGTTATTCCTCATCTTCTCCATGGACTCTAACGTGATTCTCCTTCTTATCCAAAAAAATGCCCTAGTGTTTAGATACAATGGAGCTTTTCTAGGTTGTTGATGAGCATTTTGGGTCTATAAGCAATCATGGGTATTTGGTGAGTTAGTTTTGAAGAAAAGTTCATCAGTACAGTTATCGAACCAGGGGGAGGTCATTTTGATTAGGTCAGTTGTATGCGGGGGTCTATCTTAGGGTGGTGGTCATCCTATCTCCTGGTTATAGGGAGAAGTACGGTAGGTATAGTAGGTGATTGCATAAGTCATTATTCATCAGTTTTCAGTTTCATTCCTAGGAGTATCCTTTAAGGCTTATGATTTATCATCCGAAATAAAAATAGAATAGGGGGGTAAGGCTCAGTGATATGGGGAATAGTTTGTATTTAATTCTTTCTAAAAGGGATGAGTAACAAACTTTTTCTGGGAGGGACACGGGATACCATGATCGAGCTCTTCATCATGTTTTGGTACCATTAAAATCTCACATTCTATGGTTAGCAGGAGTTTGTCCTCCTAGCGCCACCTTATGAAAACATCTAGTAGTATGGGGACATCAGGGATGCCCTTGCAGCTTGCTTATACACTTCAAGTAAAGTTACCAGAGATGTCCTCACGGTCTGCTTATGCTTCCCTGAGCTCATTAACTTGTTCATTCGTCGTAATGCTCTCACTCAAAATTTTGATATATGTATTCTTCAAAAGCATCCTGCTAGCGCAAGAATAGTGAGTTTTGATTAAACCTAACATCTTTATTTTTTTTGCTCTAACGTCTCCTCCAATGGTGGGGGAAGGGAAATGAGGATCGGGTGTTACTTATGCTTTTAAAAGAGAATAGGTATGTCACTATTCCTTTAATTAGATTGCCTGAGTGAGAAAAAGTGGGCAATAAATTAGAGGTCTTAAGGATATTCTGAGAATTAATGATGTACGACCAATGAATGGGCCGTGAGGACTATGGGGGTGATAAGTATAAGTATTTAACCACAGGATGTGATGATCACAGGACTAAGGGTAGTATTTTCTAAGGTACATGACGTTCCAAGGGCTAGGGAGTTCTTCCCCGTCTTGATTTGTCAATGTGTATGCATTTCCAAGATATGCGATTGTTATAATATAAGGGCCTTCCCAGTTCGGTTTTAGTTTTCCTTTTGGGTGGGCATGCTTGGAAGGCATGATGTTCTTCAAGGCTAATTCTCCAATATTAAAGGTTCGTTCGAAGACTTTCTTATCATAAGCCCTGGCCACTGTCCCCTGATATACCTGAGTGTGATCAGCTGCCCTTAGATGTGTTTGATCAAGTTGCTATAGCTGTATGAGTAGGGAAATTCTCCTCTCGTCTAAGGATAGCTCATTATCGAGTTTAATCCGTAAGGATGGTACTTGTATCTTATATGATGGGACTGCCTCCATCCCGTAGGTAAGGATGTAGGGAGTTTGGCTAGTGGTCGTACGAATAGAGGTCCTATAGGCCCAGAGTGCTTCTAGTAGTCGTTCAGGCCAGTCGGCTCTATTGCTTGTTTCTACTGTGTATTTCAAAATTCGAATCAACATTTTGTTCATAGCTTTTGCTTTTCCATTTCATTGAGGGTAGAACGATGATGAGTGACGTAGATTAATGCCAAATTTCTTACATAACTTCTTCATCTTTTCTGCGATAAACTGTGGTCCGTTGTCGGTGACAAACATCTTGGGTACTCCAAACCTGGCAATGATATTTCGAACGATAAACCTCACAAGTGTTGGAGCGGTGATTTTGACATAGGATTAAAGTTCTACCTATTTGGTGTAGTATTCGGTCACTATAAGTATGAACGCATACTTGTGAGTGTTCCCAACTGTGTCTGTGAAAGGTCCGATAACATCGAAGGCCCACATCGAAAACGGCCACGGTGAGGTCATAGTGTTATACAACTGATGGAGCTTTGATGAGTGCGGTATGTTCTTGGCATTGTTTGCAGGATTGGACATAGAGGTAGCAATCTCTTATTATTGTCGGCCAGAAGTAGCCTTGCCGTGTAACTTGATCGGCAAGCCTTTATCTACCGGAGTGGGCACTATAGGCATTGGCGTGTACTTCTTGGTTGATGTATTATCCTTCAGCAGTCATGACACATCATAGTAGTACTCCTTTGGTGAAGGTTTATATAATGTTTCACCGAGGTTGTAGAATCGATCGCATCGATTCCTTATAGTCTCCTGTTCGATCTTCGTGGAATATGGAGGGATGTGTTGATGCTTTAAGAAGTTCCAGATGTCGAAATACCATGGTTGTCCATCGTCGGTTGGTGATTTTTCAAATCTGAACATAGCGACTTCAATTTTTACCTTGACTTGTTTTTCCGGAGTGATTGCTTCATTTAGTCCTGTGCTTATGGGGAGGATTGGTAATTCTCTCTTAACGGCCCATGCTCCTTCTTGGGTGGGTACTGTCAGCTTTTCGACGAAGAAGGTCTTGGTACTTTGGCTGATGGGTATCTGGATGATCGAGGCTAATGTGGCTAAGGAATCTGCGAGCTCGTTTTCTAGTCTAGAGATGTGCATGAAAGAGATTCTTTCAAATTTCTTTACCAAATATTGATCGGTTGGTATGCCATTAGTCTCCTTTCGTTAGTTTTCCATTCTCTTATGACTTGTGAGATTACGAGCTTGGAATCATCGATGGTTTCCAACTGTTTAAGACCTAATTGTAGTACTGTTCGTAGTCCAGCTATAAAAGCTTTGTATTCTGCGACATTATTAGTGATAGGAAAATCTAGTTGAAAAGCCTTAGGTATGACAACTCCTTTGGGGCTTAGGAGGACTACCCCGATGCCTTTTCCTTTGTGGTTTAAAGTGCTGTCTAAATAAAGGGTCAATGACATCTTATCGGGGTCTTCGTTATGAATCGTGAGTAGGTCTTCATTAGAGAAATCTGCGTGTATGGGCTCATTGCTCGAGAGTGGGAGATCTACGAGGTAATCAACGATTGCTTGTCCTTTGATCGACTTCCGTGTGATGTAAGTGATATCAAATTCTTGTAGGAGCATATGCCAGCGAGCGATCTTTCCTGAGGTTGCGAGCTTTTTGAATACGTACTTCAGAGGGTCCATTCGGGCTAGTACTAGTATTTTATGTGCCCCGAAGTAGTGCCATAATTTGGTTGAGGCCCACACCAATGTGAGGTAGGTCTTCTCCATCGAATTGTATTTTCATTCGTACTCGACCATCGTCCTACTAAGGTAGTAGATAGCTCTCTCTCTTTCTTACCGTCTTCTTCATATTGTCCAAGAATCACTCCCATTACTTTGTCATTCGTTGAGAGGTATAGGATAAGAGGTCTTCCGGGAACTGGTGGCGATAGTATTGGTGGGTTAAGGAGGTACTTCTTGATATTGTCAAAGGCTTGCTGACACTGGTCACCCCATTTGTACTTAGCCCCTCCTTTAAGTAGTCTGTAGAAAGGATCGCATCTGTCTAAATGCTGGGAGATAAATCTCCTGATGAATTACAATCTTCCTATTAGATCTCATAATTCTTTGATATTACTGGGAGGTGGCTTCTCAAGGATGGCTCTGACTTTTGCAGGATCGACTTCGATTTACTCGCTTGCTGACTATGAAACCAAGTAATTTTTTGGAGGTGACTCCGAAGACACACTTCTTTGGGTTCATTTTTAGGTGATACTTTTTAGCTCTTTGTAGTACTAGTCGGAGTGCTTCAACATGTCCTACTCACGTTTGGGACTTCACTAATATATCATCGGCGTAGACTTATACACATTTATGCATCATGTCGTGAAAAATAGCCATCATGGCACATTGGTATGTGGCTCTTACGTTCTTGAGCCCAAAAGGCATGACGATGTAGCAGTTTGTTTCGGTGTAGTGAAAGAAGTCTTCTCTTGGTCAGACTCTGCTAATTTGATCTAATTATATCCAGAGAAACCATCCATGAAGGATAGCATCTCATGTCCAGTGGTGTTGTCGACTAGAGTGTCAATGTGCGAAAGTGGGAAGTCATCTTTTGGGCATGCCTGGTTGAGGTTTTAAAAGTCAATGCAAACTCGTACTCTGCCATCTTTCTTAGCGACAGGTACTATGTTGGCGACCCATTTGGGGTAGAGGATGACTCAGATGAATTTGGCTTTGTGCAACTTATCAACTTCCTCTTTAACTTGAAGGGTGGTTTGTGGGTGTATCCTACGAAGTTTCTGCTTAACAGGTTTGGCATCAGGTTCCATGACAAGGCGATGTTCTACTAAACTTGGGTCTAAACTAGGCATATCTTCATAGGACCATGCGTAGGAGTCGAGGTGTCCTTGTAAGACTTGTATGATTTGTTGACGTTCCTTGGAGTTGAGCGTTGCGTTGATCAATAGCTTCTTAGGTTTCTCTTCAGTGCCAAAGTTGATTTCTTTCGTAGGCTCTGTGGCAGCTTGGGTTTGCTCATCGAAATGCTTGATAACCTGTTGGAAGTCCTGTGCCTCCTCGGCGACTGACGTTCCTTCCTCATCCTCGGTAAGCTCATATACTACAAAATTGATACACTGGGGATTCGGTTTTATGAAAGCTAGCCCTTCATCAGCACAATTTATGATTGAGAAATCTTTGATAAGGTGAAGGTCAAGGCTATTGATCATTTTCTCAAAGTCATGAAGTATCTCGTCTGGTATGATCATTGGCTTGTTGTTTAGCCTGGATGCCTTACGTCTTCGTTCGAGAGAGGGGACAGAAGTCTTAGGAGAAAGTCTCCTTGTTGGTTGCAAAGTTGATTCGGGACGAAGGGTTCCCTTTCTTTTATGAGGTTTTTTGATTTTTTTAGATTTTGTGTTTCTAAATTTTTATGGTTTTCTATTTTTTCTATTTTTAAAATTTTTGATAATAAATATGATACAGGGTCGATCGCCTCAAGGGGCACCGAGAGAGTTGCTTCCTCTAACTGAGGGAGCGAGATGGCTACTGGAGCTGTTCGGGCGATTCTTTGAGAAACGTGGGCTTGTTTTGATTTTGACATTTTTTTTTTTGGTCTTCATCTGATGAGACTTTTGAATAAGTGATGCTGGTGACAGTGGCACTAATGCTCGAATTTCCTCTATCACATTGATTGCCCCTTCTTCGAAGAAGCTCTGAAGATCGTAGTCGATCAAACTATCCTCCTCTGAGTTATAACATAGCTGTTCTTCTGGCCGAGGGTGATCTCCAAAGAGATCCTCAGGGATAGTGAGTTCTTTCCCTTGAACTTCATAATATGTTAGGATGAGCACGCATGCTCTACAGCGAGGCTGATAATGGTGAGAAATGCAGGGAGATCCCCAAGGACATTCCCATCCTTCTAAGTTAGAGTCGAAGATGGTATCGAATTTATCTTCTTAATCTGATAGTGCTTGAAGTCCTAGGTTAGCTTGCTCTGCTAACTCGAGTGTACGGAGGTCTATCAAGTAGTCCTCATCATCACTAGAGGGAGGCTGTCATTCTTTCTCGAGAGATTTTCATAATATTTGGAGTTATGGGGCATTTAGGGATGAAGAAGTGTCTAGTTCAAGTTCCTCTTCAAACCTTATGAGGGCGATGTCAGTGTTTCCCCCTGGGTCAACCAGATGACTATTGGGATTTTGTGCTTCTTGTGTCGGTGGCTGAGCTGGTAGGTCATTACTTGTTTCTATTGTCACGAGGTTGGAGTGATTCGATTCTTCTATTACAGAATGTCGGATCCAACTAGTATGCTGGTGCATGCCCTACAGCGGGGTTGGTATGGGTGAGCAATACAAGGGGAGTCCTAGGGGCATTCCCATCCCCCAAGGCCAAGGCCGAGGTGGGTGCTATATGAGTTAAAATCCTCTTGTGGGGCATCATCTTCTTCCCATGTTGAGTGTAAATACTCTTCATCCTCTTGCAAGGCTGCTATATGAAAATCTTCTTCATCAGTGGATTTCCAATCTTCTACCCATGGCTCAAATTCTGGAGGTTCTTTCTTCCTCTCTTCTATAAACTCCTTAGAGTCAAACAAGGGTTAGACTCCTTCGAGCAGATTATTAATATCGTCGTTCAGATTGGTTAGATCATTGAATGCTTTAGCCATTCACTCGATTTTTGCTTCTAGGGATCTAATGAAGGACACTTCCTTCTGCCTTGGTACATCTACTTTTTCAGTGGTCCCATAGACGAAGTGGTCATATAGAGACCATTTGGGTGAGGAAGGGAGCAAGTTGGCTTGTGGACCGTCTAATTAATAACCTAACCCTATTTGTATGCATATTTTCGTTGGGATGACAGGTCCTACACCACCTTGCTTATTTTTACCGAGTCTGGTATGGAGGACGTATCCGAGTTGGTACATGAGGTCCCACCCTTTTGTCGTGGTGGGGTTGGCCTCATAAAGTTTGGCGAGGTCTGGGCTAACCTGTAATAACCCGAAAAAGCACGTCAAACGAGGACCTCGGGATCCGTGCCCGATTGGTCTTAGGTTTGACTATGAGATAGTTCATTGATAAACTTATGGTGAGATGAGCGAATGTGATGTGTGAACCAGTGTAGAAGAGTGGAGAGATAGAGGAGTGTGTAGAGTGGCATACACTGATGAGTGTGTATGTGCTCCACACCGAGAAAAGAGATAAGATAAAAAGGGTTGAAAACCCTAACTTTCATGTTTTGGTGGTTGAGAGAAGTAAAGAAGAGAGAGAAAGAGAGAGGAGTAAGAGAGGAGTTATTGTGGGTGATTGGAAGAAGGATTCAAGCATTAAAGAGGCCGGATTTGACGCAAGGAATCCGTTAGAAACCAAAATTTGGAACCTAGCCTTCCAACCCTAGATTTGAAATCAACTTGAGATCTATTCAAGGTAAAATTTTTGTAAATAAGATGCATAGATTATAGGGGTTAAGTTGCAGTAAAATGTGGGTTAAATCATAGGATAATGGCTTAGAAAAATAGAAGAAAAAGTATGGAAAAAGATTGGGAAGAACAAATTTGAATCGACAATTTCGATTAATCGAAATTGGGTTTGATGTCGAAATTGGCCGAAGTTGAAGGGTCGGAGGACCCGATTTGATTAATCAATTGAATTTGATTAATCGACTTTGATTTCGATTGATCGATTTGGGAATCGATTAATCGATCGAGAACCTCCGATGGACCCGAGGGTTAAAGGAAATGACTTGAGGAAAAATCGACTAATCGAAATGGGATTTCGATTAATCGATTTTGGTTTTCGATTAATCGATTTGGAATCGATTAATCAACTTGTGAAACTCAACTGTTCGAACTGAGGGTCTACTTTGCGAAAAGAAGGATTTCGATTAATCGAAATTGGATTCGATTAATCGAATGAAAACTCATTGTGAAATGAATTTGCTTTGAAAAGAATTTCGATTAATCGAAATTGGATTCGATTAATCGAATGAAAACTCGACTGTTCGAACTGAGAATGGACTTTGCGAAAAGGAGAATTTCGATTAATCGAAATTGCTTCGATTAATCGAAATTGCTTCGATTAATCGAAATTGCTTCGATTAATCGATATTGACTTTCGATTAATCGATTTTGGAAATCGATTAATCGAATCAGATTCGATTAATCGATTTTGGAATTCGATTAATCGACTGTAGTAAACTATGTTGACTTTTGGTTTGACTTTAAGATTCTTGGGGGATCTTATACCTTCTTTATTGCATCCTTTGTGATGTGTTTCACCTGTGATATGGTACCATAGGTGATACGTGTGGACTAGTGCACAAGGAGTCACGTGGGACCTTGATGCATTGATCAAGTGAAGACTTGAGGTAGGGAACACCTTGAACATGTACCTTATTTTACAAGAGCATGTATGTAGTGATATAAATTTCCATTCAAATATTTTTACGAATTGTGAAAAGTGTGTGTGTGTGATATTCATAAGAGTAAACTAATGAGCCATCCCCAGGGGATGAAGAGGAAAAGAGAAAAGAGCATCAGGTGTGATGCAAGTAAATGGATACATCCCAGGGATGTATCCAAGGATTGAATCATGCTTGATAGGGCCTAAGCGATATAAGATAGCACACTTACGGTGAATAACTATATGTAAGGCAAATATTTTGTTATTTGAGGTTTGATAGGTTACCCCACCGACGTGGCGGGATATCCACGACTGACACGGCAGGATATCCGTGACCGATACGGCGGCGAAACCGTAGGCCAGTGCGGAGGCTTATCCGTACATAGTAAGCACACCCCAGGGGTGTTGGTTGAGACAAGTGAAACCCCGCCACCAATCCCCAGGGGAAAGGGGCTTGGGTACTATATGGTATTCGGGGAATACATTAAAAGCTCTATATAGATGACGATGAAGGGTATCTCATGGGCTCGATGCTATATTGCTCGGGGATTACTTAAGTTGAAAGTTTAAGTTTTGCTTTAGGCCTTTTCAGCATTATTCATGAGTAAATGAAAATATAAGTAATCAACAGTAAAACGAAATGCTTTTTAACTGTTTCATCAACAACTGCATAGATACATCATGCATGACATATCATAGAATATATGTGAGTTATAATTTATATGTTCAGCAGTGTTTGTTCCCTATTGAGCTAGGATGTAGCTCACCCTATAGACTATACGTCGCAGGTCCACTATTAGCAAGCTGCGGCTTGAGGCGATCCCGAGTCGGACACTGGCGGCGGCGAGGAGTTAGAGCCACCTCCAGAGGACTTCTTCTAGAGGACTCTGCTGTGCGACTTTGAGGAGTTTTAGTTGGAGATTGTACGGCTTGGTATGTCAAGCCTGGTTTTTGATTAAACCTTGTGTATATGGATATCAGAGTATTCTTTTGGGCGAACCATCCATGATGATGGTTATCATCGATGGTTCGGATCGGTTCTCCCTTCATGCAGAGGCATGAGGGTAGAACTGTCTTTTGAGAAGTGTTTTTATGTAGATTTAAATTCCGCAAGTTGTTCTTATTTATTTTATGCTTGATATACCAGTGTTCCGTGCATAGTTGAGGGGCACGGTCAAGATGATCGTGCTGATGGCACGGGTTTCGGGGTGCCGAAATCCGGGCTGTCACATAACCTCTCTCCTCATTAATTTTTATTGACACGTTGGGGGAGAACTAGGAGGGGTAGGGGGACGAACTTTTGCAACGGTTGTCTCATCAGGGACTCGAGTCTTTTGAATATAGCTAGTGTTCAATACGGAATTATGGGCTGTTGGAATACTTGTCGCGCAATCAGTTTCCATCTCCTGAAGGGGTGCATCAACGTATATACAGACGATGGAGTCCTTGTATGAAAATTTGATGAATTGATGGTATGTGGATGCGACAGCCTTCATTGACTCTAGCAATTTTCTTCCTAAGATAAAATTGTACGTACTAGCAAAATCAAAAACATGGAAGGTAACGTCTTTCATTATAGGTCTAAGGCGAACCTGAAGTTTAATAGTTCCTTTGACAAAGCGACACGAGCCATCATAAGCTATGAGTGATAGTGCCGAGGGCCTGACATTCTGCTCTATATATTTGAGCGTCTTTAATATTGTGAGAGGGCAAATATTGAGTCCTGCTCCTATGTCGACCAACGCATAGGGTACAGAGAATCCTCTAATTATGACTGTAAGGTATATGGGAGCCTCACTCCTATGGAGTGACTGTTTAGGCATGTCTGTGTCTATAAAAGTGAGCGCTGGAGGTTGCGCCATGACCGAAGTGATTTGATGAAGCTCATCTAGGATTGTGTCCTCATCCACTTGTGTGTCTTCAAGTGTCCTTATTAACAACCGGTGATGGTCAGGCGACTTTTGGATGAGTTTTAGTAAGGATACCTGGGCCAAAATCGTTGGAGATGCCGCAGAAGGTCATATTCTTTCCCGGGCTCAAGTGTCATTCCTTTGCCTAGCCGATGAGCCTTGGGTGCAAGTGGTTGGAGTGGTTGAGGTGTAAGATTTGGTGGAGGAATGATGTGAGGTGGGGGTGGCAAGTTAACCTCTCTTTCTCTCATGTTTCCCTCTGGTGGTTGCACATTTGTGAAATCCTTATTTCGAGGGAAAGGCAGAGGTGGGTAATTGGTTCCTAACTTAAGAATCAGGCAAGTCAGTTGTTGAGCGAACCTGGTGTTACTCAAAGCTGATGTACTTGTGAAGTGAGTGAAATTCAAGGTCGGAGCGCATACCTGTACGGTGCTGCTCCAAGGTGAGAGGTACTGTGTGTAATCCTCCTCTTCTAAGAAAGCAGAGACCAGTGTCTCGCACGAGTCAGGATGTTCTTCTCACTCACTTTCTTCTATATTTAGTAAACACATAGTCTTTATTTCATGCTCTTGACTTGGAGTCTTTTGGGTGACACTTTCTACCCATGCGGAAATTTAGGCTGCAGTTTGAAGAACGTGATCTCCGAGCTTGGGTTCAGAATTGTATGAAGGGAGTGGAAATGGCGTTGGTTTAGGATTGGAGCGGTTGAAGGTTCTGGCGGGTGACTATGGAAGAAGGGTCTCCTGGCCCTAAAGGAGTGGACTCGTATCTGAGTGAATTTTGAATAAGAAGGCGGGCTCGGCAAGGCGATTCGAGTGATCAAGGCCGAGGGGTGCGGGGGTGAAGGAACTCTCGCAAGTGTGGCAGAGGTATTAGAGGGTTGGATGTGAGTGATTAAGGTGGAGGGCTGGAAGGAGGATCGACCGAAAAGATCTACAGTTGTGACCTGGGCCGATGTTGCTTGGTTTTGCTTGGGCATGGGGTTATTAATGATCCCTAAATTTTGTTGGGGTTGGTTATTATTAGGGTTAGGATTTCTAAGTGCCTCCCAATCGATTTGATTTTGATCATTCATGTCATAGATTATATCCTAGAGGACCTAACAGTCTTCTAGGTTGTGTCTCGCGTATCAATAGAATGCGTAGTATTTGCTATAGTCTAGACTTGTCGACCATGGACGAGGTCTTTCTTGTGAGAATTGGAGGAGATTTTAAGTGTTGAGGAGATGGAAGATGTTGGGAATCATATCAGGTAAAGGGGGATAGTGTTCCTGCCTCGACTGGCAGGGGCCTCTAACTGGATTGAAGTTTTGTGGTGGGGGTACGCTATTGTAGTTCGGCGCGTGGGCCGGTCGGTTCTATGTCGTATTTTGGTTTTGGTAGGTGTTGGGATATTGATTTATATTCTGCTATTGGCCCTGATTCTGGTTCTGGCCTTGGTTTTGGTTTGCGTATCTTTGTTGATTAGCGCTTTGGTTTTGATTGGTGTACCGTTGTTGATTTTGATTTTGCCCGAAGTTTTGCGGTTGGAAATTTTCGTTCCCGGAGTTTTATCCTTGGTTGACAATTGTGTTGACCTATTTGATTCCTGAGGCTTTCTTATTATTTTTTTATTTTGATTCACTGGAAAAGCCTACTTTCGACATGATTATGGATAGAGCGAGGTCTCCGCCTTTAATGTGTCGTGCTAGTCGGGATGCCCGGGAGTGGAGTGTAGTAAAGTTGGGACAATCACTTATGACAAGTGCGCTTTTTAGTGGTTCTCTAGTATTGTCGATAATAATGTCCACTGAGTCCTTATCTTTCATTGAAGTGCCGGTCCTGGCAGTGAGTTTTCTCCATCTGACGATGAAGTTGGTAAACTCTTCATCGGCTCCTTGCTTGGCCGCCATCAAATCGCTAAGACTGACTGTCTCTTGGATCAAGTGTTTATATTGGTCTAGGAATTGACCGACCAAATCGTCGAAGGTTTCTATCTTATAAAGTGGGAGTCTCGCAAACCAATTTAAAGCTTCTCCTTCTAATGAGCATTGGAAATAGTGAATGAGAAGTCCTTGATTGTTACGTCTAGGTCGACAATCGTTACAAAAGAGGGCCAAGTGATGGTTCAAATTTCCTGTGTCATTATATTTGGTAAATTTCAGTGGTTTAAATCCTATTAGTAAGTTAAATTTGACGTCCCGACAAAATTTGTCGAATTCGAATGAGTGACCGAGGCGCTCTCTCTTGGCCATGTACTGGTCGAGCATTTTAAGGAGATCTTCAATTTTAATGGTGCGGTTTTTTGGAGTGGCCCATGAGAAAACCTTGTCTAGAGAGTCATCATTGAAGAATGTGTGAGTAGGTTGTCTCAATGGTGTGGCGCGGGCTAACACCGTTCTTGTGGTAGGTGGTGGCCTTTCTTGTCGTTCTTGGTCTTCTGAAAATTATCGTGACCTAATGGTCTCATATGCAACAGTCAATCCACAAAGCAATTCCTTAGAGTCATCATCTCCTCTTAGTATTCTCTGAATACTGAGCTCTATGATTTATTGAGCAGTAAGGTTTTGTCCAGTGTTACCATCTCTCCCATTATTATTATTACCGGTGTGTGGGGGAGAGAAGGGATTCTCTTGTTCACCAGCCATGTTAATCTCAAGTTGTCGTAGGCTGGGATTGTAAGGTAGTTCTTCTTTGCACATGGGGTTGTTATGATATCACCACAATGGTGGGTCTCCTAAACTCACTCTTCTCATGTTAGACATCTCGAGTCTTTGACGAAGACTCATATATTTAAAAGGGTCCGAAATAATGTGAGGGAAATAGAAAAAAAATAAGAAAATAGAATGGAAACTAACTATCTAAGAAAGAGAGAGTTTGCAAAAGAGTCCAATCACAATTGCCAGTCTATTGGTGTGTGCTTTTTCTGAGTTCCTTTCGGTCCTTGTTGAATCATTGGCCCAATTCTGTCCAAGTGGACTCTAGCGATGCGGCGTTTAGAATAGTGGAGGTAAATTAAAAAAGGGGGGTTTTCTAGGAAGATTCCTAGTTGTTACGATCACCAGCTGCAGATATTTAACGATGCTGCAACACGTCAATGATCACGCTTTAGAGTGAGTATGGATTATTTTTTTACTAAATCATCCGCCTGCAAACGTCAGCAGCTATGGCTCTTCCTTATAGTTTAGATGGTTTAGTTTTCCTTTTCTTTCCCTATTATTGCTGTAATTCTTATCGGTTTTGATTTCTTGATTCTATTGTGAGTTTAGCTGTGAATTTATTAGAGTGATTAGATCTATTCTAATATTATAATTCTATTAGGAGTCTAATTAATTTAGTTTCCTAATCTTATTAGAATTCTAATTAATTTAGTGTCCTAATACTACTAGAAGTCCAATTGATATCAGTCTCCTAATTGTACTAGGAATGCAGATATGTTAATTTTAATGAAACTTTAATTAAATCGAGCATGTTAATTATACTGCAATTCTTAGTAAAGCAAGTATACTACTTCTACTGCAATTCTAATTGAAGTAGAAAACTGATTTTTACTAAAGCTCTAATTAAAGAAAGTGAATTATCTTTATTAAAATTCAATTAAAATAAAAGAATTGATTTGCTTTTAGAATTAGAATCAAAGCAATGAATTAATTATACTAAAACTGTAATTAATAAAAAGGAATTAACTATACTGGAATCTAATAAAGCAACGAATTAATTATGCTAGAATTATCTAATTAAAATAAAGGAACTAATTTTATTAGAATTCTAATCAAAGAAATTATTCTAAGCATCTAAATTAAAATAAAGCATGTAAATTAATCATACTAAAAATCTAAGAAAAGGCCGTGGAACTGATTTTCTAATCCAAATTAAAGCAACAAAATAATTCTAAAAAAAAGGGGTTTTGGGCTCGCTATGCTAAGGAGGATTGGCCTCATTCCCGAGTACCCTCCGTAAGCTCCGTTGGGTGAATTGGGTGGCTGAGATTAAAGATAGATTAGATTTCAGATTATAATATTGGTATTTTTAGATTTTCAGAGTCGATTTCAAGATTATAATTGTAAATTAAATTAAGAAACTAGAATTTTAGAAAACTAAATGAATATTTAGGATTTCAGAAGTATTGAATTAAGAAATTAAAACTAAAATTTAAAATTCTAGGACTAAATTCGGGTTCGAAATCAGAAAATCAGACCGTATGATTAAGGATTGGTTCTAGAACCTAAGAACTAGAACCAGAGATTAATGAAAGGACTAGAGATTAAAATTTTAGAACGGAATTGAGTCTAGGGTCAGTGAATTAGACCGTCAGACTGAGGACTAGTTCTAGAAACGGAGAACTAGAACCAGATATTAAAAATTACAGTCCAAAAAAAAGGGAGCTACGATCTAAAACTGAAAATTCAATATTAATAATTAAAACTAAGAGAAGTCCTAGGTCTAAGAACTAAAATTAAACTAAGGGGTCGAGGGTAAAGGTTTGATTTTTACCTAGGGCCGAGGCTACGGAGAGAAATCTCAAAGATTCAAAGCTTGAATCTCGAAATCATGGCTATGTTCCTCTATGTGTTCGTTCTCTGAGTTCTCTAGTTTTGAAATCCCAAAAAAATCCATTTTTTCAAAATTTTCAACCTCTCTAGGGCGAATTAGAAAAAAATCTTTTATAGGTTTTTCTCCAATTAAATGCCCTATTTTAGGCATTTAACTAGATTGCGCGCCGGTCTCCTGGTGCTTAATCGCTTTGGGTCGATCACCGACTCAGTGAGCGACCGACTGACTTGCTCAGCAAGTTTCCTAATTCTAACAATATTAGGACTAATTGCGCGCCAATTATGGGGTGTACAATCTGATTAGGTGCCTATTTCGAAGCATTTAATCGAGGAAGCTTTGGGGTCAAGGACTGTAAGACTATGTCGGGTGTAGGCCGATTGCGCACCGGTGGTGGGGCGCTCAATCCGATCGCGTGTCTCATGTGGGGCGCGTGACCGAGTCTCGAGGTGGTATGGGAAAGGAAGTCTGGTCTGAAAGGGGAGCTGATTGCATGTGTGTAGTTTTGCATGCAATCGAATTACGTGGGTGGTTTTAGGCACGTAATTCGGGGCTGTTCGGGTTCGGGTCAGGTCTGAAATGCCAGACTAATATTTTAGTATGTATTTTGACTATATACTACTATTTTAGTATATAGTCTCCCTACATTAGAATCTGAGCCACAAAGCTATTGTTTCAGTCTGTGTTTAGCCATGTACTATTGTTTCGGTGCATGGTCCCCACGTTAGGGTTATGGGGCCTGAGTCACAGAGCTATTATTTCATCCTGTGTCTAGCCATATACTATTGTTTCAGTATATGGTTCCACATTAGGGTTAGGGGTCAAAAATGCCAGACTATTGTTTCAGTCTGCATTATGACTATATACTATTGTTTCAGTATATAGTCTCCCTACGTTGGGATCTGACCCACAGAGCTATTGTTTGAGCCTGTGTTCAGTCATGTACTATTGTTTAGTGCATGGTTCCCACGTTAGAGTCATGGGGCCTAAGCCACAGAGCTATTGTTTCAGCCTGTGTCCAGCCATATACTATTATTTCAGTATATGGTCCTACATTAGGGTTATGAGGTCAAAGGTTGATTTAACAAATTTGTATATTCCGAGAGGGTAAAATGGGAGTGTCTATAGTAAGGTACTTCCCAGTTGGGTTTGAATTTTCCTCTCGAATCAGTGTGGAGAGAAGGGAAAATTTTCTTTGAGTACTGTGTCACCCACTTTCAAATCTCGAGTGCGAACGCGCTTGTTGTAAGCACATGCGATTCTCCTCTAATAGGCCTGGGTGTGACACAAAGTTAGAAGCGTCTTTTCATCAATCAGGCTCAATTGTTCGAAATGGGATCTCTCGCTCTCGGCCTATGGTAAATTGAACTCGATGAGGATATGGAGTGAAGGTACTTCAACTTCAACTGGTAGCACGACCTCAGTTCCATACACAAGAGAAAACGATGTTGCCCCTGTAGTAGTACGGATCGATGTTCGATAGGCCTATAGTGTAACAGGTAGCTTTTCACTCTAGTCTCGGTATGTGACGACCATCTTCTCAAGGATGTAGACGACCGTCTTGTTAGCAAATTCTATGGCTTAATTGGTTTGCGGCCGATATGGTGATGAGCGATGATGTTTGATCTTGTACTGCTCGCATAGGGCTTTAATGTGCTTGTTCACAAAGTTGTTATCATTGTCTGTGATGATGCCCTTGGGAATGCTGAATCGACAAACGATATTATTCTTGATAAACTTCTCCACATGATTGGCCGTGATGCTCGCGTAAGATGCTGCCTCTACCCATTTTGCGAAGTATTCGATGGCAACAAAGATGAACTGATTTCTGTTAGAAGCCTTTGGATTGACTTTTCTGACGATGTTGAGGCCCCACATGCAAATGGCCATGGAGTGGTCATGCTGTGTAGATCTATCGCTGGAGCATGTATCAGACTAGAGCGTTCTTAGTATTTGTAGCATTTTTTACCGTACTTGCAATAGTCAGTTTCCATTATAGTCTAGAAATATCCTTACCGTAGGATCTTTTTGGCGAGCATGCTTCCATTGATGTGGGTCGCACATACTCCCTCGTGGATCTCTTTCATGATGTTGGCTACCTCATTTTCAGCTATGCATCAAAGCAAGATATTGATATATGATTGCTTCTAGAGGCACTCGCCACAGATGACATAGTTTGCCGCTAAACATTAGATGGTCTACCTATCCGTCTTAGACATACCTTCAGGAAAGGCTTGACTTTCGAGGAAATTCTTGATATCTGAGAACCATGAAGGCTCATCATCTAACTTTATGGATCCCTCGATCTGAAGGAAAAATGCCAGTTCATTTCTTTGTCCGATCATGCTCGATTTCATTTTAACGCCATAGGGAATTTCTACCATTGATGCCAAAGTTTCCCGTGTGCCAGCAAATTGATTTCTCGCTCGTGGGACATAGGAGAAGGTAACGCCATCGAAGCATGCGATCAAGTCTTCGAGGTGCTTATGGTATGGGATCAACTTCTCATCTTTTGTCTTCCAGTCTCCGTTTGTCTGGCATATGATTAACTGTGAGTCATCAAACACCCTGAGATGAGTTACGCTTAGGTCGAGAGCTTCTTGTAGCCCCGCTCGCAAGATTCGTCCTCAGCCATATTGTTGGTACAAGGGAAATTGAGTTTGATGGTGACTGGTATATGAGACCCTCTTGGAGAGATTAGAACAGTGCCTACTCCTTGGCCTTCGGCATTCAATGCCCCATCAAAGTGCATTACACAAGATTCCTCTATCTCCTCTGTGTCGTCCTCTATCATAAACAAGATGTCCTCATCAGGGAATTCAATTCTTAAAGGCTCGTACTTAGGTAAAGGATCCTAGGCAAGATGATCACTGAGTTTTGGCCCTTGATTAACTTTTGGGTGACATACGTGATGTCAAATTCTGAAAGGAGAAGCTGCTAGCGTGCAGTTCTGCCAGTGAGAGCCGGCTTTTCGAGCAAGAACTTTAACGAATCCATTCATGCCAGAAAGAGAACTGCCTAAGAAAATAAGTAGTGATGAAGCCTCTGGGTAGCCCATACAAGAGTTAGGCATGCTTTCTCCAAATGAGAATAGCATGTCTCGTAGTCAGTAAACTTCTTACTTAGATAGTAGATGGCCTGCTCTCTTCTTCCGGTCTCATCATGTTGCCCTAAGTCACATCCCATTGACAATTTCAGCGTTGAGAGGTACATTAAGAGTGGCCTCCCTAGTACTGGTGGTACCAAAATTGGAGGGTTGTGAAGATAACCTTTGATCTTATCAAATGCGGCTACACAATCATCATTCCATTCAACAGGCAAATCTTTCCTTAGTAGCTTGAAAATTGGCTTGCAGATGGGAGTGAGTTGTACAATGAACTGACTGATGTACTATTTTCTACCCAAGAAACCTCTGACCTCTTTCTCAGTAGATGGTGGAGGCATTTCGATGATGGCTTTAACTTTGATTGGGTCAACCTCGATGCCCCTTCTACTGACGATGAAACCAAGTAGCTTTCTTGACATGGCACCAAAAGTACATTTTTGAGGATTTAGACGTAGCCTGTATTTTCTCAGTCTTTCAAATAGCTTTTAGAGGCAGATGATCACCTCTCTACTGAGACTTGGCTATCATGTCATCGACATACACCTCAATTTCTCGGTACATCATATCATGGAACCGTGTTGTCATGGCCCTTTGATATGTTTCCCCGGCATTCTTTAGCCTGAATGACATGACTCAGTAGCAGAAGGTTCCCCATGGGGTGATGAACCCCATTTTTTCTCGGTCCGCTTCTACCATTTTGATTTGATTATAATAAAAAAACCTATCCATGAACGAGAGCATTCCATGCCTATTGGTATTATCGACCTAGATGTCGATGTGTGACAGAAGGAAATCATCCTTTAGACTTGCCTTGTTGAGATTTTAAAAATCAATGCACATGCGGACCTTTCCATCTTTCTTCTGTATTGGGACAATGTTGCTTAGCCATTGCTGGTATTTGGAGACCATGAGAAATCCAGCATTGTACTGCTTAATGACCTCATCCTTCACTTTCAGCATCCATTCTGGTCGGAGATGTCTCAACTTCTTCTTGACTGGCTTAACGTTGGGATACAATGACAACTCATGCTCAACCAATACGAGTTCAAACCAGGCATGCCCTCGTATGACCATTAAAAGACATCTTGGTTTGACCGAAGGAAGTCAATCATGCCTTTTCTTTCCTTGGGAGACAGTGATGTTTCGATCTTAGTGATTCTAGGAACCTCCTTGGTAGTCAGATTGACATCTTCAGTCTCTTCGACGATTGGGGTAGGGCCATGCTCAAAATCAGCAAATTATTCAAGGAGCTCATTGGGAAGCTCCTCGATTAAGTCCTCGCCATCCAAATCCATGACTCCTACATCTTCTTGTATTTCTATAAGAAAGAGGTCAACTTCACGTCAGACGGGCTTTTCAATTAAGGCATTTTGCTTTTCTTGGGAATTTTAAAAGATAATATTTTTAGAGTTTTTTGTATTTTTTCTATTTTTTGATGGTTTTTCTTTTCTTTGGAGATGGGCCCTTGGCAAGGCGGGTCTCTATACACACGTGGTATTGCCTGCCAAGGGCTAACCTCACTTTTTATAGGTTATTTTTTTTTAGAAGTTGTTGTCGTATTTACGGCCATTTGATTCTTCTAGAGTTAGGGGCATTGATACCCAATTCCTCACCCGAGATGCCGCACCTTTACCTGGTCTAGTGGAGAAAGTTGATTGAGATGACCTTTGAAGGTCAGCCCCCATCATATTTATTGTTGGCTCATTCGGGACGTAATCCTCAAATATTAACATGGACTTGGGGCTGGTTAATGCAGGTTGTGGTATAGGCAGGGGTACCTCCTCTTCAAAAAGGGAAGGGAGGCTAGGTCTATTTCGATCTTAGGAGGAATGATTTGGGGATTGGTTTGGTGGATGGCGGCCTTTTTATGTGGGGTCAGCTGTATTACCCCATTTTAATCAATTTTAATGACCCCGATAATTACAAATGTGCTCCTGATGTGTGGTCGTGGACGAGGTTCATCTTCCAAGTTTATCCCCCTGGCTTTGATAACGGCAATGGTTCGAGCCTTTTCCTTAGCCTCTTGGATTTCTTCTTCAGTAGGCCTGCAGCCTAATGGAATCTAACATGTTGACCACCTTTCGCCCTGACTAGTTCCCTCCTGCCTTGCAAGCGAGGGCCCAACCCTATACCTCTCTGGTAACCCCACTTTTGGGGCATTCCTACCACTGCAATCATTCCTCCTCTAATTTTTTCGATAACTTTTTTGAGGGATTCTGGCGCCACTATCGCTGGCACATCATATTGAAAACTATGAAGCTCTGTGTCCTCAGCGGTGTGCGGTACATCCAGCACCTTGAGATTTTTGACGTTGTAGGCCATTTTCTCTATTTCTTCTCACCCCTCTCCTATGATGGTAATGACCTTCTGGTCGGATATAAACCTGAGTTTTTGATGCAAGGTCGAAGGTATTGCCCCGATTTTGTGCAACCATGGGCATCCTAGTAGTAGATTGAAGGTGGATTTGATGTCCATGACTTGGAAGGGATGGAGAAGGTTATCGGCCTGATGGTGAGCTCAAGATTTCTCCTATCACTTCTCTCCTTGTGTTATCAAACCCTTGGGCTCCTATCCTGGCTGGTCTGAACGTCGACGAATCGACCCATATCCAAGTCACGGTCCTCAAAGGGCACACATTTAGTGTCGAGTTGTTATCTACTTGTACTAAAGGGACCACCAAGTTTGTCGTTTCTACCGTAATATTGAGGGGTTGGGAGTGGTTGCCTCCTTCGGCTGGGAGATCAACGCCCGAGAACGAGATTGCATTAGGAGTCAACACTTGTCTAATCATCTGTCCCACCTCGTCTAGGGAAACTTTATTGGAGACATGAGTGTCTTTTAGTAAGTCCTAGATGGTGATGTGGGAAGTGAGGCATAGACGTCATCAGTAAGTCCCAGATGGTGATGTGAGCCAACGTTATTTTAAGCTATGTTTCTAACACATGCTCTCTGCTCATTTTTTACATGGGGTGTACTGCCGCAGGTTCCCTTCTTTCTTCTAATTGGACTGGTATCGGTATCTGAGGCTTCTTGGAGATTATGCTTGACCGGGTTACAAACTCAGCTACCCCTCTCTACTGCCACCTATGTTGGCATCCATTTGGTTATAGTTTAGCGGCACCTGATGGGGATCATATTTTGGTCTGGGGATTTGGAATGGAGATGCTGAATAAGACTGAGTTGGTAGGGGTGGCAAAGTTGGACCAGATATGGTTAACTGGTGTTGGGGGTGGATGCACTAGTGGTAATGCGACAATACTGGGCCAGCTAGAATTGGTTGGTGATGGAGATGGATAGACTGGTGATAGTGTGGCAAAATTGGGCCAACTGTGGTTAGTGGGAGCTGATTTCGAAGGTGGGGTAAAATTGGGCACCTTGTAATTCATAGGGGCTGGTGCCGAAAATGGATGGTATACTAGAGGTGAGGCCCAACTGGGTTGGACATGATTAACGGGAGCAGGTGTAGGAAAATACAACCTCAGATCTAGCGATGCTGCTTGAGGTGTTGGGCTTGGGAAATAATCGGTTAAGTTTAAAGGATTGACTACCCTAATGGTTTTGCTTTCTTGGTTCCACTACCCTAGAATTTCTTAGGTTTCCCTTATGCTGATATATCTCGAGGGATCGATCTCTTCCATTTGTTCCAGTAGCATGTTAATTGTGGCCCTCGAGCCCAATCCTCCCTGTGGGTGTGGCGACAACGATGCTTGCAGAATATTGACATGCTGATTGGCCTGGGGAGGTGCTAGAGGAATCAGCTTCCCTGCCTCGATCAGGTCTTATATCACATGCGTTAATGGAAAGCAATGATCAGTTGGGTGCCTTGGTTCCTGATGGAAGCTACAATGTGTGCTTGGATAGTAATTCCATAGGATTGGATTCAGCAGAGGTCGCGACTGGAGTATGGTGACCAAACCCTTTTCGACTAGTAATGGCAAAAGGACATTCAGGGACTACCCCAGGGTGGTGAACACTTGGTTATATCGGGTCCTTCTCTGTTCGGGGGTCATTGGTGCCCATGGACCATTGCCCTGCCATTGAGATGGATTTGCTTGTACTGGGGCTTGAGGTGTTTCCCCAAATTGGAAAGGTACCATGCTGGTGCTGAGTTGTGAAGAGATTATTGCTTAGATTTCAGTCCCTATCCTTTTCTCATTCCTCTGTTCTAGAAAGTTGCGAGCCCCACTAGCCCCAGTCTTGCTTAATCGACCCTCTCTTACCGCATCTTCATAGCGGTTGGCATTTTGTATAAGATCAGTAAAACTGGTCTGCTGCTGGTACACAAGGAAATCCGATATGGCTGGCAATACAGTTTTGGAGATCATCTTGATATGTTCCTCATCTGGTATGCGATTCCTCATCTGGGCTTCCAGGGCCCTCCACCTCCCGAGATACTTGTTAAAAATCTCATAAAGTTTTTATTTTAAACGTGCCAGATCTGATTTGCACGGTTCGATGTCTATGTTATAGACATATTGTTCTTGGAGTAGGTGGGTGAGATATTTCCACGTTCTTATCATAGATGGTTCAATGGAAGTGAACCACCTCAATGTCGGGCCAGTGAGGCTCTTTTGGAACACTTTGATGAGGAGTCATTCATCTCTGCCATATTGGTACATAACCCCATAATAGGATTTCAGATGTGCAATTGGATTACCTGTGCCATTGTATTTATCAAAAGTAGGCACCTTGAATTTGGGTGGTAGTGGCACCTCAGCAAGGCAAACAAGCATAGGTCGGAAAAATCAGTGGCATGGATTTCGGCCCCTTCCAACTTCATCAATTGTTTCTGAATTTTGTCCATTTGCTCTCTTAACAATTTAGACTCTCTGGATTGTAGTACCAAGGTTGCTCCCCCACTAGCCTGCCCTGACTCATTCCAAGCTATCTGCTGGTTGGTGAATGTGGGTGGTGGTGGGTTAAAATTGGCGAATGCCCCCACGTAGGCCCCACTATTTCGGGGCTCGTCTTCTTCATATTGATGACCCACATCAATAAATGATGGTGGAGGGGTGAGATTATCTAGCTGATTTTGAATGGGTTGGATGGGTGCATGGTGGGACCATTGTAGGTGTACGAAGCTTTGATGATTGGTTTGTGGGGTAAGTGGATGGGTGAGTTGCAGATTTTGGGTGGGTGCCTGGGGAGGCCATTATGCTCACTGGGAATTTTGCTGATTGGCTAAGAGGATGGGTGAATTGGGGATGGTTGATGGCATGGGATGGGATGGATTCCCATACTGGATTGGGTGTGAGGAATGTGGATGAATGGGGCTCATGCCGGTTTGAGGGGGAATGGGGGTTTGTTGGGTGTGGATATATGTGGGGAATTGGGGGAATTGTGGTGGGTTTGGAAATGTGGCCCTTGAGTTTGAGTGGGCATGGGATTGGGATTGGACATGGGGCCTTTGAGGTCCACTCGGATGGTTCCATGAACCTTGGGTGGTATGGATTATGGGTGGTTGATTGAGGTTGGTGTTTTGGAGGAATGAGGTATGGAGATTTTGGAGAGTATGTTGAGAGTTTGATGATGGATTAGGAAGGCTTTAGGAAGCCTTCCATGCGGTGTACGCTCTTACCATTTCCTCCATCATGGACATAGGATCGGATAAGGGGGTGGATGTGGATGGCCCTTCCGACGAGGAGGGTGTATGGGAAAAATTTGGATGACTTGGGTGAATTGGGGAAAATTGGGTATGGCTTGGGTGAATGTGGGAAAATGTGGTGTATTTAGATTGGATGTAGAGGGAAGTGGGGTATATGTGAAGCAGATGGGGGAAAATTGGGCATGGCTTGGGTGGATTGGGGAAAATTGGGCATGACCCTGGCAGATGTACAAGGATGGGGTGTATTTGGATTGGTTGTGACGGAGAGGGGTGGAGTTTGAGTTGATGTGAATGTGGAGGAAAAATGGGGTGTTGTTTGGATGGATGGGGGAAAATGATGGGGACTTGGAGTGGATGTGGAAGGAAAATAGGCTGTTGTATGGATGGGTGGGGGAAAATGAGGGGGGGAAATGGGGTGGCTTTTGAGTGGTGGTGGATGAAAAAGTGGGTGCACCGAATGGTTCGGTGACAGTAAATTTGGATTGGGTGGGGAGATCGGAGATGGATATCTCCTCCATGTGGGAATGTGATGGGGAAGGTGGTGGGGATGAATCTGGGTCGACATAAGCCGGATCGACCGCCCAAGACATGGTTTGGTGGTGGGTCAGGTAGGGATTCCTCGGGTGAGGCCCAAACACTTTCCTTCTCCTTCTCCTATGGGATGATGGAGGGTAAAGCGATGCCATGGTTTCGACACCACATGCTCTCTTTTTTGGATTTTTTATTTCCTTGATTTTTTTTTTTTTTTTGTGATTTTGTATTTTTTGGAAATGATAACCTTTTTTGAATTTCCTTCTCTTTGATTTCTTACAGTGCTCTTTAGGGCCTTAGGACTCCCTTTTAGGGTGATGTTCACACCCCTAATGCCTCCCACGGCGAGATCCCGATGTGCTTTTGAAGAATCAAGGGAACCCTTTGATCTATGTAAAGGCACAAAAATCCATGCGACAACCCCATCCCTCGGAAGAGTCAATAAGAGGGCGACCTCTCTTGACTGGCAAGGGCGTTTTAGGTGTCAATGGCATGAGATTTATTGGGGGTATTACAACCACTAAGCGGGGGTTCGGGAAATTGTGAAGAAAGGCCCCAAATTTGGGCTGTTCAGCCAGAATAGGCTAGCGTATATATTATATACGCAAGGCTAAAAATTCAGAATTTTGGTTTTGCGTATATATTATATACGCAAGGCAAAAAATTATGGATTTTTTAGCTTAGCGTATATTTTATATGCACAAGGCTATTTTCTGGGGATTTTGGCCTAGCGTATATTTTATATACGCAAGGCTAAAAATTATATATGTATATATTTTTTTGACAGCAGCAGACCCAAGTTGCTCTATATTTTTTTTATTGGGGTTTTCTAAAAGCAATGCTTCCTGGGACTGTTTTTCTTTATTTTAACGGGTCCCTCCTTTCCGTGTATAGGGATACAACGCCGGTGCGGTTCCACTAATGAGCTCCCCAATGGTTTTAGGCTAAGTAACAAGCTCGGTCACCCACCCGATATACCTTCGGCACAAGCACCTTCTCAGATACTGGATGGGGTGGTTCCTTTCGAGATCATTACCACTAGGGCTGTCGCTTTATCGAGAATCGGGACGGATGTATCGTAACCTATTTTCCCACCCTTTTGTAAAATCTACCTACGCAAAGTAAATTGGATTAAGTCCCTTGTTGGTTCAATTTTAAGTTTAATTTTAGGGAATTTTCTTTTAAGTCTAAAAACGGGTGGTGAGAATCCCGTGCCGCCTCTATGGGCCGGTGTCCACTGATGAAATATGAAGCTAGATTAGCAAGTAACCCGCCAAACGGCTAAGGTGAGTAAAGACGGAATTATAAATGTTTAAGTATGCCCGCAAAACGGCTAAGGTGTGTAAATGACAGAATCGTAGGGGTGAGTAAAAATGCTCAAGTAGGCCTGCCAAACGGCTAAGACAGTAAATGATAGAATCATAGGGGTAAGTGAACAAAAATAAAGAAAATTAATAAAAACAAAAACACATGCAAGAGCGGCCAACTTCAAGTAGAAGCTCTAAAACAACATCCCCAGCATAGTCACTATCTGGGCAACCGTGGGCTCTCGCGAGTCTGTCGCGATGATGCGCTCTATTTTAAAAAGATGGAGTTGCCACCTGGAGCTTTTGGTATCTCGGGATACCTCAAAATCAATATATAAGCACCGAAGTGTAAAAATATGACTCTGATTCACCGGTCAACGCCAAAGGCTCTTGGTTAAGGGCTTCGGTTATAAATCGGGAAAGTATTAAGGACCCGATCAACCTGCTCATAAGCGGTCTCTACTTATGGCCAAATGGCACTCCCCCTTGTCCGAAGGCACTCTGATCCTATTAAGCCCTTCGTACCCGATGACATTTGGGCGGCGTAACGGCTCAATTCTAGGATAGAAGGAAAGCACAAGAAGGTATAGGAAAAGAGGGGAGAGCCGGAGTGTTGGTTTGCTTACCTTACAACTATTAAAGGGTTAAAACATCAAAATAAGAGGACAAAGTACAGAGGTATGGGCTCAAGGTAAGCAAGTAGTCCTGCAAAAACCAAGGTTATTGCAGCAAGTTTTAATAGGTAAGTCAGGGTAGGTCCACAGGGAAATGTGTTTTGAAATGAGGTAAATCTTCAAATCTATGATAGATCTGGCACTCTATCCTAATTTAGACTAAATCAAAACAAGAGAAGAGATTCTTAAGATTTGTCACTTTACTAAGAACTATAAAAATCAAAAGCAGAATGATCCAGAATAGATTGAACTCAAATTCAAGGGAATGAAGAAAAAGATTAAAATCCAAAAGGTGGAGAGCAGCAGCTAGGGATTTTGGTCTTTACTGAAAATCAATTGGATCAAAGGCAGTGCATAGGACAAATTTGCTACAATCCTTCATCTGGCTTCAAGCTCAGATGTAGGGTATAAGAATCTAATCTCAACTAGAGAATTGAAGCAATCCTAAGGCTATGATCTGTCCACTTAAATGGTCATAGATCATCCCAGAGATTGTCCCAATTCAAGGATCTTGATTGGAATAGGTAAACTATTGCAGATGCCGTAGGCGCCAGTCTACAAGCTCAAGCATCCACAAGGATATCTAATACAGAGAAATCAAATACGAAAAAGTACAATTTAGATCAGAATCAACTTTAAAAACTACAATTACACTGTAATAATATAACTTACAATCCTATTGTGCTCAGATCTGTAATCTGTGTAACATATAATCCCTTACAAAGCCTCTAAAACTCTCAATTTACAGCTCACAACCTCACCCTAGCTACTGAAGAGGTTTAGCCAACCATGATTGGCTTAGGAGAGAATGGGGGAAGAAGGAAGAGAGAGGGAATTTTTGAAGGGAAATGGAATTTCAAATTGGCTCTGGTTCTCTCAATTTATGGATCCTCTTTTTAGTGCAATTTCTCCTCTATTCATACTCTTCCCTTGGATCTGTTTTAGCCAATCAGAGCTCAAGAGAATAATTTAGTTATTCTTAACTACTGATGTGGCTGATTTCTCTTCTAGAAGCTCTTCCCCAATTGGTCCAAAACTGGCAAGTACATGTGATGCAGTTGGAGGGTTCCCATTTGTGCGTATTTATGTTCCAAAAATACCCCCAAGGGTTGCTGACATGCCTTGGAATGTGTGCACAAAGCATTGGAGTTGGCAGCTGCTTTGAATAGAACTGAGAAGTTCTATATTTGATTTTTGACAGGTTCAGGGAACCTCTCGACAGGTTTTGAGTCTACTTGGCATTTATTTCGACTGGATTGGAGTAGCTCTCGATAGGTTTCTTTACTTCTCGATAGGTTGAGTTGCACTAGTCGACAAGATTGGAGCCAATTTTCATCTTCTGTCTAGTTCTTCATTCATCCTCTCGACCTGTTATAAATAACTTGTCGATTATTATATAGTATTCTATTAAGTGCTCGACAGGTTACTTCAATCCTCGAGAGAATGAGGAAAGCTTAAGGTAATCAATCGACAGGTTGCCTTGCACTGCTCGACAGGTTCAGTTGAACCTCTCGACATTTAGCTGGGACCTCTCGACTTCCCCTGCACCTCTAGGTATACTCTCGACAAGATCTTCTGATGTGCCTCTAACCTCTCGATAGGTAGGCATATACTTTTAGAACCTCACGACAGGTTGATGGAACCTCACGATAACTTGGCTTTTGAGCCTCAGGACCTTTCGATAGCTTAAACTAACCTCCCGATAGCTTGACTTTTGTCTCCAGAACCTCTCAACAGGTAGTGGGAACTTCTCGACAGTTTGGTATTTGAGTAACCCAACCTCTCGACAGCTTGGACTGTCCTCTCGAGATGTTCTGCCTTGAGTTTCCACAGTTGGCACACATCTTTGGTGTGCTGTCTTTCATCTGTCAGCACACAGTAACCTCTTGGTGGGTTCAATCTTCATTCCTTGCAACTGCACTTGGTCCCAAGCATACCTAGTTGGGCCCATGAGATTCTCATGAACTTCTAAGGCTCTGTGGATTCTTTTATTGGTTGGCCCTTGGGCTGTTTGAGCACATGTTGAGCAGCAAATTGCTTCTTTGGCCATTTTAGGTGGATGTCTGCACCGGGACTGCAATTTATTGCTTATCTACAAAATACACTCAAAACACATTATTAGTCAACTCAAAGGTCCATCAAAGGTCAGGTTAGGAGGTGAAAAATGGTATTTTTCACTGCTTAACACACCCCCAAACCTAAGCTTTGCTAGTCCCTGAGCAAAGGAGAAATTAAAAATAATTATTGAAAATGAAAAATGCCACTTCTGTAGGGAGCACAGATGCATTTAGCATATGCATTAAGCCTTTTAAACTACTAGGTGATCCCTAGTGGAGGAGTGAAGTCTCCTGAGGGTTTTCAGTGAAGGTACCCACAACCACAAACTTCTCCAATGACTCGGTGAATATCAATGCGGCATGTTAAAAATAAAATTTAAGCAAAATAAAATTCATTCCTCACCTTGTTCATTCAATTTTAGAGGATTCTCAGCAGAACATCAGCAGTTTAAGACTAAAATTCTACTGTAATTCCTTCACAATCAATCAACTCATGTCAAGGTATTTGTATGAAAATTAATGTTGAGCTTATCATCAAATTTAGAATTCTATTTTGATAATTCCCCCAACAGATTCAATGTCAAACCCAAGTCTCACCAAGGCTATCACTCAGAATAAACATGAAAGGGTGCATCATTTCACACAGCTCAAGAGCAGTTGCAATCCTCAAATAGGACTGCAAGCATGAGCATAGGCAATGCTCTAATGTCTGAAATTTTTTAACTCTTTTCACCATAGATTAAACAAATCCTCATCTCCACATGACAGCTCAATCCATTTCAGATCAGTAAGGTCTTTTTATTGGGTTGTAATGTGGCCTATGGGTGAGGTTTTTAAAGAATAAAAAGGAATAAAAGGATTCAAATTTGATAAATAAGTAAGGTAAGGAGGTGATTCATGAGTTCGCCTTCTTCATTTCAGCACAATTCCATCAATTTCTTAAATTTTCAGATTTGAAGTGATCAATTTCCAATCTTCATTTCAATGTAGCCAATGAAGTGACTTCTCTTTTATTTTTGTATTTTCTATTTTTCTATTCTTTTTATTTTTGTATGCTTTTCCTTTGTATTTTTTCTAATATTTTTGTATTTTTATGGGCTAGAATGCCACAACGGCCATCAACTGTGTTCCCTTCTCTTTCAATCAAATATCAAACCAGCTCTACCTTCTTCAACTCTTTTACCTTCACCTTCTGAAATCTCAGGATGGGGTTAGGCTACATCAGGTCACTGAGGTTTCGGGTTCAATTTTTCTGGTTTTTATCAAAGAAAAACTTGGATTTTAAAGCTCAAATGGTGTGTATCAAGGGCAGTTCAAAGGTGGGAAATTTTAGGCTCAAACTGTCCAAAGGATGGCCTTACTTCATGTCCTTAATGTCATGAATGCTGTTAAGTTGTTTCAACTTAGATTTGCCTAACTTCTAGTGAGCAAAACTAGATCCAATCAGTCCTTAGAGCAGAAAAATTCCCAAAACACTCCTCAAAGAAATTTTATTCAGAATCTCACTGGGTATGGTCTTTCATCAAATTTTTGGGGGATATCCTCACAATTTTCTCTCTTTTCAAGTTCACTAAGCATCAATTTTTAAAAATTCCTAACATCTTTTTCATGACAATATTAGAGCTACAACAATATTCAGTTGTAAAAAGTTTTTAAATTCCTCTTTTTCAAAAAAGAAAAAAGAAAAAAAAGCATTAGGTGGGAATTCACTTTATTTTCACAAATTGTATTCAACATTATTGCACTAACATTAACTATCCCATTGGCACACCCTGCCATACCCCTAAACCTATGAGGAGCAGTAACCTCATTGCTTTGAAAGTACATCAACAAGACACAACAGGGAAATATAAGGACAAGAGCAAAAGAAATATAAACAACACAGGTAAATACAAAGGAAGGCAAGAGACACAGTGGAATTTATAAAACAAAAATATTATTGTAGACAAGTAATTACAAAGTATCAACAGAAGCAATACAATCTAAACAGAAATATAAACAGTATAAACAAATCCTAACTACAGGATAAAGACTACAAGCAAATCCTAAACACAATCTACTCCTAATCAAAATCTAAATTAGAACTAGTGCTAGATAAAGACATTGGCTCCCATCCTTGTTGTGTAGCCAGCTTGTCATACTCTTCCTTAACTTGCATTCTTATTTTTAGCCTCTCAGTACTGTCAGCTGCTACCTTAGTCCTTTTAGCAGCTGGATTTCTAAGCTTGGATTTAGCCTGGGGCTTGGTGGACTCATTAATGGACACCCCAGCTGCTATGGGTGGCATCCCTCCTAGTAGGGTAGCTTGCAGTGTGTTAGCCAGCTTGGTTAGTATCTCAGATTTCTGCCTCTCTGCATCATAAAGTGTGAGGGCTTGCTTGCACAGTCCCTCCTAATGAAGCTTCTCTCATCGATGCTCCATTTTTACCCTATCAATCTCTTCTACCGAGGGTTGCCTCACCCAGGTCTTCATCACAGCCACCCCTTATTGGACATCCCTCTAGATGTAGGGATTTTCACCCATGGCTCTATAAAGAGTGGAAAATGGGGGTGTAGGGATGAGGTATTCAGGGACAATGGCCCTCTCATTGGGGTCAGCAAATAGATGGTGAGGAGTGGATGAATAGGATGGGAGAGAAGGGAAAAGTGGGTTAAGCACTGATTTTTGCCAGTTTCTACACCTTTAAACATGGCTTTTGATAGGACTTAGAGTGTTTAATACTTGCTTTTAGTGTTGTTTTACAGCAAGGAGTTAATTTTATCCTTAGTGCTGAACCTATCAAGCAAATGAAGAATTGGGTTTGATAGCCAATGCTGAACCTGTCAAGCAAATGAAGAATTGAAGCTACAGGTTTATCAAGTGTGCAAGACAGGTAGACCACCTTACACTCATAATTAATCTGTCAAGGAGTGCACACAGCTGAAAAGCAAATCTGTCAAAGAGTGAGAAAGGGATTTTAGCATGGCGAAGCCTCAATGTATTCAGCACCTTCATTGGAGCACACAACAGATATATCGGGTGCACCATCTTGCAGCAAAAGAAAATGCAACAGCATCAACAAGCGCATTGGTGCACTTCCAGCTGAGAGCTTGAAGAGTGCAACTCCATTGTAGTTGTAGCCAACCACATGAATAATTACAGCTTCAGCTTCATTTGCAGCTCCCTTCCCATCGAGCAGCAGCCTTGAAACCCCCTCGAACCTCTCGACCTTAGCCTCCCATTGATCTCCTCGAGCAGCTTGTAAATGCAGCACCTTCTCGAAAGCTTTAAGCTCCCATGCAGCTAAACCTATCAAGCACTTCAGCTATAGCACCCATTCACCTTTAAACCTGTTGAGGCCATGCTCCAGCCCCTTAAACCTGTCGACCATGTGAGCATTGTGCCTGTCGACAGCATAGAGTAGCAACTTTTAAATACTTTGAAACTTGGCGATAGGTATAGCATATGAACCTCATGACAGCTTCAGCAAGCCTTCCCTTCAGCAGACATGTTGACTGGTTCAGCTCCCAAACCTGTCGACCATCTTCTACAAAGCCTCACTAAAACCTGTCGACAGGTGCAAATCCTAATCCTGTCGACACCTTGCTGCATTCCTCCCGTCACCCTCTCGACTTGTGTAGGCTCCCCATTCTACAAACCTGTTGACCTAGCCTCCAAACCTATCGAGTACTTGCACCAAACCACCATCCTGTCGACTGCATCCTTGCACCCTTCATCTACAATCCTCACGATAGCTTAGTAGAGATCTACACCCATGCAGCCTTACAACTCTTGAGCAGACTTGCACTCCAATCCTGTCGAGAATGCACTCCCCAGCTACCTATCGAGAAGATCTGCAGCCTCCCCCTCAAAATACATGGTGCTTGCACCTTCAAACCTCTCAACAGCCTCCAGCACCATCCATCCTCCCAGCAACCTGTCGAGATCTGCAAACCTGCAGCCCAGCTGTATATATATACATATGTCGACATCTTCAACCGGCCATTAAAGCTGCTCCACACCTACCGAGCAAATCACTTTTCTGTAGTTTTTAAACCTCTCGAAGCAGCAGCCTGCACCTGTCCACACCTCCAGCTCCATGCACTTTCATCCTATCGAGCTCCCCCACCAAACCTCTCGATAAGCATCTACATGCACAAATATATTCGATAGTTGGGTAAAGGTTGCAGCTGAAGTTCTCATTGGTAGGCAGGGGCAAATATGAGAAACCCAAGGCATGGAGGAGTTCTGCACATGGGCAAAATGGCTGCAGGAATTAGTGAAGGTTTCAGCATAAAATATATTTGGATAAACAAGGGAAGATTTGGAACTCCAATGCACAGAAAAATCTGCACATGGGTGTGAACTAGTTTTTGGTGGGAATGCAAATTAGCTTCAGCTGAGCACAACAAAACAAGATCCATATCTGCTCTCTGACTGGTTGAAATGTTTAAACAGTGATTAAGCATCAAATCCTCTCCTCTGATTGGTCGAAACCTCAAGCACATAGATCACTGCATTTTTATAAATAGAACCCCTTGCTGTTGTAATTTCTCAGGAAGGAAACCAAGGAATAACTTGAAGTCTCCTTGACTCATTTAGGGTTTAGTTTAGTTTAGTTTAGTTTTAGTTTTATTTTTCTATTTTTTCTTTCCCCCCTTCTCTCCCTAATCCAGCATGTTGAATTAGATATAAATAAGCAGCCCAGATATGTTTTGTAATTATATTTTGAAAGCTTCGAAGAACTTGGGAATAGATCAATGTTGCACAGATTGCAGATCCAAGCTCAATATGCTGTAAGATTACAGAGATTTTAAAGGTGATTCTAATCTATATTTTACTTTTTCATATTTGTTTTCCCTGGGTTGGATATTCCTATAGATGTTAGCCTATGAGGGTCTCGTATCTTTGCATCTACAACATCTGCAATGGTTTTCCTGTTCTGATCAAGATTCTTGGAGCGGAATAATCTCTAGGATGGTCTGTGACCATTAAAGTGGACAGATCATAGCCTTAGGATTGCTTCAATTTTCTGATTGAGATTGGATCCTTATACCTCACCTCCGCCAGGATAACTTGGGAAGCTGGGAGCCAGAAAAGAGGATTATAGCAAATCAGTTCTATACAATGCCTTTGATTCTATCAAATTAAAACCTTTGATTTGGAGGAAATCCCTAAGATGGTCTGTGACCATTAAAGTGGACAGATCATAGCCTTAAGATCAATCCAAACCTCTGGTCTCAATTGGATCCTTCTACCTTAAACCTTTGATTTGGAGGAAATCCCTAGGATGGTCTATGACCATTAAAGTAGATAGATCATAGCCTTAAGATCAGTCCAAGCCTCTGGTTTTGAGTGGATTCTTGATTTACAATGAGAACCAGGTCCTGGCTGCCTATTTCTCACCATTTGATCTTTATTTTTCCATCCATCTTCCTCCATCTCTTAGTTTAGTTTTGTTTCAGTTTATAGAATTAGATCTAGTGACACCCGAAAAGCTCTCTTTCTTCTTAGAATTACCAGATCTGTAGCCAGATCTAGAGGTCTACTATAGACCTTCTAGGTTTAGATCACTACTCCCTGTGGGATAAACTCTTACTTATCAAAACTTGCTACAAAGGACCCTGTATCTTGCAGGTCTAGGAGATTTTAGTTGTGCTGAATCCATCCCTATTTTACTTTGATTTAATTTTACCTTTACCATTACACAATAAATTAGCACACTGGATTTCCCCAACAAGTTTTTGGTACCGCTGCCGGGGAGTTTTGATCTAGGTAGTAGATCTGGGTTTTTCATTCTTGTAGATCTAATTTTTATTTTTATTTTGTAGATCTGATTTTTTCATTTTTATTGTTGTTCTTTTTTAGATTTTTATATTGCATTCCAACTATTTGATTTAAGGTTTGCTGCAATTTTTGTATAGAAAACCAGCTTTAAACTGTAGCAATTCTGAATTTTCTGAGTTTTTATTCTTTGCCTTTTAGCTAGTTGAATAAATGTTGTTGTCACTCTTATGTCTTTTTGCCAAAATGAGGCAGTGGCCTGAGTTTTTCTTTTTGTTATTATCACTATGCTTGAATCAGGTACTGCTGCAGTTTTTTAATTTTTGCAAATCTGGAGCAACCGCCAAACGAGGAGCAAATGGATTGCAGCAGGAGCATATCTGCTTGTGTTTGCATCCCTTTCTCCCTTGCATATATTTTCAATTTTTAAATTCTCTAGAACTAGCTGTTCTACTGTTTTTAATGTTTGTTTTGATTATAATTTTTGCTATCTTTTAGGCATGCTGATTTTACAAAACCAAATAAAAAATAGAAGAAAATGAAAACACAAATAAAAATTTCTGTTTCTTATTATTTTTCAGCAATAGTAAATAAGGGCTCTTGTTGAACCCGGCCTGATCCAAAACACATAAACAATAGAAAATTATCAAAACATAAAAATTTTCTTTCCAGATGGACTGTTTTTCCTTTGCCTCTATTCATTTTCCCCATCTGGAACTGCTAAGATCATGACCCTTCCTCTTGAGGAATCATGGAGGTTAATGAGCAATAGATCATATGTTGTGCTGCTAATTTAATGGAGCTATTGATTTTATTTTCCTGCAAGATTTTTCACCATTAAATGGATCTCAGCTATGTATGAATCCCGTTTTTAATGTGTGCTCCCATGCTTCATTATTTAGAAATTCTTTTTGACTCATACACATCATCAATATAGGGGTCAGTCTTATGAATCTTGCTTTTCACTGTATGTTATTCCTGCTGATCATTTTTTAAATCACTTAGATTCATAAGTAGCAGATTGGCTCAGGCTTTGGGGATTTCTTTGGGCTTAAGGGATTTATGATTTGGTCTAGGAATTTTAGTTTAAAAATTTGCTTTTTGTATTGTTATTTTTTCTAAGGTCTTAATTTTACTGATTTTCTATATTTTTGTATGATTATATTCAGCTTCTAACTTTGTTTTTCCTGGTTTTTTTTTCTACATTCTATTTTTGTATCTGCATTTGCCTGTGTTTGTAGCTTTGTATTCAGTTCCTTACTTTGTTTTTCCTATTTTTATGTTATTAGCAATAGTTTCCTTTCATTTTTATAGCAGTCCTTTTATTATTCTGTCCATATATGTAGTTTTTAGATTTTATTTTGTAGCATTTCTAGCCTTATTTTGCTGTTTTTTCTATTTTAGCAGTTATTTCCTGCATTTGTATATCATTTTTCCATTTTCCTGATTCATGCATTCAGTTTCACATTTTTATTTTTCTGATGCATATAGCTATAATTTTTTTGCTTAGTTTTTCTTTCTTCTTTTACCCTACTGCCCCTAGTTTCTCATTGTCTAGAATATTGAGGACATTGTTCCTCATAGGTTTGGGGGTATGGCAGGTGTGGCAATGAAATGAGTTAATGCTAGTGCAGCCATGTTGAAAAAGTTTTTGAAAATAAAGTGATTTCCCACCTGATTTTTGGAAAAAGAGGAAATTAAAAACTTTTTAAAACTAAAATGAGCTATAGTTTTAACATTTTTCATGAAGCAAATGTCAAGAATTTTAAAAAAGAATTGATGTTTAGTAAACTTGAAATGAGAGAAAATTGTGAGGATATTCCCCAGAAATTTGATGAAGACCATACCCAGTGAGATTTGGACCTTTAATTTTTTTCTCGAAGAGTGTCTTGGCGATTTTTTCTGCTCTATGGACTGATTGGATCTAATTATGCCCACTAGAAGTTAGGCAATTCCAAGTTGAAATAGCTTGACAGCACTCATGACAGTGAGGATATGAAGTAAGGCCATCCCTTGGACACTTTGAGTTTAAAATGCCCCACCTTTGAACTGCCCTTGACGCACACCTTTTGAGCCTTAAAATTCTCAATTTTTCTTTGCTAAAAAACCAGAGAATTTGAACCCAAAACCCTTGACTTGTTTCAGTTCACCCTTGATCTAAGAAATCAGGTAAAAGGAGGAGAAGTGAGGTTAGAGGAGCAAGGTTTAAAATTTGGTTGAAAGAGAAGGAAGCACATTTGGTGGTATTTGTGGCATTCCAACCCATAAAAAGAAGAAAATGGAGAAAAATACAAAAGCAAAAGCATACAAAAAGAAAAAAATAGATAAGTAAAATAAAAGGAAAAGGAATGAGAAAGAGAAGTCATTTCATTGAAAGACTGAAAAGAGGATTTGAAACTGGTTACTTCAAATCTAAAAATTCAAGAAGTAAATGGAATTGTGCTGAAATGAAGGTGTCATGACCACCTCCTTACTTTACTAATTTCTCAATTTTGAATCCCTCCTTACCCCTTTATTCTTTTATAAATTTCACCCATAAGCCACATTACAACCTAATAAAAAGACCTTACTGATCTAAAATTGATTGAGCTATCATGTGGAGATGAGAATTTGTTTAATCTATGGTGAAAAGAGTTAGAAAATTTAAAAATTTAGAGCAATGCCTATGCTCATGCTTGCAGTCCTATTTGAGGGCTGTAACTGCTCTTGAGCTATGTGAAATGATGCACCCTTCTATTTTTAATTGAGTGACAGCCCCGACAAGATTTGGGTCTGAAATCAAATTTGGTTAGGGCATTATCAAAATAGAATTCTTAAATTAAAGGTGAGCTCTGCATTAATTTTCAGGCGCAATGCCTTGACATGAACTGATTGATGATGAAGGAATTACAACACAATTTCAGGTTTTAAACTGATGGTTTTTCTGTTAAAAATCCTCTAAAAATGGATGAACATGGTGTGGAATTTATTTTTCACTTGAACTCTATTTTAGCATGTTGCATGAGTATTAGTCGATTTTATTGGAGAAGTTTGGGGGTACTTTCACTGAAAACCCTCAGGAGACTCCACTCCTCCACTAGGGATCACCTAGGGGTTTAAAAGGCTTGGTGCATGTGCCAAATGCACCCGTGTTCCCTACGAAAGTGGCATTAAATTTCATAGGTTAGTTATTTTAAAATTCACTTTGCTCGAGGACTAGCAAAGGTTAGGTTTAGGGGTGTGTTAAGCACTGATTTTTTCCACTTTCTACACCTTTAAACCTAGCTTTTGATAGGACTTAGAGTGTTTAATACTTGCTTTTTGTGTTTTTTTACAACAAGGAGTAAATTTTGTCCTTAGTGCGATTTTCCACTAAAAAGCACCAATAAGGAGAGTTTTTGGATATATCCACAGCTGAGAATGAGAGATGAATGGCTAGGCACATTGGAGGTGTTTTGAGGGTTACTTGCAGCTCAGCAACAGGATGGGTTTGATAGCCACTGCTGAACTTGTCAAGAAAATGAAGAATTGAAGCTACAGGTTTATCAAGTGTGCAAGACAGGTAGACTACCTTGCACTCACAGCCAATCTGTCAAGGAGTGCACACAGCTGAAAAGCAAATCTGTCAAAGAGTGAGAAAGGGATTTCAGCATGGTGAAGCCTCAATGTATTCAACACCTTCATTGGAGCACACAACAGATATATCAGGTGCACCATCTTACAGTAAAAGAAAATGCAACAGCATTAACAAGTGCATTGGTGCACTTCTAGCTGAGAGCATGAAGAGTGCAACTCCATTGTAGCTGCAACCAACCACATGAATAATTGCAGCTTCAGCTTCATTTACAGCTCCCTTCCCATCGAACAACAGCCTTGAAACCCCCCTCGAACCTCTCGACCTCAACCTCCCATTAATCTCCTCGAGCAGCATGTAAATGCAGCACCTTCTTGAAAGCTTCAAGCTCCCATGCAGCTAAACCTATCGAGCACTTCAGCTACAGCTCCCATTCACCTTTAAACCTGTCGAGGCCAAGCTCCAGCCCCTTAAGCCTGTCGAACAAGTGAGCATTGTGCCTATCGACAGCATAGAGCAGCAGCATCTAAATACTTTGAAACCTGTTGACAGGTATAGCATATGAACCTCACGACAGCTTCAGCAAGCCTTCCCTTCAGCAGACATGTCGACTGGTTCAGCTCCCAAACCTGTCGACCATCTTCTGCAAAGCCTCACCAAAACTTGTCGACAGGTGCAACTCCCAATCCTATCAACATCTTGTTGCATTCCTCCCATCACCCTCTTGACTTGTGTAGCCTCCCCATTCTGCAAACTTGTCGACCTAGCCTCCAGACCTATCGAGTACTTGCACCAAACCACCAACCTGTTGACTGCATCCATGCACCCTTCATCTACAATCCTCATGACAGCTTTGTAGAGATCTACACCCATGCAGCCTTACACCTCTCGAGCAGACATGCACTCCAATCCTGTCGAGAATGCACTCCCCAGCTACCTATTTAGCAGATCTGCAGCCTCCCCATTGATCCTCTCGAAATACATGGTGCTTGCACCTTCAAACCTCTCGACAGCCTCCAGCACCATCCATCCTCCCAGAAACCTGTCGAGATCTGCAAACCTGCAGCCCAGTTGTGTATATATACATATGTCAACATCTTTAGCCAGCCATTAAAGCTGCTCCACACCTAGCGAGCAGATCTCTTTTCTGTAGTTTTTAAACCTCTCGAAGCAGCAGCCTACACCCGTCCACACCTCCAGCTCCATGCACTTTCATCCTATTGAGCTCCACCACCAAACCTCTCAATAAGCATCTACGTGCGCAAATATATTCGACAGTTGGGTAAAGGCTACAACTGAAGTTCTCATTGGTAGGCAGGGGCAAATATGAGAACCCCAAGGCATGGAGGAGTTCTACACATGGGCAAAATGGTTGCAGGAATTAGTGAAGGTTTCAGCAGAAAATATATTTTGATAAACAAGGGCAGATTTGGAACTCCAATGCACAGAAAAATCTGCACATGGGTGTGAACTAATTTTTGGCGGGAATGCAAATTAGCTTCAGCTGAGCACGGTAAAACCAGATCCATATCTGCTCTCTGACTGGTTGGAATGCTTAAATAGTGATTAAGCATCAAATCCTCTCCTCTGATTAGCCGAAACCTCAAGCACACGGATCACTGTATTTGTATAAATAGAACCCCTTACTGCTGTAATTTCTCAGCAAGGAAACCAAGGAATAACCTGATATCTCCTTGACTCATTTAGGGTTTAGTTTAGTTTAGTTTAGTTTTAATTTTATTTTTCTATTTTTTCTTTTCCCCCTTCTCTCCCTTATCCAGCATGTTGGATTAGATCTAAATAAGCAGCCCAGATCTATTTTGTAATTCTATTTTGAAAGTTTCAAAGAATTTTGGAATAGATCGATGTTGCACAGATTACAGATCCGAGCTCAATATGCTGTAAGACTAAAGTGATTGTGGATTTTAAAGGTGATTCTAATTTATATTTCACTTTTTCGTATTTGTTTTTCCTGGGTTGGATATTCCTGTAGATGTTAGCCTATGAGGGTCTCGTATCCTGGAATCTACAACATCTGCAATGGTTTTCCCGTTTTGATCAAGATCCTTGGAGCAGAACAATCTCTAGGATAATCTATGACCATTAAAGTGGATAGATCATAGCCTTAGGATTGCTTCAATTCTATGATTGAGATTGGATCCTTATACCTCACCTCTGCCAAGATAACCTGGGAAGCTGGGAGCCAGAAAAGAGGATTGTAGCAAATCAGTTCTATACAATGCCTTTGATTCTATCGAATTGAAACCTTTGATTTGGAGAAAATCCCTAGGATGGTCTGTGACCATTAAAGTGGACAAATCATAGCCTTAAGATCAGTCCAAGCCTCTGGTTTTGAGTGGATTCTTGATTTACAATGAGAACCAGGTCCTGGCTGCCTATTTCTCACCATTTGATCTTTATTTTTCCATCCATCATCCTCCATCTCTTAGTTTAGTTTTATTTCAGTTTTGTAGAATTAGATCTAGTGACACCCGAAAAGCTCTCTTTCTTCTTAGAATTACTAGATCTATAGCCAGTTCTAGAGGTCTACTATAGACCTTCTAGGTTTAGATTTCTACTCCCTGTGGGACAAACTCTTACTTATCAAAACTTGCTATAAAGGACTCTGTATCTTGCAGGTCTAGAATATTTTAGTTGTGCTAAATCCATCTTTGTTTTACTTTAATTTTATTTTACCTTTACCATTACACAATAAATTAGCACATTGGATTTCCCCAATAGTGGGATGGGTGATGTCAGCTCTCCTACCTCCACAACAGGCTCAGGGGAGGTGGAAGGATGGGTAAAAGGTATAGAAGGCAGGGCTACCTCCTCAAAGTCAGTTTGAGTGGAGGAGTCTCTTATGGAAGGGGTTGTAATGGTGGCAGGGAGTAGTTCCTCCACTTCAGCAGTAGAAACCACTGCTAAAGGAGATGGAGGTGGTGTGGGTAAAGGAGTAGGGGTAGGAGTAGGGATTGGAAGGGTTGGGGAGGTAGGGGTGGCTGGGACTAAAGTGGCTTGAATGGCATGGAGATAGGTGGCCATGGTAGCTTGGTTAGCTGTGTTGGTTTGGAGCTGGGCTAGGATGATGGTGAGAAGGGAGAGAATTTGGGTGGAGGCTTCAGGTAGGATATGGGCTTGGGTAACAGTGGGAATGGAGATAATGGGATGGAAGGGAGATGTGGAAGCATGCTGGAAAGGTGGGATGGCAGCAGGCTAGACATGAGTAGACTGTGGGGGGTCAGGTAGGGGGGTATATTCATGCCCAATGTCCTCCACAATGGAGTCAATTAGGTATGAATATCCTTCAGTGGCCAGGTGGTCCAGCTCTTGGGTATGGGTAGGTGATAAGGAGAAGGTGGGGTGAATGTCAAAGGGTATGGATGGTGGAGAAGTGATAAATGGATCAGCTGATGTAGATGGTGCAGGACTCAAGAGTTCAACAACTGCGATGGATGGGCTGACTAGAGGGGTTGTAGCTGACCTGCTCAAGTAGGTGGGTGTGATGGGTGATGAACGTAAGGTAAGGATGGGGTCTGTGGTAGGAGGAGATGATAGAGGCAAGGAGGTGGTAATGGTGGAAAGGGTAGCTGAGCTGCTGGGAGGCAAGGAGATTGCAATGGAGGGAATGGGATATGAGATGGATGGTAGAGGGGATGGTGGAATGGAAATGCTGGTCAAATCAGAGCTGACAACAAGCAAGGGCACAGAAGTCGAAGGGATGAGTAAGGGTGCAAAGGGTACAACTTGAGGTACTGAGCTGGGACCAACAGAGGTGGGTGGAGGCTCAGAGGTGACTAATGTAGAGATCTCAGGGGGAGGTACTGAGCTAGTAGCAGTTGTAGGGAGAGGCTCTGAAGTAGCTGAGGTAGAGGTGTCAGGTGCAGCAGCTGAGCTGGCTGCTTGTGGAGCTTCAACCTCAGGACCCTCTACTGATTTGTTCTTGCTCTTCCCAATTAGGGTCCTGCTAGCAGACCAGTCCCTCTTCCCAAACACCTTTGGAGTCACCTTCTCCACAAGCTCATCCTTTTGAAACACAAATTTTCCCTTTTTAAGCAAAGTAGTGATGAGCCTGCTATAGGGAAGCCCTGGCAAGGCCTATACTTTTCTAATTTTCTCATTTACATCTATCATTGCCTCAAATACCAGCTTAGAGGCATTCATAAACTGGCCCTTAGAGAAAAAATACAAGGCATCCACTATGGGAGTTCTCCTCTATTACTGATGGCCACTGACATAGATGTTTTTCCTTAGAATTGAATCAATGAAGAGCATGGTAGGGTGTAAATCTCTCCTCATCAATGACTCCCCAAAACCCGCAATGCCTTGAGTCAGGTGTCTGGCCATAGCTCTAAAGGACACACTCTCAGGTTTTGCTAGACCATAGGCTGTATCAAAGACATATGGGACCCCTAATGCCAACCCTATATCACTGTAGTCTACAACAATCTCTCAGTTATCAATTAAAATCACAAGGTAAGGCTCAGTTGATCCTGGCTTGGTTTTCTTCCTGATGTTCTGATACCACAATTTGGCCAGCCTAGCGTAGGATTTTTCTTGTAATGGGGTCATCAATGGTGTCAGGCCTGCCTTAACCAAATAATCCAAGGTATCCTTGCACTCCTCCTCCTTAGAAAAATAGGGCAGGTTAATAATTCTCTCAGGGATCAGGCTTAAAGCATCCACAAATTCATTGGGAGTAGATAGGTTCACAGGGACTTCAGGTTCAGCCTTAGGCTCAGGCTCAGGGATTTCAGGCACATGAATAGGTTCTACCTCAAGGGCCTCCTCAACAATTTCTTCACTGCTTTTGGTCTTCTTGGATTTCTTAGCTTTCTTAGATTTGTCTGATTTATCAGCTTTATCCATGACAAGCTTTCTTTTAGCATATGGGTTCTCCTTGGGCTGTGTGGTAAGCCTACTGGATTTTCTAGTGGTTTTGGTGACGGATTTGGAAGGGGTTTTGAAAAGGTTAGCAAGGGTATCCTCTTGGTCAGCCATTGAGAAAACAATCCACACAAATAACTTTCAACAATTCACGGTAGTTTCCTTGTGCCCAATCAAATTACCACACAACTTGAAAATGGAAGTACAAAGCTTAGAAATCACAGAGTGGAGTTAAAGAAAAGCTTACCCACAGAAACCCTAGGGTTTCTCAGATCTCAATGTACATGACACCAAACCAGCTCAAACTAGGTGCAAAGTGTAGCCTTTGTGAATTTAGGGTACTTGGAAAAATGGCAAGGTACTTGGTGTAAAAACCAGTGAGGTGGAGGAAGAAGAAGGAAACTGGAAATCGGCAGAGAGGGAACAGACTTGCACACAGAAACTATCGAATGGCTAGACTGAGCTATCGATAGGTTTAAAACAATGAAAATCATGTTTCGACAGGATTGGAGAAAGGGTTTTGACAAGTTGGCTCAACCTGTCGAAGAGTTAAAATCCATGGGGCTTGTGGACTTCTCAGGCTGAAGGTGTTGAGAGGTTGGCTGAACCTCTCGAGAGGTACAAGGGCTTCAGATTTTCCAAGTCAAGAGGTACTGACATCCTCTTGACAGGTTTAAAATTCTCGAGAGTCTCTCTCAACATCTCGACAAGTTCACAGATCCTGTCGAAAATCATTTGTGCACCTTCAGAACTTGTCGAGATGTAAACTAGGAGCCTTCAGAACCTATCAAAATGTTTTCTATACCTCTCGACAGGTAGTTTTTCAGTTCAAATAGATTTCTAATTAGTTCCTAGTCCATCTGTCCCACAAATTTATCAAATCTATTCAGCTCCCATTCATTTCTCCTGCCTTGGAGTTGATGACACATGCTTCAAGCCTACTGACTAGTGACTCATGATTTGTAAATACAAACATTAAGCAAAAACTACCACATATATGTACACTGCCAGACACATTTTAAAATAGCAACAAACACAAAATCACAGTTATGATACATAGTATATATTGTTGAGAATCAGTCACATTTTGGAGGTTCTTGAAGGTGGATGGTCACCACAGGCTCCACCAGATTTTCAATAAAAAGTTTGAGCCTTTGACCATTCACTTTCATTATCCTTCCATCTTTTGGATCCTTGATTTCAACAACTCCAGATGGGGAGACATGCTCAACCATGTAAGGTCCCTCCAACCTAGATCTCAACTTAGGAAAATTTTCAATTTAGAATTGAACAATCATACCTTGCTGCCAGCTGTGAACTCCTTTCTCAGCAAATGCTTATTATAGAAAGCCTTGGTTTTCTCCTTGTAGATCTTGGCATTGAAGTAAGCTTCCAATCTCAATTCTTCCAGCTCTGACAGCTGGAAATTCTTGTGCATGCCAGCAGAAGTTAGATCAATATTCAATGCTTTAACAATCCAATAAGCCTTGTGCTCAAGCTCCACTTGTAAATGGCATGCTTTGCCATACACCAACCTGAAAGGAGACATCCCTATGGGGGTCTTATAGGCAATCCTATAAGCCCAAAGAGCATCAAGTAACTTCAGGAACCAGTCTTCCTATCTACTCTCACAGTTTTCTCAAAAATATGTTTGATCTCTCTATTAGAAATTTCCACCTGCCCACTGATTTGTGGGTGGTATGGGGTGGCAACTCTGTGTGTCACAGAGTTCTTTCTAAGCAAGTTCTCAAACTGTCTATTGCAGAAATGGCTCCCCCCATTACTAATGATAGCTCTCGGGGCGGTAAACTTGGAGAAAATATTATCCTTCAAGAAGTTGAGGACAACCTTGTGATCATTGATTCTTGTGGCTATGGCCTCAACCCATTTGGACACATAGTCCACAACCATAAGAATATAATTGCCTCCATGTCAAGCACTAGAAAATCTACTAGGTTGAAAAACTTATCAACCCCAAGTAACACATCCTCTATCATTCTCACAGACCTCCTTTTAGATCTATCAGCTAGTTGTAGCACCACATGTGTGGGCTTCAATTCTCCCAAGCCTAACTTCTCATAAACTGAATATGGAAGTAGGTTTACACTAGCTCCCAGATCTAACAAGGCCTTCTCAATGGTATGATCCCCAATGATGTAGGGGATTGTGGGAACTCTAGGGTCTTAAAGCTTGGTTGGGGTTGCAATGGACATCACTTGGTTCCTTTTCTCAGTACAAAAGACCTTCTTGGATAAGTGTATCATAGATTGTCCTTTATGGGTGTACAATTCTTTCAAGAACTTTGCATAGGCTAGAACTTGCTTGATAGCATCAAGTAAAGGCAAGTTGATCTTTACTTGTTTGAATGTTTCCATCATCTCCTCCACTTTAGCATTTCCCTTGTCAAAAGGAGAAGGTGCTTGAAGTACATTAGGAAATGACAAATGGGGGACTGATTTCCCATTTGCTGCCTTAGCAAGCTCAACAGTTTTCTCTTTATTTTTATTTTCAGTTTTCTATTGGGACACATCAACATCCCCCTTATTTTTTATATGTTGTTCCTGCTGCGTATCATCATGGGCTGCACTTTTCTCATCAGGTTTAATACCAACTTGGTTATCAACCAACCTTCCACTCCTCAAAGTGGTGATAGATTTGGCTTCTTCGTGGGAAGAAGTCTCACCCACCATGTACTACTCGCTGGGATTGTTCATGGACTGACTAGGCAGTATTCCCTCCTCTCTCTTAGTCAAAGTATTAGATAGCTGACCAAGGTGGTCCTCCATCTTCTTAATGCTTTGGCTATGAGAGTTGACTATTTGAGACAAAGAGCCCAAATTTTGCAAAGAAGCCAAAACTTGCTCTTCAAATGTGAGGGATCTAAAGGGTGCTGGGGCTGGTGCACTTTAATGCATAGGTTGAGCCATTGGCTGGGCCATAAGCTGTTGGTATTGGGACCTTGGGAAGTAATTCTGCTAGTATGGCTGGGCATTCCTATAAGGCATGGATTGTTGTTGTGGCTGCTGCTGGTTTTGGAAGGTATCTTGTCTCCACCTCAAGTTAGGGTGGTTTCTCTAATGATAACTAGCAGTAGGTTGTTGTCCAAAGGACTGAGCAACATTCACATGTTCCATCACAAGGTCTAGAAATTGGGCAGTAAAGGGACATTCCTCAAGGGAGTGAGTGGGGGACTGGCATATCACACATGCCTCCTCCACTTTGGCAGCCATTGGAGACTGCATTGCTCCCATGAGCTTATCAAACTTTTGAGCCAAGCTGTCCACTTTCCTTTCCAAATCATTGTATCCACTCACCTCTTACATTTTCTCTCTTGTAGTGGTCTCTCTCATCAATCTAACAGGGATCTCAAAGTCTCTTGTTAAGGTTTCCCTTTGCATGGAGTTTTCACTAATGATATCAAACAACTCCCAAGCCTCAACAACTATCTTGTGGAAGTATCTACCACCACATGAGGCATCAACCATATCCTTTCTCTTAGGATCAATTCCTTGATAGAAACTTTGAACAAGTTTCCATTCAGGAATTTGGTGATGGGGACATTGCTTCAAGAGCTCCTTAAATCTCTCCCATGCTTGGTGAAAGTCTGCAATTGGGGCTTGAGCAAATGAAATAATGCTTTTCCTCAGCTGACTTGTTTTGGACATGGGGAAAAACTTAGCCAAAAATTGACATTGAAGGTCATTCCAAGACTGAATACTATTGGTTAAGAGCATTGACAACTAAGTTCGGGCTCTATCCTTTAGTGAAAAAGGAAAGAGTCTCAACCTGGTTGCTTTCTCCCCCAAACCTGCAATATTGAAAGTAGTGCACAGTCCTAGAAATTCATCAATGTGCTTGTATGAGTCTTCTTTGCTCAGGCCATGGTATGAGGTTAGCATATGTATGATGGAAGATTTGATCTTATAGTTCCCTTAGACATTAGGAAATTGAATGCAGAAGGGGGAATTGTAGACCCCTGGTGCATTGAATTCTTTCAATATCCTAGGTTGCTCACTCATTGCAAAACTATCACAATCAACCACAGGTGTGTGTAAGGGTTGCTTAGGTCTAAGAAGTCTTTAAACTTCAAGATCTAAAGGAGCAATCTCAGGATTAAGAAATCTCCTACTAAGCATACACACAGTAGAAACACAAGTACAACAAGAAAATATAGCACAGATTTACGCAAAAGAAATTTAAAAACACACAACTAATGCTACAGATCTACAAAGTTAGGAAATGCAAACTTTAGCGCTGCTCACTCCTCCAATGAGCACAAAGCTCCTCTCACAACCACAGATCTAGATTTGCAATTACAAAATTAAACTATAAAAAAAACTATAGCAGCAATTAGTCAAATACAAAGCAGGCAATTAAAAATCTAAATCTTAAAATGAGAAAAACTTAGATCTACCACTTTAAAAACACAAATCCTTAGCAGCGACGCCAAAAACTTGTTGCTTTGCTTACCTTACAACTATTAAAGGATTAAAACATCAAAATAAGACAAAGTATAGAGGTATGGGCTCAAGGTAAGCAAGCAGTACTATAAGAACCAGGGCTGTTGTAGTAAGTTTTAATAGGTAAGTTAGGGTAGGTCCACAGGGAAATGCGTTTTGAAATGAGGTAAATCTCCAGATCTATGACAGATCTGGCACTCTAGCCTAATTTAGACTAAATCAAAACAAGAAAGAGGAGAGGTTCCTAAGATTTGTCACTTTACTAAGAACTATAAAAATTAAAAGCAGAATGATTCAGAACAGATTGAACTCAGATTCAAGAGAATGAAGAAAAAGATTAAAATCTAAAAGGCGGAGAGCAACAGCTAGGGATTTTGGTCTTTACTGAAAATCAATTGGATCAAAGGCAGTGCATAGGACAGATTTGCTATAATCCTTCATTTGGCTACAAGCTCAGATGCAAGGTATAAGAATCTAATGTCAACCAAAGAATTGAAGCAATCCTGAGGCTATGATCTGTCCACTTGAATGGGCACAAATCATCCTAAAGATTGTCCCAATTTAAGGATCTTGATTGGAACAGGTAAGCTATTACTGATGCTGTGGGTGCCAGGCTACAAGCTCAAGCATCCACAAGGATATCTAATATAGGGAAATCAAATACGAAAAAGTGAAATTTAGATCAGAATCAACTTTAAAAACCACAATTACATTGTAATAATATAACTTACAATCCTATTGTGCTCAGATCTACAATCTGTGCAACATACAATCTCTTATAAAGCCTCTGAAACTCTCAATTTACAGCTCTCAACCTCACTCTAGCTACTGAAGAGGTTTAGCCAACCATGATTGGCTAAGGAGAGAATGGGGGAAGAAGGAATAAAGAGAGGGAAATTTTTGAGGGAAATAGAATTTCGAATTGGCTCTGATTATCTCAATTTCCGGATCCTCTTTTTAGTGCAATTTCTCCTCTATTTATACTCTTCCCTCATATCTGTTTTCGCCAATCAGAGCTCAGGAGAATAATTCAGTTATTCTCAGCTGCTGATGTAGCTGATTTCTCTTCTAGAATCACTTCCCTAATTGGTTCGAGACTAGCAAGTACATGTGATGCAGTTGGAGGGTTCCCATTTATGTGCATTTATGTTCCAAAAATACCCCCAACAGTTGTTGATGTGCCTTGGAATGTGTGCACAAAGCACTGGAGTTGGCAGCTGCTTTGAATGAAACTGAGAAGTTCTAAATTTGATTTTTGAGAGGTTCAGGAAACCTCTCGACAGGTTCTGAGTCTGCTTGGAATTCATTTCGACAGGATTGGAGTAGCTCTCGATAGGTTCCTTTACTTCTCGATAGATTGAGTTGCACTAGTCGAAAGGATTGCAGCCAATTTTCATCTTCTATCCAGTTTTTCATTCATCCTCTCGATAAGTTATAAATAACCTGTTGACTTGTTATATATTCTTCTGTTGAGTGCTCGACAGGTTGCTTCAATCCTTGCGAGAATGAGTGTAGCTTCAGGTAAGTCATCGACAGGTTGCCTTGCACTACTCGACAGGTTCAATTGAACCTCTTGACATGTAGCTGGGACCTCTCGACGTCCCCTACACCTCTAGGTATCCTCTCGATAGGATCTTCTGTTGTGCCTTCAACCTCTCAATAGGTAGGCATATACTTCCAGAACCTCACGACAGGTTGATGGAACCTCTCGATAACTTGACTTTTGAGCCTCAGGACCTTTCAACAGCTAAAAGTAACCTCTCGACAGCTTGAATTTTGTCTCAAAAACCTCTCGACAGGTACTGGGAACTTCTTGATAGTTTGGTATTTGAGCAACCCAACCTCTCGATAGCTTGGAGTGTCCTCTCGAGATGTTCTGCCTTGAGTTTCCATAGTTGGCACACATCTTTGGTGTGCTATCTTTCATCTATCAGCACACAGTAACCTCTTGGTGGGTTCAATCTTCATTCCCTGCAACTGCACTTGGTCCCAAGCATACCCAATTAGGCCCATGAAATTCTCATGAACTTGTAAGGCTTTATGGATTCTTTTATTGGTTAGCCTTTGGGCTGTTTGAGTACATGTTGAGCAGCAGATTGCTTCTTTGGCCCATTTAGGTGGATGTCTACACTAAGACTGTAATTTATTGCTTATCTATAAAATACACTCAAAACACATTATTAGTCAACTCAAAGGTCCATCAAAGGTCAGGTTAGGAGGTGAAAAATGGAAATTTTCACTGCTTAACACGGAGCTCTTGGGCCCTTGTAGCATCACTGTAGAGCTTCATGTGAGTACACTTCCGGTGAGCTTTCGATAGTAAACGGCTTAAAAGATGGGTCTTGAACTCTAAGGATTAAAAGTTAGGTGGTAGGAGAGATAGGTTAAAGCCTTGTTCTTCCTAAAGCTAAGGGATTGGTGATGGAAGATGGGGTCTACAAGGGGAACTTAGGTTATGGAATTTTGTGGATTTAAGCTTGGAGTGGAAAACTCTAAAGGATTCTCTTGTGGAAAATTTTCAAGCCCTTAAGTAAGGGGGGTGTCTCTCTATTTATAGAAGGAGAGGGGATTAGGGAGTATTAAGGTGCTAATTGAGTTAGCAATTAGGTAATGGGGATCTAAGGTTTTCTAGGATTTCTAGGGCTTAGATAGGTGGGAACTTGAGTTTAATGATAGAAGATAGGGTGTGGTGGGTTCTAAATGGAAAAAGGTAAGAACTTAAGTCTAGGAGGGGTGTAATAATCCTAAAGAAACCAACCCCAGACTTTTGGGTGGTCAAAAAGTCAATCCCCAAAAATGAAATTCAGCCATTTTCCCAAAAAACACTATTCCTAAGCCTTGCATATATAATATATACGCTAGTCTTAGGAACAGTGTTCTCTGAGAAAATAGGGAAGTTTAGAGCCCGTTATGGAGCTCAATTATGAGAAAAATAGCCAAATTTTCCTTGCATATACAATATATACGCAAGGCCAACCCCAGACTTTGGGGTGGTCAAAAAATCAAACCCCAAAAGTGAAATTTGGCCATTTTCCCAAAAAATACTATTCCTAAGCCTTGTGTATATAATATATACGCTAGGCTTAGGAATAGTGTTCTCTGAGAAAACAGGGAAGTTCAGAGCCCGTTCTGGGGTTCAAGTCTGAGAAAAATAGCCAAATTTTTCTTGCGCATATAATATACATGCAAGGCCAATTTTTGTCAAAACCATAACTTTTGATATAGAATCACATGGAATCAAGTGATTCTTGGCTCGTTGGAAAGCTGGGAAACTCTAATTTCCAATGGTATAGGTCTCAGCTCCAAAAGATGTCCATGTAAACTTTGGAATTCTTCTTTCCATCGGCTTCTGTGACTGGTTCAAAATGGGTCCGAGAAGGTTCTATGGGTTAGGGTTGATTCCTAAGGGTCTGATAAAGGTTCTTAAGGTTTGGGGTTAACCTCTAAGGGTTCGGGAGGTGCTTTTAGAAGCTCAAGTGTATGCTTTTCTCGAAGTATGTGATGATCGGGCCTTGGACCAAATTTGGGTGTCTACACCATCGCAGACAAGGCGTAATTTTTATCGATAAGGAACGCTGCATCGGCTTCGTGCTATGATGCGCCTCTAAATATTCAGCATAAGACCTGCTCATTCTTGCAATGTCAGGTGGCAGGTAATCTTCATTCCCTTTATTATTCTTCTCAAATTCATTAAAATCCAAGCTCATGCATTTTAGTGTAACGGAGGATATCTGGAAAGTCTTCTTCTTCTGTCCAGGTTACATGTCTTCCCACTTGTCCATGACCCTAAAGTACGAGACATTATCTACTTACGAAGGTATAAATATCAATATGGATTCAAGGAAGCGACGCAGTTCAATAGGGATTAATACTTACTGAGTTTTCTATTTCCTGTGGGGATCACAGGTTACGCATTATCTCGACGGTAATACGCTGGGAACCAATGATCGAGATGACAATCCTACGTTCAAATAAATACATAAGGGGATGTCAGTCCCATAAAGAGCGCTGGAACTTCTTGCTAGACACGCCACCATCTTGAATGAGGGCACGGGCGCGTCGACATAGAGGCGACGTAGCCTCTACACCGAGGCGCCGACGCTTTGTTGTAGATTTAAAAGTCGACAATGATAAATTATAAGGTGGGGATATACTTACTGGTCCTTACTACTGGGCTTTTCCCATATAGCATTCATATATGCCAGAGCTAATCCGATCGGTGCCCTAATTCGCTGGTTATATGTATCTAATTAAGTCTTAACCTATTGCTAGCGCACAATGAAAATTATAGAGCTAGTATAGGATCGTTCGCACGAGGATATGTTTATATATTTGCATATATATATATATATATATTTTTTTTTTTTTCTGAAAAGTTATACTTATCTTTTAAGATCCTAAACTACTTGAGAAATATGAATAAAGAATGGTTTCTTAAACTAAATTGCAGAAAATAAATCCTAAATCCTCCTTCAAATTATGGTCGTCAAAATTCAATCTTTAGTTATCGGATGTTTACAAATTTAAAATACCATTACACAAACTAGTATTGGTCGTCAATCAAAAATTAGCATCCTTCAATATAGATTTATACTAATCTTTAATCTAACAGAAATTTGGACGTCAATCAAATTCTAGAAAATCAAAGATGAAAAATAAAAACCAATACATTAATCAGCAAACCTTAACCTAGGTCGTCAATTCAAATTAAAATCTGAAGATGTTTACAAAGCAGTAAATTATAATAAAATAAATCTAAATTAGACAGCAATAAAATTATATCTTTCACCCGTTAGCCGTAGTTGTCAATTACCTCTGAGAAACTAGGATATCTATATTAATCTTCCAGCTCTCAATCCCAGTCGTCAACTGTGATCGAGGAACCTTGGATATCTAAACTACTCTAATGATCAAAAGAAAGCACAACCTCAACTGTCAATTGATGTTGAAAATTTCTTCGATGGCTTATTCCTATACCAAGCCCTCTTATTTATAGATCATAAGTGGTCGGTTTACAAAACTCCTAATTTTAATAAAAGAAACTACTAAAACAAAAGTATCCTATTATAACTCTACTTTTAATCTTATCTTTCCTTGCTTTTATGGTTAATGTACTTCTGGATTTTCTCCTTATTTTCAGCAGCAGAGTCCTTTAAGAGTTTATCTTCATCAATCTTTTCAGATCCTTGATTTACCAGACTTCTTTAAGAGATCTTCTAATTTTGTTCATGGCAGTGTAAATCTTCACGTGAGTAGCAACAGCGTAAGCTTCCTTTTTGTAAAATCGAAAATCACGATTTCCTTCTTCTGTTGTAGCTTTCTTTGGCAAATCATAAATCATGATTTTTTATCTCTCAATATAACTTTCAGTTGACGATTTCTATTTACGATTCGTTGTCTTCTTTATATCGCTTAGCTTTTTGAACATCTCCTAAAGAATCGTAAATTCTCATTTCTCTTCTTCAGCAACAGTGCTCAATCGTCTTTTACGATTTCTTAGCTTTCAGTAGGCGATGAATCGTCTTTTTCTTCCAATCGTCTTTCTGACAGCCTTTTGAGTTTATTTTGACGAAGATTAACACTTTGACTCTATTGTACTAATTTTCCTTAATGTCTGCACATCAGTAATTTATCGGTAGCAAACTAAGTTCTGGCATCACTAAGTTAAGGGTGGTAAAATGGTATATTATGTGACTGATCACACCCCCAAACTTAAGCTATGCTAGTCTCTAGCAAACAAGGAAGTATAAAATATCCTAACTAAGAATTTAAATGTCACTTTCGTTAGGAGCACGATTGCATTTAGCAAATGCAACAAGCCTTTAAAATCCTTAGGTGATCCCTAGTGGAGGAGTTATAGTCTCCTGAAGGTTTTCAGTGAAGTTACCTACAAACTTTAAATATTTTTACATTTTTCAAAATAGAAGAAAACAAAAGGTTAAAAATGTAAACTAATTTTATACACTAGCTAAGTTAACTAAGTTGATCATCACATAGTTATTATGATTTTCTAAAATTTACCAATCTTTTATCCTTGCTTTTCATTATAACAATTATCCTTGATTAGAACTCCAACAATTTTAATTCATAGTAAGCAGGGAGTGTATGCATCGGTGAACAGTTTATTCTTCATAGACTTTTCTAAACTGCAGATTTAGAAAATATTTTCATTCAAAAAATCACTATTGACATACTCTCAGAAAAAAATTGAAATTTTTGGGTTCTCGCAGTAATATTTTAGAAGAATTCAGTTAAAGGATAATTATAAAAATTTGTAATCTCATGGAAAAGATAATCTATTCTGTTCATATGATTCCCTGTATAATCTATAGTATCTATTATTTATATCTCTACTAGGCTTATACTTTATAAATTATAAATCAGAAAGGTCTTTCCTTCGGCTTGTAATGGGGGCTTTCGGTTTTAGAAGGTGTCAAAGAAAGGTAGAAAAGGATTCAAATTTTTTCTGAGAATTTAGCTCTTCTTTCTTCTATCTTTTTCTTCTTTTCTACTTTAGTATGTATTAGTAAATATCTATTAATTTAGATAACTTCTTCCCATTTACTAGTTCTTATTTTTCTCATTTTGTAAATCCCATTTCTTCAATTGATTTGTAGAATCGTATCTCTAGATTTTTCTTTCTTTTCTTTCTAAATCGTCTTTTACGATTTTTCATCTCTTCTCCCATATTTTTTCTTTTAATTTCGTCAGTTGTACCCTGTTTTCAGCATTCCCCTTTTCTATTTTTACTTTTAATCCTTTCACTCCCTCTTCTTCCCTTCTTTTGTATTCTAAAATTCTCAAAAAATATAAGGGTTAAAGGTTGAAAGCTTTGGGTAGTACTTATGGTTAAGAGTTTTCAAGATTTTTGGTACAAAGAAATTCAGTTTAAGCTTATAATATGGGTTCAAAGGATAAGTTATTTATGGGATTTTGGCTTTTTAGCTCTGATTAAAACAAAAGATGACTTTTAATCATCTTTACGATTTAGTAGCATAGATATCTTATTGTTTTGATATTTCTAATAGATAGTTCTAGAAAAAAAATTAGGTTATCATAGTCATAGAATATTTTGATTTTAAGTTCAGCAATATGAGATTTATCAAAAAATTTGGTAAAGAAGTTTAAAGAAATTTTGACTTGAATAGAAGCAATCTCTCTCTCAAGGAAAGGAAAAATTAGTCTCTGATGCTCACTGGTTTATAATTTTGAAACTATAGTCTAAATGTTGCAGTTCAGATCGAGTTATTGTTTCAAACATTCAATCTATACAATGTTCAACGAGCTAAACATGAATTGTACTGTTCTATATTCTTGATGATTGAACTTCTATTATGATGGATCGTAAGTTTCAGGATTCGTAATTTTTCCTACTATCATAATTCACATATCATTAACTTGAAATTTTTTTTTTTTTTTAAATTCAGAGAAAAGAAAAAATTTATGCAAAATTTATTGTGCAAAAAGCAAACTAAGACTAATATACTGACTACTATACACAAAAGTTGTGTATCCCCCCCAAACTTAATTTAGACAATGCCCTCATTGGCACAAAAAAAAATAGGGGACACTTAAAATTTAGTTACCTTTTGAATTACTGACATTACTGATTGTATACTAGATGTGAAAAAAATTTATTAAAGAATGTCCCTCAAACTTGAGGAAAATATATCTATTTTATTCTCAGAGATGTCAATAACAAAAATTTAAGAAAAATTAGAAACAATTACACATAAAATGTTAGTCAAAAGAAAATATCATATATTATCTAAATATTTACAATGACCATGAAAAGGAATCTAAAGTACTAAAAATATAAAAACATATTACAGAAAAGTATAAACCTAGGAAAAATCTAGAGTGCAATCTATTTACCTTAAAGATCATACCTGTGAGGCTTGTAATGTTCTGTATTTTTCACTCACTTGGTGATGAAGGGTATGGTACCAGAATGGAAGTCGTAGGGTCTTCTTCTGAGTCAGACACCACATATGTAGAGTAATTATCTTGTTCTTCTGAAAGTGGTTCACTTTGTGCTGCAGGCACAGCCTCATCCGTGCTTTCCTTCTCAACAATCATTCTGCAGGAGCTTCCTTCCAAACTCTGTTTCTCCTTTTCAACTTTTTCTTTATTTTTCAAATCTGCTGTCAACTTTTTAATCATGGCAGATTTTAGTTAAATTTCCGTTCTCAACTTTTCTACTTTATTTTGTTCTTTTGTTACTGCGGCCCAACACTTCTTGGTGAGAGACTTAATAATCTGCTTTTGTTCAGCATTGGTTAAACTAAGGGAATTGTTATCTTCTTGTAGTTTCAGAATTTTCCCTTCAGCTACTGTCAGTAGATGATTCTTCTCACCTAGCTGTTTAGATAATATTTGAGAGCTTTTTCCCTCGCAGTTTCTGTATTATCTGGAATTTCCATTAATCCTCCAAATTGTTCAATCAGGGTTGCGATTTTTCTTCATACACCCTCTTCTCTCCTTCCCATGCTTGCTGCTTTTCACTCATCATTCTATTTTCTCTTTGCATCTAGGTGACTTGTGCTTGAAGGGTTGAAGTGGCTTCCTGGACTCTTCTTGTTATTTCTGCCGTCCAGTGCACATAATAATCTTTTACGGCTTTCCGTCAGAAGCCTTCTACTATCTCTGTGCGCTCTTGCATAGTGAATGTAGTTTCAATAACTCTGTTCTTCAGTCTATGGAATTCATTCATCCACTTCCTTACCACACTTGATAGTGGCATCAAATTTGGGGCATTTGTAGAGTTCCATTGTTCTAGTTGTCTCACCCTTCTTTCTACGTTTGGTAATGGCATTAGATTTGGTTCATTTATATGTTGTCATTGTTCCACTGCCTTCAATCTCCTTTCTAGTTTGGGGATTGATGTGGTGATGATTGGAGGATCAACGGGGGGTACTTCTTCTCCATTTAACAACTCGGTGAAACCCCCTCTTGGTAATTCAGAACTCAGTCCTGCTTCTGCTGCTTGAACTATGAGAGTCTGCTCTGTAGTGGTTGAAATTATAGGTAGAACAGCAGGCTCTATTGGTGCAGGAGTGTGGCTAGAAGTAGCCATTTCAGCAATATGCATTTCTTCTGCTACTCCAATGTCTAAGGTCACAGGCTTTGCTTCTGTAACAAATGGCAGTGTCTGCCTCAGTTGAAGGGGGCATAGCAGGCCCTATTGGTGAGTCCAAAGCAGGGTCATACAGATTACCTTGGTCTGCAACTACAGCTGGTTCTAACTCGGTGACTCTGTCTTGAGGTTGAGTAAAAGTACTCACTCCCTCTTCTATAACTACTTCCTCTACTACTGTAATCTCTGCTAATTGCTCCATGGCAGCCACTTCTCGGCCCTCAGTCCTAGAGGGGACACTCTCTGTGCATGTTGAAATAGGAATTTTTTGTTTGTTTGCAGCACTAAGAGTTCTCCTATAGGTTTTGGCGGTGAGGCTCTCCTCTGTTCTAGGAAGAGCCTTTTCTTTAGGGTCAAATTCACATCCCACATTTATTAATAAATTTTTAATTAAGCCTCCAAAAGGTAAACTCAATTTATTTGTTTCATACTTCTTTCTATTCAGTTTCTCCCCTACGGTATGTATAACTTCTAAGAGGTAGGAATGGACATCAAACCAATAACGATTAACCATTAGGTATAATGCCCTCACAAAAAGTGCTCGCCTCTGTGTGTTGTGACCAGTGGGGTGGATGGTCTTATGAATTAAAACATCTAAGAAGTGAAGGGATAAACTCCGTCCTTTCAAATCTTTGCGAAGGCAAAATGATCTATCCCGAGGAAGCTTTCCTATTAGATCATTTTCCATTTGAACAAATTCCGGGAGAACATTGGGTGGCATCCTTAACATATGGGCTTCCGGATGGTCGGAGGGTAGTTCAGATAATTGAACAAGTGCGTGCATTACCCTAGCGATAATCTCCTTTGTAATCCTGATTGGTAGCCTTTCAATACTGGCGTAAAGATCTGGGATCCGGCCCTTGCTGTTGTTGGTCAAGTTTTAATAAAATAGCCTCACCACTCTAGGATAGACTGGTGTGACTCCCGGTTTCAGGAAATATAACAACCCAGCATCCTTAAAGTATTTGATGGCCTCACCACTAATCTCAAAATTTTCCAAAAAATCAATGTCTAATGGGACTTCGGCTCCCACCAGATGATGTTTTATTGATTTGGGGAGTCATTCCAATGTCCTATTAGAGGTTATTGGCTTTTTACCTTTATCTATTTTTATACTCTTTTAAGGGGTAGGTTTTGTTTCAATTCTCATTCCTTCAGATTGAGGTTCTCTAATAACCACCCTATTGCTGCGCACTTTTTCTGGGTTCCTCTCGGTTCCCGTTGAATCAGTGGCTTCCAATTCTATCCTAGTGGACTCTAGCGATGCGGCGTTTGGAATGTTAAAAATAAAGGGGTTTCTAGGAAGGTTCCTACTTTGTTGCGATCGCCAGGTGCAGATATTTATCGATGCTACAACACGTCAATGATCACGCTTAAGAGCAGGTATGGATTACTTCTATACTGAATTGTCCGCCTGCGAACGTTAGTAGCAGTGTCTTTTCCTTAATTTAGATAGTTCAATTTCCCCTCTTATTTTCCTTTGCAGTTATAGTTTCGGTTAGTTTAGGCTCCCTTGATGCTGTTGTGGATTTGGTTATATAGGTTTATTCTAATCCTATTAAGAGTCCGGTTAATGTTAATTTCCTAGTTTCATTAGAAGTCTAATTAATATTAGTATTCTAGTACTGCTAAAAGTCCAATTAATTTTAGTCTCCTAATCCCATTAGAAGTCTAATTATGCTCAGGTCTTCTAATCGTACTAGGAATGCAAGCACATTGGTTCTAGTGAAACTTTAATTAATTTGAGCACGCTAATTGTACTAGGATTCTAAGTAGAGCAAGTATGCTAGTTGTATTGGAAATCTAATTAAATTAAGTATACTAATTGTATCGAAATTCTAACTGAAGCAATTATAATAGTCCTACTAGAATTGCAATTGAAATAGAAGACTAATTTTACTGAAACTCTGATTTAAAGAAAATGAATTAATATTTTATAATTAAACCAAATAAACTGATTTTTATTTAGAATCTAATTAAATAAGTAAACTAATTTTATTGAAATTCTAATTGAAGCAACGAATTAATTATACTAAAAATCTAATTAAAGCAATGAAATTAATCATACAAAATTCTAATTAAAGCAAGGAATTAATCAGTTAAATTATGATTTAAAGAGATTAATCAGTCATACTAAGGTTTAATGCACTTAATTAATTAAATATGCTGAAATAAAAGAAACCTATTAATTAATTATAATAAAGGGGTAAAATAAAAGTAATTAATTAATTTTAAAATTCCTAAAAAAAGGGTTTTGGGCCCGCTATGCTAAGGAGGATTGGCCTCGTTCCCGAGTACCCTCCGTAAGCTCACTTGGGCAAATCGGATGGTTTAGATTAAAGATAAATTGAAATTTTGGACCGTAAAATAGTATTTTTAGATTTTTCGGAATTGCTTTCGAAATATTAATTATGAATTAAACAATGAACTAGAATTATAAAAACTGAAATTATATTTAGGATTTTTAGAAATATTAAATTGAGAAATTAAAATTAATTTTTAAGACTGAATTCGAGTTCGAAATCAGAAGATCGGACCATATGATTAAAGATTGGTTCTGAATCAAAGGATTATAACCAAAAATTAATGATAGGACTGTATATTGAGATTTTAGAACAGAATTAGAGCCTAAGGTCGGTTAATTAGACCGTCAGATTAAGAACTAGTTCCGAATTCGGAGAACTAGAACCAGATATAAAATATTTGCGGTCTAAAAAGGGTGCCATGGTCTCGGACTGAAAATTTAAATCTATGATTAAGACTAATAGAAATCCTAAATCTATAGGCTAGAAATTATGGTTAGAAACTAAAAATTAAATTATTACCTAAGAGTCGGGGCTGCAGAGAGAAATCTCAAAGATTAGAAGCTTGAATCTCGAAACCATTATTAAGGTGCTCTATGGATTTTTCCTCGGAGTTCTCTGGTTTCGAAATCCCGAAATAAAATCCGTTCTCTCGAGAAAATTACTAGCCTTTTCGCATTGTTCTTTTTAAAAAGTTTTTATAGGTTTTTCTTCAATTACGCGCCATTTTTCAGGCATTTAACTGAATTATGCACTAGTTTATTGGCGCTTAATTGCTTTGAGTCAGTCACTGACTCAGTGAGTGACTAACTGACTTGCTCAGTGAGTTTCCTAGTCCTAATAGTGTTAGGATTAATTGCATGCTTAGTAGGACGTGCGTAATCTGATTAAGCGATTCTTCAGAGGCACTCAATTAAGGAAACTTAGGGGTTAAGGGCTGTGAGGCTAGGTCGGGCGTAGGCCAATTGTGCGCTGGTGATCTGGCGTGCAATCCGATCATATGTCTGATTTCAAGCACGTGATCGAGTCTTGATATGGTTTGAGAAAGAAAGTTTGGTCTGAAAGGGGGACTGATTGCGCGTTTGTGGTTTGGCGTGCAATCGAATTACGTGCGGGGTTTCAGGCACTTAATTCAGGGTTGTCCAGGTCTGGTCTCTAGTCTAAAATGCAACACTATTATTTTAGTCTGCATTTCGACTATATACTACTGCTTCAGTATATAGTCTCGCTACTTTGGGATCTGAGCCACAGAGCTATTGCTTCAGCCTGTGTTTAGCCATATGCTATTTTTTCAGTGCATGGTTCCCATATCAGGGATATGAGGTCAATGGTTGACCGAACAAAATTGTATATTTTGAGAAGACAAAATGGGGTGTCTATAGATGCCCCTCTTCGACGCGCTCTTGCGAAGTTAGAACACATCGAAGAACACCCCTCATTCGAGGTGTCTTCTCGTTTCTCTTAGGAATTCACAAATGTGAATTGGTGATGCTGACATGATATGCTTGACTTTCTTATCTATCAGTGCAAGCTAAAATGGAGCATTTGAAGGGCAAATGGTAGCTGTCGAAGGGCACATTTCGAGTCTGTGGGTGCATGGCGCATCTCGTCGCATGGTGCGAGCTAACAGAGGGATTTTACGCAATCGAGGTACCAGAGCATCAATTAAATATCCAAAATAAGGTCCAGGGACCGATAATAATAAAATGAGGTATCATGTAATATCGAAGGCTTTTGCAAGTCATGTCAGACCGGACGCGTCATTGCTCACACTAATGCGCGTCAAGCATTCCTTTTCCAATAGGTATTTGTAAATTCTTAGATTAAATATACTCAATATTCAGTTTTCTAGGGGAATGGCTGGTTTGGGCTGGTAATTGAAGTATGGGTCTTGTGAGGTGTGCTCAGTTGAATTCTGCGCAGTGGCGCGTGCGCTTGATTCATCTGGAGTCGGCCTCTAAGTTGGGAATTCGAATCCTAATGTGTCTGAACAAACTATTCTGCGTAGTGGAGTATGCACTTGATCGCGAGTTTAGGCGGTCTTAGGAGTTGTAGGTTGGGTTCAAGTGTAATTTATTATGCGCAGGTGATGGGCGCTTAATCAGTTTTTTTTTTTGGTATTTCAAGAAAGGTGATTGGGGTCTATTCATCTTGTTGCTTTGTTCTTCTTTTCTTCCTTTTTTTCTTTTACTTTTTTGTTTGTTTTGTGAAGTAAAGGTTTTTTTTTTTGGGAAATAAAGGGGGTTTTAAAAATTTAAAATTTTAAGGATTTTAACTTAAGATCAATTCAGTGGTAAAATGGCAGAAAACGTGGCTTCTGAGATGTCGTTGAGCAGATCCACCGATACGGGATTTGTGGACCCGACCATTATTGTGGTTGTCAATACGACACTTGGTGTGCAACCGTGGGAATCGATACGATCCCCGGCCCGACAATGCGCTCTCTAATGATAAAAAACATAGAGTCGCCATCCGGAGCTTTCGGTGTCCCGAGATACCTAGTTCATTTTTATGAGCACCTAAGTGTTAAAAATATGACTCTGAATCTGGTCCACACCAAAGGCTCTTAGGTAGGGGCTTCGGTTATCGATCGGAAAGGTGTTAGGCACCCAATCAACCCGCTTAACGCGGTCTCTACTTATGGCCAAAAATAAAATGATGTAAAGATAAGGAAATGGTTCCCTCTTGCCCAAATGGGCCTCCAATCCTATTTGTGCCCCTCTGTTCCTACCAAAAATTCGGTGCCCCAACGGCACAAATGAAAGAGTAGGGAATGCCAAAAAGAGATAGGAGAAGAAAGGGGAGAGTTGGAGCCCTCGGGCCCTTGTAGCACCGTTGGAGAGCCTTGCATGGCTTGCTTTGATGAGCTCTTGAAGGCTTTGTATGGTGGAAAATGGGGTTCTAACTCTTAGGACCTAAAGCTAAGAGGTAGGGAAGGGAGGCTAGGGGTTCACACACACCTAGGCTAAGGGTTTTGGATGCAAGAACAAGCTTAAAATGAGGTTGGGAGATTATGAAATTTGGGTGAAAATAGTGCACAAAAGGGAGGAAGAACTCCTCACTTTAAGCTCTTTCTCTCTTTAGCAAATTTCTCAACCCTTAAACCAAGGGGTGGGGGGCTCTATTTATAGGAAAAGAGTGGGTTAGGAGGCCACTTAGATGCTAATTGAGGTTAGCAATTAGGTAATCTCAAATCTAAGGCTTCCTAGGATTTTGAGAGCTTGAAAAGGTGTGAAGGTGGTTCTAATGGTGGATGATGGGGTGAGGCTTTAGGCCACTTGAAGGGTTGCGAAAAGGTAAGGAATGGGTACAACAGAACTATCAAAACACACCCCAAAGGTTGAGGTAGTCAACAAGTCAAACCCCAAACATGAAATTCGAGGAAAAATCTCAGAGTTACTGTTCGTATGCCTGGCGCAACTATTCATATGCCTGGTGCAACTAATAGTTGCGCTAGGTAAATGTACAGTAAAATAGTGCAGAACAGTGTCTAAAAGTTAGCTCGCGGGGTGGGGGCCACCTTTAAGGGAGAATTGGCCTAGCAAAGCTAATAGTTGCGCCAAGCAAAATTTATACCTAATGGAACTATTAGTTGCACCAGGCCATTTCTGGGGAGAAATAGCCTAGCGCAACTAATAGTTGGGCCAAATCCCTTGGGAGCCTACTTGAAATTACCTTCCTACCCTCCGGGTTCGGACTGCCATATCTTCTAATATATACCTCTGATTGGGGCAATTCTTAGACCGTTGGAAAGCTGACGACCTCTACTCTTCAATGGTATAAGAGTTGGTCACTGTAGAGGGTCGTAGCTAGTTCTGGAGCACCCCTCCTCCTTATTGCCTGGGAAGGTTAGGTTAGGGTTCGAAAAGGGTTCTAAGGGTCGGGATTGGTTTCTAAAGGTTCAGGGTAGGTTCCTAAGGAATGTAGGGTGATTCCTAAGAGTTTAGGGTGTTTCCTAAGGGTTCCATACATGCCATCAAAAGCTCAAAAATACGCCTCTCTCAAAATGTGTTTCGATCGGGCCTTGGGCTAAATTTGGGTGTCTACACTTGGCATGCCGGATACTCCGTCTAACCTTCTCGATGAATACTAATAATTGTCTCTTATGGGAGGACTACAGTGATTCACGAGTTGAGAGCGACGAGCTTTAAAAATATTTGACTTAATCATAGCTAACTATATATATATATATATGAGGAATATCGAGTAATTGAAAGGAAAAGTGGGTAGTACTTACCTGGGGGTGATACTTACCTGGGTTGTGCGTAGCTTGTGGCAGGATTGGTTATATTGTAGTGTCACGATGGTACCACGATGGGACTTTGTGGCTATTACAGTGATGCAGTACTCTGGATGTGATGTTGCGATGGGACCTGGGGATTTCTTCCTTCCCTTCGACTGATGTGGCAGGGCTTGGCGGTTGTGATGCGATGTCTTGGGAGAAATGATGTCGCGATGGGACCTGAGGATTCTCCCTTTCTTTGGCTGCGTGCTGGGTGAGTTCTGGTTGGACGTGGGGATCAATTTGGGAGAGAGAGATAGAGACCTTTGCCTTAGTGATGGGACATGATCAATCTTTCCCTCTTTTCATCATACGGCGTGGCATGTACTGTCTGAGCTTTCTTTTTCAGGTAGTGATGTTCGCGATGGGATGTCGACTGAACGTAGTTAGAGGTGGATGGGACATTGGTAAAATATTTGCACAATGGGACATTGGTGTCTTTCTTTGGTAGATCTTGGGTTATAAAAGAAATCACGTTGTGGTTGGGTCGTGATTGACTTCGTCCTTGGGCGGTTTGCTTTTGACTTTTTACAATGGGTTATGAGGGTACGATTAATTTATTGTGATGGGACTGGGTATTGAGGTGATATCGCATGTGTGCACGTTATTGCAGTGGGGTCCTCCTTCTCTGGTGGGATCGCGAGGGTATTACAGTAATTGGGTATATGTCTTGCCACAACACAACGGGACAGGAAAGTCATGTCCGCAATGGGATAAAATATTTTGAGGGAAATATCGTCCAAAGTTGGGTATTATGCGCTTGTTTGTGGGTGCTTAATGTGATTACATGCCTGCTTTCAGGCGTGCGATCTCAGGCTTTATGGGTCATTTACGCGCGTTTAAGTGTGCGTGTAATTGGATTATGCGCCATAATCATAGCGCTTGATCTAGGCGTCACCAAGTCAGTGTATAGGTGACCTTTTGTATTATGCATCTAAAGTGTGTCGTTTGATCAATTTACGCTGTTCATGGACTGTGCGCGATCAGAGTGTCGCGCCATTGGCGCAGGCGATGGTTTCATTACACGCTCGGATCGAAGCACGTGCGTTGGATTGTGCACCACGTGTGTGGCGCGTGATCTAATTAGGCACATGTGTACTGGCGCGTGATTGAGTCCATAATCTATATAAGTGAGAGAGCTTTCATTTATTTTTCATTCTCTAGTTTAGTCTCGAGTTTTGACCTTTTCTGTATATCTTGCGTTCTAAAATTCGTGCTTTAGTGATATCGAGCGATCTAACCATCCGATTGGGATTTCATTTCTTCCTATATTTATTATTTTGCATGATCTCCATCCCAAGGTGATGGTCGTGGATGGTGCTATTATGGGAATGGGCGGTATTGGGAATGCGTGCGCTTGTCTTCACATCGATCCTTTTTAGGGAGCAGTGAAGGTAGCGTTGAAGCAGCAATGGTGGAGGAGGCGAAGATAGCAGAAGAGCAAGAGAAAAAAGTAGAGGGATGTGTTTCCCAACCAATGCTCCTTGAATTCTGATTGAACACTCAGGGCGGGATCTGCTCCTCGCTTCGTCTCAGTTTTGAACCCAGTCTTCGTTTTAGGTTGTAGGTTAAAGTTTTAAGTTTTCATTTTGGGTTGTAAATTCAGGAGGTATGCCTCCGGTGATAGTTGTAAAATTTTAAATTATAAACGAAGGGGCATTTATTTTGTTTTATCGTACTTGTTTATTCGTTCAAATTTATTAGCGAATTAGTTGGATTTATCTGATTTATTTGACTTATTTATGATTTAGTTTAGCTTGTGATTAGTTTATTTTATGGGGTTTGTTTAGAGGGTTTACTTGGTTCTGTTTGGTTAGTTGGGGGCATTTTTCTTGGTGGGGTCCCGAACAACTTAGGGTTTCATTTTAGAGAATTGTTTGTTCAAAGTTTAAGGTTCTAGGTCTCTTGTTTGATTTGAGGTGACCTTGTTAAAAGGTGTGTGTTTTCAAAAGTTCTAGATGGGTGTTAACTATTTAAATCCTATTGGTTTATCTAGTCTTGTGGGGATTGGTGTTTCAAAGGAGGGTTAAGTGTGGTGTGATTATTGGTTCATCTAGGTTTATCATGAATTGTGTTCTTTCAAAAGGGGGTATGTGTAACGCCCCGAAAATTTCGTATCTTAAATGGTTCACCCCGAGATGCGGACCAACTGGTCACGTGTTTGACCGGGTCACCTTTGACAGAGTCAACTTATCAATCGTAGGTATACGAAGTGTATAATATAAACTCACCCTTAGATGGACTGAGTATCCTTAAGTATGCACACACACACACACATGTACCTTAGATGTTGGTGTTTAACACCAAGACAAATGGATAGGTTATAAGGAAGAAGGAAAAGGGAAATAAAGTATTTCTTTTGATTGAGTAGTTAAGAGGAGAGTTAAGAGAAAGAGAGATAGAGTGAGAGAGTAAATATGAGAAATCATGCGATTGTATTGAATGCAAATTATTGATTTTGGCTCGGAGAACTAGCAGATCGAGCTCGGGATCGAGGAGAGGTTTTAATTGTGAGATTGAGAAACCCTAGTAAGATCAGACTTGGGATCAAAGGATCCAACCGTTGAAGGTGAGCTAAATTTTCTTAAGAGATTCTTTAAAATTTGTTTGACTTAGCAATATGTTTATATATATAAATATAATATAAAGACATGAGATTGGTGAAGTTTTAGAAGGGTTGGAGGAGTTCAAGAATTGATGAACTCGATCCAAAGCTAAGAATAGGCAAATTCGATCAAACGAATTTCAAACCGTTTGAACGAATTTGGCCTGAGGAGAAGATTTGAAAAGAGAGAAGGGTTTCTGAGTAAATCAATCGAACAATTTGAATTTCGTTCGTTCAATTTTGGAAATCGTTTGATCGAAATAAAAAATTGATTGAATGGTTTGCTCAGAAGATACAGAAGAAAAAGGAGAATTCGTTCGAACGAAATAAAATTCGTTCGAACGATTTTGTGAATTGTTCGAACGATTTAGAAATCATTCGATCGATTTTAGTAATTTAAGATTTGGAGCCTAGTTTAGTTTGAAAATGAATGGTAATTGAACCTAGGCCTCTTGACCCACTGTTTAAACATTGTAATGATATTTTACATATGTTGATCATGCCTAGGTTAAACTGAACCGTTGAGTTACTCATAGTAGGATCGGGTTTGAGGATTCAAAAGGTTCGAGATGCATGTAAGGTAGGGGAATATCTAACTAGTATGCTATATTACAATCCCATATGTAGTGATAGTGTAAGATGCATGTTTCATTAAATTTTGTTGAGTTATAGTTAATGCAAAGCATAAAGTAAATGGCAATAGTGCATGTGTTTACGCAAGTAAAAGAGGAATTCATTGAGTAAGAGAAAGATCATCCCAGGGATGTGAGGTGGATGAAAGATTCATGTTAAAGAGATAAACAGTAAACATGAATGCACGGGCTGAGTGTTATTATCTATTAGCACAAATTCACGGTGAATAACTATATTTATTGCATAATTCGATTTAAGGTTCAGAGAATACCCAACCGACGCGGCGGGATAACCGTGACTGACGCGGCAGGATATCCGTGACCGACGCGGCAGGATATCCGTGACCGGTACGGCGGCTAATCCGTATAACAGCAGACATCCCAGGGATGTATAGTAGTATTAAGCCCATCACCTAAGAGACAGGGACGAGGACAATTCCATGAAAAATAGTCTGATTAGACGACGATGGAGGGTATTCCATCGGGGCTCGATGCTATATTGCTCAGGGATTATTTAAGTTAAGATTTAAGTTGTGATCTCAGCCTGGTTGCAATTAAGGAAACTAGTAGTCATTAAAAGAAATGCATGATCATAATGATAAAAGTAGTCAAATTGTCTTGTCACATCTTAAAGTTATTTTTCAAGAAATAATATAACTATGAGTGCATGTCTATTCTTTTCATGAAATATATGTTTGTAAAATGGATATATTTGTTGTGATATTGCCCTATTGAGCTAGGATGTAGCTCACCCTTTGACTATATGTCACAGGTGACGGTTTAGAAATTGATGAGGATGTAAGAATTGCTACAGACGAGGGTGATCCCGGTGATTCGGAGTACTTTCCAAGGGAGGAGGCTGAGCTTCCTCCGGAGAGATTCTTCTAGAAGATCTTCGCTGCGTATTTTGATTAGTTTTGATAGTTTGAGAAAGAGAATTACGGCTTGGTACGTCCAGCCTTATTTTTGAGAGTAAATGAATATGTAATATTCTTTTGCCGAACCATTGAGAGTGACAGTAGTTACGGCACTAATGGTTCGGGTTGGTTCTTTTATTCATGCGGAGTCATGAAATTAGAACTATCTTTTGGGCATGTATTTTTGGATTAACGTACTATAGAAATGGAGATGTATTTTGCATTATTTTCTTTTGTTTAATATTATGAATGGGATGCACCAAGTGTTCCGCACTTACTTTATGGGGCACGGCCTCGAGGGCTGTGCCGATGGCACGGGTTTTGGGGTGCCAAAATCTGGGCTGTCACAGTTGGTATCAAAGCCTTTTCTTTAGAATTTTTGACAAAGTCTTGGATTTTTTTGGAGTGAAGGGATCTTCTGCTAACGAAACTTTGGTTTCATATGCAAAGCACAATGCCTTCTGGAAGACGGGGTCGACCGAGAGGTACCCAGAATAGAAACCAGAACGGTGACGAGAGATTTCAGGCAGGGTCTAGTAGTAGAGACCAGGAAAATTCTCGAGAAGGAGAACAGAGGAGTGAGATGACTGTCCGAATCGCATTGGCAATGGAGACTATGGCCGCTGCAATGGCTCAGCAGATGTAGCAAACTGCCATACTGGCTGAGCAGACAGCACTATTGGCGGCGAATAACGTCAATAACGCCAACAGTCATCAGCCACCACTACCACCTCCTCCAGCATTGTTGCCATCGTCTTTTATAGATTTTAGGATATTGAGACCTCCTAGCTTCTATGGACAGACGGACCCGTTAGAAGCAGAGAAGTGGCTGAACCAAATTGAAAAGCTTCTAGATAGACTACGGGGTACAGAAAGTGAGAAGGTAGGATGGGCTTCCTTCCAGTTTGAGGGAGATGCCGATCCGTGGTGGAAATCTGTGCTGAGGAGAAGAGAAGTTGAGGACCCTCACCGTCTATGGACTTGGACGAAATTTGTAAGGGAGTTCAATAGGGAGTACTTCCCTAAGCAAGTGAGAGTCCAGATGAGGAGAGAGTTCGCAAACTTACAGCAGAGAGGCATGTCAGTCAGAGAGTATGGTGTAGAGTTCACGCGGTTGTCTCGATTTGCATCGGAGATAGCATCTAAAGAAATCATGAAGGTGGCTAAATTTGAAGAGGGTTTAAGACCAAACATCCATGAAAGAGTGTCAATCTTTGAACTAGAACGCTATGCGGATGTGATGGGAAAAGCCATAGTAGCCGAGAGGGATATATATGGGGTGTGCAAGAGAAGAGATCAACACGACGGGGCAGGAACAGCTCAAGGGGGAGCGAGTGAGTATAGCTCGGGGAACAAAAAGCCAAGATTTACCACGCCGACTCCACTCCCTAGACAGGGCATGTATACGAATTTCTCTAGGCCACCTACGTCCATGTTGGCGAGACCAAGTCGATATGGGAACCCTACCGCTACCACCAGAGTATCTGCTACTCAAGGTATCTCTCGGGCAGCTTCCTCTACTCCAAAGGAGACTTGTGCCAAATGCGGTAAGCCTCACAGAACAGTCAATTGTAGAAGGGGAATGCATGGGTGTTACCGATGTGGGAAACTAGGCCACATAATAAAGGATTGCCCTGAGATGAGCAAAGGGAGAATAGCTTCTGCTTCTGCATCACAAACCGTACAGGCTAAGAGACCGGTTGTACAAGGGAGAACTTATGCAGTCACGGCAGAGGACGCTCAGAACTCCAATGATATTATTCAAGGTGAGTTCTACTTGAGTTTAATTAGCATGCTATCAATTCAACATTTACAATGAATTAGTCGAAAAATAGTATAATTTTCTTGGTTAGATTAATTATCATTTAAGAGTTTTGTTGTTCATTTGAATAATATGCACTTGAATAATATGTTTAAGTCAGTAAACCGAGTGAAGTGATAAGATGTATGTACACTATAGGTACCTTATTTGTATATGGGAAAGAGAGTCGTGGAGCGTACGAGGCTAGAGCGTTGATAGACCCAGGGTCTACTCATTCGTTTGTTACTCCTCGATTTGTAAGAAGGATGAGGATTAAGCGAGAGACATTAGATTTTGTCTTGGCTGTGACAGTTCCAACTGGACCGGTAGTGAATGCAGACTTAATTTGTAAGTCAGTAACTGTAGCTGTTAAAGATGGAGAGGTTTTTGAGTTGTCAGCAAATCTGATTCTGTTAGACATGCAAGGATTTGATGTAATCCTTGGCATGGACTGGTTGTCAAAACACTGTGCGACGGTTGACTACAAAAGTAAGATTGTCATCATTCGGCCGAATACTAGGAGATCGTTTCGATTTGTTGGAGTACGAATGAAATTCCTACCACTTGTGTCTGCCATCAAGGCTGAGCGCCTAATCAGGAGTGGATGCAGTGGTTACTTAGCCTTCTTGAAGGATGACAAGGAAAGAAAGAATATAATTACAGAAATTGCAGTGGTGTGCTAATTTGAAAATGTATTTCCAGAGGAATTACCAGGTTTACCATCGGATCGAGAAGTGGAGTTTGCTATCGACTTGGCACCTGGAACGCAGCCGATTTCTAAAGCGCCATATAGAATGGCTCCGGCCTAGTTGAAAGAATTGAAGGAACAATTGCAGGAACTTTTAGATAAGGGGTTTGTCAGACCTAGTGTATCCCCTTGGGGTGCGCCAGTCTTGTTTGTTAAGAAGAAGGACGGATCAATGAGGTTATGTATTGATTACCGTCAGTTGAACAAACTCACTATTAAGAATAAGTATCCGTTGTCAAGGATAGATGATTTGTTTGACCAGCTACAGGGAGCCAAGTATTTTTCAAAGATCGACTTGAGGTCGGGATATCATCAGCTCAGGGTCAAGGCAGAAGACATTCAAAAGACTGCTTTTAGGACGAGATACGGACACTACGAGTTTTTAGTGATGCCGTTTGGGTTGACGAATGCGCCAGCGTCCTTCATGGATTTAATGAATCGGGTGTTTAAACCACACCTGGACTCTTGCATAGTTGTATTTGTCGATGATATCCTCATCTACTCCAAATCAAGGAAAGAACATGAGGAACATTTGAGATCCACTCTACAGACACTACGTGAACACCAATTATATGCCAAACTTAGTAAATGCGAGTTTTGGCTAGAAGAAGTTTCCTTTTTGGGACACGCTGTCTCAAAAGATGGTGTCACGGTGGATCCTACTAAGATTGAGGTAGTCGTACAGTGGGAACAACCAAAGATGGTCACCGAGGTACGTAGTTTCCTTGGTCTAGCCGGGTATTATAGACGTTTTGTGGAAGGGTTTTCTAAACTATCGGGTCCATTGACCAGACTCACACGAAAAGATGTGCGATTTGAGTGGACCGATGCGTGTGAAGCAAGTTTTCAAGAACTGAAGAAGCGACTGACCTCAGCCCCGATACTTGCAATTCCTTCAGGCAGTGGAGGTTTTGCAGTTTATAGTGATGCTTCTCATAATGGTTTAGGCTATGTGCTAAACTAGTATAAAAAGGTAATTGCTTATGGGTCAAGACAGTTGAAGGACCATGAGAAGAATTATCCGACTCATGACCTCGAGCTCGCAGCAGTCATTTTCGCATTGAAGATCTGGCGACACTATCTGTATGGAGAGACCTTTGAGATATTCACGGACCATAAAAGCCTCTGATATTTATTTACATAGAAAGAGCTAAACATGAGGCAGAGAAGGTGGATGGACATTCTCAAAGATTATGACTGCTCTATCCAATATCACCCAGGCAAGGCTAATGTAGTCGCGGATGCTTTGAGTCGGAAGGGTTCGGCTCAATTGGCTAACCTGATACTGGGAATGTACAGGTGGAAATTGTTTGAAGATCTTTCAATGTATGACGCAATGATAGAAGTACAAGCGTCAGGTAATCTATTGGCCAATATTTCAGTTAGACCAATGATCTTCGAACATGTACACGAGTTACAGATGAAAGATGCCGAGTTTGTTAAGATTCGAAAGGAAGTGATGGAGGGGACTCGACCGGATTTCTCGGTAAGGGAGGATGGTTCCTTATTATTCAGGGGACACCTCTGTATTCTGATTGATGTCGGTCTATTGTTAAGTAGTGAAAAATACCATTTTTCACCCCTAAACATGAGCTTTGAAAGACCCTTGAGAAGACTAAATAAGTGCTTTAGTGTGCATTTTACAGCTAACCAATTAGACAGGTCCAAGTCCGAAAAGCATCCTAAAATGATCAAAAAGCTGACAACTCATGTCAAGCTCAAAGAGGGAGTGAAGAAATAGCCTCAGAAATGGCTAAAAAGGTCCTAAAAGAGCAAGAAAAGACCTGAAGAAGAAGAAGGATCCATTCGCAAAGAAGAAATCAAGTTAAAAGTTCAAATCGCAAAGTAAAAAGTACTTTTCGGAAGGTCAAAGTTCGCTCGAATTGATTCGAGTCAGAATGAACTACTCGAAAGAACCATGTTCGCTCGAATAGTTGAAATTTCCTTTTCGAATAGAAGATCCGGGAGAAGTCCTTTATAAAAGACTTTCTTCAAGCCAAATTGCTTTGCGAAAAGAACTTCCGAGCCAAAACACTTTGAAAAGGCACTTAAACTCTACGAAGGACATTCGGGAATTACTTGTTTAAAGGGCATTTCAAGAATCTCTGACGCCGCCCAATGCATTTAATGACCGTGGACATTTCTGATTCCAATCAAGATCTAAAGCATATTCCAACCCATGTGAGCTCAAAGATGAAATCACTTGGCGGAACTTCTAGAAGCTCAAACAGATTTTTGAATTCCATAATGTAATTGATGCTTCTAGCGCTGATTGGCTGAACGGATCGAGCATTTTCATTGGCGTAGCAGTCTGATCCGATCCCGTGCTCAATCGCCATTGGGCAATCCAGATCTGAACACTTCGATTGGTCAATTCAGCCTGCTTGAGGATCAAGGAAAGCTATAAATAGAAGACATTTGCCCAATTGTGGCATCCAGATTTGAGTTTTCATCTCTGCTTTCTCCTTCCCAGATAGTCTATCTGCACTTGTAATTTCTTCCTCTGTTTTGCTTTTGAGAGTTGTTGAGAGTGATTTGTCACTCCAAGGAGATCGGATTCAAGACCCAAGTCCGAGGGCTTTCTAAAGTCGTGCTTTGTAATTGTAATTTTGGATTTTAAAAGGTTGTAATTTGTGTCTTCTCCATTGGAGTCATGTCGAGGGTTCGAATGTTCACCTTAGTGCATTAGACTTCTTTAGATTCACTCACCGCATCCAACTTCCCTTAATTCATTGTCCTGTGCGAATTAGCGTTGGTAACCTAATTCTAGCAAAGACTTACGATGATGTTCATGTTCGAACTAAAGAAACAAAGCCACAACTATTGGATGATCTCGTGACCATTGGATGAGATCATAGCCATAAGTCTAAACCTATTCCTTAATTCTGATTTATTTCTCTTACATCCGTCTTTGGTAGCAGATGAAGATTGAATCTGCTCTATTGGAATCTGATTCTCCATTAAAATTCAAAGGCTAAAATACATGAAGCTATTATTTCTGCATTTGTTTTATTTTAAACACCTCCACAACTCGGATCTGGATCACGTAGTTAGTTCTTTTCTTTATTTGCTTTTAGTTAAACGTGACAAAACCCAACACTCTCTTTTTATCTGCTTTCTAGATAATTATAGAGCCAGATCCGTAGCACAGATCCGAGGTTTATCTCTCCTGTTTAGACAAACTTCTCGTGGATCATCTTGAAATACTTACTTTTAAAACATGCTACAATTGGCCCTGATCTTGCAGGCCAGTGTTAGCCCCAATGTGCTGATATCCCTTTCATAAGTTAACATCCATATAACCTAGCATTCTTTAATTCTTTAATTTTTGATTCATAATGCACACAATTATGGCACACTTGGAGCGACAACAAGTTTTTGATTGGTAGACCTAAGTTTTTTTTTTTAATTTTATAGATTTGATTTTCATTTTAGTTTTTGCTTTAAACGCACTTTGTATTCCAAGTGCTTGATTAAATGTCTCTAGCTTTGTATAGAAAACCTATTTTCTCAAGCAGAATTTTTTTTTATTTTATTTTCTAAGTTTTATTCTTTGCCTTCTAGTTGTTTGAATAAATCTCGCCACTCTTTTGTCTTTTGTCAAATTTGGGCGAGTCTGAGTTTTCTTTTTATTTTGTCAATATCGGAATAAGGTCATGCAGCTTTTTGGATTTTTGCAGATCTGGAGCAGTCCAACAAGGAGCATCTGGACTAAAAGTGGAGCAGATCTGCTGAGTTTGCATCCTCTTCTCCTTTGCATTCATTTTCTATTTTAAATACTTGAGAACCAGCAGTTCATTGTGTTTATTGTTTGTTCGATTATAATTTCTCATCCTTTTAGGCATGCCGATTTTTTTACAAAACCAAATACAAAATAAAAGAAAATGAAAACACAAATAGAAAATCTCTTAGTTGTTTCTCATTATTTTCAGCAGAGTAAATAAGGGCTCTTGTTGAGCCCGGCTGATCCAAAACAAGTAAAAATAAAAAAATAGAAAATTATAAAAATAAAAATATATATATATCTTTCAGATGTAATGCTTTTCTCCATTTGCATCCACTTTTCCCATCCTGGACTCTGAGATCAATTTTTTTATTTTAGGAATCATGTAGGATAATGAGTAGTGGATCATAGGCTGTTTGAATATTCAATGGACTCACGATTTTATTTTCCTTCAAGATTTCTTCATCATAAATGGGTCTCATGTGTATGAACTCGCTTTTAATATGTGCTCCCATGCTTCATTATTATTATTTTTTTTCATACACATCATCAACAAAGGGTCATCTTATGAATCTTGCTTTTCACCGTATTCACCTGCTAATCATTTTTTCACTCAGATTCATAAGTATCTCTGGGCTTTTGGCCTTAGATTTTCTGTTTGGAGCTTAGGATGTATCATTTTTCTCTTTGGGCTTAGGATGTATCCTTTAGATTTTCAAATTCTGTTTTTAGGAATTTTAGTATTCGCTTTTAGATTTTCAAATTCTGTTTTAGGAATTGTAGTTTCAAATTTCTGTTTTTAGGAATGTTAGTTTCAAATTCTTTTAGGAATTTTAGTTTCAAATTGCTTTAGATTTTCAAATTCTGCTTTTAGGAATTTTAGTATTCTTTTAGATTTTTAAATTCTGCTTTTTAGGAATTTTAGTATTCTTTTAGGAATGTTAGTTTCAAATTCTGTTTTAGATTTTCAAATTACTTTTAGGAATTTTAGTATTCATTTTAGGAATTTTAGTTTCAAATTGTTTTAGGAATTTTAGTTTCAAATTCTTTTAGAAATTTTAGTTTCAAATTCGCTTTTAGATCACGATTTTTTTTTTTCTTTCTTAGGTTAATGTGTCCTAGTTTTACTAGTTTTCGTCATTTTTTGTGAGTATAGTTAGTTTCTAACTTTGTTTTCCTATTTTGCATTCACAAATTCTGTTTTGTATCAACACTTTTCTAATTTTTTAAACTTTGTATGGAGTCCCTTACCTTGTTTTCTTGTTTCTCTATTATTAGCATTAGTTTCCTTCCATTTGCATAGCAATCCTGCTATTTTTTTTTTTTTTTTTTCTTGTATTTGTATATCATGTTTTCCATTTCCTTGCTCATATATTCAATTTTACATTTTATTTTTCTCTTGCATATAGTTTAGATTTTTTACATTCTTAGTTTTTCTTTCTTCTTTATCCTGCGCCCTATTTCGAACCCATAGCACTGAGCGAGAGCTAGTTCTTCTGCTTGAGCATGACAGAGAACCAAGCCACGAAAGTGTGGGTGGGCATGCTGCAAGTGGAAATTGCTGTGGCCCCTCAACCAGTCCCTACAGGTTTACAAGCCCAACTCCTGTGGTGACCAGCTCTTCATTGCACCACTGCACCTTAGTCCACAGTCTGAGGTAGCCGGCTCTTGGTGCACCTCCTGACCCACAGATGGCTGGTTCCTATTCCTCCACACCTCCCCAATCCCTCTAGGCCAATCTCCCCCCACACCGCCCCTACACCTGGATCCTCACCTACCTCCAAAATATCCAAGCCCAGCTCCAAACAAATGCACAATCGATGCACGCCATATAGGAGCTCATCCAGTTAATCGCCCCATTACCACCTACCCCATTACCCCTGCTCTCCATTTTGCCTCACAGGCAACCCAAATGCAACCTGAAGTCCTAGTGCTTCCCCCTCCACTACCACCAGACTACCCAAACCACCTCGAACTACCTATGGCCTCACTTCCCTTGTTCCGAGTTAGCTACCCAAGCAGACCCCCTCTATCACCACCTCTCATGCGCTAACTTAACTACCCAAAACACAACCTTCCCTCCACCTTCCCCGCCCTCTCCCTTAATCCCAGTCCCCCCTCTCCTTTTAATTTTCTTTTCTTCTCTGTAATGTTTCTAGTCAATAAATTTTGCTTTCTCCAATGCTCACTGTCATGTTTTACTTTCTCATTTATGATTTCCTTCATGTTTTTCTGAATAATGGGACCATGCCACCTTTGAACCAGTGAGGACCTTTGCTCCTCATAGGTTTGGGGGTGTGGAGCAGATCCTGCCGGAGGGTCGGCATAAAGGCGGAAAAATCACCTAAGTAAGCAGGAAAGAATTTAATGTACTTAAGAATCAAGTTAACTAGGAAATTTTAAATATTCTTTGCAAAAATTTAGACATTCTAAACCTTGCGATAGTCTACATTTCCATGATGATTACACATAAAAACATCTGGTATCGTAGTAAGTCAAAAGGAAGAGAAAAGGTAAAGATATACTTAAAAGCTCAAGAAAACCATAACCATAAGGTGAGAATTGAGCCCATATATTTTCCATCTCTGTTGAAGAGTGACTAAGGCAATTTTTTCCGATTCAAAGGATTGGTGAGGCATTAGATCCACTAGAAGTTAGGAAACTCCAAATTGAAACAAGTGACAAAGACTCATGAGATGAAGAAAAGATCAAGGCCTTCTTTGGACAGCTGAACCTAACAGAACCAACCAAGAAAAATCTGCCCTGTTTGTACCCCATTTGAGTTTGTAAATCCTACAATCCTTCATCAAAATACCCAAAAAGTACTTGCAACCGAACCTATGGAACTAATTCAGCCTTCCTCACTCTAAGAATTCAGGAGGTAAAGGAGAAAGAATCAAGATGGCCCATTTCGGGCAACATCAAGAAAATGAAGAGAAATACCTCAAAAACAGGCAATATGGTGACCGAGAAAGAAGAGACAAACAATATGAAAAGTTGCAAGCAAAAAGGCAAAAAAAGGACCTTATGTTAAAAAAAAAATGCAAGATCAAAGAAAGAACTGATCACTGTGAATGTGAGAATCTCGAAAAGAAGAAGAAAGAAGCTAAACTCAAAACGGTGCAGTCATGAACGATCTCCTGCACTTCCCGAGTTCTCAAATTCAAACCCTGCTCAAACTTGCTTTCCTTGAACCCTCACTCCATAAGCCATACAAACAAACCTAGATTAAAAGTCCTTGTGATCCAAAGTTGAGTGACCTGTCATGTAGAGATAAGAAGTTCCCCAATCTATGGTGAGGAGATGTCAATGATGCCAAGCACTGAGAAATGTGCCTATGCTCATGCTTACAGATCCATTTGGGAGATGTAACGCTCTTGAGCTTGAGTGAAAACGAACCCCTCAACAAAAACACTGATGAGAGTATACCCCGTGAGTGTTTGGGTTGGAACTTGAGCACATTAAGTATGACTTATAACCTAATTTTTATCCATAGGATGAGCTTCACTGGCACATTTGTATGATTTTCTATGACTGTCACAGATTGGAAATATTGAAACATTCATGAGGTTTATAAATGTTGAAATCTCCTTGCAAACAATACAACTAAATTTCTGTGTAAACATGGATTCAAGAGTAACTAATTTCGATCTTTGATTGCTCATGAGATAACAAAGGCACTAATGCCAACTGTCCCATGGAGAAGTTTGTGGGTACCTTCATGAAAACCCTCGGAGACTTCTACCTCCTCTAGGGATCACCTAGGGGTTGAAAAGGCTTGTTGCATATGCTAAATGCACTGCTTCCTACAAAAGTGGCTCTTTACTTTGTTTTTATGTTTCTACTAGCAAAGCTTAGGTTTGGGGTGTTAAGTAGTGAAAATACCATTTTTCACCCCTAAACATGAGCTTTGAAAGACCCTTGAGAAGACTAAATAAGTGCTTTAGTGTGCATTTTACTAACCAATTAGACAGGTCCAAGTCCAAAAGCATCCTAAAATGATCAAAAAGTCGACAACTCATGTCAAGCTCAAAGAGGGAGTGCAGAAATAGCCTCAGCACTGGCTAAAAAGGTCCTCAAAGAGCGAGAAAAGACCTGAAGAAGAAGTAGGATCCATTCGCACAGAAGAAATCAAGTTAAAAGTTCAAATCGCAAAGTAAAAAGTCCTTTTCGAAAAGGTCAAAGTTCTGATCGAATTGATTCTGGAGGTGTAATGAACTACTCGAAAAGAACCATGTTCGCTCGAATAGTTGAAATTTCCTTCGAATAGAAGATCCGGGGAGAAGTCCTTTGCGAAAAGACTTTCGAAGCCAAATTGCTGCGAAAAGAACTTGGAGCCAAAACACTTTGCGAAAAGGCACTTAAACTCTGAAAGGACATTCTGGGAATTACTTGTTTAAAGGGCATTTCGGTAATCTCTGCAGCCCAATGCATTTAATGCCCGAGGGACATTTCGGAAGATTCCAATCAAGATCCAAAAGCATATTCCAACCCATGTGAGCGCTCAAAGATGAAATCACTTGGGAACTTCTAGAAGCTCAAACAGATTTTTGAATTCCATAACAGAATTGATGCTTCTAGCGCTGATTGGTTGAACCAGATCGAGCATTTTCATTGGCGAACAGATCTGGATCCCGTGCTCAAGCGCCATTGGGCAATCCAGATCTGAACACTTCGATTGGTCAATTCATGTGCAGGATCAAGGAAAGCTATAAATAGAGAAGACATTTGCCCAATTGTGGCATCCAGATTTTGAGTTTTCATCTCTGCTTTCTCCTTCCTACGATAGTCTATCTGCACTTTGTAATTTCTTCCTCTGTTTTTGCTTTTGAGAGTTGTTGAGAGTGATTTGTAACTCCAAGGAGATCGGATTCAAGACTGCAAGTCCGAGGGCTTTCTAAAGCCGTGCTTTGTAATTGTAATTTTGGATTTTAAAAGGTTCTGTAATTTGTGTCTTCTCCATTGGAGTCATGTCGAGGGTTCCAATGTTCACCTTAGTGCATTAGACTTCTTTAGATTCACTCACCCGCATCCAACTTCCTTAATTCATTGTCCTCGTATGCGAATTAGCGTTGGTAACCTAATTCTAGCAAAGACTTATGATGTTCATGTTCGAACTAAAGAACAAGCCATTAACTATTGGATGATCCGTGACCATTGGATGATCATAGCCATAAGTCTAAACCTATTCCTTAATTCGGATTTATTTCTCTTACATCTGTGCTGGTAGCCAGATGAAGATTGAATCTGCTCTATTGGAATACTGATTCTCCATTAAAATTCAAAGGCTAAAATACATGAAGCTATTATTTCTGCATTTGTTTTATTTTAAACACCTCCACAACTCGGATCTGGATCACGTAGTTAGTTCTTTTCTTTATTTGCTTTTAGTTAAACGTGACAAAACCCAACACTCTCTTTTTATCTGCTTTCTAGATAATTATAGAGCCAGATCTGGTAGCACAGATCTGGAGGTCTATCTCATATTTCAGACAAATTCTCTGTGGACGATCTTTAATATACTCACTTTTAAAACTTGCTACAATTGGCCCTGATCTTGCAGGCTATTGTTAGCCCTCAATGTGCTGATATCTCTTTCATAATTTAAAATTATGTAACTTAATATTCATTAATTCGTCATTCAAAACACACATAAATCAGGCACATGTGGAGCAACAACATCTATGCCAGACTATTTTGGATGAGGCACACAAGTCAAAGTATGCAATCCATCCAGGTAGTAAAAAAATGTATCAAGACCTGCATAAGAACTACTGGTGGAGAGGTCTCAAACACGACGTAGCAGAGTATGTGTCTAAGTGTCTGACGTGTCAACAAGTGAAGGTTGACCATAGACACCCTGCTGGATTACTACAGCCTCTGCCTATACCGGAATGGAAGTGGGAATTTATCTCCATGTATTTCATCGTGGGTTGCCACGGACAGTGAAGAGGTATAACGCCATCTGGGTTGTTGTGGATAGATTAACAAAATTGGCCCATTTCTTGCCCTACAACACCATGTATACGGCAGGCAAACTTGTGGAACTCTATATGAAAGAGATAGTACGCCTACATGGTATCCCAAGCAGTATTGTATCTAATCGTGACCCGATGTACACTTTAAAGTTTTGGTAGAAATTTCAAGAAGGTATGGGTACTCGATTAGATTTCAGTTCAGCGTTCCATCCACAGACTGATGGGCAGACGGAACGAGTAAACCAAGTGATCGAAGATATGCTAAGGGCATGCATGCTTGAATTACAGGGTTCATGGGATCAGCATCTTCCCTTGATCGAGTTTTCTTATAACAATAGTTTTCAAGCAAGCATTGGAATGGTGCCTTACGAAGCTCTCTATGGTAGGCATTATCGATCGCCCATCAACTGGGAAGAGACCGGAGAAAATTTTGTGCTTGGTCCGGATGTTCTCGAAGATAATGCTATGATTGTCCGAATGATAAGGGAACGACTGCAATCAGCACAGAGCCGACAAAAGAGTTATGCTGATGTCAAGAGAACGAGCCTGGATTTCACCGTGGGCGATCATGTCTTTGTGAAAGTATCACCTATGAGGGGTGCTATGAGGTTCGGAAGAAAAGGGAAACTCAGTCCTTGTTACATTGGACCCTTTGAAGTTTTAGGTCGAGTCGGAGAAGTAGCCTATCGCATCGGATTGCCTCCGTTGTCTAATAGGGTGCACAATGTCTTTCATATCTCCATGCTCCGCAAGTACGTAAAAGACCCCACGCACATTTTAAGCGGTCAATCAATCGAATTACATGAGGATATGACCATGGTTGAAGACGCTACTCAAATCTTGGACCGAAAGGAATGAACTCTACGTGCTAAAGTCATTCCGTTAGTACTAGTCAAGTGGGGCAACCACCCTATTGAGGAAGCAACTTGGGAAAGGGAGGCTGAAATTCGGGACCTGTATCCCCATCTATTTGAGTAGTGGAGATTGTAATTGATCTGTACTAGGTGTGAAATAATTGTATGAGACTTGGGATTAGTTTGTATAATTTTGTTGTATGAACCGAGTATAAAACTAGTTTAAGTGGTGTTTGACTTATGTGTTAAAATTTTTACGATTTTGTTTATGTAGTATGGGAAGTTATCATTTTACGTCCCTATCTCAAATTATGATGATAAGGTGTACAACTAGCCGGCACCTTGTCAAAGTTTACAAATACAGTTCGGAATAACAATAGAAAATACGCGAACTCCGATGGCTTACTTGATGGGTTACTGTTGGGTTACAACCATCTTCAACATAGTAAGTAATCATTCACGCAATGATGGCTTACTTGTTGGGATAGAATTCACGCAATGATGGCTTACTTGTTAGGTTAAATAGTTGTTAGTCCATAGTGGAATCTGGAGGAGTTACCTCCTTTTAAATGAGTGGTTTGAACAATCTGAGGGAGCAGCCTCAGTTTCAAAATTTTGGTTTTCATTTGATCGAAATTAAAATTCGATCGAACGAAATTTTGTGGGACAAAGTAACAAGTATAGCCAGAACGAAATGTAACCACAGTGGGCGCTAGTGGTTTCTCAGAGAAATCGTTCGATCGATTCCAAACCGTTCGAATGAAATCCTTTCACCAGTAAGAGGGAAAAAGGGCCTAAAAATGTAATCTGAGAAATCGTTTAATCGATTTATAAACCGATCGAACGAAAGTTTTTAAAGGCATTTAGACCTGGGTATTTCATTCGATCGAAATCAAATTCGTTCGAACGAATTTTTGAGTTGGCATTTAATAGCTGAAAACCGATCGAACGAATTTAAATTCGTTCGATCGGTTTGGCAATCTATATATTGGTGCATTCGAAATTGTTTTCATTCGTTCAAAAAAAATCAGCAAGCTAATATTTTCTTTTGGGAAAAACCTTAGGGTTTGTGAAGGTCCCCGATCTTCATTGATTTCGACAATCTTCACGCTTGAAACATTGTCATCATCCGTTTGGGGTCATCTAGAGGTAATCATTAACCCCAATTTTAGTTTTTTCAAATCCATTTCTCCTCGTATTTGATAGATTTAGGGCTAAGCAGCACATAAACTCTACATTGTGCTTAGTTAAAATGCCACCTAAGACTCGCCAAGCCACGACGAGTATGGCACCGAAGAAACCCACTTCGGGTTCTTCCTCACAACCACCACCGAAGAAACCACCTACAGGTTCTTCATAGGCACCGCCCGTACAGGCACCACCTCCACCACCTAACTGTGAACGACCAAATGAATGGTGGTCGGATAAGGATTTCGAACCCGAGTGGATAATCGATCCCAAGATTTTTGCCAAGCGTGATGAAACGCATTGGGCCTTCGATTACATTTCCACGGCTGGTCTAATGGGTATTCTCAGACCATGCGACGAGAGTTACTACCCTCAAATTGTTTGACTATTTTACCAGAATATGGAGCTCATTAAGGACCCTACCATTTTAAAAACCAAAATTGATAATAGACCGTATACCTTTACATTTGATTACGTGATGGATGCATTGGAATGTTTCCCCGCGTATGACCATGAAGATATAGCATTAGCTGAGCCTTTTCCAAAGGCCTTGGACTATCAGTATGTAGTCAATCACATGACCCAGGGCCGAATCAGTTCGGGTCATTCTATCAAACAAGTTGATTTGCCCCGTGACCTCTGGATACTTGATTCCATCATCCACTGTAATTTATACCCTTTGCGCCATCGGACCGAAAGAGTTGGTGAGGTTCAAATGGCGCTCTTTTCAGCTTTCAATGGGCAGTGGTTCAATGCCCCCTAAATGGTTTTGGAGGGAATGAAGTATGCCCGAAAGAAGATGTTGCCCAATGTCAAAAAGTCAATTGACGATATGCTGTATGCGAGATTGATTTCCGTTATGGTAGAGGACTATGCAGGGGTTGATACCTACACCCTCTCCCCAAATGAGTTCAAGCTGACCGGCAATATTCAACCTTTTACCATGGTTGATTGGAACCGGACGTATGTTAAATTAGTTAAAAAGCCGATAGCCGAGGTACCACCCCAACCGGAAATCAACCCTCAAAACCCACCACCACATGCTACCCCAGTCTATGATGAAGTTGCTGCTCATGTTCCTCCTCAGCAGCCTGTGCTCTGGATTACGTACTACGACCCCATGAGGATCTTCCTACCCCGACGGTTGCCGATTTATATGCCTTGTTGGAAGCCAACACCCATCAAATGGCGGAGAACAATCACCTCCTCAATCGCAGGTTGGATTATTATGACGCTCTTCATGCTGAGACGATGCGTTTCATGTACCCCGATGACTATCTTCAACGCATGGCCGCAGCGCAAGCATGGGTCTCTGGGGTGTCGACTTCTGGTGCGGGAATGCGTGATGATGACGACATTCTGCCTGGTGACGGGGAGTCTTGAGTGCCCTTTATTTAGTGTGAATGTCCTTTATTTGATGTCATATTTTGGGGGTGACAAATTTTGGACTATTTTATTATGGGCTGTAAATTTTGTTGGATAATTTGTATATTTAACACAAGTAGCCGAGGACATGTTCCTCTTGAACAATCGTGGCATGGCTGCCACTCGACACTGTATAACTGCATTTTTGTTTTCTCTTCTCTATCTATTGTGTTTATGTTGGTGAATTTGTTTCCAATTTAGCTATCTATTTTGTGTGTGTGGCTGTTTTCTTTGTGACTACATATACTTCATGCAGGATGGGTATTTGAACTAGTCCCACGTGTACCCATGCTGGGGTGTGGGGGAGGCCCCTCTTGTGTATCATTTTCGGGGATGAAAATTCCCAAGGAGGGGTGAATGTAACGTCCCAGAAATTTCGTATCTTAAATGGTTCACCTCGGGATGCGGACCAACTGGTCACATGTTTGACTGGGTCACCTTTGACAGAGTCGACTTATCAATCGTAGGTATACGAAGTGTATAATATAAACTCACCCTTAGATGGACTGAGTATCCTTAAATATGCCCACACACACACATGTACCTTAGATGTTGGTGTTTAACACCAAGACAAATGGATAGGTTATAAGGAAGAAGGAAAAGGGAAATAAAGTATTTCTTTTGATTGAGTAGTTAAGAGGAGAGTTAAGAGAAAGAGAGATAGAGTGAGAGAGTAAATATGAGAAATCATGCGATTGTATTGAATGAAAATTATTGACTTTGGCTCGGAGAACTAGCAGATCGAGCTCGAGATCGAGGAGAGGTTTTAATTGTGAGATTGAGAAACCCTAGTAAGATCAGACTTGGGATCAAAGGATCCAACCGTTGAAGGTGAGCTAAATTTTCTTAAGAGATTCTTTAAAATTTGTTTGATTTAGCAATATGTTTATATATATAAATATAATATAAAGACATGAGATTAGTGAAGTTTTAGAAGGGTTGGAGGAGTTCAAGAATTGATGAACTCGATCCAAAGCTAAGAATAGGCAAATTCGATCAAACGAATTCCAAACCGTTTGCACGAATTTGGCCTAAGGAGAAGATTTGAAAAGAGAGAAGGGTTTCTGAGTAAATCGATCGAACGATTTGAATTTCGTTCATTCGATTTTGGAAACCATTTGATCAAAATAAAAAATCGATTGAACGGTTTGCTCAGAAGATAAAGAAGAAAAAGGAGAATTCGTTCGAACGAAATAAAATTCGTTCAAACGATATGAAATTCATTCGAACGATTTAGAAACCCTTCGAACGATTTTGTGAATTGTTCGAACGATTTGGAAATCGTTCGATCGATTTGAGTAATTTAAGCTTTGGAGCCTAGTTTAGTTTGAAAATGAATGGTAATTGAACCTAGGCTTCTTGACCCACTGTTTAAACATTGTAATGATATTTTGCATATGTTGATCATGCCTAGGTTAAATCGAACCGTTGAGTTACTCATAGTAGGATCGGGTTTGAGGATTCAAAAGGTTCGAGATGCATGTAAGGTAGGGGAATATCTAACTAGTATGCTATATTACAATCCCATATGTAGTCATAGTGTAAGATGCATGTTTCGTTAAATTTTGTTGAGTTATAGTTAATGCAAAGCATAAAGTAAATGGCAATAGTGCATGTGTTTACGCAAGTAAAAAAGGAATTCATTAAGAGAAAGATCATCCCAGGGATGTGAGGTGGATGAAAGATTCATGTTAAAGAGATAAACAGTAAACATGAATGCACGGGTTGAGTGTTATTATCTATTAGAACAAATTCACGGTGAATAACTATATTTATTGCACAATTCGATTTAAGGTTCAGAGAATACCCAACCGACGCGGTAGGATAACCGTGACTGATGCGACAGGATATCCGTGACCGGTACGGCGGCTAATCCGTACAACAGCAGACATCCTAGGGATGTATAGTAGTATTAAGCCCGTCGCCTAAGAGACATGGACGAGGACAATTCCATGAAAAATAGTCTGATTAGACGACGATGGAGGGTATTCCATCGGGGCTCTATGCTATATTGCTCGGGGATTATTTAAGTTAAGATTTAAGTTGTGATCTCAGCCTGGTTGCAATTAAGGAAACTAGTAGTCATTAAAAGAAATGCATGATCAGAATGATAAAAGTACTCAAATTGTCTTGTCACATCTTAAAGTTATTTTTCAAGAAATAATATAACTATGAGTGCATGTCTATTCTTGTCATGAAATATATGTTTGTAAAATAGATATATTTGCTATGATATTGCCCTATTGAGCTAGGATGTAGCTCACCCTTTGACTATATGTCACAAGTGACAGTTTAGAAATTGATGAGGATGTAGGAATTGCTACAGACGAGGGTGATCCCGGTGATTCGGAGTACTTTCCAAGGGAGGAGACTGAGCCTCCTCTGGAGAGATTCTTCTAGAAGATCTTCATTGCGTATTTTGATTAGTTTTGATAGTTTGAAAAAGAGAATTATGGCTTGGTACGTCCAGCCTTATTTTTGAGAGTAAACGAATATGTAATATTCTTTTGCCGAACCATTGAGAGTGATCGTAGTTACGACACTAATGGTTCGGGTTGGTTCTTTTATTTATGCGGAGTCATGAAATTAGAACTATCTTTTGGGCATGTGTTTTTGGATTAACGTACTGTAGAAATGGAGATGTATTTTGTATTATTTTCTTTTGTTTAATATTATGAATGTGATGCACCAAGTGTTCCGCATTTACTTTATGGGGCACGACCTCGAGGGCTGTGCCGATGGCTCAAGTTTTGGGGTGCCGAAATCTAGGCTGTCACTGTATGTGTTCGGTTTGGATTTAATTAGATTGGAAGGTTTAAAGGTGTGACTCTTGTCCTTCTATGGTTTAAGAAAGTATAGTTTATAAATGTGTGAGTTAAAAGTTTTGGGTTCTTGTTATTTGGAATTTTCTTTTAAGTTTGGGATTAAATGTTTTGGGGCATTTTCTTATGATTTCAGGCTTTTTTTTTTATTAATGTCTTTTCTTCCTTTCTTTTCTGTATCTCGGGTGTTGGACCCGAAGAGCTGTGTTTATTGTGTGGATTCTTGATAATGGACGGGATTGGAAATGCAAGGTAGCGGTCGAATTGTTGTCATGCTAAAGGAAGAGATGGAGGAGAGAAAGGTGGTAGAAAGGAAACCCAAAGATAAGGTAGGGTCAGAATTCTCATGACCGATGCCTATTTTTCCTCGGTAGGCTCTGCAAATCTCGTATTAGTTGCTCTTCCTTGTTATGGTTTCCAAGGTGAGCTTTTAAGGGCAGATCCCGCAAGTCCTAGGTGGCTTTCCGTGAGCCACTCTTTCTTTTCTGCCGGCTCGGGGCAAGGGGAAGAGGTTATTACTGCTAGAATTCATTCAGGGTGCCTCCTTTCTCTGAGTTTCTCCGAGATTTCTAGTTTCCCGAATAAATCAAGATTCAGGGATTGCCTGAACATGTGGCTTTCTACGTTTTTTTTTTAATTTTAAGTTATATATTCAGAGGGTATGCCCTCGGTGTATTTTTATTTATTTATGAAAAGATTATGATTTTAATTTCTTTTGTAAATTTAGGTTTAGTTTGTTTTGCAGCTTATTTGATTTATCTTGAGTACGAGGTTTACTTGTTTAATTTATTTATTTTGGATCGGGGCATGTTAGGAGCATTTTTTTGTTTTGACTTAGTTTGGGACTAGTTGGAGTGTATGAACGATGGAGATATTTTTCTTGTTTAGTTTCGCCTTAGTTGGGACAAGTTTTTTTGTTTTGCTTAGTTTTGTTTCAAATGAATGGATGATGGGGGGCACTTTTTTTTTTTTTTCTTTGGTTTGGTATTAGTTGGAGTGTATAGGTATTGTTGGGGCATTTTTTCTGTTTGGTCTGGTGCATTTTCTTTTAGTTATCGGGGTGGATATTTCTTTAGGCTTAGAATGTTTTGGATCAGGCTTACCAGGGGCGTGATTTAGGCTAATAATTACTGTCGAAGATTACTAATTCAAGACCTGTGAATGTGTTGTTCTAGGCATTTTTTTTTTTGGTGTTTCTGGGGAATTGCGCGCTTCACTCTAAGCGCATAAATTAATTACACGCCGGAGGGAGCACGCGCATTCAGAGCATCAGAAAATAATTATGCGCCATTTTCTGGTCGTTTGATAGAATTAAATGTAGGGTACTGAGCGCGCGATTAAGGCAGTGGCTGGTCACTATACGGGCGACCATTGGCATTTGCGCGCCATTGTATGGGCACTTGAAGTGGTTATGCGCTTAATAGGATGCGCGCAACCAGATGGTCGGGTTAGTTTGGGTGGGCGACGATTAGATTACGCGCCCAAGGTCGGTCGTGTAATCCTAATTAAGTGCGGATAGAGTAATGCGTGATTGGTTTGAGCGCCAGAATTTAAGCGCGCAATTTTGGTGTGTCTTATAAATAGTTTAAAATTTTTCATTTTTGTCATGCGATCCGTGTTAGTCTTTGATTCTCTGTTTCTTTGTTTCTTGGTGCTCTAGTTTTCGTGTTTTCGTGATATTTCGTGATCTGATCATTCGTTTCAGGAACCGTTTCTTCTATTTTCTTTAAGTTTTTGAGCTCTTCATTCTAGGATGGAGTTTGAGGGTAGTGGTAGGCATGATATTACTATTTTTGAGTTAGAGAGGATGTTAGAAGGGGAGATAGGTGAGACTTTTGAGGTTCGGACCGATGTTGTCTGGGAGGCGGGTGTTGGGGAGGTAGTTAGAGAAGAGGTTTTGGAGGTTGACCAGCCAGGGGTCAAGGAGGAGGTGCTCGAGATTGAGCAGGGGTCGATGAGGTTGAGGGTGAGAGGGTGCAATTCCTAAGGGTGAGAGGGCTGAGGGTGTGGCTGCGGAGCACCAGGGTGAGGAGCATCGAGATCGCAGACACTTCCCACTGGAGGATTACTTTGCTCGAGGCTAGGTAAGTACCCATGAGCAAGAGTTCTTTCATTTTCTTAGCCATTTAAGTTATGGCATAAGCTTATTAGGATATGGAAATCCTTCTAATTTATGTCAAACCTGCATTGATCCTTGGTTGTGTGCTCACTCATGCATCATAACAGCCTCTAGAGATAGGTCATGTTTCTATTCGGTTGTTCTTATCATGTTTTATGTGTTTCTTGTAAATTGTTATTGTGTTTGGGGCATATTTGACTTGTTTTTAGTTTTAAATTCGTTTATCTTCCGTCATAGGTGCATGTTAGTGTTACTGTTATTGTTTGTGTTTCATTCGATAGGAGCCCCTGCAGCTGGCTATCAGCTCGGCATAGGCCGATCTCATGCTTGGTATCGTGCCTTATTAGAGTTTCAGGAAGCACGACTGGTGTCTTTTAGTTTTGGACCGATCCGAGAGCTAGAGCCCTTTCAGGTCAATCGTGGCCTGTTCACGGTGATCCTAGAGAGGTGGAGGGAGGAGCATCAGGCACTTCTCTTTCTAGTTGGCATGATGTTACCGACCCCAGAGGACTGGGTCCGCATCACTGGTCTTCATTTCGAGGGTGAGCCGATCACAGGGCGGATGGCAGGACATTATTTAGAGGTCTGTGAGGATATTTTGGGTGTGCTGTATAGGTCGAGCGGCTCGGGGCCAAGTGTAGTTTGAGTCACTTGGTTTTTCGATATGTTTGCTAGTGGCTTCGTCCCTCTGAGGTGCCATTCTGAGGCAAAGGTGACCTATGAGGCGTGCTGTGTAGTAGTGGTGGGTCAGGAGCCCATGGTGGAGCCGGGATTTGCTACAGATAGGTTGCTCCGAGCATTCTTGATGCACTTCCTTGGTGCGGTGCTCTTCTCTTCTTCAACTCGGGGATGCGTCACAGGGTTATTTTTTATGGTTCTCGGGGACTTGGTTCAAGTCCCTTCCTACGCGTGGGGTGCGGCCGCATTGGCGCATCTCTATAAGCAGCTTTATCATCGGCGACAAGGTGTCGCGTTGATTAAAGGTTTCCTTTTATTCATCCAGGTGAGTTTTAGTTAATTGGTGTCGTGACGTCTTTAGTTTGGTTAATTTTTTGGTCGTTCAATGGTAATATCTTCTTAGCATTTCTTCTTGTGTGTCGTTGGTGTTGTTGTTACTTTTCTCTTTAGTTTTGGGTGTATGATCATTTCGCTTTCCTTCATCCGAGAGTTCCGTTGGAGGTGACATTCACATTCCTGTAGATGAACATGTGGAGGGAGGCGTTGAGGGGTCGTTGTTGGTCTTCGAATCTTTAGACTGTGCGCGGTCTCTTTGAGGATATGCATGCGGGGCAGGTATAGATTGTCATGGGTGTGTTCTTTTTTTTTCGATCTTCTAGGATCTGAGTCTTCGTTGTGAGTTCAGCTTGTTTGTTTGGTTATAGATGATTTGGAGGCCATATGCAGACGAGGAGGATGCGGAGGTGCCGGTGATTAAGTCTAGCCGGCCCTTCTTTGATGTGCACATATGGGTCCATTGTTTTGAGATGGTAGAGAGGATCCACACTTCTCGAGTGGTACGACAATTGGGGCTCGCTCAGGGAGTCCCTTCAGAGATTTGCCACAAAGTGGCGAAGAGGATGACCGGCCCTCCATACTAGAATTTTACGGAGTAGATGGCGCTTCAGGTAGCGGATTTTAGAGCCGGGGGGACCAGGGTTAGGGGGGCAAGTGATGAGGCGGATGCCCAGGAGTATGTTCTGTGGTTTAGCGCATTGGGTGGCGGGCGCCTCTTCACGCGTCCCTTCCATGGGAGTGGCTCTTTCGTGATTGGTGGGTCGGAGTCAGCGTTGGCTTTGAGGGAGAGGTTGGCTGTGTTAGAACATGACCATCTCACCACGAGTGTGCGGGGGGCATTAGATGCGCTCCATAGGGTGATGGAGCGGATGGGGTGTGCTCCTTATCCGGATGAGGAGATGTTGCACTCTTTAGCCTCCTCAGTTGCTCAGGCTAGGGGAGTGGAGGATGAGTTGGGGGCTTGGCTAGCAGAGACTTGACGGCTCCTGGTGAGTTGATTTATGCTTTTTTCTCTTTGTGGATTCGGTCTTTTGGTCATTCTGATATGGTTGTGGTGTCTCGTTTTATTTTATTTTGGATAGTCTGCGAGGGAGGATGAGGTTGCTCGTCAGATGGTGATGATCTAGTTGTTATCCGGTCAGCAACAGGCTGGCCGAGAGGTGGAGGCTAGCATATGATCTAAGATTGATCAATTGGTAAGTGTCTTCACAAGTATGATTTTGTTTAATTGTTATCATTGTGAGCTTGCCAACTGATATGTTTATTATTATTCATAGAGAGCTGAGCTCGCCGCTAGAGGTTTCTCCCCGACATTTGATCCATCTTCAGTTGCTTCCTCTAGTCAGGAGGATCCAGCGATGGCTCAGCTTCGGGCCAAGCAAGATCATTGGGTAAATTCAATTAAATCTTTTGTCTGATTTATGTCATTGCATTAGTTTGTTGGGTGTCGTTGTTCTGATTTCTTAGTAGTTTGCTAATATTATGTGATATTTCAGCGTCGGGTTGTCAAGGATCTTTAGATGAGGGAGGCGACTGCTGCCTCTCTACGCCCGGAGAGTCAGGTATAGTTTCTGACGTGGTGTAATCCTATTTCAGTTATTCCATCTTTATTTTGTTCTGACATATCTTGTGTTGGTTTGTTTGGTTCTTCGTGCAGGCTGTTCCGGACTCTGCTCCCGAGGCTCTCCCTCAAGAGTCTGTTCCTATCGCTACTCAGGTATGTTTTAGTTATTATATTTATAGTTTATTTGTCATTATAGTATTTTTCTTATCCATCTGTTTGTTCTTGTTGCAGTCGACTACGTTTGTTGTTCCTTCTGTGCCTCCTGCTGATCTAGTGACTACCTAGACGGTCAAGCGACTTCTGGAGGGGAGGCAGGCCCTGGTATAATCCTTTCCCTCTTTTTTTTTCAAAGTTTCTTATTTTGTTTATGTATATATTAGTTTTCCTTTGACTTGGTGTGGTTATGCAGGTTCGTCAGCTAGAGGAGGCGCGTTTAGAGGTGGCATGAGCGCAAGCCACTCCCGAGGAGAGACGAGTCCTTGGGGAGACGCAGAGTAGGGAGGACTTGGTTATTGAGATGATGGCTATACGGAAGACTCAGACTAAGGTGTTAGAGGCGGCTCGTCAGATGACGCGGGCGGAGATGCAGGCGTCCCTAGATCAGTTGCAGTATCATCTGATGAGGAGTGAGCGAGGGATATATAGGCTAGCTCATCAGCTTGGTGGATCGGATTCAAGGGCTACAGGTTCCTCAGTCAGGCAGTCTCGTCACAAGTCACATGATCATGCCAGGGGTGATGCTCATGAGGATCTCATTGTTCGTGACGTTCTTGCGAGGCATCCTCGTTCTCGATCGAGGCGGTCTGCTAGTCAGGTGAGTGAGGGGGGATCTGTGGCGGGGCTTCGTCGTTTAGAGGTTTCGAGGACTCCGGGTGTCGGGATTATATTTTCAGAGGATCAATCTACAGACCTCCGAGCTGATGATACCAGGGATAGTAGTGCTCGGCCATCCCAACGGCAGCATAGGGAGTAGGTGTGTGTATGTGTGTGTTTGTATCCATAGCATGTGTGTGTTGTATATATAGGGGGGATGCCCCCAGTGATAAGTGTAAAAAGAAAAAAGATTTTGACATATATATATATATATATAAAGAGATTTTTTGGTTTAGATGTACCTGATTGGCTCCTTTTTCTTTTAGTTACCTTTTACGTCTACTTTTGCTTCTTTTTTCTACTTTAGCGCCATCGACCGTCATTGGGACTTGGATGCTTCCTGAGCTAGCCCGGTGATGGTTACAGGTTGCCTCATATCTACACATGTGAGAGTAATGCTGTCAATAGTTTTGTTCACCCCCTTGCTAGTTGTCAAGGGGGGCAAGTGTCACAAACCGAAGTCTAGTAGCAAAAGATGGATATGTGCTCTTTTTTTTCTTCTTTTTTTTTCTCTCTTTTTTTTCTATTTCTTTTTTTCTTTTTCTTTTTACCTCTTTATTTTTTGAAATGACAACAATGCAATAGGAAAAGCAAATAGCTAAGAGAGAAATAATAACAAAATAATAAAAAATAAAAATGCCCCAGTATAGGAGCGTGATAGGATTGGCAGTATGGTATCTTTGATAGCACTTTTCGGATGGTAACTTTGTCATATCTTATCTTCTTTGTGGGCAAGCTGGTGCTTCTGATATGATTCTTCTTCAAATCTAAAAAAATGCCCCAGCATCAAGATGCAATGTAGCCTTTCTGGGTTTCGAGATGAGCGCTTTGGGTCTATAAGCAGTCATGGGTATTTAGTGAGTTAGTTTTGAAGAAAAAGTTGATTGGTACTATCACCATACCAGGGCAGGTCTATTTGCTTAGGTCAGTTGTATACGGGGGTCTATTCTGGGGTGGTGGTCATCCTATCCCATGGTTATTAGGGAGAAGTATGGCAGGTATAGTAGGTGATTGCATCAGTCATCATTCATCGATTTTCAGTTTCATTTCTAGGAATATCCTGTAAGGCTTCTGATTTATTGTTCGAAATAAAAATAGCAGAGGGGAGGGGTAAGGCTCAGTGATGCAGGGAATAGTTTATATCTAATATTTCCCAAAAGGGATTTGTAGCAATATTTTTCTCAGAGGGAATACGGGATGCTATGATCGAACTCTTCGTCATGTTTCGGCACCTTCAAAATCTCATATTCTATGGTTAGCAGGAGTTTATCCTCCTCCCGCCACCTTACGACGACATCCAGTAGTATGGGGGCATCAGGGATGCCCTCGCAGCTTGCTTATACACTTCTAGTAACGTTACCAGGGGTGTCCTCATGGTCTGCTTATGCTTTCCTGAGCTCATTGACTTGTTCATTCGTCATAATGCTCTCATTCAACTTTTGACATATAAATGCATATTTCTTTTTGAAAGCATCATGCTAGCGCAAGAATAATGAGTTTTGATTGAACCTAACATCTTCATTTTTTTTTTGCTCTAACATCTCCTCCAATGGCGAGGGAAGGGAAATGAGGATCGAGTATTACTTATGCTTTTGAAAGGGGCTAGATAGGTCACTAGTCTTTTAATCAAATTATTCGAGTGAGAAAAGGTGGGCGATAAATCAGAGGTCTTAAGGATATTCTGAGAATTAAAGGCGTACGACTAATGAATGGGTCGTGACGACTATGGGAGTGATAAGTATAAGTATTTAACCACAGGATATAATGATCGCAAGGCTAAGGGTAATATTTTCTAAGGTACATGTCATTCTAAGGGCTAGAGAGTTCTTCCCCATCTTGGTTCGCCAGTTTGTAGGCATTTCTACGGTATGCGGCTATTATGACATAAGGGCCTTCTCAGTTCGGTATCAGTTTTCCATTCGGGTGGGCGTGCTTAGAAGGCATGATTCTCTTTAAGACTAGTTCTCCAATATTAAAGGTTCGTTCAAGGACTTTCTTATGGTAAGCCCTAACCACTCTCCTCTAAAATACCTGAGCATGATCAGCTGCTCTTAGATGTGTTTCATTGAGCTGCTCTAGTTGTGTGAGTAGGGAAATTCTCCTCTTGTCTAAGGATAGCTCATCAACGAGTTGAATCCATAAGGATGGTACTTGTATCTCATATGGCAGGGCTGCCTCCTTCCCGTAAGTAAGGAGGTAGGGAGTTTGACCAGTGGCCATACGAATAGAGGTCCTATAGGCCCATAGTGCTTCTGGTAGTCGTTCAGGCCAGTTGGCTCCATTGCTTGTTTCTACTATGCATTTTAGGATTCAAATCAGTGTTTTGTTCGTAGCTTCTGCTTGTCTATTGCCTTGAGGGTAGAACGGTGATGAGTGGCATAGATCGATGTTGTACTTCTTACATAACTTCTTTGTCTTCTCGGTGATAAACTGTGGTCCGTTGTCAGTGACAAACATCCTGGGTACTCCAAACCTAGTGATGATATTCCGAATAATAAATCTTGCGAGCGTTGAAGTGGTGATTCTGACGTAGGATTCAGCTTCTGCCCATTTGGTGTTCTATTCAGTCGCTAAAAGAATGAATGCGTGCATGTGAGTGTTCCAACGGTGTCTATGAAAGGTCCAATGACATCGAAGGCCCACACCGAGAATGGCCATGGCGAGGTCATAGTATTCAATGCAACTGATGGAGCTTTGATGAGTATGGTGTGTTCTTGGCATTGCTTGCAAGATTGGACGTAGAGGTGGCAATCTCTACTCATTGTCGGCCAGAAGTAGCCTTGTCGTGTAACGTGATCAGTGAGTCTCTGTCTACCAGAGTGGGCACTGCAGGCACCGGCGTGTGCTTCTCGGATGATGTATTGTCCTTCGACGATCATAATGTATCATAGTAGTACCCCTTTGGTGAAGGCATTCTTGTATAATGTTTTACCGAGTATGCAGAATCAGATGTATCAGTTTCTTATAGTCTTCCGTCCGATCTTCGTGGCATATGGAGGGATGTGTTGATGGTTCAAGAAGTTTTAGATGTCAAAATACGACGGTTGTCCATCGTTGGTCGATGATTTTTCAAATCTGAATGTAGCGACTCCGGCTTCTGACTTGATGTGCTTTTTTGGGGTGATTACTTCTTTCGATCCTGTACTTGTGGGGAGGACCAACAATTCTCTCTTGACGGTCCATGCTACCTCGTGGGTGGGCACTGCCAGCTTTTCAATGATGAAGGTCTTGGTACTTTGCCCGATAGGTATTTGGATGACTGAGGCTAGCGTGGCTAGAGAATCTGCGAGCTCATTTTCTAATGTAGGAATGTGCGTAAAAGAGATTCGTTCAAATTTCTTTACTAAATATTGAGCAATTTCTAGGGATGCCATTAGTCTCCTTTCCTTAGTTTTCCATTCTCCTATGACTTGTGAAATTACTAGATTGGAATCACCAATGATTTTTAACTGCTTAACACCTAATTGTAGCACCACTCGTAGTCCAGCTATAAAGGCTTCATATTCTATGACATTGTTAGTGACAGGAAAGTCTAGTTGAAAAGCTTTAGGTATGACAGCTCCTTCTAGGCTTAGGAGGACTATCCCGATGCCTTTTCCTTTGTGATTTAGAGCGTCGTCAAAATAAAGGGTCCACGAGGTCTTGTTGGGCTCTTCGTTATGAATCGTGAATAAGTATTCATCGGGGAATCCGCGTGTATGGGTTCATCATTCAGGAGTGGGAGATCTGCAAGGTAATCGGCGATTGCTTGTCCTTTGATCGACTTCTGTGTGACATAAGTGATATAAAATTCTTACAAAAGCATATGCCAGCGAGCGATCTTTCCTGATATTGCGGGCTTTTTAAATACATACTTCAGAGGGTCCATTTGGGCTAGTACTAGTATTTTATGTGCTCTGAAGTAGTGTCGTAATTTGGTGGAGGCCCACACCAATGTGAGGCAAGTCTTCTCTATTGAAGTGTATTTTCGTTCGTATTTGACCATCGTCCTACTGAGGTAGTAGATAGCCTTCTCTCTCTTGTCGTCTTCTTCATATTATCCTAGAATTACTCTCACTGTTTTGTCATTCATTGAGAGGTATAGAATTAGGGGTCTTCCGGGGACAGGTGGCGATAGTATTGACAGGTTAAGGAGGTACTTCTTGATGTTTCCAAAGGCTTGCTGACACTGGTCATCCCATTTGTACTCAGCTCCTCTTTTAAGTAGTCTGTAGAAAGGTTCGTACCTATCCAAATGGTAGGAGATAAATCTTCTGATGAATTGCAATCTTCCTATCAGGCCTCATAACTCTTTGATATTACTAGGAGGCGGCATCTCGATGATGGCTCTGACTTTTGCAGGGTCAACTTCGATCCCTCACTCGCTTACTATGAAACCGAGTAATTTTTTGGAAGTGACCCCGAAGACATATTTCTTTGGGTTTATTTTTAGCTGATATTTCTTAGCTCTCTGTAAAACTAGTCGGAGTGCTTCAACATGTCCTACTCATGTTTGGGACTTCACTAATATGTCATCGACGTAGATTTCTACGCACTTATGCATCATGTCGTGAAAGATAGCCATCATGGCACGTTGATACGTGGATCCTTCGTTCTTGAGCCCAAAAGGCATAACGATGTAACAGTAAGTTCCCCATGGTGTGGTGAAGGAAGTCTTCTCTTGGTCAAACTCTGCTAATTTGATCTGATTATATCCAAAGAAATCGTCCATAAAGGATAGCATCTCATGTCCAGCGGTGCTGTCGACTATAGTGTCAATGTGTGGGAGTGGGAAGTCCTCATTTGGGCAGGCCTGGTTGAGGTTTGGAAAGTTGATTCAAACTCGTACTCTGCCATCTTTCTTGGTGACAAGCACTATGTTAGCGACCCACTTAGGTAAAGGATGACTCGGATAAATCTGGCTTTGTGTAACATGTCGACTTCCTCTTTAACTTGGAGGGCAGTTCGTGGGTGCATCCTACAAAGTTTCTGCTTAACAAGCTTTACATCAGGTTCTAAGACGAGGTGATGTTCTACTAAACTTGGGTCTAAACCGGGCATGTCCTCGTAGGACCATGTAAAAGAGTCAAGGTGTTCTTGCAGGACTTGTGCAATTTGTCAGCATTCCTTAAAGTTAAGCGTTACACTAATCAGTAGCTTCTTAGGTTTCATTCAGTGCCAAAGTTAAGTTCTTTTATGGTTCTGTGACAGCTTGGGTTTGCCCATCGAAACACTTAATAGTCTGTTGGAAGTCCGGTGCCTCCTCGGCATCGGGTGTTCTTTCTTCATCCTCAGTAAGTTTGTATACTGCGAAGTTGCTACACTAGGGATCTGAATCTGCGAAAGGTAACCCTTCATCGGCACAATCTATGACTAAGAGATCTTTGGTAAGGTGAAGGTCAAGACTACTGATTCTTCTCTCAAAGTCACGAAGTATCTCGTCTGATATGATCACTAGCTTATTGTCTAGCCGGGATGCTTTACATCCTCGTGCAAGGAATGGGATAGAAACCTTAGGAGGAAAGGCTCCTTGTTGGCCACAAATTTGGTTCGAGACAAAGAGTTCCCTTTCTTTTTCGAGATTTTCTAATATTTTTGAATTTTATATTTCTGAATTTTTAGGATTTTTATTTTTTCTATTTTTTTTTATTTTTGACAATAAATATGGTACAGTGTCGGTCGCCTAAAGGGGCACCGGGAGAATTGCTTCCTCTAGTTGAGGGAGCGAGACGGCTGCTGGAGCCATTGGGGCGATTCTTTGGGAAATGCGGACTTGTTGTGAATTTGGCATTTTTTTTTTGAGTCCTCAGCTAATGAGACCTTTCGAATGAGTGACGCGAGTGGTAGTGGCACCAATGTTCGAATTTCCTCTTTCACATTAACGGCCTCTTCATCAAAGAAACTCTGAAGATTGTAGTTGATCGAACTATCCGCTTCTGAGTCGTAATATGGTTGTTCTTCCCACTGAGGTGGATCTCCCAAAGGATCCTCAGGGGTAGCTAGTTCTTTCCCTTGATCTTCATGATACGTTAGGACGAGCATGCATGCTCGGCAGCGAGGTTGATAATGGTGAAGAATGCTGGGAGATTCCCAAGGGCATTCCCATCCTTCTAAGTTAGAGTTAGAGAAAGTGTCGAACTCACTTTCTTGATTTGATAATGCTGGAAGTCCTAAATTGGCTTGCTCCGCTAACTCGAGTACAGGGATATCTATCCAGTAGTCTTCATCATCACTTGGGGGAGGTTGCCATTCTTTTTTGAGAGATTTCCAAAATATTTGAAGTTGCGATGAATCCAGGGATGTAGAAGTATCTAGTTCGAGTTCATCTTCAAACTCTATAAGAGCGTGTTGAGTGTTTCCTTTTGGATCAAATGGGTAACCGTCAGGATTGTCTACTTCCTGTGTGGGTAGCTGAGTTGGCAGGTCATTGCTGGTCCTTGTCGTCGCGGGGTCAGAGTGGTTCGATTCCTCCATCGTAGAACATCAGGTCCAATTGGCAAAATGTCCTAATATACTAGTACATGCCCTATAGTAGGGCTGGTAAGGGGGAACAATATAAGGAGAATCCCACGGGCATTCCCACCCTCCAAGGCCAAGGTCGAGGCAGATGCTATACGGGTTAAGATTCTCTTGTAGGGTGTCATCCTCTTCCCATGTTAAGCACAGGTGCCCTTCGTCACCTTGCAAGGCTGCTATGTGAAAGTCTTCATCGTCGATGGATTCCTAATCTTTTGATTGTGGCTCAGTTTCTGGAGGATCTCTCTCCCTCTCCTCTACAGACTCTTTAAGATCAAACAAGGGTTTGACTCCTTAGAGCAATTCATCCACGTCGTCATTGAGACTTGTCAAATCGTTGAATGCTTTGGCCATTCATTTAATTTTCGTTTCTTGGGATTTGGGGAAGGAAACTTCCTTCCGCCTCGGTATATTTGCTTTCTCAATGGTCCCATAGATGAAGTGGTCATATAGAGACCATTTTGGTGAGGTAGGGAATAAGTCGGCTTGTGGGCCGTCCGATTGATAACCTAACTCTATGTGTTTACATATTTTCGTTGGGACGACAGGTCCTACACGACCTTGCTTATTTTTTTTGAGTTTGGTGTGGGGAATGTATCCAAGTTGGTATATAAGATCCCACCCTTTCATCGTGGTGGGGTTGATGTCATAAAGTTTAGCGAGGTCTGGACAGACCTCTCTCCTCACTAATTTTTGTTGATACATTAGGGGAGAATCAGGGGTTTGGGTCTTTTGAATGTGGCCTGTGTTTAATATGGAATCATGGACTGTCAGGATGCTTGCCGCGTAATCAGTATCAATCTCCTGGACGGGTGCATCAGCGTAAATACGGACGATAGAGTCCTCGTATGGGAACTTGATGCATTGATGATATGTGGACGCGACAGCCTTCATCGACTCTAGCCATTTCCTTCCTAAGATAAGATTGTACGTACTAGCATAATCGAAAACATGAAAAGTAATATCTTTCTTCCCAGCTCCGAGGCAAACCAAAAGTTTAATAGTTCCTTTCACGAAACGACGCGAGCCATCGTAGGCTATGAGTGACAGTGCGGAGGGCCTGACGTCTTACTCTATGTATTCGAGTGTCTTTAACATTGTGAGAGGGCAAATATTGAGTCTCGCTCCCGTATCAACCAACGCATGGGGTACAGAGAACTCTCTAATTATGACCGTGAGATATATGGGAGCTGCACTTTTGTGGAGTGACTCTTTAGGCCTGTTTGCATCTGTAAATGTAAGCACTGGAAGTTGCGCCATGACCGAGGTGATTTGATGAAGCTCCTCTAGGGTTGAATCTCATCTACTTGTGTGTCTTCAAGTGTCCTTATCAACAGTCGGTGATGGTCAGGCAATTTTTTAATGAGTTCTGGTATGGATATCTGGGTCGGGAACTTTTGGAGATGCCGCAGAAGGTCGTATTCTTGTCCTGGCTCGAGTGCCACCTCTTTGCCTGGCCGACGGGCCTTAGGTGCTGGTGGTTGGAATGGTTGAGGTGCAGGGATTGGTGGAGGGATGATATGAGGCTGGGCAGGCAAGTTAACCTCTCTTTCTATCACATTCCCCTCTGGTGGTTGTGCACTCATAAAATTCTTACTCTGAGGGAAAGGAGGAGGTGGGTAATTGGCTCCTGACTTGAGAATCGGGCACGTCAGTTGTTGGCCAAACCTGACATGACTCGACGTTGATGTGTTTGTGAAGCGAGTGAAATTGGAGATCGGAGCATGTGGCTGCACACCACCGTTCCAAGGTGGGAGATATTGCATGTAATCCTCCTCTTCTATGAAAGCAAAGACCAGCGTCTCCCATGGGTCGGGGTGTTCTTCTCACTCACTTTCTCCTGCATTCAGTAAAGGCTCAATTTTTGTTTCACTCTCTCGGCTTGGAGTCTTACGGGTGACACTTTCTACCCATGCAGCAATTGGGCCGCAGTTTGGAGAACGTGATCTCCATACTCAGGTTCAAAATTAGAGAAAGGGAGTGGTAATAGCGTTGGTTCAAGGTTTGGAGGGGTTGAAGGTTCTGGTGGGTGACGATGGAGGAATGGTCTCCTGGCCCTAAAGGAATGGACTCGTATCTGAGTGAATTTTGGATATGGAGGCGGGCTCGGCGGGGCGATGCGAGTGATCAAGGCTGAGGGATGTAGGGGTGAGGAAGTTCTTGCTGATGTGGTAGAAGCAGTAGAGGGTTGGATGCGAGTGATTAAAGTAGAGGGCTGGAAGGAAGGTTGACCGGGGAGACCCACAGTAGTGACCTGGGCCGGCGTTGCTTGGTTGTGGTTGGGCATGGGGTTGTTTATGATCCCTAAATTTTATTAGGGTTGGTTATTATTAGGGTTGGGATTCCTAAGCGCTTCCCAATCAATTTTATTTTGGTCATTCTTATCATAGATTACGTCCCTGAGGACCCAACAATCTTCTAGGTTGTGCCCACTGTATTGATGAAAAGCACAGTATTTACTATAGTCTGATTTACAGGCCATGGGTGAGATTTTTCTTGCGAGAATCGAAGGAGATTTTGAGTGTTAAGGAGACAAAAGATGTTGGGGATTGTATCCAGTAAAGGGGGATAGTGTTCTCGCCTTGGTTGGTAGGGGCCTCTGGCTGGGTTAAAGTTCTGCGGTGGGAGTATGTTATTAAAATTCGGCAATTGGCCGGTTGACTCTGTGTCGTGTTCTGATTTTTATAGGTGTTAGAGTATCAGTTCCTATTTTGGTATTGGCCTTGAATTTGATTCTGGCCTTGGTTTTGGTTCGCGTATCTTTGCTGACTAGCACCTTGATTTTGGTTGGTATATCGTTGTTGGTTTTTATTATGTCTGAAATTTTACGGTTGGAAGTTTTGTTACCAGAGTTTTGTCCTTGGTTGACAACGGTATTAACTTGCTCAATTCCTAGGGCTTTCTTATTATTTTTCGATTTTGATTCATTGGAAGAGCCTACTTTTGACGTGATTATGTATAACGCTAGATCTCCGCCTTTAATGTGTCGTGCTAGTCGGGATGCTTGAGAGTGGAGTGCAGTGAAGTCGGGGCAATCACTTATGACAAGTGCACTCTTTAACGGTTCCCTAGTATTGTCGATAATAATATCAACTGAGTCCTTCTCTTTCATTGAAGTGTCGGTCCTGGCAGTGAGTTTTCTCCATCTAGTGACGAAGTCGGTAAATTCTTCATCAGGTCCTTGCTTGGCTGCCATTAGGTCACTGAGACTAACTGTCTCTTGGATCAAATGTTTGTACTAGTCTAGGAATTGACTGACTAATTCATCGAAGGTTTCAATCTTATAAAGCGGGAGTCCCACAAACCAATCTAAGGCTTCTCCTTCTAATGAATGTTGTAAATAGTGGATGAGAAGTCCTTGATTATCACGTATGGGTCAACAATCACTATAAAAGAGGGCTAAGTGATGATTCAAATTTTTGGTGCCATTATATTTGGTAAACTTTGGTGGCTTAAATCCCGTTGGTAAATTGAACTCGATATCCCAGCAAAATTTGTCGACCCCGAATGAGTCACCAGGACACTCTCTCTTTCTTGGCCATGTACTCATCGAGCATTTTAGGGAGATCTTCGATTTTAACGGTGTTGTCCCTTGGAGGAACCTGTGAGCAAACCTTGTCCAAAGGGTCATCGTTGAAGGATGTGTGGGCAGGTTGCCTCAAGGAGGTGGCACAGGCTGACACCGTGCTCGGGGTAGGAAGTGGCCTCTCTTGTCGCTCTTGTTCTTCTAAAAATTTTCATGACCTAATGGTTTGGTATGCGGCGGCCAACCCTCGAAGTAATTCTTTAGAGCCGTCATCTCCTCTTTGTATTCTTTGGATACTAAGTTCTACGATTTGTTGGGCAGTAAGGTTTTGTCTGATGCCACCATCTTTCCCATCATGATTGTTCCCGATGTGTGGGGTAGAGAAGGGATTCTCTTGCTCACCAGCTATATTAATCTCAGGTTGTCGTGGGCTAGAACTGTGAAGTGGTTCTTCTCCGTACATGGGGTTGTCATGATATCCCCACAATGTTGGGTCTCCTAAACTCACTCTTCTTATACCAGACATCTCGAGTCTTTGACAAAGACTCATATATATATAAAAGAGAATCTAAATGACATGATGGAAATAAGAAAATAGGGAAAGAGGATGGAAACTAACTATCTAGAAAAAGAGTTTGCAAAAACGTCCCATTGCGATCGCCAGTTTGTTGGTGTGCACTTTTTCTGGGTTCCTCTCGGTTCCCATTCAATCAGTGGCTTCCAATTCTGTCCTAATGGACTCTAGCGATGCGGCATTTAGAATGTTAAAAATAAAGGGGTTTCTAAGAAGGTTCCTAGTTTATTGCGATCGCTAGCTGCAGATATTTATCAACGCTGCAACACGTCAATGATCACACTTAAGAGCGGGTATGGGTTACTTCTATACTGAATCGTCCGCCTACGAACGTCAGCAACAATGTCTTTTCCTTAATTTAGATAGTTCAATTTCCCCTCTTATTTCCCTTTGCGGTTATAGTTTTGGTTAGTGTAGGCTCCCTTGATTCTGTTGTGGATTTAGTTATATAGGTTTGTTCTAATCCTGTTAAGAGTCTGGTTAATGTTAATTTACTGGTTTCATTAGAAGTCTAATTAATATTAGCATTCTAATACTACTAAAAGTCCAATTAATTTTAGTCTCCTAATCCCATTAGAAGTCTAATTATGCTCAGGTCTCCTAATCGTACTAGGAGTGCAAGCACGTTGGTTCTAGTGAAACTTTAATTAATTTGAACATGCTAATTGTATTAGGAATCTAAGTAGAGCAAGTATGCTAGTTGTATTAGAATTCTAATTAAATCAAGTATACTAATTGTATCGAAATTCTAACTGAAGCAATTATAACAGTCCTACTAGAATTCTAATTGAAATAGAAGACTAATTTTACTGAAACTCTGATTTAAGGCAAACAAATTAATTTTTTATAATTAAAACAAATAAACTGATTTTTATTTAAAATCTAATTGAAATAAGTAAACTAATTTTATTGAAATTCTAATTGAAGCAACGAATTAATTATACTAAAAATCTAATTTAAGCAATGAAATTAATCATACCAAATTCTAATTAAAGCAAGGAATTAATCAATTAAATTCTGATTTAAAGAGATTAATCAGTCATACTAAGGTTTAATGCACTTAATTAATTAAATATGCTGAAATAAAATAAACCTATTAATTAATTATACTAAAGGGGTAAAATAAAAGTAATTAATTAATTCTAAAATTCCTAAAAAAAGGGTTTTGAGTCCGCTATACTAAGGAGGATTGGCCTCATTCCCTAGTACCCCCCGTAAGCTCCCTTGGGTAAATTGGATGGATGAGATTAAAGATAAATAAAAATTTTGGACCGTAAAATAGTATTTTTAGATTTTTCAGAATTGCTTTTGGAATATTAATTAATTATGAATTAAACTATGAACTAGAATTATAAAATCTGAAATTATATTTAGGATTTTTAGAAATATTCAATTGAGGAATTAAAATTAATTTTTAAGACTGAATTCGGGTCCGAAATCAGAAGATCAGACCGTATGATTAAAGACTGGTTTTGAATCGAAGGATTAGAACCAAAAATTAATGATAGGACTATATATTGAGATTTTAGAACGGAATTAGAGCGTAGGGTCGGTGAATTAGACCGTCGGATTAAGAACTGATTCCGAATTTGGAGAATTAGAACCAGATATAAAATATTTGCGATCTAAAAAGGGTGCTACAGTCTCGGACAGAAAATTAAAATCTATGATTAAGACTAATAGAAATCTTAAATCTATAGGCTAGAAATTATGGTCGAAAACTAAAAATTAAATAAACATCATGCAGAGTTCTATGAAATCCTTTAAATATTGATAGGGATCCTCTCTATCAAGCCCATGAATAGCAGGTATAGCTTGAAGTGTATTGAGCTTGATTTCATAATTTTGTTCGACTGCAACCTCTAGTATAACTATACAGGACGGTGCAGATAGGGCAACGCGGCTGAAGTGTGCTTGAATTGAACGATCGTCAGCCATGGTTAAGGAATCTCTTGTGAGAGTTTGATTTAACGCGAGATTATGCAAGAGAGTCCTTTCAATTTCTGGATCACACTTGAAGATATCTAGACTTCGAGATCGAGTGTGATGCATACAAAAAGAAAAACTATGTTTTTGTGTTTTTAACTTTATTTAATTTTTATTCTAGAAGGCAGGGAGAGAAACAAATCTGAACCTCTAGCTTCTCTGATCAGGGGAAGTTGAAACCTTAATTCGTTACTCCGAATAAACTTGTAAAAGATTAAGAAATGATCAAAGAATATTAAAAATATAAAGAAATATAAAAATAGAAAGATAAATACTTGTTTACTTAAACTAATATAAATATAATATAAAACACTATCCTTGGAAACGGCACCAAAAACTTGATTCGCTGGTGATATGCATCTAATTAAGTCTTAACTTATTATAAGCAGATAATGAAAATTGTAGAGCTAGTATAGGATCGTTCCAATGAGGATATGTTTATATATTTGCATATATATATTAATTTTCTGAAAAATTATACTTATCTTTTAAGATCCTAAACTACTTGAGAAATATGAATAAAGAATGGTTTCTTAAACTAAATTATAGAAAATAAATCCTAAATCTTCCTTCTTCAAATTGTGGTTGTCAATCACAATCTTCAATTATCGGATGTTTACAAATTTAAAATATCGTTACACTATATCTCAATTTTTTAGCATTGGTCGTTAATAAAAAACTAGCATCCTTTCAATATAGATTTATACTAATCTTTAATCTACCAAAAATTTGGGCGTCAATCAAATTCTAAAAAATCAAAGATGGAAAATATAAACCATTACACTAATCTGCAAACCTTAACCTGAGTCGTCAATTCAAGTTAAAATTTAAAGATGTTTACAAAGCAAGAAATTGTAATAAAATAAATCTAAACTTGAAAGCAATAAAATTATATCTTTCACTCCTCAGCCGTAGTCGTCAATTACTTATGAGAAACTAGGATATCTACACTAATCTTCCAACTCTCAATCTCAGTCATCAATTGTGATCGAGAAACCTTGGATATCTAAACTAAACTACTCTAATGATCGGAAGAAAACACAACCTCAGTTGTCAATTGATGCTGGGAATTTCTTCGATGTCTTATTCCTATACCAAGCCCTCTTATTTATAGATCATAAGGGGTCGGTTTACAAAACTCCTAATTCTAATAAAAGAAACTACTAAAATAAAAGTATTCCCATATAGTTGAAAAGGATCATACAATCTAGAATAATCATTCACAACACTTATTCAATCGTTATGTTAATCATCCACAAAATTTGTGACATTCATGTCACGACAGTTTGTAAAAAAAACATTGACCAGGAACCACCTCACCACAAAATGTCTCAACAAAATATTACATATTATTTTTCAAAAATAATGTCACTATCTAGTCATCATCCTCCTCATAGTCGTCGTCGTCGTCGCCGGGGCCATCATCATCCTCGTAGTCCTCATCATCCTCATCCTCGTCGTCCACCCTGATGGTCGTGGTACCCGCTGTGGCGCTCCTCCTAGAAGGGCCAGAGCTAGACGCTCCAAAAATAGCATCTTTCATGGCACCGACGCGCTGCATGTATGATTGCGGGTAAGCCTGGCCCATGAGGTCAATAAGTAGTGCCTCCTGGAACCTCTGATGCAATCTGATCTCCCGCCCTTGCTGAAGGATCTCCTGCATCATACCAGTGTCGGTAGTGGGTATGGGCTGTGGAACTGAGGTAGAGGGAGTGGTCGGTCCTGCCGGCGCTTGATGCGTGGTTTGTCGGGAGACCTGACAGTCTCTTTTCTTGTTGACGCTGGTTTGCAGACTCTTTAGGTTGCAGCTCCAGTCTTGGGCGAGATAGGGGACGACGTTATCGGTGAGGAACAACTCGTCCTCCTGGATCTTAAATCCTCCCTTCCCATTCTGTGAGTCTAGGAGTCGGGAAATCAACCGAGCATATGGTAGTCGGTTGATGGGTGGAGGAACAGCACCCTTTACATTTCTTTTATAGGCATGCGCCATGTCTTTTATGATGATCATAGGTGCGTTGATCCACCTATTATGGAATGCGGTGTGTAGGGCCCGCAGAAATGCATCTCGGCGTTCTTGATCATGGTCGGTTGGGTGTAGATTCTTTTTGAAGATGACGTCTAGAAGCCACATACGCGGCGGTAGTTGTGATCGAGTAATAGATTGTCCCGAAGCGGACATGCCGCCCGTGATATCGGAAATGATCGTTGGGAAATCGACGTTCCCAGAAAAAGGTGGTAGGATAAGTGGGCTAGGGGTGTAGATGTGGGGACATTTCATGACCGATGAAATTTCGGCACATCTAAAGATTAGCTCATTACCATCGATTGTGACGAGGATAGCGTCCTCGTCCACGTTCAAGTTTAGGGTTTGATAAAATAACTTCACAAGTCTCGGGTAATAACGATCCCCGAACGGCGTAAGCAGGGTCTTAAGATTGTTGTTGGTGGGGAAGTCCGATGTCCATTGGGTGGACGTCGGATCCCCGAAACAGGAGGGATGTATATCCCATTCGGTTTCAAAAATTTTGGCCCCCACCAATCATCTAGTGTGATCGGAGTGGAGGATGGGTTTGGTGATGGTTGTGAAGTTTGCGGCGCTTTGTTGCGCGCCGACAGCGACTGAATCGCCATCCGCTTCTTAGGTTGTGGATTTGGGCTTGAAGCCATTAGGTATCTAAAGAGCTTAAAAAAAAGAAAAAATTCGGGAATGGGTAGATTTTACCTAGAAGAATATTCTTAACGGATCGGATTGTCTAATTCTGGCTTGAATCAGACGGAAAGGATTGAAGATGACAAGCCCTAAACCCCTCGCTCGGCTCCACTCCCCTCGCTTGAAGATGAAATGGCGTTTTGTTTTTCCGTCAGCCATATATAGTCCCTCCTCGCTCGAGCGGTCGTTAGTTATCGCTCGAGCGAGCCTAGGACGCTTTCTTTTATATGTTATGGCCTCGCTCGAGCGGTTATAGTTTCTCGCTCGAGCGGTCAAAATGCCTCGCTTGAGCGAGAAATAGCTATCGCTCGAGCGAGAGGAAGTCGTGATTTTATGTGGTTCGCTCGAGCGAACATAAGTGGTCGCTCGAGCGAGACCAGAAACATTTTTCTGGTACCCTTTTTGCTCATTTTCGGTTTCTAAACTCATTACTAGTTTTATTATATAAAAAGTTTAACGAAAAGTGGTTCAATCATTGCTTGGAGTCAATATATATATATATATATAATTTTAATCTTTCGAAAAAAAAATATATAGACTTCATACTACCCGCAATCACATATTCTCAATTGAATAAAACTATTCAGTTGGCAATTTCGGACAATTTGGGATATTGTTCTCTAACATCCGCCTCACGTTCCCATGTTGCTTCTTCGACCGGATGGTTCTTCCATCAGACAAGCACTAAGGGAATAACTTTTGTTCGCAACACATGTTCCTTTCGATCTAAAATTTCCACCGGCTCTTCAATCATGGTCATATCTTCATGCATTTCGAATGATTGGCCACTCAGCACGTGATCAGGGTCATTGAGATATTTCCTGAGCATCGACACGTGGAATACATTGTGTACCTGATCAAACAATGGTGGCAATCCAATGCGGTAGGCTACTTCTCCTACTCGACCTAAAACTTCAAACGGTCCAAGATAGCGGGGACTTAGCTTCCCTCTCTTTCCAAATCTCATCACCCCCTTCATCGATGATACTTTCACGAACACATGTTCATCCACCGTAAAGTCTACACTCGTCCGCTTGATGTCAGCATAGCTTTTCTGTCTGCTTTGAGCCGCCTTTAGTCTTCCCTTGATCATGCAGACAATAGCCACGTTATCTTCAAGTAGCTCGGGTCCCAAAACAAATTTCTCGCCAATTTCCTCTCAATTGATTGGCGATTTGCATCGTCTTCCGTACAAGGCTTCATACGGTGCCATTCCGATGCTCGTCTGGAAACTATTATTAGATGCGAACTCAATCAATGGTAGGTGTTGATCCCACGATCCTTGTAATTCTAACATACATGCCCTAAGCATGTCTTCAATGACTTGATTGACCCTTTCAGTCTATCCGTCGGTCTGTGGGTGAAATGCCTTACTAAAATCTAGCCTAGTTCCCATTCCTTCTTGAAATTTCTTCCAAAACTTTGATGTATATAATGGGTCCCGATCTGAAACAATGCTACTTGGAATCCCATGTAAACGGACGATCTCTTTCATATAGAGCTCTGCTAGTCTTCCAGCCGTGTACATTGTGTTGTAAGGCAAGAAGTGTGCTGACTTAGTCAATCGATCGACTACTACCCAAATGGCGTTATGCTTCCTTGCAGTTCGCGGTAGACCAACTATGAAATCCATGGAGATAGATTCCCACTTCCATTTCGGTATGGGTAGAGGCTATAATAGGCCTGCGGGGTGTCTATGATCGATTTTCACTTGTTGGCACGTCAAACATCAAGACACGTACTCTGCCACATCTTGTTTCAAGCCTCTCCACCAGTAACTCTTTTTCAGATCTTGATACATCTTTGTGCTTCCCGGGTGGATAGCGTAGCTTGACTTGTGAGATTCATCAAGAATCGTTCGCCGCAAATCAGCATTGTCTGAAATGCAAAGTCGCCCCTTGAATACTAAGGAACCATCCTCCTTGATCGAAAACTCAGATGTAATACCTTCAGTTACATCTTGACGCATCTTTGTTAGAATTGGGTCTTTCATCTGTAGTTCTCGTATGTGTTCGAATATCATTAGTTTCACTGATATGTTGGCTAAGAAGGCTCCTGTGGCTTGTGGTTGTATGTCTGCGCCACATAGCGCTAGATCCTCCAACAGCTTCCATCGATGGATACCCGAAATTAGACTAGCCAACTGGGCCGAACTTTTCCAACTCAAGGCGTCGGCCACTACGTTAGCTTTGCCTGGATGGTACTGTATGGAACAGTCGTAATCTTTGAGGAACTCCATCCACCTACGCTGCCTCATATTTAGTTCCTTCTGTGTAAACAGATATCTGAGGCTCTTATGGTCTGTGAAAATTTCAAATGTTTCTCCGTATAAATAATGTCGCCATATCTTTAATGCGAATATGACTACTGCTAGTTTCAGATCATGTGTTGGGTAGTTCTTTTCGTGCTCTTTCAACTGTCTGGAGCCGTAAGCTATTACTTTTTTATATTGATTTAGTACACAACCCAACCCATTATACGAAGCATCACTATAGACCGCGAATCCTCCTTGCGCTAGTTGTAAAAATTGGGTCTCCATCTGATTCCTCACAACTTCAGGAAAATATTGCTTATTGAATTCTTCTATGAATTCGTCCCAAGTCCACGGCATATCTGGAGTTTCTTGTGCTCTTGTTCGCGAAACGGATTTCCACCAAGGTCCAGCTTCTCCATCTAGCATATATGCCGCCCAACGGACGCTCTCATCCTCCGTGCATGTCAGTACGCTAAACACCTTTTCCATTTCACCCAGCCAGTTTTCGGCTGCCATTGTGTCTGCCTGTCCTGAAAAGTTTGGAGGTCTCATCCTTCTGAACTCGGTGAATGCTGAAGCCACTGGTGGTGTAGGTCCCACTGGAGGTGTAGGTGTTCGTTGTGGTTCTGGTGCTGTATGCGCTGCCAAGGACGCTGCTTGCTGTGCCATGGCAGTTGCCATTGTCTCCATTGTGTGCATCATCCTCTGACGCTCTTCTCTTTCTTCATTTCTCTCCCTCACTCTATCTTGTTCCCTCTGATTTCGATCCTGTCGATCTAGATCTTGATCCTCTGCTTGATTTTGGTTTCCTCCCTGGCCACTGCCCTCGGGAATCTCCCTGTTTCCCAATGGTACCCTGTTTGTAGGTGAGACGAACCCATCTCTGCTGCGTAAATTCCTATCATGACCACCCCTGGGTCGACCTCTTCCTCTAGGAAACATAACGGTCTGCATGAGAATCCATAGTCTCGTTAGCAGAAGTCCCTATATTCTGACGAGATGATAGCCAGAACTAGAAAGAAAGGCTTTGATACCAACTGTGACAGCCCGAATTTCGGCACCCCGAAATCCGTGCCATCAGCACGACCCTCAAGGCCGTGCCCTGGGTTCTTTACAAAACATTGGTATATACAAGCCAAAACTGTAATTAAGGTGCACGTAGCTACTCTAAACAAATTCTCATATAAAAATAATCATGGTATCGAAAGGCAGTCCTTGTCCCATGCCAATTCATGGGCATAAGAACTTACCCAAACCATTGGCGATAACTGTTCATCCTAGACGTTTTATCAAAAGAAACGGTATTTAAATACATTCGAAATAAAGAGGCTTGACATACCAAGCCGTACCTAATACTCTCAACTCACTCTCAAAGTATGCAGTGGGTTTCCTAGAAGAATTCCTCAGGAGGAGGTTCTGACTCTTCCGTGGGCACGATATCCGAATCCCCTGGATCAGCATCTCCAGAAGTCTCTACTGCCGCTAGTCCTGGACCTGCGACATATAGTCTAAGGGGGGTGAGCTACATCCTAGCTCCGTAGGGAAACAAAAAGAACATATAGATTAACCTTCACACATATATCAGCAGTTTAAAAAGCATAATTTATCGAGTAACACTTATGGAAAACAATTGAAATATCTGGAATAAAAATAATGATTTCGACTGTTACTCTGCATGGTTTTGTTTAATCTCCTTACTGGTTTAGTTGTGAATTTGGCCTAATCACTTAAATCTTAAATTAAGTAGTCCCCAAGCAATATAGCATCGAGCCCCAATGGAATACCCGCCATCGTCGTCTAACTAGACAGTCGTTATATGTATTCCCTGGGAATACTGCCCAAGCCCCTTTTTCATAGGTGGCGGGGTCTATTCTTAGATCTACATCCCTGGGATGTGCTATGAAAGTACGGATTTGCCGCCGTACCGCTCACGGATATCTGAGGTCGTGGGTATCCCGCCACGTCGATGGGGTATTCTAATCAAACCTTAAATAATAAAAATATCAAATGTGCTCTACATATAGTTATTCACCGTGATTGTGCTAATTATATTACATCAGGCCTTATCACATTACTTTCGTTTCACTGTTAGTTTTCATCTGCATCCCTGGGATGCCCCTGATTTCCATTGCATCCTTTAGATGTTAACTTTATAATTTTTTGTCCCCTGAGGACCTCAAGACTATCACGTTTGAAACTCACTCACACACCCTTTTTCATAATGATCATGCAGTATTTGACTATTTAAATGGAGTACACTACATATATGAATTTGACGGAATAATGCACATGTTTCAAGAATATTCCCTACCTCGACGAATTTCAAAGCATGCCTTCTCGTAGAGGTTTACACTTCACGATCATGCGTCAAACCTACATTTCAATGTAGCATATGCTTAGAAAGGTTACTAGAATCATTGGGGTGCACAACCCCCATGTTTCTTGTGCCCATAATTTCAAGAACTGAGTGGTCACCGGACCTCGCTCGAGCGGTCACTTGACCTCGTTCGAGCGGTCACTTGACCTCGCTCGAGCGGTCACTTGACCTCGTTCGAGCGGTCACTTGACCTCGCTCGAGCGATCACCTGACCTCGCTCGAGCGGTTAAATCGAGGTCGCTCGAGCGGTTAAATCGAGCCACTGAAGTATTACTGGGGACCTCGCTCGAGTGAGCTTCCCTCTAGTTTTGGGGACCGCTCGAGCAAGCCCAGAGCTATATTTTTCCTATTCATCCTCGCTCGAGCGAGCCCTTTAGACCGCTCGAGCGAGGAGCGATGATTTTTGCTCCTCGATCAGATCGAGAACACAATTTCTCCCTTCATTCAACCCTTAACATCATTAAAAACATTCAACCAACATTCTTCCTATTATTTAAAACATGCCTAAGCATCTATCATGCCTTTAACATACCTCCGACGATGAGTCTCGCTCAAGTTTGATTTAAGATTCGAAATTCTACTAGGCTAACAGGCCTCCAAGGTTCCTCCTCCAGCCTTTTCTCCAACTCTTCTGCCGATTTAAGTCCCAACGAAACCCTAGTTCTTTATTAGGCTCTTCTTTTCTTTCTCTCTATATTCTCCTTCTCTCTATTTAGGTTAGAATAGAGTTACGCAAGGGCTCTTCTCTCCTCTCTCTTTCACTTATATACTTATAAGTTAAGGAAATACTAGTGTGTTTCCGACATACACACATAGTGTCTACGGTTTCATTTTGGTTTCCTTGTGAAACACATATACATGTATATAGTGCATGACGTGCACGTATCCCAAAAATCTGGGGTTGTGACAATAACTCTACTTCTAATCTTATCTTTCCTTACTTTTATGGTTGGTATATTTTTGGATTTTCTCCTTATTTTCAGCAGTAGAGTCCTTTAAGAGTTTATCTTTATCAATCTTCTCAAATCCGTGATTTACCAGACTTCTTCTTTAAGAGATCTTCTAATTTTGTTCATGGCATGTAAATCTTCACGAGAGTAGTAGCAGTGTAAGCTTCCTTTTTGTAAAATCGTAAATCACGATTTTCTATCTCTTAGTACAACTTCTAGTTGATGATTTCTATTTACGACTGATCGTTGTCTGCTTTGTATCGCTTAGCTTTTTGAACGTCTCCTGAACAATCGTCTTTTGAAAAATCGTAAATTCTCATTTCTCTTCTTCAGCAATAGCACACAATCGTCTTTTACTATTTTTTAGCTTTCAGTAGGCGATAGTGCAACTGTGGGATTTTTGACGATCCTGTCGCGACGATGCGCTTACTAACGAAAAATATAGAGTTGCCACCCGGAGCTTTTGGTATCCTGAAATACCTAGATCATTTTTATAATCACCATAGTGCCATAAATATGACTCTGAATCTGGTCTACGCCGAAGGCTCTTGGTTAGGGGCTTCGGTTATCGATTGGGAAGGTGTTAGGCACCTAATCAACCCGGTTAATGCGGTCTCTACTAATGGCCAAAATAAAAATATTATAAAAGAAAAGAAAAGGCTCCCTCTTGGTCAAATGGGTCTTAAAATCCTATTTGTACCCCTCTGTTTCTACAGAAAATTCGGTGGCATAACGGCACAAATTAGAGGGTAGAGGAAGAACTGAGAAGGTAGAGGAATAGAGGGGAGAGCCGGAGCTCTCGGGCCCTTGTTGCACCATTGTGGAGCCTTGCATTGGCTTGCTTCGGTGAGTTTTTGAAGGTTTGTATGGTATGGAATGAGGTTCTAACTCCTAAGGCTTGATGGCTAAGAGATAGAGAGGGAAGGCTAGGGGGTATGACACCTCTAACCTAGAGCTTATGGGTGAAATGCTAAGGTCTAAAGGGATTTTTAGAATTCTAAAATTTGTATGGGAGTAGTGCACTAGAGGAGAGAGAGAGAGAGAGAGAGAGAGAGAGAGAAGGGATTCCTTAATCTCTTAATTGCAAATTTTTTCAAGCCATTTGCAAGAGGGAGTGCCTCTCTATTTATAGGAAAAGGAGAGGTTAGGAGGGTGCTTAGAGTCTAATTGGGATTAGCAATTAGGTAATGGGCCATCTAAGGTTTCCTAGGGGTTTTTGGAGCCTTGAAAAATATGAGAAGTTACTCCAATGGTGGATGATTGGGTGAGGCTTTAAACCACTTAAGGGGTTGCACATAGATAGTAAATGGGTATAACAGAACTAGCAAAATATACCTCAGAGGCCAAGATGGTCAACAAGTCAAACCCCAATCTCAAAATTCGAGGTAAAAATACACAGTTACTGTTCATATGCCTGGCATAACTAATAGTTGCCCAGGCATATACATAGTAAGATAGTGCATGAACAGTGCCTAAAAGTTGGCTCCCCGAGGTGGGGTCCACATTTAGAACTAGCACAACTATTAGTTGCGCCAAATCCCTAAGGGGGCTCACATGATATTATCATTCTGCCCCTCAGATTCGGAATGTGATATCTTTGCGTACACAGCTCCGATTGGGGTGATTCTTGGCTCGTTGGGAAGCTGATGACTTCTACTTTTCAATGGTGTAAGATTTGATCATAGTAAAAGGTTACAACTAGTCCTGGTATACCACTCTTAATCTATTGCTCGGGAAAGCTAGGTTTAGGTTCGGAATGAATTCTAAGGTTCAGGAAGGGTTTCTAAGAGTTCAAGAAGATTCCTAAGGGATCTAGGGTGATTCCCAAGGGTTTGGGATAGCTCCTAAGGTTTCAGAAAAGTTCCTACGGGTTCCATACATGCCATCAAAATCTCGGAGATGCGCCTCTCTCAAAATATGTTTCGATCGGGCCTTGGGCCAAATTTGGGTGTCTACAGATGCCCCTCTTTGGTATCCGATCACTAATTATCAAATGTTAAAGAAAAGAGACATCCAAAGAGGCCCAAGGCATTACTGACGGGTCCACTGCATTCAGAACGAACTTCAAACATCATATGAGTAACATGGTGAGAAAATGAAAGCCCTATATGTCGGGAAAAATGGTTGTTTCTTAAGGTAATCGGTCCCTAAGCACTAAGCGACATTACTGGGTATAACTGAGGTAGAAAATGAGTTACAAATGCCTAATAGCTGGGAAAAATGGTCGCTTCTCGAGATGTTTTGAAGGAGTTTGATGTTCAAGGTTCATTTTGAATGCAACAGCTTCATAAGTAAGGAGGATGATCGACCCACATTCAAAGATAGGCGCAACACAATTACGCAAGGCTCTACAATTTGTGTCTAATCATATGAGGCATTAAACGCCTCATCTGATTGGTTACAGGTGCCCCTGCTTGAAGCAGGGTTCAAAACTATTATTTTATGTGATTTTTTGTATTTTAAGTTGTCATTTTCTGTGATTTTTTAGATTTTTCAAAACTATTATTTTATGTGATTTACCTATCATTTTATGTAAATTTTCTATTATTTTTTGCTTTTTCTATGGGATATATATATATATATTTTTTTTTATAATTATTTTTGGACTTTTTACATTTTTTTATTTTTATTTAGGATCGGAATGCCTATTGCTCTCGATCCATTTTATTCTTAGCACGACTTCTTAGGTAAGTCGAATGAGGGTCGACATACCATTAGGGGGAGCGTGCATCTATCGGAGGGAATCAAAACAAAGAGAGGGGGTACAGGGTTATGCATCTGACCCGTATTAGGCCCAAAGACCCGACCTCTATGTGGGTGGCATAACTATTAGTTGTGCCATGCCCAAGAAAGGCCCTGAAATTACCTAGCGCAACTAAAAGTTGCGCCAGGCCTGGCTGGGTTTCATTTTTAAGCAGCCCGAGTTTGAGCAACAAGGGCACATTTTTGAAAAAATTTCTCTCCCTCTCTTCAAAACCGAAAACCGGCCTCTCCTAGGGTTCCTTTACATTGCTTCCACGTGTGCCTCATTGTCGGCATTCACTCGCACCAATTGATTGCCATCCTATGCTAGATCAAAGACCCTTTCTTTTTCACAAGGTAACCATTAAATACCCATTTTTCTTGATTTTTCTTGCTTTTTCTTGTAAATATGATCATGATCTTGCATTCTTTGATGAGCAATGATTTATTTTTATAGTGCGTATGTTTATTGATGATCTGTGGATGATTTCTTATGATCAATGCCCTATTTTGTCATTTTTTGGATTTATTGGTACCTAATATATATATATATATATATATATATATATATATATATATAATTTTTATTTATGTATATAGAATGGTTTTATTTTTGTCGTTTTTTGTTTTTTTTTCATATAAAGTAATGGATTTTTGCTCTTTGATTATATATATTTTTTTTCAACACTAAATTAGGAAAAAGGGATCTTTGGTTTCTTTTTTGAAATTTAATTAAGGGAAATGATTTTTGACTTCTCAAGGGATTTTGTATATATTTTTTGTGGTTTTGAAAACTAAGGCATTTTTATTATTTTTTGTGTTGTTTTTTTATTTATTCTATGGGCATAAACTAAGGTTTTTTTTTTGTTTTTTTTAAGTCTTTGTTGTGTTTTTCTTTTTATATATAACAGGAAGGCTCTTCTTTTTCTTTTGGTTTTTTTATTTTTAGGAGCATAAAGGAAAGAGATTTTTGGGTTTTGATTTTAAGAGCATAGAGAAGTGATTCTTTTTTGTTTTTGTTTTTCTAAAGGACCTAAAAAGATGAGGTTTCTCCCTTTTTTTTGGTTTCTTGTTTTTAGGAACATAAAAGAAGGAGATTTTTGCTTTTTCTTTTCTAATCATAAAAGGACTTTTTCTTTGGTTTTTGAAGCATAAAGAAATGCTGATGGTTTTTTTGTTTGTTTTATCTTGCTTTATTTTTAAACATAGTAAAAGGGACATTTGTCATATATTTTTATTTACTTTTGAAGATAAAAAGGCGAGATTTTTTTGCATTTTCAATCTAAAGGGGTGTTGTTTTTTATGTGTTTGTGTGTATCTTTATTTTCTAAAATGAACAGAAGACGGTGAGCATACTTACCTTCCCTTGCAATGTAGCATAAGACGGTTCTTTATCACTGATCTGCTCTGATGTGATTATTTTCTATTGCCCCAGAATGTCGGGCGACGAAGAATATGTGCCCGAGGAGGGGCCTGAGGTAGTTTATGGCCCGCAGGGAGAGCAGTTTTTTGTGGTAGAGTGGAAAGCCGGTCCCTGGCTGGAGATGCAAGGTAAGGCTGCCCAAGTTGTCCTCCTCCACCAATAGTACATTCACATCTCAAATTTTGGCATAGCGGGCAAGGTAAAAGATAGGTTCAGTTCTTCCTTTCTTTGTGCAGCTTTTCTTCCTTTCCAAGATTTGATGCATTTTTTTTTTTGATGCAGGACCTGCCCCCTATCGTGTTCCACGATGGTTGGCTGGATTTCCATGATTTCTACCTCTATGTCCCCCCTGTGGGGAAGTTCTTGCTTTGGGGAGTTTCTGTCTTGCCCCGCTAGGAGGGCCGATACCTCGTATCTGAAGGCATTGATTGAGCAGTTTCGCTTCGAGATGATGACCTTCCATATGCCTTATGCCGAGATGGCGCTGACGTCCGTAGATTGGGCCATGATTACTGGTATCAGGGTTGGGGGCATACCGATAGCCAGCCTCACAGTGTCGAGCAAAGAAGAAATCATTCGACTGATAGGGGCTTATCTCCCTCATTGGCAGATGCATGGTATCGAGGTCAAGCTGACCTGGTTATCCGCGCTCTTACGGCTGATGAGTTGGTGGATCTGGGCCAACCAGATAGGGTTCTTTACATTATGCCTGAGCGGGAGATCATCCTGGCCCGCATCACTCTCCTGCTCATGCTGGGTAAGACCCTCTTTACCAATGAGAGCGGCAGTCGAGCCATCCTAACGTTGCTGAGCATTATGGACAATTGGGGCGACATCCATAGGTATAACTAGGGCGGGGCCGAATATGCGTGGTTGATGTAGGGCGTAGCTGGGGTTACCACCGGGGATTCCAAATCTATTGTCGGTTTTTGGGTCGCATTGGAGGTAATCCCTAATTCTTTTGCTTTCGTCAGTTTCATTTGAATGGTCTTTTATGCTACTGACTTATTCTTTTGTGCATTGCTCATCTCAGGTATGGGGGTACCATCACTTTCATCCTGGGCGCCCACTTCTCCACTTGGATGCATTCACCTATCCTCTTCTCAGCAACTGGAACCAAGCCCAATGCCGTGACGTGGGCATGAAGCACCTAGAGATGGGCTTGAGGTCCCAACTCGACCTGATGGTTCCTGAGCAGGTAAAGCCCTTTTTCAACTCTATTTATTTCAGCTCAAAAATTTCCCTTGATTAATATGATGTATGTTTGATTGATTGGCCACTTCTTGACTAGGACAGATCCTCCACGACCCATACCTCATGTCCTCTTTCTGGGATCGGCAGCCGTAGGCCCATCACGCCTATTAACAATCGCCGCATTGTTTTCTTCTATGGGGCGTGGGCCAGGGCTTACTACCTAGGGGAGCGGGTGGTGCACCAGTACCAGGGCTATCATGCCATACCCATGGACCCTCCCGTGGACATTTTGGATCTTGTAGGCAGCGTTGAGGAGTTCACAGCGGCCTTCCTCAATAATGGGCTCCCTACTAATGCCCTACTTGTGCCCAGGGATTATCATATATGGTATGAGTGCCTGTCGTATCGGTTCATCTTCCCGCGCTTCGTCCCTAGTACCAACTTCCTTGTATTTGATGGCCCACATGGTCAAGTAATTCTCCTTTCTTTTTTTTGGATTAGTTTCCCTTTTGTTTTAATTCAGCCTTTGTTCCTTCTAAGTGGATTTCCATTTTATTCATAGTTTTCTCAAGGGGATGACTCGGATGATGGAGGTGGAGCGACGGGTACCGCTGATACTTCGGGGGTAGGTCCTTCAGGTGCTGGCCTTTGCAGCACGGGTCCCTCAGGTGAGGGTTCTTCAGGAGCTGATCCATCAGGTACCTCTCATGTTGGTGCCCTGGTGGTGATCCGCCCGTGGTCTATGGGACTTTCTAACACATTGATGATAGCTTTCTCTCAGACCTGTGTGCCAATGTTGATAAGCAGGGGCGCATCTCCACTGAAGCGGCCTGGGCCCCTCCTCCTGAGGTGATTTCAGGGGTAAGCCTTCTTACGATCGTTCTTCCTTTGTCCCGGCTCCTTTTGTAAATGCATGTGTTTTGTAATTACCCTAGTAACTGACATCCTATCCCTTTGAATGTAGAATTTTGAGTTGGCTATGGAGTTCGCTGCGTATCATCGTAACATCTCGAAGCTTCGAGATGTGGAAATGGTGAATATCCTGCTGCTCTGCTCTTTCTTTGTTTCACTATACTTGGTTTCTCAATTGATCTTTGATCTCTAATGTTGATTTTGACCTACAGCATGCACGTGCAAAGGAGTTGCGATCTTTGCTTAGTAGGATTTCCCAGGCATCGTCCAAGTAGGGGATATGCGGACTTATTAGGGTTCCTCACGTCGGCGGATGAAGTCAAAGGGTGCCAACAAAGATTAGGCCCTAGTTTCTGCACTTTGAACAATTCAAACATTTTAGCACATTTTTGGGATAATTTTGGCATGTTTTAAACATATTGTGGTATTTTTGATGATTTTTATGTTTGGACATATTTAGCGCTATTCCTTTGACTGTATGTTATCCCTTTTCTTGTATATATTCGACTGTTTGCGGGATGATCTTGGTGATTGCTCCTGAAGTGTCCTTTTGAGGTCACTTGCCTGGGTGCGGTTTCTCCTGCACAAAAAAGGTCAAAACTTATTTAGAGTTGGGTGCCCTTATAATCTTTTCATGTTTGAATGCCTTCGTAGCATAAATCAGGTGAATCGGGTTAAAGGGCCAAGGGGACCATCAAGGCCCACAAAAATCCCCATATCAGCTCACAAAGGCATAAGGGGGGCAGTTTTGTACTGGCGCAACTATTAGTTGTGCCAGGCTTAAATTGAGGACAATTTGCACTAGCGCAACTAATAATTGTGCCAGTTTTAGCCTGGGGAGCCGTGGGCCCTTATATGCCCGAGACAGCCCAAATTCTCTCTTTTCTTTTTGACTTAGCCTTTTTGATTGATTTTTTCTCTCCCTGCCTTCCCAAGGGCGGGTCCATCAACATATATTGAATTTTATATTCTTGAAAGATCTTTATACGTCTATGGACCCGCTTTCCAATCCTCCCGTACATGGAGGGCATGGGACCAATTTACCCCTTTCTTTGGGCTTGGGGCCCAATTTTCTCAAAAGATGGCATGGGAGCTTGAATTAGAGTGAGCTTGCCAAACTTGAGCGGTTCGAGCTATCACGTCTTCCCCTCTTCCTTGAGGTCCCTCTACGGTGGGACCTACTTCACGCGACAACTTCATTTTGGAATGCAAATGCTCACGTGTTCCGTTTTGGGAAGTGGAGCTAACTCCCACTCTTGAGGAGCTATCCAATTTATCCGGTTTGAAGTGTCACAGAGGCTGTGTAAGAGTCACGCCAAAGTCAGGCTATTACAAATCCATTCACCTTACCCTTAGTTTAAAGAAATTTGAATATAAGAAAAGTTTCGTTGGGGGGCCCACAAGGTGTTCGATCAAATTCCTCAAAGAACTTTTCGGTGACAAAAGTCTTCGAAAATTGCCGATTAGGAATCTTTTTAATGTGAAAGCCTTTACTCTCAGCCTCATTTCAGAACTCATTTTCTTTACTGGGGGGAGAGCTTCTCTCTGGCTCTTTGTGATGTCTTGATTGAGTTGGTAGAGGGTCGATCGGTGATGCACCTGGTCCTTATTGAATTATACTGGTGCCTCGATGCACTTACTCTGGGCAAGGTGGGGGCCTTAGGAGATGTCCCTTGCTGCTCCAGGTCTAGTTGGGTGAACATCTCACTATCTTGGAACCCGTGCCACTTTTTTACATTACCCGTGGTGAGGCCGCTCGATGCTTTTTGGGTAGGTGTCACTTACTTCCACAGGGCGACTTGTTAGCTTTGAAGCTTTGGTTGACCGACACTGAGCTGATATGGAGGCTTCCTTGGTTAGACCAGACCTTTCCCATAGTTTGTTCCAGAGACCATGAGGGCATCACCCTCCTAGGATTGACTGGCAGCACCTTCTATTTCCCATTCTAGGTGTTGCATCAGTTTGGTTGTTCTCAGCAGGTGCCCTGTGAGACGAAACCCCCTCTATGTGACTTGATCGTTTCTAGGGGGTCCTCCAAGGACATAGATCGGATTGCTGCTCTCTGAGAGACACGTCAGTCAACGCTGATGTGTGATATGGAGCAGGGAGATCTAGTTGAATCTTCCTGTGAGTATGAGGCTTGGTTATTGGCTGAGCAGCCTACTACTAATCATCTGGATTAGCCGAAGAGTGTTGATATGGGTGGCCCCTGTCCGAAGAAGGAGTCAGCACTTCGAACCCATATTGAGTTGTTGACTGATGAGAAGAGGGTCCTGGATGACCTTTTAGCCCAAGAGAAAGTCAGAGCAGAGATAGCAGAGAGCGAGGTCCTTCATCTAAAGGGATCTTTGAGTATTGCCCTTGGAGCCACTAATGCTTCTCGAAAGAGATACAAGAGTCTGCATGGTTGTTGGTTGACCGAGCGAAATGTCCGGGAGGATGTTTTTTGTGCTAAGATTAGTGCCTTGAAGTGCGAGCTGGGCCATTGATTTCTTCCTGCACAACTTTTTGCACGGATCAGATACATAGAAAAGGGGCGTAAGAACCCCTTAACAGATACACACATCTTTTTGGTATACATATTTTCCATATGTTTTTATTTTTTTTGCTTTTTATAAAGAAAGAAAGAAAGAAAGCTAGACATCACACCGGCTATTTTTTAGGATGTGGTGTAAGAGGCGCACTTGTAAATGAAAAAGGAAAAGCTATTATATTTACAGACTTTTTTATTATTCTTTTTGTTTTCTTCTCGCCTTTTTGGACAATGGGTCGCTTTAACAAAGAGGGCCTTCTGCCCTATTTTGGTTTAATGCCTCAATCACAAGGTGAGATCCTGGGTCCCTTTTTTAGAGCATGGTTGAACCCCCCCTCCTTTTGAATGGTCAGGTCTGAGGGAGTTTCAGTAGCCTTACCAAGACTAGAACATCCATCCTCTTTGCGCTGAGTCAAGCCTTTCTCCTTACCTTGAGTCATGTGTTTGACGAAGCCATTTTTACAAAGACAATTATGGTCGGGGCCCGATTTGAACTAGGACGAGCGGCCCAAAAAAAGGGGATCAGGGAGAGTAACCAAAAGGGCTCCTCAAACATCAATTCAAAGCCCTTCCTTTGTTTTTAAAACCTTTTTGCTCACAACGCCCAAGGTGGGCTCGTCGTGCCCATTTTGCCCTCTTTTTATCTGCAGTGCCCTTTCAGGTTTTCACCGCGTCCATGGGTTTAGCTCTCTTACCCTAAGTGCCCTTTCAGGTTTTCACTTGGTCCGCATAAACTCACTATTTTTACCCATACTATCCTTTTGGGTTTTCACCACATCCATCTTGCTTAGAGCTTGTATTTTTATTTTATTTCTTTCTTTTTATTTATTTGAAAACCACGACATAGATGACGATTCCATCATAGCCGGCTAGATGGGGTTCCGGTGTCATCTCACAACTCGGCTTGTATTGGCTTAACAGACACTATGACTACTTGTGAACCTAAAAAGAGGGCTTTCTTCAGGGTGTAGCTTGGCCATGGGTTAGGTTAGGATTTGAAGGTATGCTAGGCTAAAAAGGGTCTTCTTGATATGGCTTCAATTTTTTCATAGCACACGTATTCCTTGGGGATTTTTACTGTACTAGCCCCTTGATTCTTCTATATTTTTTTTCTCTTTCCTTTATCTTATTTCAGGCAATCTCTTTTTGAGGTTTGCTTTTCTAATTTTTTTAAATTTTGATGGCAATTTTACTTTCCCTTTTTTGTATATGTACACACATTTTTTTTTAAAGGGGTTTATTGAAAGAAAGGCTTAGGCTCAAATGGGGTAGCAAAGGATATCATTATTTTTAGGAATGCTTTTGGCTACTGTGCTTGGAATAATGGCCTCTTTTGGATGGTTCTTAAGCATCCACGTATCTGTTTCATCAATACTTATCTTATCGCGATAGACTAAGAGTAGAACCATTGGATGTATCCAGAATTGATGGGCTCAGGAAGATGATCTCCGCCCATGGTGGCAAGGTAGATGGCGTATCTTGGTAGCACTTCTTGGATGCGTAAGGTCCTTCCCAATTCGGCTTGAACTTCCTTCTTGGATTGGCGTGGAGGGATGGGAAGATCATCTTCAGTATAGTGTCTCCTATCTTTGGATCTCGATCGCGGACACGTTTATTGTAAGCGCATACGATTCTCCCTTGGTAAACTTAAGTGTGACACAAGGCTAGGAGTCTTTTCTCATCTAATAAGTTCAATTGTTCAAAGCAAGATCTCTCTCTCTCTGCATCGGGTAATCTTGATTCCATGAGGATTCGGAAAGAGGGTACTTCAACTTCTACCAGTAGGATGGCCTCGGTTCCATACACAAGGGAAAATGGTGTTGCCCCTATAGCGGTACGGATCGATGTTCTATAGGTCCACAAGGCAAATGGTAGCATTTTGCTCCAATCTCGATAAGTGACGATTATCTTCTTTAGGATACAGACGACCATCTTGTTATCAACTTCTATATTTCCATTGATCTGAGGTCGATAAGGTGATGAGAGATGGTGCTTGATCTTGTATTGCTTGCAGAAGGCTCAAATGCGCTTATGCATAAAGTTGGTGCCATTGTCTGTGATGATATCCTTGGGTACTCCAAATTGGCACAAGATATTATTCTTGAGAAACTTCTCGACGTGACTGACTATAATGTTAGCATATGATGTTGCTTCTACCCACTTGGTGAAGTATTCAATGGCGCCGAGGATGAACCAATGTCCATTTGATGCTTTTGGATTAATCAATATAACAATGTCAAGGCCCCAGGTAGAAAATGGCCAAGGAGTGGTCATGCAGTGAAGATTGATGGTAGGAGCGTGTATTAGACTGGAGTGTTCCTGACACTTATAGCATTTCTAAACATGTTTACAGCAATATGATTCCATAGTGGTCCAAAAGTATCCCTGTCATAGAATTTTCTTAGCGAGCATGTGATGACTGACGTAGGCACTGCATACTCCCTCGTGGATCTTCTTCATGATGTTGGTTGCTTCACTCTCTGTAAGGCACCTGAGCAAGATGTTATTGTATGATTGCTTGTAAAGGCATTCCTGGCAAATGACGTAGCCTGCTGCTAAACGCTGAATGGACGCACCCTCAAGGAAAGTTAGTGTCTCGAGAAAATTCTTGATATCTGAGAACCAAGGTGGCTCATCATCAGGCTTTGTAGGTTTATCAATCTGGAGGCAGAAGGTCAGCTCATTCCTTTGCTTGATCATGATCGGCTTCATCTCGGCACCATACGAGATTTCAATCATTAACACCAAAGTGGCTAATGCGTCGGCAAAGTGATTCCTTATTTGGGGGACATATGAGAATGTCACATCTTAGAAGCAAGCTATCTGATCCTCGAGGTGTTCATGGTAGGGGATCAGTTTCTCGTCCTTCATCTTCCAATCACCATTCGTCTGGCATATGATTAACTGTGAATCGCCAAACACTCGGAGGTGAGTTATATTTAGATTGAGAGTCGCTTACAAACCAGTGGCACAAGCTTCATACTCGGCCATGTTGTTAGTGCAAGGGAAGTTGAGCTTGATAGAGATTGGTACATGGGATCCTTTTGGCAAAATCAGAATAGTGCCAACTCCTTGACCTATGGCATTTGCTGCCCCATCAAAGTGCATTATCCAAGATTCTTTTGCTTCTTCAGTATCGTCTTTCGTCATGAATAGGATATCCTCATCGGGGAACTTAGATTTCAAAGGCTCATAATCTGGCAAAGGATTGTTGGCAAGATGATCGGCGAGTGCTTGCCCTTTATCGACTTCTGAGTGACGTATGTGATGTCAAACCCAGACAATAAAGGCTATCATCATGCAGTTCGCCCAGTGAGAGCTGGCTTCTCAAACCGGTATTTCAACGGATCCATTCGAGCCAGGAGTAAAATAGCTTAAGATAGCAAGTAATGGTGGAGCCTCTGAGTAGCCCAAACGAGAACCGGGCATGCTTTCTCCAGATGAGAATAGCACATCTCATAATTAGTAAATTTCTTGCTCAGATAGTAGATGGCATGCTCCCTTCTTCCCGTCTCATTGTGCTGCCCTAAGACACATCCTATAGAGACTTCCATCGTTGAGAGATATATCAAAAGTGGTCTCCCCGGCTTAGGTGGCACCAAAATAGGTGGGTTAAGGAGGTAGCTTTTGATTTTATCTAATGTTGCCTAACAATTGTCGTTCCATTCAGTGGGCGAGTTATTCCTTAGTAGCTTGAAGATCAATGTGCAGATTGGAGTTAGTTGTACAATGAATCGACTGATATATTATATTTTGCCCAAGAACCCTCTAACCTCTTTTTCGATTGATGGTGGCAGCATTTCGGTGATTGCTTTAACTTTGACTGGGTCGACCTCGATCCCTCTCCTACTGATGATGAATCCTAACAATTTTTCGGACATAGCACCAAATGTGTACTTCTGTGGATTTAGGCACAATCTGTAGTTTATCAGCCTCTCAAACAACTTCTGGAGATTTACCAAGTGATCACTTCGCTCCTATGACTTGGCTATGATATCATTGACATATACTTTAATCTCTCGATGCATCATGTCGTGAAACAGTGCAGTCATGGCTCTCTGGTACGTCGCACCGACATTCTTCAGCCCGAATGGCATGACTCTATAGCAAAAGGTTCCCTAAGGAGTGATGAATGCTGTCTTCTCTCAATCTACCTCTGCCATCTTAATCTGATTGTATGCAGAGAATCCATCCATAAAAGAAAGCATCCCGTGCTTAGGAGTGTTATCGACCAAGATGTCGATGTGAGGCAATGGGAAATCATCCTTCAGGCTCGCTTTGTTCAAATTACGAAAATCGATACATATGTGGACCTTTCCATCTTTCTTTGGTACAGGCACAATATTGGCTAGCTACTATGGATATTTGGATACCATGAGAAATCCTGCATCATATTGCTTGATGACCTCACCTTTGACTTTCAACATCCAATCTGATCGGAGACATCTCAACTTCTGCTTAACCGGCTTCATATCAGGGTAGAGAGGCAACTCATGCTCGACCAAATCGGTGTCCAGACCAAGCATGTCCTCGTACGACTAGGTAAAAATGTCTTGGTATGACCGAAGAAAGTCAATCATGCTTTTTCTTTCTTCGGGAGATAACGACATTCCAATCTTGGTGATTCAAAGAATCTCCTTAGTTCTTAGATTAACGTCCTCAGTTTATTCGACAATGGGGGTAGGGCCATGCTCAAATTCGGCAAACTGGTCAAGGTACTCATTGGGGAGCTCCTCTAAAGGGATATCCTTGTCCAAACTCATAACTTCTACCTCTTCTTATATTTCTGTAGGAAAGGGGTTGATTTTACGTGGGACGAGTATTTCGATTAAGACACTTTTTTGTGGGATTTTATCTGGAATTTTAAGTGACAATATTTTTGGGCTTTATATTTTTTTAATGTTTTTGGGATTTTTAATTTTTCTAATGTTTTTAAGATTTTGGTTTTCTTCGAAGACGGAACCTTGGCAGCACGAGTCTGTGTATATATAAGGTATTACCTACTAAGGGCTTATCTCACTTTCTATAGGTTATTTTTTTTTGGGAAATGTGTGCCAAATGTTAAGCCACTCCCTGCTTCTAGGGTTTGGGGTAAAGATGCCCAGTTGCGTACCTGAGAGGCCGCTCCTTTACCTGTTTGGATAGAGGGTGCTGACTGATACGACTCTCTGGAGTCAGCCTCCATCATGTTGATCCTCATTGGTCTAAGATGATATCCTTAAATGTTAACACAGTTTTGTGGTGGTTCACCACAGGGGGAGTTTATTCAGGTACGGGCCATCGTTCCTCAAAGTGGGATAACACAGCTAAGTCTATCTCCAGGCTGGGAAGGGTGATGTAGGGATTTGTGGGGTGAACCGGTGCTCTATGTTTGTGTGGAGTTAACTGGGTTTCCTCATTCTAGTCAATCTTCACGACCCCGGCACCTACAAATGAATTTTTGATGTGAGGCTTGGGATGGGGTTTCTCCTCTATGTGGATGCCCCTAGCTTTTGCAACTTCCATCGCACGGACTTTCTCTTTAGCGTCTCTCACATTTTCTTCGGTGGGCTTGTAACCTAGCCCAAATCTGACTTTTTGGCCCCCCTTTGCTGTGATGGGCTCTTTTCTACCTTGCAATCTGGGTCCCAGCTCTCTTCCTTTTTTATAGCCCCTCTTTTGGAGCATGGCCATTGTCGCTACCATTCTACCTCCGGTTCTTAGAATGATGCCCTCGATGGGCTCTGAGAGTATCGTAGACACCTCGTATTCAAAACTGTGGAGGTCGACATCTTTAGCGGGGTGTGGTATATCCAGCATATTAGGTTTTTCAATGCTATTGGTGTCCTTTTCTTTCTCACTGTGCCCCTCTCCGATGATTATGATGATCTTATGCCCAAATGCAAATTTGAGTTTCTGGTACAATGTGGAGGGTATGGCTCCAACCTCATGCAGCCACGAGCACCCTAATAACAGATTAAACAAGGATTTAATGTCCATCACTTGAAACAATATGGAGAAGGTCATTAGCCCAATTAATAGCTCAAGATCAACTTCTCCCATTATCTCTCTTGGTGTGTTATCAAAACCTCGGGCGCTAGTTCTCGTGAGTCTTAGCATGCAAGGACCTACCCTAATCTTGGTGGCAGTTCTCAACGGACATATGTTTAACGCAAACCCATTATTGATCAAAACTAGTGGGATTATCATATTTCAAGTCTCAACAGTTATATTTAAGGATTTTGAGTGACTCCCTCCTTCCTCTGGTAGATTGGCATCCGAAAAAGAAATGGCATTCGGGGCCATCACTTGACCAATTATTTACTCGACTTCATCGGGGACATCATCAATAGATCCCATACAGTAATATGGGCAGACATTCTTCTCAGCTCATTCTCCAGTATATGTTCTTGACTCATTTTCTCAAACGGATTCATGGCGCTATCTTTATTTCCTTCGGGTTGGGCTTGTGCTACTGTCGGTTCTTCCGGTTGCTTCGAGATCTTTCTGAATCGGGTCACGAAGTCCACTGCCCCTTCTTTGTGGCTGCCAGTGTTGACATCTATTTGTTCATAACTCAGCAGGACCTGATGAGGATCATAGGTTGGTCCCGAGATCTGAGATGGTATAGCTACTGGTATCGAGGGTACTTGTACTGCGGGCTCAGGCAGTGTAGTAACACTTGATTTACCTCTGTAATAGCTGGTTGAGTGGAAAAATTAGGCCAAATGGGGGTGGTAAAGCTTGAGGGTGGTGGCACTGGGGGAAAAGGGGTCAAAGTAGGTCATTGGTAGCTGATAAGTGCTGACGCGGGATTAGGGGTATGATGGGCTATCAGATAATTGGCGGTGGTGTATGGTTGGTATGCATTTATATGCACATAATTGATAGGAGTGGGTGATGGAAAATAAACCCTAAGATCTAAGGGTTCGGCTTGTAGTGTTGGGCTAGGAAAATAATCTGATAAATTCAGGGGTTCAAGCACCCCAATATTCCTTTCTTTATTGTCCCTTGGTAATGGTGCCACATAGCTTTCCCAGTCACTGATGTAATCGGATGAATCAAATTCAAACTCCTCCTCATATCCCTCTACCATCCCGATGGTGGGTCTGGGACCTGCTCCTCTGATAGGATGTGGGGGCAATGGCACTTGATTGATGTTCGTGTGCTAGTTTATTTGAGAAGGTGCTGGTGGAATGATTTTTTCGATATCAATTAGATCTTAGATCGTGTGCTTCAATGGAAAGTAGCGATCAATTGGGTGACTCGGACCCTGATGAAAATTACAGTGGGTATCTAGGTTATAGTTCTTTGGGATCGAGTGAGGAGGAAGTTGCGGTTGATAAATAATGACTAATCCCTTTACCACTAGTAAAGGTAAGAGTATACTTAATGATTTCCCCAAGGGCGTGAACACTCGGTCGTAACGGGCTCTCCTTTGCTCTGCATTCCTTAACCATTCCCTACTCCCTGTATTTGATCAGTTTTGACTGGTGCTGGTTGGGCTGCTTGGAATTGGAACGGGGTTATGTTATTATTGGGCCTGGTATTGGCAAGATTCTAGGCGTCGACCCCAATTCTCTTATCATTCCTTTATTCCGAAAACCTTCTAACCCCACTAGCTTCACTTTGTATATTTTTGTTCAGGCGCCCCTCCCTGATGGCATCTTCATAGCGATTGGCATTCCTTATTAGATCAGCAAAACTGGACTGCTGTTGGTATACCAAAAAGTCTAAGATCATTGGTAAAGTATTCTTAAAAATTATTTAGATCTGCTCATCATCAGGTATCCTGTTCTTGACCTGAGCTACTAGTGCTCTCCACCGCCCCAAGTAGTCGCTGAAGGTCTCATTCGAGTTTTGTCTCAAACGGGCCAAGTCTGACTTACGCGACTCGATGTCTATATTATAGACATATTATTCCTGGAACAGGTGCGTTAAGTCCTTCCACATTTTCATCATAGATGGTTTCAGAGAGGTGAATCACCTTAGGGCCGAACCAATCAAACTCTTTTAAACGACTTTTATCAACAGTCTTTCGTCCCCTCCATATTGGCACAAGTCCCCATAGTAGGACTTGAGGTGTGCAATAGGATTGTCAGTGCCATTGTACTTGTCAAAAGCCGGCATTTTAAATTTGGGAGGCAAGGGGACCTCAGCGAACATGCACAAATCTATGAATTTCATGGCATGGATTTCAACACCACCCATTTTCATCAACTATTTTTGTATTTTGTCCAGCTATTCTTTCAGCTACTCTAACTCCTTTGATATGGGTCGCTTTCTCGGCAGTTGGCTGGATTTCACTTTATGCTACCAGGGGGTGGGAAATGATAGGAGGGTTAAGGCTGGTCAATGCCCCAGCATAGGCTCCATTGTTCCTAATCTCATCCTCTTCATACTGCTGGTCGACATAGTGTGCAGTGAGGGTGGGATTCTCATGCTGGTGTTGCATGGACTAGATGAGAATGACATGAGTGGGGGTTGGGTGAGTCCATTGGGGATGAGGGAAAGTTCGTTGGATGATGGAATATTGGGGTGGGGCCTGATGAGGCCATTAGGCATGGGGAAGATCTTGAAACTGGCTTTGGGATGTGGGGATATGGGTGTATTGGGGTTGATGGAAGGTATGGGTTTGAGTTGGGTATGAGGGTTGTGAGTGGGCGAAATTTTAGAGAAATTGTGAAGGGTATGGGTGTGAGGTTCCAAGGTTTTGTTGGGCTTGGGTTTGGGCCATAAATCCTTGGGAGGGTTGGGTCAAAAAGCCTTGGTCATGATAGGTTTGGGCCATGGACCCTTGATGGGTTTGAGCCATGGGCCCCTGGTGGGTCTAGGCCATGGGCCTTGATGGGTCTAGCCCATTGGATCTTGGTGGGTCTGGGCCATGGGCTCTTGGTGGGTCTAGCTTATTGGGCCTTGGTGGGTATGGGCCATGGGCCCTTAGTGGGTCTGGGTCATGGGCCCTTGGTGGGTTTGGGCCATGGGCCCTTGATAGGTATGGGTTATGGGCACCTTGGGACATGTGGGGAATGGGGTTTTGGGCCATTGGGCCTTGGGATATATGGGTTTGGGTAGTGTGGATGATGGGGGGTTGATGGGGGTCATGGGGGAATGAGGCATGGAGGCTTGCTAAGGTATGGGATGGATCCATGGGTGTGTGGTGTGGATGAGTGGGGATGTGTTGGGAGGCCTTCCATTTGTGATAGGTTTGGAACATCTCCTCCATCATAGCCATGGAAGGGAGATCGGATGGAGATGGGCTATTTGATGGTTGGAGGGGTATGAATGAGGTATGGAAATAGGAAAAATTGGGCATGGCCCCAGTAAAATTGGGCATGGCCCGGGTGAGGGGTGGGATATATGGTGGATTAGAAAAATGAGATGGGGCATTGGTGGATGGATTAGGTATGTATGGGGGAGATGTATGGGGCATGGAAGTGGAAGATGGGAGAGAAAAATTGGCCATGACTTGGGTAAATGGAGGGATGTGTGGGGGATTGGATGTGGTATGGATGGATGTGGGTGGATCGAGCTGGGAGGATAAGAAATAGGGCATGTTGGTCAAGGTGGAGGACGGGTCTTGAATGGGTGTGGAAGGGAGGTGAGATGGGTTGGAGATGGCCATTTGTGGGGGATTGGATGTGGTATGGATGGATGTGGGTGGATCGGGTTGGGAGGATGAGAAATAGGGCATGTTGGTCAAGGTGGAGGACGGCTCTTGAATGGGTGTGGTAGGGAGGTGAGATGGGTTGGAGATGGCCATGGGTGAAGGCATGGTTTGGGAAAATGATGGGAAGGGAAAATGGGTTGGAGAATGTGGCGGGGATGAGTCGGGACCGGCATAAGCTAGGTCAACGGCCCACGACATGTCTCGATATCGAATCGGGTACGGGTGCCTCGGATGGGGCCCGTAAAGCTTCCTCCTTCTTCTCCTACGAGATGACGGAGGGTACGTTGATGTCGTTGTGCCGGCACCAATGAAGACTCTATTTTTAATTTTTAATTTAAAAAATTTTTAGAATTTTGTAAGTGAAAAGAAATGAAGATTCTTGGGCCTTTTTGAATTCCCTTCTCGGGTGGCTCTCACACCCTAAATAGGTCCCGTGGCAACGATTCCGAAGCACTTCAGAAGAATCAAGGGGAAACCCTTGATCTATTGAAGGGACAAAAACTAATGCGAACAACCCGATCCCCCGAAATGAATAAAAAAGAAGTCACCTTCTTTTGATCGGCGAGGGCATATTGGGTGTCAGAAATTGCGGGGCCTAAACAGATGCACAAAACACACTGATCGGGAAGTCTGGGGAGTGAAATAGGCCACAGATCCAAACTGTTGCTGTCCAGAACCAGCCTGGCACAACCATTAGTGACGCCATAGTAAAATGTCCAAATTTAAAGCTGGCGCAACTATTAGTTGCGCCAGTGTACTTTTGGAAATTTTTGCATTGGCACAACTAATACTTGTGCCAGAGCAAAATGGTTTCCCAATATTTTTGACAGCAGCAACCTTAGTTTGGGATGGGTCTCCAAATTGGGTTTTGGTGGAAGCTAGGCTTCCGGGGACCGATTGTTTATATGATCCACTCTCTTTCTCACCGAACCTAAGGGTTTAAGGCCAAATCGAGTTCACTACCGCTCACTTTTTTCTCGGGTTTTAAGCTTGGAATGAGAAGGTTACCCACCTGATATACCTCAAGTGCAAGCACTTTTCTTAGATACTAGGTGGGCTGGAACTTTTCTGGATCATCACCACTAGGGGCTGCCACCGTACTAGACCCGGGTGGTTGTATGTGTGCCTAAATAACCCAAGCCTTTAAAAATCTACCCCACAAAAATTAATTTAGATCCCCCTTATTGGTTCAATTTTATTTTTCACTTTTATGAAAATTTTCTTAAGTTCAAAGACCGGGGGTGATAATCCCTTGCTGCCTCTATGGGCCACCATTCACTGTTTGTAATATGATTACGGAAAAGTAAATGCGCGCGTAGGCCCGCCATATGGCTAAGGCACTTTAAATGACGTAAAAGTAAAAGAATTTAAATGCAATGCATAAGTAGACCCGCCAATCGGCTAAGGTGCTTGAAATGACGGAAATGTAAGAAAATTGAATGACGGTGCCCAAGTAGGCCCACCAAACGGCTATGGCACATAAATGACGTAAAAGTAGGGATAAGTAAAATGACGTAATCGGAGGGGTGAGTAAAACAATAAATAAATAACAGCAATAAAAAAGGTTAGTACATAAAAAAAAGGGTCAAGTTCAAGGGGAAGCTCTACTAGCTACTCCCCAGCAGAGTCGCCATATGTGCAACCGTGGGATTCTTGACGATCCCGTTGCAACGATGCACTCACTAACGAAAAATATAGAGTCGCCACCCAGAGCTTTTGGTGTCCCAAATCATTTTTATAAGTACCAAAGTGCCACAAATATGACTCTGAATCCGGTCTACGCCAAAGGCTCTTGGGTAGGGGCTTCGGTTATCGATCGAGAAGGTGTTACGCACCCAATCAACCCGCTTAATGTGGTCTCTAGTAATGGCCAAAATAAAAATATTATAAAAGAAAAGAAAAAGATTTCCTCTTGTCCAAATGAGTCTTAAAATCCTATTTGTGCCCCTCCGTTCCTACCAAAAATTTGATGGCGTAACAGCACAAATGGGAGGGTAGAGGAGAAATCGAGAAGATAGAGGAATAGAGGGGATAGCCAGAGTTCTCAGGCCCTTCCATTGTGGAGCCTTGCGTTAGCTTGTTTCGGTGAGCTTTTGAAGGGTTGTATGGTATGGAATAAGGTTCTAACTCCTAAGGCTTGATGGCTAAGAGATAGAGAGGGAAGGCTAGGGGGTATCACACCTCTAACCTAGAGCTTATGGGTGAAATGCTAAGGTATAAAGGTATTTTTAGAATTCTGGAATTTGTATGGGAGTGGTGCACTAGAGGAGCGAGAGAGAAGGGATTCCTTAATCTCTTAATTGCAAATTTTTTTAAGTCATTTGCAAGGGGGGTTGCCTCTCTATTTATAGAAAAAAGAGATGTTAGGAGGGTGCTTAGAGGCTAATTAGGATTAGCAATTAGGTAATGGGCCATCTAAGGTTTTCTAGGATTTTTGGAGCCTTGAAAAATGTGAGAAGTTGCTCCAATGGTGGATGATTGGGTGAGGCTTTAAACCAGTTAAGGGGTTGTACATAGATAGTAAATGGGTGCAACATAACTAGCAAAACATACCCCAGAGGATAAGATGGTCAACAAGTCAAACCCCAATCTCAAAATTTGAGGTAAAAATACACAATTACTGTTCATATGCCTGGCACAACTATTACTTACACCAGGCATATGCACAGTAAAATAGTGCATGAACAGTGCCTGGAAGTTGGCTCCCAGAGGTGGGGTCCACATTTAGAACTAGTGCAACTATTAGTTGTGCCAAATCCCTAAGGGGGTTCACATGATATTACCATTCTGCCCCTCAGATTCGGAATGCGATACCATTGGGGTGATTCTTGGCCCATTGGGAAGCTGATGACTTCTACTTTTCAATTGTATGAGATTTGATCATAGTAAAAGGTTACAACTAGTCCTGATGCACCACTCTTAATCTATTGCTCGGGAAAGCTAGGTTTAGGTTCGAAATGAATTCTAAGGGTAAGGGTTTCTAAGAGTTCGAGAAGATTCCTAAGGGATCTAGGGTGATTCCCATGGGTTTGGGATGGCTCCTAAGGTTTTGGAAAGGTTCCTACGGGTTCCATACATGTCATCAAAAGCTCAGAGATGCGCCTCTCTCGAAGTGTGTCTCAATCGGGCCTTGGGCCAAATTTGGGTGTCTACAGCGATGAATCGTCTTTTTCTTCCAATCGTCTTTCTTACTGCCTTTTGAGTTTAGTTTGATGAAGATTAACACTTTGACTCTATTTTACTAATTTTTCTTGATGTCTACACATCAATAACTTATTAGTAGTAAACTAAGTCTTAACATCACTAAGTTAAGGGTAATAAAATAGTATATTATGTGACTGATCATGTCCCCCCCCCCCCCATTTTGGCCATTTTGGCCTTCTGTTTCTAGGGTTGGGGGACCAGCTTTCCCTTTCATTTAGGGAGAGTTTGTGAGGGAGGAATCGCAGTGGGGGCTTTACCCCGGTTCCTCTCACTTCTCCTGAAGATGGTTGGGTTGCCTTCGTCTTCCTCTTTTTCTTGCACCGAAGACCTCTCCTCGATGCGTGGTTGCGTATGGGGTATCTCAGGACCATAGTTATGAGACATAATTGGAGGTGGTGGTGGAAGCAGAGGATTCAATATGAGTTGGGGTTTAGAATTTGTAGGGAGTTTGGGTTGGGCTTTGGGTTTTGAGGGAGTAGGAGGATGGGGTTTGGTTGTGGCTAGGGTTGGGGCTGGGGCTGGGGCTAGGGTTGGGGTTGGGGATCGGGTTGGGGCACGGGGCTGGGGTTGGGGTTGGGGTAGGGGTTGGGGCTAGGGTTAGGGTTGGGGTTGGGGTTAGGGCTGGGGTAGAGGCTGGGGTTGGTGTTGGGGTCGTGGCTAGGCTCGAGACTGGGGTTGGGGTGCCTCAGGTGGGATCGCAATTGTTGGTAGGTGATGCACATCACCGGAGGTTAGGGCCAAGGCAGACCCTTTCCGTTAATGGGCAGCCTTCGTAGGAAATGAAACAGGACATTCTGAGAGACGACATTACCTGCAAGGCAATAGTGCAACCATAAATATTGTAATCCTTCACTACCTTTTCCCTCGCAGCTATATCCATGTTCCTCTTCACTTTGTCCATGCACTATAGAAGGTGTTAGTAAGTGGCATCGCCCCATGGATAGCCCTTGAAATTGGGGAGATTATCAACAAGCTCGAGGTAGTGTTTGGGAAGATGATGGTAGTGAGGACGAACAATAGACAGAGTTTCAGAAAGTCGTTGTTAGCACCTTGCTCGACTCTGTTAATGGCAGCAAGAATGCCTCCCCTCTTTGGGAAGCTCATTTGAGGGAGGGTAATGAGGGGGGTCGGTCATTCGAAGACCAGTTATGTAACAGCCCGGGTTTCCTTACCAAAAACCTGTGCCATCGGATCACACACATAAGATCCGAAATACAGTGATGCTATGGTATTGCAATACAAGCATCACTTCCTGACAGCTCAATCTTTCCTCTTAATAAGGAATAAGAAGAAATCGGGCCAGCAAAAAAGGGTAAGCTTACAAAAGCGAAAGTAAAGTGTGTAAAACAGAAGCAAACAAAGCTATAGCAAGAGAAAAATGGCAATATAAACTCACAAAACTAACTACCATGTACATATATCCAAAAAGGAACTATACATCCACCGATGAAGGCCGACCTTCATCTAAACAGTGGATCAAGCATATACCATTGCATTTAATCCACGTATATTGTACCGTATCTCAAAAATCCCAAAATAAAGCCAAGCCAAACTAAGGGAAATGCTCCTCAGGCAAATCCTCCACTTCCACAAGATTGTAGTCCGGATCTTCCTCTCACTCTGGATCCCACTCAAAATCCTGCAGCTGTGATGTATTGTCAAGGAGTGAGCTTCATCCACGCTCAATAGGGAATCACAAAGCTAAATCACCATTTATCATTCTCATTCATAAATCTTGATGCATAAATAAAATCAAGGTTAAATCAAGAAATTCTTTAGCTAAAGGTCAAACTTATTCTTTCATGAATGCAAGTAATCAGGTTTGAAAATAGTGCATATAGAACCAAGCAAGTGCATCATAAGCATGGGAACAGGTCAAGGGAGTACATCACTAGAACGTGTAACAAAAAAAATCATAAACGAGGTCGAGTATCAAGCTGTCAAGCCCCTGAGCTATGTTAACAGGGTCACTTAAACCAAGACATCGAGCCCCTGAGCTACGTTAACAAGGTCACTTAATTCAAGAAGCCAAGCCCCTGAGCTACGTTAACAGGGTCACTTGGACCGAGACGAACTGCTAAGCCCCTCAGCAAGTTAACAGGGTCACTTGATCCAGATTGCCAAGCCCCTGAGCAAGTTAGCAAGGTCACTTGAGCCATTACCAAGCCCTGAGCAAGTTAATAGGGTCACTTGAACTAGATCTTACAATTACAGAGACATAACAATGGCAAAAGATCAAGCAGACGAAAACAAAAACTTATCGGATCGAGCATGATGACGTATCGAAGACAAGTATACAAACTGATGGTAATGGCATAAATCAGATATACAATTCTGAATATGTGTCAAGGTCATATGCAATAACATATCGAGATGCTAGTATTTGATACATTCACACACATGTGACTCACAAGCGCATAAGTCAAGTCCTAAGCACATGAGTGAGATCAAGCCAAAACAAAGTTTTCCACTCGAGTGTGGTTCATTCCCGCTCGAGCGTACCTCTTATGGTTTTAACAGTCACGCTCGAGTGGGTTTTACCTGAGCAAAATAAGCATAGGAATCTCGCTCGAGCGTAGGCTTCAGGTCTTTTCCTGCTCAAGCGGCCCCAATCACGCTCGAGCGTATTCCTAGTACAAACCTTCAATTCACGCTTGAGTAGTTTTATCCCGAGCGATTTAAGCCTATAATTCCTGCTCGAAAGTAGGGCTTTAGGTCTTTTTCTGCTCGAGCGACTCCAATAATGCTCGACCGGTTTCAACATACCAGCACATACATCATGCTCTAGCGGATTTTCCCCAAGCCAAATTCACCTAAAAATCCCGCTAGAGCATAAGCTTCAAGCAATTTTCCGCTTGAGCGGCCGTAATTCACACTCAAGCATACATCTCAGAACTGTCATCTTTAACAGTTCAACACCTCTGGTCGAGCAAACCTTTATGGCTTCTCAAGTAGGTTCAATGACACACCACACATACTCTAAATGAGCTATCCCTCGTCTACATGATTCCCTTTCGAGCACAAGCAAATCGTACACCATAACTCATGCATTGCTGAGTTCTAAACTTATAATTTATCCCCAAATTTTGAGGCACACGCAAGGGTTTCAACGATTGAACCCAATGCTTCCATTCTCGTGATTCGCACGCATTCGATCCTTCGAATCTTTGCATGCAGCTTAGATTATCACTACTCAGTAATGAAACTCGGACTCTAAACAACAACCCATGCATTACTAGGGTTACCTCTAGTAGCTTTCTCGCATGCGAAGGTATACGACTCGCCGACATTGGATCAACACCGTTGAAACACCTATTCGATGATCCGATAGATACTCTCCACCTCAATCGAGTGAACCACCGAGTGTGTGGTTCCCAAATATCAAAGAGAATGATTTCTCTTTGAGGCAAGACAGGGATTTTATGATAAATCAGGTTTTAGGTTTCAAGAAGATTGAATCAAGGAGGATGGAACCGTTCTTTTCTTTCACTCTCTGGTCTCTCCTCACGTTTCCTAGCCGACTTCCTCACAATGCAATGATTTGCTTGTTTACGTGAAGGAGGTTAAGTAGAAAGGGCAGGGTTCTGGTGTATAACTCATGTATACCCATATGGTGTATGTCAACATCACTTGGATCCACACAAACGGTCTCAGGTGTCCCGGTTCCAATGGGTCTTGACTCTCATGGCTTCTAATGGATCTTAATAACTATGAGTTCAAATGGGTCTTAAGTGACGAGTCTTCCCCAGCATACGCATTCAAGGTGGCCCAAAAGGATTTAATTCCCAAATAGGCCCCCAAATTGGTTTGGTTCGAAAGGCCTATAGGCTTAGGTTCAAATAGGCCTTCAATCCAATTAGTCCTTATATGGGTTTTCAAGTGTAATAGTCTCCTATGGGTCTCAAATGGGCTAGTGTCTACATGGATTCTCCCTGTTTGAGGTTCAGTAATCTGTGACACCCCACGTGTCCCGAATTTTACACATGTGACTTTATATGGTCTCACACCCTACCCTCCTTATGAAAATTTTCATCCTCAAAAATTGAAGGGAGGAGTCGGGGATAGAGGATACATTGGCATTGATATGTTCCCTATGGTTCCACCTTATGCCATTAGACATTCACCTATGAAATTGGTTAACAGTGTGTGGAAGGTCCCGATGGTTTCATTACTTATTTTATTGTAAACAGAAAGACAAGTAGTGTATTAAAATATATTCCTATAAGAGGACAATATCCACACCAGACGATTCATAGAAAAGTCACATATACAAAGCAATTATAGGTTCTTATCAAATCATTGCAAAGGTATACAAAATTGAACAGTTAGGAATATATTTGCTACTACAAGTAGTTATCCTATTGATCTTTCAGCGTCACCACAAGATTTAATACTTCTTAGCATTATCTAGCAATTTACCAACATATTTTTTTTATTTTTTCTCCCCCACATATATATATATATATATATTTTTTATTTTTTTTATTTTTTTATTTTTAACAACACGGATACTCGGGAAAATCAGACCGTCGAGTCGCAGATCATGATCTAAATACAGAAACATACATGGTACATCCACACAATGCAAAATTCAAAGAAATTATTACATGGCAGGAAAAAGGAGATTATATCTTTATATAAAGTTCAGCTAACAAAAATAAAACCACCGGTGATAGCCAACCATCACCTAAACAGTGGTGAACAATGTGTCTACACAAGAGGTTTACACTCAAAATATAATTCTACCAGTCTACAAGAAGATTGGGCGTACCAAGTCCAAACCTCAAAATCCACAACAAGATTGAGATCAAATCCACTGGTCTATGGTAGGAGATTCACCTCAAACTTGGGATCTCACTCAAGACCTGCACCTATGACGTATAGTCGAGGGGTGAGCTACAGTCCAAGCTCAGTAGAGGAAAACTCAAGAACAATTACATTTCATCATATTGTGCATAGATTAAATGACAAGGGTTTCAAAGCAACTTCGCATAAAAACACAGATTTAAATACAAGTTTTCAAAAGCATTTTCATTTTAAAACAAGGACATGTTTCAAAACCATTTTCATCTTAGAACGGTCATGTCATTTTCATGTCCAACAAAATATACAAAGTCTTTTTTTTTCTTATGTCAAAACAAGCTTGAAAATCACATGTCTTAGGTAGAGTCTCACAAAGGTTCAAAAGTCGATTGCGATTCATATTCAAGGATCACGTAGGTTCTTATTATAGTTAATCCGCCCATAGTGGTCCACAATTATATGATCAATCCGCCCATAGTAGTCCACCATTGTACAAATATTCCACCCATAGCGGTCCACAATCGCACAAATCTTCCGCCCATAGCGGTCCACTTCAGTTTATTTGGCTTATGTTTTCAATTCATTTACATACTTTACATATTCGATTCACGGATATCCCACCATGCCGATTCGATTCATGAATATCCTGTCGTGCTGGTTCGATTCACGGATATCCTGCCGTATCGGTTCGATTCACGTACACATTTATATCAAATCAAATTTGAAGTTTCAATGCGAGCCGATTCACGATTCATAGTTCAAATTCAAGTGTACATAAAAAGTTCAAGTGTCAAGTGTAATTCAAGTTCAAGATTTGTGTTCGAATTAGACAAATCAAAACTCATATTCATATTTCAATTATCTAGATGCAAATCAGATTCTTATACAAAGTTCCATATTCAAGTCATGTGCATATTTTCGAAGTTCGGATTGATGTTCGTGTCAAATTCAAATGAAAATATCAAGATTCAAATTTCAAATTCCAATTTCAAAGATTCAAAGTCTATTTTCAACAAAAAATCATAGCTTATCACACTCATCATACAAGTCTATGTATTCAAAACAAAAATGCAATTCGTTAAAGAAGTTCCCCTGCCTCAATTATGAAACCACTCAAGGTCACGCAAAATGGTGCCAAAAATCCTCACGGACATTCCCAAACCTTAACCTATATTACGAAGCATGTGTATATTTACATGTTAATGATTAAATATCACACATGTCAAAGTTCTTATGGTTTTCTCCAAACTGGGGGAAAAAGGACTAGTTCGCTTTGACATTGGATCATGTGAAACTTGTCCCTAGTTACTCCTAACTTTTTACCTTTAAAACATTAGATTCATAATATTTTTAATTCATGAAAGTTATAGGGCTCGTTGTCCTTTTTCAAATGCCTCAAGAATCTTAGAATTTCAAGGTCAGAGCAAGAAGTTACGGCCAAAACAGTGAACCGGGCTCAAACAGAAAAACACGCTCGAGCGGGATTCAAGGCCGCTAGAGCGGGATGCTTCAGGTGAGACTATGCTCAAGCGGGATTCAGGCATGCTCGAGCAGGATTCATTGTCAAGCACCAATTCTGCTCGAGTGGATTTTTCCAGAGTCAAAATAAGCTTAAATTCCCACTCGAGCAGGCAGCTTCAGGTGGGACCACCCTCAAGCGGGATTCAAGGCCGCACGAGTGGGATTTCCTGCAATCCAAAAAATTTCGAATCTTGGTCTTCTTCCCCGATTTGAAATCCTCAATTTCTTTAACAAATTTCTATTCTAAACCACTAATCTAACCTAATTTCACAATATTAAGCATAAATCTCACCTTTTTAAAGCATGTATACATGTCTACAATGGTTGAATTGACGGTGATCGACGCTGAAACGCCGAATTCCTCAAGAATCCTTGCATGTAATTCCAATGCACACTAATGAAGCTTAGCTCTCACAAATTATCATACGATTAACACATGCATGTGGAGGATTTCAGAATTTACCTCTTTTAATCATCCATGTGAAGTTTACAATCGTCGGAAGCGGAAGGATCGATGCCCAAGCTTGCCGTTTGCCAAATGATTGATCTCTTCCTCTTCTTAGGGTTCTACGGTGTCGGAATCAAAGGATTCCCATGGTACAAAACAGAGATAATGGGTTCGTCGGTTGAATGGAGGGGATCAATGGCTAGGCTTATCACCAAATGGAAGAAAATGAAGAAGAAGAAGAGGGTTTATGAAAATGAGATCAAGGGTTTGAATTTACCAGAAGAATGGAGCTCAGTTTTCTCAGCTCCCTCTCATTTCTCTTTCTCAGCCCTCTTAAACCAAATTGCAAGTCTAATTTGGTTGGCATGGGTTTGCTTTTTATAATAAAAAGGGAGTCCACTTCTGTGCTAAGTCGACACACCTTGAATCAGTGTATTAACTTTTATCTAGGGGTCCAAAATGAAACTGACATCCGCTCGACACTGTTAGATCCCTAGACCTCTTACGTGCCAGCTATGCTTTTAACCGTTGTGCCCCCACATGGCTTGCGCATTTGCACACGCAATCATGTACATAGCCTATTACCCAAGATGTATATTTTTAATATTTATTATATATATATATATATATATGTGTGTGTGTGTGTGTGTGTGTGTGATACACTTCCATAATTATACACCTATATTAATTCGGGTTATTGGGTTTGGTTTAGGTTCATGCTCATGGTACATGGTCGCCCTTGATCACGTGCACACCATCTTTCCCGTTCTAATTTATTCATTGAAACAATCAGTTAAACCCATACGCTATACTATGATGTTTGGAAGTGTGTGCTCGAACTTGGTCTGATCCCGAGTTCAAGTCATGTGCAACACACACTTCCCACTAGGTTTCGAGTTTAAATCTAGTGCTCTAATCAGGGATTGGCTTTAGATTTGTGAATTGGGTGCATTTTCCAATTTAAGATGGATGGGTCAGAGACTATGTCGCAGCCATCAAAAGCTTGACCAAGGTCAAACAGGTCAAAGAAAATCATATCATCGTCGAAAGTCAATGATTCAACGCCAGTAAAAATCACGGTCGTTACATTTTACCCTTCTTTCAAAATTTTCGTCCTCGAAAATTTGTGTGCCATACTCGGAGGGTACGGAGAGTTGATAGCCCAAATACCGGTAATCATATTCTCTGCCATAGTTAATGATTTAACCTCCTCGAAATTTCGGGGTCATTACATTCTCCCCTCCTTAATGGAATTTTCATCCTCGAAAATTCACGACGTGACTTCTAGAGTCTAGTACATCAAAGGCAAATAGGTTATCACTATATAAAGGTGCCATTTTCACCATTAAGATCTAAATCCTGCAGCAAATTACATCAACACCACAAGGCTTAAACTATCAACTAATTTTCCCATAACTAGTCATTGAAAGGTATCTCATCACTAGAACAAAACCCATTAACAAGTGACTGTAAACATGAACCAAAGGTATGCCATCTCGGCAAAGAAAATTTAATCTAGAAATCTCCAAAGTTAACCATAAGCCAGAGTACGTCGTTAGTACAGATAAAATTTGCATCGTTGGTTAACAAGGATTAGCCACTGCTCAAAAAATCCCATGAGTATAGACCCAAATTAGACATCTATTTACAACCTAACGATAAACCTAGTCCCCTATCACGAAACTATCTATCAAAAAGCATTAAGACTATCCATTACAATACTTTATGACCATAACCTCAGACTATGAACTACCGATATCAACTGTGTGCATTAAATCGTCCGCTGCTCTCCTTAGCCTTGGGGCAGTCCCTTATTCAATTTCCTGTCCGGCCATACTTGAAGCACGCTCCTGTGACCCACCAGCAGTCCTCTTTTTTATGTGGCCCTCCACATGGGGAGCATGGTTCAACTAGTGCGGAGTCTGGTGCAATGTGCGAAGTCTGGTGCCCGCTAGATGTTTCAACTATTGTGGGCTTTAAAGGTTGGGAGGGCATAGTAGGGGGGTAGACACAATTTGGGTAGGCTGACGGGATGCGAGCATTAATAGCCAAAGTCTCTGGCTCACCAGCTGTTGGATGTATGACTGCATATGACTTGTCTTATTCACGTTTTGTTCTTCCTTTCTCTTATACCCACTGCTAATATCCCTTTTGGCGATGAGGGTCAATCTCATGACCTGCACATATGTCGTTGCCTAAAACAAGTAAATCCTTTCCTTAATCACCGGTTTCATGCCGTACTCAAACTTTTGGGCCTTCATTAGTTCAGTGGCCACTAGCAATGGCAAGAACCTAGAGAGCCTCATGAATTCTAACTCATATTCACGAACCATGATTTGACCTTGTACCAAATTTGCAAACTGGATCTCCATCTGACGTCTCTCTGGTGTCGAAAAGTATTTCTCATTAAAGACCTCCGGCCTAGGTTCAAGGTATCCCTGGCACTCGGGTCCGTTCGATAGATTTCCACCACTGATCCACCTCTCCCTCTAGTTGGAAGGAAGCCCAACTCACTTTTTACTCTTCAGTGCAAGGAATTCTTCAGAGGGTTTTTTTTATTTGATTTAACCATGCTTCCACCTCAAATGGGTCGGTTTGACCATAGAAGTTAGGGGGCTTCATCCTTCGGAATTCCTGGAATCCTGAGGGTTGGTGTCTCTCTGCTATAAGTGCAGCTTGCTGGTTGACCATGGTTTCTAGCAACTGCTCGACGTGACTGCTATTGCTTCATTCTCCTAAAGGAATGTCATTGGTGCCAATGGCTACTCCCTCATCATTATATGTGCCTCGGGTATGGACAACTCTTGGTCGACCTCGTGGAGGCATACTGAGCTATCACGATGAAACAAAGGTTTTAATCAAAAGCGATCGTAAAGATCCAAAGCATGTCTAATTAAGGTTCCTATGTCCCGACAAAATAAACCTAAGCTCTGACAAAATCTAAAGTCATTCAGAGGCATGACTTTGAATCTCTAAAAGATTTTAGAATAGGGAATGTGAATCTCTCCTAAGTTCCAATGATCGAACGCATGCGAATCGCGAGAATGGAAGCATTGGGTTTGATCGTTGAAACCCTTGCATGTGCCTTAAAATTTAGGGATAAATTGTAAGTTTAGAACTCAGCAATGCATGAGTTATGGTGTACGATTTGTTTATGTTCGAAAGGGAATTTTGTAGATGAGGGATAGCTCATTTAGAGTATGTATGGTGTGTCATTGAACCTACTTGAGAAGCCATACAGGCCAGCTCGAGCAAAGGTGTCGAACTGTTAAAGATGGCAGTTCTGAGATGTACGCTCGAGTGTGAATTAGGGCCGCTCAAGCGGAAAATCACCTGAAGCCTACACTCGAGCGAGATTTTTAGGCCAATTTGGTTCGGGGAAAATCAGCTCGAGCGTGATGTATGTGGTTGTATGCTAAATCCGCTCGAGCTTGATTGGAGTCGCTCGAGAGGAACAAGAGCTGAAGCCCTATGCTCGAGCGGGAATTGTAGGCTTAAATCGCTCGGAACAAAATCGCTCTAGCGTGAATTGAAGGTTTGTACTGGGAATACGCTGGAGCGTGATTGGGGCCGCTAGAGCGGGAAAAGACCTGAAGCCTGCACTCGATATATATTCCTAACTACTTCAAGTAGCAAATCAATAGGATAACTAATTGTAGTAGCAAATATATTCCTAACTATTCAGTTTTGTATACCTTTGCAATGATTTGATAAGAACCTATAATTGCTTTGTATATGTGACCTTTCTATGAATCGTCTGGTGTTGATATTATCCTTTGATAGGAATACATTTTAATACACTACTTGTCTTTTTGTTTACAATAGAATAAGTAATGAAACCATCAGGACCTTCCACACACTATTAACCAATTTCATAGGTGAATGTCCAATAGCATAAGGAAGAACCATAGTGAACATATCAATGCCAATGTATCCTCTATCCCCGACTACTCCCTTCAATTTTTGAGGACGGAAATTTTCATGAGGGGAGAGTGTGACTCCCTGTAAAGTCACACATGTAAAATTCGGGACATGTGGGGTGTCACAGATTACTGGACCTCAAACAGGAAGAATCCACATAGACACTAGACCATTTGAGACCCATAGGAGACTATTACACTTGAAAACCCATATAAGGACTAATTGGATTGAAGGCCTATTTGGACCTAAGCCCACAAGCCTTTCGAACCAAACCCATTTGGGGGCCTATTTGGGAATTAAATCCTTTTGGGCCACCTTGAATGCGTAAGCTGGGGAAGACTAGTCACTTAGGACCCATTTGAACCCACAGTTATTAAGATCCATTAGAAGCCATGAGAGTCAAGACCCAATGGAACTGGGATACCTAAGCCCGTTTGTGTGGAGCCAAGTGATGTTGACAAACACCATATGGGTGTACATGAGTTATACACCGGAACCTTGCCCTTTCTACTTAACCTCCTTCATGTAAACATGCAAATCATTGCATTGTGAGGAAGTCGGATGGGGAACGTGAGGAAAGACCGAAGAGGGAAAGAAAAGAACGGTTCCATCCTCCTTTATTCAGTCTTCTTGAAACCTAAAACCCGATTTATCACAAAATCCGTATTCCGCCTCAAAGAGAAATCGTTCTCTTCGATATTTGGGAACCACACAGTCGGTGGTTCACTCGGTTGAGGCGGAGAGTATCGAACGGATCATGGAATCGGTGTTTCAACGGTGTTGATCCAACGCCGGCGAGTCATATACCTCCACATGTGAGAAAGCTACTAGACGTAACCCTCATAACGCATGCGTTGTGGTTTAGAGTTCGAGTTTCATTACCGAGTAGTGATAATCAAAGCCGCATGCAAAGATTCCAAGGATCGAACGCGTGTGAATCGTGAGAATGGAAGCATTTGGTACGATCGTTGAAACCCTTGCGTGTGCCTCAAAATATGGGAATAAATTATAAGTTTATAACTCAACAATGCATGAGTTATGGTGTATTATTTGCTTGTGTTCGAAGGCAAATCTTGTAGATGAGGGATAGCTCATTAAGAGTATGTGTGGTGTGTCATTGAACCTACTTGAGAAGCCATGAAGGCCAGCTCGAGCAGAGGTGTCGAACTGTTAAAGATGACAGTTCTAAGATGTATGCTCGAGTGTAAATTAGGGTCGCCCGAGCAGAAAATCACCTGAAGCCTACGCTCAAGTGGGACTTTTAGGCCAATTTAGCTCGGGGAAAATCCGCTCGAGCGTGATGTATGTGCTGGTATGCTAAAACCGCTCAAGCGTGATTGGAGCCGCTCGAGCGAAAAAAGACCTGAAGCCCTATGCTCGAGCGGGAATTGTAGGCTTAAATTGCTCGGGACAAAACTGCTCAAGCATGAATTGAAGGTTTGTACTGGGAATACGCTCAAGCGTGATTGGGGTCACTCGAGTGGGAAAAGACCTAAACCCTACGCTCGAGTGGGATTCCTAGGCTTATTTTGCTTGGGTAAAAGCCACTCGAGCGTGACTGTTGGAACCATAAGAGGTACGCTCGAGCGGGAATGAACCACGCTCGAATGGGAAACTCTGTTTTGGCTTCATCTCACTTGTGTGCTTAGGACTTGACTTATGTGCTCGTGAGTCACACGTGTGTGAATGTATCGAATAGTAGTGACTAAGGCATGTATTTGAACCTTGCAATTTAGGAGAAAAGACTCAATGAAATGCCTTGATTGAGCGAGTTAGAATCCCGACACATGTGCTAAGGTAGGGAAGAACATCTCACCAAATCCTGACTTTTCTTGAATTCATGTTAATGATGCAAGTTGTATACACGGATATTTATAGAATTGCTAAACAAGAATGCTGCCATGTATGAAAAGTATAAATTTTGCTTTTACGCACGTGCTTTGCATGTAATGTACTAGCATCTTGATATGTTATTGCATATGACCTTGACACGTATCTAGAATTGTATATATGATTTATGTCATTACCATCAGTTTGTATACTTGTCTTCGATACGCCATCATGCTCGATCCGATAAGTTTTTGCTCTCGTCTGCTTGATCTCGTATATGCTATGTGATTCATGCCATGGTTGCGTCTCTATGATTGTAAGATTCGGTTCAAGTGACCCTGTTAACTTGCTCAGGGGCTTGGTAATGGCTCAAGTGACCCTGCTAACTTGCTCAAGGGCTTGGCAATCCTACTCAAGTGACCCTATTAACTTGCTCAGGGGCTTGGCAATCCCTCTCAGCCTAAGTGACCCTGTTAACGTAGCTCAGGGGCTTGGCTTCTTGAATTGAGTGACCCTGATAATGTAGCTCAACTTTCATGAGTTAACAAATTTATGAATCTAATGTTTTAAAGGTAAAAAATTAGGGGTATTTAGCGACAAGTTTCACATGATCCAATGTTAACGCGAACTTGTCCTTTTCACCCTAGTTTTGAGAAAACCTTAAGAACTTTGACATGTATGATATTTAATTATTAACATGTAAGTATGCACATGCTTTGTAATGTAGTTTAAGGTTTGGGAACGTCCATGAGGATTTTTGGCACTATTTTGCGTGACCTTGCGTGATTTCACAATCGAGGTAGGGGAACTTCTTTAACTAATTGCATTTGTGCCTTGAAGACATTGACTTGTATGATGAGTGTGATAAGCTATGATTTGTTTTTGAAAATAGAGTTTGAATCTTTGAAATTGGAATTTGAAATTTGAATGTTGATATTTGCATTCGAATCTTACACGAACATCAATCCGAATTTCGAAAATATGCATCTGACACGAACATCAATCCAAATTTCGAAAATATGCACATGACTTGAATATGGAACTTTGTATAAGAATTTGATTTGCATCTAGATAATTGAAATACGAATATGAATTTTGATTTGTCTAATTCAAACATGAATTTTTAACTTGAATTACACTTGACACTTGAACTTTGAATGTACACTTGAATTTGAACTACGAACTGTGAATCGACTCGCATTGAAACATCAAATCTGATTTGATATAAATGTGTACGTGAATCGAACCAGCACGGTGGGATATATGTGAATTGAACCGGCATGGTAGTTACACCCGTAAATCGAACCGGCATGAGGGGATATCCGTGAATCGAACTGGCACGACGGGATATCCGTGAATCAAACTAGCACGGCGGTTACACCTGTGAATCGAACCGGCACGGTGGGATATCTGTGAATCGAACCGGCACAGCGGGATATCCGTGAATCGAATATGTAAAGTATGTAAATGAATTGAAAACATAAGTCAAATAAACTGAAGTGGACCACTATGGGCGGAAGATTTGTACGATTGTGGACCGCTATGGGCCGAATGTCTGTAAAATTGTGGACCGTTATGGACGGAATATTTTTACAATGGTGGACCGCTATGGGTGGATTGATTGTATAATTGTGGACTGCTGTGGATGGATTAACTATAATAAGAACTTGCGTGATCCTTGAATCTGAATCGCAATCGACGTTTGAACCTTTGTGAAACTCAACCTAAGACATGTGATTTTCAAGCATGTTTTGACATGAGAAAAAAAAGACTTTGTAGACATGAAAATGACATGACTGTTCTCATATGAAAATGGTTTTGAAACATGTCATTGTTTTAAAATGAAAATGCTTTTGAAAACTTGTATTTAAATCTGTATTTTTATGCGAAACTGCTTTGAAATCCTTGTCATTTAATCTATGCACGATATGATGATATGTTATTGTTCTTGAGTTTCCTCTATTGAGCTTGGACTGTAGCTCACCCCTCGACTATACGTCACAGGTTTAGGTCTTCAATGAGATCTAGAGTTCGAGCCAAATCTCCTACCATAGATCGGTGGATTTGATCTCGATCTAGTTATGGATTTTGAGGTTTAGACTTGGTACGTCCAATCTTCTTGTAGACTGGTAGAATTAGATTTTGTGTAAACCTCTTGTGTAGACACATTGTTCAACACTATTTAGGTGATGGTCGGTCATCACCGGTGGTTTTATTTTTGTTAGCCAAGCTTTATATAAAGATACGATATCGACGAGTGAAAAATGCCTGACCGACAACATAAGAGCCATAGTTCCCAATGAATATGAATGGCCTCACCCGCTTGCGATAGACGGTGACTATTTTCTCTAAGCAATCTACCTTGGTTCGCAATTTGGTTAGCCAATTCATGCCGACTATTGCATCAAATCCTTGCATTTCGAGTCGAACGACTAATCAGCAAGGGATGCCAAGGATACCTTGCCTTTATACAAGGAAAAAAGGATGAGAACGTTGGCATTGCCAACATTCTGATCGCATGCGAGTTCCCCGATGTATTCCCTGAGGAATTGCTAGGTTTTCTGTCAGAAAGAGAAGTCAAATTTACAGTCGACTTAGTTCTCGGCACGGTGGGATATCCGTGAATTGAACCAACATGGCGGTTACACCAGTGAATCAAACTGGCACGGCGGGATATCCGTGAATCGAACCGACACAGCGAGATATCCGTGAATCGAATCGGCATGGCAATTACACCCCTGAATCGAACTAGCACGGCGGGATATCCGTGAATCGAACCGGCACGGTGGAATATCTGTGAATCAAATATGTAAAGTATTTAAATGAACCAAAAATGTAAGTCAAATAAACTGAAGTGAACAGCTATGGGTGAAAGATTTGTTCGATTGGATCACTATGGTTGGAAGATTTGTTCGATTGTGGATCGCTATGAGCGAAATATTTGTAAAATTGGGGACCACTATGGGCGGAGTATTTATACAATGGTGGACAGCTATGGGTGGACTGATCGCATCATTGTGGACCGCTATGGGCGGATTAACTATAATAAGAACCTACATGATCCTTGAATCTGAATCGCAATCGACTTTTGAACCTTTGTGAAACTCTACCTAAGACATGTGATTTTCAAGCTTGTTTTGACATGAGAAAAAAATGGCTTTGTATATTTTGTTTGACATGAAAATGACATGACGGTTCTAATATGAAAATAGTTTTGAAACATGTCCTTGTCTTAAAATGAAAATGCTTTTGAAAACTTGTATTTAAATCTGCATTTTTATGCGAAACTACTTTAAAATCCTTCTCATTGAATCTATGCACGATATGATGAAATGTAATTGTTTTTGAGTTTCCTCTATTGAGCTTGGACGGTAGCTCACCCCTCAACTATACGTCACAGGTGCAGGTCTTCAGTGAGATTTGGAGTTCGAGGCAAATCTCCAACCATAGACCGGTGGATTTGATCTTGATCTAGTTGTGGATTTTGAGGTTTGGACTTGGTACGTCCAATCTTCTTGTAGACTGGTAGAATTAGATTTTAAGTGTAAACCTCTTGTGTACACACATTGTTCACCATTGTTTAAGTGATGGTCAGCCATCGCCGGTGGTTTTATTTTTGTTAACCGACTTTATATAAAGATATAATCTCCTTTTTCCAGCAATGTAATAATTTCTTTGAATTCTACATTGTGTGGATGTACCATGTATGTTTCTGTATTCGGATAGTGATCTACGACCCAACGATACAGTTTTCCCGAGTATCCATGTTAAAAAAAAAATATGGGGGGGGGGATCCGGGCTGTCACAGGTGGTATCAAAGCCAAGTTTCGATCTTGGGACTATAGTTAAATAACTAGACTCAGTCGTATTAAGTGTTAAACTGATTGTCCTTAGAAATTCCTAAGATAGAAATGTGTTGGTAAATTGCTAGATAAGGCTAAGATCGAGATATTCTCCCATTTCCATTCTGGGACTGGCAGGGGCTGCAATAAACCTGCAGGGTGTCTGTGGTCAATTATGACCTACTGACAGACCAAGCATCTTGCTACGTACTCAGCAACATCTCTCTTCATTCCCTTCCACCAAAAGTTATTCTTCAAATCATGGTACATTTTGTTGTTGCCTGGATGTATAGCGTATATGGATCTATGGGCTTCTTCTAATTTCTCCTGTCACAATTCACTATTGGCTAACACACATAATCGGCCTTTAAACAATAAGGACCTGTCATTCTTAATAGAAAATTCTTACTAGTTTCTAGTGTGTATACCCTACCTGATAGACATAAGCTCTGGGTCCTTCAATCAGCTTTCTCTGATCCTTTCGAAGAGGATTGATTTGATGTTGAAATTGGCAAAAAGTGCTCTCGATTCCTTTACTTCAAACGCAGATAGATCTGAGGTTAACTCCTCAAGTAATTTCCATCTATGTATCTTGGCCACAAGGTGTGATAGCTGGGCAGATGATTTTCGGCTAAGCGCATCAGCTACCACGTTTGCCTTCCCCGGATGATTTTGGATGACACAGTTATAATCCTTGAGAAATTCCATCCATCTCCTCTGCCGGAGATTCAAATCTCTTTGGGTGAAGAGATACTTAAGGCTTTTATGATCGGTGAGGATTTGGAATGTTTCACCATAAAGATAGTGCCTCCATATCTTCATGGCGAAGATAACAGCTGTTAAGTCCAAATCATGTGTAGGATAGTTTTTCTCATGGTCTTTCAAGTGTCTTGACCCATATGTGTAGATATGCCCATTTTGCCTTCTCAGAATATATTTCTTGTTTGGTCAACCTTTGACCTTTTTAGCCCTGATATGGGAACCATGCACTGAAGTAATAGTACATGGCTAAACACAGGCTAAAACAATAGCTTTGTGGCTCAGATCCCAAAATGGGTAAGCTATATGCTAAGCAACAGTATATAGTCAAAAAGCAGACTGAAACAATAGTCTTGTATTTCATTCTAGAGATCATACCGAGACAACCCTGAATTACGCACTAGAAACCCAGTGCGCAATTCGATCGCACGCAAAACCACAAGCGTGTGATCAGTCCACCTTTCAAACGAAACTTCCTTTCCTAGACTAATTTGAGACTCGATTACCCGCCTGAAACAGAATGTGTGATCGGATTGAGCTCTTCACCTCTAGCGCGCAATTGGCCTATGCCCGACCTAGTCTTACTATCCTTGACCCCTACGTTTCCTTGATTAAACATTTCAGGTTAAACGCTTAATCAGATTAAGCGCATGATATCATGCATGCAATTAGTCCTAATTTGTTAGGACTAGGAAACTCGCTGAGCAAGTCAGCCGATCGCTCACTGAGTTGGTGACCGACTCAAAGTGATTAAGCGCCGGAACCCAAGTGTGCAATTCAGTTAAACGCCCCTAAACAGGCACGTAATTGAAGGAAAACCTATAAAAGCTTTTTTTCTCGAAGAGAGAATGAGAGGCTGCAAATTTTGAGAGGAGGTTGGACGAAAAAAAAGGCTATAATTTTTTTAAGAGGACGAGTTCCGAAACCAGAGCACCCCGAGAATCAACCCATAGAGCATCTTAATCATGGTTTCGAGATTCAAGCTTCTTATTTTTGAGATTTCTCTCCGCAACCTCGACCCCTAGGAAAGGATTTAATCTTTTAATTCCTAGTCGTAGCTTCTAATTTCTAGATCTAGGAACTCAATTAATTTTTTATTTTTAGTCTTAGACCGTAGCACCCCATTTATTTTATACCGTGATTTTTATATCTGATTCTAGTTCTCTGTTTCTAGAACCAGTCATTAATTCATCGGTCCGATATACCGATCCTAGACTTTAATTCCATTCTAAAATCTTGATTTACAGTCCTATCATTATTTTCTGATTCTAATCCTTCGATTTAGAACCAGTCCTTAATCATATGGCCTGATTTCTCGATTTCATACTCAAATTCAGTCTTAAAAACAAATCAATCTTAATTTTAGTTTCTTATTTCAATACTTTCAAAAATTCTAAATATTAATCCTAGTCTTATAATTCTAGTTTACCATTCAATTCACAATTATTATTCCAAAATCAACCCTAAAAAGCCTAAAAATATTGCTTTACTATCCAAAATTCAATTTTTCCTCTTTAATCTTAGCCACCCGATTTGCCCAAGGGAGCTTACGGAGGGTACTCGGGAACGAGGCCAATCCTCCTTAGCATAGTGGGCCCAAACCACTTTTTTGTTTAGAGTTTTTTTAGAATTAATAAATTAGTTTAATTAGTTTATATCTAAACATAATTGATTATTTGCATTAGTTAGGCCTTGATACCATTATTAGAATGTTAAATCAAAATTTCCTCTTCATAAGTTTATTTGATCGATTATGCTAAATCCAAACTCTAGGAAATTTAGTTTATTCATGATTAGTTATATTTTGCCATCATAAATTTGTCAATAATTAGGGTCGTAGAGAAATCAGTCTTTTTTATTTTGTTGATATTCGAATAAGAAAAATTAAGAAAAATTAAAGTAGAAAAATCAGTCTTTTTATTTTAATTAGAATTATAGTAGAATTACTGCAATTGCTTTAATTAGAATTCCAGTATAACTAGTTTGCTTAATTTTGGTTGGAATATTATTGGAATTGGTACATGTGCACTCCTAGTATCAATAGGAGGTTAAGATTGACTGGACTGTTAGTAATACTAGAACATTGATGCTCATTGGACTCTTGATAGCATCAGGACATTAAAATAACTCACCTTAATAAGCTCACACAATCAGAGTATAATAATAAAATTGGGAAACTTAAACTTACTGGAATTCTAATTATAAAGGGAAATAAAAAGAGAATTAAACTAACTAAGCTAAGGAAAAGCACTACTGCTGACGTTCGCAGGCGGACGCTTCAGTATAGAAGTAGCCTACACCCACTTCACAGCGTGATCACTGATGTGTTGCAGCGTCGTTAAATATCTGCAACTGGCGATCGCAATCAAACTAGGAACCTTCTTAGAAAAATCCTTCTTTTTATTTTCTTGTCATTCTAAGCACCGTATCGCTAGAGTCCACCTGGACAGAATTGGAGCCACTGATTCAACGGAAACCGAGAGGAACCTAGAAAAAGCGCGCACCAACAGGCTGGCAATCATGATGGGACACTTTTGCAAACTTTTTGTAGATAGTTTTATTTTATCTCCTTATTTCCTTTCCCATTGTGTCGTTCATATCCCTTTTTAGATATATGAGTCTTCATCAAAGACTTGAGATGTCTGGCATACGTAGAGTAAGTTTAAGAGAACCTCCGTTGTGGAGACTTCATGACAACCCCACATACAAGGAAGAACTACCTTATACTTTTAGTCCACGACAACCTGAAGTCAACATGGCTGGTGAACAAGAGAACCCCTTTTCTACACTGCACACCAGTTATAGCCATAACGATAGAAATAATAGCTCTGGATAAAATCTCACCACTCAACAAATCGTAGAACTTAGCATCCAAAGAATACAAAAAGGAGGCGATGATTCTGAAGAGTTGCTTCGAGGATTGGTTGTTGCATATGAAACCATTAGGGGACAACAAAATTTGGAAGAGCAAGAGCGACAAGAAAGACCACCGCCTACCCCGAGTACGGATTGAGGCGGCAAGCTCACACATTCTTTAACGACGACGCACTGGATAGGGCTAGCTTGCGGCTCGCGCCAAAGGACAACACCATTAGGATAGAAGATCTCCCTAAGATGCTTGATGAGTACATGGCCAAGAGGGAGCGCCCTGGTCATTCATTCGGGTTCGATAAATTTTGTAGGGATGTCAAATTTAACCTACCTATAGGATTAAAACCGTCAAAATTTACCAGATATAATGGCAAAGGAAATTCAAACCATCACTTAGCACTCTTTTGCAATGACTATCGGCCTATACGCAACAACCAAGGACTTCTCATTCACTACTTCCAATGCTCATTAGAAGGAGAAGCGCTAGACTGGTTCACGAGACTCCCGCTCTATAAGATCCAAACCTTTGACGATTTAGTCGGTCAGTTTTTAGACCAATACAAATACTTGATCCAAGAGATAGTCAGCCTCAGAGACTTGATGGCTGCTAAGCAAGGACCTAATGAAGAGTTTGTTGACTTAGTCACTCGATGAAGAAAACTTGCTGCGATGGCCGACACTTCAATGAAAGAAAAGGACTCAGTCAATATTATCATCGATAATACTAGGGAATCGTTAAAGAGAGCGCTTGTCATAAGAGATTGCCCCGACTTTACCGCACTTCATTCCCAAACATCCCGACTAGCACGACGCATTAAAGGTTGAGACCTTACCTTATCTATCGTTCGGTTAAAAATAAGCTCCTCTAGCGTATCCAAGTCGAAAAATAGTAAGAAAGCCGTAGGGACTGAACATGTCAACACCGTTGTCAACCAAGGACAAAATTCTAATAACAATAACTTCCAACCACGCAACTTCGAATAAAATCAAAGTCAACAATGGTATACCAATTAGAATCAGGGCACTAACCAATCCAGATACGTGAACCAGAGCCAAGGTCAAAACCAGGGTCAAGGCCAATACTAGAATAGAAATCAATACACCAACACCTATCAGAACCAAAACACAACACAGAATTGACCGGCCCACGCGCTGAACTATAATAATGTCCCCCCACCACAAAACTTTAATCCAACTAGAGGTCCGTACCAACCGAGGCTGAAACATTATCCCCCTCTGCCTTATACAATCTCCAATATCTTCCGATTTCTTAACACTCAAAACCTCCTCCGATTCCCACCAAAAAAACCTCGCTCATGGCCTGTAAATCTAGATTACAATAAATATTGTGCCTTTCTTCGGTATGCAGGACACGATTTAGAAGATTGTTGGGTCCTTAGAGGCGTGATTTACGATATGAATGACCGAAATCAAATCGATTGGGGAGCGCTTAGAAATTCCAACCCTAATACTAACCAACCCCAACAAAACTTGGGGATCATAAACAGCATGCCTAATCACAACCAAGCACACTGGCCCAGGTCACTACTATGGATATCTCCAGTCAACCCTCTTTCCAACCCTCTATTTTAATCACTCGCATCCAACCCTCCCGCGTTCCTGCTACCACTGTGAGAGTCTTTTCACCCCCCCACCCCTCAACCTTGATCACTTGCATCGCTCCCCCAAACCCGCCACCTTATCCAAAATTCACCCAGATACGAGTCCACTCCTTTAGGGCCAAGAGACCATTCCTCCATCGTCCCCCACCAGAACCTTCGACCCCTCCAAATTCTGAATCGACACCCTCACCACCTCCCTCATCTAATTCTGAACCCGAGTTTGGAGATCATGTTCTTCAAACCATAGCCCAAGTTGTCGCACAGGTAGAAAGTGTCATTGGAAGACTCCAAATCTAGAACACAAAATAAAGACTGAGTGCTCACTAAACATAAAGGATGGCGAGCGAGAGAAACTCTCAGACCTGCATGAGACCCTAGTCTCAGCTTTCCTAGCAGAAGAAGATTATACGTAGTACCTCCCGCCTAGGAATGGTGCCGTGCAGGACCAAGCTCCGACCTCCAATTTTACTCGCTTCACAAATACATCGACGTCGAGTCATGCTAGGTTCACTCAACAGCCGACTTGCCCAATTCTCAAATCCGGAATCAATTACCCACCTCCTCCTTTCCCTCAAAACAAGGATTTCACAAATGCACCGTAACTAGACAGGAGCACAAGAGAAAGAGAGGTTCACTTGCCGCCCCCACCTCACATCATTCCTTCACCAATTCTCGCACCTCAACCACTTCAACCACTTCAACCACCCGCACCTAAGGCTCATTTGCCATGCAAAGAGATTATGCTTGAGCCGGGGCAAGAATACGACCTGCTACAGCACCTTCAAAAGATCCCAACTCAGATATCTATATTAGAGCTCATCAAGAAATCTTCTGATCATCACCGATTATTGGTAAGGACAATTGAGGACACCCAGGTAGACGAGGACACAACCCTAGACGAGCTTCATCAAATTACCTCGGTCATGGTGCAACCTCCAGCACTCATGTTCACCAACACAGACATGCCTAAGGAGTCACTCTGTGGGAGTGCAGCTCCTATATATCTCATGGTCATCATTAGAGGATTCTCTGTACCCCATGCGTTAGTGGGTACTAGAGCAGGACTCAATATTTGCTCGCTCACGATGTTAAAGATGCTCGAATACACGGAACAAGACGTCAGGCCCTCAGCTCTGTCACTTATAGCCTATGACGGCTTATGTCGCTTTGTTAAAGGGACTATTAAACTCTAGGTTTGCCTCAGACTTGTGACCAAGGACGTCGCCTTTCATGTTTCTTATTCCGCTAGCACCTACAATCTCATCATAGGAAGAAAATGGTTGGAATCAATGAAGGCCGTCACATTCACGTATCATCAATGCGTCAAGTTCTCATATGAGAACTCCATCATCTGTATATACACTGATGCACCCCTCCAAGAGATAGACACTAATTATGCGGTGAGCATACCAACGGCTCATGATTATGTTTTTAACACAGGTCATATTCAAAGGACTCAAATCTCGGAAGAGACAACCGTAGCTAAAGTCTGCCCCCTACCCATCCTAGTTCTCCCCTGATGTGTCGATGGGAATTGATGAGGAGAGAGGTTGGTCCAGACCTCGCCAAGCTTTATGACATCAACCCCACCGCAACAAAGGGATGGGATCTTATGTATGAACTTGGATATATTCCTTACACTGGACTCGAAAAGAATAAGCAAGGTCGTGTAGGACCTGTCGTCCCAATGAAAACACGCAGGCATATAGGGCTAGGTTATCAATCGGACAGCTCACAAGCTGACTTGTTCCCTACCTCACCAAAATGGTCTCTATATGATCACTTCGTCTACGGGACCACAGAGAAAGCCAGTGTACCTAAGCAGAAGGAGGTATCCTTCACTAAGCCCCAAGAAGTGGAAATTGAATAAATGGCTAAAGCATTCAGCAATTTGATGAACCTAAAGGATGATATTGATAAACCCCTGAAGGAGTTAAACCCTTGTTTTATCTCGAGGAGGAGAGGAAGGAAGAACCTCCCGAGCCCGACCCACAAGTAAAAGATTGGGAATCTACTGATGACGAGGACTTCCACATAGCTACCTTGCAAGGAAATAAAGAACATTTATACCCACCGTGGGAAGAAGATGATGCCTAACAAGCTGAGTTTAACTCATTTAGCATCAACCCCACCTTGGTCTTAGGGGATGGGAATGCCTGTGGGACTCACCTTGTATCTCTCACCCATATCAACCTCGTTGCGAGGCATGCACTCACATATTAGAGCAATTCGTTAGTGCGACCCAATTTTCTGTGATGAGGGAAGTGAACAATTTTGACCCTGTAATAACAGAAACAAGCAATAACTCACTGGCTCCACTATCGACGCAAGAGGAAGAAAATTCTGATGGCCAAATGACTGACCTGGGAGGACATATCCACACTGCACTCTTGGGGTTTGAAGAGGAGTTTGAATTAGACTCTCCTTCAGCCCTAGATACACTGCAACCCCAAATATTTTAGGAATCACTCGAGGAAGAGTGGTGACCTCCGCCAAGTGATGACGAGGATTACTAGATAGACCTCCCCACACTCGAATTAGTAGAACAAGCCAACCTAGGACTTCAAGCCTTATCAGATCAAGAAAGTGAATTCGATAGTATCATCAATTCTAAATTTGAAGGATGGGAGTGCCCATGGGAATCTCCTTGCATGTCTTACCAATGCCAACCTCATTGCCGAGTGTGTGTACTCATCTCAATGTATTATGAAGATCAAGAGAAAGAACTCCCTCTCCCTAGGGATCCTTCAGGAGATTTCCCTTCGCGGGATGAGAAACCATATCATATTTTCGAGGATGATAGTTTAATCGATTACGATCTCCAGATATTCTTTGAAGAAGCGACAATCAATGTGATAGGGGAAGCCAAACTATGATACCCGTGTCACTCATGTCATTTATTTAGAAGATCTCATTAGATGAAGACTCCAAACAAAAAAATTGTCAATTTCAGAACAAGTCCACGCCTCTCAAAGAATCACTCGAACGGCTCCAGCGGTCATCTCGCTCTCTCAATTAGAGAAAGCAGCTTTCCCGACGCCTCTTGAGGCAACCAACCCTGTACCATATCTACTATCAAAAATTTTAAAAATAGAAAAAGTAGAAAAACCTAAAAAATTAAAAATACAAAACCCAAAAAAATCAGAAAACCTTAAAAAAGAAAGGCAACCCTTCGTCCCCAATCCATCGTCCGATCAACAAGGATACTCTTCTCCTGAGACCATTATCCCCTTTCCCGCACTAGGACGTAAAGCATCTCAACTAAACAACAAGTCGGTGAGCATACCTGACGAGATACTCCATGACTTTGAGAGGAGAATCAGTAGCCTTGACCTTCACCTTACCAAAGATCTCTCAGTCATAAGTTGCGTCGATGAAGGGTTACCTCTCAGCAAATCGAATCTCCAGTATAGTAATTTCACAGTATACGAGTTTACCAATAAGGAGGATGGAACACCAGTCACCGAGGGGGCGTAAGACTTCCAAAGGGTTATCAAGCGTTTCGATGAGAAAACTCAAGCTGCGGTGGAACCGACAGAAGAAATTAACTTTGGCACCGAAGAGAAACCTAAGAAATTGCTAGTCAGTGCAGCACTTAACTCTAAAGAACGCCAATATATTGTGTAAGTTTTGGAAGAGCACCTTGACTCTTTCGCATGGTCCTATGAAGATATGCCTGGTTTAGATCCCAGCCTAGTAGAACACCGGCTCATCTTGGAACGCGATGCGAAACTCGTAAAGCAAAAACTCCGTAGGATGCACCCATAAACAGCCCTGCAAGTCAAAGAGGAAGTTGACAAGTTACACAAAGCTAAATTTATTTGTGTCGTCCTTTACCCTAAATGGGTCGCCAACATAGTACCTATCGCTAAGAAGGACGACAAAGTACAGGTTTGTATTGATTTTTGAAACCTCAACCAGGCATGCCCAAAAGATGACTTCCCACTTCCACACATTGACACTCTCGTCGACAACACTGCTGGGCATGAGATGCTATCCTTTATGGACAATTTCTCATGATATAATCAAATCAAATTAGCTAAGTCCGACCAAGAAAAGACTTCTTTCACCTCACCCTAGGGGACTTACTGTTACGTCGTCATGCCTTTTGGGCTCAAGAACGCAGGAGCTACGTATCAACGTGCCATGATGGCTATTTTTCATGACATGATGCATAAATGCGTAGAGGTCTATGTCGATGACATATTAGTGAAGTCTCAAATGCAGGCAGGACATGTTGAAGTACTCTAACTGGTACTACAAAGAGCTGAGAAATATCAGTTGAAAATGAACCCAAAGAAATGTGTCTTCGGAGTCACTTCCGAAAAGTTACTCGATTTTATAGTTAGCAAGCGAGGGATTGAAGTCGACCCTGCTAAAGTTAGAGCCATCCTTGAGATGCCACCTCCCCGTGATATCGAAGAATTACATGGCCTGATAGGAAAATTGTAATTCATCAGGAGATTCATCTCCCAGCATTCAGACAGATGCAATCCTTTCTACAGACTACTTAAAGGAGAAACTGAGTACAAATGGGATGACCACTGCTAGCAGGCCTTTGATAACATTAAAAGGTACCTCCTTAACCCGCCAATACTATCGCCCCCAGTTCCTGGAAGACCCCTAATCCTTTATCTCTCAGCAAACGACAAAGCGATGGGAGTAATTCTGAGATAATATGAAGAAGACGGTAAGAAAGAGAAGGCTATCTACCACCTTAGTAGGACGATGGTCGAATATGAACGGAAGTACACTCCCATGGAAAAGACCTGCCTCACACTGGTATGGGCTTCGACCAAGTTGCAACACTACTTCGGAGCACATAAGATATTAGTACTAGCCCGAATGGACCCTCTGAAGTATGTATTCAAAAAGCCCGCAACATCAAAAAAGATTGCTCACTGGCACATGTTATTTCATGAATTTGACATCACTTATGTCATGCAAAAATAGTTCAAAGGGCAGGCAATTGCCGATTACCTCGCAGACCTCCCACTCCCGAATGAAGAACCTATACATGCGAACTTTCCCGACAAAGACCTACTTACAATCCACAACGAAGAGCCCGTTATGACTTCATGGACCCTTTATTTTGACAGCGCTTTAAATCACAAAGGAAAAGGCATCGGGATAGTCCTCCTGAGCCCGGAAGGAGTTGTCATACCTAAAGCTTTCCAATTTGATTTCCCTTTTATTAATAATGCCGTGGAATACGAAGCTTTCATAGCTAGACTACAAGCAGCATTACAATTAGGTGTTAGACAATTGAAAACCATCGGTGATTCAAAGCTAGTAATCTCACAAGCCATAGGAGAATGGAAAACCAAGGAAAAGAGACTAATGGCCTATTTAGAAACCTCTCAATATCTAGTCAACAAATTTGAAAGAATCTCTTTTACGCACATCCCTAGAATAGAAAATGAGCTTGCAGACTCCCTAGCTACTCTAGCCTCAGTCATTCAAATACCCCTTGGACAAATTACCAAAACCTTCGTCATAGAAAAGTTAATAGTACCAACCCATGAGGTGGCATGGACTGTCAAGGTAGAATTACCAATCCTTCCCACCAGCACGACATCAAAGGAAGTGATCACCCCGAAAAAGCATGACAAGATGAAAACTAAAGTCGCTATGTTTAGGCTTGAAAAGTTACCAATCGATGATGAACAACCATGGTACTTTGATATCTGGAACTTCTTAAAACATCAGCACATTCCTCCCTATGCTACAAAGATCGAATTAAAGATTATAAGGAACCGATGCGCTAGATTCTGCATACTTGGCGAAACACTATATAAAGAAGCCTTCACTAAAGGAGTAATGCTATGGTGTATTACAACCGTCGAAGGACAATACATCATTTGAGAAGCACACGCCAGCACCTGCGGTGCCCACATCGGTAGACAGAGACTCGCCGATCAAATTACACGACAAGGTTACTTCTAGCCGACAATGATAAAAGACTATCACCTCTATGTTCAATTCTATAAGTAATGCCAAGAACACGCCACACTCATCAAAGCGCCATTAGTTGCATTGGATACCATGACCTTGCCATGGCCGTTCTTGATGTGGGCCTTCGACGTCATCAGACCTTTCACAAAAATAGTTGGGAACACTCACACGCATGCGTTTATACTTACAGCAACCGAATACTATATTAAATGGGCAGAAGCTGAATCGTACGTCAGAGTCACTACTTCCGCACTCGTAAGGTTCATCATGCATAATATCATCACCAAGTTTGGAATACCCAGGATGTTTGTCACCGACAACGGACTGCAGTTCATTGCAGAGAAGACAAAGAAGCTATATAAGAAATTTGACATCAATCTACGCCACTCCTCACCATTCTACCCTCAAGGAAATGGACAAGCAGAAGCCACCAACAAAACCCTGATTCAAATTCTGAAATGCATAGTAGAAACAAGCAATGGAGCCGACTGGCCTGAACGACTACCAAAAGCACTCTGGACCTATCGGACTTCTATTCATACGGCAACTAGACAAACTCCCTACCTCCTTACCTATGGGATGGAGGTCGTCCTACCATATGAGATACAAGTACCATCCTTATGGATTCAACATGATGATGAGCTATCCTTAGATGAAAGGAGGATTGCCCTACTCACGTAGCTAGAGCAGCTCGATGAAACACGTCTAAGGGCAACCGATCATACTTAGGTATATCAGAGGAGAGTGGTCCGGGCTTACAACAAGAAATTCCTCGAATGAGCCTTTAATATTGGAGAGTTAGTCGTAAAGAAAGTCATTCCTTCTAAACATGCTCATCTGAAAGGAAAACTGAAACCGAACTGGGAAGTCCCTTACGTCATAACGGCCGCATACCTCGAAAACGCTTACAAACTGACGAACCAAGATAGGGAAGAACACCCTAGCACTTGGAACGCTATGTACCTTAGAAAATATTATTCTTAGTCCAGTGATCATTGCATCCCATGGTTAAATACTTATAGTTATCACTCCCGTAGTCGTCACGACCCATTCATGGGTCGTACGCCTTCAATCCCCAAAATATTCTTGAGATCTCCCATTTATCGCCCACCTTCTTATTCGGGCAATCTGACCAAAGGACTAGTGATCTACCTAAACTCTTTCAAAAGTATAAGTAACACCAAATCCTTGTTCCCCTTCCCCCACCATTGGAGGAGACATTAGAGCAAAAAAAATAAAGATGCTAGGTTCAATCAAAGCTCATTATTCTTACATTAGCAGGATGCTTTCAAAATATATCTACATATTAAAATTGAGTGAGAGCATTACGATGAATGAACAAGTCAATGAGCTCAGGGAAGCATAAGCAGGCCATGAGGACATCTCTGGTAATTTCACTAAAAGTGTATAAGCAAGCTACGAGGGCACCCCTAATATCCCTATACTACTAGATGTCATCGTAAGGTGGCGGGAGGAGGACAAACTCCTGCTAATCATAGAATGTGATATTTTGATGGTACCGAAACATGACGGAGAGCTCAATCATGGCACCCCACATTCCCTAAAAGGAAGGCGGTTGCTCATCTCTTTTGTAGAGTATTAAGTACAAGCTACTCCCCACGTCATTAAGCCTTATCCTTGTGACAGCCCGACGTTTCCCAGTTTCTCAACTAGGAAAGGTCGCGCCATCGGATCACCTGATATGATCCTTTCATCAAGGGGTTCCTTATTTTACATCAAAGTGTCACATAATGTGGAAGCAATGTATTTAAATTCTAACAAATAACTAATATGGCAAATAACTGATCAAATAGAAACTAGAAATATGCGATAAATAGAAAGCAAAGGATCTGATGTATAGCTTTTCACCGATGACGGTCACCCGTCATCTAAACAGTGAAAAGAAACCTATACATCCCATCAGCATCCCAATAGAAAATCTGAAACCATCATATATTATTTATACAGACTAGAAATTATCTTTTTTTTCCTTCTCTCTCTCTATCCCAATTTTTCCCCATATCCCAAGCTACAAATCTAACTATGGGAAGAACTCCTCTGGGAAGTCGTCTTCCTCCTCCTCCTCTGGCAGGTATGTAGGGTCTGCCGCGTGCTCAGGGTCGGGCTCTGCAGCTAAGATAATTAAGTCGAGGAATGAGCTATCATCCAAAGCTCAGTAGAGAATATTGCATTGTATTCTATATTGGCAGTTTATCACTTTTTCATAGAGGAGCATAAAATAACATATGAATAACATGATGAAATGCTGTATTTATGCATGATATAACAAGTGAAAGAAGCAGACTTAACTGAAAATACATATTGGCGAAAACAAGGAATTAACAAGGTCAAGCTCCCAAGTTAGCGGGATCACTTGTCAAGCTCCCAAGTTAGCAGGATCACTTGGACAAGAATAATTCAAGCTCCCGAGTTAGCGGGATCACTTGTCAAGCTCCCGAGTTAGCGGGATCACTTGATTTAACAAGAGTAATAACGTATCAAGAACATATCAAGATCATTGAGATGGACAAAATTCTGAGTACTGAATCACATAGAATTATCAGGGATATGCAATTTCTTGGATGGATATATGATGCAATGTATACTAACCTATTATAAATGTATTAATAGCATTAACTGTCAAAACTGACTTATGCACTTAAACTAGTAAGAGCATGTCTTTTCCGATTTTGGCAGTGTATACTAGATGTTGTTGATACTCATATTCATGCATTGTTTCTCATTAGCTTAATGGCTAATCACATCTATTTATGGCATAATAAATCAAGTGCATCAGTTCAATTAACAAAGCAAATTCTACTTCTAATATACTGATCATTGCGTACATATATACTCACCAATGCTTCTATGAACAACTCAGTGAAAAAGCTTATTCAATTATAAAATATCAACGTAAATTCCCTACCTATATACGTTAAGTCTTACAAGTTTGGTCACTGACGCACATTCACGCATCCGAGAACATCATGCATTCTTTGTTCTTCAAAATTTTCTAAATGCTCCATGTGGCACCAAATCTAAGAAAATAGATTCATTTTAAAAACAAAACGAGTATTTTATAGATGCATCAAGGACTGAGAGAGGCAAACTTTTGAATCCATCATGGACCCAAGATCCAAATGTACAACACACAGACCCTAGTTCAAAAACCCAAGGCTGGAGGGGGTTGCCGTGGCAACACACAGTGCTTGTCGCGGCAACCTTTTGAGGTTGCTGCGGCAAGCCACTCAGCAGAGTGTCTTGCCACGGCAACCCCTTGAGGTTGCCGCGGCAAGCCTGGCTTGCTGGGCTTCAGCTGTGTCTCCTTCTCCTTCTTTATTTGCTGTTATTCCTCCTTGCTCTCATTTATATATATAGATATATATATTCTATATTTATGTATTATTATCATTTTTATATATATATATATAACCTGCAGCACATATATATATATATATATATATATATATCTGATTCAACATTTATAGATTTCTTTGATGATTGATGAAGCCATAAGTGCAAGGATCTGCACTAAATCTTCATACTAAGGCTAATTTCTGAGCCGAAACTCTTTATGATTAAATCAAACAAATGACTAACCGTTTTGGTGAATTGGTGGTGTCTAATTGCATGGAAGAAGGATGTTTTGCTTGCTGATCTTAAAGCCGGAATAGAACTGAGAGGAGTTTATCAATTTTACCAGCTGTTTGTTTATCTTTCGCAGAATTTGCTTTGGTTTATTAATGAAAACCCAAGGAATGCAAGGGAGATTTTCTTTATAACAGATGACAATGATCTTGCATGCATGTAGATGGTCAATGACTCACTGGAGTCGTGTGGCGAAGTTACCATGCAAGTAGCTTATAAGCTACTTGTAGTTACAATCCCATGTGAAACACCAATATATATGTAGTGTATAGCATAAAAGTAAAAACAGAAAAATGCTATTTTATACTTTACAGATAAACCAAATAAGGAAGCCAACAAAATAGATTCACTAGTCCCCCTACCTTCCCTTTGGTTATGTTAATCCGAATTAAATATTTTTATGCCCCTTTGTTTGTTTTAAGCTTGAAACCTGGGCTGGGGTATTTAGACAAAACAAAATATATACCGCTACTGGTATATATAGTACAGCTGTGTCTAGCTTTCTAAGATTTAAGGCCTATCCGAGTGAGGTCCTCACACATGACCTGACCAGATTCTCATCACTACGGTGCTAAGTTAGGGGATCGTTACAATCCTTCTTCTACTTTTTTATTTTGGACGATAAGTTGGAAGCCTCGCGGGATATTCCCAGGAATGAAATCGAAAACTCATGAATGATGACTAATGCAATCACCCTCTATACTTACCATACTTTTTCCTAATAACCACCGGATAGGATGACCACTACCCTAAGATAGATCCCTATGCAACTGACCTGATCAAAGGGACCTCCCCCAGTTTGATAATAGTATTGATGAATGCTCTCTTCAAGACTAACTCACTTAATACCCACGACTTCACATAGACCCACAGTGCTCATCAAAAGCCCAGAAAAGCTCCATTGTAACTACACGGTGGGGAATTTTTTTGGATCAAAAGGAGAATCATATCAAAATTGCCGATTCGTCCACCAGAAGATGAAGAACGTCGAAGTTACTGTGCAAAGAAAGCTACCGAAGACACTATACTGCTGATACAATCACGCCCCTACACTGGGGCATTTTTTTTTTTTTATTATTTTATTATTATTTTTTTTTTTAGTTCTTGTTGCTATGATAGTTATTTGCTTTCCCTGTTGCATTACTTTCAAAAAATAGGGAAAAGAAAAGTAAAAAAAAAAAAGAGGAAAAAAAGAGCATATATCTACCTATGTTACCAGGCTCCGGTCTGAGATACTTACCCCCTTGACAACTAGCAAGGGGAAGAATAAAAATTACTAATAGCGTTACCTTTACATGGGCAGATACAAAGCGACCTTCAACCACCACAGGGCCAGCTCGCAAACCATCCAAGTCCTGATGATGATTGACGGCACCAGAAACAAAAGCAAAAGTAAACATAAGAGGTAACTTAAAAAAAAGCAACTGATCAGGTACATCTAAACCCAAAATCTCAATATATATGTGTTAAAATTTTCTTTCTTGTTCTTTCTTTACAATCATCACCGGGGGCATCCCCCCTGTATATACAATGCGCACTCATAATAGATAAAACATACACATGCACACACCTAATCCCTGCGCTGCCGCTAGGACGGTCGAGCACCACTGTCCCCAGTATCATCGGCTCGAAGGTCCATAGACTGGTCCTCTAAAAAAATAATCCTGACGCCCGGAGTCGGCAGAACCTCTAAGCGACGAGATCCCACTATACAGCCCCCCTCACTCACCTGACTGACAATCCGCCTTGACCGAGAATGAGGAGGATACCCACCTGGATACCCACGAGTGACATAATGATCGGGAGTATCACTCCTGACACAATCACGTAACGTGTGACGAGACTGCCCAGAAGAAGACCTCGTATCCCTCGACTCTGATCTCTCAAGCTGACTAGCTGATCTATGCGCCCCTCGCTCCCTCACAAGAAGATACTGCATCAGACTCAGGGCCATCTCCGCCTGCGCCGATCAACACACAGCCTCCAACACCTCGGCATGAGTCTCCCGTGTGGCCATCATCTTCACCATCAGATCCGCACGACTCTCCACCTCTCCGAGGACCCGTCTCACCTCCGGAGTGGCACATGCTTGTGTCACCTCTAGCCGCGCCTCCTCAAGCTAACAAACCTGCATAAGCATACCAAGTCAAAGAGAGATAACCTAGACATATTTGAACAAAAAAAACCTTTGAATAAGAAAAGACCATACCAGATCCGCCCTCTCCCTCAAAAGGCACTCGATCGTCTCAGCGGTCACTGGATCGGTAGGCGGCACGGAAGGGATGGCAAAACTAGGCGATTGCAACTAGAACAAATAAATGCATTAGACAATTCCAAAATGACTAACAAACTATAAATACATCAACTAAAAAATACCTGACTAGGAATAGGAACGGATCCCTGAGGAGGAGCCTCGGGAGCGGAATCCGAATAGCCTGCATGAAAAACCAAGCAAACCAATGCAAAATATGTCAGAAATAAACATGACAAAATAACCTAAATAGAATCACACCAAAAATCATACCTGACTCTCTGGGCGTAAAGAGGTAACAGTCGCCTCCCTCGTCCGGAGGTCCTCAGCAACCTTGCGCTGAGACACCAACACGATACTAGCAAATTATTAAGAAAACCCAATAATAGCACTTAACAAACTGCCACGATGACACAAGTAAGCTGAAAGAGAGACGAAACTCACCCAGTGATCTAGCTCAGCCCGAAGCTGAGCCATCACCGAATCCTCTCGACTAGTGGAAGCAACTGAAGATGGATCAAATGCCGGAGCAGGACCTCCGACAGCCAGCTCGGCTCTCTACAAATAATAATAAATATATCAGTCGACGAGCTCACAATACTAACGATTAAACAAAACCATACTTGTAAAGACACTTACCAATCGGTCAATCTCAGATCGTAGACTGGCCACTATCTCCCAATCAGATCGCTACTGATGGCGGTAAACATCCAGCAAGGCCGCCTGACGAGCAACCTCAGACTCTCTCGCAAACTATCCACAATAGAATAAAACAACCATATCAAAACAACCATCTCCAGAATAAGTCAATATAATACATGAATAAATTAAACCAATAGACTAAATCACCAGGAGCTCTCGGGTCTCCGCTAGCCGAGCCCCCAACTCATCCTCCGCCTCCCTGGCCTTAGCGACCGAGTCAGTCAAAGAGTGCAACATCTCCTTATCAGGACGAGGAGCATGCCCCATCTGCTCCATCGCCCTATGGAGAGCATCCAATGCCCCCTACACACTCACCGTCAGATGACCCTCCTCCAAGGCGGCTAATCTCTCCCTCAATGCCGACGCTAACTCTGGCCCACCGATCGTGAAAGAGTCGTTGCCATGAAAAGGAGGTGTGAAGAGGTGCCCACCACCCAACGTGCTAAACCACCTCCTATACTCTTGTACATCCACCTCATCACGTGCTCTCGTGAGCCTGGTCCCCCCAACTCTAAAATCGGCTATCTGGAGCGCCATCCGCTCCACAAAATTTTGGCCTGGAGGGTCGATCATCCTCTTCACCACTCTGTGGCTAACCCCTGAAGGGACTCCCTGAGCGAGCCCCAACTATCATGCCGCTCGAGAGGTGTGAATCCTCTCTACCCTCTCAAAACAATGGACCCATATGTCCACATCGAAGAAGGACCAGCCAGACGCAATCACTGCCTCACCTGCGTCCTCTTCATCATCATAGGGCCTCCGGATCACCTATCTAAATGAATAAATCAACCCATTAACAAAGCCTAAGAATCTCAAAACAAAACAAAGCCAAACGAAACCATGACAATATATACCTGCATCGCATGCATATCCTCAAAGAGGCCTCGCGCGGTCTGAAGATCAGTAGACTACCGATGACCCTTCAACTCCTCTCTCCACACGTTCATCCATGGAAACGTGAACTCAACCCCCACCAGAACCCTCGGACGAAGAAAAGTGAAATGATCATACACCCAAAACTAAAAAAATGGAAATAGCGATGACATAAAAAAATTATTAAGAACCACTACGAACAAAAATTAACGAAACTCAAATTATCGTGATACCAATTAACTAAAACTCACCTGGAGGAATGGAAGGAACTCCTGATCAACGCGATGCCCTGTCCCCGATGATAGAACTTCTCATTGAGATGCGCCAGCGCTGCCGCACCCCAAGCATAAGTAGGGACCCGATCTAGATCCCCGAGAACCATAAAAAATAACCCGATGATGCATCCCCGAGTCAAAGATGAAAAGAGTATTGAACCCAAGAAGTGAATCAGAAACTCTCGGAGCACCCTATCTGCAACCAATCCTAGCTCGGTCATGGGATCCCGACTCGCCAGTACCGCACACCGTGCTTCATAGGGTGCTCTCACCTCCGAATGACGCCTCGGAGGGACGAAGCCACTCACAAACATATCAAAGAACCAAGTGACCCGAACCACACCAGACCCCAATCCACTCGACCTATAAGGGACTCCCAAAATCTCCTCACGCACCTCCAAATACTGTCCCTCCATCCGCCTCGTGATCGGCTCACCCTCAAAATGAAGACCGGTGATGCGAACCCAGTCCTCTGGAGTCGGCAGCAACATACCAACTGCAAAGGGAAGCGCCTGATGCCTCTCACTCCACCTCTCTATGATCGCCGCAATCAGGCCTCGGTCAACCTGAAAGTGCTCCAACTCTAAAATCATCTCAAATCCAAAAGACACCAATCGCTCTCGCTGAAACTCCGACAGGGCACGATACCAAGCATGAGACTCACCCCATGCTAAGCTAATAACCAGCTACGGAGGTTCCTATCGACCACAACGACCAAAGCAATGACAATAACAATAAGACAAACACATACTTATGACAAAAGATAAAATGAATTGAGGATTTGAAAATGAATAAAACATGTCTCAAACACTATGACAACTTACAACAGGCACACAAAACATGATGAGAATATTAAGCATAGACATGACCTATCTCTACATGCGAGCATAATGCATGAGTGAGCACGTGACAAATAATCAATGTAGGATCGACGTAAATTAGTAGGGTTTACGGATCCTAATAAGCCTATGTCATAATCTGAGTGCATAGGAAAATGAAGGAACTCTTGCTTACGGAAACCTATCCGCCCTCTGGCAAAGAAATCCCCCAGCGGATAGTGCTTGCGATCTCGAGGCTTAGCTCCCTACTCACCCTCAGCTCTCTCGCCCTCCTCCTCCACTACCCCTGGCTCGACCTCGGGTACCTCCTCCCTGACCACCATATGGTCACCCTCAGGGGCATCCTCCATTATCATCTCCCCAATATCCCCCTCCATGGCGACAGTGCTAGTCTAAGCCTCAGAAGTCTCACCCACATTCGTCATCAACATCCTCTCCAACTCAGAAACAATGACCGGCATAACGTCACCCTCACCCTCCATATCAAAATAAAGAACTTGAAAAATTAAGGTAAATGGAAGAAACGACATCTCAAACGGATGACCAGGTCATAAGATATAGTGAATACACAAAAACTCGAGCACAAGAAAACCAGGAAACTAGAGAGTCGAAGACTAAAATGAATAGCGCGATGAAAAATGAAAAGTTTGAACTATTTGTAGAACTCGCCTGAATCGCGCACTTAAACCTATGCGCTCAATTAAATCACGCGCTATCCACTTCGCGCATAATCCGGATCAAATGCCCGATCTCGGGCGCATAATATAAATGTCGCCCGCTCAAAATAACCCGACCCCCCTTGTTGCGCATCACCTACTAAGCACGCAATTACATCAAGCACTTCGACATTAGCGCGCAAATGCCAAAGGTCATCTCTACAATGATCGCCTACTCCCCTAATCCTACGTCTCCAATCATGCGCTTAATTTGATTAAGCGCTAGTGAATTGACACTTAATAACCTTCTGTCTCTTGTAAATGCGCGTCCCCATGCTAGCACGCAATTCGTTCAAGCATGTGCACAGTAGCGTGTAATTGCCCAAAAATTGAAAAATTTTACATGACCAGAACAATAAACCCGAACCTGAAATTAAGACGTTCTAATACTTACTACTAATTTAAATCATGCCCTTGATAAAACCCACCCCAAAACACTCTTAACTCAAGAAAATTTATACTCTGAAGACCGAAAAGAAAACACCCTACAATTAAACAAAATTTAAAAAAAATGCCCTCTCCCTCACTTTCCTCAACCAAAAAAAATGCCTCCACACCCTCCACATATATTCAATAAGATCAAATACTCGCATCCCCCCTATAATACTCAAAACTAAACAAAAAAAACTATCCTGAACACGCCCCCAGATCTAAAATAAACAATCAAATTAAAACAAAAGCATCACACCTATGATAAGATGAACACATTATGAATTAAATTGAACCAAGAAAAATCATAAATAATTAGAAATGGAATTAAAATATAATCACTTCATAGATCAATAAAAGTTCTTACAACACACACCGAGGGCAAACCCTCTGAATATACAACTTAAAAATAAGAATGCTAAAATTCGCACGTTCAGGCGATGCCCGAATCCGAACTTATTCGAGAGACTAGAGATCTCGAAGATGCCCAGAGGAGGAACGCATCCTGAACGGATCCTAACTGTGATGACCTCTTCCCCTTGCCCCGAGCCGACAGGAAGGAAGAGTGGCTTACAGAAAGCCACCCAAGACTTGCGGGACCCACTGTTAAGAGTTCCCCTTAAACACATTAAAAATGGGAAGCAACTAACACTGAATCCGCAGAGCCTACCGAGGAAAAATAGGCATCGGTCACGAGAACTCTGACCCTGCCTTATCCTTGGGTTTCCTCTCTACCACCTTTTTCTCCTCCACCTCTTCTCCTGATGGGGTGACACTTCGAGTTGGATTGATAGCACCAACCCTAGTATCACCCTGAATTCCCAATCCCATCTATTCTCATGACCCACTTAATGAACACAAGTCCACGGGTTCAATACCCGGGAAATGAAATATAGAGGAATAAAAGGCATTAATGAACAAAAAAATGCCCAAAGTTACAAGCACAAGATATCCCCCAAAACTTTTAATTTTTAAACTTAGAATGAAAGTTGAAAGTCCAAAGTAAACAACAAAAAAACCAAAGCCAAGATTCATGCATTTATAAATCATGCCCCATAAACAAATGTCACACATCTTGAACCCCCTTCCAATTTAATTGAATCCAAAACCATACACAATACCCCTATTAAAGAAAAAAAAAAAACAATCCATGACAACTAGATAGACCAATAGTCACACAACACTTGCCCCCCTAAAAAGTTCAAATCCCCTAAATTCATATAGACCAATAGGATTAAAACACCCAATCACTATCTAGAACCCATGGAAACTCACACAAATGATATCCCAAACCACAACTAAAAGACTAAAACAAAAAAAAAACCTTAAACCAAACAAAGAACTCACATAAGACAAAATCTAACTTGTTGAAGATGAAAAAAAACGCCCCAGCGAACCCTCGAAACAAGGTGAACTGATCTAAAAAATAAACCCAAAAATATAAAACTAAGCTAAATCAAATCCTAAAACTACGACAAAACAAACTAGTCAAGTTCAATTAATCCATTAATGAAATTCAAACCAACCAACTGAGTACAATAATAATTAAATAATTAAAAAAATGCCCCTTTATTCATGATTCAAAATTTTATACAATATCGCCGGAGGCATACCTCCTGAATTACAACCCAAAACAAAAACCTAAAATCTAACATATAACCCAAAATGAAAATAAAAACTATAATGAGCCAAAACGAGGAGCAGAACGTCCAACCGGAGGCTTCAGAAATGTTGCCACCAGACTTGGAGGATTCAAACGAGCCACCGGCAGAAGAGACGGAAAATGGGTTAGAGAGCACATCCCTCCATTTACAGCACCTTCTCATCCGCCATCTTTGCCTCCTCCGCTGCCACCTCCGCAACGCTGCCTTCACTGCTCCCTAAAAAGGAACGGTGTGAAGACCAACACCCTCATTCCCAATATCACCCATTCTCAAGACAATGTCGTCCCCGAGCATCACCTTAGGGCGAAGATCACGCGAAATAACGAGTATAGGAAGAAACCCCATCCCAATCTGGCGGTTAGATTGCCCAATATCGCTAAAATACGAATCTCAAAATACCAGAACACTCAAAAAAGTCAAATTCAAGACTAAACCAGAGAATGAGAAACAAATGAAGCTTATATAGAGTACGGTCTCAATCGCGCGCTTATCTATGGGTGCTTAATCTAATCGTGCGCCACATATACTATGCTTTATTCAAAATTCATGCCACTAACCAAGCGCGCAATGAGACTGTCGCCCGCGCAAACGACACAACCTTCTGATCCCGCGCTCACCATGGGCCACGCAATCTAATCAAACGACTTATTCAAGCCGTGCAATTTACCTAGTGACCCTTCAATCACGCGCAGATACTGAAGCGCGCAATACAATCACACGCACATATCCACGCGCATAATCAGCCCCTTATACCCTGAATCGCACGTGTGAAAATAGGCGCACAATTGGATCACGCGACTGGAGACAGGCGCGTAATTCCTTTTTTTTTACACAAAGTTCGGTCTTGATTCGAGGAAAATTCACTTTGTCCCATCGCGGAGCCTTATAAGCTATCCACATCGAAGAAGGAACAGCCGCTCACTCTACTCCCATCATGTAACCCTACCAAAAATGTCAACCATACCCCTAGTCCTATTACAGACAAGATAATGTATGCCTCACATGACATCGCCACGTTCTTTACCCCTGACCTACCACATTCGAAACACTTTTTTCCCATCGTACAACCACCCAATCACATCCCACCATAGAAAAAAACATAACACATGACGCCACCCCAATATCCGATCCCATCGCAAAAACTGTGGCTACGCGCCCATGGCCCATCGAAAATCCCAAAAATGCGAATACGTCGAAAGCCAACACAATACAACCACAATGTGAGCTCACCTGACCCAAGATCTGCTAAACAAAAAGATCAACGTCTCAACATAAAAACATTCTACCAGTTTCCCACCGCTAACTACGCTACACTCCCATTACGGACACCACTGCCCGAAAAGCTCAAACAACGCGCTTACCGCGCTAAAAAAGAAAAGGGAGAAGGCTCAATCAGGTCCCGTCGCTAAAACAAAGAACCTTTCTCTCAAATTGCTCGATACAGATGGTCACCAGATACCACAACAGACAAAAAAAAAAAGAGAACTTGGGACTCCTCCCATGTCCCATCGCATCCTACTAATGCCAAGCTACAACACGAACATACTGACGAAAACTATCCAAGTTCCATCGCGGCATCACAACAACACCACTTGTCCCATCGCGACATCACCCTCCCCAAGACGCTACATCACACCGGCAACTACCAACCGCCACAGTAGACAAAGCAAAAACAAAAAAGAAAGACAACTTCAAAGCCACCATCGCAACAGCATCTCACTACAATATCACCAGTCCCATCGCACAACCAGGTAAGTATCACAACCCAGGTAAGTATTACTCATTTTTTAATTATTTGATATTTCTTATAAATATAGTTATTTATGATTAAGTCAAAATATTTTCAAAACCCATCTCTCTTGACTCGCGAGTTACTGTAGTCCTCCCATAAGAGACAATCATCAGTATTCCTCGAGGAGGTTAGATGGAGTATCTGACAAGACAAGTGTCGTCTTGACAACTACATAAATGATCGGGTCAACAAATCCCGTACCGGTGGATCTACTCAGCGACGTCTCGGTAGCCACGTTTTCCACCGTTTTACCACCGAATTGATCTTAAGTTAAAAGCCCTAGAATTTCAAAATCTCGAGACCCTCTTACTTCGAAAACAAAAAATCTTTTACTACAAAAAAATCAGAAAGAAAATAATATTATAAAAATTTTTTTAAAAAACACAAAAGCAAAAATAAATAAATAAATAAAGAAAAACAGAAAAAAAAAACAAAGTAAATAGACCCAATTTACCCTTTCTCTAAATACCAAAAAATAATTGATTAAGTGCCTCACCACCCATATACCATAAAGCTAGCTTTTAACTCCTGAGACCGCCTGAACACACAATCAAGCGCATATCCCATAGCGCAGAATTGGATCGAGCGCATATGCCACTGCACAGAATCACTTGTTCAGAAACCTTAGGACCATAATTTCCCAACTTAAATACCTCCTTGAACTCACAATCAAGCGCATATCTCACTGCGTAAAATTGGATCGAGCGCATACGCTACTGTGCAGAATCATTTGTTTAGATACATTAAGACTAGAATTCCCTACTTAAAAGACTGCCTCCAGATGAATCAAGCGCACGCACCACTGCGCAGAATTCAACTGATCACACCTCACAAAAATTAACCTTAACTACCAGCCCAAACCGCCCCCTTTCCCCTGGGAAACTGAATAACAAATATACTCAATCTAAGAACTTACAAATGCCTATTGGAAAAGGAACGCCTGACAGGCATTGGTGTGAGCAATGACGCGCCCGGTCTGACATGACTTGTTAAAGCCTTCAATATTATATTACACTCTCTTTTTTATTACCAGTCCCTAGACCTTATGGACATTTCTATGATGCCCCTCGGTACCTCGATTATGCCATATCCCGCTGTTAGTTCACGCCATGCACCCACAGATCCAGAAAGTGCCTTTCGACAGCTACCACTGGGTCCCTGAATGCTCTATTTTTTTTAACTTGCACTGATAGATAAGAAAGCCAAGCATGTCATGTCGGCATCCCTAATTCACATTTGTGAATTCCTAAGTGAAATAAGAAAGCACCTCGAATGAGGGGTGTTTACTTCTTCGACGCGATCTCACTTCACAAGACTGCGTCAAAGAGGGGCATCTGTAGACACCCCCATTTTACCTTCTTGGCATATACTTCTTGTTCGGTCAACCTTTGACCTTTTAAACCCTGATATGGGAATCATGCACCGAAACAATAGTACATGGCTGAACACAGGTTGAAATAATAGCTTTGTGGCTCAGATCCCAAAATGGGTAAGCTATATGCTAAGCAATAGTATATAGTCGGAACGCAGACTCAAACAATAATCTTACGTTTCATTCTAGAGACCATACTCGAACAACCCCAAATTACGCTCTAGAAACCCAACGTGCAATTCGATCTCACATAAAACCACAAGCGTCTGATCAGTCCACCTTTCAGACCAAACTTCCTTTCCCAGACCGATTTGAGACTCGATTATGCGCCTGAAATAGAACGCATGATAGGATTGAGCGCTTCACCACTAGCACGCAATTGACCTACTCCCGACCTAGTCTTACTACCCATGACCCCTAGGTTTCCTTGATTAAACATTTTAGGTTAAACGCTTAATCAGATTGAGCGCATGATATCATGCATGCAATTAGTCCTAATTTGTTAGGACTAGGAGACTCGCTGAGCAAGTCAACCGGTCGCTCACCGAGTTGGTGACTGACTCAAAACGATTAAGCGCCGGAACCCAAGCGCGTAATTCATTTAAACGCCCGTAAACAGGCGCGTAATTGAAGGAAAACCTATAAAAGCTTTTTTTTCTCGAAGAGAGAAGGAGAGGCTGCAAATTTTGAGAGGAGGTTGGACGAAAAAAAGGCTAGAATTTTCGAGAGAGGATGAGTTTCGAAACCAGAGCACCTCGAGAATCAACCCATAGAGCATCTTAATCATGGTTTCAAGATTCAAGCTTCTTATTTTTGAGATTTCTCTCCGCATCCCCGACCCCTAGGTAAGGATTTAATCTTTTAATTCATAGTCGTAGCTTTTAATTTCTAGATCTAGGAACTCAATTAATTTTTTATTTTTAGTCTTAGACCATAGCACCCCTTTTTTTTTAGACCGTGATTTTTATATCTGGTTCTAGTTCTCTGCTTTTAGAACCAGTCATTAATTCATCGGTCCGATATACGGATCCTAGACTTTAATTCCATTCTAAAATCTCGATTTACATCCTATCATTATTTTCTAGTTCTAATCCTTCGATTCAGAACCAGTCCTTAATCATACGGCCTGATTTCTCGATTTCAAACTTGAATTCAGTCTTAAAAAAAAAATCAGTCTTAATTTTAGTTTCTTATTTCAATACTTTCAAAAATTCTAAATATTAATCCTAGTCTTATAATTCTAGTTTACCATTCAATTCACAATTATTATTCCAAAATCAACTCTGAAATTCCTAAAAAACTTACTTTACTATCCAAACTTCAATTTTTCCTCTTTAATCTTAGCAACCCAATTTGCCCAAGGGAGCTTACGGAGGGTACTCGGGAACGAGGCCAATCCTCCTTAGCATAGCGGGCCCAAACCCTTTTTTTTTTAGAGTTTTTTTTAGAATTAATAAATTACTTTAATTAGTTTATATCTAGACATAATTGATTATTTGCATTAGTTAGGCCTTGTTACGATTATTAGAATGTTAAATCAAAATTTCCTCTTCATAAGTTTATTTGATCGATTATGCTAAATCCGAACTCTAGGAAATTTAGTTTATTTATGATTAGTTATATTTTGCCATCATAAATTTGTCAATAATTAGCGTCGTAGAGAAATCAGTCTTTTTGTTTTGTTGATATTCGAATAAGAAAAATTAAATTTGTTATTTTAATTAGGCCCGTAGAAAAATCAGTCTTTTTATTTTAATTAGAATTATAGTAGAATTATTGTAATTGCTTTAATTAGAATTCCAGTATAACTAGTTTGCTTAATTTTAGTTGGAATATTATTGGAATTGGTACATGTGCACTCCTAGTATCAATAGGAGGTTGAGAGTGACTGGACTCTTAGTAATACCAGAACATTGATGTTCATTGGACTCTTGATAGCATCAGGCATAATAATAAAATTGGGAAACTTAAACTGACTGGAATTCTAATTATAAAGGAAAATAAGAAGAGAATTAAACTAACTAAGCTAAGGAAAAGCACTGTTGTTGATGTTCACAGGCGGACGGTTCAATATAGAAGTAACTTACACCCGCTTCACAGCGTGATCACTGACGTGTTGCAGCATCGTTAAATATCTGCAGCTAGCGATCGCAATCAAACTAGGAACCTTCCTAGAAAAATCTCCCTTTTTATTTTCTTGTCATTCCAAACACCACATCGCTAGAGTCCACCTGGATAGAATTGGAGCCATTGATTCAACAGGAATAGAGAGGAACCCAGAAAAAGCGTGCGCCAACAATATGCTACTACTTTTTCTTGATGGTTCAATATGTAGCCTAATCTTGTGTAAGATGCATCGGTAAATACCACCAATCCTCCGCTGCCATCTGGTATGGTAAGCACGGGTGCAGACGTCAATTTTTGCTTGAGCTCTTGAAAGCTCTTCTGACATGCTTCCGTCCACTCAAATTTGACGTTCTTTCTAGTGAGTTGCGTGAGTGGTCCAGCAATCTTCGAGAATCCTTCTAAAAATCGGCAGTATTAGCCGGCGAGCCTAAGAAAATTATGAATCTCGATGACAATCTTGTGTTGTTCCCAATTTACTACAGCCTCAACCTTGGATGGATATACTATTACACCCGATTCTGAGATGATGTATCCTAGAAAGCTCACCTGCTCTAACCAGAATTCACATTTACTAAGCTTTGCATATAAATGATGCTCTTGTAGTGTCTGGAGTGTTGACTGCAGATGTTGCTCGTGCTCTTCCCTCGTCTTGGAATAGATGAGTATACCATCTATAAAGGCCACCGCAAATCAGTCTAGATGGGGCTTGAATACCTGATTCATAAGATCCATGAAAGATGTCGATGCATTGGTCAGCCCAAATGGCATTACGAGGAGCTCGTAATGGCCATACCTTGTGCGGAATGTTGTTTTGGGGACGTCTTCAGCTCTCACCTTCATCTGATGGTAACCCGACCATAGGTCTATCTTAGGGAAAAATTTTGCTCCTTGCAACTAGTTGAAGAGGTTATCTATTCTAGGGAGCGGATACCGTTTCTTTATGGTCAACTTGTTCAACTACCGATAATCTATGCATAGTCACATCGAACGATCTTTCTTTTTGACGAACAACGCTGGTGCTCCCCATGGAGACACGCTCGGTCGAATGAATTCCTTATCGAGTAGCTCTTGCAACTGCTCCTTTAACTCCTTCAACTAGGTTGGTGCTAATCGGTATGGAGCCTTCGATATTAGTTCCTTGTCGGGAGCTAAGTCGACTATAAATTCGACTTCTCTTTCTGACGGTAAACCTAGTAATTCCTCAGGGAATACATCGAGGAACTCACAAGCGATCAGAATGTTGGAAATGTCAACCTTATCGTCCTTTTGTCCTTGTATGAAGGCAAGGTATTATTAGCATCCCTTGTTGGTCAGTCGTTTGGCTCGAATTGCTGATATAAAGGGTACGACGGTAGGTTGGATACCAATGAATATGAATGGCCTCTCCTGCTTGGGATAGAGGGTGACTATTTTCTCTAAGCAATCTACCTTGGCTCGCAATTTGGTTAGCCAATCCATGTCGAGTATTGCATCAAATCCTTGCATTTTGAGCAGGATTAGATCAATCATAGTTTGGCGGTGTGCCATGGTGACAACAACTGATCGGCATACTACATCCGTACTCACTGAACTTCCCATTGGTGTAGCAATAAGTAAAACAAAATCTAGGGGTTCAGGTGTGTAGCCGATCTCCCTGGCAAAGGTTGGTGTAATAAATGAGTGTGTAGACACCGGGTCTATCAACACTAGGGCCTTATAGCCACATATATTGTTTTGTTTACTCAAGCGGATGACACCTAGATTAAAAAACATATAAAATTAGTCGTGTAGATGACACGTTATAGTATAAAGTATAATAATTCTAGTGACAACCTAAGACCAGACCAAGTAAATTAGTCGTGTGCGAAAGAATAAATTGCCAACCCAAGTAAAGACCATACCTTGTATGACCTAATTATCGGCTTGGGAATCATGTGAGGAGACTGTATATGCCTGGCCTTACATCGTAGCTCTCAGATTCGGCGTTGTAGTGGTTGCAACACCCTTCATCTCCGAGCACTCTCTGATACGGTGTCCCATTGGCCCACACTTAAAATAGGCCCCTGTGGATTTTCTGCACTCCTCAGTTTTGTGTGATCTCCCACACTTTGCACATGAAATTTAGGGTGCGGAAGATACAGTATGAGAAGCCATTGTTTGGGCATTTGGTACTCCTATTGTCGTAGGTTTGGGGGTAGTGAAGGGCCTTAGAGATCTGGGAGGCAAGGGTGGCAAAGGTGCCAAGTTGGGTGGTTGAGATGCTTTCGTAGGAGTAGTCAAATAGGGAAATTCTCTCTCTAATCATTGGCTTCAACCCATATTTGACTTTCTGTGCCTTCATGAGTTTTGTGGCTATCGACATAGATGCGAACCTCGATAGACAGGTGAATTCGATCTCGTACTCATGAACACTCATTTGCCCTTGTATTAGATTGGCAAACTGAATTTCCATTTGACGCCTCTTTATGGTCAGGAAATATTTCTCATTAAAAACTTCGGAGCCCATGTCCAAGGGTTTCCCAATGCCCGAGTTCTCTCCACGGACTTCCACCAAGGGTCCACTTCTCCCTCAAGTTTGAATGTTGCCCAACTCACCTTCTCCTCTTCACTGCACCTAATCCTCTGAAGGATCTTCTCTACTTGATTCAACCACTGTTCTGCCTCAAATGGTTCAGTCTGACCATAGAAGCTTGGAGGTCTCAATTTCCTAAACTCCTGAAACCTGGATGGGTGACGTCTCTCCACAAGCATAGTCACGGCATTTGCAACGTTCTCCAATAACTGCTGGTTGTTTCAAGCATTCCTTTCAGCTTCGGAAGCATTTCCCAAATTGGTGTCCACTCAGGAGGCTATGATATCATTGCCGAGTGGAGTGTCATTTGATTCTGTGACAAATCTCTAATTGTTGGTCACACCCTCGGTGTTCACTATCCTTGGTCCTCCCCTTCTAGGAGGCATGTTGACCTATCATGACCCAACAAATGCTAAGTCAGGTCAGTCCTAAGACTAAAGTCCTAGTTCAGAACTTAATAGCTGAACCTAATGCCATTGTTCCTAACCTACGTCATAGCTCTGTATGCCCATAAGACTTACAGCTTGGGCTTTAATACCACCTGTGACAGCTCGAGTTTCCTTACCACAAACAAGATTCAAAATATAGTGATGCTATGGCATCTGTAGACACCCCAATTCAGCCCAAGGCCCTATCAGTCTGTACTCCGAGAGAGATGTACCCCTATGCTCCTGATGGCACCCTTGAACCCTTAGGAATCTATCTAGACCTTTAAGAATCACCTAAAACCCATTAAATTCATTCCCCCAACCGTTAGAGATCACCCCTAAACCCTAGGATCCCTTCCCAGACTCAACTTAAACCCTTCAGAGCATTTGATGGCAGGAGAGCTATAAATTTTTATACATACTATTACTGAGGATGTGCCATATATCGTTGGAATGAGAACTTCTCCAGCTTTCCAACAAGCCAAAGATCACCCAATTTGGAGTTGTGGTTCAAAAGTTATGGCTGTTTGAAAGTTCACATAAAATCATGACTTTTTGCTCAGGCGTATGTATTACATACGCTCGGCAAATTTATTGCATTTGGTCAAATATATTATATATGCCTGCATTTTTAATAAATTTGGTCAAGGATATAATACATACGCCCAGCATAGGTCGCCACCAACACGAGCACCCATCTTCTCAGGTTCCCCCTGGTTTTCATGAAAATTACAGTGCATAAATTGGGCGTATGTAATATATATGCCCAGCTTAGCTACAGTATCTGTCATTAAATGCTCGAATTTCCTTCATTTGGTTTGACCCTTTGACCATCCCCTTGATTAAGGTGGGTGTCTTGAGGTTGGTTGCACCCCCTTTGAGCTTATTGGCAACCCTTAAGTCACCCATGGTCTCACCCCATCATCCACCATTGAAACCAATTTCCCAAACCTCTAGGACCCTAAAAACCTAGAAAACCTTAGATAGAGGATTACCTACTTGCTAAACCAATTAGCTCTTAAGTAACCCTCTAACCCACCTATTCTCTATAAATAGAGAGGCCCCCCTTTTCCCAAAAGGTTTGAAAAAATCAAGGTTGAAGAATTAGGATTGAACGTTAAGCTTGAAAAAGAGAGCCCTAGTGAGAGAAAAATATATACTTTGCAACCAGAATTCCAGCATTCTTAGTTCATCCTTTTCAACCCTTTTTCAACCATTAGATCACCCCTTGTTAGTCAAGCTTAGTCCCTAGCTTCATCCCACACTTCCTATCTACCGAATCCTAGCATTAGAACCTATTCCTCTACCGTTTAAGCCATTTAAAAGCCATCGAAAGCACGTTGAAGCAAAGGTCTTCTACGGTGCAACAAGGGCCCGTGAGCTCCGGCTCACCCCTCTCTTCCTCTACCTTCATGGTGATTCCTCAGTCCAAGAATTCAAGCCGTTACGCCGCCGAAATTTTGGTTTAGCTCAAAGCTTGATAGGACTGTATTGCCTTCGGGCAAGGGGAAGCTCCGCCCATTTATTTTTATTTTTGGCCATAGATAGAGACCGCTACATGCGGATTGATCGGGTGCCTAAACCATTCCCGATCGATAACCGAAACCCCTACCCTAGAGCCTTTGGCAAAGACCGGTAAATCAGAGTCATATTTAGCACTTCGGTGCTCAAAATATTGATTTAAAGGTTTCCCGGGTCACCAAAAGCTCCGGGTGGCGACTCTACATTTTATTCTATCTCGAGTGCATCGCTGCGACGAGTCTAAGAGGATCCATGCTCGCACAAATGGCGACTCCGCTGGGGATAGGTGCACCCTAGCGCTTCCCCTCTTGTTGGCCTTTATTTTATTTTATTTTTACTAACCATGGCTGTTTTTTTGTTATAATTTTCTGCTATTTTTCTTTATTTTTTGTTGTTTCTACTAACATACTCACCCCTATGATTCAGTACTTTAAGTGCCTTAGCCGATTGGCAGGCCTACTTGCGCCTTTAAATTTCAGTTTTTACGATTTTGTCAATTAAGCCGCCTTAGCCGTTTGGCGGGCCTGCTCTCATCTACTTTCCACGTCATTTAAATTTCAGTCATTTACGAGCCTTAGCCATTTGGCGGGCCTACGTGCACTCTTTATTTCAGTCATCATATCTCACCATTGAACGCCGACCTGTTGAGGCGGCACGGGCTTGTCATCCCTGACCCGATTTTGGACTTGAATTCACTCCCCTTTAAAAATCTGTAATTAAAAGTGAACCAACAGTGTGGGGACATAATCAAATTTATTTTTGGGTATTTTAGGTAGTTTTATCGGGGGGTTTAGGCACAGATATAATTTACCCAGTTCCCAGTAAGGCGGCAGCCCTAGTGGTGATGATCCTAAAAAGAACCACCCCTTCCCGTACCTGAGAAGGCGCTTGCGCCGGAGGTATATCGGTTGGGTTGCCAATTCCAATCAAGCCGTAAAACCCGTAATAGTGAGAGCGTAGACAGCCCGAATTCAGTCGTGTATCCCTAGGAAGCGGAAAGGAGGGACCCGATAACATACACAATAGTCCTCGGGAGCATCCCTCCTAGAAAATCAGTCCAAAAGACCCATCTCGGGCTTCTCATTTCTTTGTCAAAAGAAGTAGTGTCTCTATTAGGCGTATATAATATATCGCTGACCAAAATCCTAATTTTACGGTATATATAATATATCGCCCGGCCAAAATCAGATTTTAAAGCGGTATATATAATATATGACCAAATCTGCTAAGTTTTGGTCATACGTATATAATACATACGCCCGATATATCTTGAGTTTGCAACCGTCGAGGCCCAATCCACCACCCAAGTTCTCCGATTAGCGGTATTAGTATCCACAGTAGCCTCCCGCATTCAGTAACACCCAATATGCCCCCACCCAGTCAAAAGAAGGCGACTTCTCATTGATTTGCTCCGGGGGATTGGGTCCTTTGCGTGGATTCCCTCACCTTCAATAGAACGAAAGGGTTCCCTTTCGCTTCTTCTGAAGTGTGTCAGATCCCGCCGTGGGACCTACTAAAGGTGCATATATCACCCTAGACGGGAACTTTTCTAGGGCACCAGATCATCATTCATTTAAATAGGGGAGATAATTTTCATTTGAGAAATCCAAAAAAAATAAATATATAGAAAAATCAAAAATCCGTATATACGCGCACTTTCGGTGCGGATCACACTCGACCTCAAACCCAACCCGTAGAGGAAGAACTAGGAAAGTGTTAGGCCCTTACCCAAGGCATCGGTACAACACTCGTCAACAGATCATGGCGAGTGCCGATACATCCCTGCCATCATCCCCATCCCATTCCCATTTAGGAGAAGACCCGATCTCCAACACCTTCACCCAAACCCGGTTCGATGTCACGGGTCCATTTGGGGCGCCCATGTTCGCATCCACCCCATCCCCCGCCCTTACATTTTCCCAACATACCCCCATCTCATCCTCTACTGAAACTCCTCATTTCCCAATCGACCCATACATCCCCATCTCCCATCCATACACCCTTACCGCACCCCCTACTCCCAAAGACCCCATCGGGAACCTCATCCCCCACCCACCTCCCACACTCCGTCCACCTCATCATCCATGCCTCCTATATCCCATATCCCACTCACCTCATCTCACATACCCTCCACATCACATGGTCCATTCACGTCCCAACAGACCCCCCTATTTACCCAGGTCATGCCCAACTTTGCCCAGGGTGTGACCAGCAACCCACCATCTTCCTTAGCCATACATCCACACCCTCCAAGCACAACCATTCATACCCCCCATACCCAGGTCATGCCCAATTTCATCCAACCCCCTCCGTCCTTGAATGGGCCATCACCCTCCAATCTCACACTTGAATCCATGCCCTCAATGGAGGACATGAGAAGGATGTATGCCCTGTGGGCTACCTCTCGGAGTCCAACATTCCAAACCCCACATCTAGGTCTCTAAAACCTCCATACCCCATTCCCCCATGACCATGCCCAACCACCCATCATTCATACCATCCAAGATCCCTCACCTCAATTCCAGGCCCAGGCCCAAACCCATCAGACCCAGGCACAGGCCCAAAATCCTCAAGGCCCATGGGCCCAAGTCCAAACCTATCAGACTCAGGCCTAAAATCTGCAAGGCCCAGGCCTAAAATCCTCAAGGCCCATGGGCCCAAACCCATCAGACCCAGGCCAGGCACAAAATCCTAAAGGCTCATGGGCCCAAGCCGAAACCCATCAGACCCAGGCCCAAAATCCTCAAGGCCCATGGGCCCTAGCCCAAACCCATCAGATTCAGGCTCAGGCCTAAAATCCTCAACGCCCATGGACCCAAACCCAAGCCCAAAACCCTCAAGGCCCATGGCCCCAGGCCCAAACCCACCAGACTCAGGCCCATTTCCAAACCCCTCAGGGCCCTTAGACCCAAACCTATCAAATCCAAGCCCAAGGCCCATCACCCCGCATCCAATACCAATAGGGCCCATGAGCCCAAAATCATACCAACCCCCACACCCAGGCCCAAGGCCCATCAACCCAAGCTTTCCAAAACCATCAAGCCCAAACCCAAGGCCCATCCACCCACACTCATCAAGGCCCGTTCACAAACCCCTTACCCCTTCACCAATACCCTTCATTCACCTACACCCCTTATGCCCCCATCCCGCCTCCAACGGAAAATCCGATCCACCCTATGCCTCAAAACCAGGCCTACAACATCCTGCCACATCAACCACACCCCCATCACCCCCAGAATATACACGCAGCTCAGCACATCATTCATCCACAAACCGATCATCCATTCACTCCCTCCCATCCCCTACAAGCCTTGTGGCCCCACCAGGTCATCCAAACCATCACCCCCCAGGTCCAAATAACAGACCTCGCCCCTCACCAATACAATGACCAATAGTACGAGGAGGACGAGATTAGCAACAATGGAGGAGCTGCCAGCTTCAGCCCCCCCAGGCCCGTCATCGTCACACCCAGGGCCGAGCCAAATCAAGGGGAAGCAGCCCCAGCTATGACCTTAAAGAATCGAGTATGAAAGAGCAGATGAGCAGAATCTGAGCAAGTGAAGATGGGAGGGAGAACTGCATTGACAAACTTTTTAGGACTTATATGCATTCTCGGATGTCCCCCTACCACCAAAATTTAAGATGCCATCATTCGATAAATATAATGGCACTGGCAACCCCATCGCCCACTTAAAATCTTACTGTGGGGATATGTGTTAGTGCGGCAGAGATGAACGACTCCTCATCAAAGTGTTCTAAAAGAGTCTAACGGGCCTGGCACTAAGATGGTTCACATCACTAGAACCGTCCATGACCAAAACTTGGAAAGATCTGACACACTTATTCCAAGAACAATATGTCTATAACATGGACATAGAGCCAAGGAAGTCGGATCTGGCCCGTTTGAAGTAAAGACATGATGAAACTTTCAGTGCCTACTTGGGGAGGTGGAGGGCATTGGCCTCCCAGGTGACCCACTGAATTCCGGATGATGAGCAGATTGAATTAATAACCAAGGGAGCTCTCCCAATCATCGCAAAATTCTTGGTATATCAGCAGCAGTCCAGTTTTGCTGATTTGGTCCGAAATGCCAACCATTACGAAGACGCCGTTAGAGAGGGCAGGTTGGGAAAGAGCATGGCCAACGGGGCCGCTGGGGTTCGAAAAATTGCTGAACCAAGGGTTGAAAGAAGGCCAGGGGCAGAGGTGCAAATATTCGTTTATCCCCAGGCTAATACCACCCCGATACAGCTCCAGGCCACAGACCCACCCCCGGCCCATTTCAATCAAGCGCCAAGGTTGAATAATGGATCGAGGGCCCCGTTCACCCAGGAATAGATGAAAGCACGATTCGAACAAGTCTACATGTCGTTAGGGCAATCATTAAGCGTCTTATTGCCAGTATTGCTACAAAAGGGTCTGATCAATTTACTCTAGCTTTGCCCACCCCCCAATCTGATACCAAGAAACTATGACCCGAACCTACATTGTAACTTCCACCAGGGGCCAAGTCACCCTATGAACCAATGCTTCCCACTAAAGCACGCAATCCAAGATTTAATAGAGGCAAGAAAAATTGTTCCCCCGCCGCTTCCTCAAGGGCAGAACTAGAACATCCATCAAGCCCCTCTACCACCACATCCTGGAGGCCCCAGGCCTAACATCCATTAGGTAGAAGAGGAAGAGGAAGAGTTCGTCCCCTCGGATTACATCAGCAGTCAAGAGGAATTTTCATTTCCCAGGCTAAACGAGGGTGAGCCAATTGTAGGGGTAATCGAGCCGCTGTATTTAGCCGATTACTTCCCCACCCCGGCAAACCAAGATGAACCCCTAGATTTAGGGTAGTATTTTCTCACTCTCGCTCCTTCCTATCAAATCCAAACGGGCCCAGCCCCGCCGCAATCATATGCATATCCGCCCCACTCCCAATTTACCCCATAGTACACACCACCTCTCAACCACCCCACCCCATACACCATCCCACCATCAGCCACCCCATATACCTTTCCGTCGCACTAAAATCACCCCACGCCATACATAATTCCACCACCCCCATACTACCCCACCGCATACACACCCCCAAATCTCACCACCCAGCATACTACCCCGCCATCCCCAAATCACCTCGCCCAATACACAACTCCACCATCCCTAAATCACCCCGCCCCATGCATGACTCCATCATCCCCGATTTACCCCGTTTCATCCACGAACCCATCGTCGCCCCATCATGCCACCCCGATTACAAACCCTTCATACCAGTACCCCCCTGCTCCGTCTGCTACCCCGTCATACCCCTATCACCCCGCTCCACCTGCACCTCCGACATTTCCCAGTCACCCTATCCCAGTCACACCCCCACCATCCCTGCGCTATTTTGCCCCCAATCCAGCTCCACCCCATCCAAACAAACAACCCCTCACCCACTCCCCTTATCACCCTCTCCCAATCACCGCTGGTCTTACCATGCCTCGATAACGCCTGCACAAACCCCCTCTACACCCTCAAACCCAACTTTGCCAATTCCCACGAATACCATTACACCCCCTATTGGAGTCAACCTAGTTGGGCCCGAGAATTCGACATACCCAGCCCAATTCTCCCCAGAATCACCAAGCACTCCCTTCCTCATCCTGAAACCCGCCTATGACCTGCATCAAGTGTCGTTAAGTTACGAGCAGACGGACATGAATGTTGATCGCGACCGACATGAGACTATCGAATTTATCACCCGGTCAGGTAGAATTTCTACACAGCCAAAAGCATCGAGGGCCGGTAGAGGAGAGGAGAAGAATAAAGAGCAGGCCGTAGGGAACCCCTTTGAGAAAATGGCTAGAGAGCATGTGTTGGAGACACAGCTCAAGAGGACACCTGCACATATTACTGTCTGGGATTTGTTAATCATGCCCCCACTCCACTTTCAAGCCTTAATGGGAGCGCTCAAAGATGCACATGTTTCCGCCTACATGACCACAGACGAGGTAGGAGAGATAATTAGGCAAGTATTAGGCCCGAATGCCATCTCATTCACTGATGCGGATCTGCCGCTCGAAGGGAACAACCACTCTAAGCCCCTGAATATAACAGTGAAAGTAGGGAACCGGGTGGTGTCGTTGGTCTTGATAGACAACGGGTCGGCATTGAATGTATGCCCTCTGAGGACGGCAATCAAGATTGATGCAAACCCCAACACCTTTCGGCCACTAATAACAAGTGCCAGGGGTTCAACAACACCCGGAGAGAGATCATAGGAGAAGTAGACCTCGACCTGATCATCGGGCTGCAAACCTTCACTGTCCCTTCCAAGTAATGGACATCAAGTCTACATTTAATCTATTATTGGGTCGACCGTGGCTGCATGAGATCTGGGCAATACCATCAAATCTATACCAAAAACTCTGATTCATCTCAAGCGAAAGAATCGTCACCATCATAGGTGAAAGAAGAGAAGACAGGGAGCGGAGCGCTCTGCATATTGAGAATTCGAAAGTGCTTGACATGTCGCACACAGCGAATGACACTGATCTCCATCGATTTGAGTATGACTTCTCAGCCGTTACCCTCGAGCCGACTAAAAAGATCCCTGCCAAAACTGAAGGAGGAACGGAGGCAGCCGTGTTCATGCTCCACAAATGGGGCCACCAAAAAGGGAAAGGACTGGGCCCACGCCTTCAAGGAAGGAGAGACCCCGTCAGGGCCAAGGGGCAGCAAACCAAATTTGGCCTGGGCTGCAGGCCCAATGAAGAAGAAGTCAGAGAGGCCAAAGAGAAGATAAGGGTCGCAGCAGTCGCCAGGGCCAGAAGAATCGACCTAGAGGAAGAGCCTCCCGCCTGGCCCCACATCCGTCAAACCTTTGTAAGCTTCGGGGTGGTAAAAATTGATCTGAATGGGGAGACAAGGGTAACCCCACAGAAGCTTGCTTCCACCCACCCCACTAACCCTTACATCACCCCCCCGGACCTCGAGGTGGAATTAGCAACCCTCTCCTTATTTGAGGAAGAAATCCCCGGGCCCACCCATCACTCTAGCACTAGGCCCACCCTAACCTTCAAAGACAGGGCCCCAGAGGATCCCTCCATAAACATGCTAAGGGGGGAACTGCAAGAGCCTACTGATGCCATTTCCAACCGAAAGGGTAAAGGCCAAACCTCGCAGGTAAGTAACTGGGCATCTTTTCCCCAACTCTTGGGAGCCGCCAAATGCTGTGAATATGGCACCGACTCTCCACAAAAGAAAACAACCTGTAAGAAGTAAGGTTAGCCTCTGAGACACTCTACCCTGTATATATAGAGATCCACCTCGCCAGGGGCTAACTTCCGAAAAAATGCAAAAAGCCATAAAATTAGAAAAAATATCAATTCCAAAAATATTGTCCTTTAAAATTCCCAATAAAATTGAAAATGATGTCGAGATACCCGTCCCATGTGAAGCCGACCCCTTACCTATAGAAATACGAGAAGAGGTAGGAGTCACGAGTCTGGACGAGGAAGGTCAAGTCGATGAGCTCCCCAATGAGCTCCTCAAACAATTTGCTGATTTTAAGCATGGCCCTACCTCAATTGTCGAAGAGACAGAGGATGTCAATTTGGGCACCAAAGAGGTCCCTAGAATCACCAAAATCGGAACATCACTGTCCCCTACAGAGAGAAAGGGTATGATAGACTTCCTCCGGTCATACCAAGACATCTTCACATGGTCGTATGAAGACATGCCTGGTTTGGATATCGATCTGGTTGAACATGAGTTGCCACTCTACCATGATTGCAAGCCGGTTAAATAGAAGCTGAGACGTCTCTGACCTGAGTGGATGTTGAAGGTCAAGGACGAGGTCATTAAGCAGTATGACGCGGGTTTTCTCATGGTATCCAAGTACCCGCAATGGCTGGCCAATATCGTCCCCGTGCCAAAGAAGGATGAAAAGGTTTGAATGTGCATTAATTTCCGAAATCTCAACAAGGCGAGCCCAAAGGTCGATTTCTCATTGCCACACATCGACATCTTGGTTGATAACATAGCTAAGCACGAGATGCTTTCTTTTATGGACGGATTCTCAGGATACAATCAGATCAAAATGGCAGAGGTTGATCATGAGAAGACAACGTTCATTACCCCCTGGGGAACCTTTTGCTATCGAGTCATGCCATTCGGGCTGAAGAATGCTGGCGCAACGTACCAGAGAGCTATGACTGCACTATTTTATGACATGATGCACCGAGAGATTGAAGTGTATGTCGATGACATGATAGCCAAGACACCAGAGCGAAGCGACCATCTGGTAAACCTTCAGAAGCTATTTGAAAGGCTGAGGAAGTATCGGCTATGTCTGAATCCACAGAAGTGCGCATTTGGTGCTATGTCAGGGAAACTATTAGGATTCATCGTCAGCAGGTGGGGGATCGAGGTCAACCCAATCAAAGTCAAAGCCATCACTGAAATGCCACTGCCGTCTACCGAGAAAGAGGTTAGAGGATTTTTGGGTAAAATACAGTATATCAGTCGGTTCATTGCACAGCTAACTCCAATCTTCATGCTGATCTTCAAGTTACTAACAAAGGATTCACCAGTTGAGTGGAATGATGACTATCAAGCTGCATTGACAAAATCAAGGGTTACCTCCTAAATCCTCCAGTATTGGTACCACCTATACCTGGTAGACCCCTGATAATGTACCTGTCCATGACAGAGTTTTCGATGGGATGTGTTTTGGGGCAGCACGATGAAACAGGAAGAAGAGAGCAGGCCATTTACTATCTGAGCAAGAAGTTTACTGATTACGAGATGCGCTACTCTCATTTGGAGAAAGCATGCCTAGCTCTTGTATGGGCTGCTTAAAGGCTCCGCCACTACTTGCTATCTCAAGCCGTTCTACTCTTGGCTCGAATGGACCCATTGAAATACCTATTTGAAAAGCCAGCTCTCACTGAACAAACCGCACGATGGCAACTTTTATTATCAGAATTCGACATCACGTACGTCACTCAAAAATCGATCAAGGGGCAGGCGCTCGCCGATCATCTTGCTGAGAACCCTCTACCTGACTACGAGCCTCTAAGGACTGAATTCCCCGATGAGGACATCCTGTTCATGATAGAAGATGATACAGAAGAAGCAAAACAATCATGGGTAATGCACTTTGATGGAGCATCGCATGTCGAAGGACAAGGGGTTGGCACCATCCTGATTTCACCAAGAGGATCCCATGTACCGATCTCTATCAAGCTCAACTTTCCCTGCACTAACAATATGGCTGAGTATGAAGCTTGCACCGCTGGTCTACAGGCAGCTCTTGATCTGGATGTAACTCACCTTCGAGTTTTTGGCGATTCACAGTTAATCATATGCCAGACAATTGGCGACTGGAAGACTAAAGACGATCTCCTATCATGAACACCTTGAGGATCTAACAGCTTGCTTCCAAGATGTGACTTTCTCATACGTCCCCTAAATAAGGAATCGCTTTGCCGACGCATTAGCAACTTTGGCGTTAATGATTGAAATCCCCTATGGTGTTGAGATGAAGTCGATCATGATCGAGCAGAGGAATGAGCAGGCCTTCTGCCTCCAGATTGAGGAACCTACAAAGTCTGATGATGAGCCGCCTTAATTGTCAGACATCAAGAATTTCCTCAAGACCCTAACCTTCCCAGAGGGTCAACCAGGACAGACCGACGAACCATTCAACACTTAGTAGCAGGTTACGTCATTTGCGGGGAATGCCTCTACAAGCGAACATACAATAACATCTTACTCAGGTGCCTCACTGAAAATGAAGCGGTCTGTATTATGAAAGAAATCCATGAGGGAGTATGCGGAGCCCATGTCAGCGGTCACATGCTCGCTAAGAAAATCCTACGGCAAGGATACTTTTGGACCACTATGGAATCAGATTGTTGGAAACATATTCAAAAATGCTACAAGTGTCAAGAACACTCCAGCCTGATACACGCTCCTACCATTGATCTTCACTGCATGACCACTCCTTGGCCATTCGCTACCTGGGGCCTTGACGTTGTCGGAATGATTAATCCGAAAGCATCAAACGGACATCGGTTCATCCTCGTTTCCATCAAGTACTTCACCAAGTGGGTAGAAGCGGTGTCATATGCCAACATCACGGCCAGTCATGTCAAGAAGTTTCTCAAGAACAATATTGTGTGCCGATTTGGAGTACCCAAAGATATCATAACAGACAATGGCACAAACTTTGCGAATAAGTGCATTCTAGACTTCTACGAGCAATACAAGATCAAGCATCATCGATCATCCCCGTATAGGCCTCAGACGAATGGAGTCATGGAAGCTGCGAACAAGACAGTCGTCTGCATCCTTGAGAAGATGGTAGTCACTTACAGAGATTGGAGCGAGTTGTTACCCTTCACGCTTTGGGTCTACAGAACGTCGATCCGTACCGCTATAGGGGCAACACCATTCTCCCTTATGTATGGAAACCGAGGCCGTCCTCCCGGTAGAGGTTGAAGTACCATCGCTCTGAATCCTCATGGAATCAGGCTTACCCGAAGCAGAGAGAGAGAGATCATGCTTTGATCAGCTGAACTTATTGAACGAGAAGAGACTCCTAGCCTTGTGTCACACTCAAGTTTACGAGGGGAGAATCGCGCGCGCTTACAATAAATGTGTCCGCGGTCGAGATCTAAAGGTAGGAGACACTGTGTTGAAGAAGATCTTCCCATCCCTCCATGTCGATCCAAGAGGAAAGTTCAAGCCAAACTGGGAAGGACCGTACGTCATTCGAGAAGTGCTGTCGGGATACGCCATTCGCCTCGCCACCATGGACGGAGATCATCTTCCTGAGCCCATCAACGTTGGATACGTTCGACGGTTCTACTCTTAGTCTATCGCGATAAGGTAAGTATTAATGAAACAGATATGTGACTGCTTAAGAACCACCCGAAAGAGGCCATCATTCCAAGCACAGTGGCCCCAAAAACATCTCAAAATTTTTTTATCCTTTGCTACCCCATTTGAGCCTGGGCCTTTCTTTCAATAAACTCATCCCTCCCAAAAATATATATATATCTACGTGTACGTATACTAAAAAAAAAAAAAGAGAAAAGATGCATGTGTAAAAAGTTATTTTCAAATCCAAAAAATTGAAAAAGCAAAACCTCAAAAAGAGATTGCCTAAAATGGAGGAAAAAGAACAAAAAAAAAGAAGAAAGACAAACAAAAATGTGTATAGAGGAATCATGGGGCATATACAGTAAAAACCCCCAAGGAAGAAAGTATGTTGAGAAAACTGAAGCTGTATCAAGGAAACACTTTTAGCCCAGCATACCTTCAAATCCTAACCTAACCCATGGCCAAGCTACACCCTGAAGGAAGCCCTCTTTGTAGGTTCGCAAGCAGTCATAATATCTATTAAATCAACATGAGCTGAGTCATGAGATGACACCAGAACCCCATCCAGCCGGTTATGACAGAATCTTTGTCTATGTCGTGGCTTCCTGGTTAATAAAAAAAAAAAAGAAAGAAAGAAAATTAATTTGAGTTCAAAGCAAGATGGACGTGGTGAAAACCCGCAAGGGCACCGCTGGTAAAAAACAGCGAACTCACGCGGATCATGTCAAAACCTAAAAAGGCACTTGGGGTAGGAAAGCGAACCCATGGACGTAGTGAAAACCCGAAAGGGCGCTACGGGTAAAAATAGGGATGACAGGCATGGCGAAAACCTGTCTTGGGCACTGTGAGCAAAAACGTCAAAAAAAATAGAGATTAGGAGAGGATCTGTTCTGGCTCACCTATTTTAGTCTGGACCCCTTGAGCCCCTTCCCCCTTATTTTGTCAGGCCGCTCATTTTAAAATTAGATCGGATCCTAATCAAGTATGTTGTCTCTACCGCGTCATCTTACACATGACCAAAGGTAAGGCCAGAAGACCAATCAATCTTGGGGGGGGAGCTGACCCCTCCAGGTTTAAAAAGGAATGTCGAAAACTCCTAAACGGGGTTCGACCATGCTCAAAAAGAGGACCCACCAGTTGGCCTTGAAAATACCGACATCACAAAAGGAGAAAATTTTCAAAAAAGATAATGGATTTTCCTTTCCCATAAAAAGCCTCACCCTGTGTAGGAGAAAATTTTGAAAAAAAAGATAATAGATTTTCCTTTTCCATAAGAAAAACCTTACATTGCGAGGCGTATGAAAGAAAATTCGAACACTAAAATAATATGTATATATGTGTATAGCAGATTTCATTTCTTTTCTTATAAGCATCACGTATGAAGTGTCCCGTCCCAAAAAGATAACAACATGACACACTTTCTACTTTCTGCCTTCTGTACAAGTATAAAACAAATAAAAAAAGAAACAATCTAAAAAAAAAAAGGAAGGAAATCTCTGTTAAGGGGCATTAGCCCCCCCTCTGTGTATATGATCTATGGTATGTGCAGGAACAGGTCAGCGGCAGGAACCACGCTTCAAGGCGTTGATCTCTGCAAGAAGAGAGTCCTCACGGGCATTTCGATCGGTCAACCACCTACCATGAAGACTCTTCTGCCGCCTCCGCGAAGCGTAAGCTGCACTGCAAGACTCGGTCAAAAGCCCAGTCAACCGCAGAACCTCACTCTCGGTCGTAGCAGCCCTCACCTCCGCCATCTCGGCTCTGGCCCTCTCCTTCCCCAAAGCCTCAGTCAAAGCCAGCTTCTCTACAAAAAGAGACTCAATTCTAGTCCGGAGCACCGTTTCCTTGAATGGTCAGGGTCTCATCTCTACCGCATCTATTGAAACAAGGTTAGGGGTAGGTAAGCTCTCAGATGCCAGCCAAACCTCGTAATCAGAAGAGAGGGCACCACCCTGAACCAGGCTACACATGTGTGCCGATTGGCGGGTCTCCCAGACGGCTGCTATGTGATCCAGGTCACTGAGAGAACCCCGAGAGAATATTAGGGAACACAAGGGTGGCCTCACAGTGCTTGACACATGTTGGGTATATCCGAATTGACGAAGCACCCGAAATGGAAAATAGTAGGTACTACCGGTCAACTCCAAAAGTGTGATACCCTCACAATCCCGAGAGCGAACAATTGGAAAGGTGCCGTCCAACCAAGGAAGTTGCCAGATCAACTCTGCATCAGATAGCCACAGGCTCAGTTCTTCGATGCTCCCATGGGGTAGCCTCGAGCAGCGTGTCAGAAAGCCCCGAGCCACATCCCCTCTTACCAAGCAAAATCTCAGCACAGGCCCCATGATAGCCAAATGCTCTCCTAGCCAAATATGAATAAGGAGTGGACTCCCACGAAGAATCCCAACCCGGCCCGAGGACGAGGCATCCAAGCCCCGATACATCTCAGCCAAGACTAGGTGCACCACTGAACGGCCTCCCTCCAATTCGGACAAAACATCGCATAACCCAAGGGAAAATGTCTCGCCCCCAATTAAGAAGAGAACTTTCGATAGCAAATAAAGGGCAAAGGCCTTCACATTAAAAGGATCCCGGACCGGCAACTTTCGGAGACTCGAGTCGCCAAAACGTTCTCTCAGGAATTTCATCAAGCACCTAGTGGGCCCGCCGGCAAAGCCCTTCTCATACCCACCCTTTTTCAAACCAAGAACCGCGTAGACCGCCTTTGCATACCCCGGTTTGGGCACCACTTTGGCAAGCCCCCGATGCAACCTCAAGCCAGTGATAGAGGCTAGCTCCTCCAAGGTTGGGGTGATCTCCCTGGACCTAAATCTGAAGACATGAGCCCTATGGTCCCATGACGCTAAAGCCGCCTATAGGAGGTCAGGCAACAAAGGAATAGCAAGGAGAGAGGAAAGGTGGGATAACTCTAGGGGATCCAGAGCAGCGAGCTCGCCCTTAGCCAAGCTAGCGCACCACTTTTGCAAAAAACTGGGCCCCGAGTCCAAACAGGCAAGTACACTAACCCCATCCCTCGTGTGAGAATTTGGGTCGGGAAGCGGGTCCATAGACAAACAAAGATGTCCTATACAAGGCTCGATCAATGTAGGGTGATGGACCCGTTGATCAAAGAAAAAAAAGGAAGAAAGAGAAAAGAAAGAAAAAGAAGGGGCAAAAAAGCACAGCCCGAGTGAATAGTGAGGCAAAGAGGGCTGGGCGCGGGTTATAAGGAACCTATCGAGGACCAGTTAGATGAGGCGTATATAATATATATGCCAGGGCAAAATTCTAAAAAATTTTGCCAGGCGTATATATTATATACGCCAAGGCAAAATTTTGAAATTTTTGCCAAGCGTATATAATATATACGCCCAGTTAATGAGGGCAGGGAAGTGTATCCCCCCTCGCGTTATCCCATTCTTTTTTTTACTTCACAAGAGAGGTGCGGATTTCGCTTAGCCTGCCTTTTTATCTCGGGACAGCCCACAGGCAGGCACACCCACGCACCCATGGGAAACCCTCGGATGACGTGGAATCTGTGGGTCATATGCGAGTAATCACGTGCAAGCTCCCTCCTATCATTGGAGGGGGCTCTGGTCCGCTTCATGCCAAACAAAAAAAAAACCATAAAGGCAGAGAAATAAACAAATGAAGCATTCATATAAACCATAAAAGTTGTGAGACCATCCAAAAAAAAATTAAAAAAAAATTATTACATATTCCCCAAGATTCCAAAATCTAAACTGTTTCACTGTTTCAAATTTTCAGAAAATGAACTAACCCTGGGCAGCCCCCTTTGACTTCTTCCGACGTCGGGTTGCACTTTGAAAGGTATGGGTCTCCCCCACCCGAGTCCAAGCCTGAGAGATGCGGCCAAGCAGAGAGCGCGACTCCTTTTCATGATCACGCTGCATAAGCACACGAAGGGCCATCAGTTAGGGAAACAAGCACAAAGTAAATATGAGGATGACTAGATGCGGTCAATATTCACTCACCACCTCAACCTCCCTAAGACCGGCAATGTTACGGTAATATTCGGCTTGGTTTACGACTGACTCATAATCCTGCAGCAAAAAGATAAAGAGAGAGGTATCAGTCACACAGGCCATCGGCATAATCCAAGAAAACAGAAGAGCAAGGTAACAAGGGGGAGATTACCCCAGGGATCAGCTTAGGGGGTGGAATCCAGATAGCTTCAGCGGATATGCGTGCCTTCTCAGCCACATCAGCACACATACGTGACAAAAAGGCATTATCCAAGTGCTTAAAGGTCCCCTGGACCTCAGTTGGTGAACTGCCAGAAGCACCAGCACTGGAAGGGTCGGAAGGTCCTGCACCAGTAGCCTCACCAAGAACAGCTGTCTCACCCCCCTCATCTAAATCGTCATCCTGTCCAAACTACAGAGAGAAACAGTCTTTGTTTAAAAAGCAGGGCAATTAAGATAATCATATGGAAGGCTGCTAATAGAAAGAGGAAAGAACATTACGTGAGATCGCAGACCACCAAAAGCTAAAAAATTGGCGCCAGGCACGAATCGAGGCAGCAAAGAACGATAGGGCAGAGACTCGTACCACATCTGATATCTCCCAGGAAAGAGAAGGTCATCAATAGGGACCCCGTGGTGGAGAAAGCGAGCAGAAAGCATTTCGGTAGAACCCTCGGGAGCCAATACATCAGCTGGAGGAGCTTGGGGCACGGCAAAAAGAGGTGGATACTGGTGAATCACCCTCTCTCCTAAGTAATAGGCCCTAGTCCAGGACCCATAGAAGAAAATAATGCGCCGATCTAACAAAAGGCCAGCCAGATTCCAGAAGGGGGATCCAACATAGGGATCAAGGATGACCTGCTCAACAAAAAGAGGTGGAATTTATACATTTGGTCAAAGTCCACAGCATAAAAGAGCTATCAAATTTGCAAAGAGAGGAATTGTTATACCTGCTCAGGGATCAGCAGATCAAACTGAGAGCGCAACCCTGACTCCAGATGCTTCATACCTACGTCCCGGCGGCAGTTTGCATGCCAATTGCTCATAAGGGGGAACGTGGGAACGTCCGAGAGAAGCAGAGGGCGACCAGGTTGGAAATGCAGATACCCCCATACCTGAGAAAGCAAGCAGATAAAAATAGATATGCTAAAAAAAAGAAAAGGGAGGACGAATTGAGACCAAAGGATAAAATACCTCAAGAGCGGGCCAGAAGCCCACAACGGAGCTAGTCCCCAAGAACGGCTCGCACCAAGCTGGACATGAGCACCGCATAACTAGCACCTCCCCAATCAAACCAATGTATAGTGTCCCAGTTCACCATAAGACTAAGTAGGGACAATGAGACCCGCCCTCCGCTGGTGTTTGAAAGGAGAGTCTTGCCGAGGAGGAACAACAGAGAAATGCGGGCCAGCATCAGTGCACGCTCTAGCTCGAGATAGATGGCCGCATCAGGTTGGCCCAGATCCACTAACTCATGAGGCTCGAACAGACCAACCAGCCAAGATAACTTGACTTCGGAAGCACGAACGTTCTCGGAGGTTGGGTAGGCCCCTATCAGTCGAGTCACCTCCTCTCTATCAGGCATACGGGCAGGTATCACTGGCACCCCTCCAATACGAACCCCGGTAATAATGAACCAGTCTGCGAGCGTGAGGGTCATCTCAGTCATGGCCATGTGAAATGTCATGGTCTCGGGGCGGAAGCGCTCTATCAGGGCCTTCAGATAGGCCGTGTCAGCCCCCACAGCGGGGCATGAAACCAGCTTGGGGGAGCAGGTCCTTCACCACCTGGGGGAGATAAAGTACGAGGCACTAGAGGTCGAACCAGCCACCCCGAAACATGATGTGGGGTAAAGGCTGCAAACAAAAGGGCATCAGTCAAATGGGAGCAAAGTGGTATAATGAAGGTATCAAAGGAAAAGACAAAGGGCTCATCTGTTTACCTGGCCAGTGATCCCAAAGTTGGAAATATGGGTATGCTGACAATGCAGGAGGCCAGTACAAGCGGCTTCACCATGCATTTCGTACCAAGGATGGGAGGAGCGTTGTGAAACAACGAACTGTTCCCCGTGAGGACCATAGGCCATCTCGGGCCCCTCCTATGGACCCTACCCTTCATCGCCGGACATCTGAAAATATGGAACACATCGGTATAAGAAAGGGCTGCTAAAAAAAAAAAGAGAGAGGGAAAATAACAAAAAAAAATGCACTAATCCAAAAAAAAAAATTAAAAAAAAATGATGAATGAAGAATGAATGATGATGAATAATGATGAATAATGAGGAAAATGAAAAAAGAGAGGGGAGCATAGAAATAAGGAATCACATATACCTGAAGAAAAAAACGCACTACAAAAAAAGAAGAACATTAAGCATTTCAAACCCAAAATAAGAGAAGGAGAAAAGTAACAAAAATACAAAAATATATATATAATAAAATAATATATGTGCACTAATCCATCACCAAAAAAAATAACAAAAACAAAAAAAACAAAAAAAAACAAACAAAAACAACAAACAAATGAGAACCAAGATGATGATGGATGATGAACGGTGATGATACATATAATCATAATTGATGAGACAATAAATTTAAAAAAAAACAAACACAAAAAAAGAGGCATCACACATAATAACAAAAAAGAGAAGAGGCATCACATATAATAAAAAAAAAAAACAAGCATTACATAAAAAAAAAAGAGAGGGGAAGAGAAACAACAAAACAACAAAAAAGAAGCATAGGCGTAAGGAACCACATATAATAAAAAGAAAAAAATAAAAAATAAGAAGCATAGGCCTAAGGAACCGCATATAAAAAGAAAAAAAAACTAAAAGAAGAGCGTAGGCATGAGAATCACATATACCAAAAAATATATCTTTCGCCACAAAAAAGAGAAGGAACATCAAGAATCTCCAAAAGAAAATAAAACAAATAAAACAACACAACATTATCAAAATTCAAAGAAAAATCGATGATTACCTTCAATAGGAGGGGAAATAGATCCAAAATCGGCGGAGAATAAACGTCTTTTAATCCGCACACACAACTCCCGGTAATAGAACTCAAGAAAAATCAAATGCCAAAACCCTAAGGGGTTGTCCCGGACTTGAGAAAGGAGGGAAGAAGATAGAGTTTGAAAGAGGGGGTCCCTTTTGTGCTAGGGCTCGGGCAGTTTTAAAACTGCCAATTTTCGTCAGGCGTATATAATATATATGCCCGACTATTTTTTTACCAATTTTGGTCAGGCGTATATAATATATACGCCCGGCTATTTTTTGCTGCAGATTGGCTAGGCGTATATACTATATGCGCCCGACCAAAATAGACAATTTTAAAACTGTCCGGCCATTTTTTAGCTTTGAGGCCTGACGGACCCCCCCTATGCTACGGACCAAGGCCTGGTCCCTCTTAGAAGCCCACGTACCATCAAGCGATTGTGCACACATCCCCAATGGCCCTTTGTTGTCGCTCCAAGTGTGCCATAATTGTGTGCATTATGAATAAAGAATTAAAGAATTAAAGAATGCTAAGTTATATGGATGTTAACTTATGAAAGGAATATCGGCAGCACACTGGGGCTAACATTAGCCTGCAAGATCAGGGCCAATTGTAGCAAGTTTTAAAAGTAAGTATTTCAAGATCGTCCACAGAGAATTTGTCTAAAATGAGAGATAAACCTCCAGATCTGTGCTACCAGATCTGGCTCTATAATTATCTAGAAAGCAGATAAAGAGAGAGTGTTGGGTTTTGTCACGTTTAACTAAAAGCAAATAAAGAAAAGAACTAACTACGTGATCCAGATCCGAGTTGTGGAGGTGTTTAAAATAAATCAAATGCAGAAATAATAGCTTCATGTATTTTAGCCTTTGAATTTTAATGGAGAATCTGTATTCCAATAGAGCAGATTCAATCTTCATCTGGCTACCAGCACAGATGTAAGAGAAATAAATCGAATTAAGGAATAGGTTTAGACTTATGGCTATGATCATCCAATGGTCACAGATCATCCAATAGTGTGGCCGCTCTTTAGTTCGTAACATGAACATCATCAGTAAGTCTTGCTAGAATTAGGTTACCAACGCTAATTCGCAGGACAATGAATTAAGGGAAGTTGGATGCGGGTGAGTGAATCTAAAGAAGTCTAATGCACTAAGGTGAACATTGAACCCTCGACATGACTCCAATGGAGAAGACACAAATTACAAGAACCTTTAAAATCCAAAATTACAATTACAAAGCACGGCTTTAGAAAGCCCTCGGACTTGCAATCTTGAATCCGATCTCCTTGGAGTTACAAATCACTCTCAACAACTCTCAAAAGTAAAACAAAGAAGCTATTACAGGGAGTGCAGATAGGCTATCGGCGGAAGGTAGGAAATAGAGATGAAAACTCAAAATCTGGATGCCACAATTGGGCAAATGTCTTCTCTATTTATAGCTTTCCCTTGATCCTGCAGATTTGAATTGACCAATCGAAGTGTTGGATCTGGATTGCCCAATGGCGCTTGAGCACGAGGATCCAGGTCTGTTCGGCCAATGAAAATGCTCGATCTGGTTCAAATCGCGCTAGAAGCATCAATTTATATGGAATTCAAAAATCTGTTTGAGTTCTAGAAGTTCCCGCCAAGTGATTTCATCTTTGAGCGCTCACATGGGTTGGAATATGCTTTTGGATCTTGATTGGAATCTTCCGAAATGTCCTGCATTAAATGCATTGGGGCGTCAGAGATTCTTGAAATGCCCTTTAAACAAGTGTAATTCCCGAATGTCCTTTCGTGAGAGTTTAAGTGCCTTTTTCGCAAAGTGTTTTGGCTCGAAGTTCTTTTCAAAAGCAATTTGGCTTCGAAAGTCTTTTTCGCAAAGGGCGTCTCCCGGATCTTCTATTCAAAAGGAAATTTCAAGCTCAACAGAACATGGTTCTTTTCGAGTAGTTCATTCTGACTCAATCAATTCGAGCGAACTTTGACCTTTTGAAAAGTACTTTTTACTTTGATTTGAACTTTTAACTTGATTTCTTCTTTGCGAATGGATCCTTCTTCTTCTTGGTCTTTTCTTGCTTTTTAGGACCTTTTAGCCATTCTTTGAGGCTATTTCTTCACTCCTCTTTGAGCTTGACATGAGTTGTCGACTTTTTATCATTTTAGGATGCTTTTCGGACTTGGACTGTCTAATTGGTTAGTCAGAAATGCACACGAAAGTACTTATTTAGTCTTCTTAAGGCTCTTTCAAAGCTCATGTTTATGGGTAACAAATGATATCTTTCACTACCTAAATCACCCCCACACCTAAGCTTTGCTAGTCCCTGAGCAAAGAAACATAAAAACAAAGTAAAGAGCCACTTTGTAGGAAGCACAGTGCATTTAGCATATGCAACAAGCCTTTTCAACCCCTAGGTGATCCCTAGAGGAGGAGTGAAGTCTCTGAGGGTTTTCATGAAGGTACCCACAAACTTCTCCATGGGACAGTTGGAATTAGTGCGTTATCTCATGAGCAATCAAAGATCGAAATTAGTTACTCTTGAATCCATGTTTACACGTAAATTTAGTTGTATTGTTTGCAAGGAGATTTCAACATTTATAAACCTCATGAATGTTTCAATATTTCCAATCGTGAGCAGTCATAGAAAATCATACAAATGTGCCGTGATAGCTCATCCTATGGATAAAAATTAGGTTATAAGTCATACTTAATGTGCTCAAGTTCCAACCCAAACACTCACCAGGTATACTCTCATCGGTGTTTTGTTGAGGGTTCGTTTTCACTCAAGCTCAAGAGCAGTTACATCTCCCAAATGGATCTGTAAGCATGAGCATAGGCACTGCTTCTCAGTAATCGCATCATTGACATCTCCTCACCATTGATTGGGGAACTTCTTATCTCTACATGACAGCTCACTCAACTTTGGATCACAAGGACTTTTAATCTAGGTTTGTTTGTATGGCTTATGGAGTGAAGTTTCAAGGAAAGGTAGTTTGAATGGGTTTGAATTTGAGAACTCGTGAAGTGCAGAGATGGTTCATGACTCCACCTTTTTGAGTTTAGCTTCTTTCTTCTTCTTTTCGAGATTCTCACATTCACAGCGATCAGTTCTTTCTTTGATCTTGCATTTTTCATCATAAGGTCCCTTTTTTGCCTTTTTGCTTGCAACTTTTTCACATTGTTTGTCTCTTCCTTTCTCGGTCACCATATTACTGTTTTGAGGTATTTTCTCTTCATTTTCTTGATCTTGCCGAAATGGTCCATCTTCGATTCTTTCTCCTTTACCTCCTGAATTCTCGTGAGTGAGGGAAGGCTGAATTGGTTCCATAGGTTCAGTGCAAGTACTTTTGGATATTTTGATGAAGAATTGTAGGATTCTGACTCAAATGGGGTACAAAGCAGGCAGATTTTCTTGGTTGGTTCTGTTAGGTTCAAGTCGTCCAAAGAAGGCCTTGATCTTTCCTCGGTTTCATGAGTGTTACTTGTTTTAATTTGGAGTTTCCTAACTTCTAGTGGATCTAATGCCTCACCAATCTTTGAATCGAAAAAAATTGCCTCAGTCACTCTTCAAGCAGAGATGGAAAATATATGAGCTCAATTCTCACCGGTTATGGTTTTTCCTTGAGCTTTTAAGTATATCTTTACCTTTTCTCTTCCTTTTGACTTACTACGTAGATACCAGATGTTTTTATGGTGTAATCATCATGGAAATGTAGACTATCGCAAGGTTTAGAATGTCTAAATTTTTTGCAAAGAATATTTAAAATTTCCTAGTTAACTTGATTCTTAAGTACATTAAATTCTTCCCGCTTACTTAGGTGATTTTTCGCCTTTATGTCGATCGTCCCAGGGCAGATCTGCTCACACCCCAAACTTATGAGGAGCAAAGGTCCTCACCGTTCAAAGGTGGCATGGTCCCATTATTCAGAAAAACATGAAGGAAATCATAAGCAAGAAAGTAAAACATGACAGTGAGCATTGGAGAAAGCAAAATTTATTGACTAGAAACATTACGAGAAGAAAAGAAAATTAAAGATGAGGGGGACGGGATTAAGGAGAGAGGCGAAAACCGTGAGGAACCGTGTCCTCACCGGTTTGATGTAAGGGAAAAAATAAAATAGGCTTGCTCGCTCTGAGATCTAACGAAAAGATTGGAAAAAATAATTATGAACAATGAATGTAAAAGAAAAAAGAAAAAAAAAGAAAAAGAAGTGCTGGACAAAAGAACAGATTTATATATTATATTTAGAAACAAAGTACATGCAAACATTAATAACTTGGATCAAAGTCGCTACCATAAGTTAATCATTGGGTCCGAGCTACAAACGGTTGAACTTGAATCGAGTTGGAATCGAACTTGATGGTGATTTCTCAGATGGAATTCTTGAGCTCAGCAGTACTCTTTGGACTTGATCTTCCCGGTGAGGCCTGTGATGTTTGGTCGTCACATTGTCACGTTCTTGAGCAGTTGATCTTGGAGCATAGCTACCTCGTGTTGCTCAAATACGACCAATTGGTATGTTTGTCCAACCAGATCCCTCATCTTCTCTCTCTCAAATTGCATGAAATGCTCTAATTTTTTTATTTTGGCCTCATAAGGGGTTCGGATGTAGGCCTCCAAATCAGCCAGCCCCTTCTGCACATCCCTACGGATGTAGGGATTTTCTGTCATGGCCTGGGAGAGGGTGGCATATCTAGGGAGGGGGATGGAGTGGTAGGGGACTAAAGGGGGTCCAGCTGGGGGAGGGGGGGGGGGGTGGGGAAAAACTGAGAAACGAGGGGCAGCAGGATAAAAGAAGAAAGAAAAACTAAGAATAGAAAAAATCTAAACTATATGCAGCAGAAAAATAAAAATGTAGGGACTGCATACAAAGTTTAAAAAAAATAGAAAAGTGTTGACACAAAAACAGAATTTGTGAATGCAAAATAGGAAAACAAAGTTAGAAACTAACTATACTCACAGAAAAATGACGAAAATTAGTAAAACTAGGACAATGTTCCTAAAAACAGAATTTGAAACTAAAATTCCTAAAAACAGAATTTGAAACTAAAATTCCTAAAAACAGAATTTGAAACTAAAATTCCTAAAAACAGAATTTGAAACTAAAATTCCTAAAAACAGAATTTGAAAATCTAAAAACAGAATTTGAAACTAAAATTCCTAAAAACAGAATTTGAAAATCTAAAAACAGAATGCTAAAATTCCTAAAAACAGAATTTGAAAATCTAAAAACAGAATTTGAAACTAAAATTCTTAAAAACAGAATTTGAAACTAACATTCCTAAAAACAGAATTTTTAATGCCAAAGGATACATCCTAAGCCCAAAGAGAAAAAATGATACATCCTAAGCCCAAACAGAAAATCTAATGCCAAAAGCCTGAGATACTTATGAATCTAAGTGAAAAAAAAAATGATTAGCAGGAATACAAAGGAAAAGCAAGATTCATAAGATACCCTTTGTTGATCATGGGTATGAATAAAAAATAATGAAGCATGGGAGCACATATTAAAAACAGAGTTCATACACAGCTGAGACCCATTTATGATGAAGAAATCGCGAAGGAAAATAAAATAAGTGGGTCCATTGAATATTCAAAACTATGATTCACTACTCATTGTCCTACATGATTCCTAAAAATAAAAAAATGATCTCGGAGTCCAGATGGGAAAAGTGGATGCAAATGGAGAAAAAGCATTATCTGAAAGATATATATATATTTTTTATTTTATAATTTTCTATTTTTATTTTTACTTGTTTTGATCAGCCCAGGCTCAACAAGAGCCCTTATTTACTATGAAAATAATGAGAAACAACTAAGAGATTTTCTATTTGTGTTTTCATTTTCTTTTATTTTGTATTTGGTTTTGTAAAAAATCAAGATGCCTAAAAGACAAGAGAAATTATAATCGAACAAACAATAAACACAAATGTAATCTGGTTCTCAAGAATTTAAAATAGAAAATGAATGCAAAGGAGAAGAGGATGCAAACTCAAGCGGATCTGCTCCATTTTAGTCCAGATGCTCCTTGTTGAACGGTGCCAGGATCTTCAACAATCCAAAACTGCAGCAGACTTATTCCGGTATATTGACAAAATGAAAAGAAACTCAAAGCACGCCCAAATTTGACAAAAGACAAAAGAGTGGCGGACATTTATTCAAACAACTAGAAGGCAAAGAATGAAAACTTAGAAAAAAAAAAATCTGAGAAATAGGTTTTCTATACAAAAGCACATTTAATCAAGCACTTGGAATACAAAGTGCGGGTTTAAAGCAAAACTAAAATGAAAATCAAATCTATAAAATAAAAAAAACTTAGGTCTACCAATTTTAGAACAAATTCCCAAGAACAGCGCCAAAAACTTGTTGTCGCTCCAAGTGTGCCATAATTGTGTGCATTATGAATAAAGAATTAAAGAATTAAAGAATGCTAAGTTATATGGATGTTAACTTATGAAAGGAATATCAAGAAGACATGGGCTAACATTAGCCCGCAAGATCGGGGCCAATTGTAGCAAGTTTTAAAAGTAAGTATTTCAAGATCGTCACAGAGAATTTGTCTAAAATGAGATAAACCTCGGATCGTGCTACAGATCGCTCTATAATTATCTAGAAAGCGAGATAAGAGAGAGTGTTGGGTTTTGTCACGTTTAACTAAAAGCAAATAAAGAAAAGAACTAACTACGTGATCCGGATCCGAGTTGTGGAGGTGTTTAAAATAAATCAAATGCGAAATAATAGCTTCATGTATTTTAGCCTTTGAATTTTAATGGAGAATCAGATTCCAATAGAGCAGATTCAATCTTCATCCGCTACCAAAGAGAAATAAATCGAATTAAGGAATAGGTTTAGACTTATGGCTATGATCTCATCCAATGGTCACAGATCATCCAATAGTTGTGGCCTCTTTAGTTCGTAATACATGAACATCATCAGAAGTCTTTGCTAGAATTAGGTTACCAACGCTAATTCAAGACAGGACAATGAATTAAGGGAAGTTGGATGCGGGTGAGTGAATCTAAAGAAGTCTAATGCACTAAGGTGAACATTCGTAACCCTCGACATGACTCCAATGGAGAAGACACAAATTACAACCTTTTAAAATCCAAAATTACAATTACAAAGCACGGCTTTAGAAAGCCCTGACTTGCGCCTTGAATCCGATCTCCTTGGAGTTACAAATCACTCTCAACAACTCTCAAAAGTAAAACAAAAGAAGCTATTACAGGAGAGTACAGATAGGCTATCCGTAGGAAGGTAGAAATAGAGATGAAAACTCAAAATCTGGATGCCACAATTGGGCAAATGTCTTCTCTATTTATAGCTTTCCTTGATCATGACTGAATTGACCAATCGAAGTGTTCGGATCTGGATTGCCCAATGGCGATTGAGCACGGGGATCCGGATCTGCTCGCCAATGAAAATGCTCGATCTGGTTCAAATCAGCGCTAGAAGCATCAATTTTGTATGGAATTCAAAATCTGTTTGAGCTTCTAGAAGTTCCCGCCAAGTGATTTCATCTTTGGCGCTCACATGGGTTGGAATATGCTTTTGGATCTTGATTGAATCTTCCAAATGTCCCCTGGGTCATTAAATGCATTGGGGCGTGCAGAGATTACCGAAATGCCCTTTAAACAAGCCGTAATTCCCGTAATGTCCTTTCGTAGAGTTTAAGTGCCTTTTCGCAAAGTGTTTTGGCTCCGTGTTCTTTTTCGCAGCAATTTGGCTTCGTAAAGTCTTTTCAGGGACGCCTCCCCGGATCTTCTATTCGAAGGAAATTTCAATCGCTCGAAGTAACATGGTTCTTTTCGAGTAGTTCATTACAAACTCGTAATCAATTCGAACAGAACTTTGACCTTTTCGAAAAGTACTTTTTACTTTGCGATTTGAACTTTTAACTTGATTTCTTCTTTGCGAATGGATCCTTCTTCTTCTTCAGGTCTTTTCTTTCTCTTTTAGGACCTTTTTAGCCATTGCTGAGGCTATTTCTTCACTCCCTCTTTGAGCTTGACATGAGTTGTCAGCTTTTTTATCATTTTAGGATGCTTTTCGGACTTGGACCTGTCTAATTGGTTAGCTGTAAAATGCACACTAAAGCACTTATTTAGTCTTCTCAAGGCTCTTTCAAAGCTCATGTTTAGGGGTGAAAAATGGTATTTTTCACTACTTAACACCCTTCGAGCTCTCTTCGATTGGCCCAAAGGGGCCGTGCCACAATAAACGGATCTAGATCTGTAAGCACCCGCTGAGTGCTCCATAAAATCATAAAATTAAAAAAAGAGAGAAAAAGAAAATGCTGAAATATGACACCAGTTCCCAAGGGAGCGTCGCAATGACTGTTTGTCCCCTTCCAAGAGCCGTGTTAAATCAATTCAAAATGATCGGGTTCACTCGAAAACTCTCAAACCCTGTTTTACACAGGGACACCCCGTACCTGATCCGGCAAGCAAATGAACTCATCCATCACCGGTCGCTCCAGGGAACATACACCTAGCCCGAGATCTTCCCCAGCAGAAGTCGAGACCTGATCCGGCAGGCAAACCAAGGACCTATCACCGGGATGCGCACGTCCTTAAGGTACATCAACACAGCAAGTTGATCTGCCTGAGGATACATGCAAAAATAAAAGCAGTTTGAGCATGCTCAGAGTCTCAAACTGACATGGAAGAAGAAAAAAGAGAAAAGGAAAAAGAAGGAGAAGGTTCGGAGCAACAACCTTTTGTTATGAAGTAAAAATCCTGAGTAGGTTGACCCCACCTTCCAAGCGTTAGCTCTGATCATCCACCTTCGGATCTATGTTGACCAAGAGTATACCCGACTTTAGACCATTCGAAAAGTCGATTGTCAGTCGAAACTAACCCGTCAAAAATGAAATTACAACCAACCAAACTATGTGCAAACATACAGATCGAAGGGCTCATTCCCTTTTTATTTCCTTTTACACAGGCTTAAAACCTATATAGGCACGGTGTCCCTGTTGAATGTACGCACTTGCGTCTGGGTATCCGCAGGATGGTCGTTTGTCCTCGTAAATTTTACCATTGGGTCGAGGCTTCGGTTCGCTCCTATTTGCTGCTTATCGCCCCTAATGGGTGTCTGTCTGTGCATAGTTAGTAAGATGTAATTTCATTAGGGACGGAGGCTGGAATTGACCATCTCTTTCTATGGATGTTTGGTTCTAGCCTGATCCTTTTAGCTTTGTCTCAAGTTAGGGCACTCCAATTCATGTGAATCAAGAGCACCTCGCCACCTGAACGAGCACATCCCCAAGGTGCACCTATCCCCGGCGGAGCGCACGTATTCTTAAAGCGTATCAACTGACATTTGATCCACTTAAAGAGTTGTGCAAGAATAAAATTGCCAGAGGTCCTTGAGCTTTGCTTAGAGGCCTCGAAACAAAAGAAAATTCAGAAAAAGAAAACACACAAAAAAAATCCACTATGAAAATGGGCATACATTCCCAAGAAGTGTTGCGACATCAATATTCTCTCCACTCAGGTAAATCATGCTAAATCAACCTCGAGGTTGATGGGTTCACCCAGAGACTCTAAGCCTTACCTCGGTAAGGGCACCCATGCCCAATCCAATGGAGCTATCAATACACCATAGGATTGAACACATTGTTAGTAGGCCTTCTCTTTGTGTGCTCCGCATCGATTTCAAAGCATAGATCGATCACCCCGTTTCATGGAGCTATCTAGTTCAGATTAATACTCAACATCACAAATCTATAATTTCCCTCAGGAAGCAGATGATATCCTGTCTAGCGGGCTTCCACTTTTTGTGATCATCGCAGTTATGCCCAGTAATGTCACAATGCACTTGGGGACTGTTAGCTTTGAGGTACGGACGATATCCCGAAATGAAAGGGCTTACGTATACTCACCACCACCATGAATGATTGAGAATTGAGTTAAACCAGGTGAACCCATCAAACATGCCTTGGACCTCTTCAGATGTCTCTTATCTTTGGCATCCGATCATTAGTGATCGAATACCAAAGAGGGGCATTTGTAGACACCCAAATCCGGCCCAAGGCCCGATCAGTCTGTACTCCGAGAGAGATGTACCCCTGTGCTCCTGATGGCACCCTTGAACCCTTAGGAATCTATCCAGACCTTTAGGAATCACCTAAAACCCATGAGAGCCATTCCCCCAACCTTTAGAGATCACCCTAAACCCTAGGATCCCTTCCCAGACTCAACTTAAACCCTTCTGACCATTTGATGGGAGGAGAGCTACAAATTTTTATACAGACCACTGCTAAGGATGACCCACATACCGTTGGAAAGAGGACTTCTCCATCTTTCCAATGAGCTAATGATCACCCAATTTGGAGTTGTGGTTCAAAAGCTATGGCCATTTGAAGGTTCATATAAAATCATGACTTTTCGCTCAGGCGTATGTATTACATACGCCTGGCAAATTTGGCCCCAGTTTGGTCAGGCGTATATATTATATACGCCTGGCATTTTTGGGCCAAATTTGGTCGGCGTTTATAATACATATGCCCAGCATAGGTGGCCACCAACACGGCCACCCATCTTCTCAGGTTCCCCCTGGTTTTCATGAAAATTACTGTGCATAAATTGGGCTTATGTAATATATACACCTAGCTTAGCTACAGTATCTGTCATTAAATGCTCGAATTTCCTCCATTTTGTTTGACCCTTTGACCATCCCCTTGGTTAAGGTGGGTGTGTTGAGGTTGGTTGCACCCCCTTTGAGCTTATTGGCAACCCTTAAGTCACCCATGGTCTCACCCCATCATCCGCCATTGAAACCAATTTCCCAAACCTCTAGGACCTAAAAACCTATAAAACCTTAGATAGAGGATTACCTAATTGCTAAACCAATTAGCTCTTAAGTAACCCTCTAACCCACCTCTTCTCTATAAATAGAGAGGCCCCCCTCTTCCCAAAAGGGTTGAAAAAATCAAGGTTGAAGAATTAGGATTGAAAGTTAAGCTTGAGAAAGAGAGCCCTAGTGAGAGAAAAATATATACTTTGCAACCAGAATTCCAACATGCTTAGTTCATCCTTTTCAACCCTTTTTCATCCATTAGATCACCCCTTGTTAGTCAAGCTTAGTCCCTAGCTTCATCCCACACTTCCTATCTATCGAATCCTAGCATTAGAACCTATTCCTCTACCGTTTAAGCCATTTAAAAGTCATCGAAAGCACGCCGAAGCAAAGGTCTTCTACGGTGCAACAAGGGCCCGTGAGCTCCGGCTCACCCCTCTCTTCCACTACCTTCTTGGTGATTCCTCCGTCCAAGGATTCAAGCCGTTACGCCGCCGAAATTTTTGTTTGGCTCAAAGCTTGATAGGACCGTATTGCCTTCGGGCAAGGGGAAGCTCCGCCCATTTATTTTTATTTTTGACCATAGATAGAGACCGCTACATGCGGGTTGATCGGGTGCCTAAACCCTTCCCGATCGATAACCGAAGCCCCTACCCTAGAGCCTTTGGCAAAGACCGATAAATCAGAGTCATATTTAGCACTTCGGTGCTCAAAATATTAATTTAAAGGTTTCCCGGGTCACCAAAAGCTTCGGGTGGCGACTCTACATTTTATTCTATCGCGAGTGCTTCACTGCGATGGGTCCGAGAGGATCCATGCTCGCACAGCATCGTAGTACAAGCATCACTTCCGGACAGCTCGATCTTTCCTCTTAATAAGCAATAGGAAGAAATTAGGCCAACGCAAAAGGGTAAGCTCACAAAAGTGAAAGTCAAGTACGCAAAACAGAAGCAAAACAGAGTTATAGCAAGAGCAAAATGGTAATATAAACTCACAAAACTAACAACCATGTACATATATCTAAAAAGGAACTATACATCCACCGATGAAGGTCGACCTGCATCTAAACAGTGGATCAAGCATATACCATTGCATTTAATCCACGTATACTGTACCGTATCTCAAAAATCCCAAAATAAAGCTATGCCAAACTGAGGGAAATGCTCCTCAAGCAAATCCTCCTCTTTCGTAGGATTGTAGTCCGGATCTTCCTCGAGCTCCGGATCCCGCTTAAAACCAGCTCCTACAGTTGTGACGTATAGTCGAGGAGTGAGCTTCATCTAAGCTCAATAAGGAATCATAAAACTAAATCACCATTTATCATTCTCATTCATAAATCTTGATGCATAAATAAAATCAAGGTTAAAGCAAGAAATTCTTTAGCTAAAGGTCAATCTTATTCTTTCATGAATGCAAGTAATCAGGTTTAAAAATAGTGCATATTGAACCAAGCAAGTGCATCAGAAGCATGGGAACAAGTCAAGGGAGTACATCACTAGAACGTGTAACAAAAAAAATCATAAACGAGGTCGAGTATCAAGCTGTCAAGCCCTTGAGCTGCGTTAACAGGGTCACATGAACCAAGACATCGAGCCCCTGAGCTACGTTAAAAGGGTCACTTGGGTCGTGATGGATTGCCAAGCCCCTGAGCAAGTTAACAGGGTCACTAGCCGGATTGCCAAGCCCCTGAACAAGTTAGCAGGGTCACTTGAGCCATTACCAAGCCCTGAGCAAGTTAACAGGGTCACTTGAACCAGATCTTACAATCACAGAGACGTAACAATGGCATGAACCACATAGCATATACGAGATCAAGTAGACGAGAACAAAAACTTATCGGATCGAGCATGATGACGTATCGAAGATAAGTATACAACGTGATGGTAATGACATAAATCAGATATATAATTATGGATCGTGTCAAGGTCATATGCAATAACATATCGAGATGCTAGTACAAAAACATGCAAAACATGTGCGTAAATCCAAAATTTATACTTTTCAAACATGGCAGCATTCTTGCTTAGCAATTCTAAAAATATCAGTGTATACTACTTGCATCAATAACATGAATTTCAAGAAAAGATGAGATTTGGCAAGCTGTTCTTTCCTACCTTAGCACACATGTCGAGATTCTAACGTGCTCAATCAAGGCATTTCCTCGAGTCTTTTCTCATAAATCACAAGGTCCAAATACATGCCTTAGTCAATGGCATTCGATACATTCACACACATGTGACTCACAAGCGCATTAGTCAAGTCCTAAGCACACGAGTGAGATCAAGACAAAATAGAGTTTCCCGCTCGAGCGTGGTTCATTCCCCCTCAAGCGTACCTCTTATGGTTCCAACAGTCATGCTCGAGTGGCTTTTACCCGAGATAAATAAGCCTCGGCATGCCACTCGAGCATAGGCTTTAGGTGATTTTCCGCTCGAGTGGCCCTAATTGACGCTCGAGCGTACATCTCAGAACTGTCATCTTTAACAATTCAACACCTCTACTCAAGCTAGCCTTTATGGCTTCTCAAGTAGGTTCAGTGTCACACCACATATACTCTAAATGAGCTATCCCTCGTCTACAAGATTCCCTTTCGAGCACAAGCAAATCGTACACCATAACTCATGCATTGTTGAGTTCTAAACATACAATTTATCCCCAAATTTCGAGGCACATGCAAGGGTTTCAATGATTGAACCCAATGCTTCCATTTTTACGATTCGTAAGTGTTCGATCCTTGGAATCTTTGCATGCGGCTTCAATTATCACTACTCGGTAATGAAAATCGGACTCTAAACCACAACACATGCGTTACGAGGGTAGCCACTAGTAGCCTTCTCGCATGCGGAGATATACGACTCGTCGGCATCGGATGAACACCGTTGAAATGCTGATTCCATGATCCATTCGATGCACTCTGCCTCAATCCAGTGAACCAACAACTGTGTGGTTCCCAAATATCGAAGAGAACAATTTCTCTTTGAGGCGGAATAGGGATTTTGCGATAAATCGGGTTTTAAGTTTTAAGAAGACTGAATCAAGGAGGATAGAACTGTTCTTTTCTTTCCCTCTCTGGTCTCTCCTCATATTCCCCAGCCAACTTCCTGATCGGCTTATAGTATGTATATATTTAAATTTAAATCAAGCCTTAACCTATTATAAGCGCACAATGGAAATTATTGCACTAGTGATAGGATCGATCCCACGAAGAAGTGATTATCTTCTTCTAGATTTTTATATTCCTGTTTTAAAAACTATCTTTATCTTTTAAGTCCTAAACTACTAGAGAAATATGAATAAAAGAATGGGTTTCTTAATCTAATTGCATAAAAATAAATCCTAGTCCTCCTTCAGATTGAGGTCGTTAATCTCAACTTGCAGCTATCAGATGTTTACAAATTTAAAATACCGTTATACCGTATTATAGCCTTCCAGAATTTAGTCGTCAATCAAAAAATAAAATTCTTCCACACAGATTTAATCTGTAATAACTCAAAAAAAATCACGTTAAATAGTGACCTCGGGATCCGTGCTCGATTGGTCATAGGTTTGACCAAACAAGTGCTCACAAGTCAACGTAGGATACGATGAACGGATGAGATGTGAGGATTCGAGTGAATATGGGGAGTGTGATGAAAATCTGGAGTCACATACACCTATTAAGGTACATGTGCTCAACACACAAGTTAGAGGGGAGATAAAAGGGTTTAATAGCCCTAGGTTCTCTTTTATTTGGTTGATTGAGAGAGAATAAAGAAGAGAGAAAGAAGGACAGCATAGTTAATGCGAGGAGTAAATGCTAGTTGAGGAAGGGGGATTCGAGCAATAAACGCCGGATTTGACGCGAGGGATCCGCTAGAAGCAAAGCTGGAAACCCTAGCCTTTCCAACCACTTAACCTAATCAATTGAAAATTGATTGAAGGTAAAATTCTTGTAAATTGAATGCATAGATCGAAGGGTTTAATTGTAGTTAGGAATAGCTAAAATCATAGGATAATGGCTTAGAAAAGAGAGAGAAATCAGTTGGAAAAAGATTAGAAGGAAATGTTCGTATAAGGCGACTGCCATTTCGATTAATCGAAAGTGAGATTCGATTAATCGATTTGTGCCAAGAAGTTGAAAAGTCAGAGGACCCCGAGTTTGATTAATCGAATTGAGTTTCGATTAATCGACCTTGAATTTCGATTAATCGATTGTGGTATCGATTAATCAACTGGGAACCTCCAGTGAACTCCAGTGGAGGGAAAGAAAGGACTTGGAGAAATCGACTAATCAAAATGAGAGTCCGATTAATCGATTTAGAATTTTGATTAATCAATTTGGAATCGATTAAAATTGAAATCGACTTGGATAGAATGGAAATTTCGATTAATCGAATTGGGCCATTAGATTGATGTCATCGAATGAGAATTTCGATTAATCGATTTGAGAATCGATTAATCGATTTTGAATTTTGATTAATCGATTTTGGAAATCGATTAATCGAATCAAATTCAATTAATCAATTTTAGAGTTTGATTAATCGACTGTGCCAGTTTTTGTTGACTTTTGAGCTTGACTTTAAAATTCTTGGAGGGTCTTGGACCTTCTTTGTTACATCTTTAGTGATGTATTTCATATGTTATGTGGTACCATAGGTGGTACGTATGAGCTTGGGCACAAGGAGCCACGTAGGACCTTGATGCATGATCAAACAGAGACTTGAGGTAGGGAACACCTTGAACATGTACTTTATTTTGCAAGAGCATGCATGTAGTGATATAGAATTCAAGTCAAACTGTTTTTATTGCTTAAGAGTTTGTGAAAAGTGTGTGTGTGTGACATCTATAAGAGTAATTATAATGAGCCATCTCCAGGGGATGAGGAAGTAAAGAAATAAGAGCATCAGGTGTGATGCAAGTGAATTATGTCTGATAGGGCCTAACTGATATAAGATAGCACACTTACACGGTGAATAACTATATGTAAAGCACCTGATATTTTTGTTATTTGAGGTTTGATTGGGTACCCCACCGACGTGGCGGGATATCCACGACTGACGCAGCAGGATATCCATGACCGATACGGCGGCAAAACCGTAGGCCAGTGCGGAGGCTTATCCGTACACAGTAAGCACACCCCAGGGGTGTTGACTTGAGATAAGTGAAACCCTGCCACCGATCCCCAGGGGAAAGGGGCTTGGGTACTAATTGTATTCCCAGGGAATACATCTAATACTGTCTATATAGATGACGATAATGGGTATCTCATCGGGGCTCGATGCTATATTGCTCGGGGATTACTTAAGTTGAAAGGTTAAGTTTTGCTTTAGGCCTTTTCAGTGTCATTCATGAATAATTAAAAGACATGAGTAAACTACTAATAAATTATGATTCTTTTCAATTGCTTTTCATCAATAACTGCATAGACACATCATGCATGGCATATCATGGAATATATGTGAGTTGTAATTTATATGTTCAATTGTGTTATGTTCCTTACTGAGCTAGGATGTAGCTCACTCTTTAGACTATACGTCGCAGGTCCACTATTAGCAGCTGCCGAGACTTCAGGGGACGTTGACCCTGGTGGGTCGGACCTTGCGGCCGGAGACGAGTTGGAGCCACCTCCTGAGGACTTCTTCTAGAGGACTTCGTTGTGCAGCTTTGAGAGTTTTGTGAGATTATTGGTACGGCTTAGTATGTTGAGCCTTGTTTTTGGTTAAACAATGTAATTAGAGTTTGGGATTATTCTTTTGGGCGAACCATCTGTGATGATTAGCTATCATCAATGGTTCGGATCGGTTCTCCATTCATGCAGAGGCATGAGGGTAGAACTGTCTTTTGAGAAATACTTATATGACAATTTAATTTTGCAGTTTATTTATTATTTTAATTTAGTTCATTGCTTGATATACTAATGTTCCGTGCACAGTTAAGGGGCACGATCAAGATGATCGTGCTGATGCCACGGGTTTCGGGGTGCCTAAATCCAGGCTGTCACAGTTGGTATCAAAGCAATTTCTTTTAGCAATTCTGACAATCATTCTTTTGTCAGAACATAGGAACTTCTGCTAACGAAACTTTAGTTTCTAATGCAGCCGTCAATGTCGTCTAGAGGAAGAGGCCGACCGAGGGGAGGCCAACAAAGGAGTTTGCGTAGTGGAGATGATTACATCTCTCCTACAAATCGAATACCTTTAGGAGGCAGTGAGGCCCCAGGGGGCAGCAGTAGTAGACAGCAAAATGATAAGGATCGAGATCGTCAAGATCGAGATCAACAGGAATAGGAGACTTAGAGAAAGACAAGAGGATAGAGAGGAGCGACAAAGGATGATGCATACCATGGAGACCATGGCAGCTGCCATGGCACAACAAGCCGCATCCTTTGCAGCTCATGCAGTGAGAGAACAGCAGCCACCTACACCACCTGTAGGACCCGCACTGCCTGTGCCTTCGTCATTCACGGAGTTTAGGAGGATGAGACCTCCTTTATTTTCTGGGCAAGCAGACACGATGGCAACAGAAATTTGGTTGATGGAAATGGAGAAGGTTTTTAGTGTGCTGACATGCACGGAGGATGAAAGTGTTAGATGGGCAGCCTACATGGTAGATGGGGAGGCTGGGCCTTGGTGGAAGTCCGTGATACGGACTAGGGCTCAGAGACTCCGGAGTTGCCCTGGACTTGGGAGGAGTTTGTTGAGGAGTTCAACAAATAATATTTTCCATAAGTGGTAAGAAATCAGCTTGAGATCCAATTTCTACAATTGGTGCAAGGGAGAATGACCGTGAGGGAATATGGAGTGGAGTTTCTACAACTTGCCCATTTTGCTCCGGATTACGTCACTACCGACGTGATGAAGTCCAAGAGGTTTCAGCAAGGTTTGAAGCCTGAGGTTAGGGGAGGAGTAGCTCCATTTCAGTTAAGGACCTATGAGGAGGTCATGAGCAAGGCATTAGTTGTGGAAGAGAAAAATACAAATAGATACCGACAGAGAGAGCAACAAAGAGGAGGCAATGATCAAGGAAGATCAGGGAACTATGAATCGGTGAATAAAAAGCCGAGGTTCGTGGCCCAACATCAGAGACCATAGTTCCAAGGGGGTTTTGGAAGACCGGCGCAACAGCATAACCAACAGAGATTTCCACTACTTGCGTCGGGGAGACCTTTACGCTATGAGAGCCCTGCCATGTCTACTGACGCTACGGTCACACAGGGTTCTCGTACAGTTTCTTCCGCACCCCGTGAGACTTGTGCCAAATGTGGTAAACCTCATAGGACAGTGGATTGCAGAGCAGGGACCAGGGGTTGTTTCCGATGTGGCAAGGTGGGCCACTTGATTAAGGATTGCCCCGAGATTGATAAAGGAAAGACGGCTTCGGTTGCAGCACCACGACCCATTCAAGCACGGAAGCCGGTCGTTCATGGGAGAGCCTATCGATCCTTTGCTCGAGAAGCGAGGAACGTGCATGACGTCATCCAAGGTGAGACTCTTTTAAAGTAAAGAATTTTCAATTTTATTCAAAATTTTAGATAGAGAAGGTGCATTCATTAGGAATTAGTGTAGATTCTATTTCTCAACACTAAATTTATATGTGAATTAGGGGTGTAAATTGATGTGTAAATTATTATATGTATGTATGTATACTATAGGTACTTTAACTGTATATGAGAAGGGATGCTTTGTTGGATATGACGCTAGAGTGTTGATAGACCCAGGGTCTACCCACTCATTCGTCACTCCACGTTTTGCCAAGAGGATGAAGATTGTTCCAGAGGCATTGGACTTCGTCCTATTTGTGTCTATTCCGACTGGAGAGTTAGTGGACACGGAGTTAGCTTGCAAATCTGTCATCGTAGCAATTCGAGACCTGGATGTGCATGAATTGGAAGCAAAGTTGATACTGCTGGACATGCAAGGGTTTGATGTGATCCTTGGCATGGACTGGTTGGCGCAGCACTATGCAACAGTCGATTGCAAGAACAAGGTCGTCATTTTCATACCTAACACAAGAAGATCATTTCGGTTTTAAGGAGTGAGGTCATCACCTATGCCACTGATCTCAGCAGTAAGGGCCGAGAGAATAATCAGAAAGGGTTGCAATGGATACTTGGCTTTCTTAAAAGAGGACAAGGAAGTAAAGAACATCATCTCTGAGATAGCAGTTGTGCGAGACTTCGCCGACATGTTTCCAGAAGAATTGCCTGGATTACCTCCAGAGAGAGAAGTAGAATTTGCCATTGACTTAGCACCGGGAACGGAGCCTATTTCGAAAGCGCCATATAGAATAGCTCCAGCTGAATTGAAGGAGTTGAAAGAACAACTACAAGAGCTCATGGACAAGGGGTTTGTCAGACCGAGAGTGTCTCCATGGGGAGCACCAGTCTTATTTGTCAAGAAGAAAGATGGGTCAATGCGTCTATGCATTGACTATCGACAATTGAACAAACTCACTGTGAAGAACCGCTTCCCTTTGCCTAGAATTAACAATCTGTTCGATCAACTGCAAGGACCAAAGTATTTTTCCAAGATCGATCTGAGATCTGGATACCATCAGTTGCGAGTCAAGGCAGAGGACATTCAGAAGACAGCTTTCAGGACACAGTATGGACACTATGAATTCCTTGTGATGCCGTTTGGGTTGACGAATGCTCCGACGTCTGTTATGGATCTGATGAATCGAGTGTTTAAACCACACTTGGACTCCTGCGTCGTAGTGTTCGTTGATGATATCTTGATATACTCCAAATCCAAGACGGAACACAAAGAACATTTGAGGATGGCTCTACAGACGCTATGTGAACACCAATTGTACGCCAAACTCAGCAAATGTGAGTTTTGGTTGGAAGAGGTTAGCTTTTTGGGACACATTGTCTCAAAGCACGGTGTCACTGTAGATCCAGTAAAGATAGAAGCAGTGGTTAAATGGGAGCAACCAAAGACAGTGACCAATGTCTGAAGTTTTCTTGGGTTAGCAGGCTACTATCGACGTTTCGTCGAGGGGTTTTCAAAGATATCGGGACCTCTCACGAAGCTGACATGAAAAGATTTAAGATTCAAGTGGAGTGAGGCATGCGAGAAGAGTTTTCAAGAACTCAAAATGAGACTCACTTCAGCTCCAGTACTAGCAATTCCTTCAGGCAGTGGAGGATACGCAGTGTACAGCGATGCGTCATACAATGGTTTGGGTTGTGTGCTCAACCAACACCAGAAGGTGATAGCTTACGGATCAAGACAACTGAAGGAACACGAGAAAAATTACCCGACTCATGACTTGGAGCTAGCAGCAGTCATTTTTGCGCTAAAAATTTGGAGACACTACTTGTATGGTGAGATGTTTGAAATTTTCACCGATCATAAGAGCCTCCGATACCTGTTTACACAGAAAGAGCTCAACATGAGACAGCGCAGATGGATGGAGTTCCTCAAGGACTATGATTGTTCTATACAGTACCATTCAGGCAAGGCGAACGTAGTAGCCGATGCCTTGAGTTGAAAGAATTCAGCTCAGTTAGCTTGCTTGATTTTGGGTATGCACCGATGGAAATTATTGGAAGACCTGGCACTTTATAATGCAAATATTGAGCCGAAAGCTATAGGATCCTTTTTGGCTAACATATCAGTGAAACCAGTAACATTTGAGCATATCCACAATCTACAGATGAAAGATCCTACATTAACAAAGATTCATCAAGACGTGATTAAGGGCATCAGGTCGGACTTCTCAGTCAAAGAAAATGGTTCCCTATTGTTCAAGGGCCGTCTCTGCATTCCAGACAATGCCGACCTAAGACGAATAATTCTTGATGAAGCCCACAAGTCAAATTACGCTATCCACTCTGGCAGCACCAAAATGTACCAAGACTTGAGAAAGAACTATTGGTGGAGAGGTTTGAAGCAAGACGTGGCCGAACACGTGTCACGGTGTTTGACCTGTCAGCAGGTGAAGATTGATCATAGGCATCCTGCTGGACTATTGCAACCTTTACCAATACCAGAATGGAAGTGGGAATCGATCTCGATGGATTTCATTGTCGAATTACCGCGTACAGCCAAGAGACACAATGCCATTTGGGTAATCATAGACCAATTGACCAAATCAGCGCACTTTTTGCCGTACAATACGACGTATACAGCAGGAAGATTGGCAGACTTATACATGAAGGAATTCCGAGCAGCATAGTTTCAGATCGTGATCCACTATATACGTCCAAGTTTTAGAAGAAATTTCAAGAAGGAATGGGAACACGACTAGATTTTAGTTCAGCTTTCCATCCTCAAACTGATGGGCAGACAGAGCAAGTGAACCAAGTGATAGAAGACATGCTCAGAGCGTGCATGCTGGATATGCAAGGATATTAGGATGAGTATCTACCATTGATCGAATTCGCATACAACAACAGTTTCCAAACGAGCATTGGCATGGCACCGTATGAAGCTCTGTATGGACGACGATGTAGATCACCCATCAATTGGGAAGAAACAGGTGAGAAATTTATTTTAGGGCCAGAACTACTTGAAGACAATGCCACCATCGTGCGAATAATTAGAGAAAGGCTGAAGTCAGCACAGAGCAAACAGAAAAGTTACACCGACATCAAGCGGACTAGTGTCGACTATAAAGTGGGAGAACACGTGTTTGTGAAAGTGTCACCTATGAAAGGCGTAATGAGGTTTGGCAAGAGAGGGAAGTTAAGTCCCCGTTATGTTGGACCATTTGAAATTTTGGGACGCGTAGGTGAAGTTGCGTATCGCATTAGATTACCACCGCTATTTGATCGGGTACATAACATTTTCCACATATCGATGCTCAGAAAGTATGTGAACGATCCATCTCATGTGTTAGGAAGTCAACCTTTGGAGATGTGTGAGGACCTGAGCATGATAGAGGAACCAGTGGAAATCTTGGATCGAAAGGAACAAGTACTGTGCACTAAAGTGATTCCCTTAGTGCTTGTTCGATGGAAAAATCATCCGAACGAAGAGGCTACATGGGAACGAGAGGCCGATGTGAACGAACAATATCCAGCCTTGTTTCAGACCACTTGAGAGTCAAATGTAACTCGCAAGCATGTTGGTAGATTTTAACGACACTTGTAATTCAATGGAAGATTTGATCAAAGTATGATAAAGAAATAAAATTTTTATGCACACATGGTCTTGAGGATGTGTTTTGTAGAAGAAAGGATCAGTGGTATCATACACTACCAAGAGAAATCAAATAAATAAAGAAACTTGGAAATCTACAGAATTTGAGCAAAACCGATTAATCGAATTTCAAATCGATTAATCGATTTGGAAATTCGATTAATCGATTTTGGTCGATTAGTCGACTGGCATGTGCCAGTGACTGGAAACTTGATAAGGATTCAGAAAAATGACAAAGTGAAAATTCGATTAATCGATTTGGGGTTTCGATTAATCGATTCATGATTTTGATTAATCGATCTGAGGATTTCGATTAATCAAGTGACTCCAAGAAATTACAAAATTTTGAAGTATGATATACTATTTCGATTAATCGAAGTGAAATTTGATTAATCGATTTGGAATTTCGATTAATCGAACTAGAAGTTCGACTAATCGAGTCACTTAATGAATTTGGAAAAAATTTGAAGGACCTCACGATTTTGACTAATCGAATTAAAATTCGATTAATCGATTTTGGGATTTTGATTAATCGAGATGAATTTCCATTAATCGACTGGCTCACGCCAGTGAGCTCTAAACTTAAAATTTTTAATGGATACTATTTCGATTAATCGAAATGGTTTCGATTAATCGATTTTGAGTCTCGACTAATCAATTTTGGAAATCGATTAATTGATTTCACGCGGCATAACCTAATTTTGAAACTCGATTAATCAAATTTGAATTTTGATTAATCGAAGCGAGTCTATATATATGTAAATTGGGGTTTTTGGTGCCCATTCGAAAATTTGAAGCTTGGGCGCCATTTCTCCTTCTTCTCCGACCATCCATCCGAGCTAGGGTTTTGGGCATCCTTCGTCGATTTCCGATCGAGATCGCCTATTTTTGCATCAAAATCTAAGGTAAACCCTAGATTTCTACTTCCTTTTCAAATTTAGCCTAGTAAACCCTAGATTTTTGGGCATTTTGAGTTGAAATGCTGCCTCGAACTCGCATGACCACCAAGAAAGCAGCTATGAAGCTATCGGTCTGGCGTAAGAACGTTGCACCGCCACCACCTACCCCATCACCGGTGAGGACTCCGTCACCATCGACATCGGACACCACGTCCGGGTTGACAAGTGCGTCTTCGCACGAGTCTTCACGCGAGTCCACACCCATGCCGCCACCACCCACCAATGTCCTTCAACCTAATGAGTGGTGGGAGGCTAAGACATTCGAGGTCGAGTACATCATCGACCCAACCCTATTTACAAATCCCGATGTGTCGGACGAGACCCAATGGGCTCGTAACTACCTTACCAATGCCGGTCTCAGCAATATCTTAAAGCCAATTCAGGGTTCCTACTACCCTAGATTAGTTCGATTGTTTTACCAAGGGCTTGTGGACGGCCCGACTGACGACGTGATCAAGACCACCATAAAGGGTCGGGAGTATATAATCACCCGTCGCCACATACATGAGGTACTCATGTGTTACCTCGATTTCACCCCAGAGACCACCCTCTTTCCACCCTTCGAGGAAGAGGTTAAATTTGAGGAGATTATGACCCGCATGACCAACGGGAAGAAGGGGTCGGGATCCTCCATCAAGAGGGTCGACCTTCCCCACTACATGTGGATGCTTGATTCCATAATCAAGTGTAACCTCTACCCGCTATGACACGACGAAGCGAGATAGATATGGTGCAAGCGGAGCCTTTGTATCGACCTTTTGTGGCCGTTGGTTCGACGCAACCATGCTCATCCTAGAAGGGATGAGGTACATTAAAGGCAAGTTAATGAAGGGCAACTTGAGGCCCAAGGAGAAAATGCCATATGCTCAGTTGATCTCTAGCATGTTGGAGTGTTACTCCAACGCTCCCGAGTATGCGGTATCGCCCCACGAGGTGCGGGCGACCGACCGAGTGAAGACGTTTTCGAAGTCTTCATGGAGCCATAGTTACAATTTATTAAAGCGGACCCTACCAGCTTCGGGTCACGCACCAGCAGCAGCAGTAGCACCGCCACCACCCCCACCACCACAGCAGGACCCACCTGAGGGTGGGGCACACCCGGTTGAGCCACCAGTGGAGGGGGCGCCCTCCCATCACACCGCTTCACCTACGCAGCCAGCACAGTCTGCCGTGACTACACCTACTTCTTCCTACCACCGACGAGCAGCTAGCCAGGCTCCGACGATCGAGGACGTGTTGGCCAGCATTGAGGCCAACAACGAGAGGATGAACTGGAGGATAGACTTTCTGATGTTCCATACCCTCCGCTACATCTACTCGTCCGACTACCAGCGGTACCTCGCTCAGGAGAAGGAGTGGACTGCGGGACGGACCACCTTCCATAGGGGTCCCGTCTTCCGTCCGACCACCGCGACTACAGACGCCGGTACTTCCAATTCTACATCAGTTCCGCCGGCCAAGACACCACAACCACCCAGCGTGCGCTACCTCGAATCAACCCCAGCTCCTGACCCAGTCATCCCCACATCACTTGATCCACATAGAGCAATGCTCCTACATCGAGGGGCGGCGTGAGAGATAGAGATGTTTCTTTTTGTATACCTATTTTGGAACTTTTGATGTCATCAAACAATGTAATTCAAAGTTGAAAATTTTTACCTATTAATGAAATATCGAAATATTTTTATATCTGCGTAAATTAACTGTCTCCGATTACTTTGGTATGTGGGTACGCGTCACCTAGTGTGCGGGGTACGCAAGTGCACACCTTTGGGTTATTTTCGAGGACAAAAATTCCCAAGGTGGGGAGGATGTAATAACCCGAAAAAAATTGCGTTAAACAGTGATCTCAGGATCTGTGCCCGATTGGTCATAGGTTTGACCAAACAAGAGTTCACAAGTCAACGTAGGATACGATGAACGGATGAGATGTGAGGATTCGAGTGAATATGGGGAGTGTGATGAAAATCTGGAGTCACATACACCTATTAAGGTACATGTGCTCAACACACAAGTTAGAGGGGAGATAAAAGGGTTTAATAGCCCTAGTTTCTCTTTTATTTGGTTGATTGAGAGAGAGTAAAGAAGAGAGAAAGAAGGAGAGCATAGTTAATGCAAGGAGTAAATGCTAGTTGAGGAAGGGGGATTCGAGCAATAAACGCCGGATTTGACGCGAGGGATCCACTAGAAGCAAAGCTGGAAACCCTAGCCTTTCCAACCACTTAACCTAATCAATTGAAAATTGATTGAAGGTAAAATTCTTGTAAATTGAATGCATAGATCGAAGGGTTTAATTGTAGTTAGGAATAGCTAAAATCATAGGATAATGGCTTAGAAAAGAGAGAAATCAGTTGGAAAAAGATTGGAAGGAACAGCCTAAAAGGGGGCAGAATCTAGCCATTTCGATTAATCGAAAGTGAGATTCGATTAATCGATTTGGGCCAAGAAGTTGAAAAGTCAGAGGACCCCGAGTTCGATTAATCGAATTGAGTTTCGATTAATCGACCTTGAATTTCGATTAATCGATTGTGGTATCGATTAATCGACTGGGAACCTCCAGTGAACTCCAGTGGAGGGAAAGAAAGGACTTGGAGAAATCGACTAATCGAAATGAGAGTTCGATTAATAGATTTAGAATTTTGATTAATCGATTTGGGATCGATTAATCGATTTTGAGAATTCGATTACTCGAATTGAGAATCGACTGGATAGAATGGAGAATTTCGATTAATCGAATTGGGATTCGATTAATCGAATGAGAATTTTGATTAATCGATTTGAGAATCGATTAATCAATTTTGAATTTCGATTAATCAATTTTGGAAATCGATTAATCGAATCAGATTCGATTAATCAATTTTAGAGTTCGATTAATCGACTGTGCCAGTTTTTGTTGACTTTTGAGCTTGACTTTAAAATTCTTGGAGGGTCTTGGACCTTCTTTGTTACATCTTTAGTGATGTATTTCATATTTTATGTGGTACCATAGGTGGTACGTATGAGCTTGGGCACAAGGAGCCATGTGGGACCTTGATGCATGATCAAACAAAGACTTGAGGTAGGGAACACCTTGAACATGTACTTTATTTTGCAAGAGCATGTATGTAGTGATATAGAATTCAAGTCAAACTGTTTTTATTGCTTAAGAGTTTGTGAAAAGTGTGTGTGTGTGACATCTATAAGAGTAATTATAATGAGCCATCCCCAGGGGATGGGGAAGTAAAGAAATAAGAGCATCAGGTGTGATGCAAGTGAATGGATACATCCCAGGGATGTATCCAAGATTGAATTATGTCTGATAGGGCCTAACTGATATAAGATAACACACTTACACGGTGAATAACTATATATAAAGCACCTGATATTTTTATTATTTGAGGTTTGATAGGGTACCCCACCGACGTGGCAGGATATCCACGACTGACGCGGCAGGATATCCGTGACCGATACGGCGGCGAAACCGTAGGCCAATGCGGAGGCTTATCCGTACACAGTAAGCACACCCCAGGGGTGTTGAGTTGAGATAAGTGAAACCCCGCCACCGATCCTCAGGGGAAAGGGGCTTGAGTACTAAGTATATTCCCAGGGAATATATCTAATACTTTCTATATAGATGACGATGATGGGTATCTCATCGGGGCTCGATGCTATATTGCTCGGGGATTACTTAAGTTGAAAGGTTAAGTTTTGCTTTAGGCCTTTTTAGTGTCATTCATGAATAATTAAAAGACATGAGTAAACTACCAATAAATTATGATTCTTTTCAACTATTTTTCATCAATAACTACATAGACACATCATGCATGGCATATCATGGAATATATGTGGGTTGTAATTATGTTCAATTATGTTTTGTTCCCTACTGAGCTAGGATGTAGCTCACTCTTTAGACTATACGTCGCAAGTCCACTATTAGCAGCTGCAAAGACATCAGGGGACGTTGACCCTGGTGGGTCAGACCTTGCGGCCGGAGACGAGTTGGAGCCACCTCCTGAGGACTTCTTCTAGAGGACTCCGTTGTGCAGCTTTGAGAGTTTTGTGAGATTATTGGTACGGCTTGGTATGTCGAGCCTTGTTTTTGGTTAAACAATGTAATTAGAGTTTGGGATTATTCTTTTGGGCGAACCATCTGTGATGATTAGCTATCATCGATGGTTCGGATCGGTTCTTCATTCATGCAGAGGCATGAGGGTAGAACTGTCTTTTGAGAAATACTTATATGATAATTTAATTTCGCAGTTTATTTATTATTTTAATTCAATTCATTGCTTGATATACCAATGTTCTGTACACAGCTAAGGGGCATGGTCAAGATGATCGTGCTGATGGCACGGGTTTCGGGGTGCCCAAATCTGGGCTGTCACATAATCTAATCAACAATCTCCTATAATCTGAGCATCAGTCAAATTCGAGACAATTGAAGATGGAAAAGCAAAACCATTACACTAATCTTTTAAACTTTAACCTGAGTCATCAATTCAAATCAAAATTTAAAGATGTTTACAAAGCATATAAAATCTAAACTAAAAATAAAATAAAATCTAAACTGGAAAGTAAAAGTAGAACCATCCAAAGGGTTGATCTTTTAGCTTCCTCAGCCTTTGTTGTCAGGCAAAACCTCAGAGAACTGTGGACGATGTTACTTTGTAAATCTTAAACTACTTTGATCGAGAGAAAACACATATCTCAGTTATCAATTGATGCTGTAAAATTCTTCGATGATTATTCCTATACTGAGCCCTCTTATTTATAGATTATAAGGGTCGGTTTATAGAGTTCTAATTCTAATAAAAGAAACGACTAAAATAAAAGATTCCTACTATAACTCTAATTCTAATTTTATTCTTCCTTGCTTCTGGATGTTTGATATGTTCCGAATTTCTTTCCTTGATAACAGCAGCAAAGATCCTAGGAGCCTATCTTCATCAATCTTCTCAGATCCGTGGTTAGCCAAACTTCTACTTAAAGAGTTCTTCTAATTTTGTTCTTGGCGGTGGAAATTCTCACGTGATCAGCAACAGTAGTAAAGGGAAAGCTTCTATAATCGTAATCGTCATTCACGATTACCCTTTTTCTTTAGAAAATCGTAAATCACGATTTTCTCTTTCTTTAGCTCCCATGAGTTTCATACTGGACAATTCTCTATAACGAACGATCTTTTTCTTTTGTATTGCCTTTTACTCTTTTGTCGCTTTCTGAAAAATCATCTTTTGAAGAATCGTAAATTACGATTTTGTATTTTTCTCTTTTTTGGCTTCAGTATTAGCGCTCAATCGTAAAATATAATTTCTCAGCTTTCAGTAGGTGGCGAATCGTCTTCTTACGCTCAATCATCTTTTTACTGCTTTTTGAGTTTATTTTGATGAATATTAATACTTTGGCTCTCTTTTACTATTTTTCTTTAATTTCTGTACATCAGCATCTTAGTAGTAGCAAACTAAGTCCTAGCATCACTAAGTTAAGGGTGATAAAATGGTATATTCTATGACTGATCACACCCCTAAACTTAGGCTTTGCTAGTCCCTAGCAAACAAGAAAATATAAACTAAGAAATTAAATGTCACTTTCGTGGGGAGCACAATTGCATTTAGCGGATGCAACAAGCCTTTAAACCCCTAGGTGATCCCTAGTGGAGGAGTTGTAGTCTCTTGATGGTTTTCAGTGAAGTTACCTACAAACTTTAATTTTTATTTATTTATTTATTTATTTATTTTTATTTTATTTTATTTTCTTTAAAAATAAAAAAGTAAAAAAAAATCTAACGAATCTACTTAATTGGTCAATACATAGTTTATTACGATTTTCTAAAATTATCAGTCCTTTATCCTTATTTTCCATTACAACAGTTATCCTTGATTAGAACTCCAACAATTTCAATTCACAATAAGCAAAGAGTGTATATGCACTAGTGAGCAGTTTATTCTTCATAAATTTTTCTAAACTATAGTTTTAGAAAATATTTTCATTCAAAAACTCACTATTGACATACTCTCAAAAAGATATCGAAACTTTTGGGTTCTCTTAGTATATTTTTCAGAAGAATTCAGTCAAAGATAATTGTAAAAATGAATCTCATAGAAAAGATAATCCTATCCTATTCTTATGATTCCCTGTACAATCCATAATATCTATTATTCTTATCTCTACTAGGCTTATGTCTTTGCAAATCAAAAATCAGAAAGGTCTTTCCCTCAGCTTGTAATGGGGTTTTGAATTTCAGAAGGTATCAAGGAAAAGTAGAAAAGGATTCAAAGTTTTTCTGAGAATTTAGCTCTTTTTTTTCCTATCTTCTTCTACTATTCTACTTCAGTAAGTATTCATGATTGGATAACTTCTTCCCCTTTATTTATATATATATATATATATATATATACATATATATATATATATATATATCCCAGTTATTCAGTTATTAAATCGTCTTTTACAATTTTTCAATCTTTATAGCTTTTTGCTACATCATAATTTTCTTTTTCAAAAATCGTTTGTTACGATTTTTCTTTCTTTTCCCACATTTTCTTTTATTTCCTTTCTCTGTACCTCTTCTAGCATTCCCTTTATCTATTCTTCTTTTACTCCTTTCACTCCCTCTTCTTCCCTTCTGAACTCTCAGAAATTGTAAGGGTTAAAGGTAGAAAGCTTTGGATAGTATATATGGTTAAAGGTTTATAAAATTTTGTTACGAAGAAATTTCGCGTCAGGCTTCTAATATGGGTTCAAAGGATAAAACGTTCTGAGATTTTGGCTTATTGGCTCTGGTTTAAACAAAAGATAGCCTTAAATCATCTTTACAATTTACTAGCATAGATGTCTTATTGCTTTGATATTTTTAATAGATAGTTCTAGATAAAAAATCAGTTCATCATATTTATAGAATAATTCGATTCTAAATTCAACAATATGAGATTTCATATCGGTATAGAAGTTTAAAAAAAAATTTGCGATTTAAATAGAACAGTCTCTCTCAGGATAAAAGAGGAAATATGGCTCAAAATCTCACTGATTTATAATTTTTGAGACTATAGTCTAAATTTTTGCAGTTTAGATCAATCTATTGTTCCAAACATTCATTCTAATACAGTGTTTCAATTAGCTAAACATGAATTATAACTGTTCTAAATTCTAATTATTAAACTTCTATTATAATGAATCATAAGTTTTCGGGATTTGTAATTTCTTCTATCATAATTCCTATGCACTGCTCAGAAAAAAAATTTAAATTACTAAAAATAAAACTACTATACACAGAAATTATGTATTCTCCCAAACTTAAATCGAACAATGCCCACATTGACACAAAAAATAGGGGACACAAAATAATTAAAATATATATATATATATTAATATACTGATTAGTTACCGAAAAATAAAATCTGTTACCAGATATATACTCTCCCCCAAATTTGAGAGAAAATATCTGCGGCTTATTCTCGGAGTATCAATAACAAAAATATTAGTAAGAAAAAAATGTTACACTGTTGGTAAAAAAAATGATAGTTAGTAAAGGAAAATTTTATATACAATTGAATATTTACAATGAACAACAATGAAGAAAAACTATTTGCATAAAAGAGTGTAATCCTAGGAAAAATCTAGACACATACTAAGTTAGACATGACACTACCAAGAACGTCTGAAAAGAAATCTTCGATAAAGATCGGTCCAAAATTGTGCTACTCAAAAAGGTCCGCCCTCCCTTGCGTAGGTGCATCCAATAGAAAAGAAAATGGTTTAAGAAGGTGGAGGAGGTGAAGATGGAGAAGATTGTTGGTGGTCGGGGAAGGAAGGGGAGGGTGTCGGTTCCGGAATGAGAGATGAGAAGAGGGCAACGATTTCACTGATTAATCACGCCCTTTCTTCTAACAACGCATCTACTTCATCTTCCTGGCGTTGTATAAGGCGTGAAAATGCCTTAGTAATTTTTTACCAATTTGGTTGTCTTGCCATGGCGAAAAGGTTGGTTTGGGAAGAAGGTGAAGGTAATGGAATGAATTGATCGCCCTTCATTTGTATATTTATAACCAAACCAAGAAGTCGAAGAGGTGTCTTATATAGACGTTATGGTTTACGTTGAATCAAGCAAACCGATTGATAGTCCTAATAAATGCTAAGGGCGTGTCTGTTCACCGTGAATCGAGGCGACGCCTTTAATATCGTAAGTTGTGCCCATTCAATAAAATATGCGGCCGTAATAACGCGCTCTCTTAGTAATCATAATCACTACGATTTTTCATACCAATATAACACAGACTCAATTATCTCTATATCTAATATTATACAGTTATGGTCGAAGAAATACTATACACGAAAATTTGCTACAGATGAGTCGGCAGTTCGACGATGTCGTAAAGTATATCAGTCATATATAGGGTCTTTTAATGATATTATGGTCACTGCCCTTTTTTCTTCTACAGATACCATCAACTTAAGTCTTTGTCCATTAACTTTGAAAGTACGATCATCCTTGGGATCTCTGACAGTGACAGCCCCATGAGGGAATATTTCTATAACTGTGTAGGGACCATCCCAACGACTTCACAGCTTCCGTGGGAATAACTTTAACCTCGAATTATATAGCCAAACTTGTTGGTCTGGCTCGAAACTTTTTATCAAAATATGTTTATCATGGAATGCCTTAGTTTTGGCCTTATAAATTCGAGTATTTTGGTAAGCATTGTTCCGAATTTCCTCAAGCTCATTGAGTCTGAGCTTTCGCTGCTCTTTAGATACAGTCAGCTCAAAAATTGAGTATTTTGATAACCCAGAGAGCTCTATGTTCTAGTTCCATAGGTAAGTGGCAAACTTTACCATACACCAGTCGGAAAGGTGGCATGCCAATGGGAGTTTTATAAGTTGTTCTATATGCCCACAGAGCATCATGCAATCTAATGGACCAATCTTTTCTATCAGCGTGAACAGTTCTTTCTAATATTTTCTTTATTTCTCTATTGGAAACCTCAACTTGTCCACTAGTTTGCTAGTGGTAGGGGGTCGCGATTTTATGCATAACACCATATTTCTTGAGCAAGCTCTCAAAATATCTGTTACAAAAATGGCTACCCCCATCACTTATGATAGCTCGTTAGGTTTCAAATTCCCTGATAAATGAGACTACCTTGTGATCGTTTGTTCTTGTGGCTCTAACTTCGACCCATTTCGAGACATAGTCAACAGCTACAAGTATATACATGAATCTAAATGAAGGTGAAAATAGTCCCATGATGCCTGCGACCACAATTGGTTGTAGGGGCATCATGTTCCTTCGGGATATGGTTCCTGACTTTTGACAACGGTTGCAGGCCTGACAAAAAATTTGGGCACCCTTAAATAATGATGGCCAATAAAATCCCGATTGTAACACCTTGGCAACTATTTTCTTTCTACCAAAGTGGCCCCCATAAGAATTAGTATGACAAAATTTTAGAATATCATGGGTGTCACTATCAGGTACACATTTTCTAATTATTTGGTTAGGGTAAATTTTAAATAAATCAGGATCCTCCAAGATATAGTATTTGACATTGGAAAAGAAAATATACTTATCCTAGTTGGACCAAGTTGGAGGAATCTTATCGGTAGCCAAATAATTCACAATGTTTGCTTACCATGGAGCTGTTGTTTGGATGGCAAAAAGTTGCTCATCCGGAAAGGTATCATGCAGAGATTCTTTACTGGTGGCTTCAGGGTTTTCGATCCTGGACAGATGATCAACTACCACGTTTTCAACTCTCTTCTTGTAATTGATTTCAAAATTGAACTCCTGCAAAAGAAGAATCCACCTTATTAGTCTTGGTTTAGCATCCTTTTTAGATAGTAAGCACTTCAGTGTAGAGTGATTAGAGAAGATGACGATTTTTATCTCAATAGGTATGGTCGAAATTTATCCAAAGCAAAGATGACCGCAAGAAGTTCCTTCTCAGTGGCGGTATAATTGACATGTGTTTCGATCAAAGTTTGACTTGCATAATAAATTACATGAGGGACCTTATCATTTCGATGTCCTAAGATGACACGTATCGCGTAATCAGAGGCATCGCACATTACTTCAAAAGGTAAGGAGTAGTTAGGTGATTGAATAATTTGTGCAGATGAAAGAGTGCTTGAAGCTTGTTAAATGCATCAAGGCAGGTATCATTGAAGTCAAAAGGTACATCGTTTGCTAACAAGCAACACAGAGGTCTTGAGATTTTCAAAAAATCTTTAATAAAACGAAGGTAGAAGCCAGCATGGCCAAGGAAAGATCGAGTCTGCCGTATCGAAGTAGGTGGAGGAAGGTTTGCTATTACATTGATTTTGTCCTTTGTCAACTTCTATTCCTTTTTTAGAGATGATGTGCCCTAAGACTATGCCTTCCTTAACCATAAAATGGCTCTTTTCCCAACTTAGTACTAAGTTGGTCTTTTCACATCTTTCTAAAACGAGAGCAAGGTGATTAAGGCAAGAGTCGAAAGTTTGGCGAAAAATTGAAAAATCGTCCATAAATACTTCCAAAAACTTGTCTATCATATCGAAAAAAATTGCCATCATGCATCTTTGGAATGTTGCAGGTGCATTGCATAACCCAAAGGGCATGTGACGATATGCAAACGTTCCAAACGGACACGTGAAGGTGGTCCTTTCTTGATCTTCCGGGTAGACCAGAACTTGGTTATACCCTGAATATCCATCTAGAAAGCAAAATATTCTTGACCCGCAAGTCTCTCTAAAATCTGGTCAATAAATGGTAATAGAAAATGATCTTTGCGGGTCATTGAATTAAGTTTCCTATAATCAATTCATACGCGCTAACCCGTAGTTTTGCGTAATGATACCAGCTCTCCGGCTGCATTTTCCTTAACCATAATTCCAGACTACTTTGGGACTACCTGAATGGGACTCACCCACTCACTATTAGAAATCGGGTAAATAATGCCTGCATCTAATAGTTTTAGGATTTCCTTTTGAACAACATTCCTCATATTTGGATTTAACCGTCGTTGGCTTTCTCGTGAAGTTTTGGCATTGTCCTCCAAATGTATACGATACATACATATCGAGGGGTCAAGTCCTTGAAGGTCAGCGACAGTCCATCCTATTATATGCATAAACTTTATGAGTGTGGCCAGTAACTTACTCACTTGTTCCTTGTTAAGAGCGGATGAAATAATTACGAGGAGAGTTTCTTTAGGCCCAAGAAACACGTATTTTAGGGTGTCAGAGAGTATTTTCAAATCTAAGGATGGTGCTTTTTGGATAGATGGTTGTAACGGTTCATTGGGAATAACGGGTAGGAGTTACAGAGGTGTTCACAGGGTAAATTTCCTCCTTTCGTTAGTGATCTAGTTCTTCCCAGTCCGTGTACCATAATACGGTATGAGGCACATCCCTTGATAAAATAAGAGGTAATTCTTCCTCTACTAATTCTTCAATTTCATCTATACTGAAGCATTTCTCATCATCTATCGAAGCCATCTGGTTGGCCACAGTGAAGACATTTAACTGGATTCACATATCTCTAAAAGAAACCTCCATTACCCCTGTTTTACAATTTATACAAGCATTGGTAGTGGCCAAGAATGGTCTACCGGGTATAACAGGAAGATGCATTGGAGAATTTAGACTTGGTTCCATGTCTAACACCAGGAAATTGACAAGGAAAATAAATTTGTCGACCCCAACCATAACGTCTTCAATGATTCCTACAGGCTTTCTTTCTTATCTATCGACTAACTGAAGAGTTACCGAAGTAGGCCTCATATCTCCTAGTCCCAATTTTTCATAAACAGAGTATGGTAGCAAGTTTACACTAGCTCCTAGATCCAAAAGTGCTTTATTTATCACATGGTTACCTGTGGTACATGGAATTGTAGGCACCCCAGGATCCTTAAGCTTAGGCAGAGTTCTATCTTGTAAGACTGAACTTACTTGCTCCATCAAGAAGACTTTTTGTGAATCATTGTTTCGCCTTTTTCGTTTCTGTGTACACACATCTTTTAAGAATTTTGCATAGACTAGAACTTGCTTTATTACGTCTAAAAGGGGCAAATTGATCTTCACTTCTTTAAAGATCTCAGTGATTTCCTCTAATTTTTTTGGATTTTTATCAAAAGGGGATGGTGCACCAAAAGCGTTTGGAAACGGTAAATTTAGCACATAGGGTACCTCAATCACAGATTTAGTTGTACTGTCCTCTTTATTTTCTACCTTTTTTATTTTTCTAATGTTTTCGGGTTTTCTTGTGGGAGAGTCTCTTCTCTGGCTTCATTCTCTTTTACTATAGTCGTAGGGATAGCTACTAGGGTAGGCATCTCTACTCTATTGTCAATAGTCCTGCCACTCCTTAAAGTCTGAAAAGCTTAAACTGTGGGAGTCAGTGTCTATGAGCTCACCTGGTTACACTCTCTTTCCTCCCATTGCAAGGCTAATTGCCCAATTTGGGTTTCTAAATTTGCAAGGGACTGAGTGCAAGAGCATAAATTTTTGAGAACTGAGACAACTGAGTTAATTCCCTAGTGTGATGATGCGCATGTTATTGCAAGTCCAGAAGGATTTGTAACATAGACACGCCATCATTTACATTCTGAGGGCATGGCTGTTGGGCAAAAGATTGGTAAGGGCTATATAACTGTTGAGAATTTAGAGAATGTTGTGGGTATGTATAAAATAATTCATGTCGATTTACTTTTGGGAAGTCATAAGGATTATCCCACTGAGGATTGTAAGTATTCGCAACACTACCCCACTGAGTGGCAAAAGCCTGCTCAGTCTCCAACATTGTTGTATACCAAGGAGTGGTTGGGAATTCTATTGGGGCATAGGTCATGTCGAGATTTGGCCAAGATGTTATATTACGGCCTTTCATCTTTGAATGAACTATATATATTATATTATATTATTTCTATTAGAAGGCGGGGAGAAAAATAAATCTGAGCCTCTAGCTTCTGTGGCCAGCAGGAGTGTTGAAATTTTGAGTTGTCACTCCGAATAAACCTGCACAAGCTTAAGAAATGATTAAAGAAAGTTAAAAATATAAATAAGTATAAAAAGAGAAAGATAAATATTTATTTTTAAAACAGGAGCATAAACAAAAATAAAAGATAAAGCACTTCGCCGGCAATAGCGCCAAAAACTTGACCGGCTTATAGTATGTATATATTTAAATTTAATTCAAACCTTAACCTATTGTAAGCGCACAATGGAAATTATAGCCCTATTGTAAGCGCACAATGGAAATTACAGCACTAGTGATAGGATCGATCCCACGAAGAAGTGATTATCTTCTTATAGATTTTTATATTCCTGTTTTAAAAACTATCTTTATCTTTTAAGTCCTAAACTACTAGAGAAATATGAATAAAAGAATGGATTTCTTAATCGAATTGTATAAAAATAAATCCCAGTCCTCCTTCAGATTGAGGTCGTTAATCTCAACATTCAGCTATCGGATGTTTGCAAATTTAAAATACCATTACACCGTATTGTAGCCTTCTAGAATTTGGTCATCAATTAAAAACTAAAATTCTTCAACACAGATTTAATCTAATCAGCAATCTCCTAAAATCTAAGCATCAATCAAATTCAAGAAAATTGAAGATGGAAAAGTAAAGTCGTTACACTAATCTTTAAACTTTAACCTGAGTCATCAATTCTAATCTAAATTCGAAGATGTTTACAAAGCATATAAAATCTAAACTAAAAATAAAATAAAATCTAAACTAGAAAGCAAAAGTAGAACTATCCAAAGGGTTGATCTTTCAGCTTCCTCAGCCTTGGCTGTTAGGCAAGACCTCAGAGAACTGTGGACGATGTTACTTTGTAAATCCTAAACTACTTTGATCGAGAGAAAACATAGACCTCAGTTTTCAATTGATGCTATGAAATTCTTCAATGAATATTCCTATACTGAGCCCTCTTATTTATAGATCATAAAGGTCGATTTACAAAGTTCTAATTCTAATAAAAGAAACTACTAAAATAAAAGATTCTTACTATAACTCTAATTTTAATTTTATTCTTCCTTGCTTCTGGATGTTTGATATGTTCCAAATTTCTTTCCTTGATAACAGCAGCAGAGATCTTAGGAGTCTATCTTCATCAATCTTCTAAGATCCGTGGTTAGCCAAACTTCTACTTAAAGAATTCTTCTAATTCTGTTCTTGGCGGTGGAAATTCTCACGTGATCAGCAGCAGTAGTAAAGGGAAAGATTCTATAATCGTAATCGTCATTCACGATTACCCTTTTTCTTCAGAAAATCGTAAATCACGATTTTCTATTTCTTCAGCTCCCATGACTTTTATACTGGAAAATTCCCTATAGTGAATGATCTCTTTCTTCTGTATCGCCTTTTACTCTTTTATCGCTTTTTAACGAATCATCTTTTGAAGAATCGTAAATTACGATATCTCATTTTTCTCTTCTTTGGCTTCAGTATCAGCGCTCAATCGTAAAATACGATTTCTCAACTTTCAGTAGGTGGTGAATCGTCTTCTTACGCTCAATCATCCTTTTACTGCTTATTTAGTTTATTTTGATGAATATTAACATTTTGGCTCTCTTTTATTATTTTTTTTTTAATATCTCCAAATCAACATCTTATTAGTAGCAAACTAAGTCCTAGCATCACTAAGTTAAGGGTGATAAAATGGTATATTCTGTGACTGATTACTTCCTCACAATGCAATGATTTGCATGTTTACGTGAAGGAGGTGAAGTAGAAAGGGCAGGGTTCCGGTGTATAACTCATGTACACTCATATGGTGTATGTCAACATCACTTGGCTCCACACAAACGGGCTCAGGTGTCTCGGTTTCAATGGGTCTTGACTCTCATGTCTTCTACTAGATCTTAATAACTATAGGTTCAAATGGGTCCTAAGTGACTAGTCTTCCCCAGCTTATGCATTCAAGGTGGCCCAAAAGGATTTAATTCCCAAATAGGCCCCCAAATGGGTTTGGTTCGAAAGGCCTTTGGGCGTCCAAATAGGCCTTCAATCTAATTAGTCTTTATATGGGTTTTCAAGTGTAATAGTCTCCTCTGGGTCTCAAATGGGCTAGTGTCTATGTGGATTCTTCCTGTTTGAGATCCAGTGTTCTGTGACACCCCACGTGTCGCAAATTTTACACGTGTGACTTTATAGGGTGTCATAAATTATTAAGGCAAAATCAATGGCTTAAAATTTGATAGGGCTCTTCCCAAAATTTCAAATGTTTTTCTCGACCCAGAACTTGATGATTGTGTCCAGGAGGCTGTGGATGCTTATCACATCCTTTGGTGCTACAAAGAATGACCCGAAGACCGACTGCGAAAGCAGATTTTTCCTCTACTCAGATGTCTCGTCATAAATGACCCGACACTTTCCAATGGTGCACTTAGTCGCTAGAGTCTTGATAACCATCTTGGAAATATGTGAAATAGAAAAAGGAGAAGTTTAGATAAGAAGATACTAAGAATAAGAGCAGTGTCGCTTCCATGTAGAGGCGTTATTGCCGCAGATGCTTTAATATCTTGTGCGTTGAGGCGTCCGTGCCCATATCTGAGGCGCTAAAGTTTCTTCTGTGGAAGAGATAGTGCTTCTATTTGACATTTTTCAAGTGGAATGAAAATTAAAAGACACTCACTTGTTACTAGATACAAGAAAAGGGTTTTTTCGCTTTGATGTTTCTTATTAGGCGCCGAGAAGATGAAAATTAGGAGGGTAAAGGAGAAAAGTAATTTGTGAATTTGTAATTCACAATTTTGTCACAGTAAATAGTTCTTTCAAATAGAAATGATGGTCATTGCACACCACGATATCAGGCGCTGTAATCCCATATGCATCGCCCCACTCCTTATTCAATGTTTTGATAATGGTCATAAATGACATACGTTTAGGCATCGCTTCGCACAAAATGGGGCTATGTGTCAACATTTTGGAGCGCTTCATGTCATATATAAGGTGCTTCTCTTCCTTGATGGAATGCTAACGCTTAATGTTATTCGCGCTAGCACAAACACAAGAAAGCATCGGCACATCTTAATGGAGCACTATCGCTTCACACGAAGAACCAAGCTCCTCTGACAGAAGCATCATTAATACTAAACATTCGAGCAATAAATGTTAAACATTCAGCCAATAAATAGTCTCGCAGGAGGGGTGACAGCTCTATGAATTATACTTTGTCTTAAACTATTACAAGCATATGATGGAAATTGTAGCATTAGTATAGGATCATTCCCACGAGGAAAGTCGAAAATCAAAAAAAAATTATTTGCCTTTAAAAGAGTAAAGAATGGGTAGATTAAACTAAAGTGCAGAAAAATAGATCTACATCCTCCAACTTCCAGATTTTGGTAGACAATCAGTCTCCTTCAGTTCTCGGATGTTAATAAAATTAAAATACCGTTACACTATATCTAAGTCTCTCAGAGTTTGGGCGTCAATTAAAATCTAAAATTCTTTCAATATAGATCTATACTAATCTGCAATCTTCCATAGTTTAGGCGTCAATTAAAAACTAGAAGGTTGTAGATGAAAAAGAAATTACCATTACACTAATCTTTCAAATTCTCAACTTTAGTCATCAATTAAAATCAAGAACTATCAGATGTTTACAAAGCAATAAAAGAAAGTATTAAATTGCATAAAAATAAATCTTAACTAATTTGTTTTTCCATCTCCCAAACCCAGTCATCAATTGTGATAGAGATTTCTCATAAACAAAACTACTCTACTTTTGATCTTTGGGAATCCCAACCATAGTTGTCAATTGTTGCTGAGAAATGGTGGATACTGTTTCTAGATGTCAAGCCCTCTTATTTATAGCTCCTCAGGGGTCGGTTTACATTATTCAAATCCTAATCAAAGTAAACTACTAAAATAAAAGTTTTATAATAAAACAAAACTTCTAATCATAATCTTCCTTGCTTTCAATAATAGATGTGTGCAGGACTCTTTCCTTTATTTCAATAGCAGAGATCTTCAGAATTCTTCTTCACCAATCTTCTGAGATCCGTAGATTAAAAGACTTCTATTTTAAGAGTTTTTTCTATTATGTGCATGGTGGTGCAACTCTTCGCGTGATCTTCAGTAGCAGTAGGAGCTTTAATGTACAAAATCATCAATACGATTTCGCCTCTTTCTTCAGTACGATTCCTAGCTTTCGATCGACTGCAAGTCAGTATGTTCTCTCCAGTCTGTGAAGCTTTCTCTGTAGAATCGTAGTTACGATTCTTCTTTTTCTTCTTTCATTTCACTCTCTCGAGATTATAATTTGGATCTTAAGCTCTCTTTCAGTTCACTGACTGGTGGCTTTGGGATCGTAATTCACGTGCGATCTTCTTTCTATTTCTTTTTTAGTTCATTTTGGCAAAGATTAACACTTTCATTTTTTCCTGCTTACTATTCTAAATATCTACACATCATTATATCATTAGTAGAAAACTGGGGTCTAGCATCACTAAGTTAAGTGTGATAAAATGGTAAATTCTATGACTGATCACAACCCCAAACTTAAATTTTGCTAGTCCCTAGCAAACAAGCAAAGATAAAGTAATCTAACTAAAATTTTAAATGTCACTTTCGTAGAGAGCATAGTGGATGAGCTGTGTTTCCTGAAGGTATCCAGTGAAGTTACTTACAAACTTCAAAATATTTTTTTTGGATTTTTCAAATTTTTCAAAAAGAAAACAAGCAGTTAAAAATATTCTAAACTACTTTTGGTACACTAATCAGTCAGTTAGCTAATCAGCACATGGTTGTTACAGTTTTCAAAATTAAGATTCTATCCAATCATTACGTCCCATCCTAGCAACTATCCTTGATCAAAAACTTAACAATTTCCATTCATATAAAGCGTGGAGTGTGTGCGTACCAATGAAAGAATTCATTCATTATATATTTTTCTAAACTATAGATTTAGAAAATATTTTCATCCAAACTCTCACTATTGGCTTACTCTCAAAAGAATATCAAAATTTTTGGTTTTCTCATAATAATTTCAAGCACATATGACAAAAAGATAAATCTCATGAAAATGGATAATCAAATTCTATTTCAAATGCCTCCTGACTCTCCATAGTATTTATTATACACATCTCTACTAGGCTCATGCTTTTTACAAATCGTGAATCAAAAAGGACTTTATTCGGCTTGTAATGGGGCTGTGATTAAAGGTTCCAAAGAAATGTTAAAAGATTCAAAATTTCTGAGAATTCAGCTTATCTCTCACCTATTCTTCTTCATCTTTTTCTTCTTTTTCTGCTCAAGTATGCATCCCCATATACCTTTTTTTTTTCTTCAGTAAATCCCTTTTTCTTTGTTTTTCTTTTTCAGATATCTTCTTCCAATTTTTTCTCAGTTTTGGACACTTTTTTCCTTCTCTTTTTCATTTCTTTTTCTCCCATATTTTTTTCAGAATTATATTTCTTTCTCAGTTGTACCCTTTTCAGTATTTCCCTTATCTGTTTTTCCATACTCCTTTCACTCTCTTATTTTTTCCTCTATTCTAAATTCTCAGAAGTACAAGGGTAAAAATACCGCAAGCATTGGGTAGTACATATGGTTAAGGGTTTATGAAATTTTGGTACAAAGAAATTCGATTTAAGCTCTAATATGGGTTCAAGGGATAAATTTGTTTCATAATTTTAGCCTTTTGACTCAAATGAATAAAAAGGCCTTAAATCATTTTCAGATTCACTAGCAAGATTATCATATTGTTTCGATGTATACAAAAAATAGTTCTAGAAAAATAGTTCGCAAAATCATAGAATATTTTATTCAAATAAAATACAGCAATGAGATTTCATCTAAGCATAATCAAGAAGTTCAAGAAATTTTGATTCGGATAAAATAGCAGTCTCTCAAAGAAAGGAAATAAGTTTGAATGCTCACTGGGTATATGATTCTGAAACTATAATCTAAATTATGCAATTCAAAAGCAAAGTATAGTTTCAAACATTCTATTATGATACAGTGTACAAAAGGAACTAAACATGAATCATAACTGCTTCTATTATTGATGTTTGAACTTCTACTAGGATGATGGTGTAGACACACCAATTTTTCCCTCTCGGAGTATACAAACCTGTTCGGTCGACCCTTGACCTTGCCCATAACTTTTGAAAATGGACCAATCCTCTCTAAAAGTCCTAAAATCCTGAAAACCCTATAATCCGAGAATTATGCACCACAACAATAGTATATAGCTAAGCCCCAAGCCCTATTAGCCGAAGCTCAAATGTCATGCCAGAACCCTGGCAATATATTCCCCATTTGAAAGTCTAAATGTGAACTTTTTTTACCGAACTTTAGAATTTTAGCAATACTTTGATATGGTAGAATTTATAGGCTTTAAATTTTCGCAAAAAGGCTTGCCATTTGAAAGTTAGAAAATTGACCATATTGTAAAAAATCAAATTTTGTTCTTGAACTGGAAAGTTGACTTTTTATTCATTGAGATTTTTTATTCGAGACTATTTTTATTGAATTCAAATGGGGGGTATTTCGTTATTTAAATGTAATATCTTAAGTAAATGGAAAGGAAAGAGTTATGACATTTACATAAATGATATTACATGTAAATATGTATGCCTGTCTGTCCTTACCTGCCTGCTATTCTGTCTATCCTGAAATCCCAGCACCTAGACCAACCCAACCTGAGAGGTTTTCCAATTCCACACCCTCACCCATGCTCGTAATTGATTAAGCACTCTGCCAGCCGTGCAGAATTGGTCCATATAGGGCCAAGCTTCAACCACCCATGCATTGCCGTAGTCCTCAATTGCGCGCACAAGCCTATGCGCTCAATTGATTTCACGCTCTGCCAGCCGCATAGTTGGTCCAGAATTGGGCCAGACTTCAGCCACCACCCGTGCTCTGCCAGTAGTCCTCGATTGGGCACACAAGCCTATGCGCTCAATTGATTGCGCGCTCTACCAGCTAGATGCAATTGGTCCAGAATTAGATCGGAACTCTGATTCCTAAGACCGTCTAAACTCCACAATTAAGCACACTATATAGGGCGCTTAATTAGATTGCGCGTGCTACACAGGGCGCACAATTTGCTTCAACCAGATTGGAACTAGGACACCCGACTGAGCCAGTCAGCCGGTCACTCACTGAGTCGGTGACCAACTCAGAGCGATTAAGCGCACTAAACAAGATACGTAATCCAATTAAATGCATTGTACAGGGTGTGAAATTAGATCTGACCTGCTAATTATGCTCCTTTCATAGGGCGCGTAATTGCCTCGATACCTATAAATAGACCCCCCTACCTCGACCAACAACACACAATTTTCATAGATATCTCTTATCTCTCGAGCTCAGGCCTCTCCCAGGGAGCTCGAGTTCCTCCTATGCGGCACCAGAAGGAGAAAGAAGCGCTCAACTTCAGGTAATATCCTTCTAGTTCTAGTTCTAAATTCTAGTTCTCTTTCTAGTTCCTAGTTCTTAGTTCTAGTTCTAGTTCTTAATTTTCTTTCTAGTTCCTAATTTTCTTTCTAGTTCTTAATTCTCCTTCTAGTTCTTAATGCAAGTTCAAATTCTTCATTCTAGTTCTAAATTTTTAATTCTCGATCTCAATTTTTTATTCCTAATTCTTATTTCTCCATTCAAATTCAATTTTTAAATCTTAAATATTTACAAAATAATCCTTAGCCACCCGATTTTCTCAAGGTAGCTTACGGAGGGTACTCGGGAATGGGGCCAATCCTCCTTAGCATAACGGGCCACAACGTTTTTTAAATTAGACTCCTAGTAGGATTAGGAGACTAGGTTAATTAGACTCCTAGTAAGATTAGGAGACTAGGTTAATTAGACTCCTGATAGGATTAGGAGACTAGATCAATTAGACTCCGACTAGGATCAAGAGACCAAGTCAATTAGACTTCCAGTAGGATTAGGAGATTAGATTCATTAAAATCTTGGCAGAAGTAAGAAGGCCAAACTAGTTAGATTAAAGGAAATCCAAAACTGTTGAAGTTGGCCAGCCGACATTCAGTAAAGGATTTCAACCTGTAAACCCCTGCTCTTCTTAAAGCGTGATCAGTGACGTGTTGCAACGTTGATAAATATCTGCAGCTGGCGATCGCATCGAACCAAGTATTCTTCATTTAATATTTTCCTTTTCCTTTTAGCAATTTAATATTTCCTAATTTATTACTTCATCACCTTTGCCAGAGTCCACTCAGACCGAATTAGGCCACTTCTTCCAGAGACCGAAAGGAAATCAAAAAAAGTGCGTACCAACAGATGGTTATGCGTTTGGAATCGTATTTTATCCAATCGTTATTCGCATGTGATGGTTAACTAGAAAAATTGATAAAATAATCATAAAAAAATAAAATCCTAGAACGCAGAGAAAATATTTTTTTTTCTTTTTTTTTTTAATAAAAAAAATATTATACACACAGTGTGTAACCCCCATACTTAAATAGGACAATGTCCTCATTCTAAACAAAACATGAGATACTCAAAAAATTCAACGTGGTGCCAACAATACTGGGATCAACATTTGCAAGAATAATAAAAAAAATCTCTCCCAAACCTGAGAGAAGTTACTTTTGACATATAATCTACACAGAAATGGCATCACCAAGAAAAGATTAAATAAAATAAAGTAATATAAACACAAAAAGAAAATTTCTATAAATAAGGAACATAAATATTTACAAGGATTACAAGAAAGAAAAACTAATTACATAAAAGTTAAACCTAGGAAAAATCTAGACACGGACTGACTTTATGTCAGCAGTGACCCTTGAGGTGCCAAAGTTTGCAATGGAGATCGGCCTCAAGGCCTTCAAAATTTTCCCATCCAACATGAATATCCACCCTCCCGACTCTGAGATATCCTCTGCCTGCCGCTCTTGGAAGAGAACGTAAGCCAGGAAGGGGTAAAAGGACGGTTCAAGAAAAGGGAGGAGGAGGGGGCGGTGGTGTTTGAGGCGGTGAACAAGAGGAAGGGGGTAGGAAGCATTCGGCGTGTTGGACGGATTGGAGAAGGTCTTCCAACATCCATCTCTCTTCCTGGAGTTTGTGGATTTCCTCTTGTAGTCAGCGAATCTCCTCCTTGTCAAGGGCAATCATCCGTCTGATCAGTCGTCGAAGGTGCGGCCAGTAGGGTTCATCAGCCGTTGTTAGAGATTACTGGAAAGAATGAAAAAGGTGAAGGGAATGTTTGTGATGATTATGAGAAGGTATGTGTATTTATAATGGAATGGTGGGTAGATGTAAGGGTGCTTTTAATAGATAAGTGTTTGAAAAATGGAATCGGTAGGTGAAAATAATAAATGCGAGACGGTAAACAAGTTGCATGGCATTCTTTAAGGCATCGCATTTAACACTTATGATGTTACGAGAATGTCGTAATTGCACGATTGCTAAGTACGAAGTCTTGAATGGTTGTGACTTCCCCTTGGTAGTCGTACTCACTACAAACAATCGCGAGGGAATCCAGTGACTATGAAAAATCATAATCACTACGATGTTCTCCAAAAAGATAAAGTACACTATTGAGAATTTCAAATGTATGTAATTCATTGCATGCGATCGTAAGTCAACAAAATAAACTATTCTAATACTATACAAACTACTAAGGGATTAGTGTACAAAGTATTGCTACGGATGAGTCGGTAGCTCGACAGTACCCTTGAGGATTTCAATTTGGATTAGTTGGGGCTGATATCTCCCCCAGGAACACTTGTCTGCTCGGATTGCTAATTGGTTGCGCTGGTAATTGATCATTTTCTCTCTTTGCCATTTGAGAAGCTAGTTGGCCAATCTGGCCCTCCAACTTTGTGATGAACTAGGTATGTGAATGTAGTACTTGCGAGAATTGAGTAAGCTGAGATAAGTCTCTTGAATGTTGATGCAACTGTTGTTGTAAATCCTAAAGGATCTGAACAACTATAGCATCAGGACCATTTCTCTGTGGTCCAAATTATGGCTACACAGTCGGCAATTGTGGTCTTTGGTGGAAAGCTTGGGAGGCAGGTATCGTGGTTGCAAAATTGATGATGCTAGTTGCGCCCCACTCATGGAACCATAATTGAATCCTGGGTGGTTCCTCCACAACGGGTTATATGCATTCCCATAATCTCCCCTTTAAAATGCCATAACTTATTATTTTTCCATCGCATTCGGGTATAATGGCACAGCTAGGCACTCGGCTATGGAATGGGTTAAGCTCTGGCAAATTACTCAGGCAATTGCAGGTCTTTCCTAGGTATCAGGTTTAGAAGTCATCAATGTCACAAGTTTTTGCTCCAGGACTTCCACCTTAGCACTAATGTCATTTTCCTTCTTTACGTTGTCATTACTGGCATCGTAAAGACCTCCCCCTAGCAAGAGGGGTGTGGAAAATCACATCTGGATTAGATCTAAGCAAGGCATGTTTCTACTTTGAATTATTGACCAATTTCTCAAATAAATTCCAAGATTACTGACCATGCTGAGCCATGAAGGCCCCTCCACTCATAGCATTAATCGTACACTGGTTAGTCTCAGTCAACCCCTGATAGAAACTTTGCACAATAAATCACTTTAGCACATCATGATGAGGACATTTTCTCAATAAATCCTTCATCTGTCCCCAACTCTCATGAAATAATTCTCCTAGTAATTGCCAGAAATCTTGAATTGCCTGGCGAATTTGATTGGTTTTACCAATCGGGAAATACTCAACCAAAAATTTGGCCTACAGCTCTTCCCAAGTGGTAATACTCCTGATGGGTAGTGAGATTAGCCATACTTTTGCTCTATCGTTAAGAGATAAGGGAAATAATCATAATTTAAAGGCCTTTTCATTAAGTGCCGACAGTTGTAACATGGTGCAGATTTCCATAAAATCCCTTAGGTATTGATAGGGATCTTCTCAATCAAGCCCATGAAAAGTAGGTAAAGCTTGTAGCGTTTAAGCTTGATTTCAAAGTTTTAACCAGCCGCTACCTCTGGTAAAACTATACAAGAGGGCGTAGTCAAGGTGACTCGGGTGTAATGCTCCTAACTAGGGCAGTCTTCGTCTATTGCTAGAGACTCTCTTTCGGAAGATCGGTTAGAAGTTATGTTCGGTAAGAGAGTTCTCTCGATTTCTGGATCACACTCAAAAAATTCTGAAATTGCGATCGAGTATGATGCATACACTAGAAAAGTTATATATTTTTGTGTTTTTAATTTTATTTGATTTTTATTTTAGAATGCAAGGAGAGAAAACAAATCCAAGCCTCTAGCTTCTATTGTAAGAAGTGCTGAAACTTTCAATCTGTTGCTCCGAATAAATATGCAAAAGAATAAGAAGTGATAAAAAAAAATAAAAATAGAAAATAAAAGAGGTTTCGAAAGACAAATATTGGCTTTCAAATTTTTTCGCTTCCCCGACAGCGGCACCAAAAACTTGACAACTCTATGAATTATGCTTTATCTTAACCTATCACAATGGAAATTATAGCGTTAGTATAGGATCATTCCCTCGAGGAAGGTCGAAAATCTAGAAACTTATATTTGCCTTTAAAAAATTAAAGAATGGGTTGATTAAACTAAAGTGCAGAAAAATAAATTTAAATCCTCCAACTTTCAGATTCTGGTCGTCAATCAGTCTCCTTCAGTTCTCGGATGTTTACAAAATTAAAATACCTTTATACTATATGTTGTTTTTTTTTTTTCCTATATATTCTTTTTATTAATAAGATGGTTAAACAAAATAGTGGAACTAAAGAAAGGCAAAAACAGATAAAAAGGGGGCCTAAAATAGATTGAACACAGCAGCAAAACAACCACACAGTCCTGCAAGATCCAAGGCTGTTGCAGTAAGTTTTGATAAGAGTTTGTCCCACAGGGATCAGTGATCTAAAAATAATAATATAGTAGATCTCTAGATCTGCTACAGATCTGGCATTTCTAAACCTAAACTAGGAAAGCAAGGTAAAGAGAGGGGAGTTTTTGGGTGTCACAAAACTAAACTAAAAATATAAATAGTTAGGGGCTGATTTTCACTGAAAAAGGCATGGCAAAGCAGAGCAAGAGTTGGATTCTGTAGTTGTCCTTCCTTTGGCTACAAGCTCAAATGCAAGGTAGAACAATCCAACTCAACCCTAAGATATGGACTAGTCCTAGGGCTATATCTTGCCCACTTAAATGGTCACAAGATATCCCATGGGTATACTCCAGTCATGGGGGTTAAAAGCCAAAACAAGATAATCATTGCAACCACTATGTTTGCAAGGCTACAAGCTCATGCATCCATAGGTGCATACAATCTATAAGGATCTGAATAAAAAATATTAAAAAATGACAGATTGAATGGAACAGTAAATAGAGCTTTCATTGCTTAAAAAGGAACTTATAATGATTTGCCCTCAAGGCTGTAATCTCTGCAAAACTCCAGACCCTTTACAAAACTAATGCACAACCTTTTTACAGTTTATCTCAGCCCTAACTATTACAAAGATTTAGCTCAACATGCTGAGCTAAGGAAGAAGAAAAGAAAAAAAATGACCTAACCCTAAAATGACCTAAGGTAAGAATATCCTCTTTTCTCCAGATGCTCCAGATATCTACCCTTTTTTTTACATCTTTACATGCTTTTATACAATCCCTAAAGTGCCTTTTTACATTGGCCAATCAGAGAAGAGGGGAATCAAGTTAGTTAGGATCCTGTTGATGTGGCTTATTTTCAGCCAGGTGTCATCTTTGATAGTTAGGGCAAGCAAACACATTGGAAAATGCGCCCTAGGTGTTGTGAAAGTTCCACAAATACCCTTGAAGTTCATAAATGCAAGCAAGAACTCGAGCCTAGAGTGGTTGAGGCTTCAGAAAATCAAACTCGAGTGGATCTCGAGTGGCTAAAGCTTGAATGGATAGAGTTGCTCGAGTGGTTGAAGCTTCATACAGCTTCAAGCATAAAAGCTCGAGTGGATTTCGAATGGATAAGATGCTCCTGCATGGTTCTCGACTGGCTACCGATAGGTAGGATCTGAAGGTCTCGAAAGGTTCTTCTGCAGTGCTCTCGACAGATTATCTATTGTAGCCTGAACTGCTCGACAGCTTCTCTGCTTCAACTATAAAGTGCTCGAGAACTGCTCGACATTGAATTTCTGGAGGTGCAGTCTACTAGAGCTGCTCGATAGGTTGATTGTGAAGACACAGAGCTGCTTGAAAGCTTCTCGAGTGGATACTGCATGATCGAAGCGCCGCCTTGAGTGTACTCAACATCCGCGAGGTTAAGGATCACGCCCTTGTCCACCCTCATGTGGGCCCCACTTCTCTTTTACTATAGGGCGTCTAGGGGCCCAAGGCATGTTGAATAGCCCTCATGGTGGGGACTACCATGGTTCAATCCCTGACTTTCCATCAGCTTCAATGTTTGTCTCTCTTTCCTCTCTTCTTTGTATGCATTAGATGGATTGTTACACTAAGCTGCAATTTATTGCTACTACACAAACACACTTAAACATCAGTTATTAACAGCTCAAAGGTCTATTAAAGGTTAGGTTAGGAGGTGAAAAGTGGCATAATTCAGAGATTAACGCACCCCCAAACGTAATCTTTGCTAGTCCTCGAGCAAAGGGAAATTAAATAGTTATTCTAAAAAATTTAAATGTCACTTTGTAGGGAGCACAAATATATTTAGCTTATGCATCAAGCCTTTTAAACCCCTAGGTGATCCCCAGTAGAGGAGTGAAGTTTCCTGAGGGTTTTCAGTGAAGATACCCATAAACTTCTCAACAAAACAGTTAAACATAGTGCAACATATGACACCACAAATTTTAACAAATAAAACTTTATTTCACACCTATTCTTTAAAAATCAGGGGAGTTTAAATCAGTAATGCAAATAATTTAGAACCTAAATTAGCATGTATTTGCATCACCATCAATTAGCTTCCATCAAGAGTGTAGTGTGTGAAAATCAGTACTAAGTTCACCATTAATTTAAAAGTCAGGTTTAAACATTTCCCCAATAAATTTAATTTTAGACCCAATCCTCACCATGTTGTCTCTCAACAATGAAAATTCAAGGTTCACATTCTCATCAGCTCAAGATCAGTTGCAGACCTCAAATAGGCCTGCAAGCATGAGCATAGGCATTGCTTCTAATTTCTGACCTCTTCATGTACTTTTCATCATAGATTAGACATCCCCTTGTCTCCACATGATAGCTCATTTCACTTTAGATCAACAAGGTCTTTTAGATGGGTTGTAATGTGGCTTATGGTTGAGGTTTAAAAAGAATAGAAGGGGTAGAAAGGATTCAAAATTGAGAAATCAGCAAGGGGAGGAGGTGGTTCATGACTTCACCTTCTTCATTTCATCACAGCTTCATCTTCATTTGTGTTTTTCAAATCTGAAGTGACCAGCTTCTTCTCTTCTTTTTATTTTTTAAGATGAAGTACTTCTCTTGACTTCTCTTTCCCTTTTTTTTCTATTTTTTTTTTATGAAATATCACAATTATACAACTAATACATTTTTGTTTATAGCATTCTTCTCCTCTCCTTCCACCAAATGTGGAACTCCTCTCAACTATCTTCAACATTTTCTCCTCTACCTTCTGAAATCTTAGAGTGAGGGTAAGGCTGAATTAAGTCATGAGGCTTAGGTGTAATTACTCTAGTGTTGGTTAATAAAAAAAATGGATTTCAAGGCTCAAATAGTGTGAACAAAGGGCAGTTCAATGAGTAGGAATTTCAGGCCCAAACTGTTCAAATGATGGCCTTAAATCATCTCCTTGGTGTCATGAGTACTGCCAAATAGTTTCAACTTGGGGAGCCTAACTTCTAGTGAAAATGTATTAAATCAGTCATTCCTTAGAGCATAAAAAATTGCCAAAGACACTCTTCAAAAGAAAAAAAAAATTATAGGCCCAAATCTCACTGGTTATGGTCTTCAATTGAACTCATGGGGTTCATCCTCACCTTTTTCTCTCCTCTCTGGTTTACTAAGTATTGATTGTGTAAAATTTTCTTGATGTTAACTTCATGGAAGTGCTAAATTTTCAAAGATTTTCAATTTTAAAATATCTGCAAAAGTTTTAATTTTCTCTTTCCAACATGTTTAGGTAGGAATTGACTTTATTTATCTCAATTTACCTAACACTGCTGCACAAAAATTAACTATTTTATTGGCCTACCACCCTGCCATACCCCCTAAAGCTAAGATAAGCATTGTCCTCAATATTTTAAGAAAAATGTATAGGGGTAGCAGGGTTTGTAAAAGGCATAACAAGATACAGCAGAAAATTGAATGAACAACTAATTGCAAAAAATTAAACCAAGATAATGAATGTTGACACATAAATAGAAAATTTTATTCGCACAATTGAATATTATACACAAGAGAAGCTTTATATAAAATTTTAACTACAAAAGACACAATTACAAACACTCCTAAAAACATAAACTACAGAAGACACCAAAGAAACTAACTACAGCTACTCCTAAAGGTGATCTGAATCAGAATCTAGATCTATGTGCTCCCCAATTTTCTCCTTACCCTTCTTAAGATTGTCAGCCTGTGCAGCCCCAGCTTTGGTTCTAGATGTTGCAGGCTTTCTTTGTTTGGTGGTGCTCTTCTGAAGTGTAGGCTCTTGGATTTTTGCTCCCTTAATTTCTGCTGGAGGCTTCACATCTTTGGGACCAATTAATGAGACAGTGGTGGTTAATGTTTCCATCAGCTTAGAAAGCTGGTTGATCCTCTGTTCATACATTTTGCACACAGCTACAGTAGTGTCCAGCCTCTTTTGCATAGCCTCCATCTCCTTTTCATGCTCCACCATAACTTTCTCTAAAGTTTTCTAGTATAGAAGCTTCATCCGGGCTAGCTGCTCCTCATAAGTCTCAAAGACATTGTTGTTTACAAAGTCTATCATCAGGCACACCTCCTGGGCCAGGTATGCATTGGCATTCATGAAGGCAGTGAGGGTGGGTGCAGGAGACAATCTGGTTGGATTGTATGGAACAATTGCCCAATTGGATGGATCATTCCCAGAAGTGGAGATAATAGCCCGCTCAGTACCAGTTTGGACAGATGGGGAGGGAATGGATGGTAGGGCAAGGGTCAGCTCCTCTTCAGTAGTTTCAGTTTGGACGAAGGTTGAGGATGTGGAAAGGGGGTCCATAAGCAGCTCTTCAGTATCAAAGTCTGTTTGTATGGCAGAATCAGCTATTGCCACTTATGTGGAAGGCTACTGGTAAGGAGGAGGGGTAGGGACTGGGGTAGGTGTGGGTGGTTGGGGTGGAGGTATAAATGTTTGAAGGGTTTATTGGATGGAGTTAAGGTTGTTTTGGATGGTGGCTTGGTTTTCAGTGTTGGTATAGATTTGGGCTTGGAGAGAGGATAGGAGGGTGATAATCTGGGTTAGAGGGTCTGATAAGGAAGGGGTAACAAGTTGAGTACTGGTTTGGATGGGAATTGGTTGAAATGGTGAGTTAGGGGCATGGGTAAAATTGGTGGGGTTGTGGGGATTCAAGTAGAGGGGTGTACTCACGCCTAATATCCCCCACAGAGGAGTCTATTAGGGCTGAGTACCCCTTTGTTGTGAATTGGTCTTGGTTGGGTAAAAATAGAGGGGAATTGATAGGGGTAGGAATTGGGTTAAAGGGCTCAATGGGGTTAGGTGGTTCAATGCCAGTGGACATTGGTTCACTATCATCATAGGTAAAAGGGGTAGGTGGGTCAGGTGTTGGGTTGGGTATGGTAGTGGGTTCAGTGGTGGGATGGTGGGGGTTTTCTTTTTCTTGTATGTACTTTGAATAGCATGGGTGTGAAGGTTGAAAGGGAAAGTTATGGTAGGAGTAGGGGCTGATACAGACATGGATTGGGAAGATAAGGTTGATGGATTGGGTGATGGAGTAGGTTAGATATGCAAGGATGGTGGAGAAGGTGGTATATGTGCAGGAATAGAAGGTATTGTGGAGGGTGGAGAGGTTACTGATGGGACTAGTGAGGGTGCATAGATGACTGTAGATGTTGTTGCAGACGTGGCTGTAGCTGCATCCTCAGGACTGGCTGCAGTAGTGGCTATGGGATGGCCTTCAGAAGTTGCTTCTGCAGAAATGGCTGTTATGGGCTCTTTCTTCTTCTTCTTCTTCATCAATGTCATACTGATGCTTCACTATTTTTTTCCAAACAAAACTGGTGGCAGCTCATCTGTGGGCTCCCCCATCTTCCAAGTATAAACTTTCTTCTTGAGCAAGGCAGTGATCAGCCTGCTGTAGGGTAAACCTTATATTTTTTGCTTCTTTTTCACCTTGCTATGTATATCTTCCATCCCCTCAAAAATCAGCTTGGCAGCATTGAAGAAGTGCCCCTTAGAGAAAGAGTAAAATGCATCTACAATTGGGACTCTCCTCTCCTGCCGGTGTCAACCCACAAACACATTCTTCCTCAGCACACTGTCCATGAATAGTAGGTTTGGGCTGAAATCGATCCTCATCAGTGAATCACCAGAGGCTTTCTTCCCTTGAGTTAATTGTTGGACCATCTCCTTCATTGAGGCACTGATTGGGGCTCCCAAGCTGCAAGATGGCTCGTATGTTGCAAGGATCCCCAGTACTTGTGCTATAGCAGTGGCATCCACCACTGTGTCAAAGTCATCAATCAATACCATTAGCATAGGGTCTTGCTGATTAGGCCCTCCCCCTGACTCTTTTGTCCTAATATTCTGATACCACAAGTTCACCAACCTTGGATAAACAGTTTCTTCCAAAGGCCTCATCAGTGAATTCATGGAGGCTTTTGTCAAAAACTCAATGGCATCCTTGGCCCACTTTTCCTTGGTGAAGAAGGGCCTATCAAAGGTGGTTTCAAGTACTAGCTTAAGCTTTTCCACAAAGTCATTTGGGGTGGTTGTTGGGGAAATTTCAGTGTGCTGATTATTATGTAATGATAAAAGTAAAATAACATCAAAGTAAAACAAAGGATGGATTCAGCACATCTAAAATATCCAAGACCTGCAAGATACAGGGTCCTTTGTAGGAAGTTTTAATAAGTAAGAGTTTGTCCCATAGGGAGTAGTGATCTAAACCTATTAGGTGTATAGTAGACCTCCAGATCTGGCTACAGATCTAGTAATTCTAAGGAGAAAGAGAGCTTTTCGGGTGTCACTAGATCTAATTTATAAAACTGAAATATAAAACTAAATCTAAAATATTGAGGAAGATGGATGGTAAAATAAAATATAAAATGGGCAGAAATAGATAACTAGGGTGCTAGTTTTTATTGCAAAATAGATCAAGAGATGGGGATTTGCAGCAATCCTTCATTTGGCTACAAGCACAAATGCAAGGTATAAGAATCTGATTTAGACCGATGGTTTGGATTGATCTTAAGGCTATGATCAATCCACTTAAATGGTCATAGATCATCCAATAGATTTCCTCCATTCCGATGGCTTCAATCAGAACAGGATAATCACTACAGATGTTATGGATGTAAGGCCACAGGCACAAGCACCCACAGGCATATCAAACCCAGGGAAATCTGATGGTCATCAAGAGATCTATCAGAAAAGGGCTTAGGCTTGTGCTGAGTGCAAAAATTCGATCAAGAATCTAATGGGACCACAAGATCTTTAGATTTAATTAAGCTTTAAAATCAATAATTTATTGCTTCAATCAAAAACAACTTACAATAACATTGTTCCCAGATCTGTAGTCTGTGCATCGATCCACATTTCTTCATACCGAAATTACAATTACAAAATAGATCTTAGCTGCTACCTAGATCTAATCCAACAGGCTAGATTAGAGAGAGAAGGGGGAAGATAAAAAGGAAAAATAAAACCTAAAACTAAACCTAAATGAGCTAAGGAGAACTCAGGCTATTCCTTTGTTCCTAATTTCCTTGCTGGAGAAAAATTGCATAAATGAGTTCTATTTATACATTTGCAGTGATTCGTGTGCTTTGGATTGCAGCCAATCAGAGAAGAGATAGGGATCTAGTTTTGTTTATACCCAGCTGAAGCTAATTTGTTCCCCGCCAAAAATTAGTTCACACTCATGTGCAGAATTTCCTGTACATTGGAGTTCCCATATATGCCCCTACCGTCCATTGATTTTTGCTACTGCAGCCTCAAGATGTCTATAGGATTAGAAGTTGCACCTGTTGACAGGTTCAAAGGATAGGGAGCTCAAGAATTCGATAGGTACAAGCTACATGTTTGACGCTTCCGACAGGTTGGTGGATTGAACCATTCGATAGGATCATAGCTGATGCATTCGATAGGTTGGGAGACTTATATTCGATAGGATGCATGGCAGTTCTTTGGAGGATTCGATAGGTACAAAGCATTGTTCGACAGGTTCAGCAACTACAACACTCGATAGGTTGGTGGATGCTGACCTTTAGACCATTCGCTAGGTTCCAAAAGTGAAGCATTGGGGGATTGCTCGATAGGATGGCAAGAGCTGCTGAGAAGTTCCATTCGACAGGTTTGAAGATAACTTAGTCCATTCGATAGGTTGGCTGAAAGCCTCCAATGAACCATTCGATAGGATGGGTTCCTGTTTCATGAAAGCATGCACTCGACAGGTTTACAAGAGTGAACTTGATAGGTTGGAAGCTGCATGAAGTGTACGTCGGGAGGTTGGGTTTCCAACTGCATGAACCATTCGATAGGTTGATTGCTGCCCCAGAGCACTGCTCGATAGGATGAGATGGAAGCTGCATAGAAGAGTTCGACAGGGTTCTTGGAACTTCAGCCCACTAGTCGACAGGTTGGTGGACTCTATTGCTGAACTATTCGATAGGTTCTCAAGCTGCTGAGTTCCTAAAGCATTCGACAGGTTTAGAGGATGGCCTGCTGCTCTTTTAACTCGATAGGATTGAAGCTTTCGACAGGTTGGCATATTCTGCATTAAACCATTCGATAGGTTGGCAAACCTAGCTTTGCTCCACTTCGACAAGTTGTGACTCTAGTTTTATGAACCAATCGACAAGTTCATTGAAGCTTTCAATAGGCTCAATTGCGACCATAAAGCACTGCTCGATAGGGTGCATTTCTGTCTCAGCACTATTTGGCAAATGCTCTCTTCAGCTTATGAGCTTTAAGTGTAGCTTGCATCATTAAAATTACTGCAGCAACAGCTCTTTTTCAGACCATTGGGCTTCACCACTCTCTCTCAGCAAGTTTTCAAGGCCCCCAAAGCATGCTAATAAGCCCCAATGGTGTGAACCACCATGGTGCCTTTTCAATAAATCCATCAGCTCCATTGCTAAACACAAAATTTCTTCTTCTTGGCTTCAAAAGCATGGATTGCAGCATTAAGCTCTTATTTTGCTGCTATCTATAAAAACACACTTAAAAGACATTATTAACCTGCTCAAAGTTCCATCAGAGGTCAGGTTAAAAGGTAGAAAGTGGTATATTTCAGTGCTCAACACACTCCCAAACCTAAACTTTGCTAGTCCTCGAGCAAAGTGAAATTTAAAACAACTAACCTATGAAATAAAATACCACTTTCGTAGGGAACACGGGTGCATTTGGCACATGCACAAGCCTTTTAAACCCCTAAATGATCCCTAGTGGAGGACTGGAGTCTCCTGAGGATTTTCAGTGAAGGTACCCCCAAACTTCTCCAATAAAATTAGTTAATACTCATGGAACATGCTAAAACAGAGTTCAAGCAAAATAAAATAAATTTCACACCATGTCCATTTAGTTTTTGAGGATTTTCAGCAAAAAAACCATTAGTTTAAAACCTGAAATTCTGCTGTAATTCCTTCATCATCAATCAGTTCATGTCAAGGCATTGTGCCTGAAAATTAATACAAAGTTCACCTTTAATTTAAGAATTCTATTTTTTTTATAATGCCCCAAACAACCAGATTTCAGACCCAAGTCTTTCCACGGCTGTTCACTCACAACAAAAATAGAAGGGTGCTTCATTTCTCACACAGCTCAAGAACAGTTACAGACTTTAAATAGGACTACAATCATGAGCATAGGCATTGCTCTAACTTCTGAAATTTTCTAACTCTTTTCACCATAGATTAAACAAATCCTTGTCTCCACATAACAGCTCAATCCATTTCAGATCAGTAAGGTCTTTTTATTGGGTTGTAATGTGGCTTATGGGTGAGATTTGTAAAAGAATAAAGGGGTAACATGGGATTCAAAATTGAGAAACCAGCCATGTAAGGAGGTGATTTGCAACTCAACCTTCTTCATTTCAGCACAATTCCTTTTACTTCTTGAACTTTCATATTTGAAGTAATCAGTTTCTAATCATCATTTCAATCTTTCAATGAAATGACTTCTCTTTCTCATTCTTTTTCTTTGATTTTTTTTTTTTCTTTTTGTATTTTTTTCTCCATTTTTTTTTCTTTTTATGGGCTCGAATGTCACAATACCACCAAATGTGCTTCCTTCTCTTTCAACCAAATTTTAAACCTTGCTCCTCTAGCCTCACTTCTCCTCCTTTTTCCTGATTTCTCATATCAAGAGTGAACTGAAATAGGTCAAGGGGTTTTGGGTTCAAATTTTTTGATTTTTTATCAAAGAAAAGCTGGGATTTTAAAGGCTCAAATGGTGTGTATCAAGGGCAATTCAGAGGTGGGAAAATTTTTGGCTCAAACTGTCCAAGGGATGGCCTTACTTCATGTCCTCAATGTCATGAATGCTGTCAAGCTGTTTCAACTTGGATTTCCCTAACTTCTAGTGAGCAAAACTAGATCTAATTAGTCCTTAGAGCAGAAAAATTGCCAAGACACTCTTCAAAGAAAATTTTTTAGGCCCAAATCTCACTGGGTATGGCCTTCCATCAAATTTTCTGGGGTGTATCCTTATAGTTCTCTCTCATTTCAGGTTCACTAAACATCAATTTTTAAAAATTCTTGACATTTGCTTCATGAAAAATGTTAAAACTATAGCTCATTTCAGTTTTAAAAAGTTTTTAATTTCCTCTTTTTTTCAAAAAAAAAATAGGTGGGAAATCACTTTATTTTCGAAAACTTTTTTAACATAGCTGCACTAGCATTAACTCATTTCATTGGCACACCTGTCATACCCCCAAACCTAAGATGAACATCGTCCTCAATGCTCTACACAATGAGAAACTAGGGGCAGAAGGGTAAAAGAAGAAAGAAAAATTGAGCAGAAAAATTACAGCTATGTGCAGCAGAATATAAAAAAAACAAAACTGAATATATGAGCAGGAAAATAGAAAAAGTACTATATAAATGCAGTAAATTACTGCTAAAATTGCTATGCAAATGAAAGGAAACTAATGCTAAAAAAAAATAGTCAAAACAAATTAAGAAACTGAATACAAAGCTATAAAAACCAAAAAATATTGATACAAAAACAAAGTTGTAAATGAAAAATAGGAAAACAAAGTTTGAAACTAACTATAATCACAAAAAAATGCAAAAAAAAAAAAAATCAGTAAAACTAGGTCACATTAACCCTAAGAAAGAGAAATCAGCGATCTAAAAACAGAATTTAAACTAAAATTCTTAAAATCTGAAGACCAAATCATAAATCCCCTAAGCCCAAAGAAAACCCCAAGAGCCTGAGTCAATCGGATACTTATGAATCTAAGTGATTATAAAAATGATCAGCAAGAATAACATACAGTAAAAAACAAGATTCATAAGACTGACCCCTATGTTGATGATGTGTATGAATCAAAAAGAATTTCTAAATAATGAAGCATGGGAGCACACATTAAAAACAGGATTCATACAGCTGAGATCCATTTAATGGTGAAGAAATCTCGAAGGAAAATAAAATCAATGGCTCCATTGAATATTTAAAACAGCATATGATCCACTGCTCATTATCGTACATGATTCCTCAAAATGGAAAACCATGATCTCAGCAGGTCCAAATGGGAAACATGAATAAAAACAAAGAAAAATAGCCCATCTAAAGATATTTTTATGTTTTTATAATTTTCTATTTTTTATTTGTTTTGGGTCAGCCCAGGCTCAACAAGAGCCCTTATTTACTGTTGCTGAAAAATAATAAGAAATTGGAATTTGTATTTTCATTATCTTCTATTTTTTTATTTGGTTTTGTTGAGTTATACAAAAATTAGAATGACAGCAAACACAACAAAACTGTTGGTCAAAGGAATTTAAAAATAGAAAATGAATGCCAAGGAGAAGAGGATGCAAACTCAAACAGATCAGCTCCTACTACAATCCATTTGCTCTTCATTTGGCAGCTGCTCCAGATCTGCAAAAATTCAACAACTGCAGCAATACCTTATTCAAGTATATTGACAAAAACACAAAGAAAAACTCAAACTGTAGCCTCATTTCTGCAAAAATGCAAAAGGCTACAGCAGCATTTATTCAAATATCTAAAAGGCATAAAATAAAAACTTAGAAAAATCAAAAATTCTGTTGTAGTAAAATAGGTTTTCTGTACAAAAATTGCAGCAGACATTTAATCAAATAGGTAGAATGCACTCTGAAACTTTAAAAACTAATCAGCAATAAAAACTTAAAAAAATCATATCTACAAAAATGAAAAACTCAGATCTACTATCTAGATCAAAACTCCTCGGCAACGGCACCAAAAACTTGTTGGCGTCCTGCCTTGTGTTTAAAAAGGGGTTTAGAATCAACCAGTAAAAGGGTGTCTATGGTTAGCACACACCAAGGCAGGCTCGTACACAGTCCTGCAAGTATTCAGGGCCTATTGTAGCAAGTTTTAAAGAGTGAGTAAAGGTATGTCCTCAGGGAGGTGAGATGAAAATCTGGTAAATCTCCAGATCTGTAGTAGATCTGGCACCCTACCTAATACTAAATTAGCAAAAGAGAGGGGAGAGGTTTTAAGGGCTTGTCACTTTAATCTAAACTATAGAAATACAAAGAAAATGTAGAATTAAATTGGGATCAGGTCTAGAGTCTAGATCTTGCAATTGAAAGAAATTAAGAACTGAAAATGGAGAACAGCTCGAAGTTTGGTCTTGCAGCAATTGGGTTGAGCTGACAGTGTTACAGGGATCTCAAAACACACCAATCCCTCATAGGGTTTAAAAGGTTTGGTGCATGTGCCAAATGCACCCGTGTTCCCTATGAAAGTGGCATTTTATTTCATAGGTTAGTTATTTTAAATTTCACTTTGCTCAAGGACTAGCAAAGGTTAGGTTTGGGGGTGTGTTGAGCACTGAAATATACCACTTTCTACCCTTTAACCTGACCTATGATAGACCTTTGAACATGTTAATAATATTTTTTAAGCGTGGTTTTACAGATAACAGTAAAATAAGAGCTTAATACTGCAATCCATGCTTTTGAAGCCAAGAAGAAGGAATTTTGTGAGCTATTGCTACTATAATTTTAATGATGTAAGCTGTACTTAAAGCTCATAAGCTGAAGAGAGCATTTGCCAAATAGTGCTGAGACAGAAATGCATCCTATCGAGCAGTGCTTTGTGGCGGCAATTGAGCCTATCGAAAGCTTCAATGAACTTGTTGATTGGTTCATAAAACTAGAGTCACAACCTGTCGAAGTGGAGTAAAGCTGGGTTTGCCAACCTATCGAATGGTTTCAATGCAGAATATGCCAACCTGTCGAAAGCTTCAATCCTATTGAGTTAAAAGAGCAGCAGGCCATCCTCTAAACCTGTCGAATGCTTTAGGAACTCAACAGCTTGAGAACCTATCAAATAGTTCAGCAATAGAGTCCACCAACCTGTCGACTAGTGGGCTGAAGTTCCAAGAACCCTGTCGAACTCTTCTATGCAGCTTCCATCTCATCCTATCGAGTAGTGCTCTGGGGCAGCAATCAACCTATCGAATGGTTCATGTAGCTGGAAATCTAACCTGTCGACTTACACTTCATGCAGCTTCCAACCTATCGAGTTCACTCTTGTAAACCTGTCGAGTGGATGCTTTCATGAAACAAGAACCCATCCTATTGAATGGTTCATTGGAGGCTTTCAGCCAACCTATCAAATGGACCAAGCTATCTTCAAACCTATCGAATGGAACTCCTCAGCAGCTCTTGCCATCCTATCGAACAATCCCCCAATGCTTCACTTTTGAAACCTAGCGAATGGTCTAAAAGTCAGCATCCACCAACCTATCGAGTGTTGTACTTGCTGAACCTGTCGAACAATGCTTTGTACCTATCGAATCCTCCAAAGAACTGCCATGCATCCTATCGAATATAAGTCTCCCAACCTATCGAATGCATCAGCTATGATCCTATCGAATGGTTCAATCCACCAACCTATCGAAAGCGTCAAACATGCAGCTTGTACCTATCGAATTCTTGAGCTCCCTATCCTTTGAACGTATCGACAGGTGCAACTTCTAATCCTATCGATAGCTTGAGGCTACAGCAGCAAAAATCAATAGACGGTAGGGGCAAATCTGGGAACTCCAATGCACAGGAAATTCTGCACATGGGTGTGAACTAATTTTTGGTGGGGAACAAATTAGCTTTAGCTAGGCACAAACAAAACCAGATCCCTATCTCTTCTCTGATTAGCCGCAATCCAAAGCATGCGGATCACTGCAAATGTATAAATAGAACTTCTTTCTGTGGTTTTTCTTCAATAAGGAAAGTAGGAACAAAGGAATAGCCTGAGTTCTCCTTAGCTCATTTAGGTTTAGCTTTAGGTTTTATTTTTCCTTTGCTCTTCCCCTTTCTCTAATCCAGCCTATTGGATTAGATCTAGATAAGCAGTCCAAATCTGGTTTATAATTGTAATCTCAGCTTGGAGATGTGTGGATTGATGCAATGACCACAGATCTGAGAACAAGGTTATTGTAAATAATTTTGATTCAATAATTGTTGATTTTAATGTCCAATTAAATCTAAAGATCTTGTGGTGCCATTAGGTGTCTATAGGATCCATGTATTTGGGAATAGCCCATTCAGTTTCTAGTAGATTTATTGATTACCATCTGATTTCCCTTAATTTAATACCCCTGTGGATGCCTGAGCTTGTAGCCTTGCATCCACAGCATTTGTGGTGATTTTCAATGTTCTAATTGAAGCCTTTGATTTGGAGAAAATCCCTAGGATGATCTGTGACCATTAAAGTGGACCGATCATAGCCTTAAGATCAATTCAAACCTTTGATCTAAATTGGATTCTTCTACCTTAAACCTTTGGATTGGATGAAGTCTATAAGATGATCTGTGACCATTCAAGTGGACAGATCATACCCTTAAGATCAGTTCAAGCCTTTGATTTAGAGTAGATTCCTCTACCTTGCACTTGAGCTTGTAGCCAAGTGAAGGACAGTTGCAAATTCCCGCCTTGATCTGTTTTGCAATGAAAACCAGTCCCTAGCTGTTTATTTCCCCCCATTTTATATTTTATTTCACCATCCATCTTCCTCCATCTTTTAGACTTAGTTCTAGATTTCCAATTTGTAGATTAATTAGATCTAATGACACCCGAAAAGCTCTCTTTCTCCTTAGAATTACCAGATATGTAGCCAGATCTGGAGGTCTACTATACACCTAATAGGTTTAGATCATTACTCCCTGTGGGACAAATTCTTACTTATTAAAACTTGCTACAAAGGACCCTGTTTCTTACAGGTCTAGGATATTTTAGATGTGCTGAATCCATCCTCTGTTTTACTTTAATTTTATTTTGCTTTTATCATTACATAATAATCAGCACATTGAAATTTCCCCAACAAGTTTTTGGCGCCGCTACTAGGAATCTGTGTGCTTAAAATTGGTAGATCTAAGTTTTTTTTATTATTTTAGAATAGATTGTAGATCTGTAATAGCCTATTTAAATTTTCACTAACTACTTTTAAAAGTTTCTATTATTTTGGAGTAGTTTTTATTATTTTTAACAGATTGAAAGCTGTCTAAGGAGGAGCATTGTGCTAGAGGTTGTGTTAAAGTTTGCATTCCTCTACTCCTTTTATTTTTCTGATCTGTGGATTTGTAGATTTGTGAATTAATTGTGTTGATTCCTGATTGTTGTGATTAAATTGGCTTTGCATTGTGTGTGCATTAAGATTGTGAGTGGTGTACGTTTAGAAGGAGAACTCTCAATCCTCAGATTGTTCAATTAAATCCAGAGGTTAAAAGAATCCTTAGGTCTAAGCAAATTTCACCCACATCTGCTGCACTTGAATTTGCTGAAATGGGTGAGCAACAACAACCTAGAACCTTGAAGGAATTCAATACACTAGGGGTTTGCAATTCTCCCTTATGCATTCAATTCCCTATTGTTCAAGGGAACTATGAAATCAAGTCATTCATAATTCAAATGCTACCCTCATTCCATGGCCTGACTAAAGACGACCCATATAAACACATTGATGAATTTCTAAGACTATGCACTACATTCAATATTGTAGGTTTGGGCGAGGAAGCAACCAGGATGAGACTCTTTCCTTTTTCATTAAAGGATAGAGCAAGGACCTGGTTGTCAATGCTCCCACTCAACAATATTCAGTCCTAGAGTGACCTTCAATGTCAGTTTTTGGCCAATTTTTTTCCCATGTTCAAGAAAAGCCAGTTGAGGAAGGGCATTATCTCATTTGCTCAAGATCCAACTGAGGATGTTCACCAAGCTTGGGATAGATTCAAAGAACTCCTAAAGAAATGTTACCATCATCAAATCCCTGAATGGCAACTTGTCCAAAGTTTTTATCAAGGGACTGACTCTAAAAGCAGGGATATGGTCAATGCCTCTTGTGGTGGTACTTACCTCCACAAAATTGCTGAGGAGGCTTGAGAGTTGGTTGATATTATTAGTGAGAACTCCATGCAAAGAGACATTGTCCAGGGATTTGGACACTCCTAGACTGGTGAAAGAAAATACCACAAGAGGAAAATTGTATGAGGTAAGTGGACACAATGATTTGGAAAGGAAAGTAGACAGTTTGACACAGAAATTTGATAAACTCATGAGAGCAATGCAGTAACCCATGGCTGCTAAAATGCAGGAGGCATGTGTTATATGCCAGTCCCCCACTCACTCCCTTGAGGAATGCCCCTCAGCTATTCAATTTCCAAACTTTGTGATGGAGCATGTGGCTGACACCCAGTCTTTTGGGCAACAACCTACTGTTGGTTACCAATGGAGAAACCATCCCAACTTGAGGTGGAGACAAGATGGTTTTCAAAACCAACAGCAACAGCCTATGCCTTACAAGAATGCTCAACCATACCACCTGAATTACTTCCCAAGGCCTCAATACCAATAGCCTATGGTTCAGCCTGTGCAACAATCTGCACCCCCACCAGCTGCTAGATCACTTTCTTTTGAGAAACAAGTTCTGAATTTATTACAGAACTTAGGACCCTTATCTCAGACTATGCACTCTCATAGCCAAAGCATCAAAAAGATAGAAGACCATCTTGGTCAGCTATCTAATGCTTTAGCCAAGAGAGAGGAAGGGAGGCTGCCTAGCCAACCCATGGACAACCCAAGGAGACAATATGTGGTAGGTGAGGTTTCGTCTTCCCATGAGGAGGCCAAATCTGTCACCACATTAAGCAGTGAAAGGTTGGTAGACAATCAAATAGGTTGTGGGCCTTTGAAAAATTCAGAAAAAGAGAAATAGGTGGTTAAAGAAAGAGTACAACAGGAGCAACCCATGTTGAATAAGAAGGATAGTGATGATCCTCAAGAAAAAAATAAAATCAAAAAAAGAGATGATAAGTTGGCTAAGGCTGCAAATGCGGGAGCAATCCCACATTTTCCATTCCCTAGGGCAATGCAAGCACCTTCCCCTTTTGATAAAAGGCATGCCAAAATAGAGGAAATGATGGAAACCTTTCAGTAAGTGAAGATCAACCTGCCTCTGCTTGATGCAATCAAGCAGGTACCAGCCTATGCCAAGTTTTTACAAGACCTTTACACCCACAAAAGACAATCAAGGATACATCTGTCCAGGAAAGACTTTTCAGCAGAAAAAGTGCAACAAATACTGACTATTGCAATCCCAACAAAACTCCAAGACCCTAGAGTCCCTACTATCCCCTGCATCATTGGGGATCATACAATTGAAAAAGCCTTGTTGGATCCGGGAGCCAGTGTGAATTTGCTTTCATATTCAGTATATGAGAAGCTGAGCTTAGGAGAGTTGAATCTCACACATTTAGTCTTACAACTAGCTGATAGATCTGAAAGGAAGCTTGTGGAGATCATTAAAGATATTTTGGTTGGAGTTGACAAATTCTTTTATCCTGCCGATTTTTTTGTGCTGAACATGGAGCCTAGCAAGTGTGCTATTTCCATACCTATGATCTTAGGCAGGCCTTTTTTGGCCACTGTAAATGCTTGTATATAATATAGATCAGGGGTCATGGAAGTATCTTTTAGTAATATGAAAGTCAAGCTGAATGTCTACAATGCAGCTCATCAGCCCCACTTAGCGAATGAGGACTGCTTTTCCATTAATGTGCTGGATGAGTTTGGACAAGAAAATCTGCTTCAGAAGTTGAGGATGGAAGCATATTCACATGCAAGGATGTACAAAGATAAAACCAAGGCCCCTCATGACAAGCACCTGCTGCAGAAGGAATTCAAAATAGGTGCCAAGGTATGGTTATTCAATTCAAGATTGAAACTTTTTCCAGGCAAATTGCAGTCCAGATGGGATGGGCCTTACACAGTCTTACATGTTTCCCCATTTGGAGCTATAGAAATCAAGGATCCTAGAGATGGTAGGGTTCTGAAAGTCAATGGCCAAAGGTTAAAAATTTGTGTTGAAAAAATCTGTGCGCCTGAGGAGAGCATTGATCTTCAGGACCCTCCAAGTTATACATGACTTCAATATGTATCATATGTACTATAGTTTGATTTTGTTCAGTCTTTTTCTATTGCGTTCATTTACAATAAGATTGCTAGGATTAGGTCATCATCTCAATCTTGCCAATAATCCAAGGACCATGGGAGTACGTAAATAATGAAAACATATTAAATGGAAGCATAGCAAGAGTTTGCTAAGTGCTGATGCTAAGCACTGCACGAAAATGTAGTTTTAATGGACATTTGGGACCTGTCGATAAGTCATTTGAGGATTTCGATAGGTCATTTGAGAATTTCGATAGGCAATGAGACTTGTCGATAGGTGAAAACAACTTTTTGATAGGTTCAAAAGGTCAGACAGACGCTTTCAATAGGATCTAGATACTTATCAGAAACCTATCGAAAGGTTGAATCAGGCACTTCATGAACCTATCGATAGGAAGGATTGACCTGTCGAAGTATTCCATCTGCATGTTGTACTTCTATAGCGTTCGATAGGACGCTTTGACCTATCGAAATCACTAAGTTCATCCTATCAAAATCATTTTTCATCCTTTATAAACATATCGTTAGGTCAGCCTCCTGCATTCAACACCTACTGCAAACCCTAGCTCTCTCTTCCTCATTTGTCGTTGTTACGGAGCCAACCCTGTCGGAGCTCATTTCATCCTTATGCACAAATCGGGGTCTCAGCATTCATTGCGCATACTTCCTTGACTTAACTACCATTACTAAAAATAGCCCAATATACAATCCATGCTCTATTTCCCATACAACAACCACCGCTTTATTTATTCTTACTTTCATTTTCAACAATTAAGCCTGGAAGAATGCGAACAATTTATTATACCGATTCATATACCACCGGCCATGCACTTAAAATATCAGCCTCATCCAGTCCTTTCACATCCATTCCCTCCTGACCTCTTCAGCCCTTCCATAACCCCAATCATGGCAGACGACAAACCCAAAGACTTGCCGACCATGTTCTACCCCGTCTGGCCACCACCGCCACCACCAGTGGAGCTTGATCCCTTGCAATTTTTATGGGATGAGTATGAAGAAGTGCAACGGATTTTGGCAAAGGAGAAGAAAATAAATAATAGAAAGAAGAAGAAACAAAAGTTAGAACCACCGACCACCCCTCCCCCTTCACCCCCTACCCAACCCCCTCTCCCTTAGAACTTTCCCTCCCCTCTCTGGCTAGCAGTTCGTGATGATGCTTGCTATTAAATGTAGTTTAAGTTTTTATTTCTTTTACTATTTTGTCCCTTGTATATATTTTTGCTGATTAAATAGTAATTTCTTTTTGTGTTATACCTTTCTTTTTGCTTATTTTCCCTTCTATTTTGCATATTTTTGATATTTTTCCTTGCTACCATGCTCTCTCAACAGTGAGGACACTGTTTAGTTTAGGTTTGGAGATATGGCAGGTGTGCCAATGAAATGAGTTAATGCTAGTGCAGCTATGTTGAAAAAGTTTTTTAAAATAAAGTGATTTCCCACCTGATTTTTGGAAAAAGAGGAAATTAAAAACTTTTTTAAAACTGAAATAAGTTGTAGTCTAACATTCTGCATGAAGCAGCAAAGGTCAAGAATTTTCAGAAAATGGATTTGTAGTGAACCTGAAATGAGAGAAAACTGTAAGGATACACCCTAGTAATTTGATGGAAGGCCATATCCAGTGAGATTTGGGCCTGAAAAAAAAATTTCTTTGAAGAGTGTCTTGGCAAATTTTTCTGCTCTAAGGACTGATGGGATCTAATTTTAATCACTAGAAGTTAGGCAAATCCAAGTTGAAACAGCTGACAGAATTCATGACATTGGAGACATGAAGTAAGGCCATCCCCTGTTTGAGCTTAAAATGTCCCACCTTTGAACTACCATTGATACACACCATTTGAGCCCTAAAAATCCCAGTTTTCTTTGATGAAAACCAGAAAATTTGAATCCAAAACCTTTTGACCTGTTTCAATTCACCCTCAATCTGAGAAATCAGGAAAAAGGAGGAGAAGTGAGGTTAGAGGAGCAAGGTTCGATGATTGGTTGAAAAAGAAGGAAGCACATTTGGTGGTATTGTGGCATTCCAGCCCATAGAAAGAGAAATGGAGAAAAATACAAAAAGCAAAAAGCATACAAAAAGAAAAGAAAAATAGAAAAGCAAAACAAAAGAATGAGGAAGAGAAGTCACTTCATTGGATATTTTGAAAGAGAAGAGAAAAAGCTGGCCACTTTGGCTCTAAAAATTCGAAAAGAAGATAGATCTTTACTAAAATGAAGAAGGTGTACATGTCACCTCCTTACCTTATTGATTTCTCAATTTTGAATCCCATTCCACCCTTTATTCTTTATAAACCTCACCCATAAGCCACATTACAACCCAATAAAAAGACCTTGCTAATCTAAAATAGATTTAGCTGTCACATGTGGAGATGAGAATTTGTTTAATCTATGGTGAAAAGAATTAAAAAATTTCAGAAGTTAGAGCAATGCCTATGCTCATGCTTGAAGTCCTATTTGAGGGCTATAACTACTCTTGAGTTGTGTGAAATGATGCACCTTTCTATTTTTGTTGTGAGTAAATAGCCCTGGTAAGATTTGGGTCTGAAATCAAAGTTGTTTGGGGTATTATCAAAACAAAATTCTCAAATTAAAAGTGAGCTCTGCATCAATTTTCTGACATAATGCCTTGACATGAACTGACTGATAATGAAGGAACTACAGTAAAATTTCATGTTTTGAATTGGTGCTTTTTCTACTGAAAGCCCTCTAAAATTGAATGGAAATGGTGTGGAATTTATTTTATTTACTTAAACTATATTTTAGCTTGCTGCATGAGTATTAACTGCTTTTATTGGAGAAGTTTGTTGGTACCTTCACTGAAAACCCTCAGGAGACTTCACTCCTCCACTAGGGATCACCTAGGGGTTTAAAAGGCTTGTTGCATATGCTAAATGCATCTGTGCTCCCTATAAAAGTGACATTTTATTTTTCTTATCTTTCCTTTGCTCAGGGGCTAGCAAAGCTTACGTTTGATGGTGTGTTAATCAGTGAAAAATGTCACTTTTTACCCTTTACCCTGACCTTTGATAGACCTATGAATAGACTAATAAGTGCTTATTAAGTATGTTTTGTAGATAGCAGTAATAAGCAGTCATAGTGCAGAAATCCACCCTAAAGTGCTCCACAAGAAGGTCCCCCTCTCACCACAGCTCTGACCCAACTATGGCACATAGAAGGGCCCCACACCAATGCCCACTTGGGGTAGGCAGCAATAGCAAAGCAGCATTGAACAGAGAAAAGACAGGCTGAAAACAACCTATCGATAGGTTATTGCAACCTATCGATAAGATCTAAAAGATGAGAAAGGAAGAAATCGTGAAGATGGGGAGAATTCAACAGGATCCAGAACCTATCGTGTAGTCAGAAACAACAAGGGAGCATCCAATCAAATGGTTGCCTGAGCTTGAACAGAACCTATCGAAATCAATTGCGCAAGAGCTCAACATGTCGAAAGAATCCTTCAACCTATCGAAAGCATCAAATGAAGGCTGCAGATGTTGAAGCTCTAATTGCAGGATTCAACCTATCGAAACCTTTAAATAGGATCCTGAATCCTAGTAAAAGGACCAAAGTACTTGATTTTAACCTATCGAAAGCCTCTTCAACCTATCGAAATTGATCTAAACACTTCTCAGAAAAGCTATTGTGCACACACTGCGACTTGGTGACCTACTGCATGCAAATCGGGGCACCTTGATGATCGACACGAGGCTTTCAGAAGTGCCCTGGGAAACCCTAACCAACCCATGTGCTCTCCCCTAATGCGAACGAACTAAAAGAGCCTTCTAGAAGGAGAATAAAGGAGGGAATAACATAATCATTCTAGAAGCTGAGATTGGCAGGAAAAACGAGATCTGAGGCTGAAGGAGAAAGCTATAAGAAGAGAGGAAGCCGTCAGAAAAAGGGGGGATCAATTCTGGAAACCAGAGCTTACAGTGAAATTCTCTAATTCTTTCCTTTAGCCCAACTATGGTTGGCTAATTTCTTGAGAGCAGCAAAGGGTGAGGTCGAATCTGTAATTAGGGAGAGCTGAGAGTGTTATTGAGGGTTAGATGATGCACAGACTGCAAATCTGAGGACATTTCATTATATGGTCTGTTTAATTCAATGTAATGTTGGTTTAATTATTGTAATTAGATCTATAGTTCCTTTGGTTTTATTTGGTGCTCGATCGGCTTTGTGTAGATGAGAATAGCTCACCCACTTAACTGGTAGACCTCTTGGATGCCATTTGATCTCCCTAGATCTGATGCTCCTGCAATTTCCTGTGTCTGTGGCCTGGTAATTATAGCATTTATAATGGTTACAATGCTCTAATTAAACCCTTTGATTTAAAGGAAATCCCTAGGATGATCTGTGACCATTAAAGTGGACAGATCATAGCCTTAAGATCAATTTAAACCTTTGGTCTAAATTAGATTCTTCTACTTTAATCCTTTGATTTGGAGGAAATCTCTACGATGAATTATGACCAGTAAAGTGGACATATCATACCCTTAAGATCAGTTCAAGCCTTTGGTTTAGAGTAGATTCTTCTACCCTGTAGCTGTGCCTATGGCCAGATGAGGGATTGGTGTACTCTAAACTCTCTGTAACCCTAGCAGCTCAACCTAATTGTAGCAGGACCAAACTCCAAGCTCCTTCTCCCCATTTTCTGTGTTTAATTCCCCCTCACTGCAAGATCTGTACTCTGGATTTTATTCTAACATCCATTTCTGCAATTTTAATTATTTTTGTAGTTTAGTTTAAAAGTGACAAACCCTTAGACCTCTCCTCTTCCTGTTGCTATTTTAGCATTAGGAAGGGTGCCAGATCTGCTTTAGATCTAGAGATTTGCCTAATTTTTAGCCACATTTCCCTATGGGCATACCCTTACTTTCTTTTAAAACTTGCTACAACAAGCCCTGAATACTTGCAGGACTGTGTGCGAGCTTGCCTTGGTGTGTGCTAACCATAATCCCTTTTACTGGTTGATTTTAAATCCCTTGTGTCTAAAAAGGGGTTTTAAATCAACCAGTCAAAATCTATGAATTAGCACACAAGCGCATGTAAAAACTGTGATTTTAAAAGTGTGAGAGATTCAGAGGTCTGATAGGTTGAAATCAAGTGTTGTGCAGTGCTTTCAGAAGGATTTGATGGTTTGAGGAAGGTTGAAGGTTTGAACAAAGGTTTCAGTTAGAGCATTACATGCAACCTGGTGATGCAGTTACTGGGCTCATGGAAGAGGAGCATTTGCTCAGAGATCACAAATTAAGAACGTACAGGTTCAACAAAATTGCAGTAAAATTGATGTTAGATAGAGCACTGGGTTGGATTCCTCAATTTGATAGGTCTGGAATGCACTTGATGAGGTCCTTTTCGGCATTGTGTCAAAAAATTGATGCAGAGCTCACTTTTAATTTGAGAACTCTATTTTGATAATACCCCAAATAACTTTGATTTCATACCCAAATCTTACCAGGGCTGTTTACTCACAACAAAAATAGAAAGGTGCATCATTTCACACAGCTCGAGAGCAGTTACAGCCCTTAAATAGGACTGCAAGCATGAGCATAAGTATTGCTCTAACTTCTGAAATTTTCTAATTCTTTTCACCATAGATTAAACAAATTCTCATCTCCACATGTTACAGCTCAATCTATTTCAGATCAGTAAGGTCTTTTTATTGGGTTGTAATGTGGCCTATGGGTGAGGTTTATAAAGAATAAAAGGGTGGAATTGGATTCAAAATTGAGAAATCAACAAGGTAAGGATGTGACATGTACACCTTCTTCATTTCAGCAAAGATTCATCTTCTTTTCGAATTTTTAAAGCCAAAGTGACCATCTTTTTCTCTTCTCTTTCAAAATATCCAATGAAGTGGCTTCTCTTCCTCATTCTTTTGTTTTGCTTTTCTATTTTTCTTTTCTTTTTGTATGTTTTTTGCTTTTTGTATTTTTCTCCATTTCTCTTTCTATGGGCTGGAATGCCACAATACCACCAAATGTGTTTTCTTCTTTTTCAACCAATCATCGAACCTTGCTCCTCTAACCTCACTTCTCCTCCTTTTTCCTGATTTCTCAGATTGAGGGTGAACTGAAATAGGTCAAAAGGTTTTGGGTTCAAATTTTCTGATTTTCATCAAAGAAAACTAGGATTCTTAGGGCTCAAATGGTGTGTATCAAGGGCAGTTCGAAGGTGGGACATTTTAAGCTCAAACTGTCCAAGGGATGGCCTTACTTCATGTCTCCAATGTCATGAATGTTGTCAGCTGTTTCAACTTGGATTTGCCTAACTTCTAGTGATTAAAATTAGATCACATCAGTCTTTAGAGCAGAAAATTTGTCAAGACACTCTTCAAAGAAAAAAAAATTTCAGGCCCAAATCTCATTGGATATGGCCTTCCATCAAATTACTGGGGTGTGTCCTTATAGTTCTCTCTCATTTCAGGTTCACTACACATCCATTTTCTGAAAATTCTTGACCTTTTCTTCATGAAGAATGTTAGACTACAGCTTATTTCAGTTTTAAAAAAGTTTTTAATTTCCTCTTTTTCCAAAAATCAGGTGGGAGTTCACTTTATTTTTAAAAAATTTTTAACATAGCTGCACTAGCATTAACTCATTTCATTGGCACACCTGCCATACCCCCAAACCTAAACTAAACAGTGTCCTCACTGTTGAGAGAGCATAGTAGCAAGGAAAAAATATCAAAAATATGCAGAACAGAAGGGAAAATAGGCAAAAAGAAAGGTATAACATAAAAAGAAATTACTATTTAATCAGTAAAAATATGTACAAGGGACAAAATAGTAAAAGAAATAAAAACCTAAACTACATTTAATAACAAGCATCATCAGGAACCGCCAGCCAGAGAGGGGAGGGAAAGTTCTAAGGGAGAGGGGGTTGGGTAGGGGGTGAAGGGGGAGGGGCAGTTAGTGGTTCTAACTTTTGTTTTTTCTTCTTTCTCTTATTCTTTTTCTTCTCCTCCTTTGCCAAAATCCGTTGCACTTCTTCGTACTCATCCCACAAAAATTGTAAGGGATCAGGCTCGACTGGTGGTGGCCAGACCGGGGTAGAATTTGATCGGTAAGTCTTTGGATTTGTCGTCTGCCATGATTGGGGTTATGGAATGGCTGAAGAGGTTAGGAGGGGATGGATGTGAAAGGACTAGATGAGGCTGATATTTAAAGTACATGGCCGGTGGTATATGCATCGGTATAATGAATTGTTCGCATTCTTCAAGGCTTAATTGATGAAAATGAAAGTGGGAATAAATGAAGCGGTGGATGCTGTATGGGAAATAGAGCATGGACTGCATGTTGGGCCATTTTTATCAATGGTAGTTAAGTCAAGAAAGTATGCACAATGAATGCTGAGACCCCGATTTGTGGATAAGGATGAAAACGCCCTCCGACAGGGTTGGCTCCATAACAGCGGCAAATGAGGAAGAGAGAGCTAGGGTTTACAGTAGGTGTTGAATGGAGGAGACTGACCTAATGATAGGTTTTATAAAGGATGAAAAATGATTTCGATAGGATGAGCTGAGTGATTTCGATAGGTCAATGCGTCCTGTCGAACGCTATAGAAGTACAGCATGCAGATGGAATACTTCGATAGGTCAATCCTTCCTATCGATAGGTTCATGAAGTGCCTGATTCATCCTTTCGATAGGTTTTCGATAAGTATCCAGATCCTATCAAAAGTGTCTATCTAACCTTTTGAACCTATCGAAAAGTTGTTTTCACCTATCGACAAGTCTCATTGCCTATCGAAATCCTCAAATGACTTATCGGCAGGTCCCAAATGTCCATTAAAACTACATTTTCGTGCAGTGCTCAGCCTCAGCACTTAGCAAACTCTTTTGTTGTGCTTCCATTCAATATGTTTTCATTATTTATACACTCCCATGGTCCCTGGATTATTGGCAAGATCGAGATGATGATCTAATCCTAGCAATCTTATTGTAAATGAACGCAACAGAACAAGACTGAACAAAATCAAACTATAGTACATATGATACATACTGAAATCATGTATAACTTGGTGGGTCCTGAAGATCAATGGTCCCCTCAGGCGCACAAATTTTTTCAAAACAGATTTTTAAGCTTTGGCCATTGACTTTCAGAACCCTACCATCTCTAGGATCCTTGATTTCTACAGCTCCAGATGGGGAAACATATAAGACTGTGTAAGGTTGATCCCATCTGGACTACAATTTGCCTAGAAAAAGTTTTAATCTTGAATTGAATAACCATACCTTGGCACCTATTTTGAATTCTTTTCGTAGCAGGTGCTTGTCATGAGGGGCCTTGGTTTTGTCTTTGTACATCCTTGCATGTGAATATGCTTCCATCCTTAATTCTAAAGCAGATTTTCTTGCACAAACTCATCTAGCACATTAATGGAAAAGCAGTCCTCATTCGCTAAGTGGGCTGATGAGCTACATTGTAGACATTCAGCTTGACTTTTATATTACCAAAAGATACTTTCATGACCCCTTATCTGCATTGTATACAAGCATTTACAGTAGCCAAAAAAGGCCTGCCTAGGATCACAGGTATGGAAGTAGCACACTTGCTAGGCTCCACGTCCAGCCCCAAAAAATTGGCAGGATAAAAGAATTTTTCAACTCCAACCAAAACATCTTCAATGATCCCCACAGGCTTCCTTTCAGATCTATCAGCTAGTTGTAAGAATAAATGTGTGGGCTTCAACTCTCCTAAGCCCAACTTCTCATATACTAAATATGAAAGTAATTTCACACTAGCTCTCAGATCCAACAAGGCTTTTTCAATTGTATGATCCCCAATGATGCAGGGGATAGTGGGGACTATAGGGTCTTGGAGTTTTGTTGGGGTTGTAATAGTCAGCATTTGTTGCACTTCTTCTGCTGAAAGGACTTTCTTTGACAGATGTATCCTTGATTGTCTTTTGTGGGTGCAAAGGACTTTTAAAAACTTGGCATAGGCTGGGACCTGCTTGATTGCATCAAGCAAAGGCAGGTTGATCTTCACTTGCTTAAAGGTTTCCATCATTTCCTCTATTTTGGCATGCCCTTTATCAAAAGGGTAAGGTACTTGCATTGCCCTAGAGAATGGCAAATGTGGGACTGCTCCCCCATTTGTAGCCTTAGCCAACTCATCATCTCTTTTTTTTATTTTATTTTTTTCTTGAGGATCATCACTATCCTTCTTATTCAACATGGGTTTCTCCTGTTGCACTTTTTCTTTAACCACCTCCTTCTCTTTTTCTGAATTTTTCAAAGGCTCACAGCCTATTTGATTATCTACCAACCTTCCACTTCTTAATGTGGTGACAGATTTGGCCTCCTCATGGGAAGATGAAACCTCACCTATCACATATTATCTCCTTGGATTTTCCATGGGTTGGCTAGGCAGCCTCCCTTCCTCTCTCTTGGATAAAGCATTAGATAGCTGACCAAGATGGTCTTCTACCTTTTTAATGCTTTGGCTATGAGAGTGCATAATCTGAGACAAGGGTCCTAAGTTATGTAATGAATCCAGAACTTGTTCCTCATAAGAAAGTGATCTAGCAGCTGGTGGGGATGCAGATTGTTGCATAGGCTGAGCCATAAGTTGTTGGTATTGAGGCCTTGGGAAGTAATTCTGGTGGTATGGTTGAGCATTCTTGTAAGGCATGGGCAGCTGTGGCTGCTGCTGCTAGTTTTGAAAACCATCTTGTCTCCACCTCAAGTTGGGGTGGTTTCTCCATTGGTAACCAGCAGTAAGTTGTTGCCCAAAAGACTGGGTGGCAGCCACATGCTCCATCACAAAGTCTGGAAATTGAACAGCTGAGGGGCATTCCTCAAGGGAGTTAGTAGGGGACTGGCATATAACACATGCCTCCTCCACTTTAGCAGCCATGGGTGACTGCATTGCTCCCATGAGCTTATCAAATTTCTGGGTCAAACTGTCCACTTTCCTTTCCAAATCATTGTGTCCACTTATCTCATACAATTTTCCTCTTATGGTATTTTCTTTCACCGGTCTAGGGGTGTCCAAATCCCTGGACAATGTCTCTCTCTGCATGGGATCACTGATAATGTCAAACAACTCTCAAGCCTCCTCAACAATTTTATGAAGGTAAGTACCACCACAAGAGGCATCGACTATCAAACAACTCTCAAGCCTCCTCAACAATTTTATGAAGGTAAGTACCACCACAAGAGGCATCGACTATATCCCTGCTTTTAGAGTCAATCCCTTGATAGAAACTATGGTCAAGTTGCCATTCAGGGATTTGATGATGGGGACATTTCTTCAGGAGTTCTTTGAATCTCTCCCAAGCTTGGTGAAAATCTTCAGTTGGATCTTGAGCAAATGAGATAATGCCCTTCCTCAACTGGCTTGTCTTGGACATGGGAAAAAACTTGGCCAAAAATTGACATTGAAGGTCACTCCAGGACTGAATACTGTTGGGTGGGAGCATTGACAACCAGGTCCTGGCTCTATCCTTTAATGAAAAAGGAAAGAGTCTCATCCTGGTTGCTTCCTCCCCCAAACCTATAATATTGAATGTAGTGCACAGTCCTAGAAATTCATCAATGTGTTTATATGGATCTTCTTTGGTCAGGCCATGGAATGAGGGTAGCATTTGAATTATAGATGACTCGATTTCATAGTTCCCTTGAACAACAGGGAATTGAATGCTGAAGGGAGAATTGTAAACCGTTGGTGCATTGAATTCCTTCAAGGTTCTAGGTTGCTGTTGCTTACCCATTTAAGCAAATCCAAGTGCAACAGATGTGGGTGAAATTTGCTTAAACCTAAGGATTCTTTCAACCTCTGGATTTAATGTAACAATCTGAGAATTGAGAGTTCTCCTTCCAAACATACACCACTCACAATCTTAATGCACACATAATGCAAAGCCAATTTAATCATAACAATCAGGAATCAACACAATTAATTCACAAATCTACAAATCCACATATCAGAAAAATAAAAGGTGTAGAGGAATGCTCCTCGTTAGACACAACTTCCAATCTATTAAAATAACAAAAACTACTCCAAAACAATAGAAACTTTCAAAAGCAGTTAGTGAAAATTTATACAGGCTATTACAGATCTATAATCTATTCTAAAATAATAATAAAAAACTTAGATCTACCGATTTTAAGCACACAGATCCCCAACAGCGGCGCCAAAAACATGTTAGGGAAAGTTCAGTGTGCTGATTATTATGTAATGATAAAAGTAAAATCAAATCAAAGTAAAACAGAGGATGGATTCAACACATCTAAAATATCCTAGACCTATAAGATACAGGGTCCTTTATAGCAAGTTTTAATAAGTAAGAGTTTGTCCCACAGGGAGTAATAATCAAAACCTATTAGGTGTATAGTAGACCTCCAGATCTTACTACAGATCTGGTAATTCTAAGGAGAAAGAGTGCTTTTTGGGTGTCACTAGATCTAATTTATAAAACTGAAATATAAAACTAAATCTAAAAGATTGAGGAAGATGGATGGTAAAATAAAATATAAAATGGGGAGAAATAGATAGCTAGGGCCTAGTTTTTATTGTAAAACAGATCAAGAGCTAGGGATTTACAGCAATTCTTCATTTGGCTACAAGCACCAATACAAGGTATAAGAATCTGATTTAGACCGGTGGTTTGGATTGATCTTAAGGCTATGATCTGTCCACTTAAATTATCACAGATCATCCAATAGATTTCCTCCATTCCGATGGCTTCAATCAAAACAGGATAATCACTACAGATGCTGTGGACGTAAGGCCACTGGCACAGGCACCCACAGGCATATCAAACCCAGGGAAATCAAATGGTCATCAAGAGATCTACCGAAAAAGGGCCTGAGCTTGTGTCGAGTGTAAAAATCCGATCGAGAATCAAATGGGACCACAAGATCTTTAGATTTAATTAAGCTTTAAAATCAATAATTTATTTCTTCAATCAAAAACAACTTACAATAACATTATTCCCAGATCTGTAGTCTGTGCATCGATCCACATTTCTTCATGCCAAAATTATAATTACAAAAGAGATCTGAGCTGCTACCTAGACCTAATCCAACAGGCTGGATTAGAGAGAGAAGGAGGAAGAAAAAAATGAAAAATAAAACCTAAAACTAAACCTAAATGAGCTACGGAGAACTCAGGCTATTCCTTTGTTCCTACTTTCCTTGCTGAAGAAAAACCGCAGAAAGGAGTTCTATTTATACATTTACAGTGATCTGTGTGCTTTGGATTACGGCCAATCAGAGAAGAGATTGGGATCTTGTTTTGTTTGTGCCCATCTGAAGCTAATTTTTTTCCCGTCAAAAATTAGTTCACACCCATGAGCAAAATTTCCTGTGCATTAGAGTTCCCAAATTTGCCCCTGCCGTCCATTGATTTTTGCTGTTGCAGCCTCAAGCTGTCGATAGGATTAGAAGTTACACCTGTTGATAGGTTCAAAGGATAGGGAGCTCAAGAATTCGATAGGTACAAGCTGAATGTTTGGCGCTTCTGATAGGTTGGTGGATTGAACCATTCGATATGATCATAGCTGAGGCATTCGATAGGTTGGGAGACTTGTATTCGATAGGATGCATGGCAGTTCTTTAGAGGATTCGATAGGTACAAAGCATTGTTCGACAGGTTCAGCAACTACAGCACTCGATAGGTTGGTGGATGCTGACCTTTAGACCATTCGCTAGGTTCCAAAAGTGAAGCATTGGGGGGTTGCTCAATAGGATGGCAAGAGCTGCTAAGGAGTTCCATTCGACAGGTTTGAAGATAGCTTCGTCCATTCGATAGGTTGGCTGAAAGCCTCCAATGAACCATTCGATAGGATGGGTTCCTGTTTCATGAAAGCATGCACTCGACAGGTTTACAAGAGTGAACTTGATAGGTTGGAAGCTGCATGAAGTGTAAGTCGGGAGGTTGGGTTTCCAACTGCATGAACCATTCGATAGGTTGATTGCTGCCCCAGAGCACTGCTCGATAGGATGAGATGGAAGCTGCATAGAAGAGTTCGACAGGGTTCTTGGAACTTCAGCCCACTAGTCGACAAGTTGGTGGACTCTATTGCTGAACTATTCGATAGGTTCTCAAGCTGCTGAGTTCCTAAAGCATTCGATAGGTTTAGAGGATGGCCTGCTGCTCTTTTAACTCGATAAGATTGAAGTTTTCGACAGGTTGGCATATTCTGGATTGAAACCATTCGATAGGTTGGCAAACCTAGCTTTGCTCCACTTCGACAGGTTGTGACTCTAGTTTTATGAACCAATCGACAAGTTCATTGAAGCTTTCGATAGGCTCAATTGCCGCCACAAAGAACTACTTGATAGGATGCATTTCCGTCTCAGCACTATTTGGCAAATGCTCTCTTCAGCTTATGAGCTTTAAGTGCAACTTGCATCATTAAAATTACAGCAGCAACAGCTCTTTTTCAGATCATTGGGCTTCACCACTTTCTCTCAGCAGGTCTTCAAGGCCCCTAAAGCATGCTAATAAGCCCCAATGGTGTGAACCACCATGGTGCCTTTTCAATAAATCCATCAGCTCAACTGCTAAACACAAAATTCCTTCTTCTTGGCTTCAAAAGCATGGATTGCAGCATTAAGCTCTTATTTTGCTATTATCTGTAAAAACACACTTAAAAGACATTATTAATATGCTCAAAGGTCCATCATAGGTCAAGTTAAAGGGTAGAAAGTGGTATATTTCAGTGCTCAAAAGTGGTGAAGGGGTCAAACTCAGGGACTACTCTTTTCCCTTTCTTTTATTTCTTTGCAGCCCCCTCACCCTTCTTCTTATTCTCTGGTTTGCTTGAACTGACTTTGGATTTCTTGGGTGATGGTTGGGCCACAGGATCTACAGGGACTAAGGATGCAATCCTCTTGGATTTTATGGTTCGTGAAAGGGGTTGGGTTTCGACAGGACTGAGCAATGTAGTTAGGGTTTCCTCAAATTCAGGGTTATCAGCCATTTTGAAACCCTAGCTTCTATTTAATTTCTCCCAGTCCCTTGGTTTCTCCAAAACTCAAAATCTACTACACCTTAGTAGAAATATCTTAATCTAATAAAAAAATCCACAGTGAATAAATGGATTGAGAAAGAAATAAGAGCTTACCCAAACTAGGGTTTGCTAAGGCAGTCCACAGTGGTCCAAATCGAAAGATCTTTGGTGCAAACTGTGGGGCTTGAGTAGCTGAGCAAGGTGCCAGAAATATGGGGCAAGTGGAGTAGCGGATAGTGTGCAATGAAGTGAGAAGAAGAAATCTTGAACAGTGAAAGGGGTTGAGTGCTTAGCTCGAAGGAATGAAATGTGAAAAAGAACCTGACGAGGGTTTTATAGACCCAGGAGACCGAGCTTTGACAAGATGAAGCTTTAGGTCAGACTTCCTCGAGCAGATCTCAAGTGGATCTAATCAAGTGTAATAACCTATCAAAACTTCAGATACATTTCAACAGGATAATGGCTTCAAAAATGATTTACTCGAGCAAATCTCGAGCAGCTAATTGTTAATGCCTAATCCTGTCGAAGCATCAAAGGTATGGCTCATGCAGATGCTCAAGCAAATCATTTAAGCTTTTGGAGCCTATCGAGGCTCAACTGTTGGCTTAAGCAGATGCATTTGAAAGCACTGGAGCCTATCGAGGCTCCAGAAATTGTCTCAAGTAGATCTTGAGCACCTGCTTTTTAGCATGAATGCCTGTCGAGAATGTGTTTATTTGGTGAAGTGTCTCGAGAGGATGCTTTGCAGGGCAAGATCCTCTCAAGAAGGCCAAATACACACTCTAAAATGCCTAAAGGGGATGCCTGAAGGCTCCTAATCCTCTCAAGAAAGCTGAATAGAGCTCAGTTTACCCTTGTACTAACAAGCACACTCTCATACATTTAAATTCAATGATTCCTAATGCTAATCAGACTCATTCACACTCAATCACAGCATAACATTACACAAAATAGTATTTACAGACCTTAAAAACATAAACATACTTATGGTACACATGGTACAAGGCTAGAGATCACACATCAGTAGGAGGTTCTTGAAAATGGATGGTTTCAGCAGGCTCCATAGCATTCTCTATACAGAGCTTGAGCCTCTGACCATTGACTTTCATGACCATTACAGAAGTAGGGTCCATGATCTCAACAGCACCAGATGGGAATACATGAATAACAGTAAATGGCACATCTCATCTGGATCTTAACTTGCCTGGAAAAAACTTCAGCTTGGAGTTGAAAAGCCATACCTTAGCTCCATCAGCAAAGTCCTTCCTCAAAAGGTTCTTGTCAAAGAAGGCCTTAACTTTCTCTTTGTAAATTTTAGAACTTGAATAAGCATCCAGCCTTAGTTCTTCCAGCTCAGATAGCTGCAATTTCCTGTTCAAACCAGCAGGAATTAGGTCCATGTTTAAATTTTTAATGGCCCAATAGGCCCTGTGCTCTAACTCCACTTGGAGATGACCAGCTTTGTCATAAACTAGTCTGAATGGGGACATCCCTATAGGGGTCTTATAGGTTGTCCTATAGGCGCACAATGCATCAGTCAATTTCAAAACCAGTCCTTCCTGTCTGTCCTCACTGTCTTCTCCAGAATGTGCTTGATTTCTCTATTAAAAATCTCCACCTGCCCACTAGCCTGTTGGTGGTATGGAGTAGCAATTCTATGAGTAACAGAATACTTTTTGAGTTGGCTCTCAAAGTGTCTGTTACAGAAATGGCTCCCCCCATCACTGATGATGGCTCTGGGGGCGCCAAATCTAGAGAAAATATTTTCCTTTACAAACTTCAGGGCAACCCTATGATCATTTGTCCTTGTGGCTATAGCTTCCACCCATTTGGAAACATAGTCCACAGCCACAAGAATGAAATTAAAACCCATGAAAGGAGGGAAAGGACCCATGAAATCTATCCCCCAGACATCAAACATCTCAACCACAAGGATGGGCAACAATGACATTCAATCCCTTTTTGATATGCCACACATCCTTTGACATCTCATGCAGGCCTTGCAGTGTTCAAAAGCATCATTGAACAAGGATGGCCAATAAAAACCACACTGCAGTACCTTAATTGCTATCTTTTTTCCTCCAAAGTGAGCCCCACATGCATTTTCATGACACATGATCAGAATACTGTGGACTTCACTTTCAGGGACACACCTTCTGATCACTTAGTCTGCACAATATTTATAGAAGTAAGGATCCTCCCAGAAAAAATATTTGACTTGTGAAAAGAACAAGTCTTTGTCTATCTTAGACCAGTGAGAAGGGATCCTACAGCAAGGTAATTGATAATATTTGCAAACCAGGGCATACTTGACTTGATGGTAAACAATTTCTCATCAAGGGATGAATCCTTAAGTGGTGTTGCAGCACTTTCATCAACCACAATCCAAGATAAGTGATCATCTACCACATTCTCTACCCCTTTCTTGTCCTTGATCTCTAGATCAAACTCCTGTAGGAGTAAGATCCATCTAATCAGCTTAGGCTTTACATCTTTTCCAGCAAGTATTTCAGGGCAAAGTGGTCAGTAAAACTTACAATTTTAGACTCTAGTAAATAAGGTCTAAACTTGTCCAAAGTAAACACTACAGCCAAAAGCTCTTTCTCAGTGGTTGTAAAATTAAGCTGAGCTTCTTGTAGTGTTTTGTTGGCATAGTAAATTACATAGGGCAGCTTCTCTTTTCTCTTCCCTAAAATAATTCCAAAAATAAAATCAGATGCATCACACATCAATTCAAAGGGTAGAGCATAATCTGGGGCCTGAATCACTGGGGCAGAGATCAAACATTCTTGCAATATCTCAAATGCCTTCACACATTCAGCATCAAATACAAATGGCACATCTTGACATAGTAAGTAGACACCCCTCATCCGAGGGACCTTCTTGTTTTCTTGGAAAATCTCAAATGTGAACTAAAGATACTGACATGAGATGCTTGTCTTTCTTATCGATTAGCACAAGCTAAAATGGAGCATTTGGGGGCCAGTGGTAGCTATTGAAAGGCGTGTTACATACCATGGATGCGAGTAACATCCCGTCGCATATCACGACCTACTGCTAGTAGCAGTCAATGAGGAAAAATTGGCATAACCTAATCTGTGGGTGCAAGGGGCATCCAAACGCATATCACGACTTTTTACAAGGGGCAGTCAAATGGTAAGAGAGTCGATATCCTAGTCTATAGGTGCAAGGGGCAATCAAACAGAGGAATATTCAACACAGTCGAGGTACCGGCGGGCGTCATACGAATGTCTAGAGACCGATAATAATAAGATGAAATATCATGTAATGGCGAAAGCTTTCGCAAGTCATGTCAGACCAGGCAAGTCATTGCTCATACCAATGCACATCAAGTGTCCCTTTTCCAGTGGACATTTGTGATTTCTCAGAGTTGAGCATATTCATTATTCGATTTCTCAGGGGAAAGAACGGATTGGAGAGGTGAGAAGTGAACGTTGATAGGTAGGAGATTTATCTGCATATTTTTATTTTTTTTAAATGCGGGATTTTTTTTTCTTTTAAAAATTTGGGATTTAACTTAAAATCAATTCGGTGGTAAAACTTCAGAAAATGTGGCTTCCGAGATATCGCTGAGCAGACCCACCGATAAGAGATTTGTGGACCCAACCGTTTATGTGGTTGTCAAGATGACACTTAGCATGCTAGATACTCCGTCTAACCTTCTCATGAATACTAATGATTGTCACTTATGGGAGGACTACAGTGATTCACAGATAGAGAGACATTTTGAAAATATTTGACTTAATATTATTTAACTATATATTATAGAAATATCGAGTATAAGGGGGGTGATAATACTTATCTGATTTATTACCTGCTAGGGCTTTTGTATGCAATGGGACTCCCTGGTTGTCGCAGTGGTGTCACAATGGAACATAAGAGGGTTTCCTCTCTTTTCTTCATTTGTGTTGTAGCATGGGTTGATGGTTGCCAGTATGATGAGACGTTTTGGGGAGACGAGGCTCGCAACGGGACAGGTGATCCTTTCCTTTCGGTTGCGTGCTGGGATAAGTTGCTATGGGATGACCTAATTGGTCGATTAGACATCGCGAAGGGACATCATAGGGTCTCCTTCCCTTCTGGTTTTTTTTTTGTGGTGAGTCCCGCTGGTTGTAGGTGTGACGGGCGGTTGGGACTCTAATGAGATGCCTATGCTAGGTGACGGGATGTCAAATAAGTTTCTTCATTCGTATGCTTCTGTTGCAGCGGTGAGGCAATTGGGAATAGGGCTCTCTGGTTTCGCGATGGGACATGATCGAGCCTTCCCCTCTATTGGTTATGCAAAGTTATGCGATGGGATTTCAAGGTGTGATTTGTGATGGGGTTTGGAAGGTTTGACTCTCTGTGATGGGACATTGACTAAGCCTTCCCTTCTTGATTATACATCATGACGGGATGTGTCCAAGCGTCTTGGGTAGTAATGTCACGATGAGACAGGTTTGTGATGGGATCAAGTTGTAGTTGCATCGTGACGGGATATGTGCAAGGTTGATGATTCCTTAGTTGTTTCAATGTCATGATGAGACAATGATGGTGTTTCTTTCTTTGGCAGATCTTGGTCACGTAATGGACTGGAGTCAGTTTAAATGGTGTTTGAGAGCACGACGGGATCTATCTTCAGGCTTAGTAGCATGGCATGGTTTTAGCGTCGTGGTAGGATATGGCTAATTTATGCTGATGTGTCCGGTCGTGATGGGATAGAATGTGATCAGCGGCTCTCTCTCTCTCTCTAAACGGCCTATGAGGCTACGTGATGAGACGAAAGAGAAAGAGGGATTCTGATCGTGATGGGATGTGCAAGTTATCAAGGGGTCACTTGGTTGCGATGGGACTACAGGGGATGTCTCGGTTTATGCATTCGAAATGGTTTGAAGAGTAAATATTCTTGGTTTGAGTGATCATTTTTCAAGGGTGAACATGTGTATAGGAAGAGTTTTTTTTTCTTTTTCTTTTCAAGTTTATAGATTGTGTGTTTAAGTGAAGGTTGTGAGATTAGAATTGTGTGCCTTAACAAGGGTGCAGGATTCAGTTACGCGTGTTGCGTGTGATTGGCAGGGTGATGGCGTTATTGCACGTTTGTATTGAAGCGCATAATCCTATTGTGCATAGGTTAAGATGCGCGTAATCAAAGCGTCGCAAGGATAGTAAGGGGAGATATTCGAGCGGCTCTTCGGATTCCACGCGGGTACATGAGCGTATAATGTGTTGTGGGAAGAGCGCGCGATTGGGGTGTCACCAAGTGACTTTTCAAATTCCACGCAGGATGGAGGACGCATGATTCGATTGTGCACAATATTGTTAGCGCGGAATTGGAGTATCAGGTCTTATGGGCAAACAGAAGTTCAATGGCTCGAATGTGGCGCTGCACGTGATTGGGGTTGTGCATATTTGTCCATGCACATAATTTAATTGCGCGCAGTGTGTCAGGCACATAATTAGGTGGGTTTCTATATATATCCAAGTTCCTTTCATTTTTATTTATTCGTTCCTGCTTTACTCTATTTTTCATGTTTTAGTGATATCTTGTGATCCAGTTGTTTGATTGTCATGTTATTTCTTCCTATGTTTATGATTTTGCGTGATCTTCAACCCGATGTGATGCTCGGCGATAATGATGTGACTCTGAGGATGGACAGTATTGGGAATGAGGCGATTGATACACCCTTCATTATTGTTAGAAGGTGAAGATGGCGAAAGGGAAGTCCTCCAAATGGATTGAAAGGGGTGTTCCCTAACCAATCCTTCCCTTTGCCCTCTGTTGCTTCTGATTGGACACTCCGCGCTCGGGCTTTGTGTCTGTTTTGGGTTCGATTTTCATTTTGGGTTGTAGATTAGGATTTTAGGTTTTCATTTTGGGTTGTATGTTCAGGAGGTATGCCTCCGGTGACACCTGTAAAATTTTAAGTTATGAATAAAGAGGTGTCTTGTTCATTGTGTTCATTTAATTTATGTTTATTCATGTTTGGTTGTGGTGTGTTTCTTGGGTTATGTTGGAGGGAGAGTGGGTAGTGTTAGAGTACGGTATTTATTTTTTGGGTGTATCTCTGTTGTCCTATTTCAGGTGTTCTTTTTGAGATCCCACGGCGAAAAAGTAAGAACTAAATTAAAAAAAATTTAAAATGCCCCAGTTTGGGGTATCTGAGATGGAAAAGTAAGAATTAAACTGAAAAAAAAAAGTTCCCCAGTTTGGGCTATCGGTCTTGTGACCTGAGTATCGCTACCAAGGTGCTAGCGCTCTTTAAAAATAAATGCCCCAGTGTCAAGTGACAGTAAGACTTTTATCTGCCTCACAGATGTCCTAGAGTGTATTTGTGATGATCCCATGTTGGGAGGTAGTTTGATTATTTCGGCCACATGCCGGGCTCGATTTCGTAAGTGCTGAACAATCATCATGTATCGTAGCTTTTAATAAGATTAAGGTGAACGTTAGGTAATGGGTGATTGCATCACTTTTCATTCTAGAGTTTTCGATTTTTTTCTGAAAGATATTTTGAAAGTCATTTGACTCATTGTCCGAAAAGAAAATTAAAGGTGAAGAGGAGGTAAGGTTTATTGATCTGAGGGTGGCTTCTTATTCAATCAAATTTTGAAATAGTAGTCAACTACTTTCTTCTCGGGTGGGTAATGCGGTGCCATAATAGAGCTCTCCGTCATGGTCAAGCACCATCAAATCATTAAATTCTGTGGTTACCAAGAGTTTTGTCCTTCTCCCGCCACCATACAACGATATTTAGTAGTGTGAAGATATCAGGGAGGCCCTCGTGATTTACTTATGCTCTCCTAATAAAAACTCTAGGAATGCCCTCACAATTTGCTTGTGCTTCCCTAAATTCATTGATTGTTCATTGGTCGCATTGCTCTCGCTCGGTTGTGCTTTTTTTTTATATATATATTTTAAACAACCTGCTGATGTAAGAATTATAAGGTTTGATGGAACCTTGCATTTTCATTTTTTCTGCTCTAACATCGACTCCAATGGTTGAAGAGGGTGTATGAGAATCCAGAGTTTTCTATATTTCAAAAAGAGAGTTCATGATCCACTAGTCATTTCGATCAACTTACCCAAATAGGAGGGTGGTAAATGAATCAGATGATACCCAAAATGGTTTTGAAAATAATGACCTACGACTGGCGAATACCTTGTGATGACTGCGAGGATGATAGGTATATAAGTATGTTTGTTTAGCCTACGAGACATGATGGTCATTGAGTTATGATTCAAAGGGTTAGAAAGTCCTTCTCCTATGGTTGTTTCTTAGGCATGTTGCCGAGATAATATAAGTACTTCCAATATGGGTTTGATTTCCTCCAGGCGAGGCAATTGTAGAGGCACTTTTTCCTTGGCACTAGCTCCCCGACTTCGAGTTCTCGGTCAGGTAAGAGTTATAAGTCAGAGATATTACTGGACAGATGACATATGTATATTTATTTATTTTTTGTATTATTTTTTTGTTATTACTATGGAGTTATGGTACAGCATCAGCTCCTTAAGCAGAGTCTGACTCCGGAGGTCGGATGGGCAAAGTGACAGTTGGATAATTTCTTTCACGGTCCTTGATCCCTCTCTATTTGGTCAATCTGGGATGAGAGAGAGGTCATGTTTGCGTTCATGGTTTGGATGATGTGAGATTTGTGGAAATAGGATTGGCATCTTTTAAATTCTTCTTTCGATGAGTCTTTTATGGTTGGGGCCTCCTTGTCGGGAGGGACCTTCTTCAATTTTTCGACGGAGGGAGGCCTCTCATAGAGTTGGAGCGTAAGTTGTTAGAGAGTTTTTCAGAATTATTTATAGGTTGTTGGAAAGTTATTCGTGGGTGAAGTTTAAGTGGGATGCGTTGAGAGGGAATGTGGTGTTGTAAATGTAATGAGAGGATAAGGCAGAGGTAGAGTAGGAGGAGGAGACACGAGGGCATAGGCCAAGGTGGACCTTTCTTTTGTGTGGGGCACATAAGTTTTATTTGATTATACTTGTTTCATTTGATTAGCACTTTGGATTTATCGTGAGGTTCTTTCAAAGTTTTGCTTATAATTTTTGAAGGAGGTTTAGTGTCAAGAGTTTGGTGTAGTAGTTTCGCTACCGGTTGTTGTTCTATAAAGGTTTTGATTGTGAGGTCTATGGAAGTCTGGATCAGATGGTTAGAATCTGTCTTAGTTATGATGTTGATTTCATGTTGTGGCGAGTTTTGACGATTTAGCGATATATTGATTTGGATGTTGATCGGGGTCGTAGGATTTAAGCTTAGTTTAGTTTCAAGAGTGGGAGTAGTGATGGAGTTTTTGATTAGTTTACTAATAGGTTCAATGATTGGCTTGAAGGTAGGTGGGTTTGGTGTTGTAGCGATAGGTTCGATGATAGGTTCGGGATTGATGATAGGTTCAGTTTCTATAACAGGTTCGCGTTTGATGACAGGTCCAAGTTTGATGATAGGTTCGAGTTTAATGATGGGCTCGGTTTTGAGAATGGGTTCATGTTCAATGATAGGTTTGGATTTGCTAATAAGTTGAGGTTCGATGACATGTTTGTGTTCAGTGATAGGTTCATGTTCGAGGATAGGTTTAGATTCGGTAATAGGTTTAGTTTCGATAATAGGTTCAGTTTTGATAGTAGGTTTACGTTTAATGATAAGTTTAGGATTTATAATAGGTTTAGCTTTGATAGTAGGTTTAGGTTTGATGATAAATTTAGGTTTAGGTTTGATGATAAGTTTAGGTTTTATAATAGGTTTAGTTTTGATGATAGATTTAGTTTTTGTAACAGGTTTGAGTTTGGGGTTCAGTTTCGTGGTTAGTGGAACGATAAGTTCAATAGCGGGTTTAAGTTCTCATTTTAGAGTTGAGGGGATGATAAGTTCGGTGGTGAGTTCTATAGGGGTTGATTCATGAGTTGGTTCCGAAATTAGCCCAACAAGTGATTCTGGAGTGGGTGGTTCGGAGGTATGTTTGGTAATAGATTCAGGTTCGAGATTTTGTTTTGAAGTTGGTGAGGTGGTAGTGATTTTAGATTTCAAAGTGAGAGTAGAAGTTAATTCGAGAGTTGATTCTGAGGTTAGTTGAGTAATGTGTTTGTTGTTAAGTTCATGTTTTAAAGCAGGTGTAGGAATTGATTCAGGGACTGGTTTTAAGATTGGTGGGGCAATGTGTTTGACAGTGTGTTCGATTTCGGAGGTTAGTTTTGGAGTTGATTTGGAAGTGAGAGGGCTAGTGATTTTGGGGGTACATTGGATTATGGGTTTGGGTTCAGAGTTTAGTTTTGTGATTGGTTTAAGTATGAATGGAGTCGTATAATACCGATTGATTGGTTCGAAAATTACTTTTAGAATCGACACGTGAGCCTGTTCGAGGGTTGTTTACGTCATTGGTTTGGGCGCCTGTTCAGAAGGTGTGGGGATTGATTCGTTTGTTGGTAGGTTATCGGATTCAAGGGTAGGTTGAGTTGGTTCGGAGATAAGTGCGTTGAGCTTGGCGATGAGTTTGGTGATGGGTTGAGTAAGTTTAGGGGTGGATTCGGTGATAGTTTGAATTTTATTGATTTTAGTGACCGGTTTTGGGCGAAAGAGAATTTCACATTTATCAGTACGTGGGATAGGGTTGGTTGGTTGTGAGTGAATGGTATGGACATGGTCTGAAAGGGGTTCAATTTAATGAATCAGGCTAGCTGGGTGGAATGGCAGGAGTGAATGAGTGTACGGCATCGTACTGGAGTTAAGCTTGATCGAACAATGGGTTGTAATAGGTGGCATTAGTTTGTGTGTCGTTGGTTTTGATCGTAGTGCAGGTTTGTGTATTGGTTTGTGTATAAAGGTCGTTAAGGGTGTTGATCTTGGTTTGTGTATAGATCTTGAGCTTGGTCATATAGGTGGTACGGTTGAGAGTTTGTTTGGTTTTGTTCTTGGTTCGTGTTATTTTGTTCGGGGATCAGAGCTTCATTTAGGGTGTTTGTCTCAGGGTTGTCGGAAGAGGGTCCGTTGGATGTCAGGGTAGAGAGATTGAGGTCTCCATTCTTCAGGCAATGCTCTATGCTTGAGGCGCGTTCACGGAGACTAGAGAAATCGGAGTAGTCACTTCGGATGAGAACGCTCCGAAGAGGCTCTCGGGTATTGCTGATCATGATTTCTATTGCATCACTTTCTTTTATCTTATTCCCCATTTGAGCTGCAAGTCTTCTCCAGTGATTGGCAAACATTGAGAAGTTTTCGTCGTCCTCTTATCTTGTGTGCATCAAGTCAGCGAGACTAACCTCTTCGTGAGTTAGGTGCTAGTATTGGTATAGGAATCTATCAGCTAAGTTTTTGACGGTCTTGATTTCGGCTAAAGGTAAGGCCACGAATCAGTCAAGGGCTTCTCCTTCTAGTGATCTCAGAAAGTAATGGATCAGAAGCCCATGATTGGTGCGAATTGGTCAACAGTCATTGCAAAATAGGGCCAAGTGGTGCTTTGGGTTTTCCGTACCATTATATTTGTTAAATTTGAGTGGTTTGAACCCACGGGTACAATGAAGTCGACGTCTCGGTAAAATATGTCGAAAGCGCAAAATTGGTTTGAGCGTCCTCCCTTAGCCATGTAGTTGTCTAGAAATCGGTGGAGGTTGTTTATGTTTATGGCGGTGTCTTTTCTAGGTTCTCGGGGGAGGGTTGTCTTCGACGGTTATTATCGTGGGAGGTGCGAGGGGTATGCGTGTATGTGTTGGAGGAGTCGGAATACGCGAAGGAGTCGGCACCCTTTCCTCTCACCTGCTTCTTGGAGTAAGTTGTCGTTCATGCATCAACTTCTTGTTCATTGTGGCCTTACATAAATTGGCGAAGGACTGCAGCAGGGCATCGGCTTCTTTTCCTCCTTTTGTGAGTGCACTGGCAGTGTGGTCCATAACTTGACTAGTCATGGAGTTCTGTCCATCGTCACTTTTTCCGCTGTTGTTGCTGTGATTTGTGTTTCGTGAAGCGAAGGGGTATTTTTCGCTCTCACTGACCATATTTACCCGAGCACGACGTTAGGCTAACCAGGGAGATGGCCTAATGTTGTACTCGGGATCGCTAGAGAGGCCCCAAGAGGGTAGGTCGATATCATTAAAGTTTAATTTTCTGATGCCGACCATTTAAAAAAAAAAAAATTGTATTTTGTTTTTTGTTTTTTGTAAAAAACTGAGTATGCAGGTGAGCGTGTGTAAAAAGTGAAACTAAAGCAAAGAAAAAAAATTTGAAAAAAAAAATTTTAATAATGTAAGGAAATAGAAAACCAAATTAATTAAACTGGGGCAACATTAGCGAAAAAGAGTCTCATCGCGATCGCCATTCTGTTGGTACGCACTTTTTCTGAGTTCCTCTCGGTCCCCGAAATAAGTGGCCCAATTCAATCCAAGTGGACTCTGGCAAAGGTGGTGATGGAGTAATGGATCTCTAATGTTGACATGATCTTGCAATGAAATTCCTTCACTAGCCTGGGAGGAGCCGCAAGGAGAGGATGCGACGGTGTGCATCTTTCATTATCCTCTTCCATTCTAATGGCCTCTACGCCTTCTAATAGTTTGGACATCCTTTTAAACATGTAATCTACCAAGCGATTCGATTCTATCCCCAACTGAATTAACTTTAGTCCTGCTTCTCTCAACTTCCATATTTTCATCGTTGAAATAGAATTAGAATCAACTCTCACTGACCCCCAAACAGATAATACTATATCTAACTTCTTTCTTCCATCGAGATAGAACATACTTAGATAAAATTTATTCTACCTCTTCCTTGAAGTAAACATGAAAGATGTGACAACACAACAAACCCACATTCTCGAAGTACTTGCAGTCACAAGTGGTCGTGACATCTCCACATTCGAAACGAACTTTGAATATTCGACCGCTATCCTCCGTGCCATCCCTACCACTTTTACGCACTTGGTAAATAATAATCGGCCCGGCTTTCTCTTCGACCACCTTTTGAGACTTAAAAGAGGCAAACTTTCATAACTCAGAGTGGAATCTATCAAGCATGATTCTCGTATACACAGTAGCGACATGCCTTTTGATTGAATTTTTGAACAAGAGCTTCGGTATCGTAGACATTGAGACGAGATCCTCCCTTTTTTCTTTATCACAGTGAGATTGGACGGTAAGATCGTATTGCTTGATAAATTATGTCAAACTCATCTGGGTATTGACATAGCTATCGAAGAAAGAATTTATACTCTCACCGCGTTGCGTAGTGGTCATGCCGGCCTAAAAGATATCGCTCAAGTAGAATGGAATCAATTTCCTTCTTCTAAGTGCGTACATTTGTTTGAACCATACTTTTTCTTGTAATTGAAACTCCTCCACGAGTTCTGCCCATCTCCTTTCAAAATCATCAACCGTTTGACTAAACTTGCACTGATTATACTTTCTCTTAAAATTCTTAAACTTTACCTTCAGCTAAGAGAGATGATTCAATTCATTCCTCCCTGTGAGCCATATGCTGAGGCGATGCGTAGTCCCCAGAAGAACTTCGGAGATGGCCTTGCTCATCTCATTATATTGGTCGGTGATGATTGCATTAGGTTTCTTATCACCCATGTACTTGAGCCACGTGTTAAACAACTAAATAAATGTCTCTTCCGTCTCATCCGCGAGTAACGCACATCCAAAAAGCGTCGTCTTCCAATGATGGTTGATCCCGTAAATGAGGTGAAAGGCAACAGCAATTTATTTATTTTATAAGTGGTATTGAATACCACCACATCACCACCTCAACCCAAAATATACTACGCATACGATATTCTTCGTCTAATTTAGTTTCAAAGAAGAAACCATCTCCTATATTCTGCCTATCAATGAAGGAATTGATGACTGTCATGCACATCGGATGGATATTACTCTCCTTTCTTATCTTCTTTAGGTAATCCCGAGTTTGTTGAGGGCTTATCATCACTCCAGCTCTCCATCCAAACTCAACAAAATAGTAGAAAGCTTGGAAGGAAGAATTATTCCATCAAATACTCCAATCAACGATTTACTTGCCCCGTTCATCTTATTATGTGATCGGAGTTTCTTCACCTTCAAAGGTGTATACAACTGATGATTATGTGGCTCTCTAAATTTTATTACCTCCCACAACTTTTGGTCATCGATTCTAATCTTCAAACTTATCTCACATCCACATCTGTTATCTCTTGAACACTTTATATCAGCATGTATTTTACGCTTGTCAAGCTGCTTGAACCCTTCGAACAAGCATACATATTTTCTCTTTATAATCTCCCCCTTTACAGATTTGTAAATGTTACTTGTCCTAACACTGAAACTAACTTTTCTCGCGTATAAATTATAGAAGTTATATGCCTCGTCTTTGGATTGGAATTTCAAGCCGATACGTGGCTTCCATTCCTTTGCAGATTTGTAAATGTTACTTGTCCTAACGCTAAAACTAACTTTCCTCGCGTATAAATTATAGAAGTTATATGCCTCGTCTTTGGATTGGAATTTCAAGCCGATACGTGACTTCCATTCCTCACTGATATTCTCTGACCCTCTACAACTATCGACCAGTTCGATATTCGTATCATAATCAAGTGAAACTTCTTCTAAAGAAACCGTCTCAGGGGTGACATTTAAATCAACATCACCTACATTGAATCCTCCGATTGATTCCATTACAGCCCCTGCATTAGACGAAAAATAAATGAAACCGCACATTACAAGTGTCTGCTTCTACGTAGCGATAGCGCAGCCTTAAAGAGCGACAACGCTTCGATTTAGAATCGATGGCGCTTCTACTTATTCTCGTCATCACTTCGTATCACTTTGCATGACAAGCGTCAAATATAATTTCAAAATATTTTTCGAATGCTACGAATTTTATGATCACCACACGATTCATAACGATGCGATGACGCGGCCATAAAGAGAGTCAGTGCTTTAAGTTAGAAGCAATGACGCTTCTAACTCTAAGCGACAGTGCTTCGTATCGCTTCGCATGAAAGCGTCTGCTTCAACAACGGGATAAAAAGGAAACCAATTCATAACTATGTAACGACGCAACCATAAAGAACGTCAGCGCTTCAACTTAGGAGCGATGGCGTTTGTAAATGGTCGCGCCATCGCTTTGTATCACTTCTCATAAGAAGCGTCTGCTTCTACGTCGAATATATTTAAAATATTTGATAATCTGTAATTTTACTTCATTTGTAATTTTACCTCAAATAGTCAAATGACACTGTTATGATTGACGCTCCAATCAGAGATCCAGAGAGAGAGTGAGGAAATTGATAAAGTGGCGCTTATATCCAATCAAAGCTCCAGAGTGAGAGAAAAAGTTCACTTGTGCGCTAACGCTTCTATCCAATCAAAGCTCTAGTGTGAGAGGGAGAGAGAAAAAGTTGATAAAGTGACTCTCTTCTACGCTAGTGACTGCGTTTGCACTTCAGTCAAAGCTCTAGAGAGAGAGAGAGTTGGCCAGAGAGAAAGAAAGTTGTCTCTTGTGGCGCTTGCGCTTTAGTTAGAGCTCTAGAGAGAGATAAAGTTGATTCAGAAAGCGAATTGAGAGAGGAAATAAACCAAGAGATTAAAAGAACCTCAAGAGAGAGATAAAGGAGGAAAATTAGCGCCAAAATATTTAGCGTCATATTTTGAATTCATCTCCTGCCCATATCATGACAAGACCTTCCCCCTTGGCACTTTCTCCTTCCTTATTCCATCAAGTATAACCTCGGTTTCAGTCCCTACATTACCTACCACTATCAATAGGCAAACCCTGTTGTGGGCTAATCCGGATTGATGCAAATGCACTTTCCACGTATCCGCTCGCCATTGAGGGAGCGTAGAAAATTCTCAACGCCCGAACGCATTTTTCCCTTTGCCATATATATATATATATATATATATATATATATATATATATATATATATATATATATATATATATATATCTTAGACTCTCGTAATCATCTCATTGAATGAAGGATAAAAACCATCAATTATAATTTGATTTTAAAAATTAATCATGATACCAACAACAAGGTTGCATAGAATTCGTAAGATTGCAAATTGCCAAATTCTCTGTCACGCATAAGATAGAAGATGCAAGCAAGGATCAAAATATCAACCAAAATTTCTGTTTTGGGCATGACCAAAACTGAAATTTTGGACCGAAATTTCGGCCAAAAACCAATAAATTGGCCGAAATTTCGGTCGATAATTTCAATCCCATACAAAATATGATCGAAATTTTGGTTCAAATTATCGTTTCGGTGAGAACCAAGACCGATAATTTGGACCAAAATTTCAGTTATTTCGGCCGAAATTTTGATCCTTGGATGCAAGCATTTTACTGATTTGCCGACATTTGGAAATAGAGACTACAAATGGACCTTCCATTGTCATTGAAGCTAGAAACCAAGGTTAGGCATCTGCCCAAATAAAATTTGGCAAATGAGAAGCTAAATTGAGGCTTCCAAGCGAGACAAGCTTGCACCTCGAGGAAAGATTGAAGCCTCATTACTTTAATAACTGAGTTAATTTGTGGGAATCCATTTATATTTATTCATCACTCTGCAAGTTACGCTCTCTGGCTTAGGCCTTGTTGGATAACATAGAAATGACTTATATTTGATAAAGTTAACTTTCATATATTTATATTTGATAGCATTATAAGGAGCTGAAAAGGATATTTAAGCGGGCCCTTCGTAGAAACTGAATTTTCATTCATCAAGTCATTTTAGGAGGAAATCAATTCAACCTTTGGGGCGGCTTAAATTGAGTATCTAACCAAAACCATAATTTTTTTTAAAAAAAAATTTTGCCATTTCAAAACAAATTTTGATACAAAAAAATATATATCTCTTTTTCAAATAATAAGGAATATTATTTTACTATTTGGACAAAAAAAAACCCTGTCTTTCATATTATTTTCAAACAAACTGAAGAAGCAAGAGAAGTTAATTTTTAATGGAAATCATTTCTCAAACAGCCTAACCAAACAACACGAAATCATTTTGGAGGAAATCAACCAGGAAAATGAATTTGTTCCCTATTTTAAGTTCCCCTAATATCAAACGAACATTTTAATTAGAAGAAAAATAGAGTTCACCATTCTTTCTTTAAATCCGCCTGAGATAATCGGAATGAGTAGGTATTAGAAGACTTGAGGCGCCAAAGCACAGGTGTTTCCTCTAGATGTACCGAAACTTGCGAGGGAGAGACTGATTCCTTTCTTATAACCTTTTCGGTTTCAAATGTTTCTGAGTACATATAAGCTTGAATTAGTGTGCAACTAAATTTCAAGTCTTTGGATTTAGGACGCGTTCATTGAAAACAAACTTTCCGCTAAATTTGATATAGCATATGATATTAAAAACAAATTAGCACGCTTTTCTTTTTCAAAACGGGATATTCGGCCTTTTGGAGCACCCAACTAAGTCCTCGAGTACATGCAACACCAGCACATCATGATAAATCCCTGCGAGTGGCCAACAAGGTGTAGGGTTCGAACTAAGAACTTTCGCTTCTTGAGTGTGGTCCTGGCCACTGCACCAACCCCCCATTGGTTAAGAATTAGCAAGCTCCCTCATTATTTCCCCTTTTATTAACAATGAAAGAACAGAGTACAAATAGAACATTGTTCTAGAAAACTCAACCAGACAACTGATATAGAACCCTAAAATCTAAATACGAGTTTGGGGGGGGGGAATTTTTTAATTTTTCTAGATTCATAGAAAAAAAAAAAAAAAAAAAAAATTTAAAAGCATAACACATCTTCATCAATGTAACACAATCACAAACCTAGGCCAGTTTCATAAAATCTAAGAGCTCCAGCAAAATCAAATGTTGAGAAGAACAAACTCACTGGTTTGCAAAATTTCGAATTTGATCTCCAACAGAATAAAATTCTCCACGATCTAGGGTTTCCACGAGTTGAGAAACAAATCCCAAAAAGTTACTTGTTTTGTTTAAAACCCTAGGAAAATGCACTCACTAGCAAATTCACAGGTTGCGATGGGAATCAAATTTGTGAGATGAATCTTGGTGATGTGGGTCTTGTATACCCTTATAGATGTTTCAGCTGAGAGCGGTCGTGATAGAGAGCAGGTGAAATGGAACAAAAGGTTCTTAATCGAAACCAGACGAACGAGAGATGGTTTATATGAGAGCTGAGGATGGAAAATATCAGATATCCAAGTGTGAATGAAAATCTAATATGTATCACAGATCGTCTCCAACGAGAAAAACCAAGATTAGAGGCAGGAGGGAAACAGAGATTTGAGAGCAGGAGGGGAAAAAACAAAAATTAAGCAATTTCACGTAGGTGTGGGAATTGAGAAGGATTTACCGGCAGTTTCTGCAGGTAAAATACCATTTTCTTAGATTCCATTTTCACCCTCCCCATCAGATGCATCCAAATGTATTGGCTCTATGCCTAGTAATTTGAGCCATCAAATTTGATAGAAGTGATACACAATGGACTGCTTTCAGACTGCCTAGTAAAATATTTGGAATTCAAAATGCACAGCTTACACAAGTAGAGCAGGTATTTGACGACATAAATTGATTACGATCAAACAATATAAACACACAAATATGCAGTTTCACTAACCTGAGCATCCGTCCCAAATCAATAAACAGGAATGCCAAAAATCTTGAACATAGTCTTGACATGATGGAGAGACATTAGAAGTTGTGAGGGAAGAAACAGCATCCAAAAAACAAAGAATAACTTAATGGAGATAATCAGCTGAAGCACGAACAGCTCTCGATAAATCAGCACTGACAATAGTCGATGCACTGCAAAAGTGCAAACAGTCAGTCAGAAGGGATCACTCGTAACAGAGGAAAAAAGATCAGCCAGTAAAAAAAAGGCCATTACCCAGTGCTGGTCCTGTATGGATGGGGTGCTAGGAGATGTGGAAGGGCACAGACCTAACCTCTGGCTTTTTTGTGTGCCAAGTGGCTGCTCTCCGGAGTCCGGACTCGAACCTACGTTTTCATGCTTGACCCATTGCACCAAGCGTTTTTCAAAATAACTGTGACCCTTTCAAACAGCCTCAATTCATGGCACTTCAATCTTTCAAATAGGGCACAGATCTCAAAAAAAAAAACAGAAATTCAAGAAACAGAGTCTGTGTCCCTTCCAAACTTCACTAAAATCATCGAAACAATACCCAAAAATAAACATAAAAATCATAATAAAATCCTCTACCAGAAATCATTCATCGCCAACATCATCTTGTCGTGAATCAGCAAGTGGTTACATCAGCATAAAGGTTGGTGACGTCGGCAAGCAGTAGCAGTCATTGATGGGTCCACCGGCATAAGGAGGGCTCGGATAAAATTTCAAGGATGAAATTTTTCGGTAGATTGAAGTGGTAAGCGTAAATGTTTAGGGTCTAATGATAAGAGAGAGAGAGAGAGGGAGAGAGAATTGCGCTAGAGCTGGAGATTATCTCCAGCCCAATTTATATTAAAAGTCGAGACAAATTACAAAAATTTCATTGCAAAGTAGTAGGGATGCCAACAGTGCTAAGTACATGAAACTGCTACGTACACTCTTACATCAAGTACACCAACAAATAATGGGGCAATGAATAACCATCTTAACAAAAACTAAACATAAAGCAGATAAAATTCCCTAAAAGCTGCTTTATTAATCATCTCAAATTATCAAGAATAGGGATTAAAATTTAATTCGCAAAATGGAGGAAAATAACAAGTACAATGTAATAAAATGAATGCAGCCATTTTTTTGCAAGAACGCTCCAAATTATGTATAAATATATTAGATTATATTGAGGTCCCATGAGGACATAATACTCTCAGCAAGACATTCCAAGCCGATGAAGGGTTTTCACCTACAAACTACAACCCAAAGCTCAAACTTAATAACCACAATGGCAATCAGATTATAACAGAATCTTTTGACAGCATTTTTGAGATAGAAAATATAAAAAATAAAATAAAAATAAAACAAAAGAGGTTAGTAAGCAACTCGAATCCGCCTTAAAAGATCCTGAGAAGTCAAAAATGGTATCTTCCCAAAGTCATTGTATGACCCTTAAACAGTTTCTCCGCCACAGATTCCATCACGGGTGTCACCATTTTCTTTGCTCAACTTAGATTTTGTTAAAGAGAAAGAATACTGTCGAGAAAATGTCTTGCTTATTTGCTGGTGAGAGTCTACCAAGTTGAGGTAAGTATACACAGACATACCGGCAAGGGCTGTAATAGCCCCACAAACACTTGACAATCCCGGATTGGAATGGAAAAGTAGGAATCCTCCGAGAAGGATAACACATGTTTTAAACTGCCCGAGAATGACGTGGGTGGTTGCGGAGGTTGCCCTGTGGTATATATCCTAAATGAGCTTCTCTTTAGAGCCAAGAAATGAGAAAATGAAAACAAAATAGGAGATACTTCATTAAAGAAGACTCGAAAATATACCAATAAATAACACAAAAAACTTATTGGTGAGAATCTTACCCAAGTGCCAAAGCACCTGACCATTGAAGCAGAAAGCCAAGGGCAGCTGACAGGAAAATTGCCAATGTATTAGGAAAGCTCCAATTGAAGGACAACACGCCTGGGGGGTCCAGCCAAGGCATCAAAGCCACCAAAAATAAGAGAGTGATTGGTGTGGTCTTCCACATTAACCTGGTCAATCTCTAAATATTAGGAGATGATGCAAATTGTTGAGTACCTTTAAATTCACCCACCGAATCTTTGAGTTCACCCACACTGAAACGCATTGACTGCTTTGAATCAGACGATGGAGATTGTTTTTCGAGTCAATCTTTCACAAGATGGATCTCGAGTCATGAGCATACCATCAGACGGTCAGTTTTTCACTTCAAGTGGCACACATCCCAAAAATGTGACCTTAAAATCAGGTTTGAGCGTGATGAGTTTCGCGTGATGTCAAGGTCACCTTTCTTGAATGTTTGCGATATGAAATCAAAATTTTGACCATTTAATGGTACTCCCATGATCTCAAGATCCATCGGATGAAAGCCTGGGACGAAAAATGATCTCCGTCATCTTTTTCGAAGCAGTCAATGGGTTTTCAGCGTGGGAGAACTCAAAGAATCGGTGGGTGAATTAAAGGTACTCCAAATTGTTTTTTATAGATAAGCACACAGTCATCTGCCAAAGAAAAAACTATAGTGAAAGGTGTAACATACGCTAAGGCAGTCCAATTATCCTGCTGCTGTAAATTGGACCAGAGGATTTTATTGGCTGCACTAGGTACTATCCATGCTAAAGCTATACAGGCACCGAAGAAGTGGAACTGGAGATCGGTAACAGTCGCCACGGCAACACCAATAGATACTACAGACAGAGCTAATACCTACAAGATTCAGTGACAAAGTCTACTTGATGCATAGAAAGAAGGAGCATTCTCCAAGCAAATACTGATAATTCAAAGCATAGTCACCAAATTCTCCGAATTATTGAAAAAATTGCAAATTTAACGTTGAACAAATTCATCACAAATGTTTGAAAAATTCGTATATATTACAAATTCACGAATAATTCATATTTTTTCAATAAATCATGATTTTTAATCTTTTTAAAAAAATTTATACTTTTTAATCTTTTTTTTTCCTCCAAATTTTTCCCCGAACCTGCCGGATTTTTTCGAATTTTAACCTAGCCGAACACCGACTTGGTGAGAATGATTTAAAGGACAAAAAAATTCTAATGTCAACAAACTACTGGGTCGTTACCTTCTGGTAAGAAACACTCTTCTTATATAACACGAATTCTGCTAGAACAATTGTTGGAGTCACAGCAATCTTAGCCATCTGATAAAAACCCACACTGAAACTAAAGAGGTCAAGAACTATAAAATGTCATGCAGTAAAATCTCAAATTACCAATAAGGAGATGAGCATTTCACCTATTATATTTTAAGCTAACATTTGCAAGGCCATTAGAGAGAGACATGACGATGCCAAGAGCTAATAGAGAAGAGAAAGGGGTTGACTTTGAAGGGGGGGATGCTGGGAGAAGCGAAAACACCTTGAGAATTGCCATCAAGAACCAGCTCAAGATGTAGTGGATGAAAGTGAGTAAGATGGGATAATTAAATCCAACTTTTCCGAGAACCTAAAATGATAAGAAACCCCACATAACAATGATTTAGATAAAGTATGGGTGAAAAGGAAAAATTTTATTCCAGGAGATGAAAGAGAAGCAGAGGACACACACCAGTTTGTTCATCATGATAATTCCAACTGATACCAAGAAATTGAAAGACAGAGCTACTGTTGGACCGCATAAGCGTGACTGCTGACGCTTTGCACCTTCTGATGTACGCAGCTCATTGAACAGGGAAGCTCGCAAATCCTCTAGCGCCCTACCTGATATAAGTAACAAAGATATCAAAATTAAAATATACTGTAAAAGAACATAGAATAAATGCCTATTTCGCAATGTTCCAGACCATTCTTTTCCTCATCATATCGAAAGAAGGCACCATGAAACCAAATTGTAAAATTGGATCTTGGATCATCAGATTTGAATATTGTTTAGAAGATCAACAGAAATAACTACTAAAAGCACAAAAAAAGTAAGAAAAAAAATTAAGATAAGGAAAAAACCATCAAGATAAAGCATACATTGAAAGAAGTTAATTTTGTAAATTGCTCAACTCTTCATGTTTATGATTCTGGTCATATATGATCCAATTTGAACCATAAATCCTTCCTGTATCTGGCCACTTCAATCCCAAGAACCGTAAGTCCCTATAGAGAAAGGCACTCCTGGCATTCAAATGATATATTTGCAGCTACAGATAATAACACCCAGATGGAGTTCATCTTGTGGACATATACACAGGACCACAAGTTGGAGTGAAACCTCTCATGACAAGCCATATCTCTCAAATGAGTGACCTGACTTATACTTGAGATATTGATGCATTTGCAATGAAAAAGAAATTTCATTGCAAAAAGATATTTCACTGATAGTCTAAAGTCTAAACAACCCCTAAGTTCTATTCTTTAAATCTTGAAGTTCTTCTTTCATAACTTTAATTTTGTCGAGAGAGTCGTCGGTATTCACCTTACTGTGTCCAGCAGGTGAAATCCATGTACAGTGCTTGGAAATGAAAGTTTAGGCCAAGAAATATACACACATTTCGCAGCAGTGAGACAATTAACAGCATTATCATTTTCCCCAATTTTGTGAGAATGAAACCACGATGATAGTATTCTTCAGAAATACTAGCAAGGATAAAAAAAATTTAAGTGTTTAACGCTTTCAAAGATTCTTTCACGCCAGATATATCACATAGCAGCAGAAAATACTGCTCAAGAGTCGAGATCTGCTTCTTCACTAAGCCAGCCAATATGCCATTTTTTATACTGAATTTGGAGAGGATTGATCGCCACATCCAATTTGAAAATGAGCATTTCAAGAAAATATGGTCCAAACTTTCGGAGAGACAAATAAGAAACACATATAGGAGGTATGACAGGTCCAGCTTTGATGAAATTACAAGTGGGTAATATTCAATTAACAGCCATCCAAGCACAAAACGAACGCTTGGAATTATGTTCATTATTGTTGTGACCAAGCTCCTTCGAAATTGATAGATTTTTTCGTCAACAATATAGTGAAAACAAAAGCATTAAAAGTTGGAGAGTGTGAGTCATATGATGACAACTAATTGATTGGATTTGAGTACAACGAATTAAAGGTAATTAGCAAGATTGTAAAAAGCGCCAGTGGGGGGGGCAGGTGGTGGACCCCCGGGAGCTAAGCAGGGCCTAGGCGGAGCTTAGCCAGAGCCTAGGCAATGAAACCCACTAAGGATGCAATTTTATTTATTTATTATAGTAAAATGTAAAGATCTTCAATAAATAATAAATATGAATAATTAATAAATAATAATGAAAAAAAATTGATACTCGCACCAAGTATAAACCATCATGTACATTTGTAGGTTGAACAAGTAAAGCAACAACTAAGAACAATCAAACAATAATTAACAAACTAAACAGACAAAAAACAATAACAACGAGAGTTTGGGTTTTTAAGGACATCTGTGGATTATTAATAATCAAATATAAAGGTAGTTTCATTTTATTGTTAAAAAAAATTAACGAATATTTTTAGATAATGATTTGATCTGATTTCGTTATAATTATTGTAAAAGATAGAAAAAATAGAGTTCTCAACGGATTGGGCCTTTGCTTAATTGGTAATGCCCCCTCAAGCATGTAGATTGTAAGCTACGATTATTTTTTTATAAAAAAACAAACTATCTGTAAAGTTTGTGAGCGATTTTTCGATCTCACTCATGGGTAGGTACAGCTAATGCCACCCTAGAAATCTGACATATCTATTCTTATGGCACGCAAGGCAGGCAAAGAATAAACGAGCTATTTCTAGGCGGCAATTAGTAAATTCATCAAAGCTTTTGTGACGCAGGACAATGACCCTAAAATATGTGAATACCCATGATATGCTAATTTTGCCGATATTAAACTAATTAATTAAGCGAAATCTAAAATTATCGCAATACCTGAGTTTCGTGGATTTCCTCTTAAGTGATCATGTTTGTTTCAGCTAGGGTCCAATCCGACGCACGAGATCCGTTTAAATTTGCGGAAGGTGCGATCGTAGAGATAGAACTCTAGCATCTTCTAGGTCGGGTCGGGCACTCATTCGTAAATCCAATGTGGAATCGCTAAATCCTCGCCAGAGCTTTTGAATTGAAGTGATCCAATGGCTCAAATTGAATCTAGAGTTTTGGGATTTGAATGATCAAATAGAATTGGGTAAATTGGATTCAGGAAATTGGTAAAGAAATAGTGAAAATAAGGTAAAGAGAAGATTAAGATCTTGTGGGCATCACACCCTTGGCTTCACACCAAACCCACACGGAGAAGAAGAGTCACTCTTCAATGCTCTTCTCAAGCTCAATGCAAAAGCATTTTCTTTTTCATTCATTAATAATTGCCTCCAAAAGGTTTACAAAAGATATTTTATAGTGGCCATAAGTAAAACAAACCCTCAAATAGAAAAATACTAAACTACCCTAAAAGGTAGTAAAACTACCCTAAAAGTGACTTAAAAGAAAAGTCATAGAAAGGACAAAATGGTCGACGCCCATCGTTGACTCGCTCAAGCGACAACCAAAGGTCGCTCGAGCAACTGATGGCCAAAAGTTTGGCCTTGTTTCATATTCATCTCGCTCAAGCGATATGCAGGGTCGGTTGAGCGAATCTGGGCAGTAGGTGCCCTCTAGTCGCTCCTTTAGGCTATTTCCCCAGACAATGTCGATGCTCCGTGGTTCTGTCCTCGCTTCTCCTTACGTTGATACACGCGATACGACCCAAACCATCCATGGTGTCGGTGTCCTCGCCAATTCCCCAGACCAAAAGGGCTTCATCACCGATGAAGGGGAGTCGTGATATCGATAGAGTATATCAGGCTCTAAGCGACGAACCTCATCTTCATTTATCCACGTGTTTTTAGATTCCGGCTTACCCATCCACTTCAGTAAATACTTCTGAAATCCTCCACCAAGGGTGGACACCACAAGGTCATCTAAGATCTCCTCGATTACCTCTTTCCTCTGCTTGCTTGGGGAAGGAAGTGGTATAGGCTGCGAGGTTGGGTTGGAATTATAAATAAGAGACGTTTGGAAAGGATTGCAAGGAGGTGGGGTTGAGCCTAGATAAGGAACTAGGTCTTCCACATTGAATGTTGAACTACTCCCTGTATCTGGAGGAAGAGTAAGAACATAAGCATTAGGACCACAACCCTAAAAGGCCCAACGTCGCAGGCTTGGAGCTTCTTCGAGATTCCCGATGGGAATCGTTCAAGTCTAATCTCAACCATTACATGATCGCCGATTTGGAATTCTTTGAAATGTTTATGCGCATCCGCCGAAAATTTGTATTGATCATTGTTTGAATTAATTTACGTCTAATTTCGGCATGCAAGTTATGAATATGTTGTGCAAAGGGATCTGCAGACTTAAAAGTTTGGTGTGATGAAGACATAGGGATCAAATCTAGGGGTGTTCTAAGCCTATGACCATGTCTTACCTCAAATGGACTCATACCAGTGGACCTATTGACGGAATTGTTATATGCAAACTCGGCTAGGGGTAGAATGGAATCCCAAGTCCTAATGTGATCACAGACAAGACATCGAAGGAGATTGCCTAAACTCTTATTAGTAACTTCAATTTGGCCATCAGTTTGAGGATGATATGTCGATGAGAATTGGAGCATCATACCTATTATGTGCCATAGGGTCTGCCAAATGTAACTAGTTTACTTAACATCCCTATCTGACACAATAGTCTTGGGTAGCAAGTGGAGGCCCACCACCTCTGTGAAAAATAATTTCACAATATGGGTTGCGTCGGAGGTTTTAGTGCACAATATGAAGTGGGCCATCTTGGAGTAGCGGTCCACTACGACTAAAATGGAGTCGTGTTTTTTCGGAATCTTGGGGAGTCCAAGCACGAAATCCATCAAGATGCCTTGCCAAGATGTGTGTGCCACGGGCAAAGGGGTGTACAAGCTTGTGTTTTGCTTGATTTGTTTGGGCACTTGCCATGTACAACATTGTCTCACAACTCGGGTAACATCCCTCATGATGCTAGGGCAAAAAAAACTATCTTCCATGAGCGCAATAGTCTTGATATGCCCGAAATGACCAGCAATCCCTCTGACATGTAACTCCCAAATGAGGAAGTCAAGCAATGAAGTGCGGGGGATGCATAGACAATTGCCTTTGAACAAATACCCGTCTTCTAGGGTATAAATAGAGTTAGTGCTCGTCGGCTTACTAAGGAGGGTGTTGTAGTATTTCTCGAAATCTGGGCATGCGGGATACTCTTCTTTCAATAGCTCAACTCCGACGACCTCGATGCTCATCGATTGCAAAGTCGTCACCCGACAACTAAGCGCATCCGTCACTTTGTTCTCAACACTAGCTTTGCGCTTCAACACGAATGTGAACCTTTAGAAGTATTTGCCCCATGTCGCATGCCTTGGGTTTAGTTTCTTTTGGGAAGCAAGGAAGCGCAAAGCTTCGTGGTCGAAAAATAAAACAAACTCTTGCAGGCTAAGGTAGTGCTTCCAATACCAAAGGGATCGAACAACTGCATAAAACTCCTTATCATAGGTGGGGTATTTTTGTTTCGCTTCATTGAGCTTTTCGCTAAAGTAGGCCATCGAGTGGCCTTCTTAGGTAAGCACTCCTATCCTCACAGCCGATGCATCACATGCTACTTCAAAGACTTTTAAAAAATTCGGTAGACGCATGACGGGTGCACTAGTCATCTTCTCCTTAATCTCGGCAAAGGCTTTCGTCGTGACTTTGCTCCATTGAAACTCTTCTTTTCTCATGCAGTCGGTGATGCCATAATGGTGCTAAAGCTTCAAATGAAGCGAGATCGAATGTAGCCAAACCATCAATATCTTAAGCACTGAAGTGCTAAATATGACTCTGAATCACCGGTCAACGCCAAAGGCTCTTGGGTAAGGACTTCGGTTATCAATCGAGAAAGTGTTGGTACCCGATTGACCCGCTCGTAAGCGGTCTCTACTATGGCCAAGTTTGTGTTTAGATGTATATAAAATATATATATATATATAAGAGAAAAAGTGCGCGGCACTTCCCCTTGCCCGAAGGCACCTCGATCCTATTGAGCCCTTCGCACTCGCAGAAATTTTGGCAGCGTAACAATTCAATTCTAGGATAAAGAAAAAGAAAAGAAGGTAGAGGAATAGAGGGGAGAACCGAAGCTCTCAGGCCCTTGTAGCACCATTAGTTGAATCTTCGCGTGAGAACGACATCGATGAGCTTCTGATAGCATGTGGGTTAAGGAAAGAGGCGTAGCTAGCTAAGGCTTGGATGATATGAGCTTGGAAATGATGATGATTCTAAAGGTATGAGATGGGCTAAAGCTTCTAAGGTTTGAGAAATTTTAATTTTTTAAGCAAGTGAGGAAACAAAATGCAAGTCTCTTCTCTTAGAAATTTCAAAATATCCCTTAAACAAGGGGGGTGGCTCTCTATTTATAGAGGGAGAGGTGATTAGGGGGGTTTCTAAGTTTTAATTAGGTTTAGGAATTAGGTAATCTCTAATCTAAGGTTTCTTAGGTTCTTGAAGGCTTAAAAAGGTGGGAATAGGGTTTAATGGTAGATGATAGGGTGATGGGTTAGATGGCATAAGGGTTATAACTTAAACTAGTGAGGGCACTAGGGTCCTAAAGAAACCTCAAGGAATGGGATGGTCAACAAGTCAAACCCCAATTTTGAAATCTGCCATTTTTGGAAGAAAGTGAAATTTTAAGCTTAGCGTGCATATTATGAAATATGCACGCTAGGTATAAGTTCCACTCCAGAACCTGAAAGTTCTAGCCCAAGAAGAGGCTTTTCCTAAAGCAAAAGCCAATTTTGGCTTAGCGTGCATATTATGCACGATAGGCAAAATTCTGCCAAAAATTGCCTTAGCATGCACGCTAGGGTAAAATCCTACAGTTTTCATCATTTTTCAAATCACCATAACTTTTGATATACAACTCGGATTGAGGTGATTCTTGGCTCATTGGAAAGCTAGGAACCTCTACTTTTCAATGGTATAGGCCTCAGCACTAGTAGATATCTATGCAAACTTTGGCACTCCTCTTTCCATCCACTATTCTGTTTGGGCTTTCTATGGGTCCGGGAAGGTTTTAAGGGTTTTGGTTAATTCTTAAGGGTTTGGGATGATTCCTAAGGGTTTTGGGATGATTCCTAAGGGTTTGGGAAATATTTTCGGAAGCTCGAGGGTATGCCTTTCTCGAAGTACTAATCAATCGAGCCTTGGGCCAAATTTGGGTGTCTACAGACGCCCTTCTTTGGGAATCTGCTTGTAGAACTTAGAGAGTAGCAGAAGCCCAACACTAGTGATCGAATTCTACAGTTGCCCAATGTGTTGGAAAAACGTCCATTCCTCAAGGCTATCGGTCCCCAAGCGCTTAGCGGCATTACTAGGCATAATCGTGATGGTATAATTGAAGATGCACAATGTTTGAGATTCACTTCGAACAAGACTGCACCGTGAGCGGGAGGGTGATCAACCCATACTTAAAGATCAGCGTAAAGCAATGACGCGAAGATCCAACGGTTTGTGCCCAATCTAATGAGGCATTGATTGCCCCACTTGATTGGCCACAGGTGCCCCTATGCGAGGTAAGATTCAAGATCTTTGGGCGAACCCATTGATCTCGAGGTTATTTTAGCACAACTACTCGAGTGGAGTGAATATTGATGTCGCAATGCTTTTTGGGAGTGTGTGCCACTTTTGATAACGATCTTACAAACAGATCAACTATGTAATAATATAGACCCATTAGGGGGACAATACATAACAAGGCGATGGAAGTCCTGACCCAGATCCAGTCCGGGTACAATTTACGAGAACAAATGACAATCCAACGAATACCTAGATGCATAGTGTACACGTTATAGGGATATCGTGCAGGTTTTAAGCCTACGACCGAGAATAAACACAAGAAAAGACCCCTTCTCATCCATGTTTGAACATAGTTATTCGATATGTAATCTCATTTAGCAGTGGAATCAAACCGATCGAAACATTGACTGTTTGACAAAGATTGAAACCGTCTCACTTTGAAGTAGGATCCAAAGATCTAAGGCGAACCTCAGATTTAGGACATTAATCCTCTGCTCTGCCCATTGCCGAGAGGTTACTGCCTCGAGGCTTTGGGTCATTTGATGTTCCTGCACATTCTCAAGAAAACGTCAATCCCTTTTTGTTTATACAGATAACTAATGTGCTTTCTAATTAAGAGAAGAAGTAAATTTTTACCTACATTTTTTTATTTTTTCTTTTTTCAAAACTTATATATTTTTTAGATATTTTTGGTTTTTCCTTTTTCTCTCTTCTTTGAGATGAAAGTACGATGCTACAAATATGTGCATGGACATAAAAGGGAGTATATATTTTTGAATTTTTTCGAATTTCTATTTTTTTTTCTTCTTTTTTTGTTTGATGCCTTAACAATTGGATGAAATAACAGGTCCCATTTTGATCATAGTTGAACCCTGTTCAGGAGGTCGAACCTGAGCGAGGTTCATAATTTTTACCAAGGTTAGAACACCCATCCCTTTGGATTGAGTTAACCTTTTATCCTTACCTCTGGTCATACATTTGACGGTACAATCTGAAGATATACTTGGTCCGGACCCGATTTGAGCAAACATGAGCGACCCAATTGGCAACCAAATAATTTGATATTGTAACCAAGGGAGTAACTGATGATTTTCTTTTTTTCTCTTTTTTTTCTGTTAACCTTTTTACGCACAGTGCCCAAGATGGATTTTCGCCATGCCCGTTATCGCCCTCTTTTTTACTCGAAACACCCTTTCGGGTTTTCACTACGTCCGTGGGTTTTTATATTTTTACCCCAAGCGCCTTTTTAGGTTTTCACTTGGTCCGCACAAGCTCGCTCTTTTTTTTGCCCCCTTTCGAGTTTTCACCACGTCCATTTTGTTTTGAGCTTGTATATTTTCTTTTTTTTCAATTTCAAAGATCATGGCAGAGACGTTGATTCCATCATAGCCAGTTTGATGGAGTTCTTCTGTGTCTCTCAGCTTGGCTTGTGCTAACTTAATGAATATTGTGACTGCTTGTAGACCTTAGAGAGGGCTTTCTCTTGGGATGAATCGCGGCCATGGGTTGAAAGGGATAGGTTAAGAATTTTGAAGGTATTCTCGGGTTTTAAAAAATTTTCTTGATTGGGTTCCAATTGCCGTAATACACTTCTTCCTTCGGAGATTTTTACTATAAATGCCCCATGATTTTTCTATCTTCTTTTTTTTGTTCTTTTTCCTTTTTTCAGACATCCTCTTTTTGGGATTTTGCTTTTCTGAGTTTTTTGGATTTTTTTGGTAACTCTTTTCCTCTCTTCTTCTCTTTTTTTTGTTTGGTATATACATTTTTTCTTTCTTCTTTTTCTGAGGAGGGGTTTATGAAGGAAAGGTCATTGGCTCAAATTGGTAGGCAAAATATATGAGCATTCAAGGACACTTTTTGACTACTTGGCTTTGAAATGATGGCCTCTTTTAAAGGACCCTTAAGCAGTCGCGTATCCATCTTGTCAATACTTACCTTGTCGTGAGAGACTAGGAGTAGAATCGCCATACGTATCCAGCGATGATGGGCTCAGAAAAATGTTTTTCGTCCATGGTGGCAAGGCGGAGCACGTATCCAGGCAGTACTTCTCTGATGATGTAGGATCCTTCCCAGTTGGGTTTGAATTTCCCTCTCGGATCAGCGTGGAGAGAAGGGAAGATTTTCTTGAGTACAGTGTCACCCACTTTCAAATTTCGAGTGCGAACACGTTTGTTGTAAGCACGTGCGATCCGCCCTTGATAGATTTAGGTATGACACAAGGCTTGAAGCCTTTTCTCATCGATCAAGTTCAATTGTTCGAAACGGGATCTCTCTCTTTCGGCCTCCGGTAGATCAGACTCGATTTAGATACGGAGTGAAGGTACTTCGACCTCAACTGGTAGCACGGCCTCGGTTCCATACGCAAGGGAAAACGGTGTTGCCCCTGTAGCAATACGGACCGGCGTTCGATAAGCCCATAGTGCGAAGGGTAGCATTTCACTCCAATCTCGGTATGTGACAACCATCTTCTCAAGGATGCGGACAAGTGTCTTGTTTGCAGCTTCGACAACTCCGTTGGTTTGCGGCCGATATGGTGACGAGCAATGATGCTTGATTTTATACTGCTCGCATAGGGCTTTGATATGCTTGTTCACAAAGTTGGTGCTGTTGTCTGTGATGATGTCCTTGGGCATGCCGAATCGACATACGATGTTGTTCTTGATAAACTTTTCGACATGGTTGGCTGTGATGTTTGTATAGGATGATGCCTCTACCCATTTGGTGAAGTACTTGATGGCAACTAGGATGAACTGATGCCCATTGGATGCTTTGGGATTGACCTTTCCGACGACGGCGAGACCCCATGTGGCAAATGGCCAAGGAGTGGTCATGTTGTGTCAATCTATGGCAGGAGCATGTATCAGACTGGAGTGTTCTTAGCATTTGTGGCACTTCTGAACGTGCTTACAACAATCAGTTTCCATGGTAGTCCAAAAATACCCTTGCCGTAGTATCTTTTTGGCAAGCATATGCCCATTGGCGTGGGCCCCGCATACTCCTTTGTGGATCTCCTTCACGACATTGGCTGCCCCGCTTTCAGTTAGGCATCGGAGCAAGATATTGTTATATGATCGCTTGTAGAGGCACTCACCGCAGATGACGTAATTGCTGCTAAACGTTGGATGGTCTGCCTGTCTGTTTTAGATGTACCTTCAGGAAAAGCTCGAGTTCCGATAAAATTCTTGATATCTGAGAACCATGGGGCTCATCATCTGTCTTTGTGGATCCCTCGATCTGGAGGCAAAAGGCCAGCTCATTTCTCTGTCCAATCATGATTGACTTCATTTCGACGCCATATGAAATTTCGACCATTGATACCAAGGTTGCAAGTGCATCGGAAAATCGATTTCTCGCTCGTGGGACATAGGAGAAGGTAATGTCGTCAAAGAATGCGATCAAGTCTTCGAGGTGCTCATGGTATGGGATTAACTTCTCATCATTTGTTTTCCAATCTCCATTGGTTTGGCATATGATTAAACACCCTGAGATGAGTTACGTTCAGATCGAGAGCTGCTTGTAAGCTAGCTACGCAAGCTTCGTACTGAGCCATGTTGTTGGTGCAGAGGAAGTTAAGCTTGAAGGAAACTGGTATGTGGAATCCTTTTAGCGAGATTAGAGCAGCGCCGACCCCTTGACCCTCGGCATTCGATGCCCCATTGAAGTGCATTACCCAGGCCTCTTCTGCCTCTTCTGTGTCATCCTCTGTCAAGAACAAGATGACTTCATCGGGGAACTCGGTTCCCAAAGGCTCGTAGTCAGGTAATGAATTTTCGGCAAGATGAATAGTGAGTTATTGCCCCTTGATTGACTTCTGCATGACATATGTGATGTCGAACTCTGATAAGAAAAGTTGTCAGCGTGCAATTCGGCCAGTGAGAGGCGGCTTTTCAAATAAGTATTTCAAGGGATCCATTCGAGCCAAGAGGAGAACTGTCTGAGATAGCAAGTAGTGGCGAAGCCTCTGTGTAGCCCAAACGAGAGTTAGGCATGTTTTCCCCATATGAGAATAGTGTCTTATAATCGGTGAACTTCTTGCTCAGGTAGTAGATTTTTTGCTCTCTTCTTCTGGTTTCGTCGTGCTGCCCCAGGACACATCCCATCGAGAATTTTGTCGTGGAGAGGTACATTAAGAGTGGTCTCCTGGGTACTGGTGGTACCAAAACTGGGGGGTTGAGAAGATAACCTTTGATTTTATCGAACGCGGCTTGACAATCCTTGTTCCTTTCGACGAGCGAGTCTTTCCTTAGTAACTTATAGATCGGCGTGCAGATACGAATTAACTGTGTAATGAACCGACTGATATACTATATTCTGCCCAAGAAACCTCTGACCTCTTTCTCGGTAGATGGTGGAGGCATTTCAACGATGGTTTTTACTTTGATTAGGTCAACCTCGATGCCTCTCTTGCTGACAATGAAACCCAGTAGCTTTCCTGACATGGCGCAGAATGCGCATTTTTGTGGGTTTAGACGTAGCCTGTACTTTCTCAATCTTTCGAACAGTTTTTAGAAGTTCACCAGATGATCACCTCTCTCCTGAGATTTAGCGATCATGTCGTCGACGTACACCTCGATTTCTCCGTGCATCATGTCGTGGAACAGTGCTGTCATGACCCTTTGATATGTTGCCCCAGCATTCTTCAATCCGAATGGCATGACTTGGTAACAGAAGGTTCTCCATGGGGTAATGAATGTTGTCTTTTCTCAGTCTGTTTCCGCTAGTTTGATCTGGTTGTAATCAGAGAATTCGTCCATAAATGAGAGCATCCCATGCCTGGCAATGTTATCGAGCAAGATGTCGATGTGTGGCGAAAGGAAGTCGTCTTTCGGGCTCGCCTTGTTGAGATTTATGAAGTTGATGCACATGCGAACCTTTCCATCTTTCTTCGGCAGTGGCACAATGTTGGCTAGCCACTGCGGGTATTTGGAGATCATGAGGAAACCCGCATTGTATTGCTTTATGACCTTGTCTTTCACTTTTAACATCCATTCTGGCCTAAGACGCCTAAATTTCTGCCTGACAGGCATGACATCGGGATATAGCGGCAACTCATGCTCGACCAAATCGGTGTCCAAACCAAGCATATCCTCGTACAACCATGCGAAGACATCTTGGTATGACCGAAGGAAATCAATCATGCTTTTCGTTCCTCGGGAGACAGCGACATTCCAATCTTAGTGATTCTAGGAACCTCCTCGGTACCCAGATTGACATCTTTAGTCTCTTCAACAATCGAGGTAGGGTCATACTCAAAATCGGCGTATTGTTCAAAGAGCTCATTGGGAAGCTCCTCGATTAAGTCCTCACCATCCAGATCCGTGACTCCTATCTCTCCTTGGATTTCTATAGGAAAGAGATCGATTTCAAGTCAGGCGGGGTCTTCCTTTAAGGCATCATTTTTCTTGCTTTTTCAAGAGTTTTAAAAGATAATATTTTTGGATTTTGTGTTTTTTCTATGTTTTTGGGATTTTTCTTTTCTTTGGAGGTAGGCCCTTGGCAAGGCGGGTTTTTATACATGCATGGGTTGTTTTTTTTGGGAAGCCAGTGTCGTATTTATGGTCATTTGATGCTTTCAGAGTTAGGGGGCATTGAAGCCCAATTCCTCACTAAGGGTGCCACACATTTACCTGATATTGTGGAGGAAGCTAATTGAGATGGCTTTTGAGGGTCAGCCTCCATAATATTTACCATTGGCTCATCTAGGACATGGTCCTCAAACATTAACAAAGGCTTTGGGTGGGTCATGGCAAGTGGCTGCATTGGCGGGGGTACCTCCTCCCGAAGAGTGACAGCGAGGCGAGTCTATTTCAATTTCCGGGGGAATGATTTGGGGATTGGTTTGGTGGATGACGGCCTTTTTGTGCGGGGTCAGCTATGTTGCCCCATTTTGATCAATTTTAATGACCCCAACACTTACAAATGTGCTCCTAATGTGTGGCCGTGGACGGGGTTTATCTTCCAGGTCTATCCCCTGGCTTTGGTGATGGCAATGGTTCGGGCCATTTCCTTAGCCTCTTGGATTTCTTCTTCGGTAGGCTTGTAGCCTAAGCCGAATCTAACATGTTGACCACCTTTGCTCTGACTGGGTCCCTCCTACCTTGCAAGTGAGGGCCCAACCCTTTACCTCTTTGGTAACCCCACTTTTGGAGCATTCCTACTGTTGCAATCATTCCTCCTATTTTTTTCATGGCCTTTTCGGAGGATTCTGACGCCACTGCCGTTGACACATCAAATTGAAAACTGTGAAGCTCTATATCCTCAGCTGTGTGCGGTACATCTAGCATCTTGAGATTTTCGATGTTATAGGTCATTTTCTCTATTTCTTCTCACCCCTCTCCCATGATGGTAATGACCTTCTGATTTGATATAAACCTGAGTTTTTGATGCAAGGTCGAAGGTATTGCCCCGATTTCGTACAGCCATAGGCGCCCTAGCAGTAGATTGAAGGTGGATTTGATATCCATGACTTGGAATGGGATGGAGATCATTGGCCTGATGATGAGATCAAGATCAACTTCTCCTATCACTTCTCTCCTGGTGTTATCAAACCCTCGGACTCCTGTCTTGGCCAGTTTAAACGTCAACGGATCGACCCCTACACGGGTCGCAGCCCTCAAAGTGCACACATTTAGTGTCGAGTCGTTATTTACTAGTACCAAATGGATCACCAAATTTGTCGTTTCTACCATAATATTGAGGGGTCGGGAGTGGATGTGAAGGAAAATGGGGTGTTGTTGGGATGGATGGGGGAAAATGAGGGGGACTTGGAGTGGATGTGGAAAGAAAATGGAGTGGATTTTGGGTGGTGGTGGAGGAAAAATGGGGTGGATTTTGAGTGATGGTGGAGGGACGATGGATGGAAAATGGGGTGGATTTTGAGTGGTGGTAGATGGAAAAATAGGTGCACCGAACGGTCCGGTGACATTAAATCGGGATTGGGTGGGGGGATCGGAGATGGGTGTCTCCTCCATGTGGGAATGTGATAGGGAAGGTGGTGGGGATGAATTTGGGTAGGCATAAGCCAGATTGACCACCCAAGACATGGTTTGAAGGCGGATTGGGGATGGATTTTTCGGATACGGCCCAAAGACATTCTTTCTTCCCCTACGGGACAATGGCGGGTTTGGCGATGCCGTTGTCACAGCACCACGGACTCTCTTTTTTGGGTTTTTTATGCATATATATATTTTTTATTTTTATTTTTTTTTTGAGATTTTTGGATGAATTTTGAAAAAAAAGAACAATTTGAACTTCCCTTTTCTTTGATTCTGGTGGTGCTCTTTGGGGCCTTGGAACTCCCTTTTCGGGTGACGTTCACACCCCTAATGCCTCCCACAGCGAGATCCCGATGCACTTTTGAAGAATCAAAGGAAATCCTTTGATCTATGTAAAGGCACAAAAATCCACGCGATAACCCGATCCCTCGGAAGAGTCAATAAGAGGGCGACCTCTCTTGACCGGCGAGAGCGTTTTGAGTATCAAGATTGTGGGATTTATCAGGAGTTTGAAGACCCACTAAACGGGGGGTTCGGGAACAGTAAAAAGGCCCCAAATTCAGGTTGCTCAGCTAGAATAAGCTAAGCGTACATAATAGGTACGTTGGGCTTAAAAATTCTAAAATTTGGCTTAGCGTACATATTATGTACGCGAGGCAAGATTCTGGAATTTTTTTGGCCGAGCGTATGTAATATGTACGGGAGGCTAAATTTCAGCCTAGCATGTACTTATGTATCCTAGGCTAAAATTAATATATATATATATATATATATTTCTTTTTCTTTTTTTTTTTCTCAGCAGCAGCAAACTCGAGTCGGGGACTGCTTTTCTTTGTTTCTCTAGGTCCCTCCTTTCCATACCTAGGGATACAAGGCTGTTTCGGTTTGACTAACGCACTCCCCAAGGGGTTTAAGCTAAGTAACAAGTTCGGTCACCCACCCGATATACCTCTAGCGCAAGTGCCTTCTCAGATACTGGATGGGATGGTGCCTTTCGAGGTCATCACCACTATGGCAGCCGCTCTACCGGGACATATGTATCGCTGCATAAATTCCCCCCTTTTATGTAAAAACTACCCTCGAGAACGAATTAATTAAGTCCCCCTCTTTGTTCAATTTTAAGTTCAATTTTTAGAGAGTTTTCTTTAAGTTCAAAAACGGGTGGTGAGAGTCCTGTGCCGCCTCTACTAGCCGACGTCCACTGTTGGAATATGAATCTAAAATATCAAGTAACCTGCCAAATGACTATGGTAGTAAAAATGACAGAAAATAAAGCAAAACTATCAAGTAACCAGCCAAACGGCTAAGGTGGTAAATGACTAAATCGTAAATCCTCAAGTAGGCCCACCAAACAGCTAAGGCGAGTAAAGATTGAATCATAGGGGTAAGTAAAAATGTGGAATAGTAGGGGTAAGTAAGCAAATGGAACAAAAAGTTAGTAAACGAGAAAACACAGGTAAAAAGAGATGTCAAAACTTCAAGGAGAAGCTCTACAAGTTATCCCTAGCGGAGTCGCCATTTGTGCAACCGTGGGCTCTCGAGTCCATTGCGACGATGCGCTCACTTAAAAAAGATGGAATCACCACTCGGAGCTTTTGGTGTCCCAGGATACCCAAAATCAATATCTTAAGCACCGAAGTGCTAAATATGACTCCGAATCACCAGTCAACGTCAAAGGCTCTTGGGTAAGGACTTTGGTTATCAATCGGGAAGGTGTTAGGCACCCGATTGACCCGCTAGTAAGCGGTCTCTACTATTGCCAAGTCTATGTTTAGATGTATATAATATATATATATAAGAGAGAAAAAGTGAGCAGCACTTCCCCTTGCCCGAAGGCACTTCGATCCTATTGAGCCTGTCGCACTCGCCGAAATTTTGGCAGTATAATGGCTCAATTCTAGAATAGAGGAAAAGCATAGAAGGTAGAGGAATAGAGGGGAGAGTCGGAGCTCTCAGGCCCTTGTAGCATCGTTGGTTGGATCTTCGCGTGAAAGCGACACCGGTGAGCTTCCGATAGCACGTGGGTTAAGGAAAGAGGCTTAGCTAGCTAAGGCTTGGATGATATGAGCTTGGGAATGATGATGATGCTAAAGGTATAAGAGGGGCTAAAGCTTCTAAGGTTTGAGAAATTATGATTTTTAAAGCAAGTGAGGAAACAAAATGCAAGAGTTTCTTCTCTTAGAAATTTCAAAAGATCCCTTAAACAAGGGGGGGTGGCTCTCTATTTATAGAGGGAGAGGTGATTAGGGGGGGTTTTAAGTTTTAATTGGGTTTAGGAATTAGGTAATCTCTAATCTAAGGTTTTCTAGATTTTTGAAGGTTTAGAAAGGTGGGAATGGGGTTTAATGGTAGATGATAGGGTGATGGGTTAGATGGCATAAGGGTTATAACTTAAACTAGTAAGAGCACTAGGGTCCTAAAGAAATAAACCTCAAACAATGGGATGGTCCACAAGTCAAACTCCAATTTCGAAATCTGCCATTTTTGGGAAAAAGTGAAATTTTAAGCCTAGTGTGCATATTATGCACGCTAGGTATAAGTTCCACTCCAGAACCTGGAAGTTCCGGCCCAAGAAGAGACTTTTCCTGAAGCAAAAGCCGATTTTGGCTTAGCGTGCATACTAGGCAGCAAAATTCTGCCAAAAATTGCCTTAGCGTGCATAGTATGCACACTAGGGTAAAATCCTGCAGTTTTCATTGTTTTCAAATCATCATAACTTTTAATATACAACTCAGATTGAGGCGATTCTTGGCTCGTTGGAAAGCTGGGAACCTCTACTTTTCAATGGTTATAGGCATCAGCTCCAGTAGATATCTATGTAAACTTCGGCACTCCTCTTTTCATCCACTATTCTGATTGGGGGGCTTTCTAAGGGTCCGAGAAGGGTTTTAAGGGTTCGGGCTGCTTCTTAAGGGTTTGGGATAATTCCTAAGGGTTTTGGGATGATTCCTAAGGGTTTAGGAAATGCTTTCGGAAGCTCGGGGGTACGCTTTTCTCGAAATACTGGTCAATCGAGCCTTGGATCAAATTTGGGAGTCTACAGCAGGTAAGGGGACTCTACTTTGTTTTAGTAAAGTGAATAACTTTTTTATTAGGAGCCATGGTAGGTGCTTGGTATCAGCACCATTTAGAATAAAAAAATATAATGAAAATCATGACCCTCCCAGTTTAGAAATACGAACACTCACTGATTGCATAGATTATGGATAAAATTATGTATCCAATGTTTCATTAGATCATATTTCTCAATTCTGCAAAATATACCTCTCAATTTACGTTTCATAAACTGCACATGTATATTTGATCTTACCTGCGTATTTGATTATGCTATGGAATTAGTCCAGAAAGAGTAGCTTTCTACTGAGTTCCACGACTCAGTTGGTTTTCAACTTCAGGTTCTCCGGCGCCTCTTCATTCGTCGCCATCCGTTCTTGAAACTCGGGTAGACTGGATATGATGTATCGATACATACACTTTTGGAGTATGCGGTTGTGTAGTAGTTGGTTTGTACTAGAAGCCTTGTTGGACATATGATGATATCAAGATCCGGTGACATTCGAACAGTTTTAAAAAGGAACTACATTTTGATTTTGTATTATGCAAACTATTTTCGTTCAGTCAAAGGCAGTTTTATGTTTGTATTTACGTTTTCAGCAGTATGAGTTTATTGTACAAAGAACTCTTTTTATCTATATAATTATGTTTGTGAGAAAGGTTTGGTGTTTTCCAGAGGTGTGATTTAGTTCTGAAGCTAAATATGTGGCCCAAGTTTTTAATTTTGAGAAAATTGCTTCCGCTAAGCTTTTAAAAAAAAGTTATTGAGACGTTTTTATAGAAAGGATCCCACTATGGCTCAAACAATAAGAGTAAGATTAGTCGGACCCCGATCTCACACTAGCCCATGAGCCTAAGGAGATGGTCTCATGGGACCTAGTCCGGGATAGGGTCCTGACACATATACATGATAACTAAAGATGAAGTTGCTTCTATTTTCTCGGTTTACCATAAACTCAATTCAAAATCAGTTCACTACCTCTATAAAGTCTATTTGATCCGATAATGGGAGGAATATTTTTCTCATCTCCTCTAGTCCTACCTCCTAAACTATTAGGATGGAGAAGCAGACATCATGTCCCTACACCCCTCAGCAAAATGGGATAGTCGAAGGAAGAACCGCCACCTCTTGGAAGTTGCTCGGGTCTTATTGATTGGATGGAATATCCCAAGGAATTTGTAAAGTGAAGTTGTTCTTCTCACAGCATGCTGATGGGGACATCACGATCAAGAGCATTGGATTCAGGCCGAGAGATTGTCTAGCATTAGAAGAAACGGAAAGGGAGCCGAAATGGAAGAGTTGGAAAAAAAAAAAAGAATGTGAAAGTGGTTTAGAGCTCAAATTCGAAGGACTGAAGAGTTTTCGCATCACTTTCTGCGCAACCATCGGAAAAGTGATCATAAGTCTATCCATATGTGTCGGAATTGTGTGATTCTTGTCTTGTTGGAAAGCTACTTCGATAAGCTTTCAAATAAGACTAATTTCACGTTAATCGGACATCGTTTGACTTTTCAAAAGTGGTCGCGTAATAAAAATACAGGATTTAGTTTTTCAAGGCAAACTTATCTTTTAGTATTTATTTGTTTTAGGGTTTTCTTTTTTTTTAGCCTACTATATATAAGGTCTTTATAACTTTGTAATAGGGAGTTGATTATTGAGTGAAAATTGAGAGCTTGCTTTTGTGCAAACCCTAGAAGACTTGTGAAAAGTTTTCGATCGAATGAGCGAATCTTTCGAAACCTGAGGAGTGAGCAATCATTTCTCGTACAACTTAGAGCAAAGCCGACATACAGCCTTGGTGTGAAGCCTCGGAACCCTTGGTGTGAATCCTTGGATCTTATCCCTCTCGTTTATCTTTTTATTTATTTATTATTTGGTAATATTTTCCCTTGTGATAAATTCCTAAACCCCAAACGTAAAAATTTACATTTTTTTATCTATCCCTTTTGATTACTTTAATCCCTTGAGCCTTCGCTTTCCCAAACTTTAGGAGTCAAGAGACGAGACCATAATTGTTGCTTGATGCCCTAAACTAGATCGAAACTCAAATCCTTCATCGGATCCGTTTTTCTAGATCAAGAATATCGATGCATGTGAGCTTTAAAATTGAATTAACCTAGTTGCTTTATTGAATTCATTAAATTATTTCATGTGTTGGGTGATTTCGAATATTTTTGTTATTCAATTTAATCAGAGATTAATCCCAAACTGCATAATTAGGATTTTAACGTTTGTCCCGCATCAGAGTTGGTATCAAAACTCAGTTTTAGTTTCAGGGTTTCGGTGTTCATATAGGTTTTAGGTTATTTTATTTTTGCATCATATCGTTTTGTGTTGCATAGTCATGGATCTCGATAGGATAGAAGCCCTTCTTAATGATTTTGCGGCCGAGTTTACCACGAGTCAAGCCGCCTTTCAAGCCAAACTGCAAACTCAGCAGGAGGATTTGAAAATCCGTCATACTCAAAACCATAGTCGAACTTCCCAATTTGAGTCAAGGAGCACCTACACTAAAGGGATCTCTAATTTCCGGGTTCCACCATCGAAACCCGTGATTACTCCTCCAAATCCCCAAATTGCTAAAGCGAGAGGAGCAACTGTTGAGAGCCCTAAACCCTGTGGTCGTAACAAGTGCTATAAGTGCCAAGGACTTGGGCACTTTGCATACCAATGCCCCACAAAATTTTTCACTCTGGATTTATTGACTTAAAGAGAGAATCCCAAGGAACCGGAAAATAGAAAAGTGGAATAAGAAGTGTATGACCCTCATACTGTGATGAGTGAGGAGATCGAAGAAGCTGATGCAAGTCTAGTTTGTGTTAAAGAGGCTTCTATTTCCATTGTGATTAGTGACGTTGAGTCGAATACACGTGAGTCCATCAGACTGGGTATACAAGAACCATTAGTGTCAATTGAATCGAGTACCCCAAAATCTTTGGTTTTGGTTTAAGCGAGTAAGCATGAGTTCCTTGAGCCAAGTGTATATGAGCCATTAGTGCCCCGTGATTCGATCACACATGAATTGTTAGAGTCGATAGGAACATGTCTACATACTAACTTGCATGGGATTAATCATCAAATTTTACTGAATGCTGAAAATACACCGAATGTCACTAACACAACGAATTTATTTAATGATTTAATAACGACAATTGTGCGTTAGTTCCTGATAGTCTCGAACATGTGGAACTACTCCCAAACTTGAAAAAGGGTAATGATGAAAGCCCAGGATTTCCTCTAGACAAGGGCGCTCTTCCGATAATTACGGCGGAAGATCTTACGCCTATTTCAAGCCTTGCAACTATGTCTTTTGGTCCATTCCTTGCTACCCAACCAAACGAGTCAAACCCATTCAACAAATTCATAACCCATACCCTACCTGAGCCATATGAGAAAAGGTTGAATGAGGAGGTTCCAAAGTTTTCAAACTTCACTACCAATGTGGGTAAACAGTAAGAGTATCTCACAGCAAGGAAAGACAAGCCGGGAGTTGAGCACCCAAAGCGTACCGTACATGAGTTCTACAACTCATCAGGGATGAGTTCTCCCACCCGAAGAGAATTGATGGGGACATCACGATCATGAACATTGGATTCGGGCCGAGAGATTGTCCAGCAGCATAAGAAACGGAAAGAGAGCCAGAACGGAAAAGCCGGAAAGAAAAAGAACATGTCAATGGTTAAGAGCTCCAATTCAAATGACTAAAGAGTTTTTGCGTCACGTTTTGCGCAACCATCGAAAAAGTGGTCATAAGTCTAGCAATATGTGTTGGAATTGTGTGATTCTTGTCTTGTTGGAAAGCTACTTCGATAATCTTTCAAACAAGACCAATTTCACATTAATCGGACATTGTTTGACCCTTCAAAAGTGGGCGCGTAATAAAAAGATGGGATTTAATTTTTCAGGGCAAACTTGTCTTTTAGTATTTATTTGTTTTAGGGTTTATTTTTATTTTGTGGCCTACTATATAAGGTCTTTATAACTTTGTAATAGAGAATTGATTATTGAATGAAAATTGAAAGTTTGCTTTTGTGCAAACCCTAGAAGACTTGAGAAGAATTTTCGATCGAATGAGCGAATCTTTCTAAACCTGAGGAGTGAACAATCATTTCCCGTGCGACTTGGTGCGAAGCCAACGTACAGCCGTGGTGTGAAGCCTAGAAACCCTTGGTGTGAAGTCTTGGATCTTATCCCTCTCTTTTATCTTTTCTTTATTTATTATCTAGTAATATCTTCCCTTGTTGTGATGAATTCCTAAACCCCAAACCTAAAAATTTACTTTTTTTTATCTATCCCTTTTGATTACTTTAATCCCTTGAGCCTTTGTTTTCCCAAACCTTTAGGAGTCAAGAGACGACATCATAATTGTCACTTGATGCCCTAAACTAGATCGAAACTCGAATCCTTTATCGGATCCGTTTTTCTACATCGGAATATCGATATATGTGAGAACTAAAATTGAATTAACCTAGTTGTTTTATTGAATTCATTAAATTATTTCATGTGTTAGGTGATTTCGAATATTTTTGTTATTCAATTTAATCAGAGGTTAATCCCAAACTTGCATAATTAGGGTTTTAGCGTTTGTCCGGCATCACATGCTTTCTCATTAATAGAATGCCTACACCTATTCTTCAGGGAAAATCTTCTTAAAGCATGTTAATACCTTTAAAACCTCTTTTTCTTGTTTCTCCTAGAGTCTCTAGTTGTTTAGCCTTTGCTCAAATTCCTGAAATCAGTCGTGAAAAATTAGATCCCAAAGTTGTTCGGTGTATCTTTATCGAGTACCCTCCGTCATAGAAAGGGTATAAGTTGTATGATCCCATTACTAGGAAGTGGTTTGTGTCTATGGATGTCACCTTTTTGTAAGATACACCCTTCACTAAACTTCAAGAGGAGAAAGGGATAAAGGAAGAAAGTCATGGTGTGCTCCCATAGTGGAAGTGGAAGAAGATATTGAAGTAGTGAAAGATCATGAGAAGGAGAGAGAAGGGGCTATAGAGGAGCAGTCTCAATTTGATAGATAAAAAAAAATTAAGTCTTGTGAGAAAAATTTTTAAGGAAACTCAGAGAAAAGGAGCACACATCTGAAATCACAAAAGTATAGGAAGAGCCTCCATCTCAGGCCCTCGACCATGAACCTTCTTCATAGACAAATCCTCCTAGTAATCTTTACCTTTCCATCGCTCAGCGAAAAGGCACTAGACATCTTATTCAAAAGTTCGTCTCTTATAAAAGTTTATCTACTTCTCATTATACTTTTATCTTCCCTTAATTCTATTACTACTCCAACCACTGTTTCTAGTGCTTTGTCTCGGCCAATGTGGACAGAGGTTATCATTCAAGAGATGATGGACTTGGAGCATAACAAAATGAGGGATGTGGTGGACTTACATGAGGATAAGAAAGTTTTGGGATGCAAGTGGTTGTACATAGTGAAGTATAGGCTAGATGGTTCAGTGGAAAGTTGCAAGACTAGATTGATAGTAAAAGGATTCACTAACACTTGGAGTTGATCACAAGGAAATGTTTGCACTAGTTGCAAAACTTAAAACTATTAGAGTCATCTTATCTTTAGCCGCCTACAAGGGCTGGCCTTTGTCGTAGTTGGACATGAAGAATGCATTTATTCATGGTGACTTGGAGGAAGTTCATATAGCACTCCCACTCCCATCTGGCTTTGTCAAACAATGGGGGGGGGGGGCTACGAAAGTGTGCAAACTACACAAGTCTGTCTACAAGCTGAAGCAATTATGTGGTGCATGATCTAAAAAATTCAGTGTTGTCATTATGAGATGTTGATACAGGAGAAGCCACTGTGATCACACTCTTTGTGAGGAGAGGGATACGGACTATTGTTGTGCTAGTATATATTCATGATATCATCATAAATGGGAGGACAATAATGAAATTCTCTAATTGATGTGCTATATGAGTCAAACTTTCGAGATAAAAGACTTAATGCTCCTGAAATCTTTCCTTCAAATTGAAGTAACAAGGTCTAAGAAAGGGATTGCATTGTCAAGAGAAAGTATACATTTGATTTATTTCACGACATAGCTATGTTGGGATGCTCAAGGATCTGCTTATGTACCAAAGGCTTGTGGGTAAACGTCTTTATATTACCACGAGCAGGTTTGACATTGACTATGCAGTTAGTGTAATGAGTCAGTACATGCACTTACCACAGAATGTACGTCTTGATGCGCTGCATCGGATCCTACTATACATAAAAGGAAGCTTAGGTAAACGGTTCCTATATATCAATCATGGTCATCTTGATGTGGAGATATTTACTGATGCAGATTGGGTTGAGAGTCTTGATGATAGAAGATCCACTACCGGATATTGCACTTTCCTTGGAAGAAACCTGATAACATGGAATTCTAAGAAGCAACAAGTGGTACCAAACTCCTGTGCAGAGGGGAAGTACAGAATCATGTCTCAAGGGGCTAGAGAAGGATTGTGGGTAAAGCACATTTTGGCCATGATTCTCTATGACGCAGATTGCCCACTTCAATAAGAGAACCAAGCACATTGAAGTGGGCTGCCACGTCATCAAAGAGAAGGTTGAGTCTAATGAGATTAGCATTCCTCAAATTGGATCAGAAAATCAGCTTGCGGATACTCTTACAAAGGGTGTTAGAGGAAATAGATGGAAAGGAATCACCTCCAAGTTGGGCATGATAGACATCTATACTCCAACTTGAGGGGGAGTGTTGGTGTGTGGTGTGTCTATAGGATTTAGTATTAAGTTGGGGTGTGTCAGTATAATTTGGTTTTCTCTTTTTGTAAGTGGGTATGAGTGGAAATGGGTGTGTCAACAATAGTTTGTAAGTAAGTGATATAAATACTAATAATAGAAGGGGATTGTGAAGCATTAACTGAACCCTAATTTTTTCATCTCTCTTCTTCTCCCTCTTCTTCTTGTTCTTCTTCTTCCTCTTCTTCTTCCTCTTCCTCACCTAACTCTAACCCTAACCTTAATCTCACTTCACCAAATCTGACGTGTTTGGTTATAAAAAAGGCAAGCCCTTTGATCTTCATGAACATATCATAGATAAACGGCCAAAAACACGCGATCGTGCTCAAAGGTCACCCCCTGTCTTTAAAGCCCATCATTGTTGCATCTCGCTCATCTTGGAGTTCGTCGAAGTTGGTAGCCAACTAGATTAGGTCTACTATGATCTCCCCCAGAAGCAATCGAATATGGAGATGCAGCACAGCTCTCGTAAGGGAGGTCTTTAATAAAAATAATGACTAGATCGTAAAGCTAGAGATAAGGATGAGAGAAGGGTGTCGAAGATGTTGATAGACTAAGTAGAAGCTTTTTTCCACTAAACATGTTTCCCAGCCGGGTAAATAATCTGTGAATGGGCCATGAGGTTTTAATGTCTAGTTTGATCTCTCCCACAAGCAATCAAAGACAGATCTTGCAACACAACTCACATTGGAGAGGTCTTTAATGAAACTAATGACGAGAGTGTGAGGCTTTAGATGAGAAGAGGGGGCAGTCGAAGATGTGGATAGGTTAGAGAATTTTTTTTACTAAATATGTTGTCCAACCAGGTAAATAAAGTAAGGATGAATGGGTCATGAAATTTTAGTGCATCGGGTTTGGTGGGTCCATGGAAGTTGGTAGGAAAGGTGATGGATGGATCGGTGTAGTAATGTGGTGAAGGGTGATGTACGGATCGGTTGAGACTCAGATTCATTGGCTAAATTGTTCATAATAATGCATTTCCTCGAGAACGTGATGGAATAGCATAGAGAGCTTTTTCAGCAAGGTCACGAAACTCATTTGTATCAGCCAAAGAATGCCCTCTAAATGTGAGTCTCACATTCAATCAAACTTGGAAGAGGCAATTGTTGGGTTGGACAATGGACCAAGGACATTGCAGTTGCTTCTTCCACTAGCTTCAACTAAATGAAGTGAGTTAATGTTAGTTGGTGCCTATTCAAAAACAAATAGTTGTCGCTTATACCAAATATGTAAGTCTCTAAATAGTTGGTGCCTTTAAATATTAAGTCTTAAATTCGAACAAATTTGGAAGAGGCAATTTTAGGGTCAAACGGTGGACCAAGGACATTGCACTTGCTTCTTCCACTAGCTTCAACTGAATGAAGTGGCTTACTGTTAGTTAGTGCCTATTGAAAGAAAAAACAAAATATCCTGCTTATACCAAGGCCTTGATCCAGATGAAGCACATTCCTCTCCCCAACAATTGTACCTCATACGAGCAGTAAGGAGGCGAGAAGCAGTGCAGAAGAGACGAAGGCTGGTTGTGAGCGGCGGTGGTATTGGATGGAGATGGGTGAAAAATGGATGTAGGATCTTAAGCCATAAGCCACTAGAGCTTTGATACCAAGTAAATGTTGAAGGTGTGAAGGAGGAAACGATGAGAGAGAGAGGGAGATCATGAGCCTACATCGCTAATAATTTCATTAATCTTTAGGCGTCTATAAATTCTAAATATATCAAGTTGCTTAATCTATCCTAACCAAGCAAACGTTTTTAATACTAATCAGCCGAACATTCCCGAACTTACACTAATACCTAATTATACCCAACAACAGCAATGTTCCTTACTAACTGTTATTTGAACTTTAATATAAGTAAATTGATACTATTTTTCAGTAAAACAAACTAGCTTTTTTCTAAATTAAATGAAGATAGGACCCCTACTAAATCAGATGAAAAGGAAAATTCTTTTAATTTTTTCTCAAATGCAATGATACAATGCTATGGTGAAGTAATGAAAGTTTTATGTATTATAAAATTGCACAACCATCTTAATAAAAAAAGGAAATTAGAGAATTCGAACATTTACAAAGATATAAACATAAAACTCTAATCAAATTGGAGATATTTTGACAAGAACCCACATCCCTTTCAGCCAAAACTACCCCAAACCTGAAGATTATGGCCTTTTGAATTCACATTCATAAAATCAATCTTATGCATTGTAATAACAAACAAACAAAAAAATCAAAGAAAATGATATCCACTGAGTAGCAAACACCAAATGGAAATAAATAAATAAACCAATCATGACATATGTTTGTAGAGATCCATCCAAGAAAAGCCATAGATTAACATATAAAAAATTAACAAACCATAACAAAATTTAAGGCAATAAAAATAAAACTTCGTATCTCAATAACCAAATAAACAAGTAGGAAATTAATTACTTAAAAGGTAACTTAGAACAGGATCGGATCTAGAACCAACAAATATATGTATAACATAATCTGCTAAAAAATGGGTGCAAAACCCTAAAATAATCAAAATGGCAATTAAAAAAAATAAAAATTAAAAATTAAAAATTAAAAAAAAAAAAAAAAGAAACCTCTTTCACCGGCATCGCTGTCCTTGCGCTTTAGTAACTTCTTCACATCTTTCTTAATAAAAAAGTTCAGCATCTTTCTGCTACACAGCATGCCTGCTGCTACTACACTTAACTAACCAGTAGTGCGGGCAGGGAGAAGGAGAAAACTAAGAGAGAGAGAGAATATATATAAATAAAAAATAAACAAAAGAAAAGCCAGGCTTTGTTTTCGTTCGTTAGAGAGAGAAAATCGACACGTGGCATTGGGTTTTGGGAGAAGGGTGAGTTGGAGGAGGCAACATTCTGTAATCCTATGTCGGAAGCGCGAAAAGGCGGAGAGGGGTTGAGAAAATCACGGGCCAAACCCACCGACAGTTGGTGACATGGGATTTTTTATGTTTTATTAAAATACTAACTACTTGTGTACTTACCTTACTACTTTACTACTAGCTGGAGTTGATATAGGGTAAGGGGCCCGTTCAATCTAAAGCTATGCTACTTGATTCCCTCATTTTGTACAGGTATTTGCAACTAAAAATTCAGTCTCCCTAACAAATGATTCCCCTTTTAACACTGTTGATTGTCTTAGATCCCACCGTGAAGATCATTGTTTTGTCCCAATTTTTTACTATAGATTTGGAGATCATGGATCACCTATCAGATAATCAGATGTTGATTCTACGAGGCTTATATCCTCAAAAGTGATCTGGATCTATAGATACCCGAGTTTGGCCTAAGGCTCGACTGAATCATACTTTGAGAAAGGCATACTCCCGAGCTTCCGAAAGCATTTCCCAAACCCTTAGGAATCATCCTGAAACCTTAGAAGGCACCCCGAACCCTTAGGAACCTATCTGAACCCTTAGAAAGCCCAACCGAACCCATAGAACCCGATTTGAACTAAACCCGATTTGAACCAATCAAAACAGCAAATAGAAAGAAGAATGTCAAAGTTTAGATAGATATTTGTGTGAGTTGGAGCCTATACCATTAGAAAGTAGAGGTTCCTAGCTTTTCAACGAGCCAAAAATCGCTTAATTCTGAGTTATACATCAAAAGGTATGGCGAAATGAATAATGCGCAGAAATGCAGGAAATCAGGATGCAATCGTAAACATGATTCAGAATTCAAAATCATAATCAAAATGCAATCGTAAACATAATTCAAAATTCAAATTTTAAAATTATAAATTCTAAATCGTAATCAGGATGCAATCATAAACAAGAATCAGAATGCAAAATTGTAATCAGGATGCAATCATAAATAAGATTCAGAATTAAAAATCATAGTCAGGATGCAATCGTAAACAAGATTCAGAATTCAAAAACGTAATCAAGATGCAATCATAAACACGATTCATAATTCAAAATCGTTATGTTAGGATTCAAATCGTGTCTACCCCCATCATCCACCATTAAAACCCATTTTCACCTTTTCCAAGCCCTAGACATCCTCAAAAACCTTAGATCAAACATTACTTTGTTCTTAACATGGATCAAAATATCGTCCGATACCGATACGTATCGGTATCGGAGGTAGACGATACAGTACATTAAATGTACCGTATCACCCTTTTATATGGCTAATACCGGATGATAAATTCAATGTATCGTCCGGTATGTTACTGTTCCGGTACGTATCGTCCGATACGTACCGCTTTTTAGCTCGGACGATACATACTGATTTTTCGACATTTTGATCCATGATTCTTAACCTCCATTAAAGCTTAAGAACCTCCCTTTATCCCCCCCAACTCTATAAATAGAGGCCCTCACCCTTCACAAAAGGGACCGACCTAGACTGAGAAAATTTTATAAAAAAGAAGCAGCTAGAAAATTTTCAAAAACAGAGAAAACTAGAAAGGTCTCCTCCGACCATCTCAAAGCTTAAACCTTTGAGTCATGAAACCCAAATTCATCCCATACCTCCATACTTCCCTCAATACCATTTCCAAGCCTTAGCCAGTTAGGAAATCTCAACTAATCCCTCATACCCTCCAACTTTCAAGTCATAACAAGTTAAAACCCATCTCTAACCCATTTGCCTTCGGAAGCTCACCGGAGTTAGCATCAAAGCGAAGATTCAGGGCGATGCTACAAGAGCACGAAAGCTTCGGCTCTCCCCTTTATTCTTCTACCTTCTTTTTATTTTTCCTCCCATAGGATTTGGACCATTATGCCGTTGAAATTTTGGTATTTGCGGAGAGCCCCATAGGATCCGAGTGCCTTCAGGCAAGAGGAAGTGTCACGCATTTTTCTTATTTTATCGATCTATATATATATATATAATTGGTCATAGTAGAGATCGCTTACGAGCGGGTCAATCAAGTGTCTAACACAATTTCGATTGATAACCGAAGTCCTTACCTAGAGGCTTTGGCGTTGACTGGTGATTCGGAGTCAAATCTAGCACTTCGATGCACATGATATTGATTTTAGGTATCCCGGGACACCAAAAGCTCCGGGTGATGACTCCATTTTTTTTGTGAGCGCATCGTCACAACGGACATGCAAAGTTCATGGTTGCACAGATGGCGACTCCACTGGGGATAATTTGTAAAACTTCTCCTTAAAGTTTTTGCCCCATTTCATGTGTTTTATTGCTTTTTTTACCCATTTTGATCTCTTTGGGCCTAGTCATTTGGCTGGCACCCTCTAAGGCTTGTCTGCTACTCACCCCTACGATTCCTTCCATTTTTACTCTATTTTGTACTACTTACCCTTACAATTACGCATTTTTTTTACTTACCCTACGATTTCGTCTTTACTCACCTAAGCCGTTTAGTGGGCCTACTTGATAATTTAGCTTAAATTTCCTTCATTTACATTTCTTTACATTTGCCCGCCGAGTCACTTGATTGGTCCTATCCTTTTCTTATTACTTATTATATTTCACCGGTGGAAGCCGGCCCATAGTGGCAACACGGGGCTCCTATAGCCCAATTTCGTGAACGGTGGTGAAAGCACCAAACTTTGACTTAATCACAACTTTCCTAAAATTGAAATTAAAAATGAACTAAGGGGCATAAAAATTATGTTTGCATGGGTAGCTTTTTTCAAAAGGGGGAGAAAATTAGGCAATGATATACCCAACCCAGTTCCAAATAGAGCGGCAGTCCTAGTGGTGATGATCTCGGAAAGAATCACCTTATCCAGTATCTGAGAAGGCGCTTGCGCCAGAGGTATATCGAGTGGATAACCGAACTTGTTACAAAGCGTTAAAACCCTGCAGAGAGCGCAAGCGAAAAAGCCTTGTATCCTCTAGGCACAAAAAGGAAGGACCCGAAAAGTGAAGAAAAAATACCAAGGGGCATTGCCCTAACCCTCTACATTGGATTCAAGATTTCCAATATTTTCTACATTCTAAGTGCCCAAACGATCTCGCCGATCAAAAGAGATCACCTTTTTATTGGCTCTTTCGAGAGATTGAGTTATCGCATGGAAATTTGTGCCCTTAAAGATCAAGAGATTTTTTCTCTTTAATTCTTAAGAGGGCATCCGAGTCTCGTCATAAGAAGTTTTAAGAGTGCCTAAAATCATCCGAAAAGGGAGTTCTCATCATCATCTTTCAAAAATTATCAAACAAAAAGTCAAAAAAATCCAAACAAAAGAGCTTATAGTGCCATAACAATGACATTACTGAATCTGCCACCATCCCGTAGGGGAAGGAAGAAAAAATCCTTCGGGCCATACCTGAGAAATCCATACCCCACCCGTCAACAAATCATGTCTTGGGCGGTCGATCGAACTTATGCCAACCCAGATTCATTCCCACTACACTCCCCACCACATTCCAACATAGAGTGGATTCCCATCTCCGATCCCTCCACCCAATTGCCATTTAACGCCACCGGACCATTCGGTGCACCCATTTCCCCCTCCACATTCACCCATAATACACCCTCTTTTCTTTCCACCCAAAATATATCCATTTTTCCCTCCGCCCAACATACACTCCATTTTCCTTCCATATCAACCCAACATACACCCCATTTTCCTCCCACATCAACCCAACATACATCCAATTTTTCACCCGATTTTCCCTCCACATCCACTCAAAATATACCCATCTTTCCCTCCACATCCACCCACAGCATCTCTAATTTTCCCACATCCAATCAAAGCATCCCAAATTTTCTCGCATCTAATCAAGTTTTGCCACCACCCCACACACGTCCCCCATCAAGTGGGCCACCCACATCCACCCCCGCATCCAATCCTATGGCCATGATGGAGGATATGGTAATAGTATATATGGCATGGAAAGCTTCTCAAAGCCTTCTCAATCCATCCTAAACACCACATAAACCCCCAACCAATTCTCCAAAATATCCACACCTCATTCACCCAGAACCTCAATCCCAACCAACCTCCCATAATCCGTACCACCCAAGGCTCACACAATCAATCATGGAGCCACCCGGGGGATATGGCTTGGAATGCATGGTGGATTTATGCATTCCAATCAGGTGGGGTTCATGTGGAAACTATCAAAGGGATCAGGTGAGACGAAAACTTGTCCATATATGGCCCTAGATCACTCAAAAAAATTGAGTATAATATGGTGTATATCCACTGCCCAAAATGTGGTCAAAGGAAGAGAATTCAATGCACCAAAATATGTGAGGCAATGACGAGTCACAGAATATACCATTTTATCACCCTTAACTTAATGATGTTAGGACATAGTTTGTTACTAATAAAATGCTGATATGCAGATATTAAAAAAAAAAAGTAAAAAAGAGCTAAAGTGTTAATATTCATCAAAATAAACTTAAAAAGCAGTAAAAAGACGATTGAGCGTAAGAAGACGATTCGCCACCTATTAAAAGCGGAGAAATCATATTTTACAATTGAGTGCTAATATTGAAGTCAAAAAAGAGAAAAATAAGAAATCGTAATTTACGATTCTTAAAAAGTCGATTCTTCAGAAAGAGATAAAAGAGTAAAAAGTCATACAGAAGAAGGCGATCGTTCGTTATAGAAAATTGTCTAGTATGAAAGTCATGGGAGCTGAAGAAAGAGAAAATCGTGATTTACAATTTTCTAAAGAAAAAGGGATAATTGTGATTTACAATTACGATTATAAAAGCTTTCCTATTACTTTTATTGCTGCTGATCACATGAGAATTTCTACCGCCAAGAATATAATTAGAAGAACTCTTTCATTAGAAGTTTGGCTAATCACGGATTTGGGAGATTGATGAAGATAGACTCCTAAAATCTCTGATGCTGCTATTAAGGAAAGAAATTCGGAACACATCAACCGTTGAAAGAAAGGAAAAACAAAATTAGAATTAGAGTTATATTAGGAATCTTATATTTTAGTAGTTTCGTTTATTAGAATTAGAACTCTATAAATCGACCCTTTATAATCTATAAATAAAAGAGTCCGGTATAGGAATAATCATCAAAGAATTTCACAGCATCAATTGACAACTGAGGTCTGTATTTTCTCCCGATCAAAGTTATTTAGGATTTACAAAGTAACATCATTTACAGTTCTCTGAGGTTTTGCGAGCTGAAAGATCAACCCTTTGGATAGTTCTACTTTTGCTTTCTAGTTTAGATTTTATATGCTTTGTAAATATCTTCGAATTTTGATTTGAATTGACGACTCAGGTTAAAGTTTGCAGATTAGTGTAACGGTTTTACTTTTCCATCTTTAATTTTCTCGAATTTGATTGACGCCCAGATTTTAGGAGATTGTTGATTAGATTAAATTTGTGTCGAAGAATTTTAGGTTTTGATTGACGACCAAATTCTGGAATGCTACAATACGGTATAACGGTATTTTAAATTTGTAAACACCTGATAGCTGAAGGTTGAGATTGACGACCTCAATCTGAAGGAGGATTAGGATTTATTTTTATACAATTAAATTAAAGAACTCATTTTTTTATCCATATTTATCCAGTAGTTTAGGATTTTAAAGATAAAGATAATTTTTTTAAAAGGAATATAAATATATATAACAAGATAATCACTCCTTCGTGGGATCGATCTTATCACTAGTGCTATAATTTCCATTGTGCGCTTGCAATAAGTTAAAGCTTGATTTTAATTTAAATATATACATATTATAAGCCGGTCAAGAAGTACCCAAATTTTTTTCTAAATCACATGCAGCGCCGGCTGTGAGATTTTGGGGGGCGAAGGTGAGTTCCTAAAATGAGGCCCTCCTTCCAAGGCCGGCCCTAAGATTTTGCAGGCCCAAAGCGAGTTCCTAAAATGGGGCCCTCGTTCATATTAATCTAAAAAAAAATTGACATAATTTTTTTGACAAATAAAAAAATACTCATTTCTCCCATGGTGACAAATTTCTCTATTATTTTCAAAATTTCACTAAAATTTACCGAAATAGAAGTTGGACATAACTTTCAGCAAAATTTCGATGATTTCTTCAAAAAATCGCCAAATTTCATTAATTTCGGTGAAATTAACGAAAACTAATCAAATTTAATGAACTTTCTTTTAATTTTAATCGTTTTTACATAATAAATAAAAATTTTATAAATATTAAATATCATTTATATATAATATTTTTTGTACTCCCTGAAATTTTTCATAAACTTTTCTATTTTTTCTCGAAATATTGAAATATTGTTGAAATTAAAAATTGTCACCATGATTGCTCCTAGATTACAAATATCTGCATATTCCATTCTACTGTTTATAATTTGAAAATACAACTAATAAATTAACGAAAATATATATTAAAAAAAAAAATATATATATATATATATATATATATATATATATATATATATATAAAAAGAGGAAACCTAAATAGTAGAATGTACCCCACAGATCGAGTAACCCAACTAATAACACTGTGGCATTTTTTAGCACTTTAACTATCATTGAATCTTTCTTGTTATTTTTAGTACTTTAAAAGTCTCAAAAAAGTTCAATAAATATGTTCATTGGATAACTCTCGTTTAGTAGAACATAATTGATAGGTCATTTGTTAAAAATTGAGCTGTAACAAGCTCAAGATCATTGTTTTAAGTTGGGTCATTTAATATATATATATATATATATATATATATATATATATATATATATATATATATATATATGGCAGAGGAGAGAATGCGCCCTGGCATAGACATATCTTTGCACCTTTTAGTATGGGCATGACACGTAGAGCCTTGTTTGCAAAGCGATGGGTGGCATAGGGCCCACTTTATTGACTAGGGTTAAACTTTTAGAATATTCAAAAAGTTATATTTTGTTTCAATCGTCATTTTTGACTTTTTTAGAAGTTTCTTTCTTTTCTCTCTCTTCTCTCCCTTTTTCCAAAAAAGTGTCAAGCTTACTTTTTCAGGTATATTTTACTCAAAAAATATGGGCGCCTGATAGCGAAGTGCCGACACCCGGTAGAGAGGTGTCAGTGCCGGGGTGTCGACGCCTCTATATCGAGGTGGTGTCGCTTTGATAATATATATATATATATATATATATATATATATATATATATATATATATATATATATATATATATATATATACATTTTTTTTAGCTAAGCGCCGACACCTTGATTTAAAGTCGTCGGCGCCCCTAAAATGAGGTGCAGGCACCTTTTTTCTTTAGCGAAACACCGACACCTCGATATACAGGCACCGATGCCCCTAAAATGAGGCGCCAACACCCTTCTTTTTTAGCGAAGTGTCGACACCTCGATATAGAGGCATTAACGCCCTTAAAATGAGGCGCCGACACTCCGGTGCCGGTGCCCCTAAAATGAGGTGCGGATACCCTTTTTTTCTTTAGCGAAGCGCCGACACCTCGATATACAAGAACCGGTATCCCTAAACTAAGGGACCAGCACCCTCCTTTTTTAGCGAAGTGCGGACACCTCAATATAGAGGAGTTGACGCCTTTAAAATGAGGTGCCAACACTCCGGCGCTGGTGCCTCTTTACCAGGGTGCCGATGCTTTGCTACCGGGGTGTTAGCACTTCGCTACAGGACACCTACATTTTTTTAGTAAAATATACGTGAAAAAGTAAGTCTGACACTTTCTTGGAAAAAGGGAGAGAAGAGAGAGAAAAAAAAGAGACTTTAAAAAAGTCAAGAATGACAGTTGGAAGGATATATAACTTTTAAAATATTTTAAAAGTTTAACCCTAGTTAGTAAAGTGGGCCCCATGCCACCCATCATTTCATAAAAAGGCACTATGTGTCACGCCCATATGAATTGGCGCATCTCTCTCTCTCTCACTCTCTCTCTCTCTATATATATAATATCTGCATATTCCATTCTACTGTTTATAATTTGAAAATACAACTAATAAATTAACGAAAATATATATATAAAAAGAGGAAACCTAAATAGTAGAATGTACCCCACAGATCGAGTAACCCAACTAATAACACTGTGGCATTTTTTAGCACTTTAACTATCATTGAATCTTTCTTGTTATTTTTAGTACTTTAAAAGTCTCAAAAAGGTTCCATAAGTATGTTCATTGGATAACTCTCGTTTAGTAGAACATAATTGATAGGTCATTTGTTAAAAATTGAGCTGTAACAAGCACAAGATCATTGTTTTAAGTTGGGTCATTTAATATATATATATATATATATATATATATATATATATATATATATATATATATATATATATATGGCAGAGGGGAGAATGCGCCCTGGCATAGACATATCTTTGCACCTTTTAGTATGGGCATGACACGTAGAGCCTTGTTTGCGAAGCGATGGGTGGCATAGGGCCCACTTTATTGACTAGGGTTAAACTTTTAGAATATTCAAAAAGTTATATTTCGTTTCAATCGTCATTTTTGACTTTTTTAGAAGTCTCTTTTCTCTCTCTTCTCTCCCTTTTTCAAAAAAAGTGTCAAGCTTACTTTTTCAGGTATATTTTACTCAAAAAATGTCCGATAGCGATCTTTAGAGAGAGGTAGAGAGTGTTAGTGGGTGCCACGCCTATATCGAGGTGGTGGCGCTTTGATAATATATATATATATATATATATATATATATATATATATATATATATATATATATATATACATTTTTTTTAGCTAAGCGCCGACACCTCGATTTAGAGTCGTCGGCGCCCCTAAAATGAGGTGCAGGCACCGTTTTTCTTTAGCGAAACATCGACATCTCGATATACAGGCACCGGTGCCCCTAAAATGAGGCGCCAACACCCTTCTTTTTTAGCGAAGTGTCGACACCTCGATATAGAGGCGTTAACGCCCTTAAAATGAGGCGCCGACACTCCGGTGCCGGCGCCCCTAAAATGAGGTGCGGATACCCTTTTTTTCTTTAGCGAAGCGCCGACACCTCGATATACAAGCACCGGTATCCCTAAAATGAGGGACCAACACCCTCCCTTTTTAGCGAAGTGCGGACACCTCAATATAGAGGAGTTGACGCCTTTAAAATGAGGCGCCAACACTCACGTGGCCAGCCAGGTGCCTCTTCTGAGTCTTGGATGCTTTGCTATCAGAAGTGATAAGCGCTTAGCTTCTGAGGACACCTACATTTTTTGAGTAAAATATACGTGAAAAAGTAAGTCTGACACTTTCTTGGAAAAAGGGAGAGAAGAGAGAGAAAAGAAAGAAACTTTAAAAAAGTCAAGAATGACGGTTGGAAGGATATATAACTTTTAAAATATTTTAAAAGTTTACCCTAGTTAGTAAAGTGGGCCCCATGCGACCCATCATTTCATAAAAAGGCACTATGTGTCGCGCCCATATGAATTGGCGCATCTCTCTCTCTCTCACTCTCTCTCTCTCTATATATATATATAGAGAGAGAGAGAGCTAGAGAATCCACTGGGTCAACACATAAGGCTGGCCTAGCCCAGTGAGACAAATGACCCGACCCATGACCAACACCGACCCGACAAAGACCCGGTCCGACCCATAAAAAAATACAAATATGGGGTACATTGAAAATTTTATTAACCAATAGCCCATAAAAACTAACAAGAATAGGGGCTGCAAAAATTTGGGGGCCCGAGGTGGCTGCCTGATGGGCCTTGCCCCAGGGCCGGTCTTGATCACATGCCAGATGACACATGATCCGAGATCGGGTGTTATTTTGAGATCACCTATCATGTGGCATGTGATCTAGGATTGGAATGCACGGATTCATCCATGTCATTCAAACTCATATGCACCTTAATTGGGTTGAAGTTCAAGCGAAGCAGCCAACTAAGGTTGCTTATGGCATAGCTCTCTGCTAGCCTCTGCCATAGCGGAGTTCACCTGCTTTAATAGGTTCTTATCCTCTTTGCTAACATTCTACAACTTGCTTTGGCAAGTACCCCTTCTCCCTGATAACTCCTTGCATAGCAAAATTTTATGCAACATTTACCTGTTCAAGAGTTCCACCCTCCTCTCTACTCACTCCTTGTCAGAGCAGATTTTATTTGCTCCGATAGGGAGTTAGTAGAGAGCAGAGAGGTTGTTGCTAGAGCAGGAAAATCCTCTTTTACAGAGTGTTAGAAAAGAGAATGGAAACCAACTAAAATAGGTGAACTCTGTTGTGGCAGGAGATAGCTGAGAGTTATGCCATACACATCTTAAGTAACTGTGATATAGAGTGCTAACTGGGTCTACCTTTGGAAAGTCGGGTTCCCAATACTAACTCTGTTTACTTCTTTTAGGCCTTTTATAGTCGGATGTTGAGTGCATATCTTGTCTAGTTCTCTTTTAATCTTGACTAAGATTATAAAATATAATAATAAATAATTTTTTTTAATATTTGAATTATAAAATGTGATAATAAATAAATAAATTTAATATTGAAAACCTTTTACTATATATAGAATATTTCATCAAATTTTTTATCGAAATGTTCATAACCAACTTTACTATTCCACTGTCTAAGTATATGTTGGATCAAGAATCAAAATTTCGGCCGAAATGATCGAAATTTCGGCATAAATTATCAATCTCGGTCCCCACCGAAACGATAAGTATGGACCGAAATTTTTGTCATTTTTGTATGGGACCCAAAATTTCGGCCAAATTTTTGATTTGCGGTTCAAATTTTTGGTTTCGGCCAAGCCCAAAACCAAAAATTTACCTGAAATTTTGATCCTTCATCGAGATGTTCATAACCAAATTTACCATATCTTTCTCAAGTATATGTTGGACGGTCCGGAGTGTATAATGGTACTCGTGATTTTGAAAGAGAACTAACTGACCTTAAATTTAAGCTTAAGGGTAGGGTTCTCAATGGGCTGGGCCAGCCCAAATTTTGGCCCGCACCCAGCCCCCAAAAAAGTGGTATTTCTTATTAAGCAAACCCGGCCCGATATCTGGACTGGGCTAAGCATGTTGCAACCTAGATAAATTTGGGTCGGGCTAGGGTTAAGTGTTGCACCATCCGGCACGCACCCGGCCCGAATATTATATATATATATATATATATATATATATATATTTAAAATTATAATTTTTTTTATATAGTTAAATATGATTTACTTAAATGCCCTGAGATTAAACCATTGAACAGTTTGAACTTGGATAATTTAAGTCAAAAGCGCAATAACCTTGTTCATATATTTTTTGGTTGGACAAATTGGATGGCTTAATTTATTTTCAAGCAACCGTTGAATAACTTTTTAGTTACACAACTTGGATGACTTGTTAATTGATTTTCAAGCAACCGTTGTCTGTTATAACCATTATGCAACAAATTAAAATAAAATATTTGAATAAATCCACGTACATGAGCCTTTATAATGGTAATATAATTATTTAATTAAATTTTTAACATTCTTCAAACTTTTATTAGAAAAAAAATAATCCAACCCAATTTTATTAGAAAAAATAGCCCTAAAAAAATAGTCCAACCAAATTTTGTTAAAAAAAAAACAGTCGAAAAAAAATCCAAAAAAACACCCAAGCCGCCTTGGGGGGAAATCGAACTTAAATTTGAGTACATCGTAGTCCAGATTCTGAGCTGAAAAATTGGGAACCCGGCCCGGATAGGTTAGGGCCGGATTGAACCCCAACCTGGCCCTAATCCGGCCCATTGAGAGCCCTACTTAAGAGTTCCAATTGTTATAGTTCCAATTCTTGTGTTACGTTTTCTTATTTAATTTGAGTGGATATCTATTATGTTATATATATATATATATATATATATATATATATATATATATATATATATATATATATATATGTCAAAGGAAAATATGTGTTCGGGTGTAGAGATATCTCTACGCTAATTGATATTGGTAGCCGTCATTTTTAACTTTTTTAGAAGTCTTTTTAAAGTCCTTTTCATTTCTCTCTCTTCTCTCTCTTTTTCTAAGTGTCAGATTTACTTTTTCAAGTATATTTTACTCAAAAAATATGAGTATCTAGTAGCAAAGCGCTAGTACCTTTGTAGAGAAGCATCGACGCCTTCATTTAGGGGCGCCAGAGCTTCGAATAAATGTAAAAAAAAAAATGTTTTTTTATGGAAGCGCTAGCACTTTGTTTTAGGGGCGTCGACACTTTGTTTCGGGGTGTTGGCGCTTCACTCCTGTTGTGTTAGCGCTTTACTACAGGGCGCCACTTTTTGAGTAAAATATATATGAAAAAATAAGTCTGACAGTTTCTTAGAAAAATAGAGAAAAAAAAAAGAGACTCTAAAAAAGTTAAGAATAATAGCTGAAAGGGTATTTAACTTTTAAAAGTGTAACCCTAATTAGTATAGTGGGCCCCATGCCACCCATCATTTCACAAAAAAGATACTATGTGTCACACTCATATCAATTGGCATAAAAATATCTCTACGCTCATACGCATATCTCCAGCCCTCTCTCTCTCTCTCTCTCTATATATATATATATATGGAATGATGGCATATTGACAATGTTTAAATGCATTATTCCATGAACGCTCACTCATTGGCTGAGGGAATTGAACAGTCCAATTCATCAGGATTAATTGTAGTTCACATATTGACCCAATATGTACCCAACAATTACATTCATTGGAGGATCTGATGAACTATCGGGTCTATAGAGTCTAAAATGAACAATTATTCAAATTTTTTTTTAATAATTGAAATTAAAGTGCACCAATGGGATGATTAGAATCTACTACTAGGCATATTTTTTGGTTAAGACATGTCAATGACGGGCGTTGTTACTTGACTTATTTGGATTAATCAAATATGTGTGCCACATAGCCTGAAAGTAGACAGCCATGGGATAAACTATATAAAGGGGGTCATGGGAGTCACCTCTTTACACTACACAATGGCAGTTTTTTGGAGCCGCTATTAATAAAAAAAACTATTAAAATGATTAGCGGCAGTTTTTTTATTAATGGTGGCAGTTTTTTGGTGCCGCTAATAGTCTTGTTTTTTGTAGTGTTAAATATATATATTCTTTTTTTTATAACTCGAGTATCCAAACATCTTAGAGCGTCGGCTTAATACCAGAGACACATGCACATTCCAAATTAAAACGAAATATAAATTCATAAGGTGACCTCAAGAGGGGGAGGAATATCTTGTGTTTTCTCGTTAAAGAGAAGTATGTCCTTATAAAACCATAGCAAGTAAGGAGCTATGGATGTCTATAGACTCTATTTGAACTATTCTGGCCAATGACATGTTATAAACATTCACATATTCTATAATATGATTGCAATCACCAAGTTATCAAATGGGAATGAGTAACCCCAAAATGTATGTGGCATCTACAGACCATAATATCTATTTTTTACTATTATTATTATTATAGGTGAGTTGAGCTTAAACGAACCTGTGAACTTGAGGTTGCTGTATTGTCAACCTTTCATTAACGGATCATATTGCATCACTCGGCACATTTGTAGGAACTCCATTTTAATCATCTTAAAGACTCACATGATCCCTATACTGCCACTTATCTCAAGTCTGTTATTATGCTTCATCAGTGAGACATGGCTACATTTCAGTATCGTGGTTAACTTCATTGATATCCATCCCAATCTCCGAATGAAGAAAGGAGGATAGCGGCGGCGCCTAGTTGACAACTGGCTATAAAATTTCATCAATCTCCTTGCTAAACCATTATATACTGGATCAAAATATATACATGGATCAAAATATCGTCCGATACCGATACGTATCAGACGATATGTATCGGTATTGGAGGTGGATGATACGGTACATTTAATGTACCGTATCACCCTTTTATATGGTTAATATCGGACGATACATTCAATGTATCGTCCGGTATGTTACTGTGGACGATACATATCGCTTTTCAGCTCGGACGATACGTACTGGTTTTCCGGCATTTTGATCCATGGTTATATATATATAACGTTATTAGAAAAAAAAAATAACCCAACCCAATTTTATTAGAAAAAACAGCTCCCAAAAAATAGTCCAACCAAATTTTATTAAAAAAAAAAACAGTCGAAAAAACACCCAAGCCCGGCCCGGCCCGGTAGGGGTCGGATGTGGGCTGAGTACATCGTAGTCCGGGTTACAGCCAGGCTGAAAAAATTGGGAACCCGGCCCGGATAGGTTAGGGTCGGATTGAACCCCAACCCAGCCCTAATCCAGTATATATATATATATGACCAAATATACAGGTCTAGACTATGATAAATAAATATAGTTTCTTTTATTGACCAAATTATTGAGAATAAAAATGTGCTGGGAGCCGAAAATAAAAATAGCACCATTATTTCTTTTTGATAATAAAGCATATAATGAACATCTATGATTGTAGAAATTATTAGGTGTTAATCATATGAATTATATTGGAAAATTAAAGGATCAAATATTTAAAATTGTAGTAATTTTGTAGAAATTAAACTGATGAGAGATATTGGAAGACTATGGAAGAGAGGGATGGAGCAATGTTTAATATAAGACTCAAATATTTCCAAGAACTAGTTTTTGCTTATGCCGAAAAAATACAAACAAAGAAGTCATTTCTTTGAAACAACTTGGGGAAAGTTTGGAGTGTTGCGCGGAAGCCCACAAATTAATCAATGATCTCACGATAAGCGATCAAATAAGAACGCAAAATTGAAGAAAATCAAGCACAAACACACAAGAGACAATATTTATGTGGTTCGGCAATATGCCTATATCCACGGACAACGATAATTCACTATATTAATAATTACACAATAATACAAGAATACTCAAGCCTCACCAAAGCTCTCATTAACCATAGATAGGTTTTCCAAACCTTTACAATGATTTGTACCACTGTGAAAAACCAATCTGGCATCCTTAGTACAACGTATGTATCTCATAATCCATTTCACTGTCTGCCAATGCTCCTTGCCTGGATTAGTCATATATCTGCTAACCACGCAAACGGTCTGTGAAATATCCGATTGAGTGTATACCATAGCGTATATCAAGCTACTAACTTGCCGATTATGATGTATTATATTTATGTTAAATTCAAGCCTTAACTTATTACAAGTGCACAATGGAAATTATAGTACTAGCATAGGATCGTTCTCACGAGGAAGTTTATTTATCTAATTATTTCTTTTATTTATATATGTTATTTAAATCCTTATTTTAAAAACCTCTATTTATCTTTTAAGATCTATTCTACTGGAGAAATATGAATAAAAAAATGATTTTAATCTAAAGTATATAAAATAAATCTAAATTCTCCTTCTTCTTATTAAGATCATCAATCTTAATCTTCAGCTATCGGATATTTATGAATTTAAACAGTACCGTTATATTATATTTCTAGACTCCTAGTATTGGTCGCCAATCAAGTCTAAAATTTTATCAATACAGATATAATCTAATCAACAATTTCCTAAAGTCTGGGGGCCAATCAAACCTTAGAAAACTGAAGATGAAAAAGTAAAAACTGTTATACTAATCTTGTGATAGCCCGGATTTCGGCACCCCGAAACCCGTGCCATCAGCACGATCATCTTGACCGTGCCCTTTAGCTAAGCACGGAACACAGGTATATCAAGCATCAAAAGTATAATAAACGAAATTGCGGAATTTAAATCTATATTAATTAACTCTCCAAAAGGCAGTTCTACCCTCATGCCTCTGCATGAATGGAGAACCGATCTGAACCATCGATGATAGAAATCATCACGGATGGTTCGCCCCAAAAGAATAATCCCATCTATATATATATATATATATATATACATGGTTTAAACAGAATCAAGGCTTGACATACCAAGCCGTACAAAAACTCTCTCCAAAAACTCTCAAAGTGGCACAACGGAGTCCTCTGGAGGTGGCTCCAACTCTTCCCGACGCAAGGTCCACTCCAGGGATCGGCGTCTCTGAGCGTCGGCAGGGTGAGCTACATCCTAGCTCAATAGGGAACAAACACGGTTGAACATATAAATTATAACTCACATATATTCCATGATATGCCATGCATGATGTATCTATGCAGTCATTGATGAAACAGTTAAAAAGCATTTCGTTTTACTGTTGATTACTTATGTTTTCCTTTACTCATGAATGATGCTGAAAAGGCCTAAAGCAAAACTTAAACTTTCAACTTAAGTAATCTCCGAGCAATATAGCATCGAGCCCCGATGAGATACCCATCATCGTCATCTATATAGACAGTTTTAACCGTATTCCCTGGGAATACAAATAGTACCCAAGCCCCTTTCCCCTGGGGATTGGTGGCGGGGTTTCACTTGTCTCAATCAACACCCCTGGGGTGTGCTTACTCTGTACGGATAAGCCTCCGCATGCCTTTGCCCACGGTTTGCCACGTATCGTCACGGATATCTGTCGTGTCACAAACCTCAAATAACAAAAATATCGGTGCCTTACATATAGTTGTTCACCGTGTAATTGTGCTATCTTATATCAGTTAGGCCCTATCAAACATGATTCAATCCTTGGATACATCCCTGGGATGTATCCATTTACTTGCATCACACCTGATGCTCTTATCTCTTTACTTCTTCATCCCCTGGGGATGGCTCATTATGATTACTCTTATGAATGTCACACACACACACTTTTCACAAATTCTTAAGAAATAACAATTGAATTGAAATCTATATCACTACATACATGCTCTTGTAAAATAAGGTACATGTTCAAGGTGTTCCCTACCTCAAGTCTTTATTTGATCAATGCATCAAGGTCCCACATGGCTCCTTGTGCACAAGTCCACACGTACCACCTATGGTACCACATAACAGGTAAAACACATCACAAAGGATGCAATAAAGAAGGTATAAGACCTTCCAAGAATCTTAAAGTCAAACCCAAAAGTCCACATAAACTGTCTCAGTCGATTAATCGAATTCCAAAATCGATTAATCGAATCTGATTCGATTAATCGATTTCCAAAATCGATTAATCGAAGGTCAATATCGATTAATCGAAGTAATTTCGATTAATCGAAATTCTCTGTTTCACAAAGTCGATTCTCAGTTCGAACAGTCGAGCTTTCATTCGATTAATCGAATCCAATTTCGATTAATCGAAATTCTCCTTTTCGCAAAGTAGACTCACAGTTCGAACAGTCGAGTTTTCATTCGATTAATCGAATCCAATTTCGATTAATCGAAATTCTTCTTTTCGCAAAGTAGACTCACAGTTCGAACAGTCGAGTTTCACAAGTTGATTAATCGATCCCAAATCGATTAATCGAAAACTAAAATCGATTAATCAAAATCCCATTTCGATTAGTCAATTTTTCCTCAAGCCATTTCCTCCAACCCCTGGGGTCCACTGGAGGTTCTCAGTCGATTAATCGATCCCCAAATCGATTAATCGAAATCCAAAGTCGATTAATCGAAATCGGGGTCCTCTGACCTTTTAACTTCCTGGCCAATTTCGATTAATTGAAACCCAATTTTGATTAATCGAAATTGTCAGATTCAGCCCCTTTCGAGCTGTTCTTCCCAATCTTCTTCCATACTTTTTCCTCTATTTTTCTAAGCCATTATCCTATGATTTAACCCACATTCAATCACAACTTAACCCCTATAATCTATGCATTTTATTTATAAAAATTTTACCTTGAATAGATCTCAAGTTGATTTCAATCAAATAGTTGGAAGGCTAGGGTTTCCAGCATTGGCTCTAACAGATCCAAATCGCGTTGAATCCGGCTTTTATCTCTTGAATCCCCCCTCCAATTAGTTGCAATAACTCCTCTCTTACTTTTCTCTCTCTCTCTCTCTCTTCTTTACTCTCCTTCAACAACCAAAAATATACATCTAGAGTTATTAAACCTTTTTATCCCTTTTTTCACTTGTGTGTTGAGCACATATACCGCGGTAGGTGTATGCGACTTCTCATTTACATCACACACCACATAATCACTCAAACTATCACATCTCGTCCGTTCATCACATTCTATGCTAACTCATGATCTCCTGATTGGTCAAACTTGTGACCAATCGGGCACGGATCCCGAGGTCATAGTTTAGCGTGATTTTTCGGGTTATTACAAATCTGCATATTCTAACTTGAGTCGTCAATTCAAAATAAAATTTGGAGATGTTTACAAAGCAAATAAAATCTAAATTAAAAAATAAAGTAAAATATATCCTTCACCCCTCAGCCGTAGTCGTCAATTGCTCCTAAGAAACTACAGATATCTACACTAATCTTCAGCACTCAATTGCGATCGTCAATTGCTCTTGAGAAACCTCTGATATCTAATCTATTCTAATTAGTTTACACTACTTTGATCGAAAGAAAATTCAACCTCAGGCATCAATTGACGCTGAAATTCTTCGATGATTTATTCTTACACCAGGCTCTCTTATTTATAGATCATAAGGAGTCGATTTACAAAGATCTAATTTTAATAAAAGAAACTAATAAAAATAAAAGTATCCTAATATAATTCTAATTTCTAATTTTATTCTTCTTTGCTTTCTTTAGTTAATGCGCTTCTAGAGTGTTCTCTAATTTTCAGTAGCAGAGTCCTTCGGAGTTAATTCTTTATCAATCTTCTCAGATCCGTGGCTCAGCAGACTTTTAATTCTAGCAATCTTCTAATTCAGTACATAGCAGTGATAACTCGCACTCACGTGATCAGCAGCAGCAGGAAATCTTTTATAATTGCAATCGTAAATTACAATTGTCTCTTCTTTTTCTCGCTTTTTCGGAAAATTGTAAATCACAATTTTTTACTTTTTCATAGCTTTCATACTAGACAATTATCTATAATGAACGATTGCTTTTTTCATCTGTATCGTCTTCACTCTTTTTTCAGTTTCTGAAGAATCATCTTTACGATTTCTTATTTCTTCTTTCTTCTTACTTTAGTAGTAGCGCAAAATCGTTAATTACAATTTCTCAGTTTTCTTCTATTGGTGAACCGTTTTTAACGCTCAATCATCTTTTTACTACTTTTTGAGTTTATTTTGACAAAGATTAATACTTAGGCTCTCTTTTACTATTTGTCTTTAATATCTACACATCAGTAACTCATTAGTAGCAAACTAAAGCCTAACATCACTAAGTTAAGAGTGATAAAGTGATAAATTATGTGACTGATCACACCCCCAAACTTAAGTTTTGCTAGTCCCTAGCAAACAAGGAAACATAAAATATCTAAAACTATGAATTTAAATGCCACTTTCATAGGAAGCACGATTTTATTTAGTAGATACAACAAGCCTTTAAACCCCTAGGCGATCCCTAGTGGAGGAATTGTAGTCTCCTGAAGGTTTTTAGTGAAGTTACCTACAAACTTTCAAATGTGTTTGAGTTTTTAAAAGTATTTTTCAAAATTAAAAATATAAATTTTTACCTACTAATTACTCAGTCAATCATTACTTGTTCATTATTTTTAAAAAATATTCAAAGCTTTTTATCCTTAGCTTCCCATCATCGTAATTATTCTTTATCAGAACTCAATAAGTTCAATTCGGTATAGCGTGGAGCGTGTACATATCAGTGAAAATTTTATTTATCATAGATTTTTCTAAACTGTAATTTTTAGAAAATATTTTTATACAAACTCTCACTTATTGGCATACTCTCGAAAATAATCAAACTTTTGGGTTCTCACAATATTGTTGATATATATATGAATTTTTTATAGGATAATTAACTAAGCAGATAAATCTCATAAAAAGGATAATCAATTCTGTTTATATAACTTCTCTATTTATTCATAGTATCTATTTTATATATCTCTACTAGACTCATATTCTTGTAAATCGTAAATCTCAAAGGTCCTTCCTTCAGCATGTAATGAGGCTTTGGGTTCTCAGAAGGTTTCAAAGAAAAAGATAAAGAATATTCAAAATTATTTATGAGAATTTAGGTCTTCCTTTTCTTCTTCTTCTATATTTTTCAGCTTTAATAAGTATCCTTATTTTGGATAACTTCTTTCCATTTCTTTTCTAATATAAATCCCATTTTCTTTTCTTGGAATTATCTTTTTACGATTTCTTCTATTTTATTTTCTTTTCCCATATTTTCATATAATTGTATTTCTTTTTCAGTTGTACCATTTTTAGCAGATCCTTTGTCTATTAAGCATATACTCCTTTCACTCATTCTTTTTTTCTTCTTTTATATTCTAAACTCTCAGAAATTATAAGGGTCAAGGATAGAAAGTTTTGGATAATACATATGGTTAAAGGTTTATAAAATTTTGGTACAAAGAAATTTAGTTTTTAAGCTTCTAATATGGGTTCAAAGGGTAAAATGTTATGAGATTTTTTAGTTTTTTGGCTCTGGTTTAATAAAAGATGGCCTTTGGTCATTTTCATAATTTACTAATATGGATGTTTTATTACTTTGATATATTTAATAGACAGTTCTAAACAAATAAATCATTATATTTACAAAATATCTTGATTCTAAGTTCAACATTATGAGATTTCAAATAATAGAGAAGTTTAAGAAAAATTTAGGATGAATAAAAACAATCTCTCTCTCTCAGAATAGAAGAGGAAATAGGCTCCATAACTCACTAGTTATATAATTTTTGAAACTATAATCTAAAATATTTACTGTTCAGATCAATCGTATAGTTTTAAACATTCATCTGATACAGTGTTCGAGAGATGCTTTACTTTGAATTGTAATTATTTTTATTTTAATTTTTGAATTACTACTATGATTGATTGCTAAGAATTTCAAATTTTTATATTTTTCTATCATAATTTGCATATAATGATTAACTTTCTTACTAAAATTTTTTTGAAAATTTTATGAAAAAGTAAACAAAACTACTACTATACTAATATAACTCATATCCGATGTATCCCCCCAAACTTGTATAGGACAATGTCCTCATTGTACAAAATAGGAGATTTACAGAAAAATTATATATTACCTTATTTTATTGTTAGGTTAGTAACCGGGTCTATAATCTACAACAAGAATCAAAGATCTTCCCCCAAACTTGGGAGAAAAAATACTTCCGATTTTTATAAAATTTAGAAAGTTATATGTTAGTAGCATTGTTAGTGACATAGTAAAAACAAAACTTTATATATGAACTGTATGTTTACAAAAAAAAAATTCTAAATCTTCCTACCTGTGAGGCTTAAATGATCTAGATTTTTCTCTATCACTCACTTGAGGATGCTGGGTAAGGTACAATTGAGAAACTTGGTCGAGCTAGTTCTTGTAAGGCCAATAGTGGAGAATGACTGCTTGGCAATTCTTCATCAGAGTCTGTCATTACGGCCGTGGAACAGTCATAATTTTCCTATGCCAAAGGAGCTGGTGTTGGTTCTTTGTCCTTAGCTTTATAGGAGATAAAGGTGTCTTCGTTCTTCGCTATTAATGCTCCATATTTCTCTTTTAGTGCTCTCAGCTCTGTATTCCTCATCTTTGCTTCTTTCTAGAGTTGACAAATGATAGCATACTTGGAGTCATTTTCATCCCTTAGTTTCTCATAAACAACCTTCTCTTTTGTTACTGTGACCCAAGATTTCTTTATAATTGATTCAATCTTTTCCTTTTGTTTTGTACAAGTAAGAATTATGGATTCTTTTCCTCTTGTAGTTTAGCTGATTCTCCTTTTTCTCTTCCCGTTTCTTGGAAATTTGGGTCTTTTTATATTCTTTATGGGCTTTTTCTCTTGTTGTTTCTTAGAAATTTGGGTCTTTAATGAACTACCCAAACTGTTCCATTAGATTTGCTATTTTATCTTCATACTCTTTCCTTTCTCCTTCCCACGCGTGCTAGTATTCTCTATGCCTCCTGTTTTCTTCTTGGAGTTGCACAACCTGGTCTTGGAGTGCTGTGGTAGCCTCCTAGACTTTCTTGGTTGTTTCGACCGTCCAATGTGCATAATGTTCTCTTATGACCTTTTGTTTTAGATTTGCTATCAACTCCTGGCGTTCTTGTTCATTAGGCCTAATATCTCGGACTCTGTTTTTCAATATCTGAATTTCCTCTATCATCCGTCTCACAGTACTTGGCAATTCAATATTATTAGTTTTTCATTGCTTTACTTCTTTTAATCTTGTGTCTAGATCAGATTGTTGAATCATTGGAACTGCTGAAATAGTGGCTGGAGGAGTCAGTTCCTGATGTAGTAATGCACTGAAGCTTTCCCTTGAAGCTCTGAGATGTAGTCTTGTATCTATAGTTCGGGATCTCTAAGTCTGCTCCTGTAATATCCCAAAAAATTGACCGTTTAACTTTGACCTCGAGATTCGTATCCGATTGGTCATGGGTTTGACCAAGTGATGGTCAAACATTGGAAGTCATGAAGTTATGTACTAATGTGAGACTAGCGTGACCTAAGTGTAGAGTATTGTGCTAAGTTACAGTCACATACACCTATCTCTGGTATATGTGTTTAACACACAAGCAGGAGAGAGAATAAAAGGGTTTTAATAACCCTAATTTCTTTTTGCTTTGATTATTGAAGAGAGAGTTAAGAGGAGAGAGAGAGGAGTAAAGAGGAGTTGTTGAGGAAGAGGTGAATGCAAATCTAAGGGGTAGATAAGTGCATTCATTGACGAATTCAAAGCGATTAGGATCGTGAAGCAAATGATGCAACCCTAGCCATCATACCCAACAAATAAATTCCTTAAAGGGATTCTTAAGGTGAGTTTTAAATTGAAGTTAATGCATAGATTGTAGATGGTTAAATTCAGTCAAATATGCTTAAAAGGGTAGATTAAAGGCATAAAAAAAGAAAGGAGAAAGATTTGGAAGAACAGCCTGGAAGGGGGCTGAATCTAGCCAAATCGATTAATCGAAATTGGATTTCGATTATTCGATTTTGTCCCAGAAGTTGAAAAGTCAAGTAAGCCCAATTTCGATTAGTCGATTTAGAAATCGACTAATCGACTGAGCATATCCAGTGGCTGAAGAAACAAGACCTGGGGAAATCGACTAATCAATTTGAGAAATCGATTAATCGATTTTAGATTTCGATTAATCGATTTAAGATCGACTAATCGATTTCGGACTTCGACTACTCGATTTAAGAATCGACTACTTTATGTTAAAGACTTCGATTAATCGATTTGGGATCAATTAATCAAATTTGTATCTCGATTGAACGATTTTGAGAATCGATTTATCGATTTGGGTTTCGATTAATCGATTTTGGGATTCAATTAATCGAATTACATTTCGATTAATCGATTTTGGGAATCGATTAATCGACATCGACTTTGACAGTTTTGCTTAAACTTTATAATTTTTCTTTGAGATTCATGGAGGGTCCAGGACCTTCTTCATTACATCTTTAGTGATGTATTGCATGTGTTATGATATACCATAGGTGGAACGTGTGAAAGCGAGCACAAGGAGCTACATGAGACCTTGATGCTTGGACCATCAGAGAATTGAAGTAGGGAACACCTTGAACATGTACTTTAATTTCAAGAGCATGTATGTAGTGATATAATTATCAAATTAAAGTTGTTTTAAATTGTGAAAAGCTTGTGAAAATGGGTGCGTGTGAGACACCAAGAATGTGATAAAGGCATCTGTGTGATGCAAGCAATTAAGAAGAAGTAATCTAATGAGATTGAGACATCCCCAGGGGATGAGAAAGTAATAAAGGCATCAGGTGTGATGCGGGTGTGTATATATCCCAGGGATGTATACATAGGATTGAATAATTACTGTTGAGGCCTAACTGATATAAGATAACACACTTACACGGTGAACAACTATATGTAAAGCATATGCTATTTTTGTTATTTGAGGTTTGATAGGATACCCCACCGACGTGGCGGGATACCCACGACTGACGCAGCAGGATATCCGTGACCGGTACGGCGACGAATCCGTACACCAGTACGGAGGTTTATTCGTAACCGTAAGTATATCCGAGGGATGTTGTGTGATATTTAACCCCGCCGCCTAGTGAGAAAGGGGCTTGGGTCGTATTCCTAGGGAATACATTTTTATAACTGTCTAATTAGATGACGATGAAGGGTATCTCATCGGGGCTCGATGTTATATTGCTCGGGGATTACTTAAATTGAAGATTTAAGTTTTTGCTTTAGGCCTGTTCAGTGTCATTCATGACAAATGAACAGTAAAGTAAGACATGCTAACTACCAGTAAACTTGAATGAAATTCATCAGATTTAAACTGTTTTTCTTTCAAAAGCATAGACACATCATGCATAGAGTATCATGGAATATATGTGAGTTTTAACTTATATGTTCATTGTGTTTGTTCCCTATTGAGCTAGGATGTAGCTCACCCTTTAGATTATACGTTGCAGGTCCACTGATAGCAGCAGCTGAGGCTTCGGGACACGTAGATCCGGGTGATTTGGATTACGTGCCTGGAGACGAGTTGGAGCCTCCACCCGAGGACTTCTTCTAGAGGACTCTGCTGTGTACTTTGATAGAGAGTCAGTTTTGAGAGCAGATTGTACGGCTTGGTATGTCAAGCCTGTATTTTTGAATTATTCTTTTGGCGAACCATCTGGGGTGATCTGTATATCACTGATGGTTCGGGTCGGTTCTCTGTTCATGCAGTGGCATGAAAGTAGAATTGTCTTTTGCATATGCCAGTTGGGCATATTAACTGCTTTCACTTTATGAGATTAATTGCTTTAATTATTTAATTATGCTTGTTATACCAATGTTCCGTGCATAGCTTTAGGGCACGGTCTGGAGGATCGTGCTGATGGCACGGGTTTCGGGGTGTCGAAATCCGGGCTGTCACAGCTCCGGTGCTGAAATTGTAGGCACTGTGATGTTGGTTATAAGATCAGCATGGAGTGGGTCTTCAGTTCCTATTGCTTGAGACACAAGAAGTTGAATTGATAATGCTTCTGATGGGGCGATCGGTTGAAGACTGACAGGGACTTGGCTAGAAGTATCCATTTCAACATTCTGTTATTCTATTGGTGCCAGAGTTTCTTCTGCTGCTTCCTTGATTGGATTCATTGGCTCTGCTTCGGTAGGGGTTGGTTCGATTTCATGGGGCATAGTAGGCCTTGTTGGTGAATCTAGTGCTGAGTCATATAGACTGGCTTGGTCCTCAACTGGTATTCTTTCCTCAAGTACTCTTTCTGTCACTGGGGAACCTCTCTTTGCCATTCCAAGGGGTGGAGTAAAAGTACTCACACCTTCTTCTATAACCACTACTTCAGTGGCTTTAATTCCTGCTGCCTGTTCTATGGCAGTCTCTAATTGTTCTGGGATGGTTTCTAGTGTAGATAAGACCTCTTTTGGTTGTGCCGAGATAAGAATTTTCTTTTTGTTTGTGGCACTTAAAGTTCTTCGATAGGTGTGAGGTGTTAGGCTCTCATTGCTACGGGACAATACTTTTTCCTTGGGATCAATATTGTATCCCACATTTATCAACAGATTTGTGATTAGCCCACCAAAGGGTAGATATAATTTACTTATTTGGTATTTCTTCTGTGGCAACTTCTCCCTTACTATGTTCATCACCTCCAGAAGGTAAGAAGAAATATCAAACCAATAGCAATGTGCCAATAGGTATAAAGCTTTTACAAAGAGGGCTCTTTGCTGGGTTCTATGTCTCGTCAGGTGAACAATTTTATAAATTAGAATATCAAAAAAGTGAAGGGATAAATTTTGTTCCTCTAAATCTTTACGCAAAAAGAATGACTTATCATTAGGTGGCTTTCTAGCAAATCTGTGGCCAATTGAATGAAATCTGACAGAGACTCGGGTGAAGGTCTAAGGATATTTGCTTTCAGAGTGCTAGTAGACAACCCTAGTCTTTCCAAGGGTGCATTCATCACCCCAGCAACCATTGCTTTTGTAATCAAAATCGTAAAACCATCAATGGTTGTTGACAAAGTTGGGATTGGTCCCTTACTGATGTTGTGTTCATATTTGCATAAAATAATCTTACCAATCTAGGGTAGACTTAGGTAACTCCAGGCTCTAGAAAATAATGGAGCCCTGCATCCTTAAAATATTCTATTGCTTCTCCTCCCATCTCCAATTTTTCCAAGGCATCAACATCAACTGCAACCTCGGCTCCCACAATGTATTGTTTTATTGAAGTAGGGAGTTTATCCATTGAGGTTTCAAAGGATTCTATATCACGGGGTCACTCTTCCAACAGTGTCAGCCCGTGCGGCACCTAACGCCGGATGCGCTCAGTCAGCCAATCTCTAATACCAACTGTCGCGAGGCGTCCTTCCACACGCCATCAACCCGCGCGGTGCCTCGCTACCGCATACAATAAGGCCAATCAATCTCTTCATCAGCTTTGATACCACCCGCCTAGAGGACGGAAACTCCCCCTCGTGGTTACCTCTATTTCGCGGCCTATATCCGATGTATCGTGCCCCTTACGACACGCTCGATTGTACCAATGTGCCTTGTGCTACTGTGCTCAACTAAGTCCCACGCAGCATGCCTTCGTGTGCGTTTTGAATTACTAGCACACGTCCATACTTGGCCCACATACTGTCGTGCTCAACTGAGTCTCATGCAACTTTCGTGAAGTTGCCCAGCCGTATGCACTGCGACGCATAGCTCGGGTCATACTTCAATCTCACCTTGGGTGCCATACAACATCATTACATCGACATCTTAGGCCTACCCTTTCAGGCCTAGGAGACACTTGTGCCCCCTCTGGCAACACAAGGTCCTGTGTGTAGGGAAATAACTCCCGCGCTCCCTTCCCCTGTATAAGTATAAAACAATAATTTAGCCAGAATGATAGGAGAACCTCAAACCCTTTTGTTTGACATACTTTACTATTCACACAGCAACGCCCCACATCACTAGCCCAGCTGGCCATGTTGCGTCCATGTCACGGTCGTGTCACTCCCGCATCGTCTTCCCCTATGCGATCGTATCGCGTCCTCGCAGTGCGATCACGTCGCGAGGCCCTCCTGGCCCCAAGTCGTGTGCCCCAGGCACGAAGATGTCGCATGCCCTACCGACACTACATCGGGTGCCCTAGGCACCAAGATGTCACATGTCCTGCCAACACCACATCGCGTGCCCCATGCACCAAGTCGCCATTGCCTCTATGCAGAGTACAAGTGCCTCGAGTGGTGCTGCGGATGGCCCGAGTAGCCACGTTGCATACCTCCGTTATAGCTAGTTTTTTGCCTTTATCTAATATAGGTCCCCTTTTTATGACAGACACAGAACCTTCCTCGGTTGTGTCTGTGAGACTTTCTCTTATAACTATCCCTAAGGATCTGGTTTTCTTCTTGGGAGGGTCGTCTGCTTTTGATTTAGCTTTTATGGTAGCAGATCGTGTAATACGGTGAATAATTAGGGTATTATCAGAATTGTTACCTTCATCTTTTTCCTCATCTTCCCTTTGTCATTTTTCCTGTTCATTCGTCATTTCTCTCTTCTGTAAAAGTTAATCAACAGTATTAATCGAACTTAAAAACCAAGTATTGAATAAACAACCCATGCAAAATACCCTTTTATTAAGAATCATCCCTTTATCTTATCAATGATTGAACCCCTAATTAAAATTTATGCGATGAAATGCTAGTAAAGTTCTCCCACAATAAAAAGAAAGGCAAAAGGAATTTTTATGAAAATGTATGGTTTGATTAGGTAGTAGAACGGTTAAGATTATAGGGGATTCAAAAAAGAGAGGGAAGCTGGGAGAGGAAAAAGATAAAACTTAAGGATTTTGAAAATGGGACCGATATATCCCCCTTTTTAGAATATATGGGTCCTATTTTCAACGATGACTTGGCAAGCCGATCATTACTCAATTTTAACCTAGAATCGTAAGTCGATTTTAGCATTCACTGAGTTAAGAATCGCAGTCATTGCGCTTCTGTCTAAGCCTACTCACGATCAATCTTAAATCCATACGATTGTTCGTTAGATAGTAAGTAAAAATTACGATTTATCATTTTTTTTTCCAATGATTTAGGCTGTAATATGATACTTTTAAAAGAACAAAAAAAATGACATGAAATAGTTTACATAGTTTACAATTTGTGCTACGGATGAGTTGGTAGCTTGACAATCCACAAGGGTCTTTTAATTTGTATTGTGGGGAGCAGTTGTCTCCCCCAGGAAAGCTTGGCCTCTAGGATTGTTTACAGGCTGTGTTACTAATTGTCCACTTTCTCTCCTTGCCACTTGGGAAGCTAGTTGACCTATCTGACTTTCTAGCTTTGTAATGAACTGAGTATGTGAGTGAAGGGTTTGAGAGAATTGAGCAAGTTGGTGTAAATCCCTTGAATGCTGGTGTGACTGCTGTTGCAAATCCTGGAGGATATGAACAATCATAGCATCAGGCATGTTGCTCCATGGCCCAATTTGGAGTTATGCCATCTGTGTTTGGGGTCTCTGGTGGAAAACTTGGGTTTCGAGAAATCCGGGTTGCACAACTGTTGGTGCTAGTTGTGCTCCCGCAGTGGAACCGTAGTTAAATCCTGGATGATTTCTCCATGACGAATTATTGGTATCCCCGTAATATCCCCTCTGAAAAGCCATTGCTTGTTCAGTTTCCACCACCTCCTGATATTGTGGCACAACAGGGTTTTCAGTATATGTGTGAATCTAGCAATTGGGATGGTTTGCCGCTAGTCCATCCAGAGTGTTTGTGTTGGAATTTATGAGTGTGGCAATTTTCTGTTCAAGGGCTAAAATTTTTGCACTCGTGTCGTCCTCATTTTTTACTTTGTCCTTATTGATCTCATAAACCCCTCCTCTTGCGAGCGGGGTATGACGAGCAATTTTTGGATCAGTCTGTAGTAAAGCCTGTTTTTGCTTTGAAGTGTTGGCCAGTTTCTCAAATAAATTTTAGTTATGCTAGCCGTTTTGAGTCATGAAGGCTCCTCCACTTACGACATCGACTATAGACTGGTTAGTCTTAGTCAATTCCTGGTAGAAATTTTGTGTTATAGACCAATTTGGCACCTCATGATGAGGACATTTCTGTAGCAAATCTTTCATTCATTGCCAACTCTTATGAAATAATTCTCTGGGCCTTTGCCTGAAGCCTTGGATTGCTTGATTTAGTTTATTCTATCAATTGGAAAATATTCACCCAAAAATTTGGACTGTAAATCTTTATAAGTGGTGATGCTTCTGGCAGTAGTGAAACTAACTATGCCTTCGCCCGATCTTTGAGAGAGAAGGGAAACAGATGCAGTCTTATAGTTTCTTTATTGGTCGTGGTCTGTAGCATTGCGAAAAGTTCTATAAAGTCCCTCAGATATTGGTAGGGATTTTCCCTATCAATCCCATGAAAAGTAGGTAGAGTTTGAAGTGTGTGGGGCTTAATTTCATAGTTGTGAACTTCAGCAGCCTCCGGTATAACTATACAAGAGGGCTTGGTCAAAGCTATCGGGCTAAAATATGCTTCAATTGAAAGCTCATCAGCCATGGTTTAAGGTTCTCTTGCAGATGATCGGTTTAATGCGAGTCTACGCAGGAGAGTCCGCTCAATTTCTGGGTCGTATTCGGAATAGTCTAGACTTCTAGACTGGGTATGATGCATACACTAGAAAATCAATCTTTTTGTATATATATTCTTTTTTTTATAATTTTTAATTTTAGAAGAGCAGGGAGAGGAAACAAATCTAGGCCTTTGACTTCTCTGATCAGGGAAAGTTGAAACTTTGATTTACTTATTCTGAATAAACATGTAAAAGATTAAGAAGAGATCAAAGAAAAATACAAATATAAAGAAATATAAAAAGAGAAAGCTAAGTATTGGTTTCTAAAATAAAGAATCTTAGGTAAAAATAGAAATAAAGATAAATTCTGCTTCCCTGACAGCGGCGCCAAAAACTTGACTTGTCGATTATGATGTATTATATTTATGTTAAATTCAAGTCTTAACCTATTACAAGCGCACAATGGAAATTATAGTACTAGCATAGGATCGTTCCCACGAGAAAATTTGTTTATCTAATTATTTCTTTTATTTATAAATTTTATTTAAATCCTTATTTTAAAAACTTCTATTTATCTTTTAAGATCTATTCTACTGGAGAAATATGAATAAAAGAATGGTTTTAATCTAAAGTGCATAAAATAATTCTAAATCTTCCTTCTGATTAAGGTCGTCAACCTTAATATTTAACTATCGGATATTTATGAATTTAAGTTACACTATATTTCTAGTCTCCTAGCATTGGTCGTCAATCAAGTCTAAGATCCTATCAACACAGATTTAATCTAATCAACAATTTCCTAAAATCTGAGGGTCAATCAAACCTTAGAAAATTGAAGATGGAAAAGTAAAAACCCTTACACTAATATGCATATTCTAACTTGAGTCATCAATTTAAATTAAAATTTAAAGATGTTTACAAAGCAAATAAAATCTAAACTAAAAAATAAAGTAAAATATATCCTTCACCCCTCAGCTGCAGTCATCAATTGCTCCTAAGAAACTATAAATATCTACACTAATCTTCAGCACTCAATTGCAATCATCAATTGCTCTTGCGAAATCTCTGATATCTAATCTATTCTAACTATTTTATACTACTTTGATCGGAAGAAAATTCAACCTCAGGCATCAATTGATACTGAAATTCTTCGATGGTTTATTCCTACACCGAGCTCTCTTATTTATAGATCATAAGGAGTCGGTTTACAAAGATCTAATTTTAATAAAATAAACTACTAAAAATAAAAGTATCATAATATAAATCTAATTCCTAATTTTATTTTTCCTTATTTTTTTTAGTTAATGCGCTTCTAGAGTGTTCTCTAATTTTCAGCAGCATAGTCCTTCAGAGTTTATTCTTCATCAATCTTCTTAGATCCGTGGCTCAGCGGACTTCTAATTCAGTACGTAGCGGTAATAACTCTCACTCACGTGATCAACAGCAGAAGATAGTAGCGGGAAAACTTTTATAATTGTAATCATAAATTACGATTGTCTCTTCTTTTTCTCGCTTCTTTGGAAAATCGTAAATCACGATTTTCTACTTTTTCATAGCTTTCATACTGGACAATTATCTATAACGAACGATCATTTTTTCTTCCGTATCGTCTTCACTCTTTTGTCACTTTCTGAAGAATCGTCTTTACAATTTCTTATTTCTTCTTTCTTCTTACTTTAGCAGTAGCGCAAAATCGTTAATTATGATTTCTCAATTTTCTTCTATTGGCGAATCGTCTTTAACGTTCAATTGTTTTTTTACTACTTTTTGAGTTTATTTTGACAAAGATTAACACTTAGGCTCTCTTTTACTTTTTATCTTTAATATCTGCACATCAGTAACTCATTAGTAGCAAACTAAAGCCTAGCATCACTAAGTTAAGGGTGATAAAATGATAAATTATATAACTGATTAGCTACCAACTGTACTCGCGTAGGGAACACGAGTCATGGACTCACGCTCCTCATCTGTAGTAGAAGACATGCTAGCCGAAAGACGAAAGTGAGTTGCTTATAGAGTACTCACAGCCTTTGAATTCTCCATACCAAACTATGAGAGTATCTTTTCTAGATAACTCTTCTATGTCAGACACAACTACCATTTCTTTGTCTCTCTGAATCTCCATCCCAAGAATCTTTCTCGTTGTGCCAAGATCGTTCACCTCAAACTCCATGCCAAGTTGAGATTTTAACTTGTTGATCTCCATGATGCTCTTTGTAGCTATGAGCATGTCATCAACATATAAGAGAAGGTAAATAAATGAGTTATCCGCTAGCCTCTTGAAGTAAACGCAATTATCATATTCACTTCGAATATAATTTTGGCCCACCATGAAAATGTCAAACCGCTTGTACCACTGTCTCGGTGACTGTTTAAACCCGTACAAGGAATTGTTCAGTCTGCACACTAACCTCTCTTCTCCAGGAGACTTGAACCATTCAGGTTGGTTCATATAAATCTCTTTCTCTAGATTACCGTGTAGAAGCACTGTTTTCACATCGAGTTGCTCAAACTCTAAGTTAATTGTGTTACAATTGATAACAAAACCCGAATTGAAGTGTGTTTCACAATCAGTGAGAACACTTCATTGTAATCAATGCCTTCTTTTTGCACTGTCCTTTGTTACCAACCGTTCTTTGTACCTTGCACCACTACTTTTCGGAAAACCCTCTTTCTTCTTATAAATCCACTTACACTCAATTGCTCTCTTTCCCTTAGTAACTATGTCAGTTCCTAAGTTTGACTCTTGTAAAGAGAATCCATCTCTTCACTCATTGCGGTCTTCCATTCTTGTGCACTTTTATCATTGATTGCATCCTTGAACGAAGACGGCTCATTGCCATCCAACGTCAACGCGTAGGCGATCATATCCTCATAATCATAGCAAATTGGTGCTCTAATATTCCTTTTGGGTCTTCCACCTGCTAAGGATTGTATTGGCTCTCTCTGAACTGTTTCTACACTTTCCTCTGATGTAATAACTGTAGGAGTTTCTAACTCCACCTCAAACTGATCTTCTGCCACTTCTTTTCTAATTTTCATGATCTGTTTGATAGAAGTTCACATAACAGATTCATCAAAGGTCACATCTCTGTTGATCACAACCTTATTCTGCTCACGACACTATAATCTTTATCATTTCATGTCATTTACATACCCTAAGAAAATCACTTTCTTAGCCCTTTGATTAATTTTACTATCTCTGACATGATAGTAAGTTATACAACCAAAAACTCTCAATGCATTGTAATCTGCAGGCTTCTCTGACCACATCTCAATCAGAGTCTTGCACTCTATTTCTATAGACGGTGATTTGTTTACTAGATAGCACGTTATACTGACTGCCTCGACCCAGAACTCTCTACCCAATCCCGTATTGGATAACATGCATCTTGCCTTTTCAAGTAGAGTTCTATTCATATGTTCTGCTATCCTATTTTTTTATGATGTATTCCTCATTGTGAAGTGCTTAGCAATACCGTTCTTTTCACAGAATTCCTGGAATTGCCCACTGGTGTACTCACCGCCATTATCGGTTCTCAATCGCTTGGCCTTCCTTTCAGTCTGACTCTCAAACAATATTTTTTACCTCTTAAAGATTTTCAATACCTCATCCTTACTCTTCATTATGTAGATCCATACATATTGAGAGTAATCATAGATGAAGGAGATGAAGTGTGACAGCCCAGATTTCGGCACTCCGAAACCCGTGCCATCAGCACGATCATCTTGACCGTGCCCCTTAGCTTAGCACGGAACGTTGGCATATCAAGCATAAATGAAATAATAAATGAAACTGCGGAATTTAAATCTATATTAAAGCAATTCTCCAAAAGACAGTTCTACCCTCATGCCTCTGCATGAATGGAGAACCAATCCGAACCATCGATGATAGCAATCATCACGGATGGTTCGCCCCAAAAGAATAATCTCAAACTCAATATACACATGATTTAACCAAAACAAGGCTTGACATACCAAGCCGTACCAATCTCTTTTAAAAAGCCCTCAAAGTGGCACAACGAAGTCCTCTAGAAGAAGTCCTCAGGAGGTGGCTCCAACTCTTTGCCGGCCGCAAGGTCCAACTCACCAGGGTCAGCGTCTTCTGAAGCCTCGGCCGCTGCTAGTAGTGGACCTGCGACGTATAGTCTATAGGGTGAGCTACATCCTAGCTCAATAGGGAACAAAAACATAGTTGAACATATAAATTATTACTCACATATATTCCATGATATGACGTGCATGATGTGTCTATGCAATTACTGATAAAATAGTTAAAAAGTATTACATTTTACTGGTAGTTTACTCGTGTCTTTTATTTACTCATGAATGATGCTGAAAAGGCCTAAAGCAAAACTTAAACTTTCAACTTAAGTAATCCCCAAGCAATATAGCATCGAGCCCCAATGAGATACCCTTCATCGTCATCAATATAGACACTTTTAACGTATTCCCTGGGAATACCATATAGTACCCAAGCCCCTTTCCCCTGGGGATTGGTGGCGGGGTTTCACTTCTCTCAAATCAATACCCCTGGGGTGTGCTTACTATGTATGGATAAGCCTCCGCACTGGCTTACGGTTTCGCCGCCGTATCGGTCACGGATATCCTGCCGTGTCAGTCGTGGATATCCCGCCACGTCGGTGGGGTACCCTATCAAACCTCAAATAACAAAAATATCGGTGCCTTACATATAGTTATTCACCGTGTAAGTGTGCTATCTTATATCAGTTAGGCCCTATCAAACATAATTCAATCTTGGATACATCCCTGGGATGCATCCATTTACTTGCATCACACCTGATGCTCTTATATCTTCACTTCATCATCCCCTGGGGATGGCTCATTATACTTACTCTTATGGATGTCACACACACACACTTTTCACAATTCTTAAGCAATAAAACATTTGAATTTGAATTATATATCACTACATACATGCTCTTGTAAAATAAAGTACATGTTCAAGGTGTTCCCTACCTCAAGTCTTCATTTGATCAATGCATCAAGGTCCCACGTGGCTCCTTGTGCACTAGCTCACTCGTACCACCTATGGTACCACATGACATGTGAAACACATCACTAAGGATGTAATAAAGAAGGTCCAAGACCCTCAAAGAATCTTAAAGTCAAACTCAAAAGTTAACATAAATTAGCTCAGTCGATTAATCGAACTCTAAAATTGATTAATCGAATCTGATTCGATTAATCGATTTCCAAAATCGATTAATCGAAAGTCAATATCGATTAATCGATTCTCAAATCGATTAATCGAGATTTTCATTCGATTAATCAAAATTCTCTGTTCAGCCAAGTCGATTCTCAATTCGAGTAATCGAGTTCCTAAAATCGATTAATCGATCCCAAATCGATTAATCGAAAATTGAAATCGACTAATCGAAATCCCATTTCGATTAGTCGATTTTCCCCAAGTCATTTCCTCCAGCCCCTGGGGTCCACTGGAGGTTCCCAGTCGATTAATCGATATACAAATCGATTAATCGAAATCCAAAGTCGATTAATCGAACTGAATTCGATTAATCGAGATCGGGGTCCTCTGACTTTTCAACTTCTTGGCCAATTTCGACATCAAACCCAATTTCGATTAATCGAATTGCGATTCACTCTTTTGTTCTTCTCAACCTTTTTCCACACTTTTTCCTCTATTTTTCTAAACCATTATCCTCTAATTTGAACCATTTTTAGCTACAAATTAACCTCTACAACCTATGCATTTTATTCACAAAGTTTTACCTTGAATCAATCTCAAATTGATTTCAAATCAAGTGGTTGGAAGGCTAGGGTTCCAGTCTTGCTTCTAGCGGATCCCTCGCGTCAAATCCGGCATTTATTGCTCGAATCCCCCTTCCTCAACTAGCATTTACTCCTTGCATTAACTATGGTCTCCTTCTCTCTCTCTTCTTTACTTCTCTCTCAACAACCAAAGCTATTGGTTTTAGGGTTGTTAAACCCTTTTATCTCCCCCCTAGCTTGTGTGTTGAGCACATGCACCTCAATAGGTGTATGTGACTTCAGATTCACAACACACACCACATAGCTACACAAACCATCTCATCTCATTCGCTCATCACACTCCATATTAACTATTGGACTTCTATTTGGTCAAACCTATGACCGATCGAGCACAGATCCCGAGGTCATAGTTTAGCGTGATTTTTCGGGCTATTACACGAAGTACCTGGCGTCACCTTTAATAAGAACCTTTGGAGGCCTCCATACATATGAATATATATAGTCTGATGTGCCTTTTATAGTGTGAATCGTTGTATTGAACTTAACCCTGCATTATTTTCTGAAGATACAATGCTCACAAAAATCAACTTTTCTGGCCTTTACACCTTTCAACAAGCCCTGCTTGCTCAACTCTGTCATCCCTCTTTCTGACATATGCCCTAGGCGGATGTGCCATAACTGTGTAGAGGACAAACCACTATCATCTGACGTAGACACTGCTACTCCACCTGTCACTGTACTCCCTGATAGAAAGTAAAGGTTCTCAACCTTTTCCGCTTTCATCACAACCAGAGATCCTTTTGTCACCTTCAAAACTCCACCTTGAGCTACAAACTTGAGCCCATTGGAGTCTAGTGTACCAAGTGATATGAGGTTCTTCTTTAGTTCCAGGATATGACGTACATCGGTCAATATTCACAACCCCATCGTGCATCTTTATTCTGATACTCCCCTTACCAACTATTTTATAGGCTATGTTGTTACCCATCAAAATCATTCCACCATCCACTTCTTCATAAGATGTGAACTAGTCCCTATTTGGACACATATGGTAGGAACACTCTGAATCAAGTATCCATGTATTATGCGAGTATTTATCTGAAACCATTGACAACATGTTTCCATCATCATCCGGAGCTTTTTAGGCTATACTAGCCTCATCAATGACCCCTTTTTGCTTCTTATCATGAGCATCGTCCCTCTTTGTTTATAACTGTGGACAATGTCTTCTGATGTGACCCTTTTCGTGACACTTGTAGCATTCTTTTTATCTTTCTATTTGTAGATTTAAATCTAAACTTTGATCTACCCTTTCGGAATTACCACCCTCTGTTCTCTCC